>CM071644.1:2393925-4793925 GCA_036419045.1 Scirpophaga incertulas
AAAGTTGCAATTTGGAAAAAATGAAATCGCGGTTTTCGCGCGGTTGCCGGCGTTTTTCGACCGACAACCCGGGTGACCTTTTGTAGTGCTCGATAAGGAGAATTGATCGGTGGGGTAATTTACCCCGATTTTGGGGTAACTTCCCAGATTTTTGGGGAGAACGTAAATCGCGTGTTTTTCGATTTTTTTTCACATGGCCGGGTCGATCAGGCCTCGCTGATACTTCTTACCACCATTTTGGGTCAGATATATGGCAAACACTGGGCGCTATGGCAGATTTCGGTTCGGCGCACTTTGCGAATTTTTTGACGCGAACCGATGACAGTTGCGCGCCTGCAGTTACCGCCAATCGGTGAGCGGTTTTGTCTACTACACTGGAAAAATTTGACATTTGACATTTTCAAGATGGCGGCGGCGCTGGCGGCCATTTTGTAATGGTTAATATCCTCTTTTTGGTTTATTCTCGCGGTTTTCAATCCCGATACGGTGATATGGGTATCGAATGAAAGGATTTTTTCAGCGCTATCGAAGCCTATTAGTGACAACGTTAAAAAACCAATATGGCCGCCGGTCCAAAAAGGCCAAGTATCATTTGTATTGTAATTCCTACAATATGGGTATCAAATAAAAGGGTTTTGCAAGTCTAATACAGCCGCGGTAGAGACATTGAAAAAAATTCAATATGGCCGCCGCTCTCAAAATGGCGGACCGCTTTTGTTTTCCAACCCAGGCTTCATGGGTATCAAATGAAAGGGTTTTGCAAGTCTAATACAGCCCCGTTAAAGACAATAAAAAAAAATCAAAATGGCCGCCGCTCTCAAAATGGCGGACCGCTTTTGTTTTCCAACCCATACTTCATGGGTATCAAATGAAAGGGTTTCAAGTGTCTAATACAGCCACGATAGAGACATTGAAAAAAAGTCAAAATGGCCGCCGCTCTCAAAATGGCGGACCGCTTTTGTTTTCCAACCCATACTTCATGGGTATCAAATGAAAGGGTTTCAAGTGTCTAATACAGCCACGATAGAGACATTGAAAAAAAGTCAAAATGGCCGCCGCTCTCAAAATGGCGGACCGCTTTTGTTTTCCAACCCAAGCTTTATGGGTATCAAATGAAAGGCCTTGACGAGTAGAATACGACGCTATTAGTGACGTTTCTAAAATTTCAATATGGCCGCCGATCCAACATGGCGACTGACATTTTTTGCGATTTTCACTATATGGGTATCAAATGAAAGGATTTTAAGAGTAGAACAGAACCAAATGTGTGTTATAGTAAAATGACAATTTCTTTTTTTTTTTTTTTTTACTTACCTCGATATGCTTTTGTGCCGCTTTGCAACTGTACAAGATTTTATTGGAAACGCATTATGAGCAACGCCACCGCGAGGTGCGCGCATCTCGCGGCACTCACGCGACCACCAGCGCCGTGAGCTTCTTAGTTTATTTTAAACTGCACGCGGTTTTTCAGTTTGTTTTGACTTAAATGGAGACAAATTTTCACCAATTTCTCCCGACGGCCAAATTTTTTTTGCAGTAGTGGGATAGAGCACACCACCGCGAGGTGCGCGCACCTCGCGGCACTCACGCGACCACCAGCGCCGTGAGCTTCTTAGTTTATTTTAAACTGCACATGTTTTTTCAGTTTGTTTTGACTTAAATGGAGACAATTTTTCACCAATTTTCAACCGACCGCCAATTTTTTTTTCAGTAGTGGGTTAGACCACACCACCGCGAGGTGCGCGCACCTCGCGGCTCTCACGCGACTTCAATCGACGTCAGCTTCTTAGTGTATTTTAAACTGCACACGCTTTTTCAGTTTGTTGTGACTTAAATGGAGACAATTTTTCACCAATTTTCGATCGACCGCCAATTTTTTTTTTCAGTAGTGGGATAGACCACACCACCGCGAGGTGCGCGCACCTCGCGGCACTCACGCGACTACAATCAACGTAAGCTTCTTAGTGTATTTACAACCTCACACAGTTTTTTAGTTTCTTGCGACATAAATGGTCACAAGTTTTCACCTATTTTCGACCGACCGCCAATTTTTTTTTTTTCAGTAGTGGGATAGACCACACCACCGCGAGGTGCGCGCACCTCGCGGCACTCACGCGACCTCCAGCGCCGTGAGTTTCTCAGTGTATTTACAACCTCACACAGTTCTTTAGTTTCTTGCGACATAAATGGTGACAATTTTTACCAATTTTTGACGGATCGCCATTTTTTTTTTTCAGTAGTGGGATAGACCACACCACCGCGAGGTGCGCGCACCTCGCGGCACTCACGCGACTACAATCGACGTGAGCTTCTTAGTGTATTTTAAACTGCACACGTTTTTCAGTTTGTTTCAACTTAAATGAAGAAAATTTTCGACCGACCGCCAATTTTTTTTTTCAGTAGTGGGACAGACCACACCACCGCGAGGTGCGCGCACCTCGCGGCACTCAAGCGACCACACTCACCGTGAGCTTCTTAGTGTTCTTGCGACCGTACACTGTTTTGTAGTTTCTTTTGACACAAATGGAGACAATTTTTACCAATTTTCGACCGACCGCCAATTTTTTTAACAGAAGTGGGATAGACCACTCGGCCCGAGGTGCTTGCACCCCGCGGCAAGCAAGCGACGTCTACGTATTTTTTCAGTGCTATCGAAGCCTATTAGTGGCAACGTAAAAAAACCAATATGGCCGCCGGTCCAAAAAGGCCAAGTATCATTTGTATTGTAATCCCTACATTATGGGTATCAAATGAAAGGGTTTTGCAAGTCTAATACAGCCGCGGTAGAGACATTGAAAAAAATTCAAAATGGCCGCCGTTTTCAAAATGGCGGACCGCTTTTGTTTTCCAACCCAGGCTATATGGGTATCAAACGAAAGGGTTTTGAGTGTCTAATACAGCCATGTTAGAGACATTGAATAAAGTTCAAAATGGCCGCCGCTCTCAAAATGGCGGACCGCTTTTGTTTTCCAACCCAGGCTTCATGGGTATCAAATGAAAGGGTTTTAAGCGTCTAATACAGTCATGATAGAGACATTGAAAAAAAGTCAAAATGGCCGTCGCTCTCAGAATGGCGGACCGCTTTTGTTTTTCAACCCATGCTTCATGGGAATCAAATGAAAGGGTTTTGCAAGTCTAATACAGCCGCGTTAGAGACAATGAAAAAAAATCAAAATGGCCGCCGCTCTCAAAATGGCGGACCGCTTTTGTTTTCCAAACCATGCTTCATGGGTATCAAATGAAAGAGATTTAAGTGTTTAATACAACCACGTTAGAGACAATGAAAAAAAATTCAAAATGGCCGCCGCCCCTAATGGCGGACCGCTTTTGTTTTGCAACCCATGCTTCATGGGTATCAAATAAAAGATCCTGACGAGTAGAACACAACACCGTGAGTGACGTTTCGAAAATTTCAATATGGCCGCCGATCCAACATGGCGACTGACATTTTTTTGCGATTTTCGCTATATGGGTATCAAATGAAAGGCCTTGACAAGTAGAACACGACGCCATAAGTAATGTTTCGAAAATTTCAATATGGCCGCCAATCCAACATGGCGACTGACATTTTTTTGCGATTTTCACTATATGGGTATCAAATGAAAGGATTTTTCGAGTAGAACGGATCCAAATGTGCGGTATAGTAAAATGACAATTTCTTTTTTTTTTTTTTTTTCTTACCTCGACATACTTTTGTGCCGCTTTTCAACTGTACAAGATTTTATTTGAAAAACGCAATAGTGAGCAGCGCCACCGCGAGGTGCGTGCACCTCGCGGCACTCGCGCGACCTCCAGCGCCACGAGTTTTTCAGTGTGCTTACAACTGCACGCGGTTTTTCAGTTTGTTTCGACTTAAATGAAAACAATTTTTCACCAATTTTCGACCGACCGTAATTTTTTTTTTTTCAGTAGTGGGATAGACCACACCACCGCGAGGTGCGCGCACCTCGCGGCACACACGCCACCATAATCGCCATGACTTCCTTAGTGTATTTTCAAATGTAGACAATTTTGTATACAAGTTACTTCTTTTTGACAAAAATATGACTTTTTTTCACCAATTTTCGACTGACCGCCAATTTTTTTTTCATTAGCGGGATAGACCACACCACCGCGAGGTGCGCGCACCTCGCGGCACTCACGCGACTGCAATCGACGTGAGCTTCTTAGTGTATTTTAACCTGCACATGCTTTTTCAGTTTGTTATGACTTAAATGGGACAATTTTACACCAATTTTCGACCGACCGCCAATTTTTTTTTTCAGCAGTGAAATAGACCACACCACCGCGAGGTGCGCGCACCTCACGGCACTCAAGCGACCACGAACGCCATTACTTCCTTTGTGTATTTTCAAACGTAGACAATTTTGTATACAAGTTACTTTTTTTTGACAAAAAAGAAAACTTTTTTCACCAATTTTCGACAGACACAAATTTTTGTCAAACACAGCCGGGATGGACCACCCACCGCGGGGTGCTTGCACCCCGCGGCAAGCAAGCGACGTCTAGTTCTTGAGTTATAATTACAACGAAAAGTGCACTAATTTTATATATCTCGTATATATAGATATAAGAAGTCTCCTAAGCGCTGTGGGAAATTTCCAGGGAGTCAATTGAAAGCGTAGGTCACTAATCTCAAGGGGCTTGTCTGGACTGCCTTCATTAGACATTGTTAGCATTGCTTGTAACTTCGTTAGCAGCCGTATTTGGCGAACCCTATCTTAGGACAGTGCTGCTCTGGCAGAAACTAGTCCCAATCAGAATAGACGTGGCCTTTTATTACACCGATGTATGTATGTACGTTATACATTTAAATAGTGTTTCGCTTACGCCAATCCAGATTTTCAGAAAGGAAAAATGTATGTATATTGATGCAGTAAGGACTATTTTATATTCTTCCTTATGTCTCCAAGCCCAGCTGCTTTTTCAGATATTCCTCTAGGAAGAATGTTTTTTCCCATGGTAACATGTATCTATGCCTATATAAACTTTCATCAGAATCGGTTACGTACTTTCTGAACTTATTCGACAAAAAGTTTCATGCCCTATTTTTACCCCATTTCGGATAAAACTGGTAGAAACTTTTAATGCCGTATTTATTTATATCTGTTTTAAATTTCTAGCTACATTAAATATGACGTATTTTCCACACAAACTTACATCCCTTATTTCAACCCCTTACAGACGTTTTTTCTCACTAAAATGTCTTTTCTCCGGCTCTAGCTCATCCTGTGTCCCAAATTTAATTTAAATAGATTCAGTAGCTATAGAGTGAAAGCGCGACAGACAGACAGAGTTCATCCGTTTTTCGAAATAAAAAGTAGCCTATGTTCTGTCTCAGGGTCTAAAGATTGTCTGTACCAAATTTCATCAAAATCGGTTGCGAGGTTTAAGCGGGAAAGCGTAACAGACAGACACAGACAACAGACAGACAGACAGAGTTACTTACGCATTTATAATATTAGTTGGGATTGTAGTAGTTTTGATTATTAATCATTTTACCGATTCTTTCGATTCGTCAGATTTATTGTATTATACTTATAAAATAACACATCCTAATTTACTGGCTGATTCATCATTAACGATCTTATTGTAGTTAACTCAAGACCCAATTTTGGTTGGTAACATCATTTTATGTAGCAGTCATCTATTTAGGAATTAGAACAGAAATTCTACCTATACGGTAAATGAGATATCAAAATTGTCGTTTTGAGAGATTTTTGAAAATAAAAGGTAGAGATTTAGAAATTATTTTTGAGTTATTAATTAAAAACGCATCATGCTCTTTCAGCGGTTGTGGAAATTCTTCCAGCAGAATTATTAAAAAATCTCACAGTTGCTGAGCATTAATGTGAATGGGTTGGTTAGAATTACTGAGAAACATAGACAGAAGTAAAGTGACGGCTTCAGGGCTATAGCTGAAAATTACAAGGCAAAGCGATTTTTGCTCTTGTGCAAATATTGTCAGTTTTGTTTGTTTGAAAGGTATATCCGTCGAGAGTGTTCTTAGCTATGTTTGGTAGAAACCGGTTCAGGTCTTCAAGGTCATCAGGTCGTTTGTTAGGTGTGATAGGAATGTTACATTTATGCTTCATGCATTTATGTGCATGCATTTATGTTCCACATCATCTGGGGTGTCATTCTGGAACCACTGAGCTGGTCTACTGTTAGGGCTCGAAGATAGGAGACATAACCCTGGTCGCGCAGCAGCGGTCCCCCGACGCGACAAAATTAATCAAAAAATTCATACGTACGGTCAACAGCAGGCCATGATAACCATTTGCAGTTCAAAATTAGCGGTTGTGCCTCCGACATAAAGGTGGCACAAAGTTCCGAGTAGTAGTCTGACACGCTTTAGTTGATACTTGCTTAGTATTAAAAGTTATTTTTTGCTTTCTATAGGGTTTAGCAATTTTTAACCATTTGTTATAATAATTGCGTACTTTTTTGGGTCGGGGGTTTTATAAAATTTTCTTCTTTTAATTTAATAATAATCCTTGTGTGTGTGTGTCTGTAGACCAAATAAAATAACTATCTATCTAAAAGTCGTGTAGAAATAAAAAATATATTTTTTCCAAACATAAATTGCAAAATCATCAAATAGCCGCCTGACTTACTAGCTTAGATACTAAAACACTAGACCAGATCTAAATCCAGCACTAAGTTCCGTGTAACAGTCTCCCGTTGCCCCGCCTAATCCGGGAGCTGAACGGTGCGCTAACTCGGAACTCCTGTTTGACTGACTGGTTAAGCTGCCACCTCGTAGTTTGAGCGGGTTAATCCCTATAAAATTGAATTTCAGTTCTGCGACCCTGTATGTTGTTCTAATGACGGAAGCTTCGCTGGGAATGTAGTTTCTTTAGTAATATATGCAAATATGTAAAGGAGCAGACGGCACATACTCTTCGCTTCAAGTTATGGTGAACACTCGAACAATGCTTTAAGTATTACAATAACTACACAAGTACGTTCCGGTGTACAATAATATTTTTTGCTTTCGCTTTGATATTGATGTACACCCGAACGTACTCGTGGTTATTGTAATCAATTTAGGGTTGAAAATAATATATAGTGGGTATATGTAAAGTAGTATTTTATATTCTTATTTATCACTACAAGTGTCAAGGTTATAATTACTGGCTGGCTGTGTGATTGTGGGGTGTCAAATTAAAAGCAGCGCTGGGGTCAATACTGAGATAACAACCCTTATTCTTAACTTGTATATTGTATTCTTTAACTTGTATTTACGTTGTTTATTTTGTGTTGTGTCTGTGTCGAATAAATTATTTTTATCTCTATCATATATATATATTTACATTATACAGGATGGAAATTTGTAATGCCACCTGGAGGGGAAGTACTCTTAATACTGTAGATAGAAAGTTTTACTTAAAGGAACATTCTTTTATTTTTGAAAAGAAATAAAACTGCATTCAAAGATTTTTGAAAATTCACTTGCCCCACCCGGTAATCGAACCGACTAAAATCTGCAAAAGTTTCACCCTGTATTTTTATTGCACCGATCGGTAGGGTCAATTATAAGGATCAAATCTCTCTAACAAACTTCATAAATTAAATGAAAGGAAAACATTACTTAAGTATGTACAAAAAATGATACACTAACTAATTGTTCGAAATGTGCCCCATTTTCTTGAATACACAAATTTATTCTTCGTACGATTTCATTGCTGGTAGCCTTTAAAAGTGTGTTGTGGTGAATATTATTGATAGTATTTTGTACTTCCACTCTCAATTCGTTGACATTAGCATACGATTTAATGTAAATTTGATCTTTTACATAGCCCCACAAAAAAAATCTAAAGGGGTGAGATCTGGTGATCTTGCAGGCCATCTGATTGTGCCGTTTGTACCAATCCATGTATTAAAATGGTTATTAATCCAGGCAGTAGTGATTCTGCTGTTATGGGCTGGAGCACCATCTTGCTGTAGAATTATTTGGTTTCGCTCTTCATCGGGGAAACCATTTAACTCATTTCTTAATAAATCCAATATTTCTAAATATGACGGGACCATATGTTCCCACAAAACGGAGAAAAGACACCTCCCAACCGAGAATTAACATGTTACTTGTAAATAGATAATAAATAAGGACAAAAAATACTAACACAAACAAAAAAGAGTGCGGACCAGAGAGTCCGCAGAAAATCAGACAAACATTATAAAAAAAAATACGTATTAAAATTTTGGTTTTTGTTTTTATATTATTTTTATAACGATGGGTCCGTTTATGATATTTAACTAATGCTAGAAAGTATGTGATATCTACTACTGTCTGTATGAGGTGCAGTTCTACATATGATTATAAATTGGTTTTGTGTTATGCAACATTCGGCTGTTTTGTTGTTGATTACTTAAGTTGTGATATCGAAGCGGCTGTACCGATGGCTTTATTTCCGCTCAGGAAAATGCATCGAATTGCATACCCCGGCTGCAGAGAGCCGGCCGTTATGTGGGGCTCTCCTCCCCAGAAGGAGCAGGTCTACCCATTAAACACCTCAGCGATTGCTTTCCTCAGGCATGTAGTGAGCCCCACTGAACCTGAGACCACTGAGAACTGGACCGATGCGACCTACCAACTACACTCAACTTAGGGGCCTTAATCCCCTTTTTTATAGGATAGGGCAGCGAACGACCAAACGGAACACCTGATGGTAAGTGATAACTAGAGATCGGATAATCGGATGCATATTTACCTAAAGTTAGTTTAAGACAGAGTATGGAAACGGCTTTTTATTGTTTTGTTAAATAAAAATCCCGGGATTGCGGAATTGGATAGCCGGATGTTTATTTATTTACCTAATTTAGTTTTTGACAAAGTATGGAACTGTCTTTTTATTTTATTTCCATAAATAAAAATCCCGGAATTCCGGTACTGTAGAACATTTTGGTAAATACGTATGCATAGTTGTATAAATGAACCCGGAGTGTCGGTCTTTGGAAATTTAGTAATTTTCAAACAATATCACTACGTTAAATTTGCAGTCCCGTATTTTCCCGGGATTTTTATTTAACAAAATGTATTTTAAAAAGCCGCTTCCATAATTTGTGAGCCAAAAATCAACTTTAGGTAAATATGTATCCGATTATCCGATCTCTAGTGATAACCGTTGCCCATGGATCGCAACACCAGAGGAGTCATAGATGCGTTGCCGGCCTTTTAAAAGGGAATAAGGGGGCAAAGGGGGGTTGGGCCTCTGGTGCACTCACTCACTCGACGAAACACAGCGCAAGCGCTATTTTACGTCGGTTTTTTCTGAGGTCGTGGTATCACTCCGGTCGAGCCCAATTCGTGCCGAAGCATGGCTCTCCCACGGTAAAAACCTGTAATAAGAGCAACCGCTTCTCAGGAGAGGGTGCACTACAAGATAAAGAATATACTGAGGCTGATTTAACTTAGAAGCGGGTTACACGCAATATAGATTCTAATGAGAAAACCAATAGACTTAACCTCAGCTACATACAGCTTGTAAATGTACAACACTTTTCTACATTCAACAAGTGATATATAACTATCCCTATATATTTAATACCAGATAATACCAACTTAATCGTCGCGGCAATAGGTCGTTTCCTGGATTGATCGACACGTCCCGACATGTCCTGGTTTTGTAGATAAGGTGTTATGCGACACCAAGCGAGAAAGACCTGTCGCCGCATGTAATCAGAACCCACATCCTCTGTGTCAGTTTCATAGGAACGAGAACAATGTGACCACAGCCGATGTTTAATCCAGGAGGTAATGTTTAACATTTAATTTTTACAAGCTTTTATATTAGTTTCACTTGCCGGTCTCCGATTGAGCTGAAATTTTGCATGCACGTGTAAGTCGGATGACAATGCGTGGTTATGTGTGTGACGTCATTCTAAATCCAATATGCCGGCATTACCAAGATGGCGGATCTATTATTTTTAATGCACCCCTACAATGTGGGTATCAAATGAAAGGGCTTGCAAAGAACACTTCGATAAATAATGTGACGTCACTTTTAATCCAAAATGGCGGACCAATTATTTATAATGCATCTCTATAATATGGGTATCAAATGAAAGGGCTTGCTAAGCTTGGTTTTTTAGTCTGAAAATAAATTAAATGTAAAAAATATTTTTAATACAAGCTTTTATTAAATGCGCTAAAAAGAACAAAATAAACTTTTACATATACAAAATACAAAAGCTTGTCGTTAAAAGTATTTTATAAGTAAGTACATTTCGCGACAAGCTTTTATATGTAAAAGTTTATTTTGTTCTTTTTAGCGCATTCGTTACATACAAAATACAAATCGTTACTCTTTTTAATATTAGTGTAGATAATGTTTTTAAGCAACATCAACAGCATTAAATCTTCAAAGTATGCTCAATGTCCTATTGTAATGTTTTTTTTCATATGTATTCAATTGACAATCTGTAAAAAGACTCAATTCTATTGAACAATATTTTGAAAAAATACAAATACGCAAAGAATCTCGGGCTATAAAATGAATTATAATAATATATGCACCAACTCGGGCCTCATTTAAACGAAAGGTCCGTAAACATTTCTCGGATATTATGGCACAAGCTTGATCTTGCAAGGATGTTGTAAAGGAATTGGCAGATATTAAATAATTAATATTTACATAGTTTATATATTGTTATTTATTTATATAAATATATATTTATACTTGTATATATATGTTACTACATAGTTTATTAAATATATGTATATAATTGTATTATATATTAGTTTATAATAATATGTATCCTGCAGCATTTTATTCATACAGATACCTTCATATTTAAGTATAGACCTATCAAAATCTCGATGCACCTACACCACATCTCCACACCACCCAAAGGTTGGCTGGTAGAGAATACCTTAGGTATTAAGCCCGCCTATGTAATTTTTATTTTGCATAAAGTTTAATAAATAAATAAAATTATTAGGCTATTATGTATATTTATTTATGTATAGGATTTTTCATTGATTCTGTATATAGACCATACCATTTATGTGTATGTATTAACATCTGATATAATATCTTTTGTACATCTACCTTTTATATATCTGCATCACCTGAAGGTTAATTGGTAGAAAATGCCTCGGGCATTAAGTCCACCTGTACAAACCAATATAAAGTTTAATAAATAAATAAACTTTATCACAGCTAATAATAATGGAAGCATTCACAAAATTAGATCTACACGATATCGAGTTTCGAATAATAATTTCCAAACGAGTCACGGCGCGACTTACTGTGCACTGTTTGCATTACGGCACAGTGAGTCACATGTTTTTTATTCATCAACTTTGTTACGCAGAGTAACATGAATCTTACGCCGGTTGCGTAGAGATTAATTCACAATACTTAAGTGTCCTGATTCAGACCAACTTATTTGAATAAGATTTATTTTTGTACACTCTGCAGGCAATGATAAAGTTAGTGATAAGAATAGATATTAATCATTACTCACCACGGTTAGTCAAAATGCTTATGTCATACTTTTGGAAAAATAATTCGCATTTACCTATGTAAGTGATATGGATATGGAACACAGTAAAAAAAACTTTAATGAGCAAAGGATATTATCGAGTCCAGGATTACTTGGATGATCGAAGTGTCTGGGACTAAAAAACCCTCGCTCGTTGAAATAAACAAATTGTTAATAAATTCTTAGGTAACTGTGTAACATAATAATATGTATATTTAACTGTACCTATTATAATAACCTTTTGTTACTTGTATCATAATAAATTATTGCTAGTTTTTAAATGATTGTATGCGCGTGTCCTGCGGTTGTTTTTTTTTTTAGTTGTGCTAATTTACACGGGTACCTGTTTTTGGTAATTTGTATCCTTTTGTGGCTTAAGGGTAGTCATACTCTCATTAAAATCTCTTTGGCGGTGTCGTGTGAGGCGGGTCGTTACGTTCCCTAGAACATGGTTGAGCGAAGCGATGGCTGGTTCATGCGTCATGCTCGTGAACGGGTGCTGCCAGCGGAGATGAGTCTGCTCTTTGCTATACTGGGTACTACTCGTATTTATTATAATTTTAATTTAACTTTAATATATTCTTTTAAAACTGTATGACACGGCATTCCTAATATAGGCATGATTTCAAAATAAATTTTTATTAATTATATTATGTAATGGAAAGTGACTTCATGAATTATCAATATTGAAGTCATTTTCCAAATTGACGACTCTGTATCTATTTAATACAGGGAAAAAAAAAATAAAAAAAACTTTTTAAAAAACACGCTTTTTACGCAAAGACTAAAAAACGTTTGAAACAACTTTTGTTTGTTATAAAGACTAAAAAACATTTGATCTAAAAAGTAGTAAATAAAAAAAATTAAAAAAAAACTTTTTAAAAAAACACGCTTTTATTAAAAAGACTAAAAACCGATCTAAAAACTTGAAAATAAAAATAAAGTCACGCTTTTAGAAAATTTGGGTACATATCAAGAAAAATTTCTGATGACAAAAAGAAATGTAACTCAAAAATTTGTCTATAAAATTTAGCAAATTAGTCCAAGAACTCAATGACTATAAAAGCGTGGGGTGTTCAAAATTAAACATTACTCATTTAATGGTCTTAACATTTACACCCCACGCTTTTATAGTCATTGAGTTCTTGGACTAATTTGCTAAATTTTATAGACAAATTTTTGAGTTACATTTCTTTTTGTCATCAGAAATTTTTCTTGATATGTACCCAAATTTTCTAAAAGCGTGACTTTATTTTTATTTTCAAGTTTTTAGATCGGTTTTTAGTCTTTTTAATAAAAGCGTGTTTTTTTAAAAAGTTTTTTTTAATTTTTTTTTATTTACTACTTTTTAGATCAAATGTTTTTTAGTCTTTATAACAAACAAAAGTTTTTTCAAACGTTTTTTAGTCTTTGCGTAAAAAGCGTGTTTTTTTAAAAAGTTTTTTTTAATTTTTTTTTATTTACTACTTTTTAGTCTCGTGATTATTATAACAAACATAAAGAAATGTACATAATTGTTCAGAAAATGTAGTATTAGAATTAAACATATGCATTATATCAAATTCTATCTGTTTGCTTCATTGAACCAATTCTCATATTAAAAAGTTTTTAATTTATTACAACATAATTATGTATTTTTATGATTCGAAAATGATTGAATATTGTATTGTCATCTAGAATACACATGTAAAAAAAATTTGAGCTCGATTGGAGCAGTAGAAGTGGTCGAAAAATCGATTACAAGATTTGATCATGACAAACAAACAAACAAACAAACGGACAGAGTAAGTCAATAAAAAGCGTGTAAAAACAGCCCTTGCTGAGTTTCTTCCCGGTTCTTCTCAGTACAAGGTCTCCGACGTAGATTTGCGAACCGATGGCGTAGCTTTTCGACATTCACAAGTGCTTGTAACAGCCCAGACTGAATAAATGATTTTGAATTTGAATTTGAATTTGTCGTCGGCTTGGAAGAAGACTGTTATAACTTAAAAAAATGCAGTTATGTTTTCGTAATAAAACAACTTAAATTTGTCTATAATAATAATAAATCGACGGTCCCTACGTACAATCATCATCATGGTCATGTCGAAAATGGCAAATTTTTTTTATTACACATATGGCTTTAGATTGTCCATACGCTCATAACAATACATGATTTTTTTAAAATTGTATGTATTTTACTACATACACAAAACGTATATGAGAACAAATATTATAATTTTACGGAATTGGTGCCGTAGACGCGGATATGTATGCTTGTCATTTTGTACTACGTTTTAAAATGCGCCCCACTCGGCGCAAACGCGGTCTTGTCAAACTTAACGTCATTCACGGTCTTCATTAATTTATTTTTTATTTTATTTCTTAAAAGTCTAGAGATGTTTAAGGTACCATTGTTAGCAAATAATTATATTTTTCTTTTTATACAAGTAATCCTAGCATTTTATCATAAAAAATTGCATTATTTCTTCCTACGTACAAACGGTTATCTAAGATTTGTCTGATGTGGCTTTATTTTTAATAACGGTGTAAAAAACGGTCATCTGTCTGTTTTTTATAGAAAATGTACATAAATTAAATATCTTTAAAAACATTTAAAAAATGTCTAACTATAATAACACATTACGGAAACAATATATTCAAAGCGGAAAGTGTTTTTTTATTTCTAGAGCGATTCGAAGTTTCATTTCACTCTCCTGTAAACCTTAGTTTTAGACTTAATGTGTATATAATAATAAAGCCACCTGAAATGAATACGGTTTCTAATTATTTGATGAGATCGAGTTCTGAGTACATTTTATCCAGTCAAATGTTTACATCCTTCCCTTGAAAGTTTGTGTATTTTGAGTTATGACAGTCTTCTTCCAACCCGACGATGGGCTAAATATTTTTTTACTATAGAAACACAGTATGAAGTTTGATAACTGAATATATAAATTTATTTGTGTTCTTTTTATTCTTTTTATATTTACGAAAATTTTTATTTTGCGTATATAAAAATTTCAACACATTTTATACTCATTTCAGATGCATAATTTAAACATTTTTTTTTATAACAAGATTCCACTAGTATAGCTGAATTGCTTTTTCATAAGTTCAAGGTACATTGTTTATTAAATAAACCGTGAAACTTGTATTTGCGCTGGTTCAGAACGCGAAAAGAAAACAAAACACTATCGTTCTCATGGCGTCGGTTGAATTGTTTCAAAGTATTGTTCAAATTAAATATAATTGTGATAAATAAACGAAACTAATAACAGATAAAATTTATCCTAAACTCACCCCAGTTTTCTTATAACTTTTCACTGTGCACAATCCGATAATTTTACAATATCATCATTTTTTCTAGCCGGCCAATTTTTAACTTCGCGCGGATCCGCCGTACCCACACCAGAGAGTTCTTTTTTTCTTCCTTCCTTCACATTACTTATAAAATACCCATAGCGCAAAGAAGTCAAGGGATATAAATACATACATCTATTTTAATTATTTTGTATGAAGTAGTGTATTGACGTATTCATGTTAATGTGCTAAGCTAATACATGTCGCGTTGTTTTTTTTATTTATTATTTTTTTTTTTTTCTAGTATGAATATATTAAACATTCCCCCCGCCAGAGAAAGGCTTTAAGCCTTTTTCAAAAAAAAAATTGTTATAAACTCAAACTTGAACATTCTATGATGGTTCAAAACAAAATTAAAACTTCTCAGCATTACTGTAAATGTGCTAACTAAAATAAATTTACGTAAAGAATTAAGAAAACTACTAAAGTAAAACAAACTACACTTAAATGAGTAAAAGTCTAATCAATCTATTGGTAGACGACAAATCTTAACAACAGGTCGGGTTAATGTGCCTGAGGATGTTTTTAAAGATACTACACGAATGATACCATCGCTCCCAGGCAGTAATGCAACAATTCGACCAAGCCGCCATTTCATGGGAGAAACATTATCTTCCTTGATCAAAACTAGTTCTCCAATCTTAGGAGGATTCGTTTGACTAGTCCATTTGTTTCTATTTTGTAGTGTATGAAGGTACTGATCACTCCATTTTCTCCAAAATCGTTGTAATAAGGCTTGAACTAATTTGAAACGACTTAAGCGTGAAATGGGGACATCTTCTAAATTATATTCCGGAACTGGAAGAAGAGATTTACCTATCATTAAATGTGCAGGTGTTAAAATGTCTAATTCTTGGGGATCACTAGATAAAGGACACAGTGGTCTTGAATTTAGCACTGCTTCTATTTTAGCGAACACTGTCGTCAGTTCTTCAAAGGTTAGTACTTGTTCCCCTATAACCCGTTTTAATAAACCTTTAGCTGATTTAACTGCTGCTTCAAAAAGTCCACCAAAGTGTGGTGCTGCTGGTGGATTGAATAACCAAGTCACACTATTCTTAGCTGCCTTTTCTCCAAGCTCCCATTGGACATTTGTATTTTTGAGATAGCGTTGAACATCGTTTAAATGCTTACTCGTTCCAATATAATTTGTTCCACAGTCCGATCTTATGATATGTGGTAAACCTCGACGGGAAACAAACCGAGATAAAGCTGCTAGAAATGCTTCTGTCGACAAATCGCTAACTACCTCTAGATGAACTCCTTTAGTAGCCGAGCAAATAAAAACACACAGATATGCTTTAGTTATAGTAGCCTTCCGTAGGCGTGAAGCTCTTATATAAAAAGGTCCCGCAAAATCAGTTTGTGTCGTATGAAAAGCATTATTAGCTGTAACTCTGTCCTTGGGAAGTGCGGACATAAGTGGTTCTGTAGGTTTTGCCCTAGTTCGAAAACAAAATATACATTTAAATATACGATTTCTAATCGCTTGACGAGCTGATAGAATCCAAAATTCCTTTTGAATAATTGTTTGTAAAGTTGTAGCACCAACGTGGCAATAGATTTTATGCGCATTATCAATGATAAGGTGTGTTAAAGGATGATTTTTAGGCAGAATTACTGGATGTTTACTTTGAAATTTCATGGAAGAATGCTCTAAACGACCCCCCACCCTCATCAATCCAACGTCATCAATAAAAGGTAATAATCTTCTCAACCGTGTAGACAGAATTTTTTTACTAACCAAATGTTTTATATCTGAAACAAACTCTTGAGATTGAACCATTTTAATCATTTTATATAGGGCTGTACGCCGTTCTAGAACCGTAAGTATTCCTGTTATTTTATTTTTAGGATTTTTAGCATTATGTATAAAACGTAAACAATAGGCTACTACAGATTGAAGTTTTATTAATGAACTATACCTATAAAACAAATCAGACTCTGTATTGCCTGTACATAAACTAATACCTAAGCCTGCCTTTCGAATACCTGGTAACGAAGCATTCGAATTTTCCAATATGTTTGGTGGCCACATGTTTGATTCATTTAAAAGCCACTGTGGACCCCACCATAGTTTATGATCAAGTAACTCTGACGCTCGACAACCACGACTTCCAACATCCGCAGGATTCATTTCGGAAGGTAAGTGCCGCCATGTTACTCTTAAGCCGCAATTATTTATTTGAGAGACTCGATTACCTTCAAAGGTTTGTAAATTATGTGGTTCTATTCGCAACCACGTAAGAACAATTGTACTATCTGACCAGCAGAAAATATCCGTAATATTAACAATATCTTGTATGGACATCACTACATATTTTATTAGACGTGTTAACAATGTAGCACCCAGTAGTTCAAGCTTCGGTATAGTGAGTTTCATTTTCGAAGGTGCCACTCTTGATTTTGCCATATAGAGAAAAACCTGAACACCCGTCGCCGTTACCGTTCTCAAATAAACAGCTGCACTATAGCCCGTTTCTGATGCGTCAGAAAAACCATGCAAAGTACAAATTTTAATGTCATCAAGAACGCATCTTTTGATCTGAAGTTCTTCAATTTTAGGTAAATCCCGTAAAATAATATTCCATTCTGAGACTACATCCGCAGGCGGAGTTTGATCCCATGGTAAGTTTAGTCTCCAGAGCCTTTGTATAAAACCTTGCCTTTTATTGCTAATATTACTGGCGAGATTCCATTCGATTTATCAAAGGTTCTTGGTTTTTCAAGATCTTCTGTGGGAATATCTTCCAATAATTCCGTATTATTAGAAACCCATTTACTTAATTCAAAACCGGCTGAACGCAGTAAATGTGTCAAATCATTTTTCAGCTGCTTAGCTTTTAATGCTGTATCCGCTCCTCCCAAGATATCATCCATGAACACAGATGACTCCAATAGTTTTGATGCTTCAGGATACAAAACCCTATTGTCTTCAGCCAATTGCCTCAAAGTGCGTATAGCAAGAAAAGGACTAGATTTCATTCCATATGTAACCGTATTTAATTCATATAATAATAAAGGATCTTCCGGTGAATTTCTCCAAAATATCACTTGAAATCTTCTATCATCAGGGTGTACAACGATTTGCCGAAACATCATTTTGATATCTGTTGTAAAAACATATTTGAAAAGTCTAAATCGACATATTATTTCCATCACGTCTAACTGCAACTTAGGACCCGCATGTAATACATCGTTAAGCGATTTACCATTATTTGTTACACAGCTAGCGTCAAATACCACACGGATCTTTTCAGATTCCGCCTTAAATATTCCATGGTGTGGTATAATATACGCTTTTCCATTACTATAATCTTCTGGCGTACCATCGATAGCGGACATGTGTCCTAAATCTTTATACATCTGCATAAACTCAATATATTTTTTCCTAAGAGGTTCATTTTGAGATAACCTCTTTTCCAAGAGAAAAAAGCGTCTTTTAGCTATCTCGATAGAATCACCTAATTCAGGGTTTTCTAAAAAAGGCAACCTAACAATATAACGACCCTCATTATTACGTTGATGTGTATTTTTAAAATGGTTATCACAAACAATATCCGATGGGTTTGATATTTTCGGAAGAGGTATATTTTCTAATTCAAAAAAATTCTCTAGAATTTCATCCGTCCGTGCCGAGAAAGTACATACCTTATCCATCAGATTAGAAGAATTCACATATGATATAGGACCCATTAAAACGTGTCCAAAAATAGTATTTATTACAACGGGTAAATTATCCGCTACTTTAATATTGCCGCTTATTATAATATCGCCTAAAATATCTGCACCGATCAAGATATCAATAGGTCTACTTTTATAAAAATATTCATCTGCAAGTTGAAAGTTGTTAAAAAGCAATTTTAAATTTTCTGGTAAATTACAATTTGGTAAGTTTCCGGTAATTTTATGAATAACATTTGCTGTTGTAGCTAAGACTGGATGGTTTGAATGTCGTGGACTAATAGTTAAATTTACTGCTGCACTGTTACCATCTACCGTTACACCACCCAAGCCCATAACTGAAGTAATATTAGATTTAAATCTCCGCAATCCAAATTGTTTAACACAATCATTTGTTATAAATGTACTCTGGCTACCTCCATCTAATAAAGCCCTTACTTCTTTGTAATGTCCATACCTATCCATAATACATACAATAGCTGTAGATAATAACACCGTTTGCCGATGATTATTAATAATATTTGTTTCTGCATTAGAAGTTAAAGCCGATGCTGATTCCCCGTTGGACTCACAATGTGAATTTTCCCTGTCTAGTTCGGGTAACAAGCCATTCAGTTCATTTGAACTAACTTTTTGTGTATCCATCCTAACCCTATCCACAACAGACTCGCCTGCCCCAGCTGTGTTCATAATAGGTGAGTCTACCCTAACTGCATTGGACTTTGATGTGGCAGCAGAGAAAGGTAAATCAAAATGTATTAAATAATGATGCCTATTAGAATTACACTTATAGCATGACCAATTGAATTTACAATCAACTATATTATGCTCATTGAGACACTTAAAACAAAGTTTATTTTCTTTTACATACTGTTTTCTATCTCTTATTTTCATCTCAATGAATTTATCACATTTTGATAGATGATGTTTACCCTTTTGGCACAGCTTACAAACCAATGTATTCTGTGTCGCAGACAAATGAGCACGACTAGTGTGTGGAGTTAGATATTTTACATCACCACTCGACTCTAAAATCCGAACCTCATTTTCTAAGAATTCTATTAAAGCACAAAATGTGGGAAGTTCTTTATTATCAAGTTTTGACTCAAACTGTTTCCTTAATGATAAATCCAATTTCTGAAAATTAATGTAAAATAATAAATATGACCAATGTTCTACTGGAAAGCCCATTTTTTCTAATGCCTTACTGTTTTCAATTAAATTATTCAAAAATGACCTAAGCGAGTTTAAATGTTTAGATACATGACCCATGTTCAAAATATTGCCTAGCAAACGGTCCGCTAAAAGCCTCTTATTATTATATCTTTTATCTAGTAATTCTAATGCAATTGAGTAATTATCCCCAATAATATTTAAGTGTTGTATCAATGTTTTTGGTTCCCCGGAAAGTGTACTTATCAAATAGTATAATTTTTCATTGTCTGAAATTGTTGAATCCGAACCAATTATAAATAAAAGAACTGTATTCTTCTATTTTGCCAGAAAACGTGGGAAGCTGTATCCTGGGCAGCACAACTCTCTTATGCTTTCGTTCTTCAGGAGAAGCAGTACAATTTGTGGAATTACAAGATTTATAACTATCTTCCGAGAATAATTCCATATATTTATTTTTTATATCATAGTACCTTTTATTATAAATTTTATATTTTTCTAATAACTCCTGGATCATCTGCATACCTACTTCTTCATCAGTATTTATTTCTGATTGCATACTACAATGATGATTCAAAAATTCTTGATAATTACTTTCCAAGTCTGTATATCTAATTTTAAAATCAGCTCGCTGTCTTTCTGTTGTTATTTCTCCCTGGGAGATCTCATGCAGTGAATCAATGTTAAGTAAAGCCAGTTCATACTTAACTTTAAGCAAAGACTGATTTCCCTTTTTGGGAGGCATTTTGAACTATTAAATATTAATTCAGCAACTATTAAATATTAATTCAGCAACTATTAAATATTAATTCGGCAACTATTAAATATTAATTCAGCAAATATATAAATCCACATGCAGAATAACCAACCAGTAGTTTAAAAACATGAATCCTCATATATGCTTAATGCAATGCTTTTAATGCAAATTATATAATAATTTTAATTGTAATGAACCACACAAACATTCAATGACAACAATTACTAAGCCAAACAAAATAATAGATTTTTTCCAACAAACTTGACATGCAATATTAGCAAAAACCTGTAGTAAATATTTATGGATTGTAAGTAGTATTGTGAATATGAATAGAATATATAATATAGTGGGCATAAATATAAAGTTATTAAAATTGTATTTTGTTAGCAATTTATGCCTACCAATACCAATGTAAAATGAGTTTAGAATAGTGTAGATCTCGAATTTTAGCTATAAAAGCTAGCTATTTTGCCATAAAATACTTATAAGCCGCCAAAGTATTTCAATATCCGAATTATATTTCTTGTTGTAATGCTATAAACCGCCAAACATTACAAACAATTAGCCATATGTAAAATGTAATTTGTACGACCCACAACAAACGTATAGTGCTTTATTTATAAAAGTATTCGATTGGAAAAGGTTTTTTCCGCCCTTATCCGGCTCGTAGTGACCAAAAATGTTTATTAAATAAACCGTGAAACTTGTATTTGCGCTGGTTCAGAACGCGAAAAGAAAACAAAACACTATCGTTCTCATGGCGTCGGTTGAATTGTTTCAAAGTATTGTTCAAATTAAATATAATTGTGATAAATAAACGAAACTAATAACAGATAAAATTTATCCTTAAACTCACCCCAGTTTTCTTATAACTTTTAATTTCTGTGCACAATCCGATAATTTTACAATATCATCATTTTTTCTAGCCGGCCAATTTTTAACTTCGCGCGGATCCGCCGTACCCACACCAGAGAGTCCTTTTTTTTTTCTTCCTTCCTTCACATTACTTATAAAATACCCATAGCGCAAAGAAGTCAAGGGATATAAATACATACATCTATTTTAATTATTTTGTATGAAGTAGTGTATTGACGTATTCATGTTAATGTGCTAAGCTAATACATGTCGCGTTGTTTTTTTTATTTATTATTATTTTTTTTTTTCTAGTTGAATAATTAAACATACATGTTAAAGACGTTATGAAAGTAAAAGTATGACTATTACAAAGTCATGATTTTTAAATTGTTCCAATGCTTGGTGTTGATTTGAAGACATTACATTCTAAATGTAAATATTGTATTCCCTAATCATTGTAAACACTTGGTAACGTTGTATGGTAACGACATAATTTATTGTAAATGTTGTTATTACTTTTGAAAAGCTGTTAAGTTTCTTGCGCCCATTCTTCTTACCAGCTAAAAATACGTGCTGAATGGGTGGTAGGAAAAAAAATTTAGCCGATTCAAAAGAGCTTTCTATAAAGTCATATTTGATTAATTTTGATTTTCATTTTTGAAATTCCCATGAAACGGATTCAGAGAAATCTTTGAACGATAGTGTTAGAAAACCAGGTTTATTGTAAACACTCTCACTTAGTGTATTCTGGAGCTACTGGGTGAGGACCTAAGAGTTGTGATGGTGAAGTAAATATTACTTTTCAACACCATTGCTCGTAATTGGTATGTATATCGAATATAGTGAATTAAAACTATGCGGTGTATTATTACCAACTAAAAAGTATCATTTACACGTGTTTAAATTACGCAGTTTGCTGATAAAAATGTTAATAAATCCGTAAAGTAAGTCAAAATAATTCTTTTTCTTTATTTTTTACTAATTTATTAAATAATGTAATAATAATAACTCGTGAAATATTCATATATCACAAACTTTCCGTCGAATACCTTTTTTTTTTTGGTCCTTCTGATGAAAATGCATTAAGTTGCATCCCCCGGCTGTGGCGGTTATGTTGGGCTCTCTTCCCAGAAGGGGGAGGCCTACCCACTAAAAACCTCAGGGATGGCCTTCCTCAGGCATGTAGGGAGCCCCCGGGAACACCAAGCTACTTCCGGCAACCCCCAGCCTCCGCTCCCCCGCTGATACAGGGGAGCCCTCCTCGGGGTAGGCTACAATACCTCCCCCGATCTCCACCACCGACGACGCCTCCCGGCCACGGAAGGGGCGTGATCCCTCCCGGGTCGCCGTATCGTATCGTATCGTCGAATACCTTTGATTATACTTTCAGTTCTATGAAATATGTTTAATATTATTTAAGAAAACTGTTTCTAATAATTACAACTGTGTTGAAAATAGTCATATACTCGTAACATTCGAGTGTTGAAAACTGTTATTGAAAATTCCTTAGTCGACTGACAATTAAGCACTGGTCTGCGGCTGATTTCCTTCATATTGTGCATAAGTTTGCTCGTTTATTAGCAAGTTATTCTAAGGTAAAATTATATCATAATTAGAGATCGGATAATCGGATGCATATTTACCTAAAATCAATTTTTGTCTCACAAATTATGGAGGCGGCTTTTTAAAATACATTTTGTTTAATAAAAATCCCGAGAAAATACGGGACTGCAAATTTAACGAAGTGATATTGTTTGAAAATTACTAAATTAGCACGTGGTATTTATTTTCAAAAGACCGAGACTCCGGGTTCATTTATACAATTATGCATACGTATTTACCAAAATGTTCTACAGTACCGGAATTCCGGGATTTTTATTAATGGAAATAAAATAAAAAGACAGTTCCATACTTTGTCAAAACTAAATTAGGTAAATAAATAAACATCCGGCTATCCAATTCCGCAATCCCGGGATTTTTATTTAACAAAACAATAAAAAGCCGTTTCCATACTTTGTCTTAAACTAACTTTAGGTAAATATGCATCCGATTATCCGATCTCTAATCATAATTATAAAGCATATTATCCAAATTATACAATTAGGTTAAAATAAAAGTACCTATTTTCAGGTAAGTTATGCAGAAGCGCCGATCAAGAGAAAGTATTAACAAAATATGAATCGCTAATGGAATGTATTTAACACACGTTACTCAACGTATGTTTTTGTACACTTACGTGTTTAAAAAGTAGTTATTCAAGAATTAAATTTGCATTATAATTTTTAACGTACACCTGTTCGTATAGTCTTCAATTGAAGACATGATAAGTACATTTTTATACATTATGTATAGTTGTTAGTATGATTCCAAATAAAATAGTCTAACTTACATGAAGCGGGTATATTGTCCCAAACACAATTCACATAAAATAGTAAGAAGGAAATATATAAGAAATAAAGGAACAAATACAAGGTATTCACAACACTGTACAGCGCAGTGCAGAACAGTAGATATAAGTAAATTGCTATCTTCTATATATATAAAAATCAATGCCACCTTTCGTTGTAATAACTCAACAATGCCTTTTTTTTTATTTTTATTTTTTTTTGTTCCCCTGAGGAAAATGCATTAAATTGCATACCCCGGCTGTGGCGAGCCGGCGGTTATGTGGGGCTCTCCTCCCCAGAAGGGGGAGGCCTACCCACTAAAAACCTCAGGGATGGCCTTCCTCAGGCGTGTAGGGAGCCCCCGGGAACATAAAGCCACTTCCGGGAACCCCCAGCCTCCGCTCCCCTGCCTAGAGGGGAGCCCTCCTCGGGGGAGGCTACTACCTCTCCCGGTCTCCTCCACCGACGATGCCCCCCTGCCACGGAAGGGGCGTGGTCCATCCCGGGTCGCCGTAGCAGTCGCGACTTCCTCGCGCCCGCCGGCGACCCGCGGTGGCGCCGCAGGTGTGCTACCAAGCCCGGCGCCGCCTTCTTCGAGCGGGATCGGCCATCTCCCGACCCCGCTCGGCGGCCTCCTTCTGGAGCATCACTGCTTCACAGACGGAGGCCACAGCCCTCCAACCTCCCTCGTCCGCCAGCATTGCCGCAATCAATGCCGGCGGAGACAGATCTCGCCCGATCTCTGCGACCAAGACTCGGCGCTCGGAGGCCCACGCGGGGCACTCCGCCAGCGTGTGCTGGGCCGAGTCAAGGTCGGATAAGCAGTGGTGACAATGTGTCGATCCCTCCCGTCCTATTCGACACAGATACTCACCGAAGCAGCCGTGCCCGGTGAGTATCTGAGTCAGTCGGTAGGTGACCTCCTCCTTCCCGTGGAGCCAAGCTTCGAGGTGCGGGAGTACGGCACCGACGGCCCGCTGGCGCGCGCAGATCCGTAATTCGAGCTGCGCACGCCAGGCCGCCACAATCCGTCGGTGCCACTCCCGCTTAGGCACTTAACTCAACAATGCCTATACCGATTTGGCTAATTTTGGTCTTGAATTCGTGGAAGTCCAGAGAAGATTTGTACGTAGAATTTAAAAATATCTTGATAAAGTGTAAAAATCAACATCTTTCTATACTCCCATATACAAACAATTTGTATTAATACTTATCAGCCAATTTGAACCTTTGGCAAAACAATTGAAGACAAAAAAAGTGACATTAGTTCTGTCAAACATATTTAATGTCATTACATTTTATCAGCGATAATTATTGCTTTGTTGTGTTAATATTTTCCAAAATATTGTTGAGTTATTGCTTTGTGTTCATATTTTCCGAAATTTTCTTGCCACGAGCAAGACGACCAAACAGGCCGGCGAACGCGTAATGCAAATCAAATCAAATCGTAATGTAAATGCTTCGATCATATATTTCTGTAGATACACAGTTACCGTCTAAAAAGTGGCACCGGCGAAACAAGGCACAAACAGTAAATGTGCCTTGTTTCGCTCTCATTCATTCGGTGGCCGCGCGCGATTGATAACGTCAGCAATGCCGAAATGCGTAGTTTATACTTGTAAAAATGACACATGTAAAGTGCAAAAGAAGGATGGAATGTCATACTTCCAATAAGTATATCTTTATCTTAATTTATTAGCGCATTTTTTATGAGTAAAACACTTTTATTCATATTATGTATTACTAAAATATCAATTTAAAACGCTTGCGTACCATGCCACGATGCGTAACGCATCGCATCTATCTCTTTCTGTCTCGAGTGGCTCACTCATAGGAAAAAATAGCACAGAGCTAATGTTTCAGAAAAAGGTCAGTGGAATTATGGAGTCGCCTATACCATTTTTTTGTGATTTTCTTTCTTTTTTTTTAGTCTTCCGCTTTCTTTATTTGTAAGGCTCGGCAAAATAAAGGTTGAGAAACCCTGTCTTAATAAAGTCTGTACTTTCCTTAGCACCTAGTTCTACATACTTCTTGGTTTATGTTTAAAATTTAAAAGTTTCCGTACTGTTAAGATAAGTGTAAAAAAAAAAATAAGCATCTCCACTGCTGTCTATGTTCAAGTAGGATGCGATAAGACGCGAGCACAATATTCGAAGTCAAATGGAACGTAGGAGCATTATTATATGAAATGAATTTGTGCTTAATTGCAACGGACTAAGGGCTTATTATCCAATATATTTGTTTTCAAATATGTGTTGTTCATTTCTGATTTCACGGCATCATTATATCATCGAAACCAGAAGATAATATGTAACGACCTTAACAAGGATTTATTTTCATACTTCATTACGTTACTTAAGATTTAAATTGACTTAAATTATATGACACTTTCGAACTTTTTTCAAAATTGGTACTATAATATACATCTATTCTTCTATGTATAGACGCGGGGTCGATATTTTGTTTGATTTTCTATGGAATTGTGTATCTACAGAAATATATGATCGAAGTGTAAATGCGTAGGATAGGACAACGTCTGTCGGGTCAGCTAGTATAGTATACAACAAAGTCGCTTTCTCTGCCCCTATATCACTATGTATGCTTAAATCTTTAAAACTACGCAACGGATTTTGATGCGGTTTTTTTATAGATAGAGTGATTGAAGAAGAAGGTTGATATGTAAAATAACATCTATTAAATAATGGAGAAATACTGTTATTTTTGAGGTTTCTAATGTGATGTCGTAAATAATTAAATTTTTCCGCTTACACTGCAAACGCAGGCAACCCTACGCGATTTATCAAAATAATGTACTAAGCATTGTACACATTGAAAAGGTCTACAGAAAACTCTGCGTCTATAGTCCAGTGGCGGCGCAAGACCTAAACTTAATGTGGGCATGGTAAATTTTGCGAGGCCTTCTGTTGATGCAAGAAGGGAATATAAAATAAGATTTTCCATACTTTTTCAAATATATTTTAACGGCTATAGAACTATATACTATTTCTGAAATATGTTTATAATATGTCATAACTAGAATAAGAAAAATGTTTTTGCTAATAAAGATTATTATTATTATTATTCACATATTTAATTAATAATCTTAAATTTAAGTTTTTACAATATAGATATATAAAATAAACATAAATACTATAAAAAACTTAAACCTAGTATGCCGCCGGTAGCGAGGCAAGGCCCAAACAAACCGGTGGTTAGGGTTGCAGACAGAAAAATCTCCGGACAATACGTGCCGTGTTGAGAATCACTGCTTTTTGTATCCGACCCTTGATCCATCCGTCAAGCGAGAGCCTCTTAAGATGTTGATCGAGACTCTTTGCTATCAAGCCATTCGCAGACACAACTATCGGAACAATGATTGTCGAATCAACATCCCACATGGCGGTTACCTCGTATGCCAAGTCAAGGTACTTACTGGCTTTGTCCTTCTCGGCTTTTACGAGGTTCTCGTCATGAGGGATGGTAATATCGACGAGCATTGCACGGCGTTGGGAGCGGTCGACCACCACGATATCAGGTTTATTGCACGCAATAGTCCTGTCCGTGATGATAGAGCTATCCCAATAGAGCAACACACGGCCATTTTCAAGAACGCGCTGGTGCGTACTTATAGTACGGTGTCTCATGCTCAACAAGGCCGTATTGAAGGGCAAGTTGTTGATGGATGATCCTGGCTACTAGGTTGTGTCTATGCAAATACTCACCGTTTGCAAGATGAGATGATTGATTATTATTATTATTATTTTCGGCTGTGAGGCGCGAGGCCTTTTGCACCGCGAGGCCGTAGGCGGTGGCCCACACCGCCCACGGCTTGCGCCGCCTCTGCTATAGTCTATCTCTTATGGATATTCCATACAATAACGTTTTTTTGTCATTTACTTTTTACGACAAATAATGACTAATTTTCGAAACGATTTTCACCAATACAGCATTGGTCCTTATCCAATTAAATACCTTATACATTGTTGATTTAATATAGATCTATTATTATAATCTAGATGATTTATATGAATATTTAATATGAAATAAATATATAGTGTATTTAGTATTAGCATTGCACCCGTGCGAAGCCGGGGCGGGTCGCTAGTATTTTATATAAAGCATTCACAATTAAACGTTGTGCGTAGGATCTCCGCTGACAGAAAGTTATGTAAGATATAGGTACTGGCATAGAGCAAACTAAAATAAGTGTTCTTGTTTTAATTGACTTGTCAAACGCTTTTAATGCTGTTAATCACCACATTCTCTTATCCATCCTCTCCCACTGTGGTGTTTCTCAAGGAGCAGGTGATTGGTTCTCTTCTTATATTCAGGATCGCCAGCAGTCGGTTGTTTCAGGGGACGTATACTCCGCTTGGTGCAATTTGAGGGCTGGTGTTCCTCAAGGCTCAAAAAAAATAATTTATTTACTTCAAAGCAAGAACCTTAAACGACTTTCAACTAATTTATTGATACTTAACATATAATAATAATTTATAAACAGTTTTGTAGTAAACTAACTATGAAGGAGTAGTGTTGCAGGTCAGTGATGCTCACTACTCGATATAGGGATTTCCATACGGATTGGTCAAGACCTATACTAATTATATATAATACAGCAGAATAAGTTCTGCTAGCAACCAGCGCGGTCCTTTAAACTCATATAGTTTGTCCACCTTGTGAGAGGTCTGCTGATGCTGGGTTCCCGTCCCAACGACCGCCAATCCCACGAACAATGTCTAAATAAGACAAAATATATTTGATTTGATTGCATATTACCCTTTATTTGGAGTCGATCGCCGGTCTCCAAACTGTGCCATGTACTTTTCGAAAATATTTACTTGAGCATTTTTATTGCTTTAAAATGTTTATTAATTAAAAACGCTACTCCATAGCAAAGAGTCAACGAAACGCAATGAAATTTCCTCAAAGTGACAGAAGTTTCTTAACAAAGTTTCACTTTGCGAGTGACTGCTAATAATGATCGCCAGTGTACTCTTCGCCAGATGTAATTGGTGTCGGTAGTGCTGTCGTAAATCGGAATATTGTTAATAAACACGATCGCACGAGCGAGCAAACAAATTCAATTTGTTAAACTGTTCAATGAGCCGCACTGATTGAATGAAATCCAATGAAATATGAAAGTGACTTGGCGTAATATCGTGTTGTTTTGAAAAAGTGAGATTAATTGCTCGGGAATATGATTGTTATTACTTTATCACTAATATTATATGTAGTAATAGTCCCAGATGTGATGATGGCGGGTTCTATGGGCTTTTTCGGTTAATACCGTCTTTACCATAAGGGCGCACAGGGCCCGTGCCCAGAGCCTATTTTCAGGGGGGCCCCGAAGGACCTACAATTTCTCTAACACATTTATTCTCAAAATATTTTTGTCGAACACATTAGACATTACTTTTTATCGCAAATTAGTATCTTTCTAAGAAGGTTTTTACGTGACATACTATGCCATTATATCAAAGAAGACAGACGGTCCAAGAAGGCTCATTTCTATCTGCAAGCTGAAGCCGAGAGACACCTATGGATTTTTAGTTCTGGCTTCCAACAACTGAAACGCCTAGTGTTGAAATTGCTTAATTAGTAACGTTATTGGAATGGAATGGAAGATGAAGGATGAAGCGGGATGGAATATCGGATATAGTGTGAGGGAATCAGCTGACTAATATACTTTTTGAATTTTGTGATTTCTCTCCATTGATGAGACATCAACAAAAGCATAAATCATAAATTTATGTTTCTAATATTTGCTGGAAAACTACCTTCTAAAATTCTCCTAAAATCTAAAGAGGTAAGTCTCATTAAGTAAGTTCGTGGTGTAATTTTGAAGGAGAAGCTCTATGTGGCTGTTCTGGTAAGTTCTGGACGTGTAATTTTCCTGAAATTAGAAGAGTCACCACGGTATAATCTTTGTCCTCTTGCTACTTCTATTAGTGTATTTAGTGTCTTTGCTCCTATTTTAAGGTTCGTTATTACCCCCTTTTTTACAAGGTGGAATGCAGTTACACACCTTACCTGTTGAAATCAACAGACAGACCCTGGACATAGGACAATCCACGGACTGAGGGTCAAGGGGAGGAAAAAAAGAAAAGGTTCGTTATCGCCCTAGTACATTCATAACGTAATATCACCATAAGCGTGCCATTTTAAAAACTACCGATCCCTAAGGGCACGATCTTTCGTATACCCTCATTACGATACAATGCGATGTTAAATAACCGCCCAGTCATCTTCTCTAAAAGGGCTATTTCCCATTAGGCCTGGCCGTGGTTAGACGTGGTCCTATCGAAGATCTAATGGAGGATCGTAACATGCAGCCTTGATGGTGATTAGAACAGTTTCTTCGTTGAATTCTGTGAAAGACTGTCAAGTGATTGTGGAAATATAAGTACGGAAATATATCCATGACACGTTTAGCGTAAAGGTCTAGTGACCAGCTTCTATGAAGTGATCTACAAAGAATTCCGGTCACATACACCCAGTATGTGCACGTGAGATTTCTGTTTGTGACGGCACCCATGAGATAGGATCAAATACTTGTGTTGGGCCACACTTTTTATCAAAAAAATGTGTAAATGTCGCAGAAAAATGCTGATAACAGAGAATTGATCAAATGATTGAAGATGTTAAAATTAATAAAAGAATTTTAGATACCTATAGACATGAATGATTTGGGCATCAAGGAACGATTAAATTAAAGGTATGAAATAGCATGTCTAGTTTTCGTAGCACTACGGTATTTTACCTTTTTTTATGTAATATGTTAACACATTACTAGTGCTCGGAATATGTTAATTTTATGTACTTGCAGAAAGAAAGTCAATGTAAGCGTAACATGGATAAGAAAGATAGCATATTTCAAATAAAATACAATTTTCTGTTTTTATTTGCTACTAGCTTTCTGCCCGCGGCTTCGCCCGCGTGGATTTCGGGATTGGGTGTATAGAGGGTTAAGGGTCATAGCTTTTGCCCACGGCTACATATACGCGGAAGTCGGTTTATGGTGCGAAGATTTTATCGCGCTTCCCGTGGGACTATCCGTTTTTCCGAGATAAAAAATGCCGCAAAACTCCTCAAGAATCACTCTATCTATTGATGAAAACCGCATAAAAATCTGTGCAGTAGTTTTTGAGCGAAGCCTTTATTGCGCATCCCGTGGGATCTGTCGATTTTTCCGGGATAAAAAGTAGCCTATGTTACTCGGGGAGAATGTAGCTTTCCAAAGGTGAAAGAATTTTTGAAATCGGTCCAGTAGTTTAAGCGTGAAGAGGTAACAAACAAACAAACAAACAAACAAATAAACAAACAAACAAACAAACACACTTTCGCATTTATAATATTAGTTGGGATTCGTTTCTTTAGGAATGTTATGAAAGTAGATGAAGCGAAAGAGATATGTAAAGACCGCAAGTGGAAAGACGTAAGACATTTTCTGGAGTCAGTCTAAAATTGGTATGACAACAATATGTATATATATATAATGTATGTATGCGTGTGTTTATATATGTGTATATATTGTATATGCATGTATATTTATATATGCGTTGCTAGTATTCTAACTTTATTTCCATAGGTATAATTGTTTATTTGTCATGTTAATAAATAATGTCTTTTAATATTATTTCTTCTCCGTAACCGTCTACAATGATTCTCACATTTTACAGGTTGACTGGTAGAGAATGCCTCAGGCATTAAGTCCGCCTTTTGTACATCCGATTCTTGTTGTGCGAAAAAGATTAAATAAATAATCTTTGCCTACCCCCATGGGAAAAAGGCGTGAGTGTATGTATGTATGTTTCTTTACGCTTTTATTGTAAAATTTTATGTTTACAACTTTAAGCAACAATAAGTTAAAAGATGAAATACTATTTTGAAAGTTCAATATAATATTTGTACAATCTCTGAGAATAGTAAGTTCCCAGGCATATCCATACTATTGATGTCACAAAATCGCAAGTACATAAAATTAAACTACCTATTCCGAGCACTACATATTACATTAAAATAAGGTTAAGGTGAAGTTTAAACGAATATCTGAATGAGATAGTTCTAGATATGTGTCGGAAATTTGTTCTAGAGTTGTGCAGCACGAAAAGAGAACGAATGAAAGCAAAAATTATGCAAGACACTTTAATATGAACCAACCAAATAGTAACAGCCGCAGCTGTAACTATTACCTGGAAGCGGCTGCGAGGTGTAAATGTCGACTAAACCGAACTGCATTAATTAGCGATCCAACGGATGCATTCCTTGAATCGTCTATCTCGTGGGAAAATTTAGATAGCATTGTAATTTCTATCTGTGGACTCCTTTTTTTATTAGTACATTTTTCTTCCACTGACTCTAGTCCGTGCTTTACTTTCTTTGTCCTCATTTAGATCATTTAGATATATATTATACATACATACATACACTCACGCCTTTTTCCCATGGGGGTAGGCAGAGATTACGTCTTTCCACTTGCTACGGTCTTTACATATCTCTTTCGCTTCATCTACTTTCATAACATTCCTCATACATGCTCGACGATTGCGGGTACTTCTGACCTGCCAATAAAGCAATTTCACAATTAAAATAATGTGTGATTGTTTTTTTTTTTCACATTTACACTTCTTACATCCTACCTCAAAGTAAACTTTGAAGGGATTATGGAATCTAGGGTAACGGATAGACATATATTATACATATATAAATATTTTTCATAGAAATATATATTAACAACCATCACACAAACAGTTGCCCCCGCCAGAATTTGAACGTGGGACGTTAGAAATGGTGACAGGCAAATCTTTTATAAAAGCTGTTCTTTAAATCTATTCCAAAATAATCCTTTTTAAAAATCGGCTTTGAAACAGATTCTTAATATTAGTATAACTTATTTCATAATTGTCGTTACTCGTATGATCTGTGATGTGTAAGAAAATGCTACGCTAAAATATATGCTAAAATCAGGTGTAAAAGTAGGCTTTGAGAGTGTGGAACCCGGTATTTTATCACACCATTACAACGTGTAGTAGCATCATAAAGTTTCAATCTGGTAAAAGCACAAGCCCCGACTTGTCTATCATTAATTCGTTGAGATTCTGCGCGTGAGTCGAAACTTAGAGCAACATGGGGAGTCTTGTGGGTGACCACGTAGACCATAAAGATTCGGGACATTCATTTGTAATTTTAAAAGAAATAAAACGAAGAAGAGTATTAGTTATTCATTAATCAATTAATATTACATTTGAATGAAAACAATAGTGTCATATAACGCCTAATTGACGTAATTTTCATCGCATAACGGTGCAATAAAAAAAATTGGTTTATATTTTTTTAATAAATTGGTTTCTAAACTTTATAAACCGACGAGCATGCATGAAGACGCTCATGAAAGTGGAGGAAGCGAGAGAAGTGTGCCAGGATTGTAGCAAGTGGAGAGAGGTGGTCTCTGCTTACCCCATTGGGAACAAGGCGTGACATATATGTATGTATAAATCGAATAAATTATTTTAAGTTGATTTGAATAAAATAAAAATAATATTAAGTTTGTTTCACATCAAATGTTATCCTTACTAATATTATAAATCGGAAAGTGAGTTTTTTTTGTTTGTTCCGCTTTCACGTCGTAACTGAACCGATTACTTAGAAATTTTGCAGATGTAAAGATAAAGTCCGGATTAAATAATAGGCCACTTTTTATCCCGGAAAAATCGTCAGATCCCACGGGATGCGCAATAAAGGCTTCGCTCAAAACTACTGCACAGATTTTCATGCGGTTTTCATCAATAGATAGAGTGATTCTTGAACAAGGTTTTGCGGTATTTTTTATCTCGGAAAAAACGGATAGTCCCACGTGAAGCGCGCGACTTCCGCGCATATGTAGCCGTGGGCAAAAGCTATGACCCTTTCCCCCCTTTAGACCCAACCTCGAAATCCATGCGGGCGAAGCCGCTGGTAGAAAGCTAGTTTTTAATAAAGGAACTTTATATATAAATAGATGTGCAAATAATGCATGCAAATGCAGTGCATGCAGGTTGTTTATATGCTCATATATATTAGACGACGTTACTATAATCTTATTGTGACATCCCATTGCGCTGTATTTTAGTATGGAGCGTTTTGGAGTCATCTGCAACAACGCCATAAACGTACGCTGTATTTTAAAAAGTAACAATCGCATGCGTTTTGTTACTTATACAGTAATTCTTACCTAATAGCCTTATAATACATAGAATAAAAAAAACTTGACAACTACACAGTTGACTAATGTTTAAGTATATTTAAAACGGTTACTAATTTATTGATATTATCTATAATTGTTTGTCATTACGTTAGTTAAATACTCACGATCAAAGGCTTGCGTTCATATTGCCACCACATTAAGATCAAAGATACACTTCGAGGCTGTTAGAATATCTTGATTTGTATGATTTCGCAGTGGCCCGTCAATCGTTCGAAAGTTTTATCACTAGATCCAAACAATCGTGATTGAGATTCTGGTCACTTTGAGTTATGATTTACTTTGAGGCGAGAGAGGAGGAGGAAGCCCATACTGTATAAATGTGATGAATATGTTATGTATACATATGTATGGTGATTGAAGAGCATGTTTTTCAAAATTTCAAGGTCAAATTCAAGTACACTTAAAAAGAAGCTTAGCAGTATGATATTATAAAACAATTATACCACGGTTTGTCAATATTTTACGAAGGTTCTTACAGCGGAAATCAACGGAGAATCCTCGTCTATATCTCGTAGCAGATAGGATCAGTATGCCTTGATCGTCATACTGGCTCTTGTTACTAACTGGTTTGAATTATGGTAATTATAGTTTAGGGAATAAAGATACTTATATATCATCTCAACAGAAGCCAGCAAGGCTGAGAGCTACGGATGGCAGACAACCCCAGTTTGTAGTGTCCTTAAAATGATAACCATGACCTCGTCAAAAGGTGCATGGCGCATGGTCACCCTAGTTTTGAACGATTAAGCCCCTCGCGGTGCTTTTAATGACAGACAAATATAACGATCGACGTTCGGTTCTCACGCTTTCGAGGGGTTAATTCGGGGTTTCTTCTAATGTTTAATTTGGGCGGCTTGCCCGCCTTTGTGTTTGACGGTTAGTGTTGCGGCCCTCGTGTGGTGTTAAGACATCGTTTTAAACGCATTTTTGTTGCGGTTATCGATTTAATAATTTCACAATTATTTTTGGCGGATTAAATAATGTGTTTGCAGTAGAAGCATTGAAATATAGATCGCTTTGTCATTATTCACTTATTTTTCAAAGCGGTTTCAAGGCTTTGGTACGACGATTGTGGTTGCGATGATAAATTTAAGTTTCACTGGACACGATACTTGTTTCATATTCCTCCAAATCTAATCACTATATATGTTTAGGACTTATGAGTTTCGGACCGCGGAAAAGGAAATTTAAAAAAGTAATAAAAAAAAAGATTTTGACATTACGGTTTCGGTACTTGACTGTCACTTCGGATTTTTTCACGGCATTTTTTATTGAGTTTATTTTAAATATATTCTTTGGTTTATTTACGGCGGATTAATAATTGATCATTTACGGAAGTGTATTTAAATATACCATTGGACTAATATTTGCATATTACGGTTTCGACGGGATTGGATTGGAAAAGTGGTCGGCCACGCGTTCTCCTATTTTTATACTACAAGTATTGTAATATATAATATATATTTATAACCACATACGGTAGGGCACATTAGTACACACAAAACACACTTCAAGCCAAGCCAGAACTACGGACCGGTAAGCAATATTATTATATAATTAAATAATATAAGCAAATAACGGGCGTTCGGGAAAACGCAACATTTTTTGGTAGCAGAGCGTGGTTTACTTTTCGGTTACGGACCTGTTATTTTGTAAATTCTTTGTTTTGTATTTACTTTAATTATTAAAATGTCGGACGGTTACAACGAAATTCGTCGCATTTTGCAATGGTTGGTAAGCGCATTTTCTCTGGTGAGTAGACCAGACAGGGTTGAGGCCTTGAAAGAGCGGGCTTCAAATGCGAACAGATACATGGCGGACCTGGATCAAGCTTTACAAATGTGTTATGATAGGGCTGACATGAATCCAGACAATGAAACTTTGCAGGCAAGGTTGATTCAAGCTCAGGCAGACTACAAGCAATGCTTAGAATATTATGACAGCATTATTCAGGCGGTAAGGACACTGGATCTGGCCAGTAGTCCCACGGTTAAGGGTCAGTCAAGTAGTAATGCCTCAATTTATACTAGATTGCCGGATTTAAATTTGCCCAAGTATTCTGGTGGGTATGAAACTTGGATGTCATTTATTAACATTTTTGATTCTTTGGTACATTGTCGGATGGATATATCACTCTCACAAAAATTAAGTTATCTGTTGAGTTGTCTATCGGGAGACGCTCACCAGGTTATTTCACATTTAACCATAACAGATAACAATTATGAGACTGCAAGGGCGCTATTGATGGGCAGATATCAAAATATTAGGTTAATTGCGGATGCCCATGTGGCAAAGATATTAAATTTGCCTTATTTAAGGAATATCATGTTTATAAGGGATGATCCATTAAAGGTGGCCTATAATTGTTTGGAGAAATTAAATTTACCAGTAACGGAGTGGTCATTCTTGTTGCTCCATATTGTATTGAATAAGTTACCCTCTGATTTAAAATTAAGATTTGAACAAAAATATGGAAGCGGAGATGAGGCAAGCCTGTTGCCTAAATTTATTGACCTTTTGACCTTCTTGGAGGAAGAAGCACGGATTGTTGACAATGTAGGCTCACCTCCTGCAACGGCTACCTCAGGGCCATCTGGGAGGCCTGTGTCCAGTCAGGGAAGACCTGTATTCAGTCAGGGTAGGATTAGGCCACCCACTCGGGGGACTAGGGTAGGTATGGCTACATCGGACCATACTATTAATAATAGGTTGCAATCCAAGCGGGTTGGTTGCACCTTTTGTGGCATCATAGGCCATTTTATATCTAAATGCCAACATTTTATAAATTGTTCCCCTCAACAGCGGAGGCGTTTTGTGCAAAATCACAAGTTATGTTATTTTTGTTTAGGGGATCATCTTGTTAATAGTTGTGCAGTGGCACGGCCATGTATTCATTGTAACGGCAAACATCACGGGATGTTATGCCTGAATAGGAATGGTGGAGTTAGGCCTGCAGCGGCACGGATTGGTTCTCCTTCAGGAGGGGGTCAAAGCGGACAAGTACGGACTTCACCTCCTCATTCTGGACGAGCGTCGCCTCGACGGGTGGACGTGCGCGCGACACCTCCATATACGGGTGGGGGTGGCTTTAGGCCTACTTCACAGGCATCTCCACATACGGGTGGGGGAGGCACCGGGCCTATGGTACAAGCACCCTATGCAGCGGGCATAGGGCATATTCAAGCGGACGAATCCCGTGACGTCACTGCGGAACAGTATGCGTCTGCGGCTTCGTATGCAGCGAGAGCGAGGGGTTTCTCACCACCACTCGCGGAACGGCCGCGATTGAGGAACACGCCGCCATCTTTCGGTCATCCGGTTGGTTACCGGACACCGGATGCCAGTTGGCACCTGACTCGGGCACCATTGGGGCGCTCGAGACCCCCTACATATAACCCTCTGGCGCTGTCGGCAGCCCAGGTTTTTAATCGGTGAATGCTTCATTTCATAGTGACGTTCAAGAATAGGTAGTCGCCGCCGCCTCGCCAAATGCAACCTTTTTAAATACTATTTTATTGCCTACCGTTGCGGTAAGGATTTGTGATATTAACGGTTTTTATGTTAGAGCACGGGCTCTAGCGGACACGGGTTCGCAAGGTTGCATGATAACAGTTAATTTGGCGAGACGGTTAGGCCTATACATATTTAATAATAATATTTCGGTTCGTGGCATAGGTGATGTGCTCGTGTCACATGTTTATGGTCAATGTACCTTTAACCTTGTTGGAGAATCGGTCTCTCAACCTGTTATTACAGTTACAGCACTAGTGTTGCATGATATTTTAGGAGAACATCCACAGGTGGAATTACCTTCGGAAATTTTGAACTCGGCTTCTCACCTGTCTTTGGCTGACAGAAAATTTTTAAATATTGGAAAAATTGATTTGTTGCTTGGTACTGATGTGCTTGGTCAATTATTGTGCACCGGACGCACTATAAATTTAAATAATAATGGCTTGGTTGCTATACCATCTCACTACGGATATATGATTATGGGCCCAGCATATGATACGGTTTCTGATACGGTTTTTACGGGCGTTTCTCTTTCGGATTTAGTACAGCGTTTTTGGGAGACAGAAGAGGTACCCACGGTTTCACGGAAGGACCCGCTCGACGAAGAATGCGAGCGCCATTTTATCGAAAATGTTTATCGGTTACCGAACGGTCGTTTCGTTACTCGGTTGCCCTTTGTGAGCATTCGCAAACCGCTGGGGCAGTCCTACCTCACTGCTGAGAAACGCCTGCTTTCTATGGAACGTCGCATGAAGCGAGATACAGAGTTTCGCGACAAATACATTGAGTTCATGCGGGAATATGTACAATTAGGTCACATGTCCCTGGCACGGAGGGACTACTCATCGGAAGAACACTATTTCATACCACATCACGCGGTTTTTAAATCGGATAGCGGTAAGATACGGGTCGTGTTTGACGGGTCGGCCCCTTCCTCTAACGGTGTTTCATTGAACCAAATCCTGCACTCGGGTGCTAAACTACATAAAGATATTTCGGATCTTATTTCGGCCTTTCGTAGACACCAGGTGGTCTTCGCGACGGATATACGCATGATGTTCCGGCAAACGGTGATTGATGAGGCTGATAGACGGTATCAGCTGATTCTTTGGCGCGAGGACCCGTCTCACCCATTACGCGTCTACGAACTGAACACAAACACGTACGGTTTGAAATCTAGCCCCTGGATGGCTATGCGGTGCTTGTTGGAACTCGCTCAACGGGAACGCGTTCGATTCCCTCGTGCGGCGGACGTCTTAGAGTCGGAAATTTTTTGTCGATGACGTTATCACGGGTGGATCTTCGGAACAGGAGGCTTTAATTTTACGTAACGAGCTCATAGCGTTATTGGCAACGGCTGGCTATGAACTACGGAAATGGATTTCGAACAGTCCACGTCTCTTAGAAGGACTACCAGCGGATCACGTTCAAGATCCATTGTTATTTGAGAATCCGGACTCTCCTCGTTCAACATCGGTTTTAGGTGTTCAGTATTTACCGGTTCCTGACATCTTTTCCTTTCGGGTTTTAACAATAACGGAAAAGATATGGACTAAGCGGCTAGTCCTGTCTACGGTTGCTCGTATCTATGATCCTAACGGGTGGATCGCTCCTATAATATTTTGGGCTAAATGTTTTCTACAACGGTTATGGTTGGCTGAGCTTAAGTGGGATGAGACCCTACCTACTGAACTCTTAACGGACTGGCTCGCATTTATTGATCAGTTACCCACTATCGGAAGGGTTGTTATACCTCGTAAAATACTTCCACCGGGGAAGTATCATGCGTCACTTCACGGTTTCTGTGACGCCTCGGAATCGGGTTTCGCGGCAGTCGTGTATCTTCGGACGATACAGCCAGATGGTTCAGTAGCGTTACATCTAATCACGGTGAAGAGCAAGGTGGCTCCTATACGCAACCGCCAAACCATACCCAAATTGGAGCTCTCGGGAGCTGCGTTACTTACTCGGTTATTGAATCATGTTTGTGATACACTCGGGAAGCACATTAACATAGGCAACGTTTATGCGTGGACTGACAGCCAAATTGTTTTGGCGTGGCTCCAGACCTCGGTACATAGGCTGGAAACATTTGTTGCGAATCGGGTTTCGCAAATTCAAAACTCGTCAGTGAATCTGAATTGGCGGCACGTACCCGGCGAGTTGAACCCCGCCGACGTGGCCTCTCGCGGCTGTTATGCCTCCTCGTTGGTGAGTCATAACCTTTGGTGGGGACCTGCTTGGTTGACGGCACCGGAGTCGTCATGGCCCCCTACGGTTTTAATCGGATCGGATCCGCTGCCCTGTGTGCGTGTCATGGCTGTGGAGAAAGAAATCGTCACAAACCCTCTTTTACTGCGGTTTAGCTCTCTTAATAAATTACTGGCCGTTACGGGATGGATGCGTCGGTTTATAACGAATACTCGCAAACCGGTTGTAAGAAATACATCTTTGTTTCTGACGGCAGGCGAACGGCGTGCTGCTCTCATGTTTTGGGTACGACGGGTACAATCGGAACGGTTTTCTGACGAGCTTAAATCGTTACGGACGACGGGTCGGTTAAAGGGTGCCGTACAGAAACTTAACTTATTCATTGATGGCGAGGGATTACTTCGTGTTGGCGGACGGCTGCGCAACTCGAAGCTGCCGTATTCGGCTAGGCATCCCCTTTTGCTGCCCAAGGACGGACCCTTGACGCAGTTGATAGTAAGTGATCGGCACATTACTAACTCGCATGCAGGTTGTACGGCACTGCTTGCTATTCTTCAGCGGGAATTTTGGATACTATCGGCGCGACGGTGCGTCCGATCGGTTATATTTAAGTGTATACCTTGCTATCGGTTAAAGGCTAACACCATGCAGCCTATGATGGGTGACCTACCTAGCGATCGGGTTAGTGTCACCAGACCTTTTCACGGTGTCGGTACGGATTTCGCTGGTCCTTTTATTGTCAGGGCTTCTCACTTGCGGACCTCTAAGACTTACAAAGTTTATTTATGTGTATTTGTTTGTCTGTCAACGAAGGCAGTACATTTAGAAATAGTATCTTCGCTTAGTACGGAAGCGTTTATCGCGGCGTTCGGACGTTTTGTTTCACGGAGGGGGTTACCGAGTTTGGTACGGTCGGACTGCGGCACAAATTATCAGGGTGCTGACAGGTATCTTAAGGAGGTCCATGATTTTTTAACGAAACATAGTACGGACTTGGGACAAGCAATGGCTACTCAGGGCATTACGTGGAAGTTTGATCCTCCTGGATGTCCTCATTGGGGAGGCATCTTTGAGGCTGTCGTGAAGGTGGCTAAGACACATTTGAGACGTGTTATTGGGGAAACGGTTCTTACGTTCGAGGAACTTACTACGGTCTTTTACAGAGTGGAAGCAACTTTAAATTCACGGCCTTTATGCCCACTCTCTTCGGATCCCAACGATATGGAGGTTTTGACACCGGGTCATTTCCTCATCGGCCAGCCCCTTGCAGCTCTCCCTGAGTATCCCTTTGAGAATGTACCACTGAGTCGACTTTCTCGCTTTCAAATGCTGCAACAGATGTCACAAAATTTTAATAAACGGTTTTATTCGGAGTATTTGCACATGTTGCAGCAGCGGCTGAAATGGACAGATAAAACGGCTCCTGCACGGGTAGGGGATCTTGTCCTGATTAAGGATTCAAATCTTTCTCCTCTACGTTGGCGTAGAGGACGCATTTTGAAGCTTTATCCAGGCTCTGACGGTGTACCTCGGTTCGCAGAGGTCTCGATCGGCGACTCTGTGATGCGCCGTGCGGTGGCAACCCTGTCCCGTCTACCGGTAGACTAGCGAGATGAGGGTTGCTCATCTCGGGGTGGGGGATTGTTTAGGACTTATGAGTTTCGGACCGCGGAAAAGGAAATTTAAAAAAGTAATAAAAAAAAAGATTTTGACATTACGGTTTCGGTACTTGACTGTCACTTCGGATTTTTTCACGGCATTTTTTATTGAGTTTATTTTAAATATATTCTTTGGTTTATTTACGGCGGATTAATAATTGATCATTTACGGAAGTGTATTTAAATATACCATTGGACTAATATTTGCATATTACGGTTTCGACGGGATTGGATTGGAAAAGTGGTCGGCCACGCGTTCTCCTATTTTTATACTACAAGTATTGTAATATATAATATATATTTATAACCACATACGGTAGGGCACATTAGTACACACAAAACACACTTCAAGCCAAGCCAGAACTACGGACCGGTAAGCAATATTATTATATAATTAAATAATATAAGCAAATAACGGGCGTTCGGGAAAACGCAACACTAATATCACATTTTATAGCCTAAGACTTCCCTTGACTTCGACTTGACGAAAAATTTGCGCAATTTATTTTCAAGGCTAAGGCTGCTTGGGGAGTTCACTTCTTAAGGGAGAGTGTGTTGTGTGTTCCATAATGAAATGGACCGAACAAAAAAGGAGGATTTTGAGATTGAGGATTTGATATTTTAGGTTTTTTTACCTTTAGTAAAAAAACCTAAAATATCAAATACTAGCTTTTGCCCGCGACTTCGTTCGCGTGGACTTCCGGTTCCTAAAACCTCAAAAATTGTAGCCTATGTGTTATTCTGATGTATAAGCTATATTGTGGTAAAGTTTCATTCAAATCCATTCAGTAGTTTTTACGTGAAAGAGTAACAAACATCCATACATACAAACTTTCGCCTTTATAATAGTAGTAGGATTTTGAAAACGGGTAACTTTTGGATAAGGCAATATGGGCTGAAAATTGTGTGTTTTGACCAAAACTATCACCTCACGGCGGATATGGGTCGACTTACCAGTAACCGTGTATAAATAAATTTGATAGAAATTATAAAAACCATGACTAAAGTACAAATGCTTGCATTCATCACGCAAATATTAGCCTCCACCGGGACTCGAACCCGGGACCTCAGCGATGGCGACACCTTGAAACCGGTATACCAACCATGGAGTGGTAGGCTACGGAGGTAGTCAAATCATTCAATTAATTGAAAATGGGAATCGAGGTAACTTTTTTTTATCACACACATGTGGAAGAACCACGTGACTTTTGCATATATGGACTAAAGATGCAACGGAAGTGTCTTAGCGGAACCAGAAACGGAATCAGTGTCAAAAGTAAATTTTAGCAGAAACGGAAACCGATGCAGAAACGGAAGTGTAAATAATATGAAAACAAACAAATTTACAAATATAACTCTTTATTAAGTATCAAATACACCAAATTTAGATTAGAAATAGATATATTAGACATGTATTATAGACTAGCTTTCTGCCCGCGGCTTCGCCTGCGTGGATTTCGGGATTGGGTCTATAGAGGGTTAAGGGTCATAGCTTTTGCCCACGGCTACATATGCGCGGAAGTCGGTTTATGGCGCGAAGCTTTTATCGCGCTTCCCGTGGGACTATCTGTTTTTGCGAGATAAAAAATACCGCGAAACCTTGCTCAAGAATCACTCTATCTATTGATGAAAACCGCATGAAAATCTGTGCAGTAGTTTTTGAGCGAAGCCTTTATTGCGCATCCCGTGGGATCTTCCGGGATAAAAAGTAGCCTATGTTACTCGGGGATAATGTAGCTTTCCAAAGGTGAAAGAATTTTTGAAATCGGTCCAGTAATTTCGGAGCCTATTCATTACAAACAAACAAACAAACATATCTTTCCTCTTTATAATATTATAGTATAGAAAACAATATTGCAACTGAACATTTTATTAATATTCAAAATTTAGTAGTGGCAAGTTATATTTTATAAAAAGTAATCCGTCATAAATAAAAGCCGTCGGTTGTAAACTTCCGTTTAAATCACCGTTATAAATGTTGCGGAAACAGAAGCAGAAACGGATGTTGAAAAGCGCGCGGAACTTCCGCACTTGCGGAAACAGAAACGGAGATCCGTTGCAATACTAATATAGACTAGAACTTATTTATTAGCAAAATTAATTTTTAAATAAAGTTATTTTGATATATTTTTCAATGTCACCCAGAATCATCTTAATTGCTAACAGTATTCGCCGGTTCATTGCAGTTTAAACGTAAACGATCTGTGAACTAAGCTGCCTGACGACTAATCATCCAGTCTTAATCATCGTCAGCTGTTTCATCAGCTGTTTTGTTTGTTTTAGCTCGAGTGCAAGATGCGGCAGAACGTAAATCACCTTCAAAGGGCTCTTTGTTTGCATGACGAATTCTGGCGAGGGTCAGTTCAGGCAGTACTTGTGTGTTTATTTGTATTTTAAGTTCAAGTTCTTTATTGTGTTAGATATAAGGTACAATATTTTTTAGTTGCTGAATCATATATATGAGAAACGGTTATCCTGTCTTTACAAACGTATACACGAATAGTATAATAACTAAAATAAATCCCAACTAATATTATAAATGCGAAATTAACTCTGTCTGTCTGTCTGTTACGCTTTCCCGCTTAAACCTCGCAACCGATTTTGATGAAATTTGGTACAGACAATCTTTAGATCCTGAGATAGAACATTTTCTACTTTTTATTTCGAACAAAAGGCATGAAGGGGTTGAAATAGAGGTTGAAAGTTTGTATGGGATTTCTTAATTTTAAAAGATAAAACCATGAAACTTTATATTTAAGCACTTGATAAAAAATCATTAAAGATTTGTTATAGCATTTTTGAAATTTCGACCAGCTAGGGGGTGAAATAAGGGTTGAAAGTTAGTATGTAAGTTCGTCAAATATCACGTCAATCAATATCATTAATCACTTGAATTGTTCTATGTTAAATTCTTTTCTATGTTTTTTTTAATAGTGTAATATACGTTAGGCTGTTTATTTTGTGGTGTATGTTGTGGCTACTTTAAAGAAGATGTAATAATATAATAATTACTGGTGGTCCTAATTACAATAAATAAATAAAGATTTTAAATGAATAGATTGTGTAAAAGTATTTAGTTTAAGTAGCAATGTATTCTTTTACTGTATGTATGCCGTTGTTCACCTCAGAAGATTCATCATTCCATGTCATCATCAATCCAACTGTCATTAGCTGGTAATACACCATACGTGACATTTAAAAAAGTGAACGATCGAACTGTATTATCATCTGCATTGTATCGTCACGACACAATTAATCTCCATAATATATCGCTGCCCGAATCCGAAAAGCTCGCTGGGTTTTTTACGCGCGTTAACGGTAAAACGCTTTTGTTGTCTCTCTCACGCACGAATCCATTCATCCTGACCGAAGTTCAGCCAAAACCCAAACAAAGATGTGCACCGGCGCAATCTGTCGGCCTTTCCACGAATTTACAGTTGCGTCTCGCTCACGCTGGACCGAATGGCTTTACGCTCATGCGCATCGTACGATCTCTAATCAGCGCTTTATTGAACCTTATGCCTTTGTGTTAAAGCACTGAATATAACAATCTTGTACAGGATGAGATTGCCTTTATTTATGTTGATCGTGACTTTACTGCGTTGGACGCTTGCACCTCCGATATTTCTACATTCGGGACTGTGTTGAAACGAGAGAGCTGATCGTGTGTCTCCAAACGTGCACGCCGTTTTGTGTCCTAACACGTTCAGTTAGAGCATGATTTATGGTGTCGATGTTTTGATACCGGCAAAAGTCGTGGGTATACCCTGAGGGTGATGGCATTGCATCGCCGGACTCTGCCATTGTGCAACACCACAGGGCAACGCTTATTGTTGTAAGTTATATAGTACAAATCGATTTCTTTCCAAAGAGATCGGCCAATGTAGGGTTGGACCTGATTGAAAGGCTGTGTTTAATGGCACCAGATAAGGCTTGGAGGTTTGCGAGGGCTCTGCGTCGGCTGGTCAGGCAAATGTTACATTTAACGGTTATGGTATTCGCGGGCCGATCTCGCATGGTTATAGGTCGAGTGCATAAATCTGGCGAAGGCATTTGCGTTGGCCTTTCGCTGGAAGATAAGCAGCGCATAGTCTAGGCGTGTGGCCATTGTTTGTGTGTGCTTTCAAATGGGGTCAGAACAAATATCACGAACTTATAATGCGTGGATACCTAATAGACGAATACAAAAAAAATATTCATTATTACCATCTTGTTCTTACAATCTTTAATATATATGTATTTCTATCACAGATATTGATATATACACATATAATACATGTGTGAGCTTACTTTGAGCTAGGTTAATTGGTATAAGTGTGAGAAATATATTTTATTTTATACCTAGATATTACTGAGATCCTCCTAGTCGATTTCTTATAAAGGCCTGTGACAGGGACATCTCTTCAAAACATTTCTTTTTAATATTTCCTGAGCATGCTAAGTTGTAAATTTAGAAAAATACAGAGATTTAATGAGTTGTGTGTTCGTGGAAGAACTTTATCTAACACAGATTAGAATTATTCACTTATTTTGTGTGTCAGCCTGCAGAACACATACATTTCTCTGTACCGTCACAATAGAATACAAATTACTAAGTAACTTAAATTCATATGAGATATTTAGTATAGAATTACAATTTCAATGAATTTTTTTGTAATGTGGTGGAAAAATATGGTTTTACCAACTGTCTTAAAAAGTGTTAAAGTAATATTGAAACAGAGACACCGTTCTCACAGCGTATATTAGCGCTATCTCGCTTGCACTGCGGTTTTTTTCCTGATTTCCGAGAGATGTCCGATGTTGAACTGCCCATGTGCTTAATTATAGGTATACTAGCTTTTGCCCGCGACTTCGCTCGCGTGGACTTCAGGTTCGTCCCGTCTAGTCTAGTAATAAGTAAGAAATACGGTAACTAAGCACTGCAGAGCCTTAATCATAGGCCTATAGGTAGCTACTGCAGCATGCTCCTATAAACAGACACAACAGACAATTTGCAATGTAAGCGCAAAAAATGAGTTTTTTTTACGACCTCACATTAGAAACTTCAAAAATTGTAGCCTATGTGTTATTCTGATGTATAAGCTATATTGGTAAAGTTTCATTCAAATCCATTCGGTAGTTTTTACGTGAAAGAGTAACAAACATCCATACATCCATACTTACAAACTTTCGCCTTTATAATAGTAGTAGGACAAAGCAACGCGTCAGATTTAACATGTTACTTTTAAAACAGCTTTTATGTCGCTCGTAATAGTGGCGGCTTGTAATATAGTGATGATGACACTAAAACGTTAAAATATGTTTTTCATTCACAATTTATTTAACAATTTACTAATCACTTGCTTGCCTAATTATATCGAACGGAGCTGAAACAGGACACCTTTCGTTTGAGCAACATTTGGCAGACGTTGCCGGATGTGTGCTCATGGAGATCAAGCGAAGGACCAAACGCCGCCATTGTATCACCAAGTTGTGGAAACTGCATATGGGCATCTCACGAAATATGCAGTAATTTGGGTATATTTAACTAACGTTGGTACCGCTTGTGATCTTGATGGTTTTCTAGTCGGGAGATCCAGGGTCGATTCTACCTATAATGTGCTTTTAAGGTTTTCCTCAGTTCATACATTTATCTGATGCTCCTACAGTGACCAAGAAATTTTTAAAGAGTGGCACTTCAGACTTATATGAGCTGTGATGATAAGTATACTATGTATACCAGTTCTTCTTCATTCTCTTGTCCTGTTCCCAATTTTATATTGGGGTCGGCGCGACACTCACCCTTCATCAACATATTAGCATTCACACAGTCCATCCATCTCTTCTTCGGTCTTCCTCTCTCCACATGCCCATCCATGTACTACGTATACCAGTTATTAAACTAAAGTAGTTATGTTAGGAATTGAAAAATATCACTTCAAGAATTAATTCGATAATAGTACATTACGATATTAGTGCGTTATGATGGTTATAACATGCGAGGCGATATTTCAGCCCCAGCCGATGGCGAGGGCGTAATTGAGTCGAACATGTTATATTGGTGTTTTGAATCCATCTCAATGCTATAAAAATATGTCCCTGTGTTCTCCTGCATCAAGTTTTCACCCTTGGCAGGTAATAAATATCGCTTCACAGCTTGGCCGTTCTAACAATAAAACTGTTTTTTAAACGTGTATGTTTTATATGTATATATTTTAAAAAAACTTAAACTTAAGATTTTTAATTAAAATAAAAATTGAACTGTTTTTTTGCTTAATTCTTTCCTTTTGTCTCTTTGTCTTGTTATAAAGTATATGCACCTCTTGAATAAATCTGATTTATTTCAAAAGTCATGAATCACTCGCGCCGCACAGGATTTCAATTAGAATTCTTCCTTTCAATTCGTCCTTAAATTCACTAGTTGCATATAACACTACTTTCTTGTGGTTCCGGTGTAACGTTGTCTTTATATTTTCCGCGTTCATTGTAACCAGAATTGACGTTACGTGAAAATGCGTTCTCATCCTCAGTGTTAGCGAAACATCATAATAAACGCGACACAAATCACATTTAACTTGTTTATGTGAATAATGTAAATTAAACGCTTTCAGTATCGCCCAACAGAGCCGCGAGTGACAACTAGAACGTCATCTTGTTAATTTTGCTTAATTGCCCAGTGTCACAGCTTATGGTAATAGCGACACGTATCGCGAAAAAGTCCCTTGTAATTTGTAAGTGGAAGTGGGTTTTAACGCAATTTGTTGTCACTTGTTAGCTTATGGCTTATTATCCACGTAATCTGTTTAATACAGTTTTTAATGGGGACCCTGGAACTTTCTTTTCTTGAGGGTGCAGCCTTAACGAGATTTCTCTTTTATTAGGAAGCTTTGGTTTTTTTTTGGACGGACCTATGCTGAAGCCTTAGATGGCTATGTTCAGCTTTGCAATGAGTGTGTTTGTGAAAGGCGCCCGAACAGAAGGTTCGACACCTTGCCTGCTAACGACGCCTTCGACCGTACCAGAGCCGTTAAGGTCGCAGCAAGAGAGTCGACGCAACTTGAGCGCGCCGTCCAATGGCTCGAACGCTCAAGATCGCCGTGTAGTGGAGGGTGAGAATCTACCCGGTACGTGACGGTACCGGCCCGGTCCTTCCCGGTACTACCGGGTATATGTTTGACGAGGTGTGTGTAGCCCGGGTCGTCGCGCTCGCCGACGAGCGCGGTGAGTGACGCGACGTGGGTGTGTGGCATGAGGGACGACGCGGTTGGTGGACGGCGGAAGGGATTCGTTTGTGCGAGTGATGGGGTCAGGCGGGTCGGATAAGAGGAAACTTTGGTGACAGCTAGGTTTGCCAGATGACCGGGAAATCCGGGATTGTACTGGAATTTTGCGTCTTGTCCCGTGTCCAGTAATTACACCTAATCTCCCAAATTATGAAAACCTACTAGTTTTGTAACCTAATAATCTAAAAATTAAATTTATTGATAGCTAAGTGTTCAATTTTATTGATATTTAATATGTTGACATACTACCAAAGTTTTGAGTCTAAACTGAAACCTAAAATTATAACTGGCGTTAATTACTTGCTATGTATCTATCTGATAAAAGTATGTATTTGAGAATAAATGGCATTTTCCTTTTCAAATACAAATCCTTTCAAAATAAAATAACAAGATACTTTTTACTATGGCCACGACCTGACACCGTTGTCTTAGAATTGTCCCGGATTTGATAAGTTTCTATCTGGCAACCCTAGTAACAGCTGTGGTTTTACAACTGAACCTCTATAAAATCTTTTGATTTAAGGCTGTAGTCTTATTAAAACATTACTAAGTATTTCTCGCATTTAGCAAACAATTCGTCGTGTCATGAACACAGGAATATATATAGCATTCCTGAAAATTTGTGATAATTTACGGATACATTTACCGGAGGGAGACTGTATTCCAGGGTCGTCTGTTTGGGTACCTTCGTCTAACCTATTTCTGTCACAAAATTGCTATTTTGTTCGCATTTCAGTGTTTCAGCGTGAAGTGTAAAATAGATAGTCAAATTATTGGGTAAATTGATACCCTCCAGGGAGCTCCGGGATCGTGTGGGATATTTTAAAATACGAATAGTATTTCTTGTTAAATTTGCTTTTACGCAAGCTATTAGCGATAACATTGTATTATGTTATCGCTAGGTCGTCTGTACTAGAAGTCTCACTATAGAAGTCTATAACTCGTTATGTCAAACACAGCGTATTCTTTATCTGAAATCGGACAATCACCATGAATAAAGAAAGAGGCGAACTCCTCAAGAGTTCTTCACATAACTATGACCTTACATCTTGTCGTCTGTTGGCACCACCACAGTGTACCTTACGCTGTAGTTTTTTTGGAGATTGCACATATGCTGCGATTCTCACAGGAATCACATGTTCAGTAAACATTTACCATCAGATGGACAGTGTGCTTGTTTGTTCGAAATAACCAGCCCCATCGTCATTTCTTCCCCAATTAATTTAGGGTAGGTCTTAGTCAGGTACGCCCAGAGCGGATTGGTAGGCTTCACTTACACATTTGAATTTCTTCGCAGGTCCTGCGGTAAAGAAAAACAGGGAAACCATTACGATATTAATTAAACATAACATAACTCTTTATTGTATACATATAATACACAAAAAAAAGAAAACAACAAATAGCAAATGTACAAAAGGCGTAATCTCTTCCAGACAACCTAGGACCAGGGAAGTATTAAAAGGAGATTTAAATATAGGATGGGTGCAGTTATTGGACAGGACGTAGACTATAACTAGTTTAAGTTAAGGAATCTTTGACAGGAAGTGAACACGGACTTGATTCTTAAAGGACTCCAGCGTTCGCGCTTTCCTAATGCCCTTCGGGAGAGAGTTCCACGACCGGCCGACATAAGCCGAAAAATAATATGAAAAAAAATTGGTACTTCAGGGCGGTATATTTAGAGTCAGATTAAAATTAGAACGCAAGGCACGACATGACGAATGGGATCGAAAAGAGAACAAAGATTTAATAAGGTAGTATGAAGATGTTGGAGGATACAAAATATTGTCAAGTAGGGAGGGATAAAACATGTAAGTCTTTTCGCTGGCGAATAGGTAACTATTTTAGTTGAGAGCGATAGTTAGAAATGATTTGCAACCCTGGGAAGGAAATACGGTAATTTTTACTTTGGGAAAATACATCTATAATATATAATATACAGTTGAAGCTTTGGGCTAGTGGTTAATTAATAATCTACTTGATAATTATTTCTTGCGGTTTCTTTGTTATTAGAACTTATTGTTTACATCAGCCGCGAGCTGTGTCAGAATTCTGTTTTCACTGATAGCCGGCCATCGACCCACTAAAGGGGGTCACCGAAGCCGCAAATCTGCGTTGTTGCGGATACTTCTATGACTTATTCATGACGTGGGCTCGAAACACTGTGTGTTACTTGTGTATTTGACTTGCCTTTTTAAATTAATACGTTCAGAATTTAGAAGAAGAAGAAAGAAAGAAAAATGTTTATTTGGTACACAAACAGTATAAACTTAATATTTAGATGCAATGTATATGTATATTGAATCTCAAACCTACTCCGATTATGCTAGGGTGATTAGACCTTAGTCCAACCTATACGCCATTAAATTTTTTCGTAAGAGTATGCCATGTGTAAATAGGGTATCCTTTATCTTAAGAACGTCAGGATGTCGCATTGACGAGTTACATTCAACTTAAGACACTTGACACGTCATCATCATAATTTCGGCCTATAGGTCTATAGACGCTCGTGCCCCGCGTGGGCCTCCGAGCGCCGAGTCGTGGTCGCAGAGATCGGGCGAGATCTGTCTCCGCCGGCATTGATTGCGGCAATGCTGGCGGACGAGGGAGGTTGGAGGGCTGTGGCCTCCTTCTGTGAAGCAGTGATGCTCAAGAAGGAGGCCGCCGAGCGCGGTCGGGAGATGGCCGATCCCGCTCGAAGAAGGCGGCGCCGGACTCGGTAGCACAGCTGCGGCGTCGCCGCGGGTCGCCGGCGGGCGCGAGGAAGTCGCGACTGCTACGGCGACCCGGGATGGACCACGCCCCTTCCGTGGCCGGGGGGCGTCGTCGGTGGAGGAGACCGGGGGAGGTAGTGTAGCCTCCCCCGAGGAGGGCTCCCCTCTAGGCAGGGGAGCGGAGGCTGGGGGTTCCCGGAAGTGGCTTGATGTTCCCGGGGGCTCCCTACATACCTGAGGAAGGCCACCCTTGAGGTTTTTAGTGGGTAGGCCTCCCCCTTCTGGGGAGGAGAGCCCCACATAACCGCCGGCTCGCCACAGCCGGGGTATGCAATTTAATGCATTTTCCTCAGGGGAACAAAAAAAAAAAAAGGCCTATAGACGCTCATTGCTGGACGTAGGTCTCCCCCAAGTATCTCCGCCCCGGTTAGTCCTGCTCTACTAGCGCCCAGCGCCTGTTTGCGATCTTCTTGAATTTGACCGGTTGCAGATCATTACCGATATAGCAATAGGCTTGTTTCCAATTTTCGCAAAAACTATTTAAATAGCTTCTAAATAATTTAAAGATCACCCTCCCTATCATTTTTCGTCATAAATCTCTTTACTTTTTTGTATTTAATTTTTTTCTATTTTTCTTAAAAAATGGCCAAAAAACGCTCGATCGCGTGACTGTGACGTCACTATACATTATGTTCCTTTACATTTTAACGCACACCAATATACTGACCAATTGATTTTAAAATTTTATTGATGTATTTTTATAATAAAGATACAAAAAACATATATTTAAACATTTGAGTATCACGATTTTGTTTCTTTTAATGAGCACAAAAATAAAATATCTTTAATGTTTAGAGCTTTGAATGCGGTTAAATGAAACGGTGCAATGAAGTGTCAATGTCAAACGTAAAGTTTGTGTTAATACGAGTTTGAGGCAAAGGTTTGAGGTTATGTTTGTGTCAGCGTTGTCAATGTCAAATGTAAAGTGACGTCATCAGTTTATAATTGGCGCCACTCGCCGTTTTAAATGGCGTGACGTAATAGGCGATAAACTTAAATTTCATTAATTATTAAAAAATTATGTGGTCAGTTATAAATAATAAAATATAGCTTATCGTGTTTCTAGTTTTGTGAACTTTCGGTGTACTTATCTACTATTGAGTGAATACTAGGAAACAACCCTATTCTAAGTTTTTTAGTTCTGTCTCATCTTATTTTTTTTAATAACAAGATGTTCTGTTATATAAGCATTGGGTTAGGTGAGGTGGTGTGCGGTAACGCTGATCTCTGCACAAGATTTTTTTTTAAGTATTTTCATATCTTTGATTTTTCTCTCTGTACATATGTCACCGCTCCCTTTCCCCTGTGTATGTAGTAAGACGTCATACATACCGCATATATATTTGCAAAGTGCCCAAGGTGCAGCAATGGATCTCCGCCTTTTAAAATTTGGCGAAATGAGGTGCTTACTACACCTCTTGTCTACAAATATTTTTTATTTACTTCAATCTTTGTTTGTAAGTCCGGCTTTTGTTCTTTATTTATATGGCGCACCATATAAATAAAGTACAAAAGCCGGACTTAATGCAATAAGGCATTATCTACCAATCATCCGAGTTACAAAAAATGTTTGACGCAAAGATATATAAAACTATTACAGACTAGCTTTTGCCCGCGACTTCGTTCGCGTGGACTTCAGGTTCGTCCCGTCTAGTCTAGTAATAATTAAGAAATACGGTAACTAAGCACTGCAGAGCCCTAATCATAGGCCTATATGTAGCTACTGCAGTATGCTCCTATAAACTACATTTAACGATCTTTTTCCTTTTGTGGGTTATTCCTAAGAGATAAACATATACCATCACGGACTTTTTTGTACACCTTTTTAAGTTGTACAATACTGTAGTAAATTGTTTTGATCTATCTTGTAGGATTCAGTCAGCGTTTGCAATGTAAGCGCAAAAAATGTGTTTTTTTTACGACCTCACATTAGAAACCTCTTCTGATGTATAAGCTATATTGTGGTAAAGTTTCATTCAAATCCATTCAGTAATTTTTACGTGAAAGAGTAACAAACATCCATACTTACAAACTTTCGCCTTTATATAATAGTAGTAGGATTAGCGGACCGGTACGTGCTTCGCTACGTAAAAAGTGAAATGATAATAAAAAAAATTAACATCAAATTAATTGATTCAAACAAAAAATATTTTATTAATTGGAAATTATAATAATACTGAGTCCTTTATATTTCACCCCACTTAGGGACAACCAAAATACCAACGGTACTGCAGATTCTGCAGTCTGTTGCAGCTTACGCAGGGTCCTAATTGGCCATTTGTTGGTTTATTATTTCTGTTTTGTATATGTGCTTGTGGTCAATAAATGTTTTCTATTCCATTCTATCACAATTGTTTTTTTTTTTCAAATCACCACATTTATTTTAAGTCGATTGAGTCGCGCAGTTCGTCATCAACTACCTACTATTTTAAACAATACCCTATCGTGCAAATGGTTTACGAGGGTTAATCAGTGTGGCCGCAGGAACACTAAGCGATGAGGTACTTGGGCAACGGAATTCATAACTCATAATTGCTAAATAACTAAGTCAAGTGCCCAAGTTTCTTATGCGGATTACTCACAAGCATTACTCATTTTACAGCCAATTGGCGTCTTCCAGTTCTAGGAGTTTATTACTTTCCTCGAAGTTTACACACGCCACGAGTTTTCAAAGCTATTTTGACAACGTAGCCAGTATCCTAACAGTCATTATTGAGAAAAGTTTGGATGTTGCGTTCAGCATTAGTCACTATATACACTGACTGTATTTATATTGGAATTTGACTGGAATTTTCCCAATACCCAAGCGTCGGTGTAGAATATTTTTTTTTTTATATGATATGATAGTCTATCTTTTGCTCCACTTTAATAGTTTAGATTAGGTTAGGTTAGGCCGAAATTTGTTTTGACATTAATAAGTATTTGTAAAGGCCTATGTTTAACAAAGATAATTTTTAGTTTGATTTTGCACTATTTTCTTATTTAGCCGAGTACTACACCAGTTTCAAGGTGTTTGTGTGGGGGCATATATTTGTGTGATGAATGCAAGTATTTGTGCATTAGTCTATAGTATATGTATGTGTCGTCTATAAGTTTCCTTAGATCCCATAATATAAGCTTTATAGTGCTTACTTTGGGCTAAGCTAATTCGTGTGAGTGTTAGAATCATTTATTTATGTATATTTATTAATTTTGAATATGCCCTCTACCTCATTTCGTCGGATGGTGAACGCAGATGAAGTCTGGTGCATGTTAAATATTCTTTTGCAGTCTCCATTTTAATAGTAGACGCATAACGCTTCGTATTATTCGTAAGGGGTGTAAGGGGTTCCAAATTACACTGGGGTGTAAGGGGTTCCAAATTACACCCAACGGGACCCAAGCCAACCTCACCTGCTCGTGGTGCACCCTGCCAACCAACTAACGAGGCTCTGACGCTCCCCACCAACCCGCACTGGGCCAGCGTGGTGGGAGACGGCCCAAATCCCCCCAAATGATTGTTTCCCAACAGAAAAGGCCCTAGTGCCCGGCGGTACCGGAGGCCGTGCCGACGGCGACGGACGTTGGTACGGTGCCGGTGCCAGGGGTGCTAAGAATCCCCGGGCGGCGGACATTAGCCGTCGAACGACCTTGGCCCTGGCAACATATAACGTACGCACACTGCGGACCGAGGAGAAGCTGCTGGAACTGGAGAAGGAATTGAGCGAAATTCGTTGGAGTATTGTAGGACTATCCAAAATCCGAAGAGAGGGTGAGGATACGATGGTCCTGAAATCCGGCAACCTGCTCTATTTCCGGGAGGGCCAAAATCTGTCCAAGGTGGTGTCGGGTTCATTGTCCACAAGTCTCTCGTAAACAATGTTGTACAAATCGGAAGCGTGTCGAATAGGGTAGTGTACCTAATACTCAGAATCACCAAACGGTATTCGTTGAAGGTCATTCAGGTGTACGCCCCAACTTCGACGCGGCCCGATGAGGAAGTGGAAGCAATGTATGAGGATATTTCTCGGGCAATACATGCTTCTACAACTCATTACACCGTTGTCATGGGAGACTTCAATGCAAGGCTGCGCAAGCGGAGTGATAATGAGCTGAAAGTGGGGCAATTTGGAGCTGGACACCGGCACTTCCGTGGTCAAATGCTGGCCGATTACATGGAGAGAGAGAGACTCTATATGATGAACTCTTTCTTCAAAAAACGACCACATCGTAAATGGACCTGGAAAAGTCCGGATGGCGTGACAAAAAACGAGATTGACTTCATCATGTCGACTAAGCCTCGGTTATTCAATGATGTCTCAGTGATCAATTCACTGAACACAGGCAGTGATCACCGCTTGGTAAGAGGCACATTGAATCTTAATGTTAAAGCCGAACGGTATCGTCTAATGAAGTCTACGCTCCGTCCAGACGCCAACCAGATCCAAAACCCCGAACTCTTTCAACTTCAGTTGCAAAATCGCTTCGATTGCCTAGAGGACTGCACGGATGCGGACACTTATAATGACAGGGTTGTGGAAGCTGTCCTTACGGTGGGTTCACAGTTTTTCAAACCCCGCCGTACTACGAAGGGAAGCAAGATCTCGGAACCAACTCTCAACCTAATGGAGAAACGGCGTACGATGGACCAGCAGACCTCTGAGGATGCTCGTCGGCGACTCAACAAACAGATCTCGAAGTCTCTTACTCGCGACATACGCCAATTTAATACTGAACGTATTAAAGAGGCAATAGAGCGAAACAAAGGCTCCAAGGTGCTCGCAAGAGATCTGTCACTGGGACAGAGTCTGCTGACGAAGCTGAAGACAGAGGACGGTAGAGTCGTCACATCCCGACCTGAGCTTATGGCCGAGATCGAACGCTTCTATGGACAGCTTTACGCGACGACGCAACCACCTGTAATTCAGGCCTCAGACCTAGAGCCAAATTAACCCGGCACATCAGCGAAGACATCCCGGACGTCAGCCTGTATGAGATTAGTGTGGCTCTCAAGCAGCTCAAGAACAACAAGGCGCCGGGTGATGATGGAGTTACAGCCGAGTTACTGAAGGCAGGCGGACTACCAGTACGAAAGGCCCTTCAGAGACTATTCAACTCCGTCATACTCGATGGCAAAACGCCTAAAGCATGGCACAGGGGCGTGGTGGCACTGTTCTTTAAAAAGGGGGATAGAACTCGATTGAAGAACTATAGGCCCATCACGCTTCTGAGTCATGTTTATAAGCTGTTCTCGAGAGTCATTACGAATCGTCTCGCGCGCAGGCTTGACGACTTCCAGCCTCCCGAACAAGCCGGATTCCGAAAAGGCTATAGTACCATAGACCACATACATACGCTGCGGCAGGTTATACAGAAGACCGAAGAGTTTAACGTGCCACTATGCTTGGCGTTTGTGGATTATGAGAAAGCCTTCGATTCCGTCGAGACATGGGCCGTGCTTCAGTCTCTCCAAAGGTGCCGTATAGACTATCGATACTGTTCGGGATAGAATAGTTAAATAAATAAATAATTACGTAGAATATAATTAATTAATAGGAATGTATTACATATATAAGATAGTTAAGAATAGTACTAAGCATAGCATAAGAAATAAAGATAAACGTAGCTTAGGAAATGAATAAATAAACATAGAATAGGTTCCCTTAGTGATAAGACTACATATAGTATGTAAGATAGGTAATATATTGCATAATACTTCCTGAAATTCCTTAGATAAGGACAGTAGCGTAAGAATGTAAACAAATGAGTTTTGTGGAAAAAGTATGAAAGATATAAGGAAATTGTTATTGAATTAGGGCATACTATATGTAAACGCATTAAATGAACAATATTACAAGTAAATAGGGCACAATAATTTATAAAATTGTAAACGAGCGGCCACTGAGAAATCACAAAATGTATGGAAATGTCGAATTAATGTCCTATCGCACGCCGATTAAAGTGCATATATATGTATATCACAGAGCATTCTCAGTGGTAGCGAGTTAAGATATAGTATCGGATATACACTCCGAATGTTTGCCCCAAAGGGGAAGGACTTAAAGCTTATAGGTAATTTGTAGGGGGTAAATTAAGCCAAAAATAGGGATGAAAATTCACCCTCTCCGACGTATTATCGAGTATATCTCGAGGACTATATAACATATAGTTGTACTTGAAACGGCAAAATAAAGAGGAAAATAAGCCCCTGCAGATTACCTATGTATGAAAGGGATGAAAATAAGGGAACAAAGTAATAATAAGAATTTATTGTAAGAATAATAGTAAAATAAAGGGCAAAATGGGGTTCGACAGGTGCTTTCTGTACGGTAAGACCTCGCCAGGGGGGTCTCGAAAATCCCATTTTTTGGTAGGGATTTTCTCTGGAATAAATTGCGGGACTCCCCCGGTCGATACGGATTACGACGGGGACCTCCTACTGAAGCGGACGACTGCCCATCACCGAACAGAAAGCTCCTGAAGACCCTGCTGGCCGACCGAACAAAGAAAACTGGCTTCTCATTTCTTCTTGCAACCACCACCGGGCCGCAACGCACCGTTCGAATCCTTCACCAACCCCAGCATTTGAAGGGTGCCGACGTGCCTCCAACCCCGAAGAATAAGTGTGCGTCGTGCACATTTTATGGTCCTTCTGCGCCGGATAAGAAGATTTGAACATTTTAGCGGCCAGCGAGAAGCGAAAAACGAAACAAATTCAAGATGCCAGTCACCCGGTCAGCAGGAAGCCGTATGAATCAAGAACAGCAGTCGCCCGTCGTTGAAGAGCCTCCAACGAGGATAACCAGGCAGCATCGCAGCCAGACTACCCAGAGTCCCCGTCGCCGTCGCCAGGACCAAGAACGCCAACCAGAGCCAGTGTCGCCTCACACCGCTCCCTCCGCGCAGCCAAAGCGCATGAAGAATTGCTGAGGCTACGTGTGGACCTCGCAACCGCACGCCTAGCCCGAATCGAAGCCGAAGAAGAGGAGCAGGAGAGGCGAGCAGAATACAGCCAGTCAGAAGCGAACGAGCGCGTCAGGTCCTGGCTCGAAGAAACTCAGAAGCCCGCCGCCGTGGCTGAAAATGAAAACAGATACAGCAAGACACGCGTCGCTATGCCGCCTGCGCCCGCCGCCGAGGCGCCACCCGAACAAAACGAAGCACGCGTCGCTATGCCGCCTGGCCCGCCGCCATGGCGCCGCCCGAACAAATTGAAGCGCGTGTATCTACGCCGCTATTGCCCGCCGCCGTGGCACCGAAGAAAAAGAAGATTGAAAAGAAGTCGGAAGAAACAGTGAAGTTAGACACGCAGAAATCCGACATCGCTCAATTAGCGAACGCGATCACAATCGCCATGAAGTCAGCACAGCATCCATCCAGACAAGTCACCGAGCTGCCGATTTTCGCCGGTGCACACAACGAGTGGCTGTCCTTCAAGGCAGCATATGAAGAAACCGCAGGCCTCATATCCGAGGTAGAAAATTCCGCCCGCCTACGTCGAGTACTCAAGGGAAAAGCAAGAGAAGCTGTCGAAAATCTCTCCTCATCCAACGAACACCGCCGTCCGAGATAATGACTGCCCTCGAGTCAAGATTCGGCCGCCCCGACTACATAGCATCGACAGAACTGGATCGACTCCGCAACGTGCCGCGACCAGACGACACACCGAGAGACATATGTATTTTTGCGAGTCGCGTCTCCAACGTCGTGGCGGCCCTGAGAATGCTGAAGAAAATATACTACCTGTACAACCCTGACGTCACGAAGTCCATAATAGAAAAATTGCCGCCAACGCTTCGACACAGATGGTTCGACTTTGCTGCAGCGCAACCGGAAGGGGAACCAGACCTGCTTCGCATCTCTAAATTCCTGAACAAAGAAGCCGAACTCTGCGGTCCGTACGCCCAACCGGAAGTCGTCGCGCCGAGCTACGAGCGGAAGGTGCAGCCAGAGCTGAAGAACATACGCCGCCCGCTACGCGCTTACTCCACACAAGATCGACGCTGCCCAATCTGCAACGGGAATCAACATCCACTCAAGGAATGTGAAAAATTCAAGAACGCAGACACCAACCGCAGATGGGACCTGGCGAAGAGCACAGGCTATGTTTCCGATGCCTAAGATACAGGAAACGCGATCACTTCTGCAAGAAGTTGAAGTGCGACATCGACGGCTGCCAGTACGCTCACAACCGAATGCTGCATCATAAGAACATGCCGAAGAAAACTACAGAAAAACCAGAAGAAAAGAAAACAGAAGCGGTGGCCTCCACATGGATACCGAAGGGTCAGGCCTCCTGAAGATGGCTCCCGTCAGGGTCATGGGACCGGCGGGAGAAGAAGACACCTGGCCCTGCTCGACGATGGCTCAACCGTAACCCTCATAGACGCCGAGCTGGCCGAGAAGATAGGAGCACGTGGACGAGTCGAACCACTACACATTGAAGCAATATCACAGACACTGGCTGCCACAGAATCACGACGAGTATCAATAACTCTGCAAGGAACCGACATCGCGTACAACGTGAAGGCGAGAACACTCAAGAACCTCAAGCTGTCACCGCAGCACGTCCGCAGCAGCGACCTGAGAAACTGCCGACACCTTGAGGACATCAGGGAGCAGCTGACCACGGAAGACGCAGTTCCGAAGATACTCATCGGGCAAGACAACTGGCACCTGCTGATGGCTGAAGAGGTGCGCAGAGGACGACGAGACCAGCTGGTGGCATCCCTAACGCCGCTCGGATGGGTCGTGCACGGAGCACCTGCACGCACACGAGGAGGAAGAAGAATAAACTACGTCAACCACATCGTCGAGGGTAAAATGGAAGAAACGAACAAGGATGCTGTGCTGGCAATCAAGAAGAATCACTACGTCGACGACTACATAGATAGCTACGAAGATATACAACAGGCGATCACAATCGCGAAGCAAGTCCGGGACATACACAAAGAAGCTAAGTTCGAGCTGCGAAAATGGGCATCGAACTCGAAGGAAGTATTACAAGAGCTCACCGGGGAAGACAACATAGAAACGAAGACACTCAGCGACGTCGTGAATACCGAACGCGTCCTGGGCCTGGTATGGAAGACAGAAACCGACGAGCTAACCTTCAACCTCGACTTAGCAAGAATACCGCAAGAAATACTACACAGAGGCAGGCCTACGAAGAGGGAAGCCCTGCGAGTAGTCATGTCACTGTATGACCCGCTAGGACTAGCATCGCCCGTCACAGTAAGGGCGAAACAATTACTGCAAGAAGTCTGGAGAAGAGGAACGCCGTGGGACACGCAGCTGGACGAGGACATCGCCGAAGATTGGAGAAGATGGCTGGAGCACCTGCAGAACCTGAAGAACATCAAGATACCAAGATGCTACCTGCACTACAGCGGCGCCGCAAGTCTGGAACTACACACATTCGTGGACGCGAGCGAAGCAGCGTACAGCGCGGCCCTGTACTGGAGGGCAGTATCATCAGAAGGGGAAGCACACATCAGCCTCGTAGCAGCCAAGGCGAAGGTCGCACCGTTGAAGATCACCTCGATACCACGCCTCGAGCTCCAAGCAGCAGTAATGGGAAGCAGAATGGCCGCGAACATCATCGAAGAACACAGCCGAAAACCTGATAGAAAAATCTTCTGGACAGACAGCCGCACAGTACTAACGTGGCTGAAGACGGGATCGCGGTCATACAAGCCCTTCGTAGCACATCGCATCGCAGCCATCGAAGAAAACGACACAATTCAAGATTGGCGCTGGCTGCCGACGAAGATGAACGTAGCTGATGATGCAACCCGGATGTGCCGAACAACCTCAATAGCAATCACAGATGGTACACCGGCCCGAATTCCTAAGAAAATCCGAAGAAAATTGGCCCAGCTACGAAGAAAATACACAAGTCGACACATCCGACTTAGAGAAGTGCAATGTACATAGAAAAACAATTGAAGATGCAGTACCAGATCACTCAAGATTTTCCAAGTGGGAGAAATTACTGCGAACGACAGCCAGAGTACTGCAATTCATACAATTATGCAGACCGAATCGTCAGAAAATAAACTATAAACGAACACAGAAAAATACAGAAAGCGATCCGGCCTGGAAAATAAATAAGAAGACAGAAACGAATAAGCAACACAGAAAAATAGCGAACGTAAACAACGCGCAATACATAACTATAGATGCAAGCCTGCTACGCCGAGCGGAAGAGTTAATAATAACAGCGAGTCAACGGTCGTCATTCGGCGACGACATCGAAAAGCTACAGAATAGCCACCCAGTAACAAGCAATAGCCGCCTGCGCAGACTACGAATAAAATTAATAAATGGAATAATAACATTGGACGGAAGAATCGGGCGCGCAGACGACGTGACGGAGCAACAGAAGACACCGGCTGTACTGGATGGCAACGATCGACGCACGAAGCTGTACATAGAATATGTACATAGACAATTATTACACGCCGGCGTAGAAGCTACAATTAATGAATGCAGACAGCACTACTGGATACTGCGGTTGAGGCCTGTCACTAAGAAGATTATCAACGATTGCCTGCCCTGCCGCATACGGAAGAATACGCCGCCACAGCCATCGACGGGTGATCACCCAGCGTGCCGCCTAGCTCATCACCACCGCCCATTCACATTCGTCGGGATCGACTACTTCGGTCCGATGATGGTATCGGTCGGGCGGTCATCACAGAAGCGATACGTGGCAATATTCACGTGTCTGACCACGCGAGCTGTGCACCTGGAGCCAGCAGCATCGCTCACCACCGACTCAGCGATCATGGCGCTGCGCCGCTTCATTGCCAGGCGCGGCTGCCCCACGGAGATCTGGTCGGACAACGGCACGAACCTGCACGGCGCTGACAAGGAGCTACGGCGAGCCATAGACGACATCACCGAAGAGGAGGCGAGCAAGAGGAAGATCCAGTGGCGCTACATCCCACCAGGAGCTCCATTCATGGGAGGCGCATGGGAGCGCCTTGTACGAGCAGAGTCACAAGACAGCCCAGCAGCAGACAGCCAGACACCCCACAGACGAAGTCCTGCACACCTTGCTGGCAGAGGCCGAGTATACGGTCAACAGCCGGCCCCTCACGCATGTCTCCGTGGAAGCAGATGACGACGAGGCCCTGACACCCAACCACTTCCTACTTGGTGGGTCAGGGCGTGTACAAGCACCTGGGAAATTTGAAGACGTGGACCTGATCAACCGGGCGCAGTGGCGAGCATCACAGCGCCTAGCCGACGTGTTCTGGTCGAGGTGGCTCCGAGAGTACCTCCCCGAACTTCAACACCGGCGGGAGCCCCACGGCAGAGGCCCCACACCGAAGATCGACGACGTGGTGCTGGTAGCAGACAACACGCTACCACGCAACACATGGCCACGTGGAAGAATAACGGCAGTATACCCGGGTGCAGACGGAGTCGTTCGAGCAGTCGACGTGCAGACCAGAGGCGGCATCTTGCGACGGGCCACAAAGAAGATCATCATCCTCCCCACGGCACCAGAATCCCTCACGCAACGGGAATGAAACGTGCGCGGCGGCGGCGCAGCGTTTCACGGCGGGAGAATGTTCGGGATAGAATAGTTAAATAAATAAATAATTACGTAATATAATTAATTGATAGAAATGTATTACATATATAAGATAGTTAAGAATAGTACTAAGCGTAGATAAGAAATAAAGATAAACGTAGCTTAGGAAATGAATAAATAAACATAGAATAGGTTCCCTTAGTGATAAGACTACATATAGTATGTAAGATAGGTATATATATTGCATAATACTTCCTGAAATTCCTTAGATAAGGACAGTAGCGTAAGAATGTAAACAAATGAGTTTTGTGGAAAAAGTATGAAAGATATAAGGAAATTGTTATTGAATTAGGGCATACTATATGTAAACGCATTAAATGAACAATATTACAAGTAAATAGGGCACAATAATTTATAAAATTGTAAACGAGCGGCCACTGAGAAATCACAAAATGTATGGAAATGTCGAATTAATGTCCTATCGCACGCCGATTAAAGTGCATATATATGTATATCACAGAGCATTCTCAGTGGTAGCGAGTTAAGATATAGTATCGGATATACACTCCGAATGTTTGCCCCAAAGGGGAAGGACTTAAAGCTTATAGGTAATTTGTAGGGGGTAAATTAAGCCAAAAAATAGGGATGAAAATTCACCCTCTCCGACGTATTATCGAGTATATCTCGAGGACTATATAACATATAGTTGTACTTGAAACGGCAAAATAAAGAGGAAAATAAGCCCCTGCAGATTACCTATGTATGAAAGGGATGAAAATAAGGGAACAAAGTAATAATAAGAATTTATTGTAAGAATAATAGTAAAATAAAGGGCAAAATGGGGTTCGACAGGTGCTTTCTGTACGGTAAGACCTCGCCAGGGGGGTCTCGAAAATCCCATTTTTTGGTAGGGATTTTCTCTGGAATAAATTGCGGGACTCCCCCGGGTCGATACGGATTACGACGGGGACCTCCTACTGAAGCGGACGACTGCCCACCACCGAACAGAAAGCTCCTGAAGACCCTGCTGGCCGACCGAACAAAAGAAACTGGCTTCTCATTTCTTCCTGCAACCACCACCGGGCCGCAACGCACCGTTCGAATCCTTCACCAACCCAGCATTTGAAGTGTGCCGACGTGCCTCCAACCCCGAAGAATAAGTGTGCGTCGTGCACAGATAACATCCAAGGTTGCAGTCACTGCTTACAAAAAACGCCACAAGTCAGCCCTCCGTCTTCCGGACAGAAGTCGAAACCAATACACCTCCAGCGAGGTGTCAGACAGGGCGATGTGATTTCGCCGAAACTGTTCACAGCAACGCTGTGAGGATGTGTTTAAGCTTTTGACTGGAGAGGACTGGCATTAACATCAACGCGAAACATGACGCACCCGCTTTGCTGATGATATCGTAGTCATGGCCGACACGCTGGAAGACTTGGGCATAATGCTCGAAGACCTCAGTAGAGTTTCACAACAAGTGGGTCTTAAAATGAACATGGACAAGACGAAAATCATGTCGAATCACCATGTAGCACCCACTCCTGTGAAGGTTGGAGGCTCTACACTGAAATTGTTGACACGAGTACGTTTACTTGGGACAAATAATCCAACTAGGTAGGTCCAATTTCCAGAAAGAGGTAAATCGGCGGATCCGACTCGGCTGGGCAGCGTTTGGGAAGCTACGCGGCATATTCTCGGCCCACCTACCGCAGTGCCTCAAGACGAAAGTCTTCGATTCGTGCGTGTTGCCAGTGATGACATATGGAGCAGAAACCTGGCCACTCACTTATAAGGCGGCTCAAAGTCACACAGAGGGCAATGGAGAGGGCTATGCTCGGAGTTTTCTCTGCGTGATCGAATCAGAAATGATGAAATCCGCAGAAGAACCAGGGTCACCGACATAGCCCGAAGAATTGCGAAACCTTAAGTGGCAATGGGCGGGGCAACATTGCTCATAGGACTGACGGCCGTTGGGGCGGAAAGGTCCTGGAGTGGCAGGCATATGCTGGACACCGCAACGTTGGTAGGCCTCCCACAAGGTGGACCGACGATTTGATGAAGATCGCGGGAAGGCGCTGGATGGTTGCAGCGCAGGACCGATCTGCGTGGAGATCCGGGGAGGCCTATGTCCAACAGTGGGCGTCTATTGGCTGAAATGATGATGATGATGATGAACGCTTCGTACGGTGTATGTGTCTTTTTTCTGAGGAGCGGTATCTCTCACTGTAATTCAATCTTAATGTTAATATGATCAGGCAGAGTTTAGATAGTAGGCAGTCTGGACCAAGCCTCCTCGGTTCACACTGAGTCCCATATAATTCATGGCACTTGGCTTTCCCCAGCCGTAGTGAGGATTCTTTGCGACTCCCTCCAAGGGAAAAAGAGCTTTGTGCGAAATGTTGATACTTTTATAACGCTTAGATGGATAATAGCCGTTCTTTAGGTCATAAAAATATGCAGTGAAGTCAAACTACTCTTCATAACACTCTCTTAAATCTAGATCATATAAAGAACCACTAATTAATTTATATACAAGTAATTAGTTATTTTTATTTAAATATTGTGAAGTTATATTATTAATAGTAAATAAACTCTACTTAATTGGATTTACAAAGCAAAGTTGAAATTTTGAAGGGCGGATAACACTCTTATGGCTGATGTGGTCAAGGATTCAATACGATTTGACACTTAAAAAGAGGCTATACGCCAAAGTTTATACAGAAAGTAGCTACGAATAAATTTCAGCCTTCAGCCAACTGGTAAAGCAAAGCCATCCCACAGTTGGTTCCAGTATTCCATGCACGACAGGTCTTGCACTTTGCAGCTTTGTACATTACCAGCAGTTGCTCTGGTGTAAAATGCCACCTATTCTTGTAAAGGTAACAAAGCGTTTTGCAGCAGATGGCGCCTTCGAATCCATATTTCGCCAAAGCTGAGAATCGATACAAGATCAATGCTCATCAGAGTTAAATGGTCCGTTAAAAGGAAACTGCGTGGCTTAATTTCTATATAGTCGTTCCCTGTTTTCTCCATGGAAAATCACACTGTTAGTATATTTATTTTATATATAATTATATAGTTGTTTTCTCAAAGTCTATCGTCATGTTCCTATTTGTTATACATTATTTGCTAAAAGAAATGTTAATAGATTGATTTTTTAATGTATTCAGACACCCAACAAATAAATTTTGTGTAACTATTAAAAAAGTGAAACAGGGACACAGCTAGACTTAACTTCTTATCGAAAAACGTATTTAACTCGGTTCAGCTTGGACAAATAGACAGGCGATTACAAAACGTTGCTTTTGTCTTATTGTGTACTCTTTCCCGAACTACTGTTGTCCTATTGAAGATTTTATGAATGGCTATTTTTCAATTGTCGCGACCTTTATTTAAGTGTAGGGCTATATTTTGGTCAGTGAAAGTCATTATTGTAGTAATACGACTGCAATAAAACTGCAAACTCTGCAGCCACGTTGCAGTGAGAGTTTAATTGATACTTGACGTCATTGGACGTCAACTGCACACAGATTGCAGTCGGTTTGCAGGGTCAATTTGCGGTTTTATCGGCGTCATACTAACTGTATTCATAGCTGTCTAAAATTAACTACGTATGACAATTTTCTTTTGAAATGCAGTTGTTTGTCTACAGTTTAATATGCAGAGGTTGGAATTAGGTAGAGTCATTTATGTACTTGCATTGAACTGTTGATATTAATGTGGACCTTCCCGGATTTCTAATGACAATACTTTATATACTTTATTGCCATAATTAGTTACAACAGAGTAAAAAAAAATGTGTTTCACAAAGGTGGACTTATCTCTATTAGAGATTTCTTCCAGCCAACCTGTGAGTGTCTACGGAATGTTACTTAAAGAGTAACGCCAAAGCAACCATAACTGTTATTCATAATACAAACATATATATATATATATATATACAGGGTTATATAAAAAACATTAATAACCTCGCAGGGGTATATTACTGACACCATAAACAACTACTTTTGTTCCATGACTTTTAATAATTCATCAGATTTTTAATTCATCAGACTTTCATACAAAAATAAAAAATATAGTCTAAATGTTCGTAATTCTACGTGTAGCTAGTAAAAGAAAGCGTTAGTGAGGTAAACAAACTGCGGGCACATCAAAGGCTTAAAGGAACGAGCGGGGAAAGGGTAGCGGGGGCGGGGCGCTTGAACTCTTGAACTTGACCTATAATCTGCCGGCCGGCAGTCGGTCGATCGCTTTGATGCGCTTGCGTCGCGCGTCAAGTGTTATTCGGTAGTGCGTGTTGCAATCGTAAATATCATTGCGCGATCTTCGAGTGCACGATGGCGTATCAATATTCGAACGTAGAGTACACAGAAATGGTGCGAATGCTTGCGAGGTGTGACGATAATGTGTCTGAAGCCTGTCGACAATATGCCATACGATTCCCGAACCTGCGTACACCTAGCCATGTAACAATGCTAGCCGCCACACAGCGGTTACGAGATTACGGCCAATTCCGTGCCAATACAATGAGGGATAGTGGTCGTCCACCGACGCACACAGTACGGGAACAAGAAGATATCCTGGATTTTTTTGAAATTTATCCAGCAGCTAGCACTAATGACGCAGCCAGGCGGTTCAATGTCACGCAGTACTTCGCGTGGATTCACGGTGAAGGAAAATATCCTTTCCATTTTCATCGTGCGCAGGAGTCCAATTGCTGGTATAATTTGATCTTGAAGGCGGGAAATCATATTGTCAGACCGCTACCGCTGTACCGCCTTAGGATGGCGCGCGGCGGAGGCGGGGGCTGCTGCGCTTTGTCAATGCACGAGAGGCGTACGACAAAATAAATAGAATTGAAATGTGTTAGATAGTGCAACGGAATCTTGTAAGTTTGATTTTGGCAAAAGTATTATGTTTTGTAAAAAGTCATGGAACAAAAGTAGTTGTTTATGATGTTAGCAAAATACCCCTGTGAGGTTATTAATGTTTTTTATATAACCCTGTATATATATATATATATATATTATATATATATATATATATAAAATATATACGTAAGATGATGATGAAAATGTGACATTTATGACGAGTTGCCAACTAGCGCCTGAAAATGTTGCTTCAGGCTACGTTTAAATGCATGAACGGACTGGCTCTGTTGAACTACAGAAGGCAGATGGTTCCACATTTGGGCAGCACGAAAGCCAAATGAGTTGAGCAGGAAGTTTGTGTTGCACTTAGGCTATTCAAGTGTGTCCGAATAGCATGGGCGTAGAGAACGTGAGGAGGGAGGCAGCATATGAAACCGAGATCGAAGGTATTGTGGGGAATTAGGGTATTTTAGGATTTTAAATAATGTGGTCAAAATGTGGATATTACGACGCTCCCGGGCCAGAGGCCATTTCAGCTTGTCGCGATAGTGAGAAATATGATCATGTTTACGTAGCCCAAAAATACATCTGATAGACAAATTTTGCAGTCGCTCCAGCTTGTCAAGTAATTCTTCATTTAAATCTAAAAAACAAACATCAGCATAGTCTAAAATAGGAAGCAGAAGAGCTTACGCAAGCATAATTTTAGTGGGAAAGCGTAAAAAGTATTGGAGTCGCTTGAGAGAATGAATTGTGAAGTGCATACGGACAATCCCATGTGACCAAACAATATTACAAATCAATAATAATAAAAACCTCGGAGATAGACAAATAAAACAAAGATAATTAACATACAATTTTTATTAGTTTACATTACAATACAAATTATTGATAGTCTTAAGCAAATTCTCATACGCATATTTCGCCTTTTTTAACATTTTTACGTTTTTAAGACTTATATAATTTTTAGAAAGAAACAATATCTAGTCCACGTCGTTATGCTCCGCATTTCCGCTATTGTAACAACTACAAATGTGGCAACAACGCGTATTGGAATTTTGCAACTTCGGACATCCGATGTCATTGAAGTTTGGCGACGTTGCGAATGCAGTAGTTTAAATTGTGTAAAAGAAAATAACTTTATTTATTGAAAAAATCGCGGGATTTCTTTCTGCTCTTTAAAATTAATCTCGGTATTTGAGGCATATCTATTTTATTCATTCGCTGTATGAAAGCAGTGTGAGTACATGAATAACAACATAATTCCGACCCCTGGTAATATGTTACACTGTGCTGTTTTCATGGTCTTACTAGGGTTGTAACGGAACTTCGCCTCCGCCTCCGTTACTGCGGAAGTTCCGCAAGAAATCGTACTTTCGCCTCCGCTTCCGCCTCCGCACAATTTTTGCGGAGTTGTAACGGAGTTTTATTTACGTTATCATAGAGTAACACCGCGTGAGCGTCGCGCGCAGCGCGCTAAATGGTCACGAATCGTGCTGCCAAAAAAGCTGGAGTAGAATCAAACCCAATGCATGATGAACCAGGCAGTACAAGCTTCCAGATATTTTCACCAACACAAAGCGTGCATTCGAATCTGGCTGACATATTGACAAATCGCAGTGACAGTGAAGAGGAAACTGAAAATGACGACAATAATAGTAACCTCATGATATGAAAAATTTTAGTTGACGGATATAATAAAGAAAACAGATTCAAATTAGACGATGATCTTTCACCTTCGCCTCCGCCTCCGTTAACCTCCGCATCCGCGGAAATGAAACTCATCGCCTTCGCATCCGCCTCCGCCTCCGTTAAGAAGGCCTCCGTTACAACACTAGTTCTTACCCCTAATGAGGGTATAGCACTATTGAGAGATGGACTTAGTCAGCCAGACTGACCTAGTACTTACTGGTCCATTTCACGTACATACTTGAATTTCTTCGCAGGTGTATGCAGGTTGCTTCATTCCGTTTTTCTTCGACGTTCACGCTTTGTATTTGATTCGAAGACTAGTGCTATGAACACAGGGCCACTGACGCTCGGAGGGTTGCTGTAGACTGCTTTTGTTTCATATTCCCCTGAGGTTTATGTTCAGATTGGTCACAGTAATTTAACCGTTAGAGTGCTAAGCAGCGATTTTGCACTTTATTACTTAACATTTATGTACGCAAAAACAAATACATGAAAAACATCATTAAAATAACATTAATGTATATAGGTACTGCTTATTTCAAAAATGAAATTTCTTCCAGCAGACCTGCGAGAGGAGAACTTGTATGGTAATAATCTTAATAATGCGTGTATTACAGATGAATCATCGTAAATTAATTAATTACTTAAATAATTTTTTTTTCTGTATAATCCAAAAAGATTTATTAAAATTGATTAATATTTGTCTAAATAAGAGTGTTTTATTTGACACCATAATTTTTTTCTTTAGATTACTTTAGAGTAATCAAAATATGCATAGCATTTGTCCGATTCTTGTGTTTTTATTGAGGGTAGTAGAATAATCCGCGGACTGACTGTGGCAAACTAAGTTCAGTCAGTTGGCTATCCACGCTTTCCGTGAGCACTAGCGCAGACGTTCTGCCGCCCGAACGGAAGAAATACCGATTACCAATACTTGAACGTTTCATATTGGCCTAGTATTAAGCCATTGTTAGTGATCTGGCTAGAAGATTACAGTGTGCCGTGCACATAACCAAGGATTGCAGTGCTGGATCAAAGGTGGTGCTTCTACTGGCTGGGTGCTGTATAAGGTTGGTGGTGACGTTTTGCTATTCTCCTGAGAGCACAGGAATCGGTCAACATCACACATACTTCTTTTTATACTTTGCAATTTACCTTTAAATTCTCTTCTTAAAATACAGTCCATTACTCATATTACATTCATCATTTGAGCCGAAGTATCGCAAACAGCATTTTTGAATAGATTATTACAAAAAAATTGTTTAACACTCAAACGGTTAATTTAATGTGATAAATAATTAACAACGAATGTGATAAATAATTAAATGTGATATAGACAAACTTAATTAACTTTAGCGTACTCACCTGCTTATAATCAGCGTCAATTGGAAAGTAAATTATAATAGTCAGGGAAATGATTAATCAAAAATGTAATTAAGTCAATCGCAAACAAATAATGTCTGTCGGTCGATTTCTGCTGTTAATGAATGATTGAATGTATTAATTAATGTTTGTGGCGTATAAACGTCAGGCGGTTAGATTGTAATTGGTATGAAATGTTTATTGCCTAATTGTGGTTTGGTGGTTTGTAAAAAAAATAAATTGTCACCGGAAATTTATGATTATTCGAAGCACAGTTTAAAATATAAAGTTATACCATTCATTGCGTTATTCGTCATAAACTGTGCTTGAGATCGTTTTTTTATATAAAGAAAAATATTACATTCGTCAACTCTGTTACAACTCCGTTACTTAAGAATATGTTATAAAAACGTTCACGATTTATGGAACTGGACACAGTATTCTTTGAGCCATGTTTGGTAACCATATAATTTATTTATTACTAGCTTTCTGCCCGCGGCTTCGCTCGCGTGGATTTCGGGATTGGGTCTATAGAGGGTTAAGGGTCATAGCTTTTGCCCACGGCTACATAAGTGCGGAAGTCGTTTTATGACGCGAAGGTTTTATCGCGCTTTCCGTGGGAATATCCGTTTTTCCGAGATAAAAATTCAGCAAAACCTTGCTCAAGAATCACTCTATCTATTGATGAAAACCGCATGAAAATCTGTGCAGTAGTTTTTGAGCGAAGCCTTTATTGCGCATCCCGTGGGATCTGTCGATTTTTCCGGGATAAAAAGTAGCCTATGTTACTTTCCATCCCTTCAACTATCTCCACGTAACTAAATCACGTCAATTCGTCGCTCCGTTTTGCCGTGAAAGACGGACAAACAGACAGACACACTTTCTCATTTATAATATTAATAAGTATGGATGGAGTATTCTTTTTTGGTATGTAAACATGTAATGTATATGTAAGCATATATACGACTGTAATACAAATAACATAGACAAATTATGAAATAAAAGAAATAGATCTTCAGACCTTTGCACCGCGCCCGCTTCTGAGGAGCTGTCGCTCTCACTACCGTAGGGTCATTAAGACTAAGGCTATAGGCTGAGTTTGATCGGTAGGTCATAGCGGTCGAGCCGTCTCGATCGGTCTGGATCCGACATAACCACCAACCACTTCGTTGCGATGGTAGCGCTGAGGGTCTCAGCCTCTGCTCTCCTGAGGGAAAAAAAAACATAAAAACCTTCAGACCTTCTTGCCTTTTCTTTCTTTTCAAGAAGGCCGAACAGATTTTTTGCCTTGTTCTTATATACGTACAAAGTGTTTGTTCTCTTGTCTTTAAATTTGTTATGAAATCAATAAGTGCCTAAGTGCCAGTTGAATAAATTTTATTTTAATGTTTTGCTGTCAAATTGTTCAAACCGAACTCAACAATGCAAAACGACCCTGATGTAGAATCTCCCTCCGGCTGCCCGTCCTTTTCTTGTAACTAAGCGGATTAGAATATCCCAACTAATATTATAAATGCGAAAGTGTGTTTGTTTGTTTGTTTGTTTATTTGTTTGTTTGTTTGTTTGTTTGTTTGTTTGTTTGTTTGTTTGTTACCTCTTCACGCTTAAACTACTGGACCGATTTCAAAAATTCTTTCACCTTTGGAAAGCTACATTCTCCCCGAGTAACATAGGCTACTTTTTATCCCGGAAAAATCGACAGATCCCACGGGATGCGCAATAAAGGCTTCGCTCAAAAACTACTGCACAGATTTTTATGCGGTTTTCATCAATAGATAGAGTGATTCTTGAGGAGTTTTGCGGCATTTTTTATCTCGGAAAAACGAATAGTCCCACGGGAAGCGCGATAAAAATCTTCGCACCATAAACCGACTTCCGCGTATATGTAGCCGTGGGCAAAAGCTATGACCCTTAACCCTCTATACACCCAATCCCGAAATCCACGCGGGCGAAGCCGCGGGCAGAAAGCTATTCACTATAATTCATGTAGGGGTTACGGATTCACGAATCTTGTTTGAATTAGGCTTTAATTTACGACTCATCTAAGGTTGAGTATCGCATAGCAAAGTGGTACAAACGCTACGGACGTTGCTATGATAACTCTGCATACTCTATGGGTTACACGTAACATATAAACATCACTTGACGTTTCTGAATACGGAATGAACTTTCGTCCCTAATGTATTGTCATAGTGATGATATTTCAATAAGCGAGTCCAGGATTAATTTCTTGATGACTGTTCCTTAAGGGGAGTACATCAAGTCTCAAAAATACTGTGGGTGCGAAGATGTTTCTCGAATAACATTTTTTAAGGAAGAGTTAAATAATAATTGTATGTAAATAATAACTGTACATCAAAAGGTGAATTTATTGTTGAAAATTATAATAAACTAGCTGAATTAGCATTTCGAGTAGCTTGTATAAGCGTGGCGTATCAATACATAGAGGTAGACTCTGTACCAGGGTCGTCTGCATGGGTACCTCCGTCTTACCTATTTCCGCCGCCAAACAGCAGGGTTCGCTTTGCTGTGTTCCGGCGTGAAGGGTAAGATAGGCAGTGAAATTACTGGGTACTGTGACTTTACATCTTATGTCACAAGTTGGCAACGTACATTGTGGTTCTTATGAGCTTTGCAGATTTGCTGCGAATCTCGTGGGAACCACATGTACTATAGGCGACTGTTACCATTTACCATCAGGTGGGCAGCCTGCTTGTTTGTCAACTTTAGCAATAAAAAAAAAAAAAAAAAACATAGTATAAAACAAAGTCGCTTTCGGTCGTCTGTCTGTCCCTATGTATGCTTAGATCTTTAAAACTACGCAACGGATTTTGACGCGGTTTTTTTTAATAGATAGAGTGATTCTTAAGGAAGGTTTGTATGTATAATAAATGCATAATATAGTAGAGAAACACTGATAAATTTAAAGGTTTCTAATGTGATGTCGTAAATAAGCACGTTTTTTTGCGCTTATATTGCAAACGCTGGCTGAACCCTACGAGATAGATCAAAATAATGTACTACAGTATTGTACAACTTACAAAAATCCACAAAAAAGTCCGCGATGGTATATGTCTATCTCTTAGGGATAACCCACCATAACCATTTTTTCACTGCAGCCGTGCGAAGCCGGGGCGGGTCGCTAGTATTTCAATAAATTAAGCTATATTATTATAAAGTTTCATTAAAATTAATTTAGTAATTAATTTTTACGCGATAGAGCAACAAACATCCATCCATACAAACTTTCGCATTTATAATATTTGTGATAAAAAATCTATATAAATGGTCTTTTTAAAGGATACTTTATAAATTATTTTTGAATTTTTCATACTGTCTAAATTAATTAATAAAAAATGAATTTGCGAAAAATTTTAAATTGACTATTTTAGAAGAACCATGATATATTTTGGGCATGAGGCCCTAATCTCGGATACTCCTCGATGCAGAGTATCACCAAAGGTAAATGTGCCCTTACAAATTTTTGATTAAAACTAATAGTCGCCTCAATGTATCGTAATGGGAGAATGGTAAATAAACTTTTCAATACTTTTAGAGTGTTTAAATATATCTAACGAAAATGCGTTTTGGTAATTTTATGCGTTTCATTCTTTTTTTATAACAATGACAATGCGACTTGGCCAAAATATTTCAACAAGTGTTAAAATATCTCTGAGTATTTTTAGGAACATCTTAATTGCTTAGTTGCCCGCAACGGGTCCAGTAATTGCCAGAGTATAACTTTCGTATACGGGACCATTACGAAGGGCTCCCATCCAAATATTGGGTTACTTCTTCTTCACGAGATTCCAGTATTGTTAGGTATATACGACGAATGTGTTATGTTATTTATTTTTGTAGTGTAATTAATGTTTTATGAACTATACCCACTGCGTTACTACAGCGTCACCAAACGTTACCACCGCGTTACCACTGCGTTATCACTGTGTTACCACTACTAGTAGCACCAGAACTAAGGTCCGTTTTTATGTGTACTATATATGCGCAGACAGCACATACGTACTGTATTTGCAGATAAATCAGCGTGGTTTCACTGTTATGCTGCATCGCAACTAATTTGCAACCTTCCTAAATGGGACTAAAGTAATTAGACAACTCATTATATATGCCTTTGCTGTAGCAAGCGATAATAGTCTACCCACACGCATAATAAACCAGCCATGCCTGTCCAAAGGATCCCAGCACTCATCGAGAGCTTTGCGTGAGGGAGGACTTCTTTATATGCTCCTCATTTACTGAGGTTTCCTTTTCCAATTTTTAAGGTATATCTGTAACCCTCGTTCTTCATAAATTTCATAAATTCTGATTTGAATATGTCAAGGATTTGCAAGTATTCGATTCTTTGATATCAATAGAATTGTAAAAATAGTAAATCTGAATTGATTTAAAGCCTTTGATTCGTGCGTGTTGCTAGTGGTAACATATGGAATGGAAATCTGGCCACTTCAATAGGTCTGTTGGGAGGCTCGAAGTCACCCAAAGGGTAATTCAAAGAGCTGTGGTTACGTACACAGAGAATAACTAAAAAATACGTGTTCATGCTCGCTAATTGGGTAATGTATAAAGACTTTAAAATAAACATAACCTGAATCTGAAACCGTCTTTTATATTACATTTCTCCAGTTTAAGCGGCCAAGATGTAATCTAGCCTAATTAATACGTGGCGCGTGGGTCAGCGAAAATTTAATTAGCGTAAAAGTTTTCGCATTGAAATATATACTAAGGTGGATAATGTAGCAGACTCTGCATCCGTAAGTACCTCTATATTACTTATTTGTTAACGACAGAGATTATTTCATATCTCTCAGCTTATCTCAGTATTTAAATTCATCGTATGCATATTTAAAAATTTTCAAATTGTCATGTAGGTATTTCAGGTAGGCTCACTGTACTTGATGCTAGCTGATTACCGGCCTTCGTAGCATGAACCCGAATTGCTACGCAATCCGGTGGGCATGCTAAAAATGCTACGCAATTCGGTGGGCATGCTATAAAAGCTACGCAATCCGGTAGGGATGCAATAAACGTTACGCAATCCGGTCGGCATGCTAAAAACTCTACGCAATTCGGTGAGGATGTTAAAAGCGCTACGCAAGTCGGTGGGCATGCTAAAAACTCTACGCCATCCGGTGGGCATGCTACAAACGCTACGTAATTCGGTGGGCATGCTACCGAACGCGGCGGTTACATCGCACTATAAACTCTTCAGAGTAGACGCGTGTTGGATTACCCCCGTTATATTCAATATGATTCAATTCATACAAATCAATCTTCACCACGCAAGAGCTGCTTCTGCTATTCTTGAGAAGACCTTCGTGGAGGAGAAAATCGGCATTGCCCTGATTCAAGAACCATGGCTATCGAATACCAATGCGATCATGGGTCTAGGTTCTGCCGGCAAGGTAATATCATGTACAAGTGGAACCAAATCTAGGGCGTGCATTCTACTCAATAAAAATATTGAATTCTTAGTGATTCCTGAGTTCTGCAAGGACGACCTGGTGGCAGCTTACGTCCATCTCAAAGGGTCAGCAAGGCGGAGGGTAATCGTGTGCTCTGCCTATCTGCCCGGAGAAAAGAGTAACCCAACTGAAGAACTAGAGAGCGTTGTGGACTATGCAAAAGAACACAACGCAGAACTCCTGATTGGGTGCGACGCAAACGCCCACCATACCAACTGGGGGAGTAGTGATGTCAACATCAGGGGTGAGTTACTTCATGATTTCATTCTGACCAACTGCCTTCAGATTCTTAACATGGGCCGTAAACCGACCTTCGTTACGAGATCAAGACAGGAGGTCTTAGATATCACTCTTGCTACTAACAACTTATCCAGATCAATTAACCACTGGATAGTAAGCAACGAAACGTCCATGTCTGACCATCGTATGATTAAATTCTCTTTTCAGACAAATCAAAACACTAATCTGTATTTTAGGGATCCTAAAACCACTAACTGGAACCAATATAAAACGCGTCTTAATAACCATCTGACAAAGATTCCTAAAATCATTAAAACACCAGAGATGGTCGACTATTCGGTACATCTCTTAACCAATGCCATAACAGCCTCCTTCACGGAGAGCTGCTCTATTAAGGTAAAAAAAGACAACAAAGTACCCTGGTGGCACCCTAAACTTGAGGAACTCAGGCGTAAAACTAGAACATTATTCAATAAGGCCAAAACGCCCGAGGATTGGGAACGTTACAAAAAGGCCTTAACTGAATATAATAAGGAAATAAGAAAGGCAAAAAGACGTTCCTGGAGAAGGTTCTGTGAGGAGATAAGTAGTACTCCTCAGGGAGCAAGGATCCACAAGGTCTTAGCCAAATCACCATCCAACCAACTGGGACTACTAAAGAAACCAGATGGCTCTTACACTGAAACAGAGGAAGAAACGTTAGAGTTACTAGCGAACACCCACTTCCCTGGTTCAATAAATATGCTCGAAAACTATGGCTCTGAACATTCCAATTGCCTTACCAGACCCAAAAGGGAAGACTGGAGGCGAGCTGCAATGAATATCAGGCCATATAAAGTAGGCTGGGCTATTGATACTTTTAAGCCTTTCAAATCAGCAGGTGAGGATGACATATTCCCAGCTCTGCTACAACGAGCTAAAGACATCCTCATTCCACATCTGGTAAAAATTTTCCGGGCAAGCTATGCTTGGGGATATATGCCAAAAACATGGTGCTTGGTCAAAGTCCGCTTTATACCGAAAGCAGGGAAAAAGGACTACTCCCAACCGAAGTCCTTTAGACCAATAAGCCTAACCTCCTTTCTTTTAAAGATAATGGAAAAATTAATTGACGGTTGCATCAGGGAGGGCCCTCTAAAGGAACTACCTCTGCATCCGAAACAACATGCCTATCAAAAAGGAAAATCCACAGAGACTGCCTTACTAGAGCTTACGGACAACATCCACAGAGCTCATGAGGACAGGCAAATAGCCGTCTGTGCATTCCTAGATATAGAAGGAGCATTTGACAACGTGACCACCACCTCTCTAACCAAAGGGCTGAAGAACAAAGGGATCGATGAAACAACGACCCGATGGATAGTTGCAATGCTAAAAAACAGAATAGTAAAAATAGACCTCCATAAGGTAACTAGAAGCTTCAAAGCGACAAGAGGTTGCCCGCAAGGAGGCGTTTTATCGCCATTGCTATGGTCCCTTGTCATAGATGAACTTTTAGTAAAAACTTCAGAAATGAATCTTAACGTACAGAGCTATGCAGATGACGTAGTGGCCTGTGTCATAGGCCCTTGTCAAAGCACTGTGACCTCAATTTTACAGAAAACCGTAAACACAATTGTTAACTGGTGTTCAGAAAATCAACTGACTGTAAATCCTACAAAAACTATTGTAGTCCCTTTTACTAGGAAGAGAAAGCTGGATAAGCTTTCACCACTGACTATTAAAGGAACAACAATACCATTTTCAACAGAGGTCAAGTACTTGGGCGTAATCATCGACAAGAGACTGACCTGGGAGTCACACCTTAAGAACACGATACAAAAGGCAAAAACTGCCTTAGGTATATGTCAACGGCTTGTAGGGACGAGATGGGGACTAAACCCAAAAATCACCTTATGGCTTTACACCACCATTGTCAGGCCGTCAATAACTTACGCCTGTACGATATGGGGCTCGAAGGCACAGCAAGTTACGGCTATAAAAAAGCTATCAGGCCTGCAGCGCACTGCATGCCTGATGGCTACAGGAGCCGTTAGATCAACACCAGCCATAGCCCTTAATGCAATCCTCAGCCTCCCACCTCTAAACCTCTTTATCGAGAAGGAGATGATGGCTGGCATCTATAGGACTAACGCTGGCATAGAACACTGGAAATCCCAGACAATAAGGACACTACATCAAAAAGTGTTTGAATGTCCACTTCTTGCAATGACGACAGACGTCTTGCTTCCAGAAGTTAACTTCCACAAGAATTTCACTGTGGAAATCACCAAGAGGGAAGACTGGGCGCAAGGCCGACATAGTGATCCCTTAAATGACGGGAGTCTGGTGTGGTTTACCGATGGCTCAAAAATGGGGGCTAACGTAGGATGTGGCATATATGGGGGCAGACCCAGGGTTAGCAAAAGCATAAATCTGGGAAAGTATGCCACTATATTCCAGGCGGAAGTCTGTGCCATAATTGAATGTGTACAAGCGAACCGCCAACGAAACTACGTAAACCAAAAAATCGTAATCAATTCAGACAGCCAGGCAGCTTTACTAGCAATAAACAATAACACCCTTAAATCAAAGCTAGTAAAAGACTGTGTGAAAAAACTCAATGACCTGGGAGAAAAGAACAAAATCACTCTCAAATGGGTGCCAGGTCATTCTGGAATAACCGGCAATGAGAAGGCCGATGAACTAGCCAGGGCTGGGGCTCAAGGAATACAGTTCGGCCCAGAGCCTATCTGTGGTATCTCAAAGAACCAGGCCATGCAATACCTGAAAACTCGCCTTCTTAACGAGGCGAAAGCAGACTGGCACAGTACGTCCGGGATGACACACTCAAAAGCACTAATCGAACCATACTCTCGCAAACGCACTGACGAGCTATTAAAGCTTAACAGGAGTAACTTGAGCGTGATGGTTAGGGCTTTGACCGGTCACTGCATGTTGAATAGACACCTTCACAACATGAAACTTAAGGACACTGACACATGCAGAGTCTGCGAACAAGAGCGTGAAACACCAATACACCTCTTGTGCTACTGTGAACCGCTGATTCACAAAAGAAACAGACACCTGGGGAAACACATCCTTGACCCAGATGAAATAAAAACAATCCGAACTGGGAACATCCTATCTTTCTTGGTCAGTGCCCAGTTAAGGGAGCTACTGTAGGGCCTACATGGAACCTACACAGGAGGCTGGTCACAATAGATCTTAATAGGTCGCAGTGATGCACATCAGCCCCGACTTACATGAAATAATAATAATAATCCCCCTTAGGCATATCGACAAAACCAATCATTCAAATTTAATAGTTTAATATGCTGATGTATGCAGCAGCAATGCCAAGATCTTCTCATCGTATACATTAACAACTTGTAACATGGTTTTTTTTTACTTTTTCCATGATTATTTTGCTAATTAAAATTGAAAATGAGCACTAAGCAACTGAAACACTACTCGTAAAAAAACAGACCCAAACCAATGACGTCATCATAAGCGCGCGAAAAATGGCGGCGTTTGAACGGCTCAATTTTATTCAATGTTTTCAATTTCACTTTGTATAAAAACTTGACTATTTTCAAGCCTCTTTATATTTTTTTTCTATGTTATAAAAATTTAAATGAATAATTTAAGACATAAAGAAAAATCATGCATATTCCCTATTAGAATTACAACTCAGTTTCGAGGAGGGCAGCTTAATATAATCGGTAGCTTTCAGTAAAAGCCTGTCATAATACACAGTTCGCGTGTGCGCAATCTGTTCAGAGTACCAGTTATCGCAACATATTATGACAAAACGTTTATAAAAATCACACGCAATTGAATCGAAAATACGTCACATAGCATCACGATATTTGATTTGAGATTAGTATATTTAATAATTTGATTAATTTATATTTAATTATAGTTAATATCAAAGTGGCCATCTCTGAGGTGCCAGGTTCGAGTCCCGGTGGGGGCAGATGTTTGTGTAATGAATCCGAGCGTTTGTACCTTAGTCATGGTTGTTAATATATATTTCTATCAAAAATATTAATATATGTATGTCTATCCGTAACCCTAGATCTCATTACACAAGCCTTACAGAGCTTACTTTGGATTAGGCTAATTTGTGTAAGTGTAAGAAATTTTATTTATTCTGCGAAATTCTGAGAAAATGAAGCAGATGTTTAAAAAAAAACAAAAGATGATATATAAATTAAGTAAATAAACTAGCTTTCCCGCGGCTTCGCCCGCTTGGATTTCAGGATTGGGTCTATAAGGGTTAAGGGTTATAACTTTTGCCCACGGCTACATATGCGCGGAAGTCGGTTTATGGCGCGAAGGTTTTATCGCGTTTCCCGTGGGACTATCCGTTTGTCCGAGATAAAAAATACCGCAAAACCTTGCTCAAGGATCACTCTATCTATTGATGAAAACCGCATGAAAATCTGTGCAGTAGTTTTTGAGCGAAGCCCCATCCCGTGGGATCTGTCGATTTTTCCGGGATAAAAAGTAGCCTATGTTACTCTCCATCCCTTCAACTATCTCAACGTAAAAAATCACGTCAATTCGTCGCTCCGTTTCGCCGTGAAAGACGGACAAACAGACAGACACACTATTTATAATATAAGTATGGATTAAATCATCGAATATTCTTCGGCATCTAGGCTATTAGACAATTTGCCACCAGCTGGTCTGTCCAAGTTATCGCGTACTCTGACCCGGCGCTGATAGCTTATCAGTGGTTGGATGTAAATGAGCTCGCGTAATGGCTTGTTCGTGACTCATGGTGCCCTGGTATCGCTGCGTTGGGGTAGGCTTGTCTCGTGAAGACAGATTGAAGCTATAATTGTCAGAAAGCCCAGGGTTTGAACTGAGTGCTGTCTCGATGTTTCTTTATTATGGTGCAAATTTTGTAAAGCAAGGGAATCCATACTAATATTATAAATGCGAAAGTAACTCTGTCTGTCTGTCTGTCTGTACCACTTTCACGCTAAAACTACTGAACCGATTTAAATAAAATTTGGTACACAGATTGTCTAGAGCCTGAGAAAGGACATACGCTACTTTTTCATGCAAAAAAAGGGGGTGTGGCTGTGTTATGGACACGGTCGTTTGTTGTACGTGAATACGTCTCGTAACGGGTAATAGTACGCAGCAAAATGGCCTTCAAATTGGCGGGGCTCCCCCTCCACCGCGCGCGATGTGTTACAGTCTTTACTGGGCGTAATAAAATCTTTGATCCTTTAGCTATCCAGTGGTGTAATTGGAATTTGGATGGGGATGATAGATATGTAGCTACAACACTAAACTGTATCCCCCGATTTTGTTATCATTCGATTTTTTGATTTGCGTCCCTATAGAAGCAATTATAAAGACGTATTCACGTCAAAAAGTTGTAAAGGGTTGTAAAAGGTTGAAAGGAGGGATAATAGGTTGTATGAAAATATTGTTAAAACCACTGAACCGATTTAATTGAAATTTGGTACACAGATAGTCTAGAGGCTGAGAAAGGACAGAGGCTACTTTTTCATTCAAAAAAGGTTGTAAAGGGTTGTAAAAGGTTGAAAGGAGGGGGTGAAAGGTTGTATGGCAGTATTGTAAAAACCACTGAACCGATTTAAATAAAATTTTATACACAGATAGTATACCCCGTATATACCAATCGTAAAACCCGAGGACCCAAGGAAGGAAATAAGATAATTTTACCGACGGAAAACATATCCTTCCTGTGGGAAATTCGAATATAACGCGGGCGAAGCCGCGCTAGTATATATATAAAAACCGGTCATTGCGAGTGGGACGTCTAAATAAATGTTTTTCTTTATTCTTTATTATATTGGAGTCGATTGAATGAAAGGTAAAAGGCGGTTTACGGTTTACGTTTCAAAAAAAACTAATTATTAGATCACGTTCAAATCAATTTTCGGTGGAATTTTTGAAGTTACCAGGGGGGGGAGACACATTTTTCCACTTTGAAAGCGTCTCTAGCGCAAACTATTCAGTTTAGAAAAAACGAAGAATCGAAGACCTATCCATAAATGCCCAACACGTATAGGTCTGATGAAAAAAAAATTGAGTTTCAGTTCTAAGTGTGGGGAACCCTTAATGCGGTTCACCGAGTACCATCTACTTACCAAGTTTCCACTATATACTGTGGACTCTTGGTAAGTAGATGCTCTTATAGTTACGGAAAAAAGTGGCTGTGACATAAGGGCGGACAGACGGACGGACAGACATGGCGAATCCATTAGGCTACGGAACCCGAAAAATGACATATGCATGTTCATTTTTATATATGAGTAGTCAGGGCTATTTTATTTACCTTCAAAAAGGGTTTCAGAATTATCAGGGCTTCGCGCTATGTGGAGCATAATGCCGAGCCGAGCTGACTTTGCTGCTGGTACACATAATATGTAAAATAATATAAAATAGGTTTTTGTAATCATGTGTTATTGTGTTTGTAAAGTTATTATTTAAGATTAAGTTATGCAAATAAATTTATGTCTATGTCTTTATAAAATATAGCAGCAACTTTATCTAAAAGTGACCTAAAAATGTCTCCATTTTTAAATATTAATAAATCAAATCGCTTGATCGCACTTTTAGTATTTAAAATTTTCATTAAATTTCATATTTGCGGCAGGATTTCTCTTTTATATTTTTAAATAAATTTTAAGTTTTTGATGTTTTTTTTATATCAGGGAATTACATATATACTACGATATACAATAACTTAATTTTGGTCGATCATATGAAAATATTGATAGAACTTGATGGGCAAATTTTGATTAATAATCTCATTTCAAACTTACATTATTTACTAAGTTATGTTTGTTATAATATAAATTAATTAAACGTTAAATATAAACAAGAATTAAAAATAAGAATAACTAAATATTACTATTAAATTGGACGTTTATGTGCGGATTTGTGCGTGTGTATTTGTGTGTGTGTGCTATTATATATTATATTATATTATATTTGAAGATACGTATTTCAAGCAGTGATTTACACTCATCATATTTTATTACAGAACAGTGCGTTTGCGTTACTATCCTAAGCACAAAGATATAACTAGGTATATGTTGATAGAAGTTGTTGGCAAATATTGATTAATAATCTCATTTTAAACGTACATTATTTACTAAGTTATGTTTATTATTAGAGATCGGATAATCGGATGCATATTTACCTAAAGTTAATTTTTGGCTCACAAATTATGGAAGCGGCTTTTTAAAATACATTTTGTTAAATAAAAATCCCGGGAAAATACGGGACTGCAAATTTAACGTAGTGATATTGTTTGAAAATTACTAAATTAGCACGTGGTATTTATTTTCAAAAGACCGAGACTCCGGGTTCATTTATACAACTATGCATACGTATTTACATGAAGTTTAGTTTCAGTTCCCCGTGCGATTTATGAATGTACGATTTATTACATGAAGAGTGTTATAAGAAAGCAGTGAGCTAGTTTGACTAAAACAATAATCAATTAAATAATTGAATAAAAAACAGAAATGGTGAAAATTTTTATTTAATACATATACATACATACACTCACGCCTTTTTCCCACGGGGGTAGGCAGAAATTACGTCCTTCCACTTGCTACGGTCCTTACATATCTCTTTCGCTTCATCTACTTTCATAACATTCCTCATACATGCTCGACGATTGCGGGTACTTCTGACCTGGCCTTTTTTGAGGACACTTTCGATTTGTTCGAAATATGTTCGCCTAGGTCTTCCTCGTCCCGTGTCTCCACTCACTCCAACTTCATAAATCATTTTGGTCAGTCTACTTTCATCCATCCGTTCCACATGCCCAAACCACCCAAGCATCCCTTTCTCTATTCTTGTCACGATATCCTCTTTCAAAAGTTTCAAACCACATTTCTTTCTAATCACTTCATTATACAATCTGTCACTCAGTTTTACTCCTGCCATACTCCGCAAAGCTCTCATTTCTACTGCATTTATTCTGCTTTCATGTCGTTTCTCCCATACCCAACTTTCACTTCCGTACATTAATGTGGACAATAAAAAGCCGTTTCCATATTTTGTCTTAAACTAACTAGGTAAATATGCATCCGATTATCCGATCTCTTTTTATTATATTAATAATATATATATAATATATATATATATAATATATATATATATATATATATGTATATGAGACTATAATATATATATATATGTATATATTTTAGTTATAAATACACTTTTAATTTCAGAATGGATACATATAATTAGAACTATAAAAGAGAAGGAACTGGCTAATCTCTTTGTGTTGTACCACACGTATTCCTCGACGGTGTACAATTGTACGTAGTTAATGTACAAATCCGCAGTGAAGCAATCACTCAAAATGTGTTGAATATCAGATTGATTGATATCAGCTTGAATGCTCGTGGAAATACCCATGTAGTTTCAGTGGGCATTAACGGCGTAATTACATGAGTGCGGTATGTGTGCTATGAAGGCACCGGCCCCATTCCGTCGTCGCTGTAAGCCGTACTGTGGCGCCAGTGAGCTAGGGTTGTCGAACGCAATTTATTTATTAGCTCTTAAGGAGTTCCTTTCAAGGGCGGATCCAGCTTTAGCGCCAGGAGGGGTCACATAGTCGTAGTCAATTCAAGAACGTATAATTTATTTTTTATAACAATTGATACAAATAGAATGTAGGTATTTTATTAATGTACATACGTGTAAGTACTGTACCTAAAAATATTTATTCTTTATTGCACACTTGAAAAACTTAACACATAATAACTTGTACATATACGCGTACATATTGCCATCTTCTTTTGAAGACATCCAGAGAAGCAGTATTTTTTTTTTTTTTTTTATAACTTTATTGTAATAAAAAACGACATTTACACATGTATTATACATACTATCTAAATACTATAGTACAAAAGGCGGCCTTATTGCCAAAGGTATCACGCACGGAATGAGGCAGCCTTATTATATTCCATAGCCGTGGTGAATGATTTGTCATAACAGCTAGAGGTATGTCGAAGGGTATGACGCGAGTTACATAAAATCCGTATGATGACAAAATATATAAAAAAAATCATTAGTGCTCCACCGAAGTCCTGGAACCAGCTCAGGGGGGTGCGGGGTCATGACCCCCCCCCCTTCCTTCCTTTGCTCTTATCGTTATTTACCTAATTGCGGCGTAGACTTACTATGCATAATAATTAAATTTGTAAGTTGTTATATCACCATCATTATTCATCATTTTATAAAAAACACGCCCAGTGCTGCATATTCTCGCCATATGTTTTACCCAGGGATCTTTACACTAATTTGTTCTGCGCTGCTACTATCCAGTTCCGGTGTACACCAAAGCAGTTCACCATTGGACTTGCCGACTACTCTATTGCCTGCAACTCAAAGACTACAATGCACTTTCAACTGTATTCTTAGCATCCTTTTACTTTGTTTAGCTAAAATAGACTTTGTGCACTACTGCAAATGGTCGAATTGGTTAAGACGGATGTTCAAAGCGCGGCGTCGAATCTCCGAGTGTAATATCTTGTTTGTTTGTACTTGTTTGTTGTTTGGGTATATTTATAGTTTTGGTGGCTGTGCGCTTTGTATTTTTTTTTCAAACGGTTTTATATGTACACTTAAATTGATGTTTCTACGATGAAGGAATACAGCAAACCTACAAAGAAACTTTAACGTGTAATGTAAGACGCTTAAAAGCACTACAACTAATTAAAGTTTAAATAGACATAATAATATAGCATCAGTACATAGCGGCTGAGTGGCGCAGTCGTAGTTTCATCGGGCTTTAACTGAAAGCCAGCGATTTGCTCATGTCTCATGAGGAAATATTGGACACTGAATAATGACCTTTATGTGGTACTGCAGTACACACGTACGATATTGTGATCTGGCAGACAGGATTGTGATTGTCACGTGTGTTATAATTTTGTGTTTTATTTTATTTATATCTGTATAAAACTCCTGTTTGTTTGTACTCTATTTGATATGTGTGTGTTTGTAGACCAAATAAAAAATCTATCTATACTCGTATATGTCTAGGCTAGCTTAATTTAGGGAAATTTTGAGCTCTCTGTAGGGACGTATGATTTCTCACTGCAAGTGTTCAAAAAAACGTGAAACGTCTATGTTAGGAAATCGCTTTTAAAGTAAAAGATTGAAATAAAAAAAAAACAAGATTGACGGTGTGTTGTGAAGTGAAATATTCCCACCATATTTTTGTTTCTAAGACTAATAGTTTTTTAATTATTAAGGTTTTTTTTTTTATTGCTAAAGTTGACAAACAAGCAGGCTGCCCACCTGATGGTAAGTGGTAACAGTCGCCTATAGTACATGTGGTTCCCACGAGATTCGCAGCAAATCTGCAAACCTCATAAGAACCACAGTGTACGTTGCCAACTTGTGACATAAGATGTAAAGTCACAGTACCCAGTAATTTCACTGCCTATCTTACCCTTCACGCCGGAACACAGCAAAGCGAACCCTGCTGTTTGGCGGCGGAAATAGGTAAGACGGAGGTACCCATGCAGACGACCCTGGTACAGAGTCTACCTCCTAGAAAAAGGTACGATGATATAGACCTTTTCGTTACGGTCCACTTTTTAAACCTGGTACCCGTACGTTTCGGCGCGATTTTAAAGACGTTTCATGTCAAAAATACTTCCTTTTTCAATCCAATTGTGGATGTGTCGTCAATACATTATGTCTCAAAGACTCGTCGCGAAATAGTAGATATATTTGGACAAAGTCTCACAAAATTTAAAAAGACGTGATGAACATATTATTTAAAACGTCACTAATATATTGTATGTTTTATATTGCCATATGTGTACTGCTCTAGTTATGTGTACACACATACCTAAGAATATAATCTGGTCTGCTATATTGTATAAGAAAAATGTGTCTATAATCGATTATTATTTGTGTGTCAAATAAATAGGTAAATAAATTGAACAATAAATATGTTTAATATCTCAAAATTGGCAACCCTTGCGACGGCGCCGCATTGGCTGATATCATTGTTAGCAAGTGAGAAAATGCGTTATAAACGTATTAAATGGCAATAGAAACCTTTTTATCTGTGCCACTGTGCTGACTAGATCCGGTCGTGTTGCAACGGACGCCTTCACGGGCTGCGGTGTCCTTGTCAGGAATCCATTATCGATACAAAGACTGTTCTTAATGGAGGTTTTATTATTTTATGTGGGTGTTATATTGATTTTGTTTATATACTTATAGCTTATAGACTAAGTTACAACATTCAGTAACATGTCAGGCTTTACGAAATGTTGCTTTTTAGTTTTCGTGTGATCTTCATAACAAAAGAGTATGGCAGGAGTAAAACTGAGTGACAGATTGTATAATGAAGTGATTAGAAAGAAATGTGGTTTGAAAGAGGATATCGTGACAAGAATAGAGAAAGGGATGCTTGGGTGGTTTGGGCATGTGGAACGGATGGATGAAAGTAGACTGACCAAAATGATTTATGAAGCTGGAGTGAGTGGAGACACGGGACGAGGAAGACCTAGGCGAACATATTTCGAACAAATCGAAAGTGTCCTCAAAAAAGGCCAGGTCAGAAGTACCCGCAATCGTCGAGCATGTATGAGGAATGTTATGAAAGTAGATGAAGCGAAAGAGATATGTAAGGACCGTAGCAAGTGGAAGGACGTAATTTCTGCCTACCCCCGTGGGAAAAAGGCGTGAGTGTATGTATGTATGTATGTATTCATAACAGAAAAAAAATCTTAACTACTTTTTTTTTTTAAACTACCCAACTGGTTTTGGTTTTGGTGGATTTTGGTGCAGTTTTTTAATAGATAGAGTGATTGAAGAGGAAGTTTTATATGTATAATAACCATCCATTAAATAGTGAAGAAATATTGTTATTTTTGAAGTTTCTAATGTGATATTGTAAATAATTACATTTTTTCCGCTTACATTGCAATCGCAGGCTGTACTAAGTATTGTACACATTGAAAAGGTGTACAGAAAACTCCGCGATGTATGTATATCTCTTATGAATACCCCACAATTACATTATTGACGTGACAACGTCTATTAAATTGGTACGGCGTGGAGTCATTCTCGAAAACACCGTAACGGCCGAATCTGACGCCACACGGAGTCCACGCCTAGTGACAACGTCTATTAAATTGGTACGGCGTGGAGTAATTCTCGAAAACACCGTAACGGCCGAATCTGACGCCACACTAGGGTTTATTCCCGGGAGTTCTCGAGTCGAGAATTCCCGGGATTTCTTTGGGCTTTGATCCCGGGAAATTAAGCTCCAGAAAAGTCGAGAATTCGAGAAATCATATTGGAGTCTATAAAATTGTGAAAGCAATTAAAGGCGTTTCGACAAATGAGGAGGCAAGTGCAATGGTGCTGTCCAAGTCTATAATAAAGAAAGAGTTCTTACTTTTTGAACAGACTGGGAAGAGGTCACCAAATCTAGAATCATTGTATAAGGCATTGCTTTCTGTTAAGCCGACTTCCACAGAAAATGAGAGAGTGTTTTCCATATCAGGAAATGTGGTAAACAAAATAAGGAATCGACTGTCTGACAAAGCTATAAATGCTTTAGTTTTTCTAAAAGCATATTTTATCAGACAGAGTAAGCTGACCTGAGAATCTCGCAAAGTTTTGATTTGTTTATTTTTATGCCAAAAAAAGGTGCTGTAATTGTAATTTAATTATAATATAAGTTAACATAATGTTAACGTCTTTCATATTGAGATTTTTGTTTATTTTTTGTTTTGTTTAATAGCAGCTACCTGTGTTTATAAGTTTTAAGTAGATTTTTTTGTTTAACCAGCCATAAATGGTACTGTGATTATAATTATTATAAGTTAGAATAAAATCTTTTTGTTTTTTAAAGAAAAGTTAGCTATTAGATAAAACTGTAATAACAGTTTTATCTAAGTTAGCTTTACTTTTATTTGAGAGAAATCCGCTGAATTTGATGATTAATCACATTATTGAAAACGAAAAATTATGAGAAAATGTACTCAAATGTAAATTTCTCGACAACCCGAGAAGACCCGAGAAATTAGCCTCGAGAATTCTCGAGACCCGAGAAATTAAAAAGCTCGAGAAATCATGAACCCTACGCCACACGGAGTCCACGCTTAATTTTATTGTAACTATAAACTTCTGTATGAAGATGAATGAATGTATGTTCAAATGTATGTGCAATCATATGCTTATTGTATTTAGTGTGCAAGTGCACATTACTCATAATAATTAATTTATGTATAACTTCAGAAGCAAAAATTAAACAAACTATTAAATAAAAATATAAATGTTATACATTACTTTATTTTAAATAATTTCAGTGCACCCAGAAAAAAATTACCATGTAATAGACGTTGTCACGTTCAAATATCGGCAGTAGACGGAGTTCCACAGACAACCAATTTTTTTGACATTAACTTTTTCTTAACTTTTTAGTTTTTTAAACTATAATTTATTATATACAACGTTCACAGTTTTTCTGTAGTGTATTTAGTATCATCATTGCATCCGTGCGAAGCCGGGGCGGGTCACTAGTCAATTACAAATTAACGTAATTTAAGAAACGTTACCAGTTGTTTTTGAGATATGTGTGAAATTCTTAAAAAATACCCATTTTATACGCAAAGATAATGTTTTTAGTAAATTAATTAATATAAACATGATCTATGTAACGCTTATTATCAAAAGTAGTATGGGATTTAACACAGACAATTCCAGCCGATAAGGAAACCTCGAGAAATTATCTCAACATAACAAAGTTAACTGCAAACGTGGTAGTAACTACCCAGTAATTACCAATCACCAGTTGATTGGAACACTCGACTTATTCGATTGCTCCGCAGTTGCGCTGCAAACTCATCGGTTATTGCTTGTATTGCCTCTGGAAAATTGTTGTTATGCTTCGAACAATTTAAAACTTTGCTCCACGATTCGAATCCTCGTATTGTGAGCTTATCGGGTGGCGATGAGTTGTATTGTTCTATGTTCGTAGGGTTGACAGCCAATCGTAACAGTGTGCAATATTTTTGCGGAATACGATCGATTCGAAAGATACAGGCTACTGCAAGCAAGGTACAACATACTATATGTTTCTGTCGATATAAAATGTGATGCCTGCATCGCACGTCGCCTGAGGGGCGGTCGCCCTCACGATTTGCCTATATGGTTCTTAGAACTTGGCACGGGCTGAGTTAAGTCGGTAGGTCACGTGGGCAGAGAGCTCTGGTCGCGTGGAGTACGACATAACCTCCGTGACAATTGCCGTTGCGGGGGGTTTCGTGATGGATTCTCAGCCTTCCTCTTGTGCGGAAAAAAAATGTGATACACTATGAGGTCTTTTATTCTTCTAACTTCTTGCTATTTACTTGTATTATGTTGTATTTTTTTTTAATAAATGTTTTTGCTTTCTTTGCATCGTTAATTTTGTAAACTTGTCAGTCAACTTGTTTGTTATGTAAAAAAAATATGTTAATCCTATTTTAATAGTCGAATGCGCTTGCTTTGTAAAATATCAGAAACCTAAATTAAGTGATATATACTTACGTAGTACAAATCGTAGATATATGTGAACTATATAAAATAGAGATGTGATAAGTAAGTAGGAAAAATTTACCACCTGTGCAGACGAAGTCGCGGGCACCAGTTAGTATCTTCACAAATTGTAGCCTAATCTTGTTCTGATGTACAAACTATATTATCTTAAAGTTTAATTAAAATCATTTCAGTAGTTTATACGTGAAAGAGTATTCATCCATCCATACAAATTTCTCCACAGATGAATAGTTTGGTGGGTGGAGAGCTTCATCTTGGTTCCTTTTCCACATCTGTAAGAAAGTGGCTCGAATCCAATCAGATACAGGTTTTCTGTGAAATAGCTTCCAATTATATGGTGGGTGCCTGGGTAGGTCTGTCGGAGGAATCATTTGACAAGCTTGAGCGTCTGCAAAATGTGGCCATCAGGTTTGTTTGCAATCTGCGTAACTTTAACTTTAAGTCTTTGATCTCTTTTCGGTCCTCTTCCTCCAGTCGCGTTTTACGAGCGAATTTTAACTTGACTCTTGATATCCCTTCTTGCAGTACTGATTTTCTCTCTTACTCTTTTCCCTCTTATGCCGTTCGACTTTGGAATTCTCTCCCTGAGAGTATTAGGAGAGCGCAAACGTTAGAGTCCTTTAAGAACCAAGTCCGTATCCATTTCCTGTCCTTAAATTCTTAACGTAATTTTACTTTATTTACTTTCACAATAATTGCACCTATTCCCAAAATTCTTAGTTTGTTTTCGTTTTTCTCTTATCTAAGGTTGCCTGGAAGAAATAGCTTTTAGCAATAAGGCCGCCGTTTGCTCATAATTGTCTTTGTTTGTTTACTTTATTTCTTGTATTTATTTTGTGTGCAATAAAGAGTTTATTATTATGTAGCTTAAAGCACGAATCTTTATAAGACACGGTCCTTTATAAGGCTTGCGCGGGGATACAGATCCAACGCGTAGAGGCCATTTAAGCGAAAATTAATTAAAGTGGAGTGTACCAACTGGGTTTAATTTCTATCTGCACCATGAAAAATGCAGCCAAAAACTATACCCAGTTAGATGCACAGAAACTATTGTCATTAGTGGTCAAAACGTTTGTGGCCTATTGCATTTCGATTTAGGTGGTAATGAAAACCGGGCTATGGAAGAGACTCCGGTCACCTGCCTTCTCAAAGCCTCCTAATTGATTTAAATATGGCAGGTGGTGACTCGCCGCTCACTAAATGGGCCCTCCAAAAAGCAGACCAATATTGGTGCGAAGAGAGCAACATTGGTCTGAACGGTTAAGGGTGTAGAGAGGTGTGTCTGCGACAGCGATCGACGCCGTCGGCGTTATGACATTATTACACTTCCACCCTTCGAGCATTTGCTCTTGCGACTCCACTCTGTCCGGCTGGTTAAGGCAAGACAGAGGCGGGTGGCATACGCCCCTGAAGCACATCGGTACCCTCGGTGACGCAACTCACCGACAGCTCGCCACAAGCTGCCCTGAGGGAGACTGACTGCACTGATGGGGCATTTACGGCAGTCAAGGGGCATTAAATGCCCCACCAGCGGGCGATGGGGTCGTCACTTCCCTACGCCCCTTTATTATTATTATTATTATATATTTGTTGTAAAACTTTATGAATTTCCCCCATAAATAACATAAGTATAGTATATGTCAATAGTTCTAGCATGTAGGATAGTTGTTACAAGTTTTAATATCAGCCCTGTTTGCAACCTATCGCCATGTCAGCGCCACCCGCGCCGTTGTCCGCCCGGTCGAAGCCCGTACGTGCTTCGTAGCCGGATCATATATCTCTTTTTGTTGGATATTTCGCAACAGTTTGATTCAGTTCCTTGTAGCGGAAGAAAATGATACAGTTTGTTAATACCTTTTTGTTTTCTGGATGTAGGAGAATTCCGATATTATTTTGTGATTCACACTAAAAGAAGCGTCGACTGTTTTGACGTGAAACGTCTTTAAAATCGCGCCGAAACATACGGGTACCAGGTTTAAAAAGTGGACCGTAACGAAAAGGTCTATATCATCGTACCTTAATAATTAAAAAACTATTAGTCTTAGAAACAAAAATGTGGTGTGAATATTTCACTTATACAGTCAGCTCGCAGTAGAGACATTGAGTTTTTTTATTAAAATACTTAAAACACCGCCAATCTCGTTTTTTTTATTTCAATCTTTTACTTTAAAAGCGATTCCCTAACATGACGTTTTACGTTAAAACCAACGGCCGTGTGCCCCGGCACAGCCTCACCCGATTTTTTTTTTCCACTGGGGATGGTAGTGAATTCTCATAAGGGATGCGCTAGTATTGTAGTCGTCTTAACCCCTTAGTACTAGGACGAACTTACACCGGATACCACCCGCGCCCGCCTACCAACTAAATACTATACAGCCTTTGGTCGGGCGGAACTTGACCTTCGGCCTTTGACCTTCAGAGTTTCTTGCCTGTTCTTCTCGAGAAGGCTCTCCCAATTTCCGAACAGGTGTCGTATCAATATATTTTTTCTTTTTTTTTTTCCTTATTCGTACGTACGGACAAGGTTATTGTTTCTTTTTAAGCTTTTTTTTTGTTTTGTTTGTTGACTTCAATAAGTGCCTGTAAAGGTCTATGTTGAATAAAGATTATTTTGATTTTGGAAGGCCTGGGACCTTATCGGCTTTGAACTAAAGCGCCTGCCCTCTAGCGCGGTGGGCGGCAGCGTCGGTGGTCTTGGAACTGATCTATGAATCGGATGATTCGTGGGTCGATCATGTACCAATGTGATTTTCGTTTTTCGATTTTAATATATACACTTATCTGATTCGTACGGTGATGAAGAATACCCTTCGTTGCCCTTACGGTGGCTTTAAAACTTCTATAAGACCTATGATAAACTTCCAAATTTCGATGCCAACTAATCCAGCAACAGTCGATTCTCGTCTTCAGACACTGTGGTCGATGGACCGAAAATAAAAATGAAATAAATATTTCTTACACTTACATCAAATTGCCTAAACCAAAGTAAGCTCTGTCAGGCTTCAGTAATGGGATCTAGGATAACGCAGACATATCTAAATATTTTTGATAGAATAGTACATTATGATACTAGTGTGCAAAGTTGTTCATTGCATACGAGGCGGTATTGGTCGCGCGAGCCGTAAGGTGAGCGCGACAATTTAGCCGAGGATGCAATTAACAATGCTCACGAGTGTCATACGACGGTTTTCAACACAAGTTGAGGAAAAAAACTAATAAAATGCAATTTTTTATTTATTAAAACAATTAGTAAATGTACAATTTGCGAAGTGATACTGTACAGATTTTGCGGGCATTTTTACGGTTTGAGATATAGTACTGTTGGTATTAGTAGTTTGAATAATGTCTTCATTCTCTTGGGTAAATGTCGGCGATGCTGATACATTTTCATGGAAATTTACAATTTCCTTGAAAGATTCGTCGCCAATAGACAGACGATGATTCAAATAACCAACGTCGCGTGAAGTCGACGGTTGCGGTTCTTGACAAATAAAATTATAGTGAATCTTTGATTACTATTGCACCTCAATGCAAGTTTGTTGAATGTAAATTTAGCTATTAACTATTTATTAAACATTAGAATACATTTGTTCGAGAAAAAGAAAGTGCTACCAGACTAAATTAAGAATGCATTGTACGTATATAAAAACGACTTGTAACAGGGAACAACCGAATTTTATCGGGTTATAAATATTGCACACTAGTGCGTAATGAAATTGCGCACTAGTGTGCAATATCCTAGTTTTTGAGATTAAAAACACGCATGAAACAGCCCCGAAAATATATATTATACAACTATAAACTAAACAACAAAGGCTAGATTCGAACCCAGCACCTCAGCACCTTAAAAATGGTTTACTAACTACTCGGTACGGAGGTTAAGAATATAAAGGAGGTTAAGATACTAGAATATGCCGCATAAAGAAATCTGTGCAAAAGAATTATGTTCAGGTTTATCCTTAGTAAGGGTTAAAATATACTTTGTCCGTAGGTACTTAATTGTTTTGAACTTGTTTTTAAGGGCAGTTACCCGGCGATTGTTATTTATGCTGCGACGGAAATAACTAAACGTTACTGATTGCTGTGCCCACCCGCCAAGCATATTTATAATTGTTAAAATCAATATTAACATGGCGGTTATGTTGTCTGTAGCTTTTTATTTAAAACTTCGGCAATAGGCTTGTTGCCTAAATTTCAGTAGTTAGATACTAATATACCTTGATGCCTATTCTATACAAAATAATTATTATTTTTGAAAAAAAAAATGCTTATTTATAAGAATAATTTTGCATTTAATTAAATATTTGACATTAGTCATCAAAAACGCTCATGACTGTCATGGCGTCTTGAATGACGTCACGCCGTGCAAAACACAGCTGTTTTAGTATCGGAATATTCGGTATTGTAAAGTTATTTTAATAAAAAATGGATTCATCGTATTACAAGTACTGCATAGTACCCCAGTGTATAAGCACAAGTATAAAAACACCAGAAAAATTATTTATATACGTGCCAAACAATCAGCAGATACGTAAAAAGTGGCTGACACTCGCGAGAAGGAATGATGCCCATTCTTTTTCGCACTTCCACAAGACACTTGGGAATGACATTTTGACTTTGACGTTTTGCACGGCGTGACGTAACACTTTTTAATTGGTGTTTGCTGTCACGTGACTTATGGCTTATTTTGTGCAATTTTATTTGATAAAAATATAAATAATCAAAAGTTATTATTTTATAAAACTTTGTTTTTTCATAATTAAATGATCATCTTAATAGTTATGCAACCTAATGCATCAGATTTGTTCATAGTGGATACAAGCCTATTGGATAGACGACATTTTTTATTTCTATAAATAATAAGAGTACTCTTTTAACTGAGAAATATTGTAGAACCAACAGTATACCTGCGCTTATTACTTTTGAAGATACAGCGACATGTTTGCGGCGCTGTCGCGGTTTGCTCAAAAACACTCCATACTGAAACACTGAAATCGTGACGTCATAATTCTGTAAACTCGCCTAATTTGTATAGGCATACTTTATATATGAAAAAATAACATTTAATGTATGAATGCTAGAAATGTGTTCGTTTCATTAGAATTACGTGAAAAAGGATTGTATATTTTTTCGAAATCTAAAAACTATATTAATAAAAAAATTTACTGAAATTTCTATATTGACATACTTTCATGAGACATAAATTGCTCAAATCAGATAATCATAATATAAAAACGGCTATATTACCCACAGACTATGAACTCTGGGAACATCGGTGTTATAACACGAAAATACTTGGAACATTGAAAAATTCAGTCACTCACTCAGGAATAGAACTAGTCCAAACATTGCTGTTCACCTATCATCTTGTAGTTTTTTTTTAATAATTACATATCATACTAATAACTAATAAAAAACAAAACATAGCAGCGAACGAAAACCATGAGGTTTATCTGTCGCTGCTGTAAATTAGTAGTGTGGGAAAAGGTCACGCTAATATAAGCTACTCGAAATGCTAATACTACGCACCAGTCCACATTGGTAGAGGACACGCAGACCGCGACATGTCCTAAGCGACCCCCCTAATCAAGCTAGCGGCGGCGTCTGAGCCGTCGCCTCCCTTGTCTCCCCCTATTCGGCAGCCTTCTGCTTCGCCACGAGTAGGTTCCCAACCAATACAGGCCGGTCCCACTTTGGAGAACCGCGCCTCTTCTTAGCGCTTATGCCCTCTCCATGGGGCAGCGCTAACCGTACCTCTCCTGAGGTGCGGCCCCCTTCCATACAAGCCAGTAGGGTCATTAGGACCAAAGGCTTAGGCTGAGTTTAGTCGGTAGGTCTGGTGGGTCGAGCCGCCTCGATTCACCAGGAGTCCGACATAATCAACGCATCCCTGCTTGCCTGTTGCGTTGGTATCCATGACGGATTCTCAGCCTCTCTCCTGAGGAAAAATAAAAATAAATAAATAATCCTACGCAGACGAAGACGCGGGCACTAGGTCGAGTATTAGATATTAGCTTGTATTTTGCTTGTTACGGTCCGTATTCTAAGTCCCCGTGTGATTGTTCACATAGTTTTAAGTTCAGATTCTTGTTATGTGTATATGTATTTCTTTCTTTCTATATTATTTATTTGTGACTATACTTTCGCTTGGTACATAGGTAGCACATATCCCTGGTAAACTGTAATACATACGTGCGCAGCGTCGTAAAGGTGACCAATTCTGAATGGCGCCGCGTCGCATCTTGCAATGTAGCCAGCGATTCGTAAGAGAGCCGTGAGCGCAATTCAACCTCTGATAGTGCTGGGATATTACCCCATTGTCGAGACACTAACGGGACGCTACAGAACAGTTGGGACACTAACGGGACGTACAGACACTATAGATCGCCATGTTTATGCATGTTTATATCATATTATTATTAAAGTTGAGCAATTGTTATCTCGAACTACTACTATGAACGTATTTCAATATAAAAATCTCACTGTATTTTTTACTGATATTTAGTTTTGAAATTTAAAAAAATGTACAATTATTGTTTACATAATGGTAATGAAACGAATACATATCTAGTTTTCTCACATTCAATGTAACATTATTTAGTACAGAAAGTATTAAATGCACAAATAACAAAGTTACTGGCAATTTAGTTTATACGCTCATACAAATTAGGCGAGTTTACTAAATTATGACGCCACGTTTGCACTTAGTCTACTTAATATGGAGCGTTTTTGAGAAACCTGAGACAACGCCGAAAACATGGCGCTGTATATTCAAAAGTAATAATCGCAGATAAGTCGTTACTTCTAAGTACAATATTTCTCATCTAAAAGAGTAAGTACCTACTCTTATTATACTATAAAATAAAAAAAATATGTTATCTACCAAATTGAATGCATTATAATGGATTTCAGTGTATTTTTAAATGTACAGTGCCAGATCTCTTTGCGCTTAGGATAGTTCTGTTATAAAATCTGATGTGTATAAATCACTGCTTGAAAAACGTGTCTTCATATTCAACGTTTGCACATATTAGCACACACACAAAAACACACGCACAACTCCACACATACCTAAACGGCCAATTTAATATTAATATTTATTTAGTCTTATTTTTAATTCTTGTTTATATTTAATGTTTTATTAATAACTCATATTTTATTTATTGTGAATATATCAAATGGGCAATTTGTGTACAAGCTTATTCTTTTAATATAATTAATAAACGTTATATAATATAATTATTAACGTTAAACGTATTAATAAAGTAAATTAATAATAACGAAAAAAAAAAACAATTTTATTATACGTTATTATACCTGAATCTTTATTGGAAAATATTATTAGCTTCTTAGATGTGCACGGCTGCTTCGGTGAGTATCTGTGTCGAATAGGACGGGAGGGATCGACACATTGCCACCACTGCGCATCCGACCTCGACTCGGCCCAGCACACGCTGGCGGAGTGCCCCGCGTGGGCCTCCGAGCGCCGAGTCTTGGTCGCAGAGATCGGGCGAGATCTGTCTCCGCCGGCATTGATTGCGGCAATGCTGGCGGACGAGGGAGGTTGGAGGGCTGTGGCCTCCTTCTGTGAAGCAGTGATGCTCCAGAAGGAGACCGCCGAGCGGGGTCGGGAGATGACCGATCCCGCTCGAAGAAGGCGGCGCCGGGCTCGGTAGCACAGCTGCGGCGCCGCCGCGGGTCGCCGGCGGGCGCGAGGAAGTCGCGACTGCTACGGCGACCCGGGATGGATCACGCCCCTTCCGTGGCCGGGGGGCGTCGTCGGTGGAGGAGACCGGGCGAGGTAGTGTAGCCTCCCCCGAGGAGGTCTCCCCTCTAGCCAGGAGAGCGGAGGCTAGGGGGTTCCCGGAAGTAGCTTGATGTTCCCGGGGGCTCCCTACATGCCTGAGGAAGGCCATCCCTGAGGTTTTTAGTGGGCAGGCCTCCCCCTTCTGGTGAGGAGAGCCCCACATAACCGCCGGCTCGCCACAGCCGGGGTATGCAATTTAATGCATTTTCCTCAGGGGAACAAAAAAAAAAAAAGCTTCTTAGAAGTAATCGGCTACTTATTGTTATTGCGGTAAGTGATTACACTAGCCTGCATTAAACATGATTACAGTCTGTAATTTTTGAAGTGTCCCTCTGCTTATAAAGTGGCACTCTGTGTGAATGCATCCCATCACTATTTGTCGTATATTCTACGAGCTCAGAGCTCGCCCACAGCACGAATTCAGCGCTACTGCTCCGTCTTGTAGCGTCCGGGAAATAGCCATTAACTTTTATATACAATTTATTATTTTATTGCGTCAACTGAATACGTGATAGGTCAAGAAACAAATGTTCGCTATATTATGCAGATGCTGTCGCGTATTTCTGGCCACTACGGTCTCGCTGCGGTCTCCAAACTTAAACTACCGTTCAAAAGTATTTGGCCATCTGCATTTTGTATAAGTTATATATAAACAATACATAAAAATAAACATTTATTAGGTTTCATTGTGATGAGTGCAAAATTTAAAAAACGTTTTATTGCTATGTCAAAAAGTGCTAATAAACAGTTAAAATATTTATGAAGTACTTTCATTTAATCACACTTTTACAAAATATATTTTACTAGGTGGCTAAATACTACCGGGACACATGGCGGTCGAATCGCGAGAGCGCACCCCGCTATGTGCCCCGTATGGGCCCAGAGAACTCGGGGGGGTTTTAGTGGGTAGGCCGGTCCTCTTGTTGACCGATGAAGGTTAAAACTACATCAGTGAATTTATGAAAAATTTATATGCCAAGTCAGGAATCGAACTCGTTAATTTTGATAAAAAAAACACAACCTGTATTATTGCACCATTCGATAAATTTTGGAAAGTAACGACATATATATATATATATAAAGTAACTTAAGGAAATAGATTGTTTTTATAGTATACTTAACTAATTAAAAAATGTGGCTATTGTTCTCATGTTCTATCTCTCTATCTATCTATCAATCTATCTATCTATTATCGTTTATTGTATATATAATTGTGTGAAAAAATTGAATTTTCTATGTGTCATCAAAAAGGTTCAAAATCTCACTACAGTGCGGCCACAGAGAGAATGTTGTCAGTTCTTTATCCTAAATAGAATAAGGTTGATTTTGAAATTTTCCTAAATACGATTCTCGAAAATGAACTTTAAATATACAAGGCATAAGAAACTGAGAAACGCTCTCAAAAATATATTCTCTCGTTCAGAGCTGCGTTCAGAATTTATGTTACACCCAAATCCATTTCCAGCTGTGATATTTTTTATGCCGCTGCGGTTCCATTTTTAAACAAGTGTCATCAGTTTAGTTTTCCTAAGTACTGACGCAGTTTTGTCATCACAAGTAATACCATAATTTGTAGATTATAAATGGTAATTGTCGTCTGTATTGGTTATGTTAATTGTGTGACGTTTTCATAAAGAATTTCTTTCTTTAAGTCTTGACGTAAATGTATGGTGCAGCTGATAAATTATTTACCATGTGAGGTTTGGTGCAAATAAACATTAAAATTTCATGCTTCATTTTGTAGGTTTGCCTAAAATGGTAATAAATGTTACGATAAGGAAAGTGTAATCGCCGATATCGACTAATGAATGAAGCCAAGAAGGTATTGAAATACCGCTGAAATATGGGATACTGCACTATGATTGGCGAATATTAGAGGGATAGAAATAAATTCCCGTATTCACAATACAACGTCTTTAATTGCAATGCCAAATATGAAAATGACATGACTTGTCATATTAAGTTTAAAAGAATAATAAGGTAATAAAACAGCGTTCGCCAACATCTTCCCCAACAAAAAAGAGAAGAAAAAAAAATATATTACAAGTGAAATTATCAAAAACTACACATTAATACAAAGGGTGTTTCGCTGTCACCTCTAAGGGATACAGTCTTTGGAAAGGACGAGCCTTCCTCCCAGTAGTGGTTTGTACTATAGCGGTTCTTGCTATGAATAAATTTAAAAAAAAAGTATTTTCGGCATTTAGACTAACTTGCAATTTTTTTAATAATACTCTATTGTAAGGGGTAATCTCAGGATCTACTGAACCGATTTTAAAAATTCTTTCAGCAATAGAATGCCACGTTATTGCTGAGTGTCATAGGTTATATAAAAAACCGAAATAAAAAGGTTTTTACGTGGTAGTCCGTTTTGCAAAGTGAATCGGAGAAAAAAAAAGGCAGCGGACGGCGCGCGATGGCTTCGGGTTTAATTCGGATCGCGTTCGTGCTCGCTTCGGGGATTATTAATATTATGCCCAACGAAAGTGGGCACGGGTCAGCTAGTACTCTATAAAATCAAGAGAAAAATGATGCCTATATTGTATGTAACATTTGCCATCTTGGAACTCAAAATGCATGTTGTATTAAAAATTACAAACATATGAAAAGGTCGTAAGTGATGCTGATCCCTATGTCATCTTAGATCTCGAAATCAGTGTTGGAATTTGAATTGTGTAACTGTAAATTATTCCCATAGTTACTGATTATAGAAAATAACCAAAGTATAAGAAAGTTAACCTGAAAAAATACTGACATAAAAAAAAAAAACCAAAACGTATTAATATACTCTTAAAAGTAAAAAAAATATGATAATATGATGTAGTTACAATTGCCTAATATATATATAGACTAGAAACAATCCAGTGTCTCAAGTTTCCAGATGCGATTCCTAACAGCGGCTATATTCCGTGGTAATGGGAAATCATTTGTCCACGAACGAGAGGAATTGCCTCGATCTGGCTGATCCCGGATCTCTTGAAATCTAACCTGTCGGACGTGCTATGAGTTCCCGGAGTCTAGAACGAAACTAGCGAGATATATCGGTCCTATAACTTGTGTGTCATATCTCGAGTATCGCTGCGTTGTCTTAGGTTCCAGTGCTTTCTTGAATAATAGTTGCGAAACAAACGTACGGGGCAAGGTTTTTTGAAACAATGCAATTATCATCATCATCGCAGCTCATATAAGTCCCCACCGAGGGGCTCGAGCCTACCCTAACTACGTTAGGGTGATTAGGCCTTAGTCAACCACGCTGGCTCAGTGCGGGTTGGTTGACTACGTACACCTTTGAATCGCTTCGCAGATGTACGCAGGTTTCCTCACGATGTTTTCCTTCACCGTAGGAGCGTCGGATAAATGTACATATGAAATCCGGAACGAAAAACACATTGGTACACGTGGGGATTAGATCGCGGGCCTCCAGATTCTATGCGGCGCACAAACCAGTGCCGAGACCACAGCGCCACCGACGCCGATTTAATATAATCTCATTTTCTTTCTTCTTTTTTTTCGTTGTATGCGGTATTTGTCACGTGTTAACATCTTTCCAAAATGCAGGAGGGAGGTCAAATTTTTATATATCTTTAACAATCTAGTTAGGAGTCCCAATTAGCTTGAAATAATTTCAATATCAAAAACTAATTTTTCAAATAGGACTTTTACAATCACTTTTGCACTTATCTCTTATTGATTACTAGCTTTCTGCCCGCGGCTTCGCCCGCTTCGATTTTGGGATTGGGTCTATAGAGGGTTAAGGGTCATAGCTTTTGCCCACGGCTACATATGCGCGGAAGTCGGTTTATGGCGCGCTTTTATCGCGCTTCCCGTAGGACTATCCGCTTTTCCGAGATAAAAAATACCGCAAAACCTTACTCAAGACTCAAACTCTATCTATTGATGAAAAGTGAATGAAAATCTGTGCAGTAGTTTTTGAGCGAAGCCTTTATTGCCCATCCCGTGGGATCTGACGATTTTTCCGGGATAAAAAGTACCCTATTATTTAATCCGGACTTTTATCTTTATGGCTGCAGAATTCAAAGCAATCGGTTCAGTAGTTACGGCGTGAAAGCGGAACAAACAAACAAACTCACTTTGCGATTTATAATATTACTAGCGACCCGCCCCGGCTTCGCACGGGTGCAGTAAAAAAATGGTTATGGTGGGTTATCCCTAAGAGATAGACATATACCATCGCGGACTTATTTGTGGATTTTTGTAAGTTGTACAATACTGTAGTACATTATTTTGGTCTATCTCGTAGGGTTCAGCCAGCGTTTGCAATATAAGCGCAAAAAAACGTGCTTATTTACGACATCACATTAGAAACTTTTAAATTTATCAGTGTTTCTCTACTATATTATGCATTTATTATACATACAAACCTTCCTTAAGAATCACTCTATCTATTAAAAAAAACCGCGTCAAAATCCGTTGCGTAGTTTTGAAGATCTAAGCATACATACGGACATACAGCGAAAGCGACTTTGTTTTATACTATGTATTGATTGAGTTGGAGTGTTATTATGTTAAACGTTTAACATACAAACACGTATTGTATTTTGGTTTCTAGTCAATTCTATGCAATATATTTATTTTACAAAATATAACATGTCTGTTCTGTGCTCGAATTCTTTTTTATCATTTTTATGCGCAATAAAGCCAACTCATTTTTATAACTACTAATTATGTAATGTTTTGTTTCAGGTAAGTAACACTTTTTCTCATCTCCATTGGATTGCAGATTTGGTAAGCAGAAATTTCTCTGGTAGTAACAAATTTTATATAGCAGACAATATGTTATTATCTTAGTATGTCAAAATGATAACAATAATGTTTTAATATACGATAAGGTATCAACTCACGTTCTTGATTTTAGATTAAATCTGTACAATTGTGCTGAAGTAGCAATAAATACGTTTGTATTTAGTTATACGATATTTATAATGTATTTATTCTTCACTAAGCAATATTTTTAATAATATCCATAACAAAACTTATTACGAATGAATGAATGAATACTTTATTTGCATCATTTTACAACACACAAAAACAGTCATAAAATAAAATAAATCAAACTTAATAACTAACAAATTGAACGAGGAAAGGTTGGATTGCTAACTTCTGACGAGTTAAATACGTATACGTAGAACCAGCAACCAACTCACCTCAGTCCATGTTACTACATACTTATAACTAAATAATGATACAATACATGCGTGCTGTAGAGATACAAAAAGGCGATAGCTCAGCGACTGATTTTGCATTAAGAGCAAAGTACTGGCTACAGCCCAGAGGATGAGGACAGGAAGAAAGTTTTCTTTCTAAAATGAAAATGTAAAATAAAACGATAATATATAATACTATATCAACCACATCTATATTAACATTACATTACGCGAATAGTTAATTATTCTAAAATATAAATAAATTTCATATAATCAAGTAATTAATGGGCTTAGCAAAGCTTTGATCCTTTAATAGTGATTTAGTAAACTATTTTAACTAAATTTTGTAATCAAATTAAATAAAATATATGAATGTTAATCATTCCATTAGAAATGTTACAGCAATCGAATTCATATGACGACGAAGATAGTGTTGCAACTCACTCATTGCACAAGGAAGCCATTTTTTACGCATAGATGTGCAAAAGCAATCCACTTTTGCATCTAGGTACAAGCATTCCCAAAACGCCGTAGAAGCGAGGCAGCTATACACGAAGGTCGCTAGGCAAAGGTTAGAATAAAATACATCTATAAATATTGCATAGGAGCAAACACAAAGTAAATCAAAGATTTGAAAAATAAAATGTGAGTAAGTTTTAGGTAATTGTAGTATTTTTTTTTTTTTAATTATAGTAGCTGACTCGGCAAATGTTGGTAGAAAATTACTAGTGACGAAAAACTTTAAATTACTAAAATGTCTATTGAAAAATGGGGTTGGTGATAGAGAGTTACAAAATGTGACAAAATAAAAAAAATAAAAATGATCAGAAAATATATTAATATATATTAGGGTTGGATAACCCATATCACTTAGGGGTAACAAAAATAGATAGTAGCCGATTCTCGGACCAATTGATTATGCATATAAAATTAAATAAAAACGGTTAAGCCGTTTCGGAGGAGTATGTTAACTAAAATTTTTAAATATAAAAGGTTGGTGCATAATTATTGCGGCTTTTTTTTCGCGACTTTTTTTTCTTTAAAAATTGATTTTTTTTCAAATATTTTTCCCAACAAAATAATCCTTTATTTTCAGTTAGTGACGATGCGTATCGAAAATCATATCCATATTCGCCATATTATGCTTTACCACTTCGAGAAAAGTTGGAATACAGCACAGTCATTCGGTGATCTCAACGAACTTTTTGACGAAGGAACAATCAGCAAAAGCCAAGTTGAAAGATAGTTCAAGAAGTTCAAATCGGGTGATACAAATCTCGCAGGTGAAGAAAGAGAGAGAAAGAGGTCGATCATCAAATTTCAACGACCAGGCACAGGACAGAATCGGAATTATCCACAGGGAAATCATCTCAAACGCGATTCGTTATTGGTGGAATGACGACGATGAGTGTCAACGGTGGCGGATTCCGGACAAAAAACGGCAAGCGGCAATTAAATATCAACAGCGACGTCTATCTGGCTCAACTTGACCGCATTCATGTTGCAATCGAGACGAAAAGACCGCGCAAAAAGAACCATATCGTCTTCCACCACGATAATGCGTGTCCACATGTTGAGCGTCGTGTCGTCGAATCTATCGCCAATAAGGGCTGGGAACTGCTTCCTCTACCGCCATATTCTTCCACAGAAGCGCCTACAGACTATCACGTCGATCGATTGCTGAAAAATTGGCTCACGAACGAAATTTACGACCACTTGGATGACTTGGTGGCCGCCGTCAAAGACTGGATTTCCTCGAAGAACAGCAACTTCTTCGCCCGTGGAATCAAACGGCTGCCAAGCAATTGGGAAGCCGTAATTGAAGTAGATGGTGAATATGCTCCGGAATAATCATTTAAAGATGTTTTTGCTAAATTTTGTTATTGTTTTTGTCGAATATAATTTGTTTAAAAAAAGCCGCAATAATTATGCACCAACTCAATAATTATGAACAAATATAATATTTTACATTTGGGAGATCTTCATCTCATTAAGTAATAAAATGACGAATTAAGACACATTAAAGTCTTCACAATCTAAGAAAATCATTCTGACAAATGTTATTGCCACAGCGTACTTGTCAAATTTCGCCTTCTTATATTGCGAACAATTTGCAATATGAATTCTAAAATGCAAGCCAACCATAGTCACTCCAAATTTTCTTCTAACAGAAGAATGTCGTCAGTAAAATTTATGTTGTAGTGACTAATTAGGCAATTAAGCATTTAATTGGCGTTATTATATGCTTCGTCACCGGTAAAATAATTTTACACCTTACATAAAATACGTTAGTTTATTATTCGTTTGCTATTAACACGATACTAGTTCATGAATTTATGGTTTGAATATTAATATGATGGAGAATATACAACAGTTTTCATCAATTTTTATCAAGATTATAATATTAGCTAAGAAATATTAACAATAATAAATCAATTTATTTGTCTTTACATACTTACATTATTTTTTATTTAAACATTGTGATTTTTTCATTATCGTATAGATAAAACGGTTTATAACTCAGTAGTTACCGACTAGCGACAACCTCTGTTATTCTGTCGCAACCTTTAACAATTTATTGTTGAAAAGCAATGTCAGAAGTACAAAACCAAATATAACCAAAAACGAAAAATAAAAACGAGTAAATACTAATAATAAAATAGGCGCTCCATCAGTCCATCCATGCCAGTCCATTTATTTCGAAAAGACTGTAGCGAAAATGAATCTATTCGAATGGTGGCAAGTTATTCCATATTTTGGCAGCAGCATACTTAAAGGAACCCCTGGTAGATGACAATTTTATGTTGGGAAGGGACAATTGGCGACCTCTATATCTGAGCATTGATGGACGAGACGTAACTGTCAATTTATTGCGCAAATATAATGGTGTCCCCATTCGCAGCAATTCGTGCAAGACACATGCATACTTTAGTGACACATTATTTGACATATTTATTACACAAGTAACAATGGTGTTGTGACAATTAGTTTTGAAGACACAGTTAAAGTCTGCGGCTTTGTCACCAATTGCTCCATTTCTGTCCCTCTGGGAAGAAGAGGTTGAGTATTCTTATACATACCACCGCCACTAAGTGCCACGGAGATTGTGCGGGAATCGAAGCGGTTCGACGATATATCGACAATAGGTATATTTTGAAGTCGGTGTCTTTCATCACTCTTACTTTCATATAATTCGGGTTTGGTATTATGTCAAAGTTAGTTTATTTAAGACAGATGTTATCGTATTTATTTTTTACTTTATAGTTATTTTATATTTGTTCTGCTGAGGATAATGCATTGAATTGTATACCCTGAGAGCCGGTGGTTATCTGGGGCTCTCTTCCCCAGACTCCTCCTCTCCTACCCACTAAAAACCTCAGCGATCCCGCCCGCTACGCAAGGGCGTCATCTTGAAGGAGAGCTGTATCCCGCTCTGACGAGGCCATGGGAACCATTGCGGACAACTACCACCACCCCGTCGGAGTATGGCAACAAGTCGTCCACACCATACCACCCGAAGGTGGCCACCGGGTACATCCGGCCATCCTACGACCCAAAATGGGTCCCTAGAGCGACAACCACCCCCTCTTAAAGAAGAAGGGGGCTTCCAACGTCCGGCGCAATTTTTAAATATAGCAAACTAGCTTTTTGCCCGCGGCTTCGCCCGCGTGGATTTCGGGATTGGGTCTATAGAGGGTTAAGGGTCATAGCTTTTGCCCTTTTGAAGTCGGTTTATGGCGCGAAGGTTTTATCGCGCTTCTCGTGGGACTATCCGTTTTTCCGAGATAAAAAATACCGCAAATCCTTGCTCAAGAATCACTATATCTATTTTTATCCCTAAGATTTTTCCGGGATAAAAAGTACCCTATGTTACTCTTCATTCCTTCAACTATCTCCACGTAAAAAATCACGTCTCTCCGTTTTGCCGTGAAAAACAGACAAACAGACAGACACACTTTCCCATTTATAATATTAGTATGGATGTTAGTTAAAAAAGGACTCGCTATGTATACATACATACGTGTACTCACAGGGTAGGCAGAGATCATACATCATCCAAACATATTACAAAAACTACTGCATCAGTTTCGAAAATTCTTTTAAAATTAGAAGGATAAATTGTCCATAATTAACATACGCTAATATATAGTGTGTGCTTTGCGAAAATATCTATTTCCCAGCCGAGTGAACCCGGGGCATGTCGTTAGTTCAGAATAGTTATAATATGATCCTAATTTTTTTAAAATTATACTTGCTTTGATTTAGCTTAGATTTTACAAATAATGTTATATTTAAATTGATAAGATTATAGACACAGCTTGTAGCTTGTAACAAAATCGCTTATCTCAGCCACAAAGCATGAAAATATTGTGAAAGTTTAATAATGTAGTCTCTAACCCTCGCAATTTGTTATGCTTACCTGCATATCCGTCTTTAATAGGGTTGTCAACTTTAATTTAATGGTAGCTTTGTAATTTTATTTATTTATTTATTGTGGTGTAGTGGTAGGTTCCTGCCTGTCTACCTAGCTAGATACAGCCATCTTATCTATGCATAATTTAAAGACAAGAAATAAAAATAAACTTGTCGTTTCAACGTACAGGCTACAAAAAACTAGAGGTTCGTTTATGGGCAAATGTATAAATTTTTATTACAAGATTCCACATAGTGTAGCTGAATTGCCTCTTCATAAGTTCAAGCTATGTACATGTTAAAAATACGCTAATGAGTAAGGGCTATTACAAAGTCAATGATTATTTAAATGATGCCAATTCTTGGTGTTGATTTGAAGATATTACAATCTTAAGTGTAAATATTTGCTTTCCCGTATAAATTGTAAACACATATGTACATTGTATGATAATGACATAATGTATTGTAAATGTTGTTATTACATTTGATAAAGTTGATAAGTTTTTTGCGCCCATTCTTCTTATCAGCTAAAAATGTGTCCTGAATGGGTGGTAGGAAAAAAAATTTTGGACTATTCAAAAGAGCTTTCTATAAAGTCTTATTTGATAAAGATAAAGATCATTTTAATTTGATTATGCTAAAATAACAGTGCTATTTGACTCTAGTTCTGATAATTAAGAGTTAGATAATCAGTTCCTTAGTGGTCTGCCTCGGTTTCATCTTTAGGCCTTTTCTTTCCCTGCTAGCAGATAAGACGCTAAAGCTACCTTGTCTTTTTTGAACAATATGAAATTGTTTTCTAGTTTAGTTTAAACAAATTTAGTCTAGAAGGTAAAAATCGTACATTTTAGTTTCAGTCTTAAAATTTATTTTCTCAATACTTGTCTATATACTCACCAGCTACCGATTTTTTTTTATTATAGGATAGGGTAACAAACGAGCAAACGGATCACCTGATGGTAAGCGATTGCCCATGGACACCTGCAACACCAGAGGAGTCACAAATGCGTTGCCGGCCTTTTAAAAGGGAATTACTGTGGCAAGTTTCATGCCTGATGTCACTACCGTGGCAAGCAGAATACCAGTGCAGCAGACCATGCTGCTGCTTATACTGAGCTTACCACTGTTATGGTATCATGCAGCAGTACATATCTTTATTATATTGTTTTGTTTTGTTATTGTTGTTCGTATCGTTGTGTGGTCCAACAATAAATGTATTTCTTTTTTTATTTTATATTTTTTTTTACATTTTATGGGCTTACTCTTGGTCTCAGGCTAGCCCGAGGGCATAGACGAGGCCTACGATGGAGCGAGATAGTTCCGGGTTGTATGAGCTCGGAAATACAGTCGCCGGCAGGGAATTCCACTCTTTTGCGGTGCGCATAATAAAGGATTTGGAGAAGCGCTGCGTACGGATATGTGGAATATCCACCAAGTAAGGGTGGTATCCTGCCGTACGTCTGGATGTCCGATGGTAAAAAGGAGATGGGGGAATGAGCTCATGCAGCTCATGAGCACACTCACCGAAGTGCAATCTGTAGAATACCGCCAGACTGGCAACCTTCCGCCGATGAGCTAGGGGTTGTAGTTGAGCTACCAGCCTCTTTCGCCAATTAACCTTTTTGGCTCTACGCTCCACCGAATCTAATGCGGCGAGTTGGTATTTGGCTGAGCCATCCCACAGGTGACTGCAATATTCCATACACGATCGGACTTGTGCTTTGTAAAAAAATATCACTAAGATATTACATAGTTTATTATCCATGATTAACCAAAATATATTACATTTTCTATTATTCCACAGATTATTGTGCAAAAATGTCGCTGCACGTAAATATAACATAACCAGAAGACTTAACTGTATCGAATTTCATAGTTCTATCGAAGAAGTAGTCAAATTAGAGTGTATAGAACTTGTTTTATTAACAGCAAGACTCACACATTACACACGAACGAATATTCCACAATGCACACTTCCAGACGATTACAATAATTTTACACTCATCCGGCTATAAATCGGATAAATCTTTTAGTTTCTGCATTCAAGTCGGCACTGACTCCGAACATAAGACATAGTAAGTAACTCGCAAGCGGCAACCCTGATCGCGGAATTGATGCGGGCTGAGTACAGCGCACGTAGAATCGGAAATTCAGCACGGATGTATTATCATATCCCGTGAGGAGTGACGGTACTGACGTGCGATCTTGTCGTGTTTTTTTAACAAGACTTAGAACTAAGCTATTTACACTAAAACTAGTTAGTAACTTACCTATGTATAGAAATAAAATAAGTATATACATTTGGTTTATATAAATATTCTATATTTAATCGCGAATGCGCGCGGCCGCGGAGAGCCGGGGTTTATGTGGGGCTCACCTCCCCAGAAGGGGGAGGCCTACCCACTAGAAACCTCAGCGATAACCTTCCTCAGGCATGTAGGGAGCTCCCGGGAATGCTAAGCGACTTCCGGGAACCCTCAGCCTCCGCTCCCCTGCGATACATCAGTCCTCGGGGGAGAAAATCTCCGATCTTCTCCACCGACGACGCCCCCCGACCATGGGCGCCTCCCGGGTCGCCGTATACGCGGCTGCGATTTACGCGCGCCCGCCGGCGACCTCCGGCGGCGCTACCGAGCCCGGCGCCGCCTCCTTCTGGAGCATCACTGCTTTACAGAAGGAGGCCACAGCCCTCTAACCTCCCTCGTCCGCCAGCATTGCCGCAATCAATACCGGCGGAGACAGATCTCGCCCGATCTCTGCGAATAAGACTCGGCGCTCGGAGGCTCACGCGGGGCACTCCGCCAGCGTGTGCTGGGCCGGGTCGAGGTCGGATGCGCAGTGGTGTTATCATCTCGATCCCTCCCGTCTTCGACTCAGATGGCTGTTTCGAGCCTAGTCATTGCTCGAGCGCATATATTGTATAGAAACCTGGTTGCCTGCGTGCGGCGCGGTGATAGCAGGTTGTTGACAAAAATTAATACAGCTTTGCGACGGTGGACGCGTATTAATATTGATTTTCATCACCTAGTTTTTAACAAGTTCGGTGGTGCCTAATATTGAACATAAATGTGTCTAACTATATATATGTGAATTGCAATATCGATAAAAGCAACTTGTGATAAGTTGAAATTTAATTTTCATCGAAACAGTTACGAATATTCCTTTTTTTATAGAAAAGTTTAGAATTTTATATCACTTAATTTTTTAGTCTATATTTAGTCTCATTTTTGTTTACATAAATTTACAATCTTATTATATATTTATGCGGTTCGCTTCACGCAAACGGAGCCCAAAGTTTTGGCAGTCTATGGAAAACCGAAGCACTATCACTGCACAATATAAATTTAAATAAAGTACGAAAGATAGACTTAATGCAACTAGACATGTGGTTTGAGCAGACAAAATAAAAACTATTACAAACTTACTATGAAGTCTTTGAAGAGTTATCGTAATGAAGCAGTAATTTAATTACAATCTGTCAGTTTCAATTAAATTTGACAGCAACAGAGCTACAAAATCAGGGGTCAGGTGTCACTTAACATTAAGTAGATGTCAGTTTGATCCATAAAAAAATGACAACGACAAAAGGTTGAGATCCACTAGTATAATACATCGTACAATGCATCAAAATATCCTGTGGTCGCTCGTCTGCTACCCTTTTGTGCATTGTCTAGCCAATTTTACATTGAGCCTGATTTATATGCAGATCTATCGAGGATGCAATCGAGTGGAGCGCCTTTTATGATACCGAGATACGAGGAACTTACAGGAGTGTACTCGCCAATTTAAGTTTTGATATTGACAATACAGATAATAATTCATTGAAAAGAAAAGTGATTCTTGCTTACCCTTTCTAGTACAAGGTTTTTAAACTAAACGTTTTTTTTATTAATATGCAATTTATTAAATTATAATTATATTTAAATACTGGAATACACAATAAGGAATATTTAACAGATTTGACTCTTGAAAAGATTTTTTGAAGGTGGAGGATGCATCTTTTAAATGCAGAGATGGTGTGATTCTGCGCAATAAAATATTTTTGTATATTTACTGAATTACCCTACAATAGGATCTCGTAACTTAAATAAGAAGCCACATAATTAAGATATGCTTTCAAGGCAGTTTATATATGTATTGGTTTTGCCAGCCTTCAGAGAGCTTTGGAGATTGACCATTTTAGTATGGGCAAATGTACTGACTTTATTATTTTCGTGTCTCGATTAAAATTATTTTATTTGGTTATATAATAATAAAAAAATAAATAAATGATACTTACCAACTTCTATCAAGATTGATATTGGGTATGTTGAAATAATCAAGAAAATAAGTTTGTTTTTAGGTTATTATACTCGTAGTTTTAAGGAAATGCACATTTTATGTCGTAGGTAATCAGGTTTGCATTAGCTTTACCTAGGAGGTAGACTCTGTACCAGGGTCGTCTGCATGGGTACCTCCGTCTTACCTATTTCCGCCGCCAAACAGCAGGGTTCGCTTTGCTGTGTTCCGGCGTGAAGGGTAAAATTACTGGGTACTGTGACTTTACATCTTATGTCACAAGTTGGCAACGTACACTGTGGTTCTTATGAGCTTTGCAGATTTGCTGCGAATCTCGTGGGAACCACATGTACTATAGGCGACTGTTACCACTTACCATCAGGTGGGCAGCCTGCTTGTTTGTCAACATTAGCAATAAAAAAAAAAAAAAAGTTTTTGCGCTGTGCTCGTTTAGTTACACACCAAACTAACAAACACAGACTATCAAATCTAGGGATATGATCTGAGATAGATTGAAGATTTACTCCAAATCAGAATTGATTTCTTATCGATTCTTAGAATAGATCTAGTGAATCGAATTTCATAAATAAACATCAGGATTTTCTGTCATAAGAATGGAATATAAACGCAACACATTGAGTTTGATTTAAACCGCTTGCGCAGCGTTTGCTAAGACGAAAGCATGAATGGTTTGGAATCGATTTCATGTTATAATGTTAACAAACACAATAAAGAAAGTATTTTTTTATGCCCTCGGTGATCTCTTATGATTGTCGATTTAGGTACAATCACCCCACAGATAATAATCGATTAATTTCCATAATTTGTCCCAACCCTACAAACATGGCAGATTATGACAATTTGCTGTAAAACGAAAGTTTATTACTGATTTATTTCAGAAAATTATTCCCAAAAGGAATGTTTAAGCAGAAAAGACAAAATACTTAAAATATTATTGTTTTATTTTTAATGAGAAAATCATTGAAACACAATGTTTCTACAAAAAGTACTGGAATGGGCAATCTCCTTTACCTCCCCAAATTATATCAACTGTAAATTGTCATATGGTACTCTAGCTAGTGCCTGCAACATTGTCTCCTCAGGATTAGTATTTCAAGTAGCTTATATTTTTGCCAGCGCACGCTAGAATAGCTCCTAGATCATCATCATCCTCTTGCCCATTTCCCATTATCCCTCTCTATCAGCCGTCATTTCCATGCTTACTCCTTTCATTCTTATATCATTCTTCACACAATCGATCCATCTTTTAGTCGGCCTTCCTCTGCCCGTGTATCCCTCCACTTTCATATTCAACATTCGCTTTGTGACATGACTTTCATCCCTCCGCATCACATGTCCAAACCATGCTAATCTACTTCCTCTCACTTTTTCTACCACTGGTGCTACTTTCAGGCTTCCTCTTATGTACTCATTCCTTATCTTATCCATCCTTGTCACACCACACATCGATCGTAACATTCTCATTTCATTCGTATGCAATCTATTTTCATCCTTCTTCTTGACGGCCCAGCATTCACTTCCATACATGACGACAGGTCGGATGATCGATTTGTAAATTTTCCCCTTCAGCCTAATAGGGAATTAATCTCTTTTTTGAAAAGAATCTTAATTTGTGCCTTGCGTGTCAGTAAACCATATACTAAAAATATAAAAATTTTATACACTCGTTAAGTATTATAAAAATTGCATTAAAATTTAATATTTTCAAATTTCGCGCGTAATTAGACGAAAGCGCCGCACGAGTTGTTACTCTGTAGCGATGACGTCAATACGGCATGTAAACAATAAACAAAGCTCTATGTTTGATGCTATGTATTTTTATATTCATAATTTAAAAATGAGTTATTATCTTTAATATATAAACAACTAATAAAGGAATAATAATAAAAGAGTAATACTGACATCGATGTTTTAATATTCCGTAACTCGGCAGAACAAAAGTCGGGATTTTAAAGAATTTTCCGACCATTAATGCATTTATTTTTGGTAAATTCGTACGTAATTCGTATCTCCTTTTACAAAACTACCATAGTGTGATTCACGTGCGATTTCAATTTAACTTACGTATTTATAACGTTCTCTTACATTAAAAAAGTAACCTACAAACTTCTTTTTTTATTGTTTTGCGGCTTTATACGTACTATGATTCATAATAAAATTGACACGCATAAATTTACAGTACCTTATGACGTCACGACATGGCGGCCTATGTTTCGCTCTTGTTTTACGTATAGATTAAAAAAGTGAATACTTTAAAACTAATTTTTGTTATTTTATGTACTTAAACATGATGGTTCCGACTATTTAATGCATAAGCTATCATAGTTATATGCTTGTAGATCTTTTCTAATATAGAGGGAAGTACCCTATTGGCATTCGGGGATCGCAAGTTGTAGCTGTGACCTGTCGCCATTTCATCCACCCTGCTTTAATCCTATGCTGCACAGCTCTGTCTATTTCGCTCCTAGATGATAGATTTTTCCTACTTACTTGACACTTGTCTTCATATTTAGGACAATAAAGTTTCTTTAATATCCATTGAGTAGTTATTTCGTGGAAGAGTAACAAACTTTCATCCATACTTGCAAACTTTGACGTAGGTAAGGATTTTTAGATGCGTGTTATCCCGTTCTATTTTAAACCGACTTCAAAAAAAGGAGGTTATCAATTCGACTCGTGTAATATTTCCAGAACTGCCCAGTTTTCGTATGTTAGTCTATATCAGCGTCTGAACAAATCTGACAAATTTCAAAAGTGTTTGTATGTATGTTTTTATGTTTGTGTTCGCATATCTCCGGAACTACAGTCCGATCTAAGTAAATCTTTTTTTATGATCTTAATAAAACACTACTTTTCACTAGTTCCACTACTAATATATATAACATAATATAGAGTGTAATATACACATAATATTTTATATTTATTGTGACCGGTTTCGGAACATCATCGTCGGACAATTTTCGTCAGACAAAGTTCCGAAACCGGTCACAATAAATATAAAATATTATATAGTAGTGGAACTAGTGAAAAGTAGTGATTTATTAAAATCATAATATGGAGTTCCATCAAGAAGTTACAGCACAAAGCATAAACTAAAATCTTTTTTTGTTTTACTAGGTATTGTTCAACTTAGAAATACTGCAAATTTTTATCGAAATCGGTTGCATGCTTTTTGAGATAGGGAATTTCTTAACTGTCTTCAAATTGAAAAATTAAAAAGTATTATTTTACCGACTTCAAAAAATACCTAGTTAGTATATCAATGTTAGTTTATTTAAGACAGAAGTTATCGTATTTTTTTTTTACTTTTTAGTTCTTTTATATTCTTTCTAAGCATACGTAGGTAAATTAGTTGCGTACAATTTTGAATCCGTTTTTTTTATATTTTTTGTTTATGATATAGAACCTTTGAAATATGATTTATCAGAACCGAATAGAGTTGACAACCTCCTCTTTTGTCTTCAACATTTACTGATAAGTTGATATAAAACATTCCTTTCCCTAAAAATATATTCTCTTGATGTCCTTAGACGCTGATAAAGACAATTACTCAATTGGAGATGAATCGACACAAACATCATTAGAGATGAATGCGACGCCCGAACATAAGTAACCCAAAATACTTATGTTCGGGCGTCGCATTCATCTCTATCCGGCCACAAAACGCGCCCGATCTAAGCCAGAATGTCCTGAGTTTCAGATAGGACCCTTTTTCCACACAGTATTCTTCAGGGTCTTAGATGGGTCGCATCTCACGATATGGTAATACCTTCTTACCCTCCAAATATAATCTATTGACAACGGGATAGAAATGAATGACCGCGTCCGAAAAGGGATAAGAATTTTGCACCCCGTGGGAAATAACGGCAGTTTTTTTTGTGTCATATCGGCCGGAGATTGTATCTGTGGTTGGAAATTGATGTAGCATAAGTTGCGAGTGTTTAGCGTTTTATAATTCTTGTCGCTTATATCGCGCGACTTTATAAGACACGGTCCTTTTAAGGTGAGCGCGTGGATACAGATGCAACGCGTGGAGGCTATTTAAGCGAAATTTAATGAAATTGTGCGTGGAGTGTATCAACTGGGTCTAATCTCTATATGTATCATGAAAAATGCAGCTAAAGACTACATCCAGTTAGATGCACAGAAACTATTGTAATTAGTAGTCAAAACGTTTGTGGACTATTGCATTTCGATTTTGGTGGTAATGAGAACCGGGCTGTGAAAGAGACTCTGGTTACCTGCCTTGTCAACGCGTCCTTTATAATTTATAATTATTATTATTACAATTGCTATTACGATCTATTCAGGTTAATGCTGCTTTACAGTGAACTCAGCGTGATATTTGATATATCGAGGGATCCAGTAATTGGATTGCATCAGTTTTAACGATTAATTTTACATTTTGTTAATAATACTTGCTATTTTAACAATTGAGTCGTGGGAGGAGCTTGCTACTAAGAGGACTGAATGGCGTACTGCAGTTAAAACGGGTCTAGAAAACTTTGAGTCCACCCGTCTTGAGGAGCTTGACTCAAAACGCCAGCACCGGAAAACTCGTCCCAAGCCCTCTTACGATTATACATACGACTCCAATGGGAATTTATACTGCGCCTCTTGCAATCGGACTTTCAAGTCCAAGTTTCGATTTGCAAGTCACGCTCGCGCTCATGCAAGAAGAGATCAGGAAATGTCTTAATTGACAGTGGGTCGCCGTCGACGGATACGTCTAGGAGGACATCATCATCATTTTAACAAACCTATCTATAGTAATAGGCAGTTGAGATTTATGCTGACGTACTTATTAATTAATAATAATATCATTAATATTTATTTCAGACTTTACATCAATATTTTTATTAGTACGGTAGTAACAATATTTATTTGTTCAAAGTAAGTTGGTAATGTAAAAATGATAACTATACTACGTGCCCAATCACTGTCTCTATCCAGTGTTTCTGTATGAGACAATCAGGACGAGCAGTATTTGCCTGCAGAACACTGTTATTGCACTGTTAATCGTTTACTTATCTTATATATAAAAATGAATCGCAAAATGTGTTGGTAAGCTCATAACTCAACAACGCCTGGACCAATTTGGCCAATTCTTTTTTGTTAATGTTCGTTGAAGTTCAGGGAGGGTTTTTACAATGAGGAAAATTCGAATAATTATCGGAAATACCCTAAAAACAGCCCTTTTATTTTCTCATGCAAACGTTTTCTAACTAAAACGTACAGTCGAATTGAGCTTTATTGTTACTGTATAAAGTTCATATTGCAAGCACTCACTGTTGTCTAAGCAATGAAGGTGTGTTCCTAACATCAAAGAGTCAATTTGCGCTTTATTAACGCTACATATAGTTGACATTCAATCATATCTATCAAAACAGTGTGCGTGCGTGCGTTGGAGCACAGAATACATCGTTGGAGGATTTAATGTCACGTTCCAAAATTTAATAGCCACAAAATGTACATGTACATAATGTTTCCTTCCAAAATGAAATAAAGTTAGTCTGTTATAATTATTAATTGCCTATCGTTTGCGTTGGTTTTTTTAAAACACTTTTATTACTTTCACTTGTATTTTTGTAATAATAATAGGAATAAATCTTCGAAATAATTTTCAACCTCGTTCTCGTTGTTGGGTCTTTCCTGAAATTACAATATAATAATGATGGTAGACTACCAGAACCAAGAGTCAGAGAGGTCATACAGCCAGCTTAACGGTATATGCTAGAAAGGAGCTCCCATATGAAAAGCACGGAACTTTAAGCAATTTGTTTAAATGGCAGAAATATTTGAGCAGACCATGGGTTGATCTAAATGCTTTGAGCTAGAAACACCTAGCCTCAAGAAAAGTTGTTTGGAATTCTGAACAATTTGTGAAAATGAAAAAAAAAACCGTCCCGATAGAGAACTCAGTTTTTATTATAAAACATACTTTTATGTACATTCAAATGTCGACCTCTCTAATCGAGTGGAAACCGGTATATTAAATACCGGTTTCGCGTCGCGGGTTCAAATCCCGGTGGGGGCAGATGTTTACGTCATAAATGCGAGCATTTGTACCTTAGTCATGGTTGTTAATATATATTTCTTTCAACAATATTTATATATGTATAATATATGTATGTCTATCCGTTGCCCTAGATCTCATAACGCAGACCTTACAGAGCTCACTTTGTGCTAGGCTAATTGGTAGAGTGTAAGAAATATTAATTTTATTATTTTTGTTATTTTTATGTTTATTGGGTTTTTAACATATATAAGTTGTTGGGATTTAGCTTTCCTTTTTCTTTATTATTTTTGAAATACAGATAACATCTTGATTTCGCTATTCTCCAATGACTTGTACCAATTAGTATCTTATTGTGTCGTGTTGTTATTATGAGTGCGGTGTCTGCCTGTGGAATTATGCAATTTGCGGTCCACACCTATAGTATTGCGGTGCGAATATTTAAGAGTGCTGCTATTATCTCCGCTGCCGCATATTTGCAACCCTATAAGTTTTTGGTAATTGGTTTCAAGTTATTGCAATTATTCCATACCTTGTAGTCGATTCTTTTATAATTCGTAAGAAAGTACCATTTCGAGATATTATATTTTAAAAAGAAAAGGAAAAATTGTATTCCTTTTTCATTTGTTTTTGATTATATGTAGTATTATATGTTTTTTTAATTTATATACATTGCCTTTAGATCGTTATTACAGCTCATATCCGTTCCTATCAAAGGGTAGCAACCTACCCTGACTATATTAGGGCGAGTAGGCTTTACACAATGCTTTTGTGCTTGACGATGTTTTCTTTCCTTAGATAAGTATATTTATGGTATCTGAAATAAAAACGAAATACACATTGGTATAAGCCAGCACCGACCCTGGACCTACCTATTCGAGAACCTGTATCGACACTACAACACCGTCGACTAAGACATTATATATTAAGTGTAAAGTAAAAAAAAGTTTTATAAATTAGTTATATGATAACGAAATGAAAAAAAGAACGATGCGATTAGAGAACTTAACCATCATCAGTCATTTCAAAAATGGCGGAGTTCGACAATTTAACATGTCAAATGTTCTGATTTTTTTTAAACGGTGGGACGTATCCCGCTGAGTAATCTCCCTTAAGGTATTAAGAAAAGATATGTACCTACTTCCATCCATAGTTTGATACGATTCGATCTTCCCACACACTTCCTACTTCCCGTTCACCATACACGAACACACTTTTGGTGACATTCAACTGAGAATCAAAAATGTATTCTATAAATGGTATTTTTACTACGTCTACAGCTGGATATTTCCAATAGAAATCCTTGATTGGTTGTAATCTATAGTTAGCTCTCTTGTTACCTCCATACTGTGTTTCTGTTGTTTTTTATCTTTTTTTTTTTATTTCTTAATTTTTAACGAGGCTTTGAACACTTTGGGTGAACATGTCAGCCTCATGTTTTTTATCTTTATTCCTATCTAAATCAAATAATACCCATAAAATAATCAACCAACTCAACTTTGATAATTATTTGCACTTTTAGAATCAGAACATTAAATGTAATGAAAGAAAGAAAAAAAAAGAAAGATAGATAGATAGATAAACTCTTTATTTACATATCTTCATCACACACAAGCATAGTTACACGGACAAACTTAAATTAGACTAAGCTAAAACTTAACAATAACTAAATAAATGCAAACTATAAACTAAGTTGTGTGTACTGCAGAAGTGTAAATAGGTCGTAGCTCAGTGACTGGGATTGCCCACATACGGATGTGAGCAAAGCACTGGTATTCTGCTACAACCTGAGGGTTTCATGCGCACAAAATTAAAGAATGTAAAAGAAAATACATGAATTTATATAAGGATGTATATATTATATAAGTGTGTGGATATAAATATACTAACATAAATAAACAATTAACATTGTCATAGTACATAAGTAAATAATATTAAAAGAAAAAGTAATAAAAATATATAATGTTGTTTGGAATGATTTGGTGATTATAACTATATATTTAATTCATTTAATCTTTTCGCCTCTTATGTTCAAAGAAAGAGATATTTATTTGGCCATTCTTGTACAAAATGCTTATGAGATACTAAAAAAAAACCATCGAAGTTTGGCCAAAAAGGCCCCTACCTCAGCTAATGCTTTTACTGCTATACGCAGCAAAAGTGCTGGTTTTCAGGTGATTTTGATCTTTGATATTGTGATACCGACATGCTTGTATAACATTTATTATTATTGTTGTATTCACTATTAGCCTTAGTTGCTTCTGTTAAAACTCCGCCGCCATGTTTAACATCGGTTTCTTGTTTTGAATAAAGCGATGTAGTAAATTATGTAACTTCAAAATTAATTTGCTTTTTGTCGTTTCGATAAGTCTCAAATTCAAGATTTATCTTCTTGGCTTGCGAACATTTAGTTCTAAACTTATGATTTATCTCCTCTCTTCGGCGTCTCCAATGAATATATTTCAGGCATTTTCCGCTTGAAAATATGCTACCTCATCTAACTACTTATCTGATAACTAATCACATTTACAAGTCATCGTCCCAATTCCACGTGGACGAGACTTTTCCATTTTGTCCCTTTCCGTCACAAGGGCTTAGAATGTGACAGCGTGTATGATTAAGCCGATCGATATACGTTTGTCTTGAGTGTTAATACAGCGTATTTGTAGCCATTCTCATAGATACAGATCTTAGCAGCGGGTCAGTCTTAAGCCGCAAGATCCTTTTTTGCTTCGGCTCCCAACAATAGTCCCTTCGTTTCCAATGCAGTCATTTTACAATTCCCCGCTCAGTTCTTTCATTGTTCGGGTGTATTTATGGTTTTTTCGTTTCTCTCGTAACAACTTGTCGAGATGTGTATTGGACATGTTTGAACTTGATCTACTGCACACGAGTTGCTTCCCTTCGACATTTACACAAGTTGTGACATGTCTTCATTGAAAGCACGTTGTGTGGTGATACAGTGACGTATTTTATAAATGTCTGAGTGAGTGGGTAAATCAACAGACAGGTTGGATTCATTTGATAGTAATAATAGATATTTAATTATGGCTTCGAAAATATTTATTTTTATAATATACTAGCGGCCCGGCTTCGTTCGGGTAGCACATTACCTACTCTTCGCAGCGTATGCGATGAAGACATTTTATGGCAAATTTGTTTACACCTTCCGTTGGTTTTAATAAGAACTTTTAAAGATTTCTATAGTACTAGTCTAGAATCTAGTACCAAATATAGCCTATGTTACTCAGTGATAACGTAGCTTTCTAATGAAAAAAGAATTATTAAAATCGGTCCTGTACTTTTTGAGTTTATTCGTTACATACAAAATACAAATCATTCCTCTTTATAATATTAGTGTAGATACATAATTGAATCTGAGAACTCGGTTATATTAATCTAAAAAAATCTTATAAAGTACTTACACTTTTTTTCGTCAGAATTTTATACTTACGAGTCAAATTTTTTGACTTACAAAACTATGTTATTACTTAGTTTAATGTGTATTTATCGCGTGTATGTATTTCATAAGTTATTTCAGTTAAATAAGATCTTTAAGTTATTTAGCGGCCAGCAATAGCGGCATTGATGGACGAACGTGTACATGTACACAGACGTAAGTCCATCAATGCCTAGTTGTGGCCAAGGCTTGTATAGTACTTTTATAAATAATGCGCGGAAATTAAAACTAAGTAGTACCAAGCAGAACTTTTTTCAAACTCAATGACCAACAATTTCACGCGCCAAAGGATTCGTTTGTTTTTTTTTTCATTAATAAACAGGTTTTTTTTTGCATGATAAGTTGCCTCCTTGGTTTGCCATTTTTCGTAGCAACAAATCGTTCTATTTTTAAAATACACGATAGATATGAACTTACATGTAGTATATTTATTTGGCCGCTAAAACAAGACAGTTATGGATTTTCATACATTTTTTGCCGGCCGCTGCTCGCATGTAAGATATTTGGCAAGTACAGCAATTTCGATTTATCTCGACGAAGGTTGTCAAAATAATGCTCAAATTTTCAAGTATGTTTGAGAAAAAGACATTAGCTGGTGTCCACGACCATTATTATTTCTAATTATATGACACTTATCGTTATATTTTGGATACTTAATTCACAAATGTCTATATAAATGATAGTTTATGTGTCATTCTGATGTATAAGCTATTTTATTGTAAAGTTTCAATAAAATCCATTTAGTAGTTTTACCGTCAATCAAATCCCACATTAAAGATTTAGCGTCCCGCTACTTCGCAAATGCTCTGACCCACCCCAATACCCTAATTCGAAAAATGGTAGATTACATCCCAACAGATAGCGTTTCGGCTAGAGCCCGCCGCCCTAAAAACCCCATCTAACGACCCATCACTCGCGCAAACGAATCCCTCCCGCCGGCCACCAACCGCGTCGTCCCACACGCCACACACCCACGTCCCTCGCTCACTCACCGCGCTCGTCGGCGAGCGCGACGACCCAGGCTACACATCGTCAAACAACACCCGGTACCGGTAACACTGCAGTGGATAAAAGGACACAGTGACTCACTCGGAAACGATGCGGCAGATGAGTTGGCAAAAAGGGGCTCCGACACGAAAGTGTATGGACCAGAACCTCTACTGCCCATTCCACAGGCAGAAGTAAAAACCTGTCTGCGCACGAGTACAGAGGAACTACACCTAAAAGAATGGATAACAAAGGAGGGATGTAAGTGAACGAAGGAAGCAGTCCCCCGGTACCTTCCAAGAAACTTGCCCGTTCCCTTATCAAACTAAAGAGAGACAAGATAAGGTCATAGCTACCATAACTGGACATTGTCTTTTAAACAAATACCTGTACACAATTGGTATAACAGACAGCCCCATGTGCAGAGGGTGCATGGAGGTGAGGAAACGCCACAGCATGTTCTTATGGAATGTGCAAGTGTGGCCGACCAACGGGAGAAACTTCTCCATTCCCCGGCGTCCCTGCCAGAAGCATGCAGCAGCCCACGGAAGCTGCTGGCGTTCTGGGAGGAACTGGGATGAATGGAGTAGGAAGGAGGCAGACGCAGGAGCCTTCTGCTATGCGCACAATGGCCCAATCATGAGGCTAAGTGCGGTGGAGCCCAGCCAAACTAAACTAAGCAATCTCCGGATAGAGCGTTCGAGCCATTAGACAGTGCGCTCAAGTTGCATCGACACCCTTTATTTAGACTCTAACGACTCCGGAACGATCGCCGGTGTCGTTAGCAGGCAAGGTGACGAACCTTCTGTTCTGTTGCAATGAGTGTGTTTGTGGAAGGCGCACCTTCCACAAACACACTCATTGCACTCATTGCAAAGCTGAACATAGCCATCTGAGGCTTCAGGATAGGTCCGTCCAAAATAATATCAGTAGGGATTGGGTGATTTGTCCAAATATGACGTTGAGTGTCAAGTAAGTAGGAAAAAAATTATCATCTGTGCAGACGAAGTCGCGGGCATCAGATAGTCTGTAATAAAAATAGATAGATAACAAGGCTCAATATAAACTTTAACGGCCTTTTAATAGTTTACTGCAGCAGGAACTGATCGACGAAAGGTACATTTAATTTTTATTGATTGATGACTATTCAACGCATCGGCCATATTGAATTGTGTTGAAAACACGCGGTTGATGTTTTTTTAATAGGTCGATTAGTGGTGTGTTTTACATAAATAAAACAATGCTCGGCCATTATCATTTGTACAAATGTATCTACATTTGTAGTGTTTAATGTGTTAAAACAAACATCTCTGAAAAGATAAACCTTTATATTTAACCTTTTTTTTAATTTATTAAGGAACAGCAAACAGCTACGAAATACAAATAAATACAAAACATTACATAAAAGTTGGCAATATTGTAGCCCACAACGCTGTCCACGTGTTACTCAATTAATAATACCTAACAAAAACACAGTCGCGAACCACTGTATAATACTAACTGTAAAAAGACAACCCTGCAGCTCTTTAAAGATAGACTTTTTAAAACTATTCATATAACCAAACCCTTGTAATTTTTTATGACATTTGATGTCAGATATTTTTTTAAATACATTTATTTATTTTAAAACAATCGTGACTGAACAATCGTGAAAACGACAGAATTTTTTTGAGTGACCTTCAAAGAACACTTTAGCACTTCAAAGATGCTACGCCATTAGTTCACAAGTCAACGGTGGGAGAATTTGTACTGGAATGAACCAGCAAGGACTATATTTTTTTCTCCCTGAATTTTTGCAGAATCGTCCATTAGAAGTTGGCCTCAGATAAGTAATCTGAACTCAACTTCGTTTACAAGTTTAATCAAGTTCACATTATTATATATATAAAAGCTATAGTTTCATTCACAATTAGAAAATGAATATTAATCAGTATTTTCAATCGATTTCAATAAATGAGGAGGTTGGCAATCTGATTGTGTTTTTTTTGTGTGTACTCGTATTTTATACGATTACTCAGTCGAATTTGAAGTGATTGTTTCTTTGTTGTTTAGTAGATCACATGTACGAGGTACTGCTGTATAATGTTTTATTGTAATCGATTCTTTGGTTTTTTAGGCGAAAATAAAATTAAAGTTGGAATGTAATTTATAGGTGGTTAAGGTAATGTAATTAACTTGTTATTTGGTATATTTTTGCTGTACTTTTTATTATATTTGATATATTTATTATTAGCCAGTGTACGACTATGGCCGACTTAATTATGAGGTGTAAAATAACGAATTTAAATAAATTACCGATAAATTTTAAATACATCAAATCAGCCTTAAAATATAATTGACAAACTAATTGATTCTTAAGTGTTTTTTAATATTTTTAAACTGATCGATATTGTTTAGTTACTTACTTTAATTGCACTGGATTACACTCCTTACCCTTCCCTGTCCGACTTGCACGTTTTTTACGTTATCTTCACAAACAAATAGGTAACGGACGCCCGTGTAATTATAACTTATCGCAATCTTATATATAAAAATGAATCGTAAAATGTGTTGGTAAGCACATAACTCAACAACGCCTAGACCAATTTGGCCAATTCTTTTTTTAAAATGTTCGTTGAAGTTCAAAGATGGTTTTAATGGCGTTAAAAAATCGAATAATGATCGGAAAAACCCTAAAAACAACCCTTTTTTTCCATACAAACGTTTTGTAACAAAAACGTATAGTCAATTTGAGGTTTATTGTTATTGTATAAAGTTCCTGTGTGTTCCTAACATCAAAGAGTCAATTTGCGCATTATTAACGCCATATAAAGTTGAAATTCAATCATATGTATCAAAACTGTGTACGTGTGTGCGTTGGAGCCACTGACTTAGAAATCTGGAGCAGAGGATATATCGTTGAAGGATTTAATGTCATGTTCCAAAATTGAATAGTCACAAAATGTAATAGTTCATTTGGACCTTTTATGCAATTTGGTTGCGATATTATCTATAAAATAAGTGGGAACAAAAAAACTGTCACCTTACAAATCTTTTTGACAGGACGAAGTCTGTCGGGTCCACTCGTTAATTATAAAACCCTGTAGAGTATTTTCAATCTCTTATTTGTCTATTGTGTCTATTCTATTGAATTAACCAAATTTTATAAAATTGATGTCATAGTGTATTAGTTCAAAATGTTAGACAATTAAGTGGAATTCTAGCATAATTACGAAGAGCCCTCCAAAGCCCTTGACCCTCCAAAGTCGCTCCAGATGTAACAACTCGCATTTAGCTTAGCTCAGCTCAGCTTATTTAACAATTGATATTCCCGCATGCGGTTTGCGACGTCCAGGGTATTCGGGAGGTCCAGGGTCAATGTGCTTTTCGTTCATAGGATTTCATCCTATGGTGAAGGAAAACCTCGTGAGGCATACATCTGTGAAGAAAATCAAAGGTGCCACGGGTGAGCAAGTGCGGCTCATAGAGCCGCATACGGCTCCCGCAAAATTTATCCAATTTCTGCTTTTTGTACTGCTATATTTATTTTTCTACTACCAAGAATTGACCAAAAGTATTCATTAATTAAATAGTATTAATAAATTGCACAATTTTTCTTTTTGTTTCTAAAGCCACGTTCTAAAATAAGCAATTCATTGTACAATAAATTGTATCACATATTGTTGTAGATTGAACAATACTACAACAATATAAAAAATACAAATTTATTGCACAAAAAATTGCATAATGTAAAACTGACATTACTCGTTCGTTTATTTAAATCATGTAATTAAACATAATTATTTATTTTAATTGGAGCGGGGACATTTGTGGCTTTTATACTTTCATATACAATGAAAAATCTAAAATTTACCTCTCGTTAATTCAACCTTGCCCACCTCTGGTATATGCAGTCAGTCGCACTGGATAATCGCCTTAAAATAGTTGGGGTATGCCCTTGATGGGGTTTATATGGGCTGTGATGATGATGTTGATGATGATTCTGACACGGTGGTGATCATGGGTGTTCCATAAGTGACACCATAAACAGTTATTTTTAGAGTAGAGATGAGGACACTCTATTCTTGGATTTGCCTAAAGGCAGCACCGACACAAAAAATAAATGTTTACCTATTAAGGTTCTTGCATCCAAATTTAAAATATTACTTTTTTTTAAATTTGTGAATACAGGTACGAGTATAATTTTGAAGTCGGTTTTTGCTTTATTTTTTTTAAATCAGCTATATAAAGTGAGAAGTTAATATGTACGTGTGTTTCTGCAATAAAAATGGTGATTGTTCTGGGAGTCCGATTGCGGTAATTAAAGACTGTCGTTATCACCGGCCTATGGTGATGCAGCTTCACTAATTACCTCTGGATGCTGTGAACGTGGGAATATTGTTATCAGGCCCATTTAGGACAGATTTGTATTGACATTATCTGCTACTGCTCTCGCGGGCCCTTATCTCGAGATTTATAGAGGATTTTAATGGCGTCTCCGCTGGATTTTAGGATTGTGTATATCGTTAGTAGGATTTGTAATTATTGCAGACAGAGTGACGGTACAGATACCGTGCTGCATTCGTTCCTTAAATATTCTTCTAATAGTTCTTAAATATTTGTTTTCCCGTATAAATTGTAAACACATTTTCATCATAATTTTTTGTAAATGTTGTTATTACTTTGTTATAAAGTAGATAAGATTCTTGCGCCCATTCGGCGCAGGGAAAAAAATTGGATAATCCAAAAGAGCTTTCTATAAAGTCAAATTTGAATAAAGTTAATTTTGGTTGTTGATTTTGACCAGAAGATTCACAAAGGTAAATGTTCATGAATCGCTCATAGACACCCCACAAAACCCACAGAGTACGTTCTCAATTTATTTGTCACAAAGTTTGCGGGTATAAAACTTATAATTAGTTATTTCTGCTTAGTATCTTCTATCGTAGAGTTCTGAGCACGGTTACTAAGATGATCTCCAATGTTCACAGTTCGAGTGAATAAGTGAAGTGAATAAGAAGTAATATTCAGTTATGCATATCAATCAATTCAAATCAATAAATATGGAATAACAACTAAAGTAGTTATGTAAAAGAAATGTCAAGAATCAAAATAATATGTGTGTCTGTGCGTGTATATGATGCGGATGTATGTGAGTATACATATGTGGTAAGTAAATTGAAGATATTTATATAGACGACCTTATTATAGTTTTTCAATTATAGTTCTTGTTCTATAGTTTAATGCTCGTTGTAGGGATGTTTTTTCTACAACCATCACTAACATGAAACAGCAAAAATTTTAAATTCTTATTGAAATGTACATAGCTAATGTAATATATATGTGTGGACACTTTGTTTATGTTATGTATGTTTATTTTGTTTTTATGTTCTATTATAACTGTTTGTGTCCCTATGTATGATATTTGTAGGGCAACGAAATAGACTATCAAAAATCATTAATTATTTTGATAATCAGTCAACTTATCTCAATTTCTTAAAGTTCTGTTGATTGATGTGGTTATAAATTTGAAAAAACTTTTCTTGTCCTATTTATCCTCCGCTTCCTTGCAATATGCACACAGTAATAGTTTATTCAGTATTTCCTGTAGATATCAGGTCGTTTTCCGTGAATAGCCTCTTCTTGTTGAGTTACCTTATATTTTTACGATCAGCTATTCTCCCGGACGAGTAGCTTTGTCTATCTCAGTGGCTCCCAACATTTTCATGACCTACGGGTTATTAATATAATCCGAAAATAAACTGTATTTTAAAAAGTTTATTTTCTCAAAAAATACGCACGTAACTTTTTATATATTTAGAGAACTCTGTATATTTGAATGGTTTTTGAACTTACATTTTCTATTTAGCAATATTAAAATCAATTAAATTGTATTTTGCTATTCTTACCGTGGGAGAGCCATGCTTCGGCACGAATTGGGCCGGCTCGACCGGAGTGATACCACGGCCTCACAGAAAACCGGCGTAAAATAGCGCTTGCGCTGTGTTTCGCCGAGTAAGTGAGGGTACCAGAGGCCCAACCCCCCCTTCCCCCTTTATTCCCTTTTAAAAGGCCGGCAACGCATCTGTAACTCCTCTGGTGTTGCGGGTGTCCATGGGCAACGGTTATCGCTTACATCAGGTGATCCGTATGCTCGTTTGCTGCCCTATCCTATAAAAAAAAAAATACCTAACGATAAAACTGTTACATAACTCAGTAGCTAACAACTAGCGACAACTTCTTTTATTCAATAATAAGCTTTTCCATCTAACATTCAAAGCTTGGGCAAGTAAATAGTTAAATCAAATTCAAGAAATAAAAACAATATTTGAAAAAATTATAAGACTTGAATTTGACACATTCAGATACGATTTCTACGGATTATCGATACGAATGGACATTCAGGACAATTTTTTTGAAAACTGGGAACAAAGTTTGAATAATTTGGCTTCAGCTATTACCCAAATAAACTTGCAAATATAGTTAAATTCGAAAGCAAATCTTGTATATATGTTATTTAATTGTTATTATATATGTTCGAATTGTACGTTTGAATATTCTGAAAGCTATGTTTGTTGCCTTTTATTACAAGCTTTTATATTAGCTTCACTGGTAACTATGTAAGAAAATCTTGGAATCTTAATTTGACCCACTTCCCGGTCGCCGATTGAGCTGAAATTTTGCATGCACGTGTAAGTCGGATGACAATGCATGATTATGTGTTTGACGTCATTCTAAATCCAACATGGCGGCATTACCAAGATGGCGGATCAATAATTTTTAATGCACCCCTACAATATGGGTATCGCGAGATTTACTTACTTATAGAATAAGTACTTTTAACGACAAGCTTTTATATGTAAAAGTTTATTTTGTTCTTATATATATGCACACAAGAGGTAGATAGCACACTAGTGAAATAAATTTAGGTCAGAAGTAAGGCACGACACAATACATCACGAAATATATTTATTAATTAACACCACAACACAAGTTCAACTCAACAAGCACATCGATGTCTGCACGAAGACTGACTAACTGTACGTAACGTTTAAAGAACCTTCCGACTCGGTCGGTAAAGCCGGCAATGAGAAACCCAGTCATTTCAAGACTGTTATTTGCTCATCGATAATAGTCAATCGATATACCAATAAAACATTATACAATTTTATTATTTATTAAACGCTAACACTAGTGCGTCGTAATAAGGTGTTTTGATTTGATATAATTTTATTTAGTCGCGTAGTAACCGAGAGAGTGAAAATGTCGTTCTTCGCTCCGATTCTGTTTGGATAACATTATGCTGCCTCTTTCTATATAATTGAACTCATTCACTAGTAATGTTGCGATACATAAAGGTATGTACGTCTGTGTATAGTAAAATGTCTAATCAAATCAAGTTTTGAACTGTTTGTTCAGTTTTAGAAATATTCTGTGTTTATTTAAAATTGTATTGCTACGTATGCTTTTAGTCGTTTAAAACTTTTGTTGTGTGTATTTTTACATTCTATTGCCTGTATAGTCTTGTAGCTTGAGACAGCTTTGCCTACGTATTAAAAACTATATATTATGTCACCTATGTGTTGCATATCACCTTGATGTGTTGCTAACTGTAAACAAGTCATTGTTAAAGTATTAAATAATATAAATTTACAATGAATATACAAAATCCTTACACGAAAATAGTTATTTCCAGTTTAAGAATCAGTTTGTGGTTCTGTGGTTCTACTGTTGATTCATGAACCAATGGTTGAGAACCCCTGCGAGCCATATGGCGATTCAGTAAATCTTTTGCGCAACGCCCTTCTTGGATACGAAAATTTGCAAGCGCTCGCGATACTTACGCGAACTTGTCGCCATGCGGTGCTGCATTTTGCCATGCTTTGGGTTTGGTTCGGTGAAATATGTGCCAAGCAATCTTTGGTTCATCAAATGTGTTCAGTTTAGATGTTCCTCAGAAAATTTTTGCCCAATTTATTTGTATTTTTTTTTTGTATTATCCACTTTTGATACGCAGGATTGTAATTTTGTTGTGCGTTATTTAGTGAAATTCACCGTTTCGTCTACAAATTTCTATATTTATGACTGCACTCAATACAGGGTAAAAATATCAGTGTGGAGCGGCTATTTAACAAAAAAATTAAACTATACTAGTATTTATATGACTCTTAAGCTTTACTCTTGCCTACGCACACATTCAAACATAGCAATTAAACTCTTGCCCACGCACACATACAAACAGCAATTTGATACTTTTGTCAATATAAACTACAAGTCATGTGTAGGCTTTTAAAATTAATAATTTTGCATTTGAAATTGCACTCATAGCTACTACATGCTGATTGCGTAACTAAAATTTCAATAACTCTATAGATTTAAAATTCATTGCTCGATTTTCAGTTACGAAAATAGCAAAATTTCTGTGTCAACCAGCAATGTACTTTGAAATACTTACGGTAATAGGCTTGTATCCACTATGAACAAATCTGATGCATTAGGTTGCATAACTATTAAGATGATCATTTAATTATGAAAAAACAAAGTTTTATAAAATAATAACTTTTGATTATTTATATTTTTATAAAATAAAATTGCACAAAATAAGCCATAAGTCACGTGACAGCAAACACCAATTAAAAAGTGTTACGTCACGCCGTGCGAAACGTCAAAGTCAAAATGTCATTCCCAAGTGTCTTGTGGAAGTGCGAAAAAGAATGGGCATCATTCCTTCTCGCGAGTGTCAGCCACTTTTTACGTATCTGCTGATTGTTTGGCAAGTATATAAATAATTTTTTTGGTGTTTTATACTTGTGCTTGTACAGGGGCACTATGCAGTACTTGTAATACGATGAATCCATTTTTTATTAAAATAACTTCACAATACCGAATATTCCGATACTAAAACAGCTGTGTTTTGCACGGCGTGACGTCATTCAAGACGCCATGACAGTCATGAGCGTTTTGATGACTAATGTCAAATATTTAATTAAATGCAAAATTATTCTTATAAATAAGCATTTTTTTTCAAAATAATAATTATTTTGTATAGAATAGGCATCAAGGTATATTAGTATCTAACTACTGAAATTTAGGCAACAAGCCTATTATTATTTTCACTTGTCATTTTAGTTGCATAATAAGCCTGTTCAGTGTCTGCTGTCTATTTGATATTCTATTCAACCCTAGAACTCCCAATCTACTTTAAGTCACAGTTCGATTTCTTGGGTCCACTAATGATCCTGATCTCCGTTCATCAGGTAACCTCACGTTGAAAATTCCAGGCCACCGCACTAACTCGCGTCATCATCGCGTGTCACTACGATTCATCTATGGAAGGATTCACCCTGCCACATCCAGGCGTGTAATAATAAATGCATATATTTAAGAGAGTGGTTCGTGAACAAATTTAAATCATTTACTTATTCCCAATTAAGAGACTTCAAATATTAAAATTCTATATTATATACAGGGTTACCTGGTAAGTCGTGCGAACCCCGTTAGGGGGTCGTGGTTCCCACCATTTCTGACAGATTTCCCCTTGGAACCCCGCCCCTCAACTTAACCCTTTTCAAGTTATAAGGCTTTAAGACTTTTTTGAAAAATGTCCGATTTTTGTCTATTGGCCCATTTTTTTTGTTATTATAATTCAAATATTTAGTTTTTATACTATTTTTGTGTAGCAGGTAGTTTGTTCATCATAATGCAAAATAAAATAGAGTTACCTCAACTAAATAGGTTGTAGATAGAAGATTGATAGTTATAGCATCAAACAAAAATCAGTACACATCAAACTTCAACCAGCAATAGTAAAAAAAAATCTAGGACACGTAGGCTGCAGACACCTTTAAAAATATCTACGTTTCATTAGCTATTCAACAAGGTATAACAAGGTAGGCTGCTATTAGATTTCTTGGAATAATCTTTGGTAAATGTCCTAAAAGGAGTACTTACCAGGTAACCAAACCAAAAACAAATAATTTTATTAGTCTGAGTATCTGTTAGATAGTAAATTTGTAATAGTTTTGTCTTTGTCTGCGCCAAACACAATTCATTGTAACTACCCACTCGGTCGACTGGTAGAGAATTCCTTGTTGCATTAAGTCCACATTTAGTACTTTTTTAGATGTAAACCTTATATATAAAAATGAATCGCAAAATGTGGTGGTAAGCGCATAACTCAACAATGCCTGGACCAATTTGGCCAATTCTTTTTTAAAATGTTCGTTGAAGTTCAAGGATAGTTTTATCTATTATACTCTAAAAACGTACAGTCAATTTGAGCTTTATTATTATTGTATAAAGTTCATATTGCTAGCACTCACTGTTTTCTAAGCAATGCAGGTGTGCTCCTAACATTAAAGACTCAATTTACGCTTTATCAACGCTATATAAAGTTGAAATTCAATCGTATCTATCAAACAGTGCACGTGTGTGCAATGGAGCACAGAATACAATGTTGGAGGATTTAATGTCACGTTCCAAAATTGAATAGTCACAAAATGTAATAGTTTATTTGGACCTTTTTTGCAATTTGGTTGGCTATGCGATGTTATCTAAATAATAAGTAAGAACAAAAAACTGCCACTTTACAAATCTTTTTGACTGAACGAAGTCTGTCGGGTCCGCTAGTTGTGAATAAAAATGAAATATATACAAATAAATAGTTCCTATGAACATGTATAAAATTCTCATAAATATACTGGTGCGTTATTGTTTATATAATTGGTCTGATGAGACAGCAGTGTTACCATTCGCATGTTACCAAACTTATACACCACGCAGCCTGCATTCTCAGCGATAGAGCCGTCACTTACTCATAGGAAGTAATTTAAAAGTTTCTGGTCCGTTTACTGGCTGAAAACGCCTTGTAAACTAACAAACTAAGTCTGCCTTTTGTACTATATTTTTAAGAACATAGTGCAATAAAGCTTAATGTAAATAAATAAGCTCGCAGATCACAAAAACGAAGAAAGTCGAACTGTATGCACAGTTAAATTAGATTTGTAACGGCACCACTGCGGCAAAATGATTCGGCCATTAATGGCAGCGCACGGAAATGAATGTGCTTAGTAAGAAAAAAAAATATCATTCACACTTCATCATTACCCAGACAGAACAGTTAGCTCACAATGGTAAGCAAATGATAATCGCACTTTAAACGCACGGGAATAGCGGGTCTAATTCGATTGTGCTGGTTCTTTGATATTCTTGTTAAACGGCTGTAGGACAATCGTTTTCTTTTCCTACGAGAATTATTTCCCTCTTATTAGATTTTTTCTTATCGGATCATGGGTCAGATTCTTTTGTTATTTAATATACTGATAAACATGCAGACTACCTGAGACCTGATAGTAATTGGTTACTATCAGGTATACTACTTGACGACCTCCATAGTCGAGTGGATAGTACACCGGTTTCAAGGTGTCGCCATCTCTGAGGTCCCGGGTTCGAGTCCCGGTGGGGGCAGATGTTTGTGTAATGAATGCGAGCATTTGTACCTTAGTCATGGTTGTTGATATATATTTCAATAAAAATTATTTATATATGTATAATATATGTATGGCTATCCGTTACCCTAGATCCCATAGCACAAGCCTTACAGAGCTTAGTTTGGGCTAGGCTAATTGGTGTAAGTGTAACAAATATTTATTATTTATTTACTACATTCCTGTAAGATTTTCAACAATCTCCAATCGATGGTTGAAATTCGACATAGTTTTTACACTGGCTTTTGGGAGGATACGGGATGCATTGGTCTATTGGTCTTTTAAAAATTTCATGTATACACTTTTATCGCACATCATCATCAAAACATCATAAGGTATCTTTCAATCTGATATTTTACCTTATTTTGAATTTTCAGTCCATCGGTACGTTTGTAAATCAGCTGTTTAAAGCATCGTGTGAACGTCGAATGTAACTGAATACTTACGTTGTAGTGATATGATAAGGGCCTGAGGTATGTAGTGCTCTTGACGAGTATGGAGTACTCTTAGCCCTTACAAGCGATGTGGTCAGGAATCAGGACCACTTGAGCGTTCCACGAGGATTAACACTTCAGAGTTTGGTCAATAGGGCCATATCTTAAGTTGATAGGCCATACTGGTCGGGCCACCTCTGTCGGTATGGCGTCCTTGATGATTATGAGGATTCTCACCTCTCCTGAGGAAAAAAATAGTAGTTATTTTTACCTTACTTATTGTATTGTAAGGTTAATTCTATTGTAGGTCACGAAAAATTGTAAATATAAATTATTTAATGTCTATTGTTATTTATCTATTATTAGGCATTTAACAAGCACCGGCTTTTTTCCCATTTGTATTTAGGGCTTAAGAAAAGGTTGATTCGTTTGAACCATATATTTTTGGCTCTTCTCAGAAAAGTCACTTTCAATGTTCTTGTTGTTTTCATTTTGCTCGTTGTTATTGTGTGTCGTAGTTCTGTAAAAATATTTTTTCATCCCACCACCTCGGAAAGTGTAATTTTTGCGCTTCGAATCTGGCTGGAATTCTATTTTATTCGCTTGAGCGGCAAAGTAGATTTGAATTTAGAACATCACATATAATGAGTACTCAATATAATTGTAAATTCAAAACGTCATTAAACCTATTTAATGTAACCTCTATGGTGCCAAATAAAAAAAAAGTATCCCCCTTCTGGGGAGGAGAGCCCCACATAACCGCCGGCTCGCCACAGCCGGGGTATGCAATTTAATGCATTTTCCTCAGGGAAACAAAAAAAAAAAAAAAAAAAAAAAAAAAAAAAAAAAAAAAAAAAAAAAATATGGTGCCAAATTTATGATTAGAACTTTTAAATTGTGAAAAAATTTAAATTTGGAACCTTCTTGTTTCTTTGTTTTATTTGCGTGCTTCGCGCCATTCTAGTTTTCACGTTTTATTGCTTAATATAATTTGTCATTATAAATTGTTGTCTTTTTCATTTTGTCATTTCCTCGCTAAGGTGGGATGAAAAGTTACGTATTGCACTCGAGTGGAAAGATTTTTCACCTTGTGCTCGTTTGTTTCCCTCGCTGACGCTCAGGATTCTAATTTAGAATCACTCGCTGCGCTCGTGATTCAACTTTAGAATCCTTCGCTTGCTCGGTCATCCAAATCGAGCACGCGGTTAAAAAGGAACTTTCCACTCTTGTATAATAAATAACTATTAGTTATACTTTCTAGTTCTTTGAACATTAATAATGTCTCGCTGCAAGTTTAATACCTTCTGGGTGGATGTTTGTAACTCTTTCACGTAAAAACTACTGAATGGATTTTAATGAAACTTCACAATAATATAGCTTATATATCAGAATAACACATAGGTTACAATTTATAAACATATTGTATGTATTGTCCAAAATATGACGATAAACTTCCTGCGCAGACGAAATCCGGGCGCCTGTTTTATCTTAATATCTCTTTCAATCCAATTAGTTTTTATGGTTTAAATTTATCGAAATGTACTTTGGTCTTCCTTTGGTCACTGTCGTCAAATAGCAGTGTTCACATCGCTGTGCTTCGCTGTGAAGGGTAAGATAGGCAGTAAATTTTTGTTTACTCTGACTTTACTGGCAACGTGCACTGTTTTGTGGTGGTTGCAGGCGACTGCAACCACTTACAATTGTAAGTGGTAACAATCGCCTGTAACCCAAAAAAAAAAATCAACGCAAAGAAGATCTCTTACCTATGTATATAGTACATATAGTTTTGATTGTTTTTCTTGTTACAATTTTATATTTTGTCTATCATAACTCATATACGTCCCCACCGAGAGACACGAGCCTACTCTATGATAGGACGACGCTGGCCCAGTGTGGATTGGATGAGTACATACACCTTTGAATTTTTTCGCAGGTGTATGCAAGTTGTCTCACGATGTTTTCCTTTCACCATAAGAGCGTCAGATAAATTTAGCATCGCCTAGGGTGCGACACTGTCACTTTTGCAAAAATTTAGTTTTTTAAAACTTCACATTTCACAAAGCAATGATGTTAGGAGATATAGGCGAGATGAGTTGCTTATACTAAAATGTTTTTACTTTTAAATGTAATTTCAGATAAACAACTATCAAATAAAGGGGTGCTCCTGGATAATTGTAACATACTTAACTCATTTTATAGTTTTTTTTGCAAAATTGACAGTGTCTCAAGCGGATGCGAATGATATTCGAAAAATGAAAAACACTAGAGCGACGCTATTTATTGTTCGCTATCTATACATATAATAAGACAGTAAAAATATTTTGTCTGTACATTTAGTATTTTTGACTGAAATGGATAGAGGGGCACTTAAATAGATTATTAGAAAGCAAAAAAAAATTTTTTGGATTTTTTTGTCTGTCTGTCTGTCTGTCTGTCTGTATGTTTGTTCACGTTTATCTCCGAAAGTACTGAACCGATTTGCTTGAAACTTTCACTATTTGCTTTATTTTAACTCAGAATAATATCTAAACTTTGTTTCATCAAAGTCGGTTCATTAAAAAAAAAGTTATCGTCATTTTAATGAACTCAAGGCATGATAATATTGCGAATTATAATGTACACCATTCTTACATAAGTTACATGGGAAATTTAAAATCTAAAGACAATTCATCATCATGATACAATACATACATAAGATAACGTCTTTATCCCCTGCGGGGTAGACAGAGCCACAGGTTATAAGACCCCAAAGGCCACGTTTAGCATGTTCTCGTGGCAGTGAGATGGAACAGGGAACCAAAATACGATGAAACGAAACCAGTTTTTATCAAAATAATATGATAAATGCGAAAGTTTGTTTGTTTATTACCTCTTCACGCTTAATCTATACATATAATAGAAAAGAAAAAATATTTAAGTGTAAATCAGTTTCATTACGCATGTTAGTTTTTTCATAAATCACTAGATGGCGCTGTTTCATTTAATCAATTTCTACAACGCGCTATTGTAGTTTTTTCAAATAAAGCCTAATAAAGGAATGTGTTTCGACATAAGGCGAAAATCTCCTTCGTATCTTTTCATGATCTTTGCGCTGAGAATCGAATAGGAAAGGACATTGTTCCGGCTCCATACATGTTCTGCCTAAGAACCGTTCGAATCGAAAGTGACTTATATAAACTCTTAAAATTATATGGAATCCTATGAAATAAGTTTCACGAACGGACACTTCAGGAAATTAAAATAATTACGAAAAAAAGTTAATATTTTGAGGTTATAAATAAAAAATAAAACCAACCTTGCGTGAAATATCAGAGTAGTAATATCAAAGTAATATTAACAATACTATGTACAGCTATATATGTTCTCTTCTAGAACTAGGAAAGGACTACTCTAATAGATACTAGGAAAAGAGATAGTACCTAGTCAAGTTTAAGATAATTCTTTGACAATTATCATTTTACAAAATCCAGTCCTTTACACACAGCCGAGTCTACCAAGTACGCAATGTAATCGGAATCCGTAATCAAGCCAAAGTTGTTAGAATAAAACCATGAAACGCATAGAAAATCACAAAAGAAACGATAGTCGCAAAGCAATCAAAAATTGAATGAAACGGAGACAGATAAGGTATGAAGTTACACCAGTGTTGCCAATTACGAAAACTATAATACTCGAATGCCAAGCTAGAAATTCGCGATTTCGCTTAAAAAATATATAATACTAGTTTTTTTCTAGCTAGTCAATTTAGGTATTTAAATGAATAAAGTGTTATCAACTAATTTTAATAAACGACTTCAAAAAGGAGGAGGTTCTCAATTCGATCCGTATTTACCGAAATCGCGAAAACTTCCGAAACTGGCAGCACTGGCTGACGGAAAACATTTTATACGGCATCAATAATTGTGACCCAACTTTTTATTTGGAATTTATTTATTTGAAGTGTCCGTGGAATACTAAAATATGTTTCAAATAATATAAAAATAAATGAAAATTATAGTATAATTTATATTAACATCGGTTCTTAGGCCAAAATTGAACAATGTCCTTTGTGTGGTTCAGGGGAAACAGTGTATATATATACCACGTATACCACTCATTCCCAACAATTTTCCGTTTGAATTCAAACGCACTCAATTTCCTGTAGCAGTTTGCTTCGCTATGACCATCAATAAGTCGCAAGGTCAAACTTTAAAAAGCTGCTGGAGTGGATTTGAGATGAACTGTTTTTCCCACGGCCAACTTTACGTGGCTTGCTCACGAGTCAGCAGTGCAGAGCATTTGTTTTTTAGCCCCTGAAGGTAAAACGAATAATGTGGTATATAAAGAAATTCTTTGAGTTTACCTCAAGGAATTGCTTTATAAAAAAAAATATTTTAATCGGTAAAATCGTATATTAATATGATTTGTGTATCAATAACATTCAACTCGAAATTTACGCAGACGAAGTCGCGGGCAACAGCTAGTGTATTCATAAAAATATCACAATAATTAAGGGAAAAATTTGTAAACAAAAATATATGACGATTGCAAGATAATTATTTTTTTAAATTTCTTTGAATAGACAATTCTCGGGTTATTCGCTACTTTGCCGTATATTCTGTATGAGAAAGCCAGTGTTCAGACGTCGCCTACTTAAAACGAATAGGAAGCAAAATTGCTTTTGTTAATTGCATCCCTGATTTTCTAAAGATGTAATAAAGTAATATGAAAAAAAAACATACAAAAACGTGAAAGCTCAACAAATTGCGAATGACAGTACATTGCTAAATTTATGTTGAAAATAAGTCCATTCAAAATTGGCGCCTTTCACACGTGACGTGCAATCTAAGCGTGATTCAAAATTCAAAGAGGTTAATTTTTTGTAGCTCTGAATATTTTTTTGACGTGTAAAATAAATTGTAATGAGTGTATTCAAGTAAAAAATCTGTATTCAACATTTTTACTCAGCTTTTCGTAAATGTATTTTTAATTTATTTATTTATTAAGGGATAATAAACAGTTAAAATATGCAAAGTACCAGTTATAAGGTTATTTTTCTATCAACCTTATCCACCGATCAACATAAAACAAAATAGTGCATTTCAGTTGACCACACAGAGCACACACGCGCACGTCATGCTACTCATACTTAGACATAAAATGTTATAAACACAGCAACTCACACACAAACACACACTCAAAAATACACACACACGTTCATTTAATTTGCTTTGAATATTTTTTTATGTATTAAATAAAATATGAATAAAGCTTTTCCACCAAATACTAATTACTATTATGTACTAACATTAAAAATTATATTAACGACTACGTCAATGTGTTTATATTGTGGGATCAACTTTCAAACTTACATTCAACAAGAAAAATACTGTGTCATATATTTTTTCAACACACTTCCTCATAAAGTGGCTCTAATCCCATGCCAATTAGGCACATAATGACACCTATAATCAAACTGTGACATGTTCATTACTATTATTCACGAGTGATTAATAGTTTTTTTTTTTTAATATTATTGGTTGAGTTACGCTTACATTGGCGCTAAAAAGCTATCCGCGAAAAGCCCAAAAAAAAGAAACCTCATTTTTTAGTCTATGGCCGATGCGCGCGCATAGGAAAACTAATTAATTTTTCCCGCCATTACGAAATTTATTAGTCTATGGCCGATGCGCGCGCATAGGAAAACTGATTAATTTTTCCCGCCATTACGAAACATTTTTCACAACTCGTCTCGTTTTCTCTTTTGAAGTTATTTAGTTAGTTATAAATTAAGATGTCTGCAAATACAATTTATGAAGAAAATGGTTTTTTATTTAAGTATTATTTTATTCAGAAGTGTGTTGAAAAACGTTGTTTGATACACGTGTGTATTGATGATTACCGCTGAGGCGCATTGAGGCCCGAGCCGTCAGGCGAGGGTCTTAAGGAGCCGAGAACATTACACACTTGTACCATAATGTACTATTACCTGTTGGGAGTTGAGTAAAACCACCTACACATTTTATTGCTTATTTTTTATGTGATAAGAAATAAGCAGACTGCTCAACTGATGGTGAGTGAAATTCGGAGCTCTACAACCTCCCAGCAAAACCACAGTGAAACATTACCAAATGTCTAACATAAGATGTAAAGTAAAAGTACCCAGTTCACTGCCTATTAGCAATACTATTATACTGCAGAAATAATTAAGATGGAGGTACCTAAGCAGACGACCTTTGTATAGCCGACGCAGGCAAAAGCTAATAATGTGATAGTTTCTAGTGACACTATTTTTGCTCCAATTGACATGAACCTTATTTATATTATACATAAATATATTTATCAGACAGTGATGAATCCATCAGCAACGGAAGTAACTCACGCTGTCTCCTAAATCACGGATGTATAGCAGTCCATATTTCACCATAGAGCTCTCACTTACACGGCGGATTTATAGAGGTGCCTTTTATGGTGTTATTGTCAGATATTTTGTCAATAGCGCAGCAGATAATCTGCGAATTATTTTTATGTCGTCTGAGTGAGTAATAGTCTTATCTTATATTCAGTTTTGCACGGCAGAGAAATTAATTATTGTAATTCTTACAAGGGTTGAAGATTTGTTAGGAGTCTTATAGAAATATTTTAAGTCTTATTAGTGCCTGTTGCTCGTTACAAGGGCCAGTTTGCTTATTCGCCAATAAAGAAACGGAAAATATTGAAAAAAAAACAGGATCGTTTTCATATAATCTGCTCTTTTTTGATCAACTGGCAACAAATCAAACATAACATAACTCTTTATTGTACACATAAAATACTCAAAAAAAGGAAGAAAACAACAAATAGCAAATGGACAAAAGGCAGCCTTATTGCTAAACAGCAATCTCTTCCAGGCAGCCTAGGAACAAGGAAGTACTAAAAGGAGATTTAAACATAGGATGGGTGCAGCAATTGGACAGGACAATTGGCTATAATTAGTTTAAGTTAAGGAAGCTTTGACAGCAAGTGAACACGGACTTGATTCTTAAAAGACTCCAGCGTTCGCGCTCTCCTAATACTCTCCGGGAGAGAGTTCCATAACCGGACGGCATAAGCTGAAAAAGAATATGAAAAAAATCGGTATTTCGGGGTGGTGTATTAATAGTTGGATTAAAATAATCGAAATTGACGACTTATAAATTGACTAAGAAGCAAGTTAAATAGAAATATTACGATGTCTTTTTGTTGGATCGCCGAAAGAATAAAAGACTACAGTAGATTTGTTTATTTCTCTCTTGCCTCCCGACGTGACGTGACGTGGCTTTCTTGGAAAGAAAATGAAATGAGTTTCTTTGACGAACGTCATAGAGGCTTTTGTGTCGTTCGATACGTAGTCAAATTTAACTCCTCGTTGCTCTTTAAATCTATATTTCATCATCAAAACCCATATTCATTCCCACCGAGGTGCACGACCCTACCCTGGCTATGGTGGGGCGATTAGGCTTTAACCTACCCCGCTGGCCCAGTGCGGTTTGGTTTACTACATACAACTTTGAATTCTTCGCAAGTGTATGCAAGTTTCCTAATGATGCTCTGCTCTGCTGATTTCCCGATGTTTTCCTTTGTTAGATGTTCTGCACGGTGGCCCTCACAATTTGTCTATATGGGTCTTAGAACTTAGGCATAAGCTGAGTTTAGTCGGTAGGTCACGTGGTCAGACCGCTCTGGCGGCGTAGAGTTCGACATAGCCTCCGTGACAGTTGCCGTTGCGGGGGTATCCTGGGCACGTTTCGTGCTTGTAATGGATTGTCAGCCTTCCTCTCCCGAGAAAAAAAACAGATAAATTTACATAAGAAATTCGAAAAACGATATACACATTTGGTACATGGCAGGATAGACCTCGGGCTCTGCGAATAATCTGATTTATAGACCAGTGCTGAGGGCACATTGTTATCGTCAAATTGTAAATGGCTACTCCTTAGGAATGCTTCGAGCCACAATGAACGTTTGAGGGCAATTTGACGAAGATGTCCTACCTCTCCTCACTGCACTGTGCATCTTAAGGCGACTCTACAGCGTTACTTCAAACGGGGGAAGGGTTGAATATTAATATTATCTGCGGTATTATATTTACTCAGGGCGGGCCGTGATTTATTCAGCGGCTAATACAGTTTAACTGCTTGAGTATTAGTTTGTTTAATGTTGTAACTATTGTTTGAAGACAGCTTTACGGCTTAAGTAGGCAGGATTGAATCATAGCCGAACCAAGATAATTAAACTAAAATTGAATAAATGCGGTCTACAAATTTTTGATTAGGGATTAATTTAATTATTAAGCTACTTAATTATTACTGTATTTAAGTCAGTTGTGTAACATTTATTTATTCAAAATTAATAATAATTTTTGCATAGCATTTGGAATTTAATTTTATTACAATGAAAATAATTAAAACACCCCTGTTTACAAGCATTCATTAAATATAAACTAATTAAAAATCAAGAAACCTTGAAGGGTTTAAACCACACTCTTCACACCGGGACCAGCTTAGCAAACATTCAGTCAACAGTCTCTAGTAAATTATAGTAATTATTTAAAATAATACTCTACCTTACCTTATAATATTTTAGAAAATAGGCCTTATTTTCTAAAATAATGCTATCAATACACAGTGTGTTTATACTAAGTCGAAATCAAAATGTTATTACTGGAATCATCTATCATCTATATCATCTAAAGAAACATCTATTCATTTTAATACGACGTGCAATACGTCTTTACCATAAGGGCATACGGGCCCGTGCCCAGGGCCTATTCTCAGGGGGGCCCGAAGGACCAACAATTTCTCTCACACATTTATGCTCAAAACATTTTTGTGGGATACATTAGACATTACTTTTTTTCGCAAATTAATAACATTATAAGAAGGTTGGCATATACTACGCCATTATATCAACGAAGTTCGAAGAAGTATCAACGTTCCAAGAAGGCTCATTTCTATCTGCAAGCTGAGGCTGAGAGACGCCTATAGATTTGTAGTTCGGGATTCCAACAACTAAAGCGCTTATTTTAGGGCAGTATTCCAACCGCGGGATGGCGCGAGCATAACTTACTTAGCGAGTATCACCAATTTATTTTAAAAGTGTTAATATAATTCGCATTTCTTACTTTCCAAAAAGGCCACTAATTCTTGTGTGCCCAAGAGCCCCAGCTTAGTTTAAAACGGCGTTGACAACGGAAAAGAAAGAGATAGATTTACTAAAACAAAAACTCTGCGTACATAACTCTAGTCTAGGATTACTGCAATTATGCACGCGAAAGATTTATTTTCTCTTTCTTGTACTTACAGAGTTGTTAATTACAAGCTGATCTTAGCCGAATAATTTGAACCCAACTTTCATTGCCAGATGTTGTTTTTATTGAAAAACTAAAATATATTTTAAGACTAGTGCTCGGAACAGGTAGTTTAATTTTATGTACTTGCGATTTTGTGACATCAATAGTACGGATATGCCTGGGAACTTACTATTTTCAGAGATTGTAAAAATATTATATTGAACTTTCAAAATAGTATTTCATCCTTTAGCTTATTGTTGTAATAATAAGTTGTAAACATAAAATTTTACAATAAAAGCGTAAAAAAACGAATTCCAACTAATATTATAAATGCAAAAGTAACTCTGTCTCTCTGTATGTTACGCTTTCCCGCTTAAACCTCGCAACCGATTTTGATGAAATTTGGTACAGACAATCTTTAGACCCTGATACAGAAAATAGGCTACTTTTTATTTCGAAAAAAGGGATGAAGGGGTTGAAGTAGAGGTTGAAAGTTTGTATGGGATTTCTTAATATTAAAAGATAAAACCATGAAAAGAGAATGCCAAGATCTGCCCCAAGGATTAATTTAAGTTACAGTAATTACACATTTATGAAAAATATTTAATTAAATTATAGATCCTAACAACAAATATAAAAAATCTAAAAAGCTGGGGAAAAAAAACTACATTTAATAGTTGTTAATGGAATTCTATGCCTTTTCCTAGTCGGAGAATTTAAAGCTTATTTTTTTAAAGAATTTTATTGGCCACTGGATACAAGTCCTTTTAGCCAACATAAACCTATTGGACCTAAGTCGAATGCTTTTTAGTATAGGTAATAGTTTTTTTCTTTAATTGTTGTTCTGTTAATGTTTTATGTTCAATAGTGTTATTTAATCATTCATTTTAGTAAGAATGAGTTCTCAATAAAAGGCTTTTAGGAATAAACGCATTTTACTTCTGATGCAAAATAAAACAAAAATATTACGTTAGATAATAACATGTATTTACATATATCAAGAAGTGCACTGTAAATAGAAATGTAATATTAGGTCTATAAACTCATCTTTATTTACGAATCCGTAAATAAAGATGACTTTGATAGATAGCCTCAATCGTGTGTTCTAATAAAGTATGAGCGTTACTTGAACTGGATTTAAAATTGTTTTTTTTTATAGTTAGAACAATTAGTTGTTGTTATTATTGTTTTTAGGATATAGTAGATGTCTACTAAAAATTGCATCTTATAAAAAAGTCTAAGATAAACTTAATATTTGTGAAAAAAAATCATATTGTTTATACCATCATAACTACCGATCCTCTGCTTTAATATAATTTATCTTTTATTATTTCAAAAGTGCAGATGTTTAGCTATCATTTCATATATAAATTATGTTTGTAACTGGAAAAAATTTGGTAGGGCATGGCGCCATAGAAATCTTGGCATTGTCTTTTATGTTTAAGCACTTGATAAGAAATCATTAAACATTTGTTCTAGCATTTTTGATATTTCGACCAGCTAGGGGGTGAAATAAGGGTTGAAAGTTTATATACCAGGATTGACAAAAACTACATTCACGGTATATACATAGGAGCAGAGACGCACACATCCCAACTTGAGTAGATAAACTAGGGTTCGATTTTCATTTAAACACCAGATCACATTTAATAAACAAACTATGCCGTCTTCCCCTTGGCGATGATCAATTGGACTCAGGGAACGTATCTTTATCTAATTAATGGTCTGACAGATCTGTACATGTTCAAAAGATAATTAATTATCTTTAGCCGACGAAAAATTAAAACAACAACTTGAACTAATATATATTCGACAACATAGTATCGGCGTCATAATGAAGGGCCAATAAGTCAACACCTACAAACGTGAATGCACAAAAGATCAATTGTCCACGTTCCCGGCCGACACTATCTTAAAAAAATGCTCGGATGAAGCGAGAAGCAGTGAAACAAAGCCCTCGGAGCCAGTAATTTGACGCCTACGCCAAGATTTCGTCTATACGTATTGTTTCTTTGTTAGTAATTACGTATCGGACTAAAAGTAATCTCTTTGAAGTGCCGTGAGGCGATTCTTTTATCAGAATTGAGGATTGGGAATGCCCGGGCTTCGTAGCAGGAACATATGACAGGCGAGTTTTAGTTAGGTAGGTTGTTGATCAAGATTTTTGCCGATAAAATGGATAGTGGAGTCAAACATTAAAAATTGTTGATTAATGAAAAATAAGCTGTATTTTTTTCTCTTTAAAAATATCAGAATGAGGTATTTCTGATCAGTAAATAAAAAAAATTGTTGCCATAATAGGGATCAAAGTCTTTATGTTGATTTGTCACGAAACAGTCGTTTCATAATCCTATTTATAATTATAAAGCATACATTTTCTTAGTAAAGCAATATCTTTCTAATCATATAACAATACAAAATGTGTGGAATGTTTATAATCTATGGCAATATATAAAGACTGTTTTCAATCTGTGAAATATAGTTTGCACGCTGTCTATGAACAAGCACAGCAAACTTTAATCTGACACTAGAAAAATATCTCATTACTCGATACTAAAATGAGTCGCACATGATATTTTTAAATACTACATTGAATCATACGGAGAATTTCTAAGACAAACAATTTCATTTTTTAAAGAAACAATATTTAAAGTTGTGTTTTTTTAATAATGTAAAATTGTAAATATATTTAAATTATTTGCAAATTTCTGGTGTTTTAAAAGCAGCAGACGTTGAATTAATAATTGTATTTAGTTAATTAACATTTCAAATAATAAATGTAATAATTTTGTTATTGAATAATTTTAGTAACAAAAATATTGCATACTGTGAAACAGTAAAACATGTCACCCATTTTGACCTTGTGATCAACGTCTATTTAAGTATGGAATAAATTTATTGTTATTCATATATTTAATAATAATCTTAAATTTAAGTTTTTTACAATATAGATATATAAAATAAATATAAATACTATAAAAAACTTTAACCTAGTATGCCGCCGGTAGCGAGGCAAGGCCCAAACAAACCGGTGGTTGGGGCTGCAGACAGAGAAATCTCCGAACAATATTATTATTATTACATTTTCTAAATAGCTCATTCTTGCTCTGATTTAAACGATTAGAGCGAGGCGATCAACTCAAGGTTGTTGGGACCACTATGCACCTTAAGACGAACATGTTACGATGTGTAATGCATTGTACTTTATTATCCATACTGACATAAGCAGACTGCCCACCTGATGGTGTGTCACAGTTTCCTATATTATGTATTAATCTTGTTAAATTTGTGTACAAATATACTGTACCCACAGTACCTAGAAATTTCACTGCCATTATGGCATTAGACATTAAGAGATTTTATTACGCTTCAATTTGACAGCTTAGGATTTCCACTCGGTCTGTCGGTGTCCATAAACAAGATTTAGCGTCAAAGTTTGACCAGGCGTCCGTGTAAGCTAAACACCAAAAGGCCATTAGGTTTAGACGGTTCACAGGTTCAGTTGGACGGGCTTCCAGTTTCGTTCGGTGGATTGCAGTACATTTGTGCGATCGGCTAAATGACTGTGACTGAATGGTTAACTGAATGAATGATTTTACTGCGTATGACGACTTTTTATGTCAACGAGCTTAGTGGTTTGTACGGTTTCAAGGTGTTGCCATCTCTGACGTCCTTATGGAGGCAGATGTTTGTATGATGAATTATTATGTGTTTTGTGTGCTAATGTAACCTACCGTATGTTTTTATAAATATATATCATATATTACGATACATGTGGTGTAAATGGGAGAACGCGTGGCCGTCCACTTTCTCATCCAATCCCGTCTTCAAGACACTATACCCCGCTGGTTGTGTTGATCCGTAAGATATATATATATATATATATATATATATATAATATATATATATATATTATATATATATATATATATATACCGTATATCTAAGCACTGTGATACACTTCCGTAAATATGAAATTAATTATCCGAATTAAATTAATACTGCTGAAAAATGCGACCGAGTTAAAAGCGTAGTGACAGTTTTTTATTGCCCTTCCTTTTCCGAGGTCCGAATGTCATAAATCCTAAACAAGGCATTTGTATCTTATTCATGGTTGTTAATATAAAAATCTTTGTATATGTATGTCCGTTCGTTATAGTAGATCATACATTACAGTAGATCCCATAACACAAGAATTACAGAGCTTTGGGCAAGGCATATTGGCGTGAGTGCAAGAAATATTTATTAGTATTTAGTATATCACGAGAGGAAAGAAACATAGAAAATATAAGAAAACAGGTATTAGTACAAATAAATATTTCATACAATCATACACGTACACACCATACACACATGCGCACTCTCTTGCACATCTCTCTTTTATATCATACTAGCTTTTGCCCGCGACTTCGTTCGCGTGGACTTCAGGTTCGTCCCGTCTAGTCTAGTAATAAGTAAGAAATACGGTAACTGAGCACTGCAGAGCCCTAATCATAGGCCTATAGGTAGCTACTGCAATATGCTCCTATAAACTACATTTAACGATCTTTTTCCTAATGTGTTTTTTTACGAGCTCATAGAAACCTCAAAAATTGTAGCCTATGTGTTATTCTGATGTATAAGCTATATTGTGGCAAACTTTCATTCAAATCCATTCCATAGTTTTTACGTGAAAGAGTAACAAACATCCATACTTACAAACTTTCGCCTTTATAATAGTAATAGGATCATGAAATCCATTATTGTTAATAATGAAAACAAAAGCTTCGCAAACTTTGCTGAACAAGGTTATACTCGTAATCCTAAATTAAATTACGAACCGTAATCGAATTTAGGATCCAGAAGGCTTTTATATTTACATAATACGTTTACGTAATAGATGACATGTCGAAGCGGTCGAGTCATCGGCTACTACGCAACGAGTTGCGGGTTCGATTCGCAGTCGCATAGCCAACCAAATTGCAAAAAAAGTCTAAATGACCTATTACATTTTGTGGCTATTCAATTTTGGAACGTGACATTAAATCCTCCAACCAACTTCCAAGCGCAAATTGACTCTTTGATGTTAGGAACACACCTTCATTGCTTAGACAACAGTGAGTACTTGCAATATGAACTTTATACAATGTTATTGTACTTCAACTTCAACGAACATTAAAAAAAAAGAATTGGCCAAATTGGTCCAGGCGTTGTTGAGTTATGAGCTTACTAACACATTTTGCGATTCATTTTTATATATAAGATTCTATATTTTCGACTGCTGCCGTGACACAGTATACGAGTATAAGTCCTGAACTAGGGCGAGATTATTAAAAAAAAAAAACGAAAATTTGTTGACAGTTTATTGATAACATATTTTTATTACAAATTGCAAACTTATTAGAACATCAGCAGCCTTCATGAGTTATTGCGTGCTTTTTATGTTATAAGGAAGTCCACCTGATAATTACCGATTACCGCTGCCTATGGACACCCACAACACCAGACATTCCGATAGATAGCGTCTCTAGATTTCGCCGCCCTAAAAATATCTTATCCGACCCGCCCGACCCAATCACCCGCGCAAACGAATTCCTTCCGCCGCCGCCGGCCACCAACCTCGTCACCGCGCTCGTCCGCAAGCGCGACGACCCGGGCCACACAACCCTCGTCAAACATATACCCGGTACCGTCACGTACCGGGTAGATTTTCACCCTCTACTACACGGCGAACTTGAGATTAGACGGCGCGCTCAAGTTGCGTCGACTCTCTTGTTTCGAACCTTCCGTTCGTGCGCCTTCCACAAAACACACTCATTGCAAAACTGAACGTAGCCATCTGAGGCTACAGCATTGGTCCGTCCAAAAAAGAAACCTCAACATCAGAGGAGGATAGAAATGCATATATACATATACAAATATTTTTGGTTGCAATATATATAATAACAACCTGGACTAAGGCATAAACGCTCGCATTTCTCGCAGTCTAGGCTGTTACAAGCACTTGTGCAAGTCGAAAAGCTACACCATCGGTTCACGAATCTACGGCGGGAGACGTCGTACTGAGAAGAACCGGCAAGAAACTCGGCAAGGGCTGTTTTTCTCCCTGTATTAAATAGATACAGAGTCGTCAATTTGGAAAATGACTTCAATATGGGTAATTCATGAAGTCTCTTTCCATTACATAATATAGGAAATACAACTAATCAATCAATCAATACATAGTATAAAACAAAGTCGCTTTCGCTGTATGTCCGTATGTATGCTTAGATCTTTAAAACTACGCAACGGATTTTGACGCGGTTTTTTTTAATAGATAGAGCGATTCTTAAGGAAGGTTTGTATGTATAATAAATGCATAATATAGTAGAGAAACACTGATAAATTTAAAGGTTTCTAATGTGATGTCGTAAATAAGCACGTTTTTTTGCGCTTATATTGCAAACGCTGGCTGAACCCTACGAGATAGACCAAAATAATGTACTACAGTATTGTACAACTTACAAAAATCCACAAAAAAGTCCGCGATGGTATATGTCTATCTCTTAGGGATAACCCACCATAACCATTTTTTCACTGCACCCGTGCGAAGCCGGGGCGGGTCGCTAGTAAAAATATAATTTGAAAACATGTCTATATTAGGAATGCCGTGTCATACAGTTTTAAAAGAATATATTAAAGTTTAATTAAGATTATAATAAATAGTACCCAGTATAGCAAAGAGCAGATTTATCTCTGCTGGCAGCACCCGTTCACGAGTATGACGCATGAACCAGCCATCGCTTCGCTCAACCATGTTTTAGGGAACTAACGACCCGCCTCACATGGACTTGAATTCGGCACCTCAGAGAAGGCTACACCTCGAAGTTGTATTAACTACTCAGCTACGGAGATCGTGAATCATAAGTATTTGTATCTCATAGTGGTAAATATACAATAATCAATATTGTGTTAATTTTAATTAAGGCTTATTGTAATATTGTTTGTTTACCTCAACGTGTGAAAGAAATAATTTGTCCGTGTCAATTGCTTTTAATATGACATTATAAAATTACCTGTAATTACTCGTAATAAAAGCCACCGATAATATTCAAATGGAACATATTGAAAGTTATCATATGTACCACAACACAATACGCCCAGACCAGCTACGGTTTGGGTGTCATGCAACGATATATTTTTAGGGCGGAGTCAATAGGTCTCTGCGGCTTTGAACCAAATAGTCGGAACGTTTGAATAATTACCACAACGATTTAAATCTGTTATTGGATTTGACCGCGACGCAGCGTTCTGTGGTACGATTAAAACTTTTGATTGTTTTCCGCTACACATAGAGGAAATTAACTATTTTGTATGTACAAAGGATTGATTTGCCCGTTTCCCAGTTATACAAATTGGAGCGTTTGCAGAACCTGTGTATACGGTTCATCTTTGGGCTACGCAAGTTCGACCATATTTCTCATTATTGCTCCAAACTTGAATGGCTACCAATAATCCGTCGGAGAGACTGTCATATCCTTTCCCTTCTCCATTCTCTGCTTACCAATCCAAATGCCCCGGAGTACCTCAAATCCCGTTTCGTTCTCCACTCCTCAACTTTAAATAGAAACCTTCGTTCCTCGAATGATCTATCTCTTGTTCTCCCACTACACTCTTCAATATTCTATGACAAATCATTTACGGTCAAAGCCGTCAGGCTCTGGAATTCCCTTCCAGAAATTATAAGGCGTGCAAATTCGCATGACTCTTTCAAGCGAGCGATCAAAACACATTTCTTGCAGCTGGAAAATTAGTATTCTCCATTACTGTTTGTAGTGTTTTAGTACATGTATTTTATGTAGTATATGAATGTATATTAGTTTTTATGTAGTATATGTATTTTACTTCATTTTATAAATATATATTTAATATTTGTATCTCCCGTCAATCAAGTTTTTTATGTTAACTTTCCTTTACTTTTGGTTGCCTGGAAGAGATTGCCGCTTTGGCAATAAGGCCGCCTTTTGTACTATAGTAATTTAGATAGTATGTATAATACATGTGTAAATGTTGTTTTTTTTATTACAATAAAGTTATCATTCATTCATTCATTCAAAGGTTTAATTGTTTTTTTTTATTTTGATTTTTGACAGAAAATTATATCTACGTAGTATTATTTTAATACTACCTTTATGTTAAAACTACAGTATTAAACCTTTAACATGCAAAATCAATACAACGAACAGTATAGTTAAACACGAGAAATAAAAATAAGCTTGCCGCACAAATGTACAGGCGTTTATGAGGAAGTGCATAGCCTTTTACAGCAAAGTCTCATAATATGATACCGATTTGCCTTTACACAAATTTAAATAATTTGTCAAAATTACTCTTATGAGAAAAGGTTATAATACTGTTAAGGATAATAATGCCTGGGTTTAATTTTAATCGCTTTAATGAATAGTTACGTTAACGCCTTATATTTTCCAGATTATTTATCTGAGGCCATTTTCTAATTGACAACTAAACGAAACGACGAAGAAACAGAGAAAATAAAATCGTCTTTCTGGTTGTTTTGGTGGTTCTTTCCTGGGACTTGTAGACCAATAATAAAAAACCTGTTTGAAGAATACATTATTGGTGATGTTATCTTTATAAGACACTGTTATATATATATATATATATATATATATATATATATATATATATACCATAAAAATAAACCATAAATTGTTTCTCTGAAAATACAAAGAGATTGTTTATTTAACACACTTTTAGATAGATAGATAGATGGATAGATAGATAAACTCTTTATTTACATATCTTCATCACACACAAACATAGTTACACGGACAAACTTAAATTAGACTAAGCTAAAACTTAACAATAACTAAATAAATGCAAACTATAAACTAAGTTGTGTGTACTGCAGAAGTGTAAATAGGTCGTAGCTCAGTGACTGGGATTGCCCACATACGGATGTGAGCAAAGCACTGGTATTCTGCTACAACCTGAGGGTTTCATGCGCACAAAATTAAAGAATGTAAAAGAAAATACATGAATTTATATAAGGATGTATATATTATATAAGTGTGTGGATATAAATATACTAACATAAATAAACAATTAACATTGTCATAGTACATAAGTAAATAAGATTAAAAGAAAAAGTAATAAAAATATATAATGTTGTTTGGAATGATTTGGTGATTATAACTATATATTTAATTCATTTAATCTTCCAATACAATTTTACAATATTGCAACTTAAATCTTACCTGAAAATACCAAGAATCGACCTTTAAAGTTTACTAATATCGTCTGCTTAATTATAAATTTTACGATTAATTTATATCTCTAGAAGAATACAAGTTTTCTTATTGTTTTTTATAACTTCCACAGATAACCTATGAATACGCGAACTAGCGCGAAGCGCGGCAAAATTAAATTAATGAAATGTCATTTCTTTACATAGTATAGTTCCGTACCGTATAAGCAAGCAGTAAATTAATGTTGTTACATATATAAATGACGTATATATATCGTAATCTCCTTTATATTATATAGCCTCTAAAGGTTTCATAATCTAAGTCTTTTTTTTTTTTTAAACTTCGCTCGTATCGAGCAGGCAAAGAGCAGAGCCCATACAGCTTATTCCGTGGTAAATCTTTATCTTCTTTATTCTTTGCTTTCCTATTTCTTTATTTTTTCCGCGTTTTTATAATTCCAAGACAGTGTGGGTTATAAATTTAAAAAGATGTGGATATGATGCGGTGTTTCTTAAAATTTCTTGAATAGAACGCGGAATATCATCTGTGTTCTTGTATAGATCTATAAGCTCATTCATTAGCACAAGGCGTTGAATGCCAAATGAAGAGCAATTGAAGAACAAATGGTCCAACGATTCTTCTCCTCTATTGCAATGTCGACAAATTGATGAATTAGTCATAGCTTTTCTGTGTAGATGAAAGTTAATACGGCAATGTCTAATCAGTAAATTAATGTTGTTACATATATAAATGACGTATATATATATCGTAATCTCCTTTATATTATATAGCCTCTAAAGGTTTCATAATCTAAGTCTGTTTCGACAGGTGTCATTCTGATAGATTGTCTATAAAAATGTCACATTTTTGTCAGATAAACTATCATAGTGATACTTGTCATAACGGGCTTTTAGATCGTGAAGTCTCTAGTAAACCTACTTCAAGTTCTAACGTTATTTTACTAATTTTGACCGTCAGTTTCCTTAATATAAAAAAGTACTCATTAATTCGCCAATGAAATTCTTCTCATCCGACAATTTTAAAGTTTACCAACTTAATATCCACTGGATTCTGCGGGAAACTAATTTGGCCCCACAGAGACGCACCCCTCAGAACTGCTGAGCCAGTTTACGTGCGCTATCGAGGCTATCGGTAACAGAACTTCGGTAAAGTTACCGGTGTGGGCTACCGTCTTGGCACGTTCTTGTCTTTTCCGTTGGCTGAGGGATTTAGATTGAATGTAGCTAGAGAACCTAGTTTTAGGGTTCAGTGAAAAATAATATGCGGTAAGTATACACTAAAGGTCATAGTTGTTAATATTTACCTACTTCTATCAAAAATGATTATACAGGGAAAGTCATTCTGAATATTGAAGGACGTTATTATTTAGGTCATTTCTGATGAATTTCATTCTATAATATGGTGTCCGAAACTTAACCGTTATGGAGATATTTTACATTAAAGATTTTTTTTAGAAATACCATTTTTTTGCCTTTTTGTCGATTTTTCCGTGATTAGGCCCCTAAGGTTAATTTTTTTATGTATTTACTTAGAAGACATGTCAATTAATAAAAATGATCAAAAAATGTGAGCACACTACTAATATCTGCCAAAAATTGCTCGACAAAAGTTGTAGTAGTGTATAATTTTTAACTTTGAAGTGTTAAAAAAATAAATGTATGGAAGTTGTTCTGCAAATAATTTGAATAACTTCTACGTCTTCTTAGCTATTCAAAAAGGTACGTAGGAAGAGTTATAGAATCAAATTCATCAGAAATGACCTAAATAATAACGTCCTTCAATATTCAGTACGACTTTCCCTGTAACCCTGTATATGTATATGACCCCAAATAACAATGTGAACAGGGCAAGAGAAAGAAGAATATATGTATGTATATCCGTTACCCTAGATCCAGTAACACAAGTCATACACTGTTGACTTTGGGCTAGACTTGTTGGTGTAAGAAATATTTATTTATTTATTGAAACGTGTCATTAGAAGTACAACATAATAACGTGGACTAAAGATAATTGCATCGTTCATCCCATACTAATCAACTAGCTTTTGCCCGCGACTTCGTCCGCGTGGAATAGTGACTTCCGGCAGATTTTTGGTTTTTCCCACATAGTTCCCGTTCTTGCGGGATTTTCGGAATGGTCGAGTTTCCGCAGAATTTTTAGTATTATTATGTTGATACAACTTAAACAAATTATTTCGACCAAATTTGGTACCATAAAAACGGTCATTGTGACTAAACCTTAAAAGATAGACATATGCCGTCGCGGACTTTTTTTTAGATCATGTATAGAGGAATAATTCTTTCATACATATTTTTTGTGTATCTTGAACCGTTTTCGCAGCGCACGCAAAGAAAGCCTTCAAAAATTAATAATTTTCCCCGTTTTTTACACATTTACCGCTCTGTCTTTGCTCCTATTGGTCATAGCGTAATGTTATTTAGCCTATAGCCTTCCTCGATAAATGGACTATCCAACAAAAAAAGAATTATTCAAATCGCACTAGTAGTTTCGGAGATTAGCGCGTTCAAACAAACAAACAAACAAACTCTTCAGCTTTATATATTAGTACTAGCTTTTGCCCGCGACTTCGTCCGCGTGGAATAGTGACTTCCGGCAGATTTTTGGTTTTTCCCACATAGTTCCCGTTCTTGCGGGATTTTCGGAATGGTCGAGTTTCCGCAGAATTTTTAGTATTATTATGTTGATACAACTTAAACAAATTATTTCGACCAAATTTGGTACCATAAAAACGGTCATTGTGACTAAACCTTAAAAGATAGACATATGCCGTCGCGGACTTTTTTTTAGATCATGTATAGAGGAATAATTCTTTCATACATATTTTTTGTGTATCTTGAACCGTTTTCGCAGCGCACGCAAAGAAAGCCTTCAAAAATGAATAATTTTCCCCGTTTTTTACACATTTACCGCTCTGTCTTTGCTCCTATTGGTCATAGCGTAATGTTATTTAGCCTATAGCCTTCCTCGATAAATGGACTATCCAACAAAAAAAGAATTATTCAAATCGCACCAGTAGTTTCGGAGATTAGCGCGTTCAAACAAACAAACAAACAAACAAACAAACAAACTCTTCAGCTTTATTATATTAGTATAGATAGAAATATATATTAGTATAGAAATTAGTATAGATTGGGTGTGAGTGAGAGCACATCAGAAAAAAATTATAAAATAGTCATACATCAGCTGAACCATTAAAACAATAAATGTATAAAATAGTCATACATAAGCTGAACTATTAAAACAATAAATTAGAATCAATGGTGATTTTTGTAAATCCAAAATAATCGGAACCCCAAAAGCCTCAAAATTCTGTGGGCCCCAAAAGCCTCAGAATTATGACAATTGTGATGAAAACTGTATCTTCTGCAATTAATACATACATATAATACTTTTGACCTTAAGCGGTCAAGAGATTTTGGTGCTACGAATGATAGAAGTAGATATGTTCTAAGTTGTATACAGGGTTACCCGGTAAGTCGTGCGAACCCCGTTAGGGGGTCGTGGTTGTTGAATAGCTAATGAAACGTAGATATTTTTAAAGGTGTCTGCAGCCTACGTGTCATAGATTTTTTTTTTTACTATTGTTAGTTGAAGTTTGATTTGTACTGATTTTTGTTTGATGCTATAACTATCAATCTTCTATCTACAACCTATTTAGTTGAGGTAACTCTATTTTTATTTTGCATTATGATGAACAAACTAATCTGCTACACAAAAATAGTATAAAACTAAATATTTGAATTATAATAAACAAAAAAAATGGGCCAATAGACAAAAATCGGACATTTTTTCATAAAAGTCTTTAAAGCCTTATAACTTGAAAAGGGTTAAGTTGGGGGGCGGGGTTCCAAGGGGAAATCTGTCAGAAATGGTGGGAACCACGACCCCCTAACGGGGTTCGCACGACTTACCAGGTAACCCTGTATAGTTAAGATGTTTTGTTATTTCGATACATGATTCGTGTTGAATATTGACCGAAAGGGAGTAATGACAAAAGAAGAACAGCTTAAAGCCTACACAGAAAACACATTTCGATCAAAATCGAGTGATATATATGTTAGAATTGAACGAGAATTCCCTATTTTAAATTGAAGCACACAAATCAAAACGGCGCCTATTCGCGTTACAAAAAGAGCAATCATAGAATGACCCACTTAGACTTGGGGCTACAAAACTGTACATGTTTGTAGCACTAAAACAATGCAGTGTGTGTAAGCAAAGATGTGGTATAAACTGTCATGTCGAACGAAAATAATTACAAATCCTAATTTGTTCTAAATATCAGTATGATATCTGTACTATCTTCTTTCTCGTGCCACACAGTCCATCCATCGTTTCTTCGATCTTCCTGTTCCCACACGTCCCTCCATTTTTGTGTCCTTAACTATCCTAGTAACATAATGTTTGTAACAAGTATTTTATTGTTTTTTATGTGATTTCTTCTGGCGAGATTTGTAGTAAATCTGCAATTTCCATAAAACTTTTGCATTGGTCCTTCGATACAATGCCAAAATTTTGCATTGGTCCTTCGATACAAGACCAAACTTTTGCATTGATCCTTCTATACAACGTCAACATTTTTCTTAACTGTCACTAACCGACAATCACTTAATAAAGTGATTCTGTATTATTTCCGCTTATTATCTTTCACTGAACCCTAAAACTAGGTTCTCTAGCTACATTCAATCTAAATCTCTCAGCCATCGGAAAAGGCAAGAACGTGCCAAGATGGCAGCCTACACCGGCAACTTTACCGAAGTTCTGTTACCGATAGCCTCGATAGCGCATGTAAACTGGCTCAGCAGTTCTGAGGGGCCAAATTAGTTTCCCGCAGAAGCCAGTGGATATTAAGTTTAAAATGGTCGGATGACAAGAATTTCAATGGCGAACTATGACCAGCTTTAGTCTATAATTTGAATGGTGACAACTATGTAGAAAAGTAATATTTAAGTCATCTGTATATAATATTTTTGTTCCAATACTTTGTTTATTTTTAATTCCAAAACGTAATCAAATTTCTGGATAACCCTCGTAATTTTCATCTTTGGCGCATTAAAGCTTAGGGCAAATTTTAGCGTTATTTTAAAATTCTATCATCAGATCAAAATGAAAATTAACTTTATTCAAATATGACTTTATAGAAAGCTCTTTTGAATCGTTCAATTTTTTTCCCCTACCTATTCAGAACGTATTTTTTAGCTGATAAGAAGAATGGGCGCAAGAAACTTATCAGCTTTATTAAAAGTAATAACATTTACAATAAATTATGTCATTATCATACAATGTACATATGTGTTCACAATTTATACGGGAAAACAAATATTTACAATTTAGAATGTAATATCTTCAAATCAACACCAAGCATTGGCATCATTTAAATAATCATTGACTTTGTAATAGCCGTTAGTCATTAGCGTCTTTTTAACATGTACCTTGAACTTATGAAGAGACAATTCAGCTACACTATGTGGAATCTTGTTATAAAAATTTATACATTTGCCCACAAACGAACCTCTAGTTTTTTGTAGCCTGTACGTTTTCTTTGTTACACCTCTAAAAGCACAACTCGGTGAAGTTATGCTTTTAAGAATCTGGGTTCCTTCCACGTCCGGCGTGCGGTGACTGGCATATCACGCCGTCTCGGTGCAGGCGACCTCCGTTGCATTCAGCTCCACAATGGTCGGGGCTATAAAGGAACGCCATTAGTCCTCATTGACAAATCACCGCCGTGAAATGCATTTTCACGAAGTAGGTATATAGACGTATTTTAACCATCTGAGCCCTCTGGTTGGAGGGCTGCTCCAACCATAGGGATACAGATACTTCGAAATTTAAAAAGTCGGTTTTATAATATAACCTACTTGGTCTAGAGTGCGACTACCGCGTATTTATTGTTAGGTCTGAAATTTGATTTCTCATTAGGGTTCACGTTTTTTTGCTAGCTGTAGTTAGTGTTAGGGCTTCCGAGCATAGAAATGATATGCCTACCTATTCATACAACCAGTTTGTCACAATAATTATAATATAAATAGTATACCAGAGTTTATCGGAAGGAGACCAGAGTCGTTTGCTTGGGTAGCTCTGTCTTATTATTGCTGTAAAATAGTAATGCTGGAGTTGCTGTATTTCGGGTGAAGGTAAGATAGGCAGTGAAATCACATGGTTTTTTTATTATGTCACATGTTAGCAATGTTCGTTATGATTTTATTCCTTCTGAAGAGGAGAGACTAAGAATCCTCATAGATTCCACCACTACTAACTGCTACTGTGATTATGTTGGATTCGACCTAGATGACCTACCGACTAAACTCAGCCTTGACCGTAAAGGTCCTACGGCTTGGATGGAACGAAACTTTGTGGTTTTTTCTGGGACTTGCAGATATGCTTGCCAATCTTATAGGAACCACATGAACTATAGGCGATTAGGACTTTACTACCTCAGCGCAGCGAACTAACCGTTGCGCTGGGAATCAGCGACCTCTCGCTGCCGAGCGTGGTCGTGGCCATGCTCCGCGGCGAGGCGGAATGGGAGGCTGTCGCCTCCTTCTGCGAGATGACGCTCTCGCAGAAGGCCGAGGCGGGAGGAGGGAGTCGAGGCCGCTCCCCTCCGCCGCAGACGGAGTGGTAGGCGAAAGCGGGCACATGCAAGCGCGGTGTTGCCTGTCTAGTGACCCTACCGTGAGGCTGCGTGCGCGTCCGGCTAAGCGCGCAAGCCGTGGTGAAGTCTCTCTATCTGGGGGACTGTCCAGGGGTTCTCGGACAGTCCCTCCTTTGCCGGTGGCTTGAGCAACTCTTGGTCGAGCCGGTCCCGGGACACATGGCGGTCGAATCGCGAGAGTGCAACCCGCCATGTGCCCCGTATGGGCCCAGAGAACTCGGGGGGGTTTTAGTGGGTAGGCCGGTCCTCTTGACCGGAGAGCCCCACACACGGCCGCGCCTTGCCAGCGCGGTGTCATGGTGCATAAGGTCGCATTTCCCCTCCTAAAAAAAAAGGTCTTTACTACCAGGTGGGCAGTTTGCTTGTCTGTCAATATAATGCAAAACAGGTTTTGTTCTGACAATGGTATGATACCTTAGCTTTGAGAATTTCCTACTACTTTCGGCATCATTTTTGGTTTTAGTTTTGTGTAATAAATAATAATAACGAGAATAAATGTGAACATTTCATATATTGATATGTCAAACGCAGTGGTAAAATATTGTTTCAGTGATTTGAGCTTATTACAATCTGGTAATATCTTATAGCAACTTTACAGCATGGGTAGGTGCTAAATTTTATCACCTATGCTAAATCTTACAGAGACAGGGCAATCAAAATCAAAATCAACTTTATTAAATATGACTTTATAGAAAACTCTTTTGAATCGTCCAATTTTTTTTGCTTCGTATTTTTTACGGGCTTATTTTTAGCTGATAAGGGGTATGGGCGCAAGAAACTTATCAGCTTAATCAAAAGTAATAACAAAAATTAAAATAAATTATCTCATTACCATACAACGTACTACTTATATATTACGGGAAAACAAATATTTGCACTTTAGAATGTAATCTATTCAAATCAACAGCAAGCATTGGCATCATTTAAATAATCATTGAATTTGTAATAGCCCTTACTCATTAGCTTCTTTTAAACATGTACCTTGAACTTATGAAGAGGCAATTCTTGTTCGACCTGTCCGACCCCATCACACGCGCAAACCAATCCCTCCCGCCGTCCACCAACCGCGTCGTCCCTCACGCCACACACCCACGTCTGTCGCTCACTCACCGCGCTCGTCGGCGAGCGCGAAGACCCGGGCCATGCCTACGTCAAACATATACCCGGTACCGTCATGTACAGGGTAGATTCTCACCCCCCACTACACGGCGAACTTGAGCATTCGAGCCATTAGAGGGCGCGCTTAAGCTGCGTCGACTCCCTTTGCTTCGACCATAACGACACCGGAACGGTCGTCGGTGTCGTTAGTTGGCTAGGCGTCGAACCTTCTGTTCGTGCGCCTTCCACAAACACACTCATTGCAAAGCTGAACATTGCCATCGGAGGCTTCAGCATCCGTCCAAAAAAAAAAAAAGTAGAGGCAATTGTAATCCACAATGTGGAATCTTGTTATAAAGATTATACATCTGCCAATAAACGAACCTCTAGTTTTTTGTAGCCTGTACGTTGGAAGTGAAGTGAATCGCTTAACAATGCTTTAAAAATAAATAAGATGCCATAGTCGCCTCATCACGGCTCCACCTCGACGTGACGCAATTGCTTAAAGAATCTAATTACAACCCGAGAGTGCAGAAAATTCGCGCTCCGATAACCCCATTAAGGGATCTCCGTATATAGCAGTGATGTGCCATTTTTGACGTGAATGCAGAAGTTACCCATTTATCACATAATTCGTGCTCGTACGCTCGCGGATGGGCCATTAGGTGGAATTATTAGCAAGGAATGTCTATATTGCGTTATCAAAGCGGGAATAATTGGAACTTGGAGGAACGTCCTGGATCAGTTGGGTATTGTGTTATGTATCGACCAGCATATTAATGTCACCTAATTGTAATATATTATTTACTTTAGCATTGCTTACTCATAGTTCTTAAGTATAATTTTGTCAATAACTGTGTGGGGACACGTCACGCCATGTCACAAGTGCTACGTGGGCGGAAGTAACCTACGGCCAACGGGCGCACTGGCGTCACCCCAGTCGTCCCGCACTAGCCACTCTATGTACACGTGTTAATAAATTCGGTACCGAAATCACATGTTTGATTGCTAACCTAACCTACGTATGGGGTAGTGGAACCCCCTAGACCAACATTCCACAAGTGGTGATTCGGTACCGAATTTATTAACACGTGTACATAGAGTGGCTAGTGCGGGACGACTGGGGCGACGCCAGTGCGCCCGTTGGCCGTAGGTTACTTCCGCCCACGTAGCACTTGTGACATGGCGTGACGTGTCCCCACAAACTGATTAATCATTTCTTTACTTTACTTTTACTTATTCGTAGTTCTTAAGTATCATTTAAATGTCAGATTGTATTCTGACTAACCCAAACCTCTCATACCCCTCACGTCTCCACCCTCACCCTTCTAATATATACACCAACCCAAGCCCTTCCTGAGCACCCGTCAACACCACCAACTGTGAGCCTATTTCAAGGTAACACTAGTCACTACCGGCAGAGGATACGTAGACCGCGACATGTCCTTAGCGACCCCCCTAACCAACTCACGCAGGAACATCTAGACCTGCAAGCGGCGGCGTCTGAGCCGTCGCCCCCCCCTTGTCATCCCCTAATCGGCAGCCTTCTGCTTAGCCACGTGTAGGTTCCCGTCAATACAGGCCGGTCCCACTTTGGAGATTCGTGCCTTCTTTTATCGCATATGCCCTCCCCATGGGGCAGCGCTAACCGTGCCTCTCCCGAGGTGCGGCTCCCTCGTCAATAAAGCCAGTAGGGTCAATAGGACCAAAGGCTAGGCTGAGTTTAGTCGGTAGGTCTGAGTGGTCGAGCCGTCTCGACAGCACCAGGAGTCCGACATAATCAACGCATCCCTGGTTGCCTGTTGCGTTGGTATCCATGATGGATTCTCAGCCTCCTCTCCTAAGGAAAAAAAAAACCTTCCTGAGCATTCCAGTCCTAACCTTCATCTTGTTAAAATCTCTCTGTATCTCTCTGTATCTTAAATTATAAGTGATAAATATAATAATAAATAAATTTCATTAGAAATACTTAGTATTATTAAAAAGGGCAACTTCAACAAAATTCGCGTAACAATTGCTAATTATATTAAATAAAATAAATAAATATTTGTTACACTTACACCAATTAGCCTAGCCCAAAGTAAGCTCTGTAAGGCTTGTGTTATGGGATCTAGGGTACCGGATAGACATACATATATTATACATATATATTTTTGATAGAAATATATATTAACAACCATGACTAAGGTACAAATGCCCGCATTCATCACACAAACATCTGCCCCCACCGGGACTCGAACCCGGGACCTTAGAGATGGTGACACCTTGAAACTGGTGTACAAACCGCTGAACTATGGAGGTCGTCATATTGCGGACGTATTGAGTTTTTTATTTCAAGAAGATTATAAGTTTCGCTATCATTTTTATTTCATATTTGAGTAAGAATTAATTATAATAATCTATTCTTAATGTACATAAATAGAAAATTGTTTGTTCTCCTTTTATTATCTTTCTTTATGTTCAATAAATTAATACTTATATTATGTTGTTAAATGTAATAAATTATTATATTGGAATTTAATAGTACCTATGGCGCTTAAATTATTAAAGTTGTAATGTCAAATGTGCGAAAGCCATCAAAACCGCAATTTCATCTGTAGACTTAATCGATCCATTTTAAATAAACCAACTAAAAGCTACGTTTTTTAATAGTTACGTTGATCGTATGTTATATATGTTAATATACTAAACGGCTATATGTATATGTAGTTGAACATATAGAAAGTTGAAAAGTTGTAAATATAGAAATTTTAAAAATGAAATCGCGTCGTGTTCACTTTGATTAGTACATTAGAACATAGTTTCGGTGTCGCCAGTAGCCACGTGGATCCACATTTGGGAATATTTATTCACATGCACCCTTATCTATTTATTATACATATAAACATATATATTTTATTCCTTACTCACGTCCGTGAGCCACTATGGGTGCCAGCTGAAAACTAGCGCTGGGTGTTAGACACCCTACACATACTGAGATGGCGACCCTTTGGGCTCGGGCACGCTTAACGCAATTGTTTTATATTAACATCTAACCTAATATTCAAAATCAAAATCAAAATTAATTTTATTCATATATGACTTTATAGAAAGCTCTTTTAAATCGTCCAATTATTTTTCCCTACTACCCATTCAGGACGTATTTTTAGCTGGTAAGAAGAATGGGCACAAGAAACTTAACAGCTTTATCAAAAGTAATAACAATATTTACAATAAATTTATGTCGTTATCATACAATATACAAATGTGTTTAGAATTTATACGGGAAAACAAATATTTACACTTTAGAATGTATCCTCAAATCAACACCAAGCATTGGCGTCATTTAAATAATCATTGACTTTGTAATAGCCCTTACTCATTAGCGTCTTTTTAACATGTACCTTGAACTTATGAAGAGGCAATTTAGCCACACTATGTGGAATCTTGTTATAAAAATTTATACATTTGCCCATAAGCGAACCTCTAGTTTTTGTAGTCTGTACGTTGGAACGGCACGTTTATTTTTATTTCTTGTGTTTAAATTATGCATTTGAAAATTAGTATTTGAAATATTAATTATGTACATTGTGTCTATGCCGAATAAAGAAGTTTATTATTATTATTAGACGCATAGATATACGTTACAATATATATTAACATATTATATTAACATATTTCGAACAAATCGAAAGTGTCCTCAAAAAAGGCCAGGTCAGAAGTACCCGCAATCGTCGAGCATGTATGAGGAATGTTATGAAAGTAGATGAAGCGAAAGAGATATGTAAAGACCGTAGCAAGTGGAAAGACGTAATCTCTGCCTACCCCCATGGGGAAAAGGCGTGAGTGTATGTATGTATGTATGTATGTATAATATATATCTAAATGATCTAAATGAGGACAAACAAACAAAAGCACGGACTAGAGTCAGTGGAAGAAAAATGTATTAATAAAAAAAGCAGTCCACAGATAGAAATTACAAAAACAATGCTATCTAAATTTTCCCACGAGATAGACGATTCAAGGCATGCATCCGTTGGATCGCTAATTAATGCAGTTCGGTTTAGTCGACATTTACTCCTCGCAGCCGCTTCCAGGTAATAGTTACAGCTGCGGCTGTTACTATTTGGTTGGTTCATATTAAAGTGTCTTGCATAATTTTTTCTTTCATTCGTTCTCTTTTCGTGCTGCACAACTCTAGAACAAATTTCCGACACATATCTAGAACTATCTCATTCAGATATTCGTTTGAACTTCACCTTAACCTTATTTTAATGTAATATGTAGTGCTCGGAATAGGTAGTTTAATTATATGTACTTGCGATTTTGTGACATCAATAGTAGATATACGTTGAACAATCCCTCAACTAAATTCAGTCCATAACATTACACAGATCGGGGCGTTGCGGTTTGAATTCTGCGGATGGCTGGCGTCCTCGCCTCTGGAATGTATCCACAGTTGATAATTATACGAGACGTAATACCCGGCACAGATTAACAAATATATATTGTGTATATCGATCTCGTGCGTTAGTTAATGTTAATGAACATAAAGCCTTTAATCGCATTAAGTGGAGGTAGCGAAATCCGATTTGGCGTCGGGCGGAGGCTCTGGAAATAGTAATGTTTTGGTCAGTAGTTCGGGATTACCACACCTACGGATTTGTTAGGTGGCCGAGCTGGTACAGTTAGTTGAGTTGAAATCGTTAAGTAGGGTTTGGTTGAGTTTATTTTAGCTAAATTGCTTGTTTACGTTTGTTTTTAGTAACCAACCTATCTATGGTTTCATTTACTGGCGACCTCTTTAGTTTCAGTTGTTGGTACACCTGTTTTAAGGTATCTAAAGTCCCTGGTTCGATTCCCGGTGGGGGCAGATGATGAGGGAGAGGCAGTGTAATGAAGGCGAGCATTCGTACCTTAGTAATTGTTTGTTGTTAATATATATTTCTAACAAACATATTTATAATGTGTGTATCTATTTATCGTATATTTTACCGTGGCCATGCTTTAACACGAATTAGGCCGGCTCGAACGGAGTGATACCACGGCTTCACAGAAAACCGGCGTAAATTAGCGCTTGCGCTGTGTTTCGCCGAGTGAGGGTACCGGAGGCCCAACCCCCCCTTCCCCCCTTATTCCCTTTTAAAAGGCCGGCAACGCATCTGTGACTCATCTGGTATTGGGTCTGTTCATGGGCAGCGGTTATCTTACCATCAGGTGATCCGTTTGCTCGTTTGCTGCCCTATCCTATAAAAAAAAACAGAAATTAAACACGGACTAGTTATATATAAAATTTTGACGTGAAACGTCTTTAAAATCGCGCCAAAACATACGGGTACCAGGTTTAAAAAGTGGACCGTAACGAAAAGGTCTATATCATCGTACCTTAATAATTAAAAAACTATTAGTCTTAGAAACAAAAATGTGGTGTGAATATTTCACTTATATAGTCAGCTCGCTGTTGTGACATTGAGTTCTTTATTGAAATACTTTAATCACCGTCAATCTTGTTTTTATTTATATATGTATTATATATGTATGTCTATCCGTTACCATAGATTCTATAACACAAGTCTTAAAGAGCTTACTTTTCGGTTAAGTTTCTTTTTTTGTGTTGTATATATATATATAATGAAAATTTCAAAAATATAGCTTATACGTCAGAATAAAACATAGGCTACAATTAATAAAGATACAAGCTGGTGGCCGCGACTTCGTCTGCACATAGATCTTTTCCTTGACATCAATCAATACATAGTATAAAACAAAGTCGCTTTCGCTGTATGTCCGTATGTATGCCTAGATCTTTAAAACTACGCAACGGATTTTGACGCGGTTTTTTTTAATAGATAGAGTGATTCTTAAGGAAGGTTTGTATGTATAATAAATGCATAATATAGTAGAGAAACACTGATAAATTTAAAGGTTTCTAATGTGATGTCGTAAATAAGCACGTTTTTTTGCGCTTATATTGCAAACGCTGGCTGAACCCTACGAGATAGACCAAAATAATGTACTACAGTATTGTACAACTTACAAAAATCAACAAAAAAAGTCCGCGATGGTATATGTCTATCTCTTAGGGATAACCCACCATAACCATTTTTTCACTGCACCCGTGCGAAGCCGGGGCGGGTCGCTAGTATATATATATAATGAAAATTTCAAAAATATAGCTTATACGTCAGAATAAAACATAGGCTACAATTAATAAAGATACAAGCTGGTGGCCGCGACTTCGTCTGCACATAGATCTTTTCCTTGACATTATTGATAAATATTAATTTAGCTAACTTTAAAAATACGCGATTATAAATAAAGGTTTTTTTTGTGTATGTAGTTTATAAGTTAAGCCCTAATAAGTTGTGTTTCTGTATTAACAACAGTCGGCAAATTTGTTTCCAGGAGTCATGAGTAAAACCAATATTTTTTTCTATTATAGACTTGTTAATTTAAAAAAAGAAAAAATTATACTTACTTGTAACTTTGCGTACTGATCTCTGAATAAACGCACTTTGTACTACACCATGAAAATCGCAATTTATTTTAAAAACAACTATTTGAACATCATTCGTGACAGCGTCGGACTGGCCATACAGCCGAGGTGGCATTTGCCAGCCGGGCCCCAGCCTGCGCGGGCCCCCCACGGGCCTAGGTTGCGGGGCATGCGGCAGGGCACGTAGCACAAGGGCAACGCTGCGCGGGCTCCCTGTGCTACGGTTGCCCGCGTGCATGTCTCGGAAACTATGCGTCGTACAAAAAAGGACTCTCGGGCCTCGGGATTGCGATCAGCCACCCGGGCTCTTCCGGCCCAGTCCGACCCTGATTCGTGACATTATGGTTCATTATTACATTATGACGACAAATTGTGAAGAGTGTGTAAAAATTCGTTAAATTTGCTATCGTCGTTATTAAATTTATAATGAAATCTTTAGTATGGAATAAGCTGAAATCTTTGAAATCTCCATACAAAATGGCAATTTCTTACTTTGAACCCTAAGATATACAATGTATATAGTCCTTAAAAGCTTTTTTGCATTGATAGATACCGTACGTTTATTGACTGAGGTATTAGGTGTTCCGTGATGGAGAAGCTCCTTCTAAAGGCCTCATATTTTATGCCCGTTCCTTATAATAAAGGAAGATACATCCCGGTCATAAAACAGCGACAAAGTATGAAATATACATATTCGAACAATTTCCTTAATGCACAGTTCTTCCCACGGGTACCTTCGCATAAATTAATTTCCCTGATCCTAAGTAATTGCTTTGTTTCACAAGTACCGGTAGGTATTAAACGCGATAATTTCATGATTATTCGGCAGTGCTTTACCCGAACACGTCGACGAAACAATTTGATAACGAACGCGTCTTTACCAACTGAAAGAGCCTTCGGCAAATTTTGTTTTCCAATTGCCGGCCTAATTGAAAAAGTTTGCGCCTGCGGGATTACCTGGCGTCCCGTAATTGTGGCCGGCGAAGTCTTGGCTCTAATCGTCTCATTACCATTGGAAAAAAAGCTTAGGATGATTGCTTAATCTACGGTGCTATGATCTTCGAGCTCCGCTTTTATTTTTGAATTATTTCTAAAGTAGATGGCTGTAGTATGTATGTTGTATTTTGTATTGCAGTAGACTTCTGGCCACAATTACAGATTCGCAACTTCCATTGCTATATACTCTGTCCTGGTGGCTCCACTGAAAATCAGCGTCATAGTTATCTGTGGCTATTAGCTGAGTGGAGTCGCATTTGGTCGCCATTTGTTGTTAATTTATTTATTGTATTCTGTATTATATTGTACCTGTACTTTAGCTTTAATATGTTAAATTAGCGCTAAATAAAAATCTTTTCTTTCCTTTCTTTCTTTCTTTTCATTGGAGACGGTAACTATCACCTCGGCTATTAATACACGTGGGTTTGGTAGGTATTGACTCTCCCCCGAGAAGGGTTCCCTGGTATTTGATCCCCTATCGAAGCCCCCTACAATGCCTGATGACGGGTATCCCTGAGGTGTTAGTAGGCCCTCCCCCTTCTCGGGAGGAGAACCCCGAGCCCCACATAGCCACCGGTCAGCGGCATGCAGTTCAATGTATTTCCTCAGCGCAACAAAAAAATAGGCGTCCAGACATTGCCAGAGAATCATCCACAGATAAGTGAAATCAGGTTTATTTTAAGTTATTATTATTATTTATTACGAGGAATATTAAAGGGAAGTAAAAATTACACTGTTCAAATTATACTGTCAGTCTCTGCACACGTACACTCTATTGGTGAGGTACACGAGGCATGCCTTTTTTTTTTTTTTGTTTCCTGAGGAAAATGCATTAAATTGCATACCCCGGCTGTGGCGAGCCGGCGGTTATGTGGGGCTCTCCTCCCCAGAAGGGGGAGGCCTACCCACTAAAAACCTCAGGGATGGCCTTCCTCAGGCATGTAGGGAGCCCCCGGGAACACCAAGCCACCTCCGGGAACCCCCAGCCTCTGCTCCCCTGCCTAGAGGGGAGCCCTCCTCAGGGGAGGCTACACTACCTCCCGCGGTCTCCTCCACCGACGACGCCCCCCGGCCACGGAAGGGCGTGGTCCATCCCGGTCGCCGTAGCAGTCGCGACTTCCTCGCGCCCGCCGGCAACCCGCGGCGGCGCCGCAGCTGTGCTACCGAGCACACGAGGCATGCCTACAGCGGATTTCGTGTGCAGTATAACAATACCTCTGAAGGAATTGTTGTACTGCACCGCACTGCACCACCATATTGCCCTGAGGGAGTTAAATGCCCCACCATTCTCTTCAATCATTCCTCTTATCCATCAACATTCGCGAAATATTAAAATAGTTGATTGAGAAGGAATGCCACGGGTATTGAGCCTGCTTTTGCACATTTTTTTGGTATTTAAACAAGTTTTCATAAATAAGTTAACAAGATAAATAATTTAAGAAAACATCTCTTTATTATATAGATATGTACTCAACATTTCATATCATAAGCGCAGAACTATCGTGCTCTGGATAGCAATCCGAAACTTGACCTTTTTTATGCGTAATTAAATATTATAGCATCCTCAACCGACAGTTCAATTTCCATACGAATATGAGCTTAATACCTCGGTAATAGAAACTGTCGGGCACGACTACAAACGCGCGGTTGCCTTACACATAAGTTATGACCTGCCCGCGTCTTTTTACGTTGTCGCACTGACAAATTTATACGTGACAGAGTCGGGATGGAAACATTAAATAAAAGTAAGCGAGAAATGTCTACGCTCATTTTATGTACGGAAATATTTAAAAGGGGAATCACTTATGCCACATAAGTTTGCGAAATTCCGTTAGTGAAACTCATAAACTCATAATCAACTAAACTAGGTTTATAGATAAGCGAAGAAAAAGATTTATCCATCTTTTTCTTTTGCAAGGAAAGGAACTATACATTTTCGGGTGGTAAAAATTATGTTATTCTCACTCGCCCAATTATTTTTATCTTTGTGCCAAATTAAAAATGTTGCTGCAGGAAATTTATTTACCATTGTAAAAATGGTATATCTTTGCCTATATCCTTCTCCGGATTCCAAACTATTCCTATGTCAAATTTTATTTAAAATCGGTACAGTAGTTTGTAAGCCTATTCACACAAAAAATCATCTCCTATTTTTACCCCTTTTAGGGTTATATTTTTACTAACTTCGAATGTCATATTTATTTCTATATAATTAACAGCTTAAAACATAGGACCCAAACTGCTATTTTAAAAGACGTACTTTATAGATATCATCCCCTATTTTAACATTTTACAGAACCTTTTTCGCATTATAAAATAGCTTTGTCCTTTTTCAGGCTCTCGACCATCTGTGTACCAAATTTAGTTTTCATTTCAGTAGTTTTGATGTGACATCGCGACAAACAGACTATTTAATTTCGTAATTATAATATTACTTAAATTAATGAAAGAATACTATTTTTCCTAGAAGCAACATTACACAAATCAAATTAAATTACTATATAATAATTTTAATCAATTTTTTACACTCTAAATATTATTTTGTTTCATAAAAACTATAACCATCCATTTATTCAAGTTTCTCTTAAATATTATACCATGCAACAGTTTTAAATCGTCTGGTAACTTATTATATACACATATTTTCCATTTATATATGTCAGTTTTACATGGAGGGTTGTAAAGCAAGTTTTTTGTTGAGCTTTTGGTTTGTGGGTATCCACAGTCATACCCATTGGTTTGAAATTGACTGTGTAAACTAAGACGGTGTGGGTTTTACAAGGAGGCATTTTGAACCCTTTAACTTCTTTCAAGACTTATCGATCGCCTTAACAATATCAAATTCAAATTGATTGTTCTTGTTTTATCGCTTTTTAAAAGAATTTCAAAAAATAAGCATTTTTCTCTCAAAATATAAGTGTAAGTTGTCAATATCTGTCAATTCAAAGAATGTCGTCGTCTTACGTCCGGATGGATGGTTCGCAGCGCGCCGCTTTTGATACATTTCGCTGTGGAAGGCTCGCACCCAATCCATCATGAGCTCAGCTTGTTTTGTCGGTCGTATTGTTAGCTATTGCACGGACATATGTCGCGACTGACGGGAACTGACAACTCCGAGTCGTCATTGGATTCTACGTTAGTTCCTCTTGTTTCCGATGTGTATCTGATCACAAAGTATGCATGTTGTAATATAAGTGTCGAAGAGTTATTGTTACTTTAGTGAGAGGCTTTTGAACCTTTTCGAATTTTTTTTTTTACTTGTATGTTTCTTACATCTGTACTTTTGGATAAATCGACAGTTCAAATGGTCACAGCAAACGACTTCTTTTTTTTTATAGGATAGGGCAGCAAACGAGCAAACGGATCATCTGATGGTAAGCGATAACCGTTGCCCATGGACACCCGCACCAGAGGAGTCACAGATGCGTTGCCGGGCCTCCGGTACCCTCACTCACTCGGCGAAACACAGCGCAAGTGCTTTTTTACGCCAGTTTTCTGTGAGGCCGTGGTATCACTCCGGTCGAGTCGGCCCAATTCGTGCCGAAGCATGGCTCTCCCACGGTAAGACTCCCACTTCTAATTGGGAGGTTTTGGGTCCGATGTCCGATCATAGCGTTTAAAAAATTACATATGTACATTTATTCCACGTTCCTACGACGAAGCAAGACATCATGAGGCAAGTGGCATACAACTGACGAAAATCAAAGGAGTCGACGAATACGCATTTGTGTAGTTCATTCCGCTTCACTTCGATGGATGTGAGATGATGATGACAAGTGGTGTAATCATCATTCATTAACTTTAGTCAATGGACGTCTACAGCTAGCTATATGCCTCTCCCGAGTAGCTCCATAGCGATTGCTGCTGACTTTGCTGATTGCTGCTGAAAGATGTTCACCGTATCGTCATACATACATACATACACTCACGCCTTTTTCCACGGGGGTAGGCAGAGATTACGTCCTTCCATTGCTACGGTCCTTACATATCTCTTTCGCTTCATCTACTTTATAACATTCCTCATACATGCTCGACGATTGCGGGTACTTCTGACCTGGCCGTATTGACCGTATCGTCAGCTTACCTTATTTGAGGTCTATCATTACTGCTGTGCTTACGCTCACTACTCGACCTTTCCGTCCGAAGGGCCGTGCATCCTGAGAACAATGCCCTGTCTAATTCATTTTAGTTTCGGTTTTATTTGTATAAATATTCAATCAGACCTTTTTACTTTAAATACCATTTACTTTTATGCTCAAGTATTTTGAAGTTAGAAACCTCGAGCTCTCATAGAGATCGGTTACCCGATGTACAAACACACTCCAATAACACTTTATTTATTTATTTAATAAGAATAACTAACAGCTATCACAATAAAATATTAACTATAAAACTATACTTAATGTAAGTAGGTACATAGTTTTAAGGTACGTTTAGTGTTTACATAATATAGTCTAATCATTGTGAAGCCCATACCGTTATCCACAGATTATTAATAGTAGGTATTACTCGATCTAACATTTATATGATTATATCTAGTGATTAATTGTTGGATCACATTAGTAGGTATATGTAGTTTAAAAACATCAATTAGTTGCAGTAGTGTATGAGATGTGGAAAAACAATAAAGAAAAATAAGTTAACAACTTATACTTTTTAACAATTTTTAGCAAAAAAAAAATTAATAAATACTAACTCAACCTTGTAAAATATCTATCACTAATCTCTTGAAGATTGACTCTGATTCAATAAATAAATCTTTGAAGAACCCAAGTCGTTCTAGCTTACTTTATTTATAACCAGACTAGGTTTTATGAGTTGGTGATAATAACTGACTTTGGAATAGTGTATTTATTACTGATCTATGTTAAAATTCCAGATATCTATATTCAGCTCTAACATAAGTGCGCTTGTGGAAGACTTGATTTTGCCTGTATCATTGGTTCGAACTAAAAATTGAGACGACGCAAATTGAATACGCTGTTACTGGCTCAGACGCTCAAGATCGCCGTGTCGTGATGGTTTAAGTAGTGTGATGGAAAATGTGAGCTTTATATTCCTAACAGATAATATTTTTGGTAGGATCTAATTCGACACCATTACGAGACATTACGAGCAAAATTCTACACATTTTACAATTATATTTGCGTATTTATTGAAATAATAGCTTCAAGACTTCGTCTGCGCAGAATTAGTATTTCGAGAAGTTTATATTAGCGTGGCGTATATCTTTATAAATGTGTTAAAGCTGTATTATTGTAAACTTTTAATATTCATTCAGATTTTACAACAAACATCCATCCACACAAACTTTCGCGTTCAGTATGTTAGTAGGGATATTGAAAAATTTTACATGGAAAACAAAATGTTACGTTCTACGTGCCCTAATCAATCCATCACGCCTTGGCTTTGAGCTCGCCTTGTTTGCTGATTCCTGGCCGATCCATCAACAGCAACGCGATCCTCGCGATGATAAAAGGATTTTTAATACACCGTTTTTATTAACGCCTGGTAATTATTGAAATTTTCAAGTAGTCAACAAGACCCGTAACTGAAGAGCACGCACGAAAGTATTAATGAGGCGAGGAAGCTAGGAAAGTATATTTGAATCTTAGCTAATGGAAGACTGTGATCTCTCCTTCTCTTCTCCTTTCCTCTTTGTGGGTATAGGTATATATAAAATTTTTGATTTTACAGTCATTACACATAGACAGTCCCAGAAACCCCAACTATCTGCACACTGATCGATCTTGCCTTTATAACACCCAGCGCCTTCTTGCTATTTACACTAAAGGGTCAGTCTATATTGTAGGTTACAATAGGTGGAATGGTAGGAAAAATACACAGATTTGAATACAATAAATGCTGCAGAAAGCAAAAGGCTCGGCTAAATCCAAACCAAACAATCTGACTACCCTCCTGTTGGTAACAGTCGCCTATAGTACATGTATACGTTTAGGGTCAGTACAGGACAGGTATAGGTTCCTATGGCAGGAGAAGGCGAGCAAGCGCTAGCCTAATGACCCTGCCGTGAAGGCAGCGTGCGCGGCTGGCTACCGCGTACGCCGTCGAAGTGCCACTTTACCTTTGGGATTGTCCTAGTGTTCTCGGACAATCCCCCCCTTGGCGATGGCTTGACCAACTAGGTCGAGCTAGCCTGTGAGCGCATGGAGGTAGAATCACGAAAGCGCAACTCGCCACGCACCCCGATATGGGCTTGGAAGACACCGGGGGGGTTTTGTTTCTCAGACCGGAAAACCCATACCGATTGACTCAGATACTCACCGGGCACGGCTGCTTCGGTGAGTATCTGTGTCGAATAGGACGGGAGGGATCGACACATTGCCAACACTGCGCATCCGACCTTGACTCGGCCCAGCACACGCTGGGGGAGTGCCCCGCGTGGGCCTCCGAGCGCCGAGTCTTGGTCGCAGAGATCGGGCGAGATCTGTCTCCGCCGGCATTGATTGCGGCAATGCTGGCGGACGAGGGAGGTTGGAGGGCTGTGGCCTCCTTCTGTGAAGCAGTGATGCTCCAGAAGGAGGCCGCTGAGCGGGGTCGGGAGATGGCCGATCCCGCTCGAAAAAGGCGGCGCCGGGCTCGGTAGCACAACTGCAGTGCCGCCGCGGGTCGCCGGCGGGCGCGAGGAAGTCGCGACTGCTACGGCGACCCGGGAGGGACCACGCCCCTTCCATGGTCGGAGGGCGTCGTCGGTGGAGGAGACCGGGGGAGGTAGTAGCCTCCCCCGAAGAGGGCTCCCCTCTAGGCAGTGGAGCGGAGGCTGGGGGTTCCCGGAAGTGGCTTGATGTTCCCGGGGACTCCCTACATACCTGAGGAAGACCATCCCTGAGGTTTTTAGTGGGTAGGCCTCCCCTTCTGGGGAGGAGAGCCCCACATAACCGCCACAGCCGGGCTATGCAATTTAATGCATTTTACTCAGGGGAACAAAAAAAAAATTGCATGCTCTTTAGGAGCATTTCCCCTCGAAACAAAAAGGTATAGGTTCCTATGGACTTTGCAGCAAATCTGTAACTCGACAAAAACCACAATGTGCGTTGCCAACATGTGACGTAGGATGTAGTCACAGTAACCAGTCATTTTACTGTCTATTTTACTTCACACCGGAACATATAAATACGAATGCTACCTAGCAGCTATGTAAGACTGAAGTATTTTGACAGATGACCCTGATAGTCTTCCTCCTGTATCCAGTCTTCAGGCTCAGCGGTTGATAGGCCAAGAATTTGCCGTGTACCTTGACGAGTCTAGTTGGATGTCCATTGACTTCTTTCTATCTTCTATTTATCTAGATAGAACTTTTAGGTAAATATTGTTATCAACAATATCAACACCTTCTAGAAATAACGGCTTAATTATTTAAAGCAATGGAATACTCGCGTGACTTGCACTCTTCCCGACTGACTGAATATTGATCCCTGATCAAAGTCATATATAATTATTAAACCTTTTAAAATCAAATGTGCAACTGTATTCTGCCACGTGGCTCACTGTGCTGCCATCTATTGGATAATGTCACAATCAGAAAAGAGACAGTTTACATTACAATGACTGCGTACAATAATTAAGGTTTTAACAATATATTCTCGACAACTTTCAGTGTGGATTCTCCAAAATTCGCAGGAGTATGTAGTAATTTGGAATTGCATTTTAATTAAGTGTCATATTATTTATCGTCTTTCAAGTATATTGTATGAAGAACAACTTTAGATCCCGAAAGACGCATTCCCACCAACCCGGATTCAATATTAACAATTGTTATTCAACTAACAACAATCTTATTGATATAAATGTTATTTGATACGGACACAATACCTATTATGAACAATACAGATTGTATTGTAAGTGCTCGTTGCCCGGGTCACAACCTGTCTTAAGCCCGTATGCCCTGATCAAGGCCTACTACGAGCGCTTAAACTGAGCTAAGTAAATGTTGAAACAGAGACAGCGCTATAGCAGGATATGTTGCCTTCTCGCTCCGACTGCGGTCTTAGGAATCGTTTAAGCCATGATAGTTGTCGACTTGCGAGGGCATTTCTCCCAACCCTCCGGAACTCGACGGCCGATGGTCAATCCTGTGTTATTGTGTTAGCTCGTCTAATTTTATTAGTTAACTACAATTGGATGATGGGAGCCATTGTAGAGTTTAAGCTCGTCCTGTAAATGTAATTAAACTATCTTTTATAATATGCACTTACGTTTTTGTTTTGGACTTTTCCTCTAATCCACAAGAAAGTAACACATAATAAATACATGTAAAAAACTAGATACATACATTTTCTTCGATATGATGAATTTGTATGTTAGTCATTTGTACCTTAGCCATGGTTGTTATAATATATTTCTACCAAATTAATTTATATATGTATAATATATGTATATCTATCCGTTACCCTAGATCCTATATCACAAACTTTACATAGCTTACTTTGGTGTAGGCTAATCGGTGTAAGAAATATTTATTATTTATTTACCTATCTAGTTAATATTAAAACATGTTTACATAAGCTTTATGCACTTAAAGCACGTAAATGCTCGCTTCTAACAACCGTCTGTGTTATACGAGAATACTTAAAGATCATCAGCGCACATTCAAGACGCCATTTATTCTACACAGCCATATTCACTGGATCAGCAACACACGTTTAAATAAATAGCTCGTAATTCAGCGTACATCGGGGGCATTATGGCAGAAATCAAAATGTTTTATTCATGCGAGGGGCAAGCGCACCTCTGCCAAGGAACGCAACATTAGGGTGTGTTTCCATCAAATGTACCTACTAGAGAAAGCTAGCGATGTATGGGGGAAAAAAGCAAGTTAGTACCGGAGAATCTGGTAATCCCTGTGTAAGTTACCTTAAAAATATATTACTGGAGCACCAAAAGCTTAATTTGCTTGAAGGAAACAACTGCCCATTATTCGTAGGTATATAGTTTTATTTGTATATGTTATTGTTTTTTATGTTCTCGGGTGTATACTTTTGAAATATAGGTTATGTATATTAATTACTAGCGGACCCGACAGACTTCGTCCTGTCAAAAAGATTTGTACAGTGGCAGTTTTTTGTTCCTAATTATTTTATAGATAATGTCGCATAGCCAACCAAATCGCAAAAAAAGTCTAAATCACCTATTACATTTTGTGGCTATTCAATTTTGGAACGTGACATTAAATCCTCCAACGATGTATTCTGTGCTCCAACGCACGCACGCACACTGTTTTGATAGATATGATTGAATTTCGACTATATGTAGCGTTAATAAAGCGCAAATTGACTCTTTGATGTTAGGAACACACCTTCATTGCTTAGACAACAGTGAGTGCTTGCAATATGAACTTTATGCAATAACAATAAAGCTCAATTCGACTGTACGTTTTAGTTAGAAAACGTTTGCATGGGAAAATAAAAGGGCTGTTTTTAGGGTATTTCCGATAATTATTCGAATTTTCCTCATTGTAAAAACCCTCCTTGAACTTCAACGAACATTAACAGAAAAGAATTGGCCAAATTGGTCCAGGCGTTGTTGAGTTATGAGCTTACCAACACATTTTGCGATTCATTTTTATATATAAGATTATTATACGTAACAGGTGATGTCACAGCGTGTTATAGTGGATACCTATTTTACGTCAAGTAGCAATTCCAAACAAATTTTGTTACAATCATGATAGATTTTTTCTTTTGGTTTTTTATTCTTCTTTTCTTAGTCTCAATCTTGTAGAATACTATTTGTAACTTCGTAGCCCTCTACTCTCCTCATAGGGTGATGGCTGAAAATCAGTGTTTTGCCCTTCTAGGTAAAAATCCCCACTGAGCCTTGGCCCTTTCAGGCACTGCAACACACATGCACATCTAATTCTTACCGTTTTTGATTAGATTTTTATTTATGTGTATACATTGTGTTTAGTGTGTTTTTGCCTGAATAAACGTTTTATCTATCTATCTAAGTTAGAATAAAAATATCTAATTTTCACAGCTCCCTTTACTTAAGAAAATATTATGACTACTTTTTGAAAAAAAAATTACGGAATTCAAGATTTTGTATTAAAATGTTGTTTTTGTATATGCTTGAAAGTTAGGAATTCAATTTAGCTCAAAAGTCAGAATTTATATTTAATTATTTATTATTTGTTTCGTTTTTCATAAATGCCATTAATTAGCTCATACTAAATCTGTAGGGATGTCAATACTGTACATGAAATATATTTACAAAATAACTAATAATCGTTATAGAAACAAAACTACTTGACGGATTTTAACGTAACTTGGTACAATTATTTTTCATACTCCTGAACTGGTTATAGTACTTTTCATCACACTACAATCAATAGGAGTAGAACAGTGAAGGTAAATATTGGAAAAACGGTAGAAGTTACTCCATTTTTTCAACTTCCGTCGCGTGTGCAACCTTAATGGTTATAGCTTCACAGAAATCATGTATGACGAAAATGTTCTCTTTAAAATTATATAAAAAATATCCCACGGCAGCATATGTCTATCTTTTATGGTTGACTCACAATAACACGTGCAACTCCCGATGGCTTAGCAGTTCGAAGCTTTCTGATTATATTGTATATTCTTACGTTTATAACACCCTCGGTCATTAAAAATGCAACCTTAAATTATCCATGAGGACGAAGTCGTGGGCACAGCTAGTGCACAATAAAACTGTTCACTATCGATTTTCGCTTCCGACGTTGTGTAGATATGTTAACCAGTTATCCCAAAAAATAACTTATTGTCTAATAATTTAAGGTAACTTATAGTTTGATTGTAAATAATGTATGTATGTTTCTTCTTTTTATTTTTATCTATGTTTCGTTTTCTTTGTTATTCCGTAATTAGGTTTTGTTACCTATTCCAACATATCAACTTGACAGTTGTATCTTTGCTGCACATTAATAATATAATTAGAAGAATGTACATATTATAGGTTTCAAACTAGTTTTTTAGGTTCGGTATAGATTATTATTGTTTCGTACTAATTATTATTAAATAAATTACTATGAATAGCGTTGTTCAATAAAATGGCTAGTTGTTTGATTGAACGGATATTTCAACAAGTTCATTGCTAAGATGTACACTATAAAAAGTCGTATCGCACTTCTTCTCAGCAACACCTTTACTACTGGAGACGCACCCTTACATTTATCCGTGCCCCAGCTTATCTTTTCAAAAACCGGTCAAGTGCAAATTAAACCCGACGATATCGGGGAAAGTTGGGAGTTGTTTCTATTACATATCGCCGGCTATTTCTTTTTTTTTGTGGATTGGGCAAGATTTGTTCGAGGCATGCAACCTTTTTGGAGAGATGGGGTAACTTGTGAACTGGAAAGTGAGGTAAAAATATGTACGAAATAGCTAGTTTTTTATGGATAAGAATGTCGTATCAAATTCAAATCAGTCGACCATGCAGTGATGGCTGTGTCTTAAATACACGTCCTTTCTTCTCGTTGGGTTGAGTTGGATTCGTTGGGTTAAATGAACTGTTGAATTTTGCCGTAATTATACAACATACATTTATTTATGTTTATTCTCTCCGTAACAGATTGCAGGTGTATTAAACACCTATCCGGGTAGTTCGAAGGGATGAAATAGCGTCTTCCTAAGTCGGCCCATACAAAATCCACTATAAGGAAGGGAACGATTCTTAATCGATCACAAGACAGATTCCGCCGCAATTAAATCACAGTGAAAAGATGAAAATTTAAAAATCTTATACTGGACAAAGGTCGAACGTTGTCATCTGTTACAGGAGTCAGAACATGGTATAACTCCCGTTGGGTGTTCTTCTTCAGGCAAGACTGGTATTGGGGGCTTTAGTTACAGGTAAGAACAGTATTCCATGTGTGGCTGAACCTGTGCCTACCGAAGTGAATGGGATGAGCAGATATGAAATTGAGTGCGTCGAGATTCTTCGAGGCTAATTTGACCTTCTAAAGGCTTTGAACTGAACTTTTCTCGAAATATGTAGAAAGATTCCTAAATTGCTTGTGGCATTTAGGATGGTAGTGCTGTCAAATGAATGTCAAGTAATGCGACTACAACTAACATTTACTAGTATCAAAGTACTCGTACTATCAACTACAAAGTACTCGTACTATCAACTACAAAGTACTCGTACTATCACGGCATGAGATGTGCATAACAGTGAGTGCCGCAGATTTTTACCTGACTTTAAATAATTAATTTCGCTTTATTTTTTTAATGGATATTATGCGATTATTCAGCTGATTATATAAGTTTTTAGTAATTCTTTCTTATTTGTACACTTAAATACAATTTAAAGTAACTAAAGATTTTAACAGTTCCACTTTGCTGTATCGATAAAAGCTTGTATTAACAGCACGACGTAATGTTGATTCTCTTAGCAAGTAATTCGAAAGTCCAGCTTTCATTAAAACGATTGGCTCCAAAGTTTGTAGACCATGTTGTCAGCGCCTGTATTTTTAGCGCTAAAAGGGTAAACACAGTCAGGTTTAAGCGCAGTTCGCGGATTCGCCCGGATCAATCTGATTGGAACCCTGATGGGTCTAGAGAAAACAATCCAGGGGCGTTGAGTTTGCGACGATGTTATTTGCTTTTCTTTCTGGATCGTGATCAGTTTGTGGTTTGTCCGTTCCACATTTACCTGTTTCATGCTTAGTCAAAAGTAATTCATAATCTATGAACTTAAGCTCTATTTCTGTTTGCGAGTTTTATAATTTATTTCTCTTGACCAGACCCGCGGTTTAACCTTACTATGTTGTTATAAAACAACAGCGAGTTTGTCTTGTTTATTTCCCTTCGAACCACTTTAGCCACAAAATTTCATGTATTTTTACTGTATTCACTAGCACTGTGGTTCCTTGTGATTAAGATTGTTTTTGTAGTCAATCTACGTGTCTTGGTCACAAGTAAAAACTTTTCTTCTAACCTTTGACATTCACTAAAGACTAGAGAAGAAGTCATCAAGATTAACAGATTGATAATATTGTAATATATTGTCTATTATGAAATACTAAAAATACTAAAATAATAGTTAATAGAAAGAGATGGAGTAACTTAGATGAAAGATTAACAATTATATATATACGGCTCTTATTAAGAACGTACTCGTATGGCTGCCGAATACACAAGAGTAGGAATCTCTATCGTAAGATAGCTTGGACATGAATGATCGTTGAAGTTAGTCATAAATCTTTTGAAGTAAGTATGAGTATGCTATAGAAAGGAGAGTAACAGCAGGAAACGAAGTTAAAGTAAATGGTTTATTTGGCAGTCAGACCTTGACAAAAAAGGGCTAGTTGTGCATGGTCCCTACGCTTATGAATGGAAGTGAATGCTGATGTGGTGAAAGAAGGATAAAAGCAAGATTAATACAGTGGGAATGAGAGTTTTGAGAGGAATGTCTGGAGTAACGATGAAGAATAAATGGCAAAATAATGGAGTAAGGGAAATGTAAATGTGTTCTTTCAGAGGGAGTGACAAAAATCTAGAAGGGAATGCTTAGATGGTTTTTACACGTAGAAAGGAGGGACGAAAAGAATATACTTGTAGAAGCTAAGATAAGCACACTATTTACTACGCTCTATGAAAATATTTAAGTTTATTATGTATTTGTGATAATAAAAGCTGTTTTCTCAAACATGCACGAAGACATTGCCATTATATGCGTAGAGTTGTAGTAAGTTGTAGTGACGAAAATTGAGAAAGGATAAATGAAAGAGAACTGGTGAAAGATATTTATTAAGCAAATATATGTATACTTGAACCAAAGACGTATTAATGATAGTCGAGAAGCTGGAGAAGTATGTTTGGATCGTGGCAAGTGGACAACTATGATCTCTGCCTACCCCCATGGGAAAGAAGTGAGTATACGAGTATATCATGTACGAGTATGTATTACAAAGCTCTATATGACAGTTGTCATTAGTTGAATATTAATAAAGTACGAAAACTTTTAACATTTTATGAATCCATCGTCCGGATGTCGGGTCCATGGACACATTTAGAGGGGAGCCACAAGCAGCAGAATGGGAATTGTAACCCACGTGTATCTTTTGAGCTTCATTCTAATTAATCTCTCTATACCTACCTATACCCGATATTCCACGATAGCCGCTTTTGTTACACGTTTCACTAAAGAACTTCTAGAAATTATGTGTATTCCGATATCTGGTAACTTTGTTTGTACTGTTATTAGTATTATCATAAAAATTATTCCTTCTGATGAGAAGGGTGCTTCACCTAGCAAAAGTAATCATTTACCTTGTAAAGTTTAATCGTTGTGAGTGAGGATTCCAGTGCTTATCGTGGCCATTGCCAGTATCTTGGTGATTATGTCGGTTTCCACACCGGCCAGAGCGGTCTGACCAGCGTGACTTACCGACTAAACTCAACCTGTGCCTATTAAGGTCTAAGAACCATATAAGCAAATTGTGAGTGCGATCGCCCCCTCAGGAGAAGAAGCGATGCAGTGCAGGCCCATAAAAGGGGCCCAAACCTCTTAAGAGGCGCGGGAAGCCAATGTGGTGCCGGCCTTATCTTGAGGGAACCTAGTCATGGTGATATTGAAGGCTGTTAAACTAAGGGATCGTGGAAGGGTTTGGCGGCGCAGATGCCGCCTGAAAGGACAGAAGGTCCTGCGTTAGTCAGTTATGAGGGTCGACGAGAGCGTGACGAGGTCGCCAGTTTCTTATAACTGAGCGCGAGTAATACCAGCGGTAATATGAGCGTCCAGAGGTTATGGGTTACTCCCACCAAAGAACCACATTTTAATTAAAAAAGAAACACTTATTAACGTCCCAGTACTTGTAACCTAAATATCATCAGACATTACATAATCCGTTGCAACAAACACAGATATAGGTTTCAATTAACCAATTGGTAAAAGCAGGATACGTTCATTATGGTCAGCGCGACCACCTACAGCGCGCGCTTATAAGGATGTGAACGCGCCTCGTATAGTAATCATTGTTATTGTTAGTTTATCATTTAATTAATTTAGATTTTTATTAGTCTTATGGTAAGTGGTTAGTGGTGTTCTACAGATTTCTACACATGTCTGATGGTCTTTACTATAGACAAAAACAAAATAAATAGATCGATGACTCCATATAAAGATTTTGAGGTCGTGTAAAGCTAGTTCGATTTTTTGTACAAACTAGCTTTCTACCTTTTCGCCCGCGTTATAACGGATTTTCCAAATGGCAAGATACATTTTCTCACAAAAACACTTATCTTGTTTCCGGTGTTTTTAATTGATTTTCCCGCAGTAAAAAATATATACTGTGGTACGATTTCCCTATATCCCTCTAAGAGTCTGAAACTATCCCTATGTTAACTATCACCTAAATCGGTTCAGATCATTCCAACAAAATATATCACCCCCTATTTTACCCACTTTAGAGTATAATTTAATAAACATTCAATGTCGTATTTTTATATCTAATCCCACCAGCATCAGTATATTCTTAGCAGTTCCAGCTGTTTCATCATATGTGTAAGTCCTTTCGGTGGCCTTCTACCAAGGCACTAAGTTACACTGGACAGGGACAGTCTTTTGGAAGGTGTTCAGATAAAATTTCAGTAGTGTAAACTATCGGTTATATAGTGTAATTTTAGAGCTAACGGGATACAGAATTCTCCCAAAGTAAGTAAGTCCAGTTATTTTGCATTTCCACGTTCATTCCATATATCTAACGTTCTGAAAGTGTTGATAAAACGATTTTGCTATTTCACTGTCTTCCAATCTCTTGCGATCCTTACTCTACTTTATCGGCATCTTGACCTTGGCCAAAGTTCGTGTGAGAATTTTTCTTTTGTGATAGATGTGATAATACAGATCCGACTATTTATTAAGTATCCAAAGTTATTCAACTCTAGAGAAAGTCAATGGATCACCTGAATGTGACACGACTTCAAAGTCTTTATGCCTCTAAAGTAAAGTCTATTCGCATCTATCTTACTCGTAAAGTGGTTTTTACAAAAAATCATAAATTATTAAAGGCCAGTTCAGACGTGATATTAATTAGTTATTGTAAATTCAGACTATTTTACGACAAAAATACACACAGTTACTGAGGTCATTCTGACGTATCAATCGATACTGTCTCGCGCTGGACAAACTAAATCAGTCCTCTGCCCTCATAGACCCCTCCCTACGTCCCTGTATTTGTGGATCGCCAGTCCTGGGATACATTGGGTGCTTGATATTAGTTATCGATAAATAAAACCGTTCACGGCTCAATAAAAAAACCTCTTTTTTGTCGTTGTTTAATTAAATCACTGTCACGTTTTGTTTCTTACATTTGACGGGATGTTATAAACTGACAGTTACTATTGTGAAATTGGTAATGTTTTCTTGTTTATTAAATCATTCATTAGTAATAGTGTAAATTGCGCAATCGACTCATATAGTAAAAAGACTTAATATGTCGTGTTCTGTAATTGGTTAAAATATCAATTATTTATGTCTTTACAAGCACTTATTTAAATAGGGTCTTGGACTATACTTGGAGTAATAAAATGATATGTTGTTTTGTTCTGGGATAGTGTATGCGGTTAGAATTAATTATGAACAGGAATAATTAGATAAGAATCATAACTTTTCTTTATTTTTAACATAATAAATTATTATTTTTAATGTGAAAGTCACGTGGTTACAAACGCCAATCACAGCGCGTGACGTCATTTGTCATTGTCACTTGTCACCTACTACTTGTTTACGGTGTTTGTGATTTCGAAACCTCGTTTATTTCTTGCATATTCTCTGTGGTTTAAAGTTTTAGTCGTTTCCTTGAAGTAAAATTTCAGTTTATTTTCGATGGCAAAGAAATTTGTAAGAGCTGATAGTTCAAATTTGCCACGTATCGACGTCATGATGGTGGCAGAATTTTTCGCTAAAAACCCTGATTTTATCTCATCGGAATTCAGAAATGTAAAAACTGTCGCGTAGGTATTATTACACACATGAAAAGTGAATCAAAATTTCTTTAAATTTGATTTTAATTGACCCATGGTTGGTTGCAATGTAACCTTAAATGTATTGTGTTTGTTTTAGATCGTGCAAATGCATACTTACATCAAAATGTTCTTCACAAAAGTAAATCATCGACTTTATTGATTGATTTTTCCAGTCTCGTCTTGCCACTACCATCCATTTTTTTCGCATATTTATATCATGAGGCACAGGTATAAATAGTTTGTCAGGTGTCTTATTTGTATTATTTTCGCACATGGAAACTGAACAATACTGATAATATTTAATTGCACTCACTTTCGATATAGATTACGAAATATAACCGAACGTTTACACACGCTGTATCAATGAGCAAGTAACCTCTGTATGATAAGTGACGTCATAATCGAGACATAATAAAAGAGTGGTGTTTTAGCGCGAAATTCAAATGTGAAAAATAATTATCAATTTTTTAACAAAGAATAAAGTAATTTCAGTAGGAAAATATTTTTAGCAGCTTTTTAGATAAGTGAACAATAGGTTGAAATGGTTGGACAGTCCAAGACCCTATTAACAACAAGAGTACAAATAACTAACAACAGAATAAAGAATACATCTGTCCGATAATTGGTAGAAAGTATTCCAGAAAAACAGACAAGAAACTCTGAACATCTATTTTATCCCTTTCTAACTTCGTTTACAATATTATTTGAGACCATTTGAGACCTGTCAAACATTTTGACAGTTCATAAAATGTATTGGAATCATTTATGACTCAAATAATTCTGCATTAAAAGTTATACAAAATGTCCTTATAAAAAAATAAATCGTAGGCGAGGATAAAAAGATATTGCACTTTCAATATTGTGCGTAAATATGATTACGGCCCATTATCAAAACTGGAACGCAGCCATTTATGTCGTCGACGTTCCGTTACAAGCAGCAAAAGAAGACAAATATATTTTATTAAATGTAATTAATATTTTGTGAAAGAAAAGCTTATCTAAAGCTGGAGTTAATATAAATAGTGTTATAACTACTCGAAATGCTTAAGACTTTGATGAAATTGTAAAAAAAAATAGTTGATACTACTTTGACTTTGTGTGTACCGAAACATATTCTTTACTGACATGCAAAATGTTTGATTTTCTTAGGCGTGTATTTATATCGTGACTGGATCATTAGGTATTGTATCTTAGAAAACATAAAATAAAAAGAGAGCATTGCTATATATATTGAAACCATAAAACGCATTGCTTTTTATTGCACTTGGCCAACAAACTACATAATAATATCTCGTAGAGTAATTGTTCTCGTCTTATTTATAACCAACATCATTGGTTCCACTTGATTAACATGCTTGATGTGTCAAAAAATGACAGATAACTTCAAACTGTATTTTTTAATATATCTCGCTTTCGTTACATACAAATTAAAATATATGTTAGTCACGCATTTCTCATCACATAATTAATAGTTTTAGACCACTATCATCTTTATAAATCAAGATACAAAAAATAGTTTGGCAAGTTTTTGAATGTATGGGAACTGGGCATTGTTCTTTGTTCAATAGTACACGATTACTGTCGTATATATGCTTATATACATGTCACATGTCTACATTCAAAAAAAAAGAATAATGTATAAAGAAATTAATTATTTAGTTACCAAAAATGGATCAATGATTTCTGTCTCTAGTTCCTTATAGTGTGATCATATAGATAATAACTTTATTCAATCAATTTGCCTTTTTGATATAATATTAAAATTTATTCAAAAACATTAAGGTATTAATGACTAAAAACATTCGTTGATGGCATAAGATTTTATTAATGTCAAAATGTTCCATAAAGATTTGAAATAAAGTAAAAATCTTACAAACTATTTCATTATCGTTAAGTAGCCAAAATGAGAAAAATATAGTTAATATAACGTAATTAAAGTTTAAACTTAAATGACGCTTAGTTATGGTCCTGACAGATTTTTAATTAAACGTCTAAGACGGTAAAATTGCTCGTATAACGTTCTTAAAAGCTTATAGTGCTTTGAGAATTATTATTCAATGTAAATTAGGAATTTATACTTTTCTTTGACGTTCATTATCTTTATTATATTACAATTAGCAAGTTTAAGTTTTTATGGCGGTATATTGTACATAAAGCTTTCCCGCACATTTCTTTCAACACGTCTGTTGTGGTTGGCTGGAAAATATCTCTTTTACAGATAAGTCCACTATTATATTACAAAGGATATTGTTTTTTGCTGATTCCGCGCAGTTCATGATGACTTGTCCAACAAGCAGACAAGGTCGACACGTGTTTCGTCTCTCAGCGAGACATCTTCAGGATTTGTTGCCGCTCGATGACTCACCAGCGGCTGCTGCCGCCGGTGGTGAGTCATCGAGCGGGCAACAAATCCTGAAGATGTCTCGCTGAGAGACGAAACACGTGTCGACCTTGTCTGCTTGTTGGACAAGTCATCATGAACTGCGCGGAATCAGCAAAAAACAATATCCTTTGTAATACAATGGACTTCCGCAAAATAACACCTGCTACAATAGAGTCCACTATTATAGATATATAGGTAAAGCGTTTATTAATTTCTGCAAAATACACAAAAATATCTAATAAAACAATGGTAATAATTGTACATAATTTATTTTATTAATTTATAATTTGTAATAATAAATTATACATATATTTTTTGTATATAAATATATATAATGTCTAATTGTGCAATAAAGTGTTGTTAACATAATATGTGTTTTTCTCAATTCTCAATGGACTCTGTTTTTATTAAGACATTTTAAAATTAAAAAATGCACCATTGTCCCATAAATAGCCCACTTATTAAGCATAGATTTAACTCTATAGGCTGTGTAACAGTACAGTAATACACGAATAATAGTAGTAGATACATAGATAATAGTATATAAATTATATTAGTACTTAAACAAATCTTTGTGAGTTAAACTTTTAAGTACATACTTGCTTGAATATATACAAAAACTGTTTTTAGCAATTTATATTATTTATACGTTGAGATTAGAAACCGCAGCGTTGGGAGAACCCCCCTTTTTTTTGTTCTCCTGAGGAAAATGCATAAATTGCATACCCCGGCTGTGGCGAGCCGGCGGTTATGTGGGGCTCTCCTCCCCAGATGGGGGAGGCCTACCCACTAAAAACCTCAGGGATGGCCTTCCTCAGGCATGTAGGGAGCCCCCGGGAACTACCAAGCTACTTCCGGGAACCCCCAGCCTCCGCTCCCTCCCCTGGGAGAACCCCCTAGTAGACAGATCGCAGGAAGACGCTAGATGCTATGCCGCGCTAAGCTGTGCTAGTGAGGATTTTGAAGAGAAGAGAAGAACTAAGCGTGTAATCCCTATGGTCGACCTAGGTTTTCCGAAGGCGTAGTGAAAACGCGGTAACAATATATTCATTTGACATTTAACAATTAACGATAACAGGGCCCATTTACATATACAATGCATTGTTTATATATCTTATATATTAAAATGAATCGCATAATGTGTTGGTAAACGCATAATTCAACAACGCCTGGACCAATTTGGCCTCACAAAAATTCCTTTTTGTTAATGTTCGTTGAAGTTCAAGGAGGGTTTTTACAATGAGGAAAATTCGAATAATTATCGGAAATACCCTAAAAACAGCCCTTTTATTTTCCCATGCAAACGTTTTCTAACTAAAACGTACAGTCGAATTGAGTTTTATTGTTATTGTATAAAGTTCATATTGCAAGCACTCACTGTTGTCTAAGCAATGAAGGTGTGTTCCTAACATCAAAGAGTCAATTTGCGCTTTATTAACGCTACATATAGTTGAAATTCAATCATATCTATCAAAACAGTGTGCGTGCGTGCGTTGGAGCACAGAATACATCGTTGGAGGATTTAATGTCACGTTCCAAAATTGAATAGCCACAAAATGTAATAGGTCATTTACAGTTTTTTTGCGATTTGGTTGGCTATGCGACATTATCTATAAAATAATTAGGAACAAAAAACTGCCACTGTACAAATCTTTTTGACAGGACGAAGTCTGTCGGGTCCGCTAGTATACATATATATTTCCTTAACAATAATTATACCTGCATGTCAATATTAAGTCATAGAAAAGTTACTTGAGAAAAGCCTGCATTGTACTAGTCACCAAAAGAGTTCTCGTACCATATTATCGACTAAAGTCGTTCCCAGCACTAAAACTAACAACTTCGTAAGGATCGTTGTGTTTGTCCACCCTGTACATGTGGAGTATTAAAGTGGTAATTGTGGATTCATTTGAATAAACGTGATAGTGCCTTTTCATTTACGATAGCGTAAGTTAACAAATTACTTGACCATAATTTCATGTCTGCGAAAGTATTTGTAAGTTGTAAAGTGATATACATTATTCACATAAAATAAGTCGTCTTAGAAATAAGATACAATATCTATACTAATATTATAAAGAAGTAAAGTTTGTGTGTTTGTATATTTGTTAAATTTGTAAGGGATAATCTCGGGATCTACTGAACCGATTTTAAAAAAATTCTTTCACCAATAGAAAGCCAAATTTATTGCGGAGTGTCATCATCATCATCATCATCAGCGGACGGCGCGCGATGGCTTCGGGTTTAATTCAGTTCGCTTTCGTGCTCGCTTCGGGGATTATTAATATTATGCCAACGAAGTGGCGCGGGTCAGCTAGTAATAAATAAAACCCTAGTTAGTAGGTGGGAGGGCTCCCCTGTATCGGCGGGGGAGTGAAGGCTGGGGGTTCCAGGATGTCGCATGGCGTTCTCGGGGGTCCCTACATGCTTGAGAAAGGCTATCCCTGAGGTTTTTAGTGGGTAGGCCTCCCCCTTCTGGGGAGGAGAGCCCCACATAACCGCCGGCTCGCCACAGCCGGGGTATGCAAATTAATGCATTTTCCTCAGGGGAACATAAAAAAAAAAAAAATCCTCCCCCTTCTGGGGAGGAGAGCCCCACAAAACCGCCGGCTCGCCATAGCCGGGGTATGCGATTTAATGCATTTTCCTCAGGGTAACAAAAAAAAAGGTAATTTTCTCGCATCCAACTCAAAATCCAGATATATTAGCTGTAGTGGTTTAAGACATACAGAGCTGTATCATTTATATTTGTCAGTAGAATTTGTGCGCCGTAGCTTTTTGTACTTTTAGACAGAAGTTACAATGTACGTTTTCTCGCTCCGAGTTGAAAATTTCGTCAGTGATATCCCAAAAGTTTCTCGAACATCCCAGTAAATCCACAGAACTAGAAATTTCAGAGATAGGTTGCTTTCTTGGAATGTTCTGGAAAGTATAATCAAGGTGTATTCAGTTCTCGAAAGTATTGAGTTCTAATAAAACGTTATAAAAACTGCTGAAACGTTAAGGTAAATAATAATGTTTAAATCGCAATTGTACCGATAATTTTAATACATTCATATACTTTTATTATAATGTAGAGCAGTGGTTCCCTAACTTTTTCATGTTTTCCGCATTTGGGTAGACCCCCTACTTACCTGATATTGTATGCCTACATTCTATAACTTTATTTTTAACTAGCGACCCGCCCCGGCTTCGCACGGGTGCAGTGAAAAAATGGTTATGGTGGGTTATCCCTAAGAGATAGACATATTACCATCGCGGACTTTTTTGTGGATTTTTGTAAGTTGTACAATACTGTAGTACATTATTTTGGTCTATCTCGTAGGGTTCAGCCAGCGTTTGCAATATAAGCGCAAAAAAACGTGCTTATTTACGACATCACATTAGAAACCTTTAAATTTATCAGTGTTTCTCTACTATATTATGCATTTATTATACATACAAACCTTCCTTAAGAATCACTATATCTATAAAAAAAAACCGCGTCAAAATCCGTTGCGTAGTTTTAAAGATCTAAGCATACATACGGACATACAGCGAATGCGACTTTGTTTTATACTATGTATTGATTTGTTTCGAAGAGAAGAGAGAAGAGGCTTGCAATATTGCCTTACATAACAATCTTACGTTAAATCACAATTGATTATTATAGGCCAAAACTTACGATGGCTACATTTTAATTCACATATATATATTTAGACGCGAGATCCGTTGGAAATTAATTATAGACAAATTTCGTGTCAATAGTCTACGCTTGCTTACCAGTTTACGAGTAGACAATACAAGTGGAAAAAAAACTTAAAAAATTTCATAAACATATATAACTTTTTTATTTTATAGGTATTTTATGAATGATATATATGTCTTTTATTTGAAGATAGTATAATGCTAATAAATAGGTACTATCAGTGCTTTTTGAGATCTAATATCGTGGACCCCCATTTCCATTTCCCCAATTTTTTTTTCGCTGACGTTGACCCCTTGCAGGTTATATAGACCTATCTCTATATATATCTCTTTGAAAATCACTGATATAGTTTGTGCAATAATTGATGTTAGCATGTCCCTTCGTTTTTCGTTTTCGAGTTGAGGGAGTGGCTGAAAAACAGCGTTGGTCAATGGTGTATGCCATTACCAACATAAGCTGAGCCACCTCCTTTTGTCTTTTTTTTAGTGGTACTTATATATATAATTTTGGTTCTTTTATTTGTATAGTATAGTGTCTTTATTCTTAAGTGTTATTGTATCTGTGTGTAAAAAAAAGGCAATAAATTGTTTATTTATTTATTTATTTATTTATTTTTCTAAAGTGAACATCATTGTACCATCTATATTTTAAGAAACATATTGTGAATAAATAAAACTCAACTAATATTATAAATGCGAAAAGTAGCTCTGTCTGTCTGTCTGTTACGCTTTCCCGCTTAAGCCTCACAACCGATTTTGATGAAATTTGGTTATAGAGAGACAGGCTACTTTTTATTTCGAAAAAAAAAGATGAAGGGGTTGAAATTGAGGTTGAAAGTTTGTATGGGATTTCTTAATTTTAAAAGATAAAACCATGAAACTTTATATTTGAGCACTTGATTTGAAATCATTAAACATTTGTTCTAGCATTTTTGAAATTTCGACCAGCTAGGGGTGAAATAAGGGTTGATAGTTAGTATGCAAGTTCGTCAAATATCACGTTATAAGAAACAAAAAATCGTTTGTTCTAGCATTTGAAATGTTTACCAGTTTGGGGGTGAAATAGGGGTTGAATTGAAGATATAGACCATAAATCTTGGTACCTTAGACATAAGGGACCAGGATTGACAATAACTAATTTCACGTGGGCGAAGCCGCGGGCGGAAGCTAGTAATTAAATATTTCTTATACTTACACCAATTAGCCTAGTCAAAAGTAAGCACAGTAAAGCTTGTGTTATAGGATCTAGACCAATGACTCCCAAAGTGGTCTACCCTCTATCCCTTAGGGGTCTATGATAACCTGCAAGGGGTCAACATCAGCGGAAAAAAAAATTGAGGGTCCATGAAATGAAAACGGGTGTCCATGATAATGGATCTCAACATACACTGATATTATTGTTTATATCTTCTAATACAAAGACAAAAAATCAATACTAATATTATAAATGGGAAAGTGTGTCTGTCTGTTTGTTCGTTTTTCACTGCAAAACGGAGCTACGAATCGACGTGATTTACGTGGAGATAGTTGAAGGGATGGAGAGTAACATAGGCTACATTTTATCCCGGAAAAATCGACAGATCCACGGGATGCGCAATAAAGGCTTCGCTCAAAAAAACTACTGCACAGATTTTCATGCGGTTTTCATCAATAGATAGAGTGATTCTTGAGCAAGGTTTTGCGGTATTTTTTATCTCGGAAAAACGGATAAATGTTTATAAATTTTGTATGTTGTAGGATGTGGGCTTTCAATGTCAGGTAAGTAGGGGTCTACCAAAAACCGAAAAACATGGCACAGGATAGATCACGACACAAAAAAGTTCGGGAACCTATACGTATATGAATATGTTTCATAGAAATATATATTATCAATCATGACTATGGTACAAATGCTTGCATTCATTACACAAACATAAGCCTCCATCGGGATTCGAACCCGGAACCTGGACCCAAGGAGATGGCGACACCTTGAAACTGCTGTTAGTACTACTCGACGACTATATTTAAAATGCTCGTAAATTAGATCTCCTATAAAAGCTACGTGTTTCTCTAAGACCTGAAAATCTAATACTTTCCGATTTTACTTCAAAATAAAAACAAAAACTATGATGTGATAGCCCCAGTCAGCTAGTAACATATTGATGGCCAGTTTTCATTAGTACACTGATGTAGGGCTGTCGTCGCGTAGGAAAAAAAATAATTTATTTTATTTGTAATGAGAAATTAATTATTTGATGAATGCTGATATGTTTTCTATAGAAAGTTAATTTCAAATGTACACCAGTACATTATATTTATGTCAGGCCTGAAACCTGCTGTATATACAGGGTGTATTTTTGAAAGGGGCAGTAAGGGCAAGTACCTTAACCGTTGCAATTACAGCAAAATTTTTGTTTTCCTGTTGCCGAAATGTATGGAAACGTTTTTGGCGATTTCTGTCTTTTCTAGTACTGAAAGCTAAAATGGTCCCATAGAGTTTTTTGATCCCCACATGAAATAGAATCGATTGGCATAAAAAAAAAATTTTTGGACTTTTTGCTTTTTTTTTGCCAACTGTAAGTTTTTTACAAAATCTGTGAAAGCAGTTCAAAATATGTCAAAAAGTTCGGGAAGGTCTTCTAAGAACGTTTTGCTGTAACTGCAACGGTTAAGGTACTTGCCCTTACTGCCCCGTTTCAAAAATACACCCTGTATAATAATAGGTCGCTAACTATGAAATTCCAGGTTTTTCGCTTGTATTTAATTATGTATCTTTACATTGCTTTTTAACCCTAAAATGCAAGTTTTGGTTACAGTGGAATTTCCGAATTAGGATGTTTTAAACTAAAAAAAAACACCAACTTTCAGTTGTTTTACGTCAGAATGTACATTATTGACTGTAACTTTATGAAACAAATTTTCTTGCCTTCAAAACTAGTTTATTCCTTAGTTTAACGTGTTTGTAAAAATTACGTAAACTTTGCTCCCTTGGTTATTAAATAAATAAGGAAAAAGTTAGTATGGAATAAGTCTATTTCTTTGAAAACTTCATACATAATTTCATACTTTAACCCCAAATAATAATAATAATAATAATAAAGGCGTAGGGAAGTGACGACCCCATCGCCCGCTGGTGGGGCATTTAATGCCCCTTGACTGCCATAAATGCCCCATCAGTGCAGTCAGTCTCCCTCAGGGCAGCTTGTGGCGAGCTGTCGGTGAGTTGCGTCACCGAGGGTACCGATGTGCTTCAGGGGGGCATATGCCACCCGCCTCTGTCTTGCCTTAACCAGCCGGACAGAGTGGAGTCGCAAGAGCAGATGCTCGAAGGGTGGAAGTGTAATAATGTCATAACGCCGACGGCGTCTCGATCTCTGTCGCAGACACACCTCTCTACACCCTTAGCCGCTCACACCAATGTTGCTCTCTTCGCACCAATATTGGTCTGCTTTTTTGGAGGGCCCATTTAGTGAGCGGCGAGTCACCACCTGCCATATTTAAATCAATTAGGAGGCTTTGAGAAGGCAGGTGACCGGAGTCTTCTTCCATAGCCCGGTTTTCATTACCACCTAAATCGAAATGCAATAGGCCACAAACGTTTTGACCACTAATGACAATAGTTTCTGTGCATCTAACTAGGTATAGCCTTTGGCTGCATTTTTCATGGTGCAGATAGAGATTAGACCCAGTTGGTACACTCCACGCACACTTTCATCAAATTTCGCTTAAATGGCCTCTGCGCGTTGGATCTGTATCCCCGCGCAAGCCTTATAAAGGACCGTGTCTTATAAAGGTACGTGATTTAAGCTACATAATAATAATAAAAAATCTGGTGTAAACCCTCTAAAAGAGGCGAGAAAAGCATAAACGAATAATTATAATAATAATGTGACCTTAGAGTGTATAGTGACCTAGACCTTAGTAGACCTTAGTGAGATATGGGACATAATATTTTAAGTTTTCTTAAAATTATTATATTTAGTTTTATTATTATATTAAAAGCATTAAAATAATCAAGCTTCCGTTCCAAACTATTAAATTTAAACATGTAGGTTTAAATTCAGACGGCAGCTTATGCGTTATTCAGCGGAGTTTCAATGGAATGTCCCTTCTTCGCGAGTTCATTTTTCTGGAAGCGCGCACCCTCGGGAGCTATACGTTTGCTTGACCAGGGAATAGCTCGGTCGCTTCGCAGCTGGACAGGATATTGGAAACGTTGCCGTAAACTTCGTGGCTTGTTTGTGGTAATGTGTGCCGTAGGATGTTTTAGTTTCGCAATGGACGCTACGAGTTAAAATTTGTGAGCCGCTTTTTGACTTACTGTTGAAATATAAAAAACCTTCTAATTTTTTTCTTATTAAAAGTTCCTAATAAAGTTTGTTTTATATTGTTTCTATATTTTGTATAAAAATATTAAATAAACGCAAATCAATGTTAACTAAGTTTTATTCCGTCTTATATATATGAAAGTCTATTACGTGTGTCATGTAAAAATTTTAAAATCTATCACTATATCTCAAGACATGAAATTAATGCAACGAAGCATACAATTTAAATACTGGCCTAGTACAACCAAAATACCTGATTATAACATTGTTATGAATTATTTTTTCACTTCATTAAAATATTACTTAAATATTATTATATTTTTTTACTCTCCGTATAAACAAGCACTCTTTATAACTTTATATGTTAAAATTGTATGCAAATAATTATTTGTTAGCTAGTAAAGCCATCTGTTGTATTATGTTATCTATAGTTTTATGTTATCTGTAGTTTTATATAACCTATAATAAAGAAGTTCAGTTCTGTTCGTGCCACATAACCGGCGTTTCATTATATAATATACCTGTTCCCTTCTACTTCACTATATAGAGTTTATACTGTATATAGATATAGACAAACGTATTCTATATGTTTTAGTACAAAAAATTGCAGTATCGGACATTTTTAAATGGCTAGGTAAACGTAGAACGGATATTGGAGTAATACCCAAAAGAGTCATTTAATTCCTACTATCCCTATAGAATGAGACATAATATTTGCTCTCTTTGCATACCTGCTGAAAACCAGCTTAAGTTGACCCCGGCAGCAGCTGTAACCAGACTTATGTTGAATACATAGAGATTAAGATGTCGTAATCAATCCTTCAAGATTAAATGGTCGACAGTTAAACTTAAACTATTTTTCGTCAGGTGCTATTGAAACGGCGAGTTCAAGGAACGAGTCAAACTAGAAGAAAGTTAGTCAGGGTTGACACTTCCCTGAAAAGTCAAAATATTATTTGTACAAAATTAATAAATTACATTTTTGCATTTTTTTATTTCTTATTTTGGTACTCGATTTTTTAGTCATAGTTTTTAGACTAAAAGATGTCTTTAATTTTACGCTACAAGCTACATGTAATCACGATGTAAATAGGGTTTAATGTATTGTCCAAAATATGATAAGTGTTAAGTAAGAGGGAATAAATCTATCATCAGTGCAGACGAAACCGCGGGTACCAGCTAGTATCTTTATCTTCATTAACTAGTTTTTACGTAAAAGAGTAAAAAACATCCATCCATACAAGTTTTCGCGTTTATAATATTACTAGCATCCGCCCGCGGCTTCGCCCACGTGAAATTAGTTTTTGTCAATCCTGGTCCCTTATGTCTAAGGTACCAAGATTCATGGTCCTATCTTCAATTCAACCCCTATTTCACCCCCACACTGGTAAAAATTTAAAAATGCTAGAACAAACGATTTTTTGTTTCTTATGACGTGATATTTGACGAACTTGCATACTAACTTTCAACCCTCATTTCACCCCCTAGCTGATCGAAATTTCAAAAATGCTAGAACAAATAACAAATGTTTAATGATTTATTATCAACTGCTTAAATATAAAGTTTAATGGTTTTTTTATCTTTTAAAATTAAGAAATCCCATATAAACTTTCAACCTCTATTTCAACCCCTTCATCCCTTTTTTTCGAAATAAAAAGTAGCCTATGTTCTGTCTCAGGGTCTAAAGATTGTCTGTACCAAATTTCATCAAAATCGGTTGCGAGGCTTAAGTGGGAAAGCGTAACAGACAGACATACAAAGTTACTTTCGCATTTATAATATTAGTTGGTATATTATTAGTGAGAATTTCAAATCAAATTGAACATTGGATTGAAATCTTTCGCTTTATTTTAGAAATATGAACGTTATCGACGTTTCACATTAAATTGGCAACAGGTGAAACATTTCGATAAAATTCTGCTCGTGAAACTAAAATGGCAGAGTACTGAAATGGCTGGGGTGATGAATTATTGAGCGCTTTTCCATTATTGTGCTAATTTCTGATATTTCTTCAGCAGTTCCATTTCTTATATAACACTGTCTTTTTATCAGTGCCTCGATAGCAATCAAATGAAATGAAAATACCTGTCATTGTGTTTGGTAGTGATTTTTAATTAGATTAGGCTGTTCCTATCACGAAAACATTAAAATTTATAACTGTCGTTCCATGGATAAAAAATAATGATGTATTAAACGGAACCTTTGAATCGGGTTGGCTAGATTCTATGTTTATTATCTTGGTTTGACATGTAGAAACTTTATATATGTTTATTTCATTATAAATTGCGACCTATATGTTTTTCTGACGAACCTATATGTTATGCTATTTTATTGTGGTGTTATTAAAATCCATTCAGTACTTTTTAGGTGAAAGAGTAACTATCATACTTACAAACTTCCGCGCTTATATCATTGTATTGGATTGTGTCAAGTAAGTACGAAAAATCTACCTTATATTTTAAGAACACAAAGAACTTAACAGTTACATAACTTTGTACACGGATAGTAAAAGTAAAAAAAAAATCGTACTCTATACCTGATAAGAAATTGGGAGACCTTTTCAAAGAAGAACAGGCAAGAAAGTGTGAAGTTCTATTTTTTTATCTTATCATTTGAAAGTTATAAAAAAACACAAAATTACGTCTATTCTCATATCCACAGAATAAACATACCGGATATAGATATTATCCGATATAAACAATTAATTATTTAATCCCTACATAGTGTTTTTTCTTTTATTGCATACGGTGGCAGACGAGCAAATGGCCCACCTGATGGTAAGTGGTAACCATCGCTCATGGACATCTGCAGTGCCAGGGTCACAGCTGAGCCGCTGCCTACCTGGAGAGAAATACTCTTTTTAAGCCTCGTTTGAAGTTAGACATATCGTAGCGCTCAGGAAACACCACAGCTGGGAGAGCACATTCCAGAGTTTGCAAGTACGCGGAAGGAATGAACGCTGAAACCGAACTGTACTAGACAAGATCGGTTCCAGGTGATATGGATGAACTCTACTGCGGTGGTGGGTGGTGCGATGGTAAAAAGGTGACGAAGGCACCATTCCAAATAGTTCCTCAGAGCACTCTCCGTCAAAGATCCTATAAAGAACACACAGAGAGCCAAAGTCTCTCCGCTGCTCCAAGGTCTCTGTTGAGGCCGTAATATTGGGATCACCGATGATTGGCGTGCGCAGCTCGAATTGGCGTGCGCAGCTCGAATTACGGATCTGCGCGCGCCAGCGGGCCGTCGGTGCCGTACTCCCGCACCTCGAAGCTTGGCTCCACGGGAAGGAGGAGGTCACCTACCGATTGACTCAGATATTCACCGGGCACGGCTGCTTCGGTGAGTATCTGTGTCGAATAGGACGGGAGGGATCGACACATTGTCACCACTGCGCATCCGACCTCGACTCGGCCCAGCACACGCTGGCGGAGTGCCCCGCGTGGGCCTCCGAGCGCCGAGTCTTGGTCGCAGAGATCGGGCGAGATCTGTCTCCGCCGGCATTGATTGCGGCAATGCTGGCGGACGAGGGAGGTTGGAGGGCTGTGGCCTCCTTCTGTGAAGCAATGATGCTCCAGAAGGAGGCCGCCAGAAGGAGGCGGTAGCACAGCCGCGGCGCCGCCGCGGGTCGCCGGCGGGCGCGAGGAAGTCGCGACTGCTACGGCGACTCGGGATGGACCAGGCCCTTCCGTGGCCGGGGGGCGTCGTCGGTGGAGGAGACCGGGGGAGGTAGTAGCCTCCCCCGAGGAGGGCTCTAGGCAGGGGAGCGGAGGCTGGGGGTTCCCGGAAGTGGCTTGATGTTCCCGGGGGTCCCTACATGCCTGAGGAAGGCCATCCCTGAGGTTTTTAGTGGGTAGGCCTCCCCCTTCTGGGGAGGAGAGCCCCACATAACCGCCGGCTCGCCACAGCCGGGGTATGCAATTTAATGGATTTTCCTCAGGGGAACAAAAAAAAAAAGTTATCACCGATGATATGGAAAGCACTCCTTTGCAGGGAGTCAAGAGGGCTGAGTTGATATTTGGGGGCGCCAGCCCAGAGGTGTGAGCAGTACTCCATATGCGGCCGTATTTGTGAACTCTATAAAGCATCAGACGCTGACTGGGCGGCTGAAGTACCACTTAGCTCTGTTATATATAAGTATAAAACAAAGTCGCTTTCTCCGTCCCTATGTATGCTTAAATCTTTGAAACTACGCAATGGATTTTGATGCGGTTTTTTTAATAGATAGAGTGATTGACGATAAAGGTTTATATGTATAACAACATAACATACATACAATAATAACAAGCACCCCACGTGTTTTGTTCAATAATATAACATTTTCAATTGATTACTACAGTTTTATGTTTAATTTTTTAATTCATTCAATTTTCCAAGAGTGTATTTTTAGTTTTTTGAAATATTATTTACTAGCTTTCTACCCGCGGCTTCGCTCGCGTGGATTTCGGGATTGGGTCCATAGAGGGTTTTGCCCACGGCTACATATGCGCGGAAGTTGGTTTATGGCGCGAAGGTTTTATTGCGCTTCCCGTGGGACTATCCGTTTTTCCGAGATAAAAAATACCGCAAAACCTTGCTCAAGACTTACTCTATCTATTGATGAAAACCGCATGAAAATCTGTGCAGTAGTTTTTGAGCGAATCCTTTATTGCGCATTCCGTGGGATCTGTCGATTTTTCCGGGATAAAAAGTAGCCTGTTCTTTAATCTGGACTTTTATCTTTACGTCTGCGAAATTTCAAAGCAATCGGTTCAACAAACAAGCAAACAAACAATCTCACTTTCTGATTTATAATATTACTAGCTGACCCGTGCCCACTTCGTTGGGCATAATATTAATAATCCCCGAAGCGAGCACGAACGCGAACCGAATTAAACCCGAAGCCATCGCGCGCCGTCCGCTGCTTTGGCCTTCACACTTATGACGATGAGTTTACTTGTTTTCATAGATTCATAATTTTTCGTAATATATGACTAATAAATATGACCTAATGATTTGAATTATTTTATTAATATAAAAAATTTAATTGTCTATGCTAATGTTAAAAAATATACTTTTTGTAATTTAAATATAAAAGTTAGACATACGCTGTCGTTGACTTTTTTGTAGGCATTTTCAAGCTCCACATTTTTTCTCTAGAACTCAAAAATATATCTTTCATAGTTAAGGCAGCGTTCGCAAGAAACGCTTTCATTCGACCGGTTTTTCTCCGATTTACTTTGCAAAACGGGCTACCACATAAAAACCTTTTTATTTTTCGGTTTTTTATATAACCTATGACACTCAGCAATAATGTGGCTTTCTATTGGTGAAAGAATTTTTCTTCTTTATAATATTATTAGTATAGATTATTAGTAAGGATTATATATAACATTCACAGTATTTCTGCAGTGTATTTAGTATCAGGAATGCCCCCGTGCGAAGCCGGGGCGGGTCGCTAGTACAGAATAATTAAATTATATGTAACGGTTAGCGTGGTTTATCGCCCTAACATAATTAGGACGTAGACTCTTGCGCCTCGGTGAGGACTTATATGAGCTGTGATGATCATGATGTCTCTAAAAGCTTACATTGAATCAAGGTTACTATAACTTATGATTAGAGATCGGATAATCGGATGCATATTTACCTAAAGTTAGTTTAAGACAAAGTATGGAAACGGATTTTTATTGTTTTGTTAAATAAAATTCCCGGGATTGCGGAATTGAATAGCTGGATGTTTATTTATTTACCTAATTTAGTTTTTGACAAAGTATGGAATTGTCTTTTTATTTTATTTCCATAAATAAAAATCCCGGAATTCCGGTACTGTAGAACATTTTGGTAATGCAAAACTAGTCGGTAATATGAGCTTAAAAATGACATTACATGAAGGTTAGTTTCAGTTCCCCGTGTGATTTGTGAGTAGGTATATAGAGTACCTTCATAAATCGCACGGGGAACTGAAACTAAACTTCATGTAAATACGTATGCATAGTTGTATAAATGAACCCGGAGTCTCGGTCTCTTCAAAATAAATACCACGTGCTAATTTAGTAATTTTCAAACAATATCACTACGTTAAATTTGCAGTCTCGTATTTTCCCGGGATTTTTATTTAACAAAATGTATTTTAAAAAGCCGCTTCCATAATTTGTGAGCCAAAAATTAACTTTAGGTAAATATGCATCCGATTATCCGATCTCTACTTATGATATATGTTTATTTCATACATTTTTGTATGTGGTCTATTATCCAAATTTATTGTATAATATTACCCACAAATATGACTTGTATAATGTCGTTATAGGAATAGTATTAAAAAGGCTCATTATATTTCTACGGACAGACCTAAGTCCCGACGTAGGCTCCATCCAAGATCTCTAACGGCCGTTTTCAATAACCTATCTATCCTTTGTTTTTGCTACTAAAGATAGTAAAATCTATCCTTATGCCCTAACTTGCGTTTCAATAACCTACTGATGGATAGCGTCGCCTACCGAAGTTACCTATCCATCGTCGGGAGGACGGATAGCTTACTAGAGATAGGGACGCTCATACAAATCTGACGTAACTGCATTTCAAAAAAGTTTCAACTTACTCTCCGATAGGCGGAGCTATCTCTAGTGACGACATTTGGCTATCTGTCAATATCGGTGGATTAAAACACAGATAGGCTTTGAAAAAATTAACTATAATAACATTATAACTTAAATTACATAATGGAGAACTACAGTAGTGATGATAGTGATATGGAATCAATGAATATGATAATAGAGTATGATGAAGACAGTGACAGTGATACCGATTTCGAATCGCTGCAATGAGTTGTACTAGATGCATTGTCTCATCTTTAGTCATAGGTGCTGCTTTCGTTGACTGAAAGAAAAGCAGTCTATTATAACCTTGAACGAATTACAAAAGTATCGTAAACCCATATACTTACAGAACTCATTTTTTCCACTTTTGCTTATATTTTATATCAAAAACATGTAATACACACAAATTGGCGGCAACAAATTATCTGTCAGTAATGTTCGAATGACATCACTTGTCATTTATAAACGTTTCGTTCTATGATTTTTATAAAGAACACCAGCAAATAAAGTGAAAATGACGATTTAAGAATTTTTTTTTTCAATTATAAGTAACATTGTATGCACTTTTTACAACATAATATTTAAATATAAAATACATCAATAAATTGTACATATGTTTTAAACGTACTAAAGCTTTATGGTTAGCAACGAACAAAACGTTCTACAGGGCTTGGATAGACGAGAGGGCATAAAGCTATCCTTAGTTAGACAAAGATAGATAGCTTGTATCTTTGATTGTGAAACGCAGACTACAGATAGATCACAGAACACAGCTGTGTTCTGTGAGATAGATAACAGCTTATTGCTAATCGGAGATAGCAAGTTATCTTTGATCTTAGATAGGTTATTGAAAACGGCCGTAAATAAATCAATCCTTCGCGATCCGCATCCATCAGATAGATAATAGTTATACATCGATTGCTGCTGTTGCGCGAACTATGAATGTGTTCACACGGAACGCGCCATGAATAATTCATAGGTGCCGTCAGGTTGCATTGCTAATGTCTCACTCGCTCTCGATGTGACTCACCTTCTCGGATTTGGTGTAAGTCAAAAGATAAACGAATAGTTTGTGTTTTTAATAACCCCTAACCGACAAGCGTGAATGAAAGGCGAGGTAGCCAGGGAAGTATGTTGCGATCGTGGCAAGAGGAAAACTTTGATCTCTGCCTATTCCCTTGGGAAAGAGGGATGAGTGTGTATACCTTTGCTCGTAAAGCTGATGTAATTCCACCGGTTTTAAATATGTAAAGCGGGTCATAAAAAACGCGTGTGTTACCAAAGCAAATAGTTAAGTTATAGTCCATACAAATTCCGTAACAGTATTATTTGCCATTTCGCGCGCTGTGCTGTTGCTATTCAAATTTCGAACTAATCGTTGCGCGGCGCCAGTCAGTAGTAAAATGGCGGGAAAGCAACAGTGTGCTTCACAGATTGAGTTTATTTAAATGTGTTTTTTTTTCTCGCAAATGTGTTAAAAAACGTCGTACGATATACGTGCGTGTAACATGCTCGGCTCGTCTCGGGTATAGTCAAACGCGCCTTTTTTGAAAAAGCAACTCTATGCATAGTCAAACGCGCCTTTTTTGAAAAGGCAGCTCTATGCATGACTATGCAACAGTGTGCTTCACAGATTGAGTTTATTTAAATGTTTTTTTTCCTCGCAAATGTGTTAAAAAACGTCGTACGATATACGTGCGTATTGGTTGTAACATGCTCGGCTCGTCTCGGGTATAGTCAAACGCGCCTTTTTTGAAAAAGCAACTCTATGCATAGTCAAACGCGCCTTTTATGAAAAAGCAACTCTATGCATAGTCAAACGCGCCTTTTTTGAAAAAGCAACTCTATGCATAGTCAAACGCGCCTTTTATGAAAAAGCAACTCTATGCATAGTCAAACGCGCCTTTTTTGAAAAAGCAACTCTATGCGTAGTCAAACGCGCCTTTTATGAAAAAGCAACTCTATGCATAGTCAAACGCGCCTTTTTTGAAAAGGCAGCTCTATGCATAGTCAAACGCGCCTTTTATGAAAAGGCAACTCTACGTATAGGCAAACGCACCTTTTTTGAAAAGGCAGCTCTATGCATAGTCAAACGCGCCTTTTTTGAAAAGGCAGCTCTATGCATAGTCAAACGCGCATTTTTTGAAAAGGCAGCTCTATGCATAGTCAAACGCGCCGTTTTTGAAAAGGCAGCTCTATGCATAGTCAAACGCGCCTTTTTTGAAAAGGCAGCTCTATGCATAGTCAGACGCGCCTTTTATGAAAAGGCAACTCTATGTATAGACAAACGCGCCTTTTTTGAAAAGGCAGCTCTATGCATAGTCAAACGCGCCTTTTTTGAAAAGGCAGCTCTATGCATAGTCAAACGCGCCTTTTTTGAAAAGGCAGCTCTATGCATAGTCAAACGCGCCGTTTTTGAAAAGGCAGCTCTATGCATAGTCAAACGCGCCTTTTTTGAAAAGGCAGCTCTATGCATAGTCAGATGCGCCTTTTATGAAAAGGCAACTCTATGTATAGACAAACGCGCCTTTTTTGAAAAGGCAGCTCTATGCATGGTCAAACGCGCCTTTTTTGAAAAGGCAGCTCTATGCATAGTCAAACGCGCCTTTTTTGAAAAGGAAACTCTATGCATAGACAAACGCGCCTTTTTTTAACAATGAGGATGGTCTCATGGTGGAAAATAAAGTGAATGGGGCTATAATAATTTATTATTCTTCTGTCAATGTCAGACTCATATTTCGTCTTCTTGATTTTCGTCACTGCATCTATTTTAATTACATTTCCATTAATACACATTGTTTGTTCAAATGGAGAATGCAGCAATACTTCTTTAAATCTCCTCCATTCATTTTAAGTTGAATGTTATCCATTCACTTTGAAATAGTTAATGTTTTATTGTATTTTATCTTCTTTTTTATGTTTTATGTTTTGTTTTTTATGTTTTGTTTGTAACGGTACACACAATGGTTGTATTTTTATTAATTTCTCGTACTGCAGGTTGGCTGGAAGAGATCTCATAAGAGATAAGCCTAACCTTTTGTACTCTTTGATGTTCTTTGTATTATTTATAATTATGTTTTTATGTTGTGTGCAATAAATCGTAAATAATAATTGTTTTGCAATTTATTCTTCGTCGTCACTCCAGCCATTCCTCTGAAAGCTCTCAACTCCAGTCATTCCCAACACGAACTTTTTACACCTAACAGTAAAATGAAAAACTAGTTCCTGTCACTTGGACGTGTGTATATTTCTCTAATGTTTGCGGCATACTCGAGGTCGGCATAAGTACGACGAGCATCGCTCCATTTTTATTTGGCAACTCGCATTAATATTTATTTGGGGTAATTGTAATCTAATTAGACCGGAGAGTGCGGGCGGCGCATGCGTTGAGAGTTACGCTTCGGATTATTGTACATTATTAGACAGATCTTAAGTCTTTCGCAATAGTGGCGGTTTTCGTAGTGGCAAAGTATAGTACGCTCCGTGCTACTGACTTAAGAAATCATAACTTAGTACAAAATAGTGCGTCTCCTTGAGAAACAAATTATTATTTAGAAGTCAAAATCACAATAATCTTTATTCATCATAGATCTATAATAAAACTTAGTACGTGCAAACGAAGGAAATAACATTTTGACTCTACATCTATTTAGAGAGACTTTTTCAGGCAAGAAAATCTGAAGGTCACATTTGTTATTATACAGAGTGCCCATAGTTAATTACACGGTGACACGATTCTTTCGTATATGGAATCTTACAAAATTTGAATAAATCTATCATTAATTTTATTTTTAAATAAGTGTAGGTATGTTCTAGTTCCTATGTTCAGCACAGGCGCATTACAACGAAGATCACCATACGTTTACGGATATAACTTCATTAGGAAATCTGTCCCCCAAATGTAACAATTAACACAGTACATAAATATCTGTTGATACAAATTAACTTTATCTTATATATAAAAATGAATCGCAAAATGTGTTGGTAAGCTCATAACTCAACAATGCCTGGACCGATTTGGCCAATTTTTTTTGTTAATGTGCGTTGAAGTTCAAGGAGGGTTTTTACAATGAGGAAAATTCGAATAATTATCGGAAATACCCTAAAAACAGCCCTTTTATTTTCCCATGCAAACGTTTTCTAACTAAAACGTACAGTTGAATTGAGCTTTATTGTTATTGTATAAAGTTCATATTGCAAGCACTCACTGTTGTCTAAGCAATGAAGGTGTGTTCCTAACATCAAAGAGTCAATTTGCGCTTTATTAACGCTACATATAGTTGAAATTCAATCATATCTATCAAAACAGTGTGCGTGCGTGCGTTGGAGCACAGAATACATCGTTGGAGGATTTAATGTCACGTTCCAAAATTGAATAGCCACAAAATGTAACAGGTCATTTAGACTTTTTTTGCGATTTGGTTGGCTATGCGACATTATCTATAAAATAATTAGGAACAAAAAACTGCCACTGTACAAATCTTTTTGACAGGACGAAGTCTGTCGGGTCCGCTAGTTAAAGATAAAATAGAAAGCCGTAAACAGCACTTTACCTATAAAATTGCCGTTTTATATTTCCAAGAGATTTACTTTTCTTATTTCAACATTTTTTAACCGTCAAGAATGCAAACTTCTATTTGTACATGTATAAATATGAAATAAACTAACAACACAATACACCGTTCCAACATACAGGCTTCAAAAAACTAGAGGTTCGTTCTTGGGGAAATGTGTAACTTTTTATAACACACTTCCAGAAAATATTACTGCTTTACCGATGAATGATATAAATGCTTGGATGAAATTTTTACGATATTTAATTTCCTGAATGATTAAACATGCTTGGATGTAAATTTTGCGATATATAATTTTAATGATGCTATAATAAATGATATTTTTGTTTTGTACCGGACATATACATATCAGATTTGTTTAATGCGATATGACTCTTGTGACGGAAATATATATTTGTTAGTTGTTTTAACTTGTATCGGAGGTTGGGTTCAGACTGTGTATCTGAAGCCGGCTTCCAACTGACGCCTCTGTAATGATACAGGGAGAAAAAAAAAATTGCCCTTGCTGGTTTTCTTGCTGGTTCTTTCCAGGACAAGGTCTCCCGCCGTAGACTTGTGAACCAATGGCGGAGCATCTTTGACATTCAAAAGTGATTGTAAAATCCTATTTGAAGAATACATTTTTGATTTGATTGATTTGATTTGACAATAACCGACGTCAGATAAAATGTTTTTATTAAGTCACGAGTCAATGCAGTACACATTTATTGGATAAAAATAGAATCTATTCTGGAGATGGCTTCTTTCAATAGGCTTGTATCCACTATGAACAAATCTGATGCATTAGGTTGCATAACTATTAAGATGATCATTTAATTATGAAAAAACAAAGTTTTATAAAATAATAACTTTTGATTATTTATATTTTTATAAAATAAAATTGCACAAAATAAGCCATAAGTCACGTGACAGCAAACACCAATTAAAAAGTGTTACGTCACGCCGTGCGAAACGTCAAAGTCAAAATGTCATTCCCAAGTGTCTTGTGGAAGTGCGAAAGAGAATGGGCATCATTCCTTCTCGCGAGTGTCAGCCACTTTTTACGTATCTGCTGATTGTTTGGCAAGTATATAAATAATTTTTTTGGTGTTTTTATACTTGTGCTTGTACACTGGGGCACTATGCAGTACTTGTAATACGATGAATCCATTTTTTATTAAAATAACTTCACAATACCGAATATTCCGGTACTAAAACAGCTGTGTTTTGCACGGCGTGACGTCATTCAAGACGCCATGACAGTCATGAGCGTTTTTGATGACTAATGTCAAATATTTAATTAAATGCAAAATTATTCTTATAAATAAGCATTTTTTTTCAAAAATAATAATTATTTTGTATAGAATAGGCATCAAGGTATATTAGTATCTAACTACTGAAATTTAGGCAACAAGCCTATTTAAATAAACAGAGCCTAGTTCAATAATTATCAAAATGGTGGCATTACACGGAGTGGTCATAATAATTGGAAATAAAATAAATTTTGTTCTGTTTACATACGTGAAAATAACAATTCATAAGTTTATTAATAAAACGTTTTAAAACTTACAAATATAAAATATCTAGATAAAATCTTAATACTGTTGTGCATTTGAAAGTTTTTGAATTTAAAATTAAAATATTATATGTGCTTAAGATAAAAGAACGCATTGTCTTTTAATGTCATTGTAAACGATAAATTAGTGTGGTACGTAGCATATTTATTTATCGAGTAGATATCGATTAATGATTAATGTATTGATGATGAAGAGTTAAATGACATTAGAATTACGAATCGTTATTGTAAAATGAAAAATTAATATCATTCAATCAAAAGGCTTAAATTTAAGTTTTTTAGAGTATATATAGCATAGGCATATATTTACACTACCGCTCAAAAGTCTAATACTTTAAGCCACCCAGTAAAATATATTTTGTAAAAGTGTGATTAAATGATACTACTTCATAAATATTTTAACTGTTTATTAGCATTTTTAGACATAACATAACATACATAACGTTTTTTAAATTTTGGACTGAATCACAATGAAACCTAATAAATGTTTATTTTTATTTACTGTTTATAACTTATACAAAGTACAGGTGGACAAATACTGTTGAGCGCTAGTGTAAATATATGTGTAAATGTATATATATATATATAAATCACCGGCATTGGGGTAACCCAAATTAATATTTTTGCCAAATTAACTTTGTACGCTTAAACTGGTGGTGTACGCGTAAATATGGTGTTAACTTCCAGCATTTAATTTGAAATGTTTTGAAATGTAAGAATTAGTTAAAAATAGCTGGTGTACCTTGAGTACTTGAGTAGTCAACATAATAAAATAAACTTCCTTAATGCAGCGATATATATCATAAATGCGAAAGTTTGTAAGTATTGATGAATGTTTGTTGCTTTATCACGTAAAAATTACTTAACGGATTTCGCTGAAACTTTTAAACAATATAGCTTATATATCAGAATAACACATAGGTTATAATTTATAATGATATAATTGTCCAAAATATGACGAAATGTGAGCAGCGCAAGCGGTTATCCTAGCATATATAACAAATCTAATTGTGTATTCTGCCTCGATCCCCAAAATCGCCGAGCCTGATTCGTAGACATTCCACATTGAACGATCGCGCTTGAAAGAAACATCAGCTATTAAGATTTCCGGCGCCTATCCTCTCTATCCACGTCATAAACGTCCTTGAGGATTTGCAGGATTAGCTCTGTGAAAGGACAGTGGCGTCACACTGGGTGCCAGCGGGGTGCTTGGGGTCAACCGATCTGAAGGCTCCTTACGGAAGCTTGTCCATTCAATTCACGGTGACCTCGACTAGGGTACCCCTTTTTTTAGATGATTTTATTATAACCTTTATCGAAATTTATACTTTTTCATTTTTCTATGCACTAGCTTTTACAAGAGTGATATTATATCTTTTCTACAGTTCTAATTCAAAATTACGAGTATAATCTTGTATCTTTTAGGAACGTTTTTATTTATCACAGATATTAAATAACAGTTCATATTTAATAATTTGTTGAAATATAAATCGTTTTTTTAGATTGAAATCAGACACTTTTTTGCCTCTTTATAAGTTCGACATTTTGAGATACGCGGTGTTAGTTCGACGATTTTTAATAAACAGCTGTGCATAAGTTACAATTTTGAAACTTTACTGTATTGTAAATATTAAAAAACAAAGATTAATAAAATCGTGTCAATAACACTGATTGACATTGTACATACCTTTGAAGAGGACGAGGTTACAAGAAAGAAACTTCTTATATAACCTTCTCTATTGCCCTTTGGATGGTTTTGCCCCTTCTTGTAAGGTCCATAGTGAGTGGTCAACTTTCGGTGCCATACTGGCAACTAGCACGTGCGTCCTACCTCTTACTGTTATTGTTAAAACATTTTCCCTCAGTAACAATGCGTCTCGACAATTTAGAAGCGACCTGAGCTATTTGTCGCAACAAAAAGCTGAACTCGAGGAAAATTTCAAGTGAATCTATGAGCTATCCTCAAATCCGGTCCAAACTCAACCTTCAATTACTTAAGCAAGCGCCCTCTGAGATGTTTAATTACTAGTATCTTTTCTCATTTAAATTTCAGCTACCATAGTGTAGTTCATAAGCTCAGCATGTCACTTCTGTTGATATACATGACAGGTTATAGCAACTGTTGTTTCTTGAACTTCTCAATTGATCACCTTCATTACTGACGACCTCTATAGTCGAATGGACAGTACACCTGTTTCAAGGTGTCGCCATCTCTGAGGTCACGGGTTCGAATTCCGGTGGGGGCAAATGTCTGTGTGATGTTGCGAGCATTTGTACCTTAGTCATGGTTAAAATATACATTTCTAACAAAAATGTTTATACATGTATGTCTATTCGTTACCCTAGATCCCATAACACAAGCCGTATTGAGTTTACTTTGGACTAAGCTAATCGGTGTAAGTGTAAGAAATATTTATTTATTATTATTGTCGCTTACGTCACGTGGTTTTATATATTTTTTTATTTAAACACGGTCCTTTATAAGGCGTGCGCGGGAATACAGATCCAACGCGCAGAGGCTATTTAAGCGAAATTTAATGAAAGTGTGCGTGGAGTGTACCAACTGGGTCTAATCTCTATCTGCACCATGAGAAATGCAGCTAAAGACTACACCCAGTTAGATGCACAGAAACTATTGTCATTAGTGGTCAAAAAGTTTGTGGACTATTGCATTTCGATTTTAGTGATACTGAGAACCGGACTATGGAAGTGACTCCGGTCACCTGCCTTCTGAAAGCCTCCTAATTGATTTAAACATGGCAGGTGGTGACTCGCCGCTCTGGGTCCCCCAAAAAAGCAGACCAATATTGGTGCGAAGAGAGCAACATTGGTGTGAACGGCTAAGGGTGTAGAGAGGTGTGTCTGCGACAGCGATCGAGACGCCGTCGGCGTTATGACATTATTACACTTCCACCCTTCGAGCATCTGCTCTTGCGACTCCACTCTGTCCGGCTGGTTAAGGCTGGTAAAGTTAAGCAAGACAGAGGCGGGTGGCATACGCCCTGAAGCACATCGGTACCCTCGGTGACGCAACTCACCGACAGCTCGCCACAAGCTGCCCTGAGGGATTATTATTATTATTATCAGGAACATTTAAATTTCTCAGCGCGAGTGCTGGTTGTAACTGTAATTACGGGCGTTAGCCAAGTAAATTACAGAATGTGATGTGTTGGAGGTGTAGTTGGCAAATAATCAATATTGTTTTCATCTATTTGCAAAAACTTTCTAACAATGCGGCATGTTTTAAGTATGGCTACTTTTTGTAGGGTTATGAACAAGGAATATTTGAGATTTAATATTTTTAACCTATTGAGGAGATGATTTGGGATTACACCAGTTGTGGACAGCACTATAGGAATAACATAATCTTTATTATTATTACTTTTTATCCTGTATCAATACATAGTATAAAACAAAGTCGCTTTCGCTGTATGTCCGTATGTATGCTTAGATCTTTAAAACTACGCAACGGATTTTGACGCGGTTTTTTTTAATAGATAGAGTGATTCTTAAGGAAGGTTTGTATGTATAATAAATGCATAATATAGTAGAGAAACACTGATAAATTTAAAGGTTTCTAATGTTATGTCGTAAATAAGCACGTTTTTTTGCGCTTATATTGCAAACGCTGGCTGAACCCTACGAGATAGACCAAAATAATGTACTACAGTATTGTACAACTTACAAAAATCCACAAAAAAGTCCGCGATGGTATATGTCTATCTCTTAGGGATAACCCACCATAACCATTTTTTCACTGCACCCGTGCGAAGCCGGGGCGGGTCGCTAGTTTGTTATAAACTATAGTCACATTATTGTCTGCAACCTATAAAAGGAATAAAGAAATGAAGACTGTTGTTAGGTTGAGTGACGTTTTTACAAATACCACAATTACCACCTTTTACCATAGTTTCACATGCGTAAGGAATTTTTTTACCTCTGGAGAGCAGAGGCTAACAAGCCTCGTGGCTACCACCATAACCAAATGCCACGGTGATTATGTTGGATTCCAAACTACTTGTTTGTCAATATTTCACACTAGCGGCCCGCCCCGGCTTCGCACGGGTAGACATTACTCTTCGCAGCGTATGCGATGAAAGACATTTTATGGCTACTTTTTTAACACCTTCGGTTGGTTTTAATAAGAATTTCTAAAGATTTCTATAGTAATCTAGTATTAAATATAGTGTTGAATATAATAGGGAAATTTCTTGCAAAAATCAATATTTAAGATTGATGAAAGATGGCGGGCCGGCTGGTCAAAATGAAGCACACCAAACTCTTAAAACTATGTAAGGTTAAGATGAATGGGACTCACAGAACCGCTGGTAGCCGTCACCAATAGATGCACTTGGTTTGCACAAACTTATATGGTATAAATATCTTGCGCGCGCGCGTATAATTTTCCACAATCACGCACAGGTGATTCTGTGAGAGGGTAATGGATGACTGAGGAAGGGAGGTAGGAGTGACAGCTTTTATAATGATCGGAAGTCAAAGGAAAATATAGCTTAAAAATCTAGTATGCATTCATTTAGCGACTTCCGGCGCCTACATATAGTCTCTGTTACTCAGTGATAATGTAGCTTTCTAATGATAAAAAAAATATTAAAATCGGTCCAGTACTTTTTGAATTTATTCGTTACATACAAAAATACAAATCTTTCCTCTTTATAATATTAGTGTAGATAAAATAATTTTTGTTCAATTTCTTTCATTTGTTTTGGTCTGCTGGCTTTAATTACACTGTGTTCAGGTATTAGTTGGATTTTGGCTGTTTGTTCAGGAGAGTGGAATTATGGGTCCAGTTTTTTACCTCTTTCGACGACGATTTCGAGATTAAGGGTCTTAGCAAATTTTGGGGTGCTGAGAGAATGCTCAGCGGAAGTGTTTAAAGCGACTCTGCAGCCGACCGATCGAGATAGATTATTGTCTAAAATCTAACAATCGTTATTAATTAAATTCTAGTCTATTGCTTTTCAATTTTTTCTATGCTTCCCTAATAAAATAAACTTGGTTTACGAGGTGATTATTTTATTGTCATACACTTACCTTATCAAAATTACCATTTCAAATCTCTACATTACTGTTTCTTCTCCACATTTTCTCTCAGATCACGCTCAACGCTCCCATTTTAAAGTATAAGGTAGAATAGTTCACCTCTTTTCCATCGATTTTAGTGTGTTTCTTTCTTATGTATATATTTATGTATTTACTGTTCAATTCATCCCTTTCATCTTCCGGTACTAACTGAAGAAAATAAATCTTCAATAAATGGAGAATCGCTGATTACTCTACAAATAATAATGTCAACGCCTAAAATTAATAAGTAACAAATTTTAAATTTGTATATTTTAGGCTGTCTTGTAAATAGTACTACTACTACTATAATTTGTAATAACATCTCCAAGTTTTGACAATGACGAAATGTCGTTTATCCAAACTTCTCCGACTGGAATCGGTCGTTTGTGAACATGCTTTACGTACAAAGGGCGCTTTAAATATCGCCTACTTGGCTCTCAGTGCAATCAAAGGGCTTGCTCTGTAAACTCGTTATAAAAGTTTGGAATTCGCAGTTTTTGACAATGCTTTTGCTCCTTAAGGTAATACGATGGTTGGATAATTTTATAGGAAATGGGATCCTGAACCTAGGGTAGCTAACCTCTGGTAAATTGCCAAATAGCATTTCAATTTAAAAAAGGCTTAATGTGCTTACTATTAGGTGTGATTCTTCTCTAGAATGGTGGGATCAAATATCTTTTGCAGGGTCGAGTAGCAAAGTCATATCTTTACTTAGTTTTGCATTTGATCACAAATGACCATAAATCATAGATAAAAATGAAATCACTGCTGTTATTGCAGCGGTAGGACTGTTGTAAAAGTGAGGGCACCTCGTAGATATATAACAAAGATTTATTCCTTTCTTCGGTTTAATAAGTTAGTAAGTTCACTGTGAAGTTCAAGAAAAATGTCTATAAATTTGTTCTAAAAATTACTTAGCGAACGAAATTACGACGACTGGTGTTTTGCTGCAGAAAATGTGCTCGTACTGGAGGGAATGGCAGATGCTATTAAGAAACCCTTGCCGGCAAGAGTTAACCCTACTCAGATAGCAGATGATTTGAAGGCCAAAGCAAAATTGATACTGACTATTGACACTTCTCTTTATGTGCATATTAAAGAAGCAACATCAACATACACTTTGTGGAAGACTTTGAAGAATATGTTTGACGACTTCGGATATGCAAGAAAAATAAGTTTATTGAGAAATCTCATCAGTATACGCCTAGATAACTGTGAGTCAATGACCAACTATGTCAGCCAGGTCATCGATACTGCTCAAAAATTAAACGGCACCGGCTTCGAGATTAATGACCAATGGATTGGGTTACTCATGTTAGTTGGACTACCGGAGAAATATGGACCAATGATAATGGCAATCGAGCATTCAGGCATAATCATCAGTACGGACGCTATGAAAATACAGTTATTAGACATGAGTGCAGATTTTGAGGTTAAGTCGGAAGGTGCATTTGCCGCCAGAAATTTTCACAGTCGTAATGTTAGCAGTACTGCAAAATCGTTGGTTCAACATGGCAAATATGGCAATACCGGAATGAACGGGACCGGAATGAATGGAACGTCATCATCTAGCAACAATAGTCAAAACATGGCACAGCGGAAAAAAATAATTTGTCGTTATAAATGCAAACAGATTGGAAATTTTAAAAACCAGTGTCCAGGTGTAGAGAAAGCAGCTACGAATGCATTTAGTGCAGTTTTTCTAACGAAGTAATTCAGTTAATCTGACTGGCACTTAGATTCCGGCGCAAGCACGCATATAGTGCCGAACGCGAACTTCTTATCCATTTGATAACCATTTGATTTGTAAACAACCCAAGACTAAGGAGATAATTATTGCAAATCAAACGGTCGTGCTAGTTCTGTTTTCGAGAGACCTGCAACTGATTACATGTGTTGGAGATAGAGAATATGCAATTGATGTAAACAATGTTTTGTGTGTGCCTAACCTCACCACCAATTTACTCTCGGTGAGTAGAATAATTGCAAACGGTAACAAAGTGGTATTCAACCAGCATGGAGGGTTTGATTTTCATCTCACAGAATGATTGTATTGGGGAGGCAGTCTTAGAAAATGAGGTATACCGTTTGATTGTTACAAAGTTGCATCAACCTTTAGCAGCAGCTGTAAAATGTTAAAGTACCACTTGGCATCGGCGGCTAGGCCATATCAACACAAATGATTTAAATAAATTAAAAAATGGAGCAGCAGTAGGTGTAATGTTTGATGACAAAAGTGAAGATAGTAAAAGTTCCTGTATTGTTTGCTGTGAAGGAAAACAGACTAGACTACCATTTCCTAGAAGCACGGCTAGAAGTAAACATGCTCTAGAACTGGTTCACACCGATTTATGTGGGCCAATGGATGACCAATCCCTAGGTAAAGCTAAATACTATCTATTGTTTGTCGATGATTTTAGCCGATTGTGCACAGTTTACTTTCTTATATTCAAGGGTGAAACATTTGCATATTTTAAGCAATATAAAGAGCTTGTTGAAAATCAGCAATCAAGGAAAATTAAGATATTGAGGTCAGACACTAGCACTGCGTTTTATTACAAGCAGATGGTGAGGAACTATGGCAATATGACTTATATTATCAGTAACATTCTGGACAAGAATATAGACGGACTTAGAGGTAGAGGACAACCTAAGGACCTATTTACCTTATATTTACCTATTTATAGATTACTTCAAATCTTGCGAATAATGCCACATATGAGATGAAATGTTGTTTTTGCTTTCGATTTACAGTTCTGGCTACTTCTCAATTTTCCTCTGGTAATGTTGATGAAAAATAAGGCGAGATGATAATTTACAACGTTTAATAACTGTATTACAATTTTTATTTGTGAATATAATAACGCGAGTTGCTGGACGAAAAAGAGGGAGCTTCCTCGGATGTCGCCGCTTATATAGCCTTGCGGTGGCCCCTCTCGTGTGGTTTTTGACATTTCTAGGCATGACGTGTCCCGTGTTGATTTGTGTCCATCATCTCTATGGTCGGTAGTCTATGGTCAGGCGAGATGGCGCGTCAACAAATGTAATAAAGGTGAACGAAAGAATGATTCGTTTCGATTCCAGATAAGCGAAGGTTATGAGCTGAGTAATATTGATAATGAAAATTGTAGTCCCTTCGACCCTTTTTCATTAAACAAAAGTTAAAAATCTATAATACCGTTAATAGAATGACCAAAATAATTGAAGTATAAACTGGAGTCTTTGCCATCGGAGAACTCATTATGGTGCAGTCCAGAAAGTCTCCGACAATTAGGAGAAACGTTTTATAAACTCCGTCAGTGATTCCACACGGGCACAACACATTTGGTTTAAATGCGTAATGTTGGAAATAAAAATGAGAACTTCGGAAAGAAGTTTATTTTTAGAATATCTAATTGGTAAATACTCGTAGCCCTTAACTTTTGGCGAACTTATTACATATTTTGTACAAATTGCTACACAACAAACTTTTATGGCGCTGTGGTTTTATCACTAATCTTCTGTTATATATATAATTGGGGGACTATTGAGAAATTAGGGAAGACGAATCACTTGATCATCGCTTACCGTCACTTGATGATGATCCGTCTGATCTGCATATGAGGAAAATTAACTAACAGACTTAGCTCTGAAGCATGTGCACTAAAAGATCAGACAACTTGAGACAACCAATATTACATGTTAGTATTTTCATAATGACATGTCATTTTGGAACATACATGCATGAATGTATGATTTATGTATTGTGATGTATGTTTCAGGGCCAGCAAAATATAATGTTGTATGTATAAATCAAAAGTGAAGTGAAGTAAAGTGTCTATACAAAATATAAGCATTAGTGTTAATTAAATTATAATTTTCCCCTTACATACTAAAATATTAACTTTTTAATGCTTAGTATCGACAGCCCTACATTAGAGTAGGATCTATTGAGTGCCTTTGCGTCTACAGATAGTATTTGTTTTAGGAGCTGATTAGGGGTGTCATTTGATAGTTTTGTCTTTTAATTTGAAGTCGTTTAACTTTGAATGTATTAGGTTTTGATGTCCTAGAGAAACACATACAGTCCATCTAAAATTTGAATTATCGTATCCCTTTAATTTTATTTCGTCTTCTCTGACTAGAGAAACACATACAGTCCATCTAAAATTAAAATATCGTATCCCTTTAATTTTATTTCGTCTTTTCTGAAATCTATTATACTCTGTATATATGTAAAGAAACCAGCCATTACTGACATCTGGCAGCAAGTGAAATTTAAAAAATATTTTATTGTTGGTATAAAAATACAACCACGGCTGTTAAATAGATGGTATTGTGTAACATGTAATTGAAATATTACTTATGTGGTACCCTGTAAATATTTTATTACCACCAACAACGTTCAGACTGGCTCCACGGAAATTTCCATGTGTCCACGAAAATTTTTATTGCAACCGCGTTCTGACAAGCGAAAAACATATTTATTTAAACTGGGACCGTTTATACGGGCATGGCGCTTGTTTGGCGAACGTGACGGTCCCGGGAAGACGGAGGAAGGAATAGATTGTGTTGGATTGGGTTAAAACGCTGTTATTTCAGGGTTGAAATTGTATTTTCTATATTGGGATGCAATCTTCATTGTGTGCTCCCGCAATACGATAACTTATTGAGTAGGTAGTAGATATTACAATCTTTAGTCTAGAAATACTATTATCATAGCTTACATCCGTCCTTGAGATTTCTTCGCTGGTTACCTTATGATATTTTCTTTCTTCGTAGAAGCTTTAGATAAATGCACACAGGAAACTTGAAACACGTAATGCACCCTGTTTTATGGTAAACAAAATCAGACAGTATCCTTCTAGGCCTCCAGATTCTAATGGGGCTATACATCCGTATCCAGACTACCTCCAGCACCAGGCCACCAGCACTATCCGTTTTAATCGAATTTTTCACTTTTATTGAACAAGCTAGCGTGCCAGACCTTATCAAAGGCTTTTGAGATATTTATATTTAAGGTATGAGAACTCGCCCTCACGATTAGCCTAGACAGTTCTTAGAACTTAGGCATCAGGCTGAGTTTAGTCGGTAGGTCACGTGGTCTATAACCTCGTGGTGGATATAACCTCCGTGACACTTGTCGTTGCGGGGGTATCTTGGGCACGTTGCGTGCTCCTCGTGACGGATTCTCAGCCTTACACTCCTGAGAAAAAAAACTGATCATGAAGTGGTATTACAACTATATAACTATAATATGTTATTATAGTTTATATTAAAAAAAAATAATATGTTATTCAATTTCACGAAACAAAGAAAAAACCTAATAAAGAAGCACTCAAGAACACAAATTCATAGCATAATTACAAAACTTGAATAAAGCTCATTAGTCTCAAAGATTAAATTGAGCGTACAGCTCTAAGGACGATCTTTAATATTCATGGCGCTTCACAAAAACCTACCCCACATCTAGATAAAAACAATTTCGAGCAATAAAACTCATGGAACGATTTAATTCAGATTAAACTGGCGACATAAAAGATGTACTGGTTGTTAATGCGCTATCTTTGTCACACCAACCCTGGCGGGTGGGACTTTGCATTTTTTCACTTAAAATAAATAATGGCTAAGTTTTAATATTCAAATGACGGTCTATCTCGCGAGCTCCTGCCGACAATCTCCCTGAATAAACAACTTCCCTCCTTCTATCAGATGACAAAATCACCATAGAATTTATGAAAATGCCAACCAATTCCGTATTCCGTTTGTCCTCGCCCTAAGTAGCTCCTGGAGATCTTTGCACTTATTTAATTTCAAATGGATCGTAGGTTGGATATTGTTTGCATAAATGTCTAGGTCCTATTATAAGCAGAGCTCGGAATTAGGTAGAGTTATTTATGTACTTGCATGGAAATATTGATATTAATGTAGACCTTCCCGGGATTGCTAATGGACAATCCCGTGTGGCCAACAATATTACAAATCAATACATAGTATAAAACAAAGTCGCTTTCGCTGTATGTCCGTATGTATGCTTAGATCTTTAAAACTACGCAACGGATTTTGACGCGGTTTTTTTTAATAGATAGAGTGATTCTTAAGGAAGGTTTGTATGTATAATAAATGCATAATATAGTAGAGAAACACTGATAAATTTAAAGGTTTCTAATGTGATGTCGTAAATAAGCACGTTTTTTTGCGCTTATATTGCAAACGCTGGCTGAACCCTACGAGATAGACAAAATAATGTACTACAGTATTGTACAACTTACAAAAATCCACAAAAAAGTCCGCGATGGTATATGTCTATCTCTTAGGGATAACCCACCATAACCATTTTTTCACTGCACCCGTGCGAAGCCGGGGCGGGTCGCTAGTAAATTATAATCAAAACCTCAGTGATAGACAAATGAAACAAAAGATAATTAACAAACAATTTTTATTAGTTTACATTAATTTGTCACGTAGCGGAAGGCTACGGAGCAAAATAGGTTAAGGATAATAAGAAAAAGATAAATACAAGAGACTAATATATTAAAAGAATTATTAAAACAGCACGGCCCAAACTTAAGTAAATAAATTAAAATTACTAACAACAATAATTAAATGGTAGAGAAGGGAAAAAGGAAGGCGGTACCAGGTTCTAGGCAGACCAAGTATCGGTAGGCTGGCAAGTATACAGCAGCAGGCAGGCAGGTATTCAGCGGCAGGCTGGCAGGTATTCCGCAGCAGGCTGGTAGACACACAGCAGCAGGTTGGCAGGTGTGCAGCGGCGAGCTGGCAGGTATTCAACGGCAGTGCTGTGGGGAAGTACCCCCAGTGTATCCTACATACAAGTTGGGTGTAGCGAGCACTTTCCTAGGGCAATCCATGCCGACTGTCTAGAGGTGTTTAATATTTCCATACTTGAACTCTATACATGCATGACACGATTTATTATAGAAATGCAGATGCGTAGATTACATGAGCGTAGCTTGAAAACTAGCAGATGGGCAGATTTGCATTAAAAGATAACAATTTACTTATAATTGCAAGACCTGAGAAAATTCTAGAATATTCTAATAGTATAGACGTTAGAAGATTAAAACTTTACATATAATTGCAAGTTCCGAGAAATTTCCAGAATATTCTAATAGTACAAATTCACAATACAAATTATTGATAGTCTTATGCAAATTCTCATACTCTTATTGCTAATAGTAAGAGACAAAATCTAGTCCATTCCGTTAAGCGGGGAGTGCTCCGCATTTCCGCTATTGTATTCTTTTGTTCTCACAAGCTATGTTCTGTGAACTACAAATATATATAAAATAGATAAATTTCACACCGTGTAATATATAATAAATCATGTTTAGAAGAATATTAATATAATATAATATTACAGATACTTATAGGATTTATATTGCATTAATTATATTTCGGTTACAGTCAAGATAATTACTTATTAACGTCACAGTAGATTGGTACGTCTTACGTAATTTTAGGACCGACTTCGTTTTTCATATTAAAAACCTTGTTTGTTTCATTTTAAAGTTCAAAATCGATAAGTAAATAATACTCGTACATCGACAAAAAATAAAAATAACATGTTAACCTTAAGATAACCCTTACAACGCTTGTAATAGAGACGGTTTTTGTAGTGCGAATGTAAAGCGTACATGTATACTAACTATTCTAGGCATCGCCCACGTTACAGCAACGATGCCTGCTTGCTTCCACCAATGAATCGAAATGACTAAATAATATATTAGATTTAGTGAAACTTCATAATAATGAGATTCCTTTAATAGTCACAAACAGTTATTAATAACCGGATTACGAACTCATCTTTCGTTTCATGTAACAATATTATGCGAGACAATACTGTATTTGATAACTATATAAATATATAACTGCAGTTCCTCGTCCGAGTAGCCGGACATCGAACCGTAGAAATTTCCATCTTCGACTCTGTAGGACAAATATTGGTCATCACTCCCTATTATACAGATTTTCTCATGTTCTCTAGCCTCAGTAAAATTTGCCGTTTTTAGAGCCCTCGATGAGTTAGATACATATGAATTAGATACGAGTATATAGCGTTTATGTGATATTGTTAGTTTATGAGATAGTGTTACTGTGAAAACTTCCTGCACGCCGTGTTCACTAATATCAGAAAGTACACCGTGCGTGTCTTTATTTGTTTTATAGTCATAACTAGCGACCCGCCCCGGCTTCGCACGGGTGCAGTGAAAAAATGGTTATGGTGGGTTATCCCTAAGAGAGAGACATATACCATCGCGGACTTTTTTGTGGATTTTTGTAAGTTGTACAATACTGTAGTACATTATTTTGGTCTATCTCGTAGGGTTCAGCCAGCGTTTGCATAAGCGCAAAAAAACGTGCTTATTTACGACATCACATTAGAAACCTTTAAATTTATTAGTGTTTCTCTACTATATTATGCATTTATTATACATACAAACCTTCCTTAAGAATCACTCTATCTATTAAAAAAAACCGCGTCAAAATCCGTTACGTAGTTTAAAGATCTAAGCATACATACGGACATACAGCGAAAGCGACTTTGTTTTATACTATGTATTGATTAGTAATAATCTTGTGTATGTTTCAAGTTGTGAACCAAAAAAAAATCCCACATACTGCATTGTTTGAGAACCAAACACATGCAATTGTCAATGTTGAGAAATTTCTTCTCCAAATAATCGTATTGTGCGCTGACTGTGGTACGAAAACATACCGGTAACGCCAGACGTTAAAGTTTTAATGGTTTAACTTGTTCCTGGATAGTGCTTCAGTTCTCACGCCTGGCATCAATCAAAATTAATAAGCTTATGGGATCTCCTTTCTGTGTTATTAGCGGTATACCATGTCGAGGATAATCCTTGCTTTGGTATGAATATTCTATTCTTTTGGCAAGAGTATCCTTTTGATAAGGTTCTTATATCTTAGTAAGCACCATTACTCTTTTTTTTTAATCTTTCATATTTTCGCTCAACTTTGAAAGTTGAAAATGATAATATTAAAACAGTTTGACTTTTAACTACTACTTTAATTTGTTTTGGTGCTATGAAATAGTATTTAATGACAAAGATCGAAAGAGGATTCTTTGATAGTTTCTTTTTGCACAAGAACGAAATTATAAAGTGATTGCGAAAGTCAAGTTTAAACAAGTTCACATTACATCTATAAAGGGCCTCTAATTCTTGTGTGCCCAAGGGCCCCAGCTTAGTTTAAGACGGCGAGTATAATAACCGTTTTTTATAAGAGTATTTATGACAATTGATTGATTTTCCCATAAAAGAGCCTCTAGGATTTTTCAGCCTGTACTGTGTGTTTGCCAATAAACTAATTTTTATTTTTTACTCTATCAAGGTCATATGCTTGGTTACATCTGCCGTAATTAATACTGCAGCATTAAAACACTGGAGTCAATAGCCAAAGTAAAATTTATGACATTCGTGATCTTATTAGAATGGAATGTATAGGACTGATTCCGCAATTTGGAATCTTTCTTATATAATGATGTTCGATAACAAATTGATTGATTGGTGATTTGTTTAGGGCCCCAGTAGATGTTGCTGATCCAGTTTGAAGATATAGCAATGAAATTGCTAGAGACTTTGCAATCCCGTAGTTCGTATGTGTCGCCTAAACACTGAGGTCTCGATAAATAATGAAGATTTAGACATATTTGTTAGTAAAACAATTAATTAATTAAATTTAATGATAAAATTTGTTTGGTATTAATCCGATTCTCAATTCATCAACACATTTCTGAATATGTAGTTTAAATTGATAGTCTAACTAATAATTCTCAAAGTGATCTATATCGATCGCTAGAGGTCTATCATATCCTGCAAGGGGTCTACGTCAGCGAAAAAACAATTTGGGGCTCCATGAAATGAAAATGGGGGTCCACGATCTCAACAAACACTGATAGTACCTATTTATTTGAATTATACTATCTTCTAATACAGGAAACATCGCAGCTGGGAGCTCATTCCAGAGTTTGCATGTACGCGGAAGGAATGAACGCTGAAACCGAACTGTACTAGACAAGATCGGTTCCAGGTGATATGGATGAACTCTACTGCGGTGGCGGGTGGTGCGATGGTAAAAAGGTGACGAAGGCACCATTGCAAATAATTCCTCAGAGCACTCTCCGTTAAAGAGCCTATAAAGAAACACAGAGAGCCAAAGTCTCTCCGCTGCTCCAAGGTCTCTGTTGAGGCCGTAATATTGGGGTCACCGATGATACGGAAAGCACGCCTTTGCAGGGTCGAGTTGATATTTGGGGGCTCCAGCCCAGAGGTGTGAGCAGTACTCCATATGCGGCCGTATTTGAGCTTTATAAAGCATCAGACGCTGACTGGGCGTGAAGTACAGCTTCGCTCTGTTGAGAACACCCAATTTTTTACTTGCAATTTTGGCTTTGTCCTCCAAATGACTCCTGAACTGCACTGTGGCTGAAATTTCTTAAAGGTAGTAGGGGGTCTACTCAGAACCGAAAACCATGACAAAGGGTCTACGACACAGAAAAGTTTGGGAAGCTCTGGTCTAACCCTATTAATATAGATAAAGTTTGTATGGATAGACGTTTGTTACTCTTTCACGTAAAGACTACAGAATGGATTTTAATGAAATTTTACAATAATATAGTATAAGACCACGCCAATATTAAGAGAATGACGTAACAAAAACTATAGAGGGTAATTTGAAAAACATGTGTTCACTCGTCGACTAAGTAAATGAGACTGGCAGTCGCCACGAAGCCTCTGAGCTCGAGAGCGCTCGGATAAATTCGGCTGCTGTCGAACGCTGTAACGCTACATAGCACACGTAGCGCCATCTGTTTTTCGTTAGCGACAACACGCAAAAATGTATAGTTTGCACTCGCTTTTATACCCTCCGTAGACATTTTTTTTTTCATATCTTCTACAATAGATTATTATATCAGAATAACACATATGCTACAACTTATAAAGATATACGCCACGCTAATTTAAGCTACTCGAAATACTAATCCTGCGCAGACACCAGCTTGTACGATATACTCGTATTCTTTGCATTAAAAATCTTGGTTTTGTTAATTTATTGAATTCTGATACTCAAATTGTGAATAGTTAATGTGTTCATATTGTATTCTTGTATTTGTCAACTGTAATCTGTCATATGTCATAAATAAATATGATTATATAATTTAATATGCGCACATCGCTAGGATCATAAAGTAGGATCATAAGTACTGTAGGCGATCGCCTCCAATTATACCATCTGTTATGTAGTTTGTTATTAAATCACTTACGAACTCAATTCCAGGACACACCTTTCCTTCGGAAAGTGTATTGGGATCCTTGGTGTTGACATCTCCAGCGACGTTCAGTTCCGAAGTCAGCTGGAAGCCAAGGCCAAGCTGGCATCAAAAAAACTCGGTGTGCTCAATAGGGCGAAGCGGTACTTCACACCGGGGCAAAGACTTGTACTGTATAAGTCGCAAGTCCGGCCCCATATGGAGTACTGCTGCCATCTCTGGGCGGGAGCACCTATGTACCAGCTTCGGCCCCTAGACTCTGTTCAAAAGCGTGCTGTGAGACTCGTCGACGATCCCGTACTCACAGGCGGTATCTAAGTTTTAGGAGAGACATTGCCTCCTTATGTGTGTTCTACCGCCTGTATAATGGGTTGTGTTCTGAAGAATTGTCTGACATGATGCCCACGGCCACTTTCTATCATCGCACCGCTCGCCATCGACAGGGAGTTCATGCCCACACACTGGAGCCTAAATGGTCCCGCACAGTGCGGTTCCAAAGGAATTTCCTCCCGCGTACACTTCGTTTGTGGAATGAGCTCTCTGCCGAGGTTTTCCCGCAGGGCTGCAGTATGGGGTTCTTCAAAAGGGGAGTAAATAGGTTTTTGAAGGGTCGGCAACGCGCAAGGTGTTGCAAGGCCTGTTTGCCACCATCGTGGTATAAAAAAAAAAAAAACGAATCGAGAGCAAGTGATACAGAAGCCGCAATTATATCGTACTGGGACTTATACTGTTATATTATACACACACCCATAAGCACAGATACTTGTTGTTGTAGTTAGCTGTGCCCGCGTTTTATATCTGGGTGAAGGCGGAAAATCGATGTTCTTGTCAGACAATCACACACCGAGCTTAGACCCTTCTTGCTGCTGCAGACACGTCCATTACTACTGGAAATTTTGACTCTTCTGTGTAATATGTATGAATCTGTGTGTTGTACCAAATAAATACATAATCTATCTCTTAGGAGGGTAGTTTGCTCGTATGTCAATATAACGCTATACAATAATATTCTCTGTCGTCAAGTGGAGTTGAGAAAACAATAAATTAAAATTAAATGATTTGAGGATAAGTCTGTAGCACGCAGCGGTTCCCAACATGCCTCACTAATTAATTACACATAATCTGTATGAAATCCAAATTTCCACTCGGCGGGCGGCGTATGGAATCCGCGAAATCCAAACAAGATTTGTTAACAATAAGAAATGTGGCCCCGAAATAATCCAGCGCCGCGGGCAAGTGAGTAATTACAATGGAGTTCTGAAGACGCCCTCCACCCTCCTTCATCATAGCCCCCTAGTGCGAATCTCGAGGTGTTAGCTATTTATTTTATTCGAATGAGATCGACTTATGAGTAAACATTGTCTATATAATCATTACTTTAATCTTAAGTCTGATGAATAACGGATTCTGCTGAGATTGTTCTCAGCAGAATATTCTACGAGCATGACTCGGCGAGCTCGCGTTTAGATTTTCTATTTCTTCACGTGGGTACCTATTATAAAGATACTAGTGGACCCGACAGACTTCGTTCTGTCAAAAAGATTTGTAAAGTGGCAGTTTTTTGTTCCTATTATTTTATAGATAATATCGCATAGCCAACCAAATCGCAAAAAAAGTCTAAATGACCTATTACATTTTGTGGCTATTCAATTTTGGAACGTGACATTAAATCCTCCAACGATGTATTCTGTGCTCCAACGCACGCACGCACAATGTTCTGATAGATATGATTGAATTTCAACTATATGTAGCGTTAATAAAGCGCAAATTGACTCCTTTGATGTTATAGGAACACACCTTCATTGCTTAGACAACAGTGAGTGCTTGCAATATGAACTTTATACAATAACAATAAAGCTCAATTCGACGGTACGTTTTAGTTAGAAAACGTTTGCATGGGAAAATAAAAGGGCTGTTTTAGGGTATTTCCGATAATTATTCGAATTTTCCTCATTGTAAAAACCCTCCTTGAACTTCAACGAACATTAACAAAAAAGAATTGGCCAAATTGGTCCTGGCGTTGTTGAGTTATGAGCTTACCAACACATTTTGCGATTCATTTTTATATATAAAATTAAGAGATAAGAAACAGTTACAATATATAAAGTATAATTTAGTTTACTATATCTATGCATGCCAATACTGCAACCACCAACGTTATTCACAGATTAAAAAAGAAAAATTGTGCGCTAGACTTGACTTGGCACCAAACAACACAAACAAACGCACACACACACACACATACCACATATATATATATATATATACACACATACATATATATACATACACCATAAACAGCAACAAATTTGCTTTATTTTTTATGGTGGAGTATCAATGACTTTGACACGGCATTCCTAATATAGGCATGTTTTCAAATTATATTTTTATTAATTATATTATGTAATGGAAAGTGACTTCATGAATTATCAATATTGAAGTCATTTTCCAAATTGACGACTCTGTATCTATTTAATACAGGGAAAAAAAACAGCCCTTGCTGAGTTTTTTGGCGGTTCTTCTCAGTACAAGGTCTCCCGCCGTAGATTTGCGAACCGATGGCGTAGCTTTTCGACATTCACAAGTGCTTGTAACAGCCCAGACTGAATAAATGATTTTGAATTTGAATTTGAAGATAAATACGTCGTTTTGTCCTCAGTGGTGGAGTCTGGTGACGAGCCAGCTGCGTGCTCTGACCGCCGCACTCTGGTCCTAGCCAACCACCAGAGCACTGCCGACGTGCCTATGCTGATGGCTGCGTGGAACCCGCGTGCCGGCGTACTGCCCAACCTGATGTGGATCATGGATCGTGTATTCAAGTTCACCAATTTCGGCATCGTCAGCGTGTTACACGAGGACTTCTTCATACAAGCGGTGAGTGTTTTCAGATGTTATAGCAATCTACCCTTAGTAGCTTTTTTTTTGTTCCGCTGAGGAAAATGCATTAAATTGCATACCCCGGCTGCCGAGAGGCGGCAGTTATGTGGGGCTTAGAAGCTTTTTTTTTCCCTGAGAAAAATGCATTAAATTGCATACCCCGGCTGTGGCGAGCCGGCGGTTATGTGGGGCTCTCCTCCCCAGAAGGCCTACCCACTAAAAACCTTAGGGATGGCCTTCCTCAGGCATGTAGGGAGCCCCCGGGAACATCAAGCCACTTCCGGGAACCCCAGCCTCCGCTCCCCTGCCTAGAGGGGAGCCCTCCTCGGGGGAGGCTACACTACCTCCCCCGGTCTCCACCGACGACGCCCCCGGCCACGGAAGGGGCGTGGTCCATCCCGGGTCGCCGTAGCAGTCGCGACTTCCTCGCGCCCGCCGGCGACCCGCGGCGCCGCAGCTGTGCTACCGAGCCCGGCACCGCCTTCTTGGAGCGGGATCGGCCATCTCCCGACCCCGCTCGGCGGCCTCCTTCTGGAGCATCACTGCTTCACAGAAGGAGGCCACAGCCCTCCAACCTCCCTCGTCCGCCAGCATTGCCGCAATCAATGCCGGCGGAGACAGATCTCGCCCGATCTCTGCGACCAAAATTCGGCATTCAGAGGCCCATGGGGGCTTAGAAGCCTGATTTACGAAAGTGTTTTTTTTTTAAATATTACTGTGTTTGTTTGATAGACCTTCAAGCATAGATGAAGGGAAAAATAGCAAAAAAATCACAATATTTATTTTACATATTTACTTAGAAATAAAAAAGGTATCAATTTTGATACTTCAGCCATTAAGGTCATAAAGAAATCAGTTTATTTTTAATATCGCATAACGACACTTTACAGTTTTTACAGAATCAAGAGGTAAGTTTCCTACAATGATTAAATTTACACTTATTTCTAAAATCTATACTTATAATAAATCTGTAGAGAAGTCAATTCTGTACATTAAATATATTTAAAAAATTACTAGCAAAGGGTGATAAGGGATCGTTAGTGATCCCAAAAATGCAATCAGTAAAATTTTTGTCTGTCTGTCTGTCTGTCTGTATGTTCAGGCATCACGTAAAAACTAACGGTTCGATTTCGATGAAACTTGGTATAATTATACCTTATTATCCTGGGCATAAAATAGGATACTTTTTATCCTGGAAAAATACGTAGAAAAAAAAAATCTTAATTTTTCAGTTTTATTCATTGACGTTATTCTGTAGAACCGCGAACACACAGTGGATTCAGCGCCGTAGCCTGTAGCGCCGAAAGTCGGATTTGGCTTGAACCGTTTGCGACACAAGCGGGCTGCACGACGTCCCGCCTCCCCGACTCCTATATAAGGACGGCGTTAAATTTTAATAAAATTTTAACCGGTTGTGGTGCCGGGGAAAGTGTTTAATCCCTCGAATACCATTGATTCCCAACAATTTTCCATTTCAATTTAAGAGAATACAGTTTCCTGTAGCTTTGTGTTACGCCATGACAATAAATAAGGCTCAAGGTCAGACCCTAGGAGTTGCTGGCGTAGATCTTACCTTGTTTTTCACACGGGCAACTTTACGTAGCTCTTTCCCGTGTAAGCAGTCCAAGAAATCTTCATGTTCATATTCCGGACGAGCTCACTAACAATGTTGTGTATGCTGAAGCTCTCAATTAACTTTCTGTCGCATTGTCACAATCACTTTTTAATTATTGCAAACTTTTCGTCACTGTCAATAATTTACTGCTTCATGCTACTTATAAAGGTCGGAATTACTATGAAAAAAATACTTACTACAGAACGCAAGCTCAACAGCAGTAGCTCAATAGAGGGATCTCCTTAATTAAGTATTATAGGCCTAGCCGTATGTGGGTCCAATAGATATTTATTTAATGTCATTGTCAGAGTTACTCAAAATGGACAAATAAACCATCCACGCGAAGACCGACATCCGCGCGGACGGAGTCGCGGGCACAGCTAGTCCATAAATATTTTTTTTATGATTAATACAATCGCAACGCACGTCAGTAGAGAGTAGTGTAGTACTTGTACATCTGTCCGGGGTCTCTTAGAAGGTACTGTAGTTTCTTGTTGACTGTTGATACTGGGTCTCCCGCTTTTATTTCTTTTTATTTAGTTGGAAAGAATATTACATACAACATTAAAATACGTACAGCCAATCTATAAAAACAAACTAATAGTAATGTGAACATTCGGTTTAAAAGATTGGTATCAAAATTAAAACTCTAGGTTATTAAGGGTCAAGATTTAAAATACTGTGAGGATTTAGTGTGAGGAATCGTGGAGTATCTGGCAGTTCTGCATGAAACCTGCTGTGTGTTTCATACATGTGTGCTTTATCAAAATCTAAATCAAAAAGTTAATTTTGATACTTAAGATAATGTTTATAATAGTAACCTGGTTAATATACTGCGTTGTTTTTTGCGTTTAAATCAATTTAATTTTATTGCCAGCCCAAAATACCGACACCATCATAGTACACGACAAAAATATTGAGACACAAACGGCAATTACCACAGATCCAAAACCTGTTTTGAAATTTATCCAAAAGAATGCTATATCTCCGGCGTTGTAATGAAATTCGAGATGTAATTGAGTTGGTCTTCTTTTGTTACCTGTAAAGATAAATTTAAAAGTGAATCGGTGGGGTTTCACAGTGGAATCCGAGCCGGCTCAGCTGCTTGGCGCCATTAAAGATTGTTTGATAGGCTTTGTTCTGAACTCATTTTATTGGTAGGTACTTTCGTTTTGACAGATTTATTCGTTTTCCGTTATGATCAATAGATTTGCACGCTTCTGTTTTGTAGTCAAATTGAAATGTAAATCATGGAATAGGCTTGTATCCACTATGAACAAATCTGATGCGTTAGGTTGCATAACTATTAAGATGATCATTTAATTATGAAAAAACAAAGTTTTATAAAATAATAACTTTTGATTATTTATACTTTTATAAAATAAAATTGCACAAAATAAGCCATAAGTCACGTGACAGCAAACACCAATTAAAAAGTGTTACGTCACGCCGTGCGAAACGTCAAAGTCAAAATGTCATTCCCAAGTGTCTTGTGGAAGTGCGAAAAAGAATGGGCATCATTCCTTCTCGCGAGTGTCAGCATGTATAAGTTACTCTATGGTGTCAGCCACTTTTTACGTATCTGCTGATTGTTTGGCACGTATATAAATAATTTTTTTGGTGTTTTTATTCTTGTGCTTGTACACTGGGGCACTATGCAGTACTTGTAATACGATGAATCCATTTTTTATTAACATAACTTCACAATACCGAATATTCCGATACTAAAACAGCTGTGTTTTGCACGGCGTGACGCCATTCAAGACGCCATGACAGTCATGAGCGTTTTTGATGACTAATGTCAAATATTTAATTAAATGCAAAATTATTCTTACAAATAAGCATTTTTTTTTCAAAAATAATAATTATTTTGTGTAGAATAGGCATCAAGGTATATTAGTATCTAACTACTGAAATTTTGGCAACAAGCCAATTGCGGAGATTGTGCATTAAATGTTTTACTTGTGTTTTTATGAAATAATATTGACGTATAACTATAAGCTTGTTTTTCTTTCCCGATCCCATCTCATCCCCCGGACTTCTGTCATCGAGTGGTTAGTACACCGGTTCGAAGGTGTCGCCATCTTTGAGGTCCCGGGCAGATGTTACCCTAGATCCCATAACACAAGACTTACAGAGCTTATTTTGGGCTAGGCTAATTGGTGTATGTAAATGTAAGAAATAAAAAAAAACAATGTAACGCCAATTACCGATTTAAAGATTTTGTACTTCATTATCTGTAAGTTTCTGAACAAACTTATCTTGCCTTTTAATTAAGGTTTTGGTTGGTTAAATGTATGGAAGTACTTGTAAAAGTTTTTTGTTCGCTACTAACTTTTTAGTGTGGAAAACTAAATTCTTTAAATTTCCAAACAAACCGTAATTTTATGAGTTATTACTTACGAGTATTACAGCAGCTGTTTGGTATGTAAATTTATATCTCGTCTTAATCATCTTTGAAAAAATTATCATCATTACAGCTCATATAAGTCCCCATCGAGAACTTGCAATAAGGATAGTTCGAGTTTTAGGCGGGAATGTTAAGAAGGACATTGGAATGCAACCGGAGAGATTTTTACAAATTCAAAACAAGAATCTATGGTTACTTTACACTCGATGACGGAAGTCCGGGGGATGAGATGGGATCGGGAAAGAAAAACAAGCTTATTAGTTATATGTCAATATTATTTCATAAAAACACAAGTAGTAGTTAAACACTTTAACATTTTTATCACTAAATATTAGTAAATTTTTTTAAGGAAATATATTTTTTCAAACTATTAAACTAATTTGTACAAAGTTTAACGCCTGTGCCACGCTGTAAAAAAACCAATCTCTCAGTTGCCATGAGAGCGCTTTTCTTTGATTTTTCACTTAATTAAGACGTAACTTTCTTTCTTTCTTTGTGTTTCTTAAAATATGAGCTGGAATATTTATTGCTAGATTCTTTCTTGGTCCTTTTATTTTCTCGTAGATCAATATAGTGTTTCTCTCAGTCAGAGATAATTTTAGTTTCAGCAACGTACTTTGAATCGCTTATTTAGCTCAGAACTCAAAATAGGACCTTCGACATATATGTTGGTTTCCTTGCTATTATATATGTATACCACAACATCGTTATACATAAGTACACGATCACGTTCCTAAGGGTCTGCATTGAAATCACATTTGACAAGTAATATTATATTAATAAGGAACGTCAATTTAATTTACAAGGCTAGTTAACGCATCTGACCTGAACTAACAGACCGTTATTTTCTATTTTTCTAAAGCATCTAAAACCTTTTGACAACTTCACGACCAAGAGGGCCTCCAACACACAGTTTGAATGAGAACTCCATAAATATTTCCTATAAATATTATATATTTTAAAAATTTAATACTCAATGCGCGAAATTAGTTCTCGTTTGTTGTTTAAGAAAAGAGGACAGAGAGTGCTCTTTAACTTTATACCTTACTCACTTTAAGTGTGTGACGGTATGTGGATAATAAAAATTATGCCGGTAGTTTCAGAAAAAATACTGCATCACAGTGTTTTGCGCAAACTACCGCAGCACAGTTCCAGTCTGCTTGCGAGCACGTCCGTTGCAACCTGCTCACGTATTATGTAACATATTGTTACGAGCTGGGGTCAGTAAATCAAACGACGGTCTACCAAAAACACTGAACTTTTATTAATTAGTACACTAACAGTCACTAATCACTTCACTGAAAGCACTGAAAGTCGCTTCTTAGTTCTCCAATATCACTTAGATGTTTTCGCACTGTATCGCAAAACAATACTCCTCCCGGCGGCCGGACACAGCCTTATATAGTCCCCTAAGATACTTGCCACTCTTGCCAGAACATTCGCGGACACACTCGAATGTGTAGTCCAATACGTCGCGCGTTCGAGACGTTTCGAGTATAACTGTCTCGATACTCAAATATTCTGGATACATAATACTCGAATATTCCCGTACTATCTTTCTCGAATATTCTGTGTTTGTCTATCTCTTTCTAATGATGTTTATCATTCTAATACTTCTCGAATGTTCTAACTATCTCTGTCTCTTTCTACTATTGCTATCTCTTTCACTCCTATTGAAATTTATGTCCTTTTACTGAAGTAGGCTTAATGGCTCATAAGGGTCCTGAAAACGCCTGAAAACGGGTTTTCAGGTTATTGCGGAAACGTACTGAAACACATGTTTCAGGCGCCTGAAAACTACTGTAACTTGGGTGTAATTTAGATTTTTTAGTATGTGAAAGAGCTACTTCTGAAACTGCCTGCCTGAAACGACGTTTCAGCCTACTGAAAACGTTTCTAAGTCACAGAAAATCACTTTTGAAGTTGTACAAGCTACCGGCGTAACAATATTTTTTCCTCTGGAGGTTGAGAATCTTCATGAATGGTGGTATTCAACCAAGTACAACGGTGAGTAATGTCGAACTCCTGACGAATCGAGGCGGATCGACCCGCAAGACCTACCGACTAAATTCTGCCTGAGCCTTTGGCTTTGGTTCAGACGCCGTCCTGCGTTAATTGGTTGCGAGGGCCGCAAAGAATGTGTTGCGATCTGTGAAGTCTGACGAATTTGTTTAAACATATTATGCTGAAGGCGGTATTGAACTGCATTATGTAACTTCGTTGCTATATATATATATATACTAGCTGACCCGCGCCCACTTCGTTGGGCATAATATTAATATCCCCGAAGCGAGCACGAAAGCGAACTGAATTAAACCCGAAGCCATCGCGCGCCGTCCGCTGATGATGATGATGATGATGATGATGATGATGCTACTCCGCAATAATGTGGCTTTCTATTGGTGAAAGAATTTTTAAAATTGATGATGATGATGATGATGATGATGACACTCAGATTTAAACTATCCTATCTCTCAAGTTGGATCGAACTGCACATGGTGTGCGAATTTTATTATAATCGGTTAAGTAGTTTAGGAGTTCATTGAGCACAAACATTGTGACATGAGATTTATATATATTAGATATATATATATATATTATATATATATATATATATATATATATATTAATATATATATATATGTAAATATATATAGTCGCTACATATAAAATATCGTAATGCCTTATTCTTACCGATTTCGCAGTTAAATTGCTAAAATTAAAATAATATATAATTTTTCTAACTGCCTCTTATATTGAAGTCACATTTTAAATTGACAGCGCCATGTCATTTCCATCCATCTTCCTTTTACCAGCTCTTCTGATGTAGTCTCAGGTTATGATATATTTCGATATAATACGTCGATTGGGCATGATTGGGATCATCAATCTTATGTTTTCCTCCCTATGGACGGAATCACTTTGATTCGTAATTTAGCATCCATTTCTGTCCATTGCTGTAAAAGTATAACTTTTTGTTTGCATATAATTCTTGGTACAGTAATGCATTGACAGATAATACTTTATATTTAATCGACTTCTAAATTAGTCCAAAACGATTACTAATGTTACTGGGTATTTTGTATGTTTGTAACGCTTCCAAAAGATTTTTAAAATAATGAACAAATACAAAAACTTACTTTAAATTTATAGCTACATCTAAAAGCGGAAATTAAAAATGTAAAATATTTTCATTACAAAGCAATAAGTACATATATTACAATACAACCATTGATATTATGTTTTTGTTTTTATGTTGCATATTCTACTAATTTTATAAACGCGGAAGTTTATAAGCATGGAAGAATATATTATAATATATTGAGTTTGTTTGTTTGTTCCGCTTTCACGCCGTAACTACTGAACCGATTGCTTTGAAATTTTGCAGGCGTAAAGATAAAAGTCCGGAACAAATAATGGGATACTTTTTATCCCAGAAAAATCGACAAATCCCACGGGATGCGCCATTAAGGCCATTAAGACTTCGCTCAAAAACTACTGCACAGATTTTCATGCGGTTTTCATCAATAGATAGAGTGATTCTTGAGCAAGGTTTTGCGGTATTTTTTATCTCAGAAAAACGGATAGTCCCACGAGAAGTGCAATAAAATCTTCGCGCCATAAACCGAGTTCCGCGCATATGTAGCCGTGGGCAAAAGCTATGGACCCTTAACTCTCTATAGACCCAATCCCGAAATCCACGCGGGCGAAGCCGCGGGCAGAAAGCTAGTTATAATATAAAACCTATTTCATAACCTTTCACAAGGGTATTTTTCACAGTTGATTTAAATTAGTTTAAAGGCAAGTTGGTAATTGGTGGTTGGACTTTGTGGAATTTTGTTGTTTGTACTCGTTTAGTAAAATGTATTATTTTTGTTGCTGTAGCAGTAAAATAAGAGTAACTTGTTTTACATGAGTTCCATTATTTTTAATATGATAATGTTATATAGACATTGACACATACAGTTCTTAAATTTCAAATTAGGTGTGTGTGTGTAAGTAGTTTCAACAATTTTAATAAGAATTAGCGCTAACGTGGGGTTGGTCAGGTACAATTGGAAAATGAAAATGCTATAAATTAATAATTAAACTAAAAATATCTACCATCTGTGCATACGAAGTCGCAGGCCGCAGCTAGTCCGGTTCATATTTTGTAACAAGAGAGCACACTTATTGTGATGGCTTATGGCGAAGGCTCTATGAGTTACGAAAGGCCGCACACAACTCGCGGCTCGATCTATGAGTAATAAGCAACCTTTAGCATAAATCAGCCACGCCCATCATCAATCATTCACCAAAAAATGAACACAGTTGATTTAAATCGTTTTATAATAATGCTGACGTATAGAATCGTAAATTACGACTAACTAGGCCGTTTCGTTGTTCTTACGGTAGTTGTTCTTACCAGAACAGATTAATGCAGAATAAATTGTCTATGAATAGAATAGAATAAAAAAATACTATAGCATTTATGACTATAAGTACAAATACAAAACAGATGCAATTACTTAATAAATGGCCAATTAGAACCCGACCTCAGCGTAAGCTGCAACAGACTGATTTGTGGCAGCGCTGGTATTCTGATCGGGCCTAAGAGAGGTAAAAAACATTAGACACAATATAATTAGAGTTACGACAAAATTATTCTCTACCTACATATTATTAAAAAAAACGAAAAAATAATTATATTATAAATTAAACTACATACATTATATATTATTAACTCTTTGCCTTATACCACCACAGTGCGTTCTTCCAGGAATTTTCTGCCACTACTAAACTGTGGAATGAATTGTCGCCTGCAGTATTTCCCAACCCATGCGATATCGAAACCTTCAAAACAGGAGCATACTCCCATTTGAAAGGCCGGCAACGCGTCTATGACTCCTCTGGTGTTGCGGGTGTCCATGGGCAGCGGTTATCGCTTACCATCTCTATCCTATAAAAAACAAATACAAAAGTAAAAAAAATACAATTAATAGTGATTGTCTATGTTTTAGTGATATTACATATCGTATTAATATATAGATGATTGTTATGATGATGATGATGAGAGTTAGATAATGAGTATTTCTATTCAAAAAGGGTTCAGCAATCTATTTTAGGTTACGGTTCGATTTTCTTAAGTCCACTCATGATCCTGGTCTCCGTTCATCAGGTAACCTCACGTCGAAAATTCCAGTCCAACGCACGTACTTCTTTTCGTCATCATCATGTATCACTGCGATTCATCTACGGAATGATTGATCTTGCCACATCCCAGAGTGTAAAAGTAAACGCATATTTAAGATTGGTTCGTGAGCACTATCTGAAATCACTTACTTTAATACAATATTTTCAATAAATACTGTTATAGGTATATATATATTTTTTTATGAGTCTATGTTTATATTTGTTTATCTATTAAATAGTTTATAATAGTTTTGATCTTTGTCTCTGCCAAACACAGTTCCATCTACTCGTAACTAACCACTCGGTTGACTCGTAGAGGACGCCTTGTTGCATTAAGTCCTTTTGTACTTTATTTATTTGTATATTATGCAATAAAGATTAAAATTAATAAATAAATAAAATAAACGTAAGGTTTGTTTCAGTGTCTTTGTTTTTTCTTGTCTTTGCTCTTGTAAAATAAGTAAATAAAATAAATATTTTTTACACTCACACCAATTAGCCTAGCCCAAAGTAAGCTCTGTAAGTCTAGTAACGGATAGACATACATATATTATACATATATAAATAATTTTTATTAGAATATATATTAACAAACCTGTGTCGTGGATTCAGTCACAAACATAGCATCTCACATGCACATAAACTCAGACAGGAACACATTTTTGTAAGTCATATAATATATCGGCCCCGTGCAATAATCGAACCCGCGTTCCGTTGAGTAGTTGCCGATCACTCGACCGCTGCGCCAAATGTGTCGTATCTGTTCTTGAGTAACATATGGTATAATTATCATGATTTTGGTTTATATATATATATATATGTACATATAATATAAAAGAATGTAGAGTCTGTAATGTATTTTCATTTATTTTATGAAATAGTTGGATTTTTACAAATAAATCACTAAAAGTTTGAGTACAAGATCTTTATTCCACAGGGAATTCAAACAGAATTAAATTCACTAATGTTTACTTTGCAACAATACTTTATACAAATAAATCACTAGAAATAGAAGTACAAAATCTTCATTTCACATGGGATTTACACAAAATTCAATCACTAATGTTTACTATGCAACAATATTTTATACAAATAAATCACTAGAAATATAAGTACAAAATCTTCATTTCACATGGAGTTTAAACAAAATTCAATTCACTAATGTGTACTAGGCAACAATATTTTATACAAATAAATCACTAGAAATATAAGTACAAAATCTTCATTTCACATGGAATTTAAACAAAATTCAATTCACAAATGTTTATATTCTGTATTGAGTTGATTGTTGGCTCTTGGTGGAACTTATTATACATGTTGAATAAAACACTTGTACTGTTCCACTAATTTTAATTATTGTCGACCTGACCGGTTTCGCTTTACAGCATTTTCAAAAGGTTAAAGCAAAACACAGCTGTTCGTGTTACGCTTCTATCTAAAAATTCAAAAAAAATATTTTTTGAATTTTTTAGATAGAAGCGTAAACACGAACAGCTGTGTTTGCTTTTAACCTTGAAAATGCTGTAAAGCGAAAACGGTCAGGTCGACAATAATTAAAATTAGTGGAACAGTACAAGTGTTTTATTCAACACACAAATGTTTACTATGCAACAATAATTTTTACTAATAAATCACTAGAAGTATGAGTACAAATCTTTATTTCACATGGAGTTTAAACAAAACTCAATTCACTAATGTTTACTAGGCAACAATATTACTGTCAATTCTATCAATTCATATATATAGAATGACTTAAAAATATAAAAGAACTTAAATTAATATAGGTACAGGCAGGGTTTATAGGTCCGTTTGATCGATATTGGTTTTAAGTTGAAATTTATAATGTAAAAGATTAAAAGAGGGTATTCCGAGGATAAAAAGAAATCAGTATTCCGGTAGTCCTTCAGAAGTCCTTCAGGAACTGGTCCAGGCAACTGGTAACCGTGGTTAGATGGCCGTGTTTGGGTTAGTTTACTCTCTGTCCTTGGCTTACCAAGTCGCCGTCTTCAATTTGAATTTAAGGTAGATCAGCGGTCTATTTAATGCAGCTGGGTCACTTGGAAGTCCTGGGTGACGAGGGTTAATGTTCAGCCCAAATATAGTTCCCTGAAGATGACATGAATCATTTCAAATAACAACTCTCTTGGCATTTACTTTACTATTTATTAACTTTCAAAAGCGAAGAGGGTGATATAGAAAATGAAAACAAACATGAAGATACAATTGATTCTAGAATATTACAAAATTTGATCTGGTTAAAATATTAATTTGTTTTATTTAAATCCCCATGTATGTAACGGTTATGAGAGGTAGTTAATGGATTTAATTGCATAAATATTGGTTTCCCACCAGGCAACACTATGATGATTAATCAATATTTTATTGTAAAAGACCAAATTTGTTATATCATTTACCACAGTTATTTTCTCTACCCACACTCAACGGATATTCAGGAAATGTTCTAGAACGATGTTTTAGGTATATGAAATGTATATATGAATCTCAGTTAAAAACTCTAAATATATAATAAAAGAAAGAATTATGAAATTAGGTACCTTTCTTTCGGGATGATTGTCTTTTTTTCTCTAATTTATATTCGGTGAAAGCAGATCTATTTCGTCAGTCTATATATAGACTCCTTCTCTTTTGTAGCAGAGCTCGGCCTCAACAGCCGAATAAAGTATTTTCAATAATTTAAATTAGAACAGTGAATAGTTAAGTTGTTACTTATTGATCACAGCTATTGATCCAAACCAAATATCGCTAATCACTGCCACAGACTAGTGTGTATCATTTTTTTTTTATTAAGTTTTTAATTTTTTAGTTAGGCAAAGGACACAATCTATGCTAGCCCGAGCAATCTAGCCTGACTATGTTAAATCTGTAGAAGGATTAATATTTCTTTATTAGTCCTCACAGCTAGGTCTAGTTTACAGACTCAATTGCCACAGACAAACATTTGCCTGAGAATAATAAAAATAAGGTTAAACGACTACACTTATGATGATCAATTGCGATTTAACTTTTCATTGACATAAGACTATTCTTTTAAACTACTAATTGTGACATAATATTTTAATATTTTTTTAGGGGGAGTGTGTGGGATTACTGATTAAAATACTATCTTTGTAGACGACGCTTGGCTAGACTTGGTTGCTTAATTTGCGCCATAGATAATGGTGTTAGGATCATGATTAGCGGTCCACTCTATGGAACTGTCCATGTCATCTATTAAAATTGTCAATGTCAAAGTAACAATTCGACGTAAACATAACCAATGCGAGATACAATTGTAAAAGTGATTTTAATCAATATGAATAAAAAAATGTCTTTAATAGTACTTAAAATCAGTGAGAAAAACAGTGTTACAAGTCCCATTGTCAAATTTGAAAGTATTATTTAATACTTATTTTGGTGACGAGCAAAGAACACAAAACCATACAGCCTAGGCGAATCAATTGAAAATTTGTTTGAAATGTTTGTTTTATAAATTCAACTCGGACATTTTTGGCTTTCATCGTAGATGATGGTACCGATAAGGTTGATGATGGGGTGGAGAATAAGCGGTAGTAACTAATAGCTAGTCTGATGAACTTGTAAGTTTAACGATCAATCAAACCAAGCTTCTTCTAATGAACATTGAAACCAGATGGTAAGAAAAAGCTTTACATTTTAATCCGTTTAATCAATCACAAGCTACAATTTGTAAATAATTTATATTGTGATTTGCAAATAATTTATTTATCTATATATATGAACAAGTGGGGCTCGCACCCACTAAAAACTTCGCCGTGTTTCATCTCCTTATTTCGCCGGAGGTCGCGGGGACTACCGATTGAACCCACCTAGTTAGCCTACGGTTTTCCGAAAATTTTGTAAATAACACACCACCATAACTTACACTGTGTTACAAAAGTCACATTTTGTCCGAATCCGTCAGGTGTGATAATTTTGTTTTCCTTTATTCTGGCGGGACGGTTCATTAGTTTTAATTACGCACGTGCCGCGCGACGACGGCCATGTTGGCGGTGAAATAATTGTATCCGATGTGTGCGGAATCGTCGACAGTGGGGACATATTTTATGTAAAATATTTTTAATTCGGAATCGTTTCCTATTAACGAACCATTTGTATATCTCTCTACAAGAAATGAAGTGGTTAATGAGACAAAAGGATTCTCGCTCAGTATATGTCTGTATCATGGACACAAAGCATTTCGAAGCCGGTCTTCCTCGGAAACCTCTTGCTCTAGAAAAAAGCAAATATGAGCCTCTGCAATTTGCACACTAAGATCAGCGCAACCATAAAGAGGTATTAAAATCGACTGTACGAATGAGTTTTCACTTCAGTTCAGCATTTTTTATGTGTTATTTAAAGACGCCAATAGTGAACGTGGTTCCTGTGAGATTCGCAGCAAATCAGCAACTCCCATAAAAACTACAGCGCACGTTGCCAGCATGTGACATCAGATTTAAAGTCACAGAATCCAGTAATGTTCCTGTTTTGCAGGAATAGGTGAGGCGGATGTGACCAAGCATCCGAGTCTGGCATAACCTCCCTCCATTAAACAGCACATAACGGGCAATTATCCCCGTCGATTAAATGTAGCTTTTGGTGCTCTATTAGTTATCTTTATCAATTAAATTAAGAGTAAATATATTTATATATAAATAATAATAAGAGTCTCGATCAACATCTTAAGAGGCTCTCGCTTGACGGATAGATCAAGGGCCGGATACAAAAAGCAGTGATTCTCGACACGGCACATATTGTCCGGAGATTTCTCTGTCTGCAGCCCTAGCCTCCGGTTTGCTTGGGCCTTGCCTCGCTGCCGGCGGCATACTAGGTTTAAGTTTTTTATAGTATTTATGTTTATTTTGTATATCTATATTGTAAAAAACTTAAATTTAAGAATATCAAGTAAATATACAAAATAATAATAAATATTTCTACACTTACACCGAATACTACATTACAGAATCGTGTGAGACAGTATTGTTTGCAGATGATACTTCTTTACTATTCAAAGTTGATAGACAAAAGGAATGTTATGACGATGTAAATAGTGCTCTCTCGAGAGTTCTGTATTGGTTCACAACTAATAATTCTCTTTGCCCAATGTAAGGCAGGTTGATACTCGTTTAAATATGAATGGTGATGTCATTGACTGGGTAAATAATACTAAATTCTTAGGCATTACGTTAGATTCACGACTACAGTGGGATCCACATATTGAAACTTTGGCAATCAAACTTAGTTCAGCGGCGTACGCAGTAAAAAAGATTAGACTTTTAAGTAATGTTGAAACGGCAAGAATTGTTTATTTCAGCTACTTTCATAGTGTTATGTCCTATGGACTGCTGCTATGGGGATCTGCGGCTAACATTGAGAGTATTTTCCTATTACAAAAAAGAGCGAGTCGTGCTATTTACTGTTTACGAGCTAGAGAATCCCTAAAAGAATTGTTCAAAGAAATTAATATTTTATTTATTTATTTATTTATTATAGGGCTACCAACATAAGTTACAGCACATTAAAGTTAAATACATAGATAAATTTCCTAATTGCTTACTGCACTTACAATTATAGGTTAACCACAGCTTGCTTAACTTTATAATAAAACTTAATAATAATAATAAAATTAAAATTGAGTTAATGCCATCTAAAGTGCGTCACAATATATAAAAAAAAAATACATACAAAAAATAAATTAAATTAAATTGAAATTGAGGTAATGTCAAAGTGCATCATGAGATCTAAGTGCTTTTATAAATTTAGAGAGGCTTTGAAAATGTATGTCAAGTTCCGGAATTTTTTTTTAACTTTAGCTAGTCAATATATATATGATAATTTAGTTTTTGTATATAGAAACTATAATAAATTCAATAAAAACAGTGATCTACATAATGTGAATACTAGAAACAAAAAATAAACTTGCCGTTCCAATGTTCAGACTCCATAAAACTAGCTGTTCGTTCTTGGGGAAATGTATATCTATGTTTAACAAACTTCCGCAAGGTGTCATTGATTTGCCTTTATATAAATTTAAAATCCATATCAAAAAGACACTCATGAGTAAAGGTTATTATAAAGTAAGTGACTATCTAAATGATCACAGTATTGGGAATAGGGACACTATTCATAGAGCCATGTTTGGTAACAACATTATTTATGATATTGTATTATTTTTATATGTGTATGTAAACATACATACGACTGTAATCGTATTAGGTATGATTGTATCTTATACTATATTGTATTTTTATATTATATTATTGTATTTATTAACATTGTAAAGAGGAGATAAAAAATAGACCTTCAGATTTTCTTGCCTGTTCTTCTCGAGAAGGCTCTCCCAATTTCCGAACAGGTGTCAAGTCAATTTTTTTATTTTTTTCTTTTTTTTTCCATATTTGTACGTACTGACAAGGTTTTTGTTTATTTTTTTTAAGCTCTGTTTTTTTGTTTTGTCTGTTGACATCAATAAGTGCCTGTAAAGGTCTATGTTGAATAAAGATTATTTTGATTTTGATTTTGAATAGCCTAGCCCAAAGTAAGCTTTGTAAGGCTTGTATTATGGGATGTAGGGTTACGGATATACATAGGACATATATTATACATATATAAATAATTTAGTATAAATATATTATAACAACCATGACTAAGGTACAAATGCATCACGCCAGCATCTGCCCCCGTCGGGACTCGAACCCGGCAACTCAGAGATAGCGACACCTTGAAACTGGTATATCAACCACTTGACTACGGAGATAGTGTATATATATGTAAATATATATATCTATATATATATATCTCCAAAGCTCAGCACTAGATAATTTTATTCCGCGCATTATCACTCCCATACATTATACATGGCTCACCTGTTCCCCCACAGGTTTTATTGCATACTTAACGAGTATCAGGGAATTGACGGGCGCATGTGTACCGCCGTTCTCACCATGGAATATATTAGGGAGCCCCAAGTATGCGGCTGGATTGGCGGGAACGCTGGCTCGTGCCCAAAGTTCCAGGTTATATGAAAGATAGGCTTCGGTTTACGTTTTCGAGAACGATTAACAAGATTTTGTATTGTTCTTTATGGGGAGTTCAGCTGAAGTGAAGCTATGAGGAACGGACAATCAAAAAAATTACAACTAACTGAATACTTTTATTGCAACCATATATATATTAGTTATGGACCCTGTCGTGTATCGCAACTTGTAACCAAAGAGGGAGGCGTATCCAACATAAAAAAAATATAATGTAATTTTCGTAACTATTAACTACAGTGATCACGTGAGCAATCAATATATTATATGCATAATTATTATAATACTAGCTTTCCGCCCGCGGCTTCGCCCGCGTTATATTCGAATTTCCCACAGGAAGGATATGTTTTCCGTCGGTAAAATTTTCTTATTTCCTTCCTGGGTCCTCGGGTTTTACGATTGGTATATACGGGGTATACTATCTGTGTATAAAATTTTATTTAAATCGGTTCAGTGGTTTAAAATACTGCCATACAACCTTTCAACACTTTACAGCCCTTTTCTGCTTTAAAAGGTAGCCTCTGTCCTGTCTCAGCCTCTAGACTATCTGTGTACCAAATTTCATTTAAATCGGTTCAGTAGTTCTAACAATATTTCCATACAACCTAGCATCCTTCTTTCAACCTTTTACAACCTTTACAACTTTTTTTGTACAAAAAAGTAGCTTGTGTCCTTTCTCGGCTCTACACTATCTGTGTACCAAAATTCATTTAAATCGGTTCAGTAGTTTTAACAATCTTTCCATACAACCTAGAATCCCTTCTTTCAACCTTTTACAACCCTCTACAACCTATTTTGTATAAAAAAGTAGCTTATGTCCTTGGAACAGACAGACAGACAGACAGAGTTACTTTCGCATTTATAATATTAGTATGGATATATTTTATTATTATTGTACATTTATTATTTTAATATGTCACGTGTTTTTATAAAACACGGTCCTTTATAAGGCGTGCGGGGGGATACAGGAGACAAATTTTTTGAAACAATAGAAAACCAGTTCACATTCGAAATCGTGAGATTCGTATACGAATTACTGAATTCCCTATTTCTGAACTTTCATTTCGTGCGTTGTGTAACGCGTGGTTCAACCCACTCGTTTTTATTTCTACTAGTAGAACATCTAACGCTGAAGTGACGTTGACAGTGATAAATTTACTCTGGTTAATGTAAAGCATGTAAATAGGTACATAATAATAAGTATTGTTATTGTATAGGAAGCCTGAAAGTAGTGCCAGTGGTAGAAAAAGTAAGAGGAAGTAGATTAGCATGGTTTGGACATGTGATGCGGAGGGATGAAAGTCATGTCACAAAGCGAATGTTGAATATGAAAGTGGAGGGATACACGGGCAGAGGAAGGCCGAATAAAAGATGGATCGATTGTGTGAAGAATGATATAAGAATGAAAGGAGTAAGCATAGAAATGACGGCTGATAGAGAGGAATGGAAGAAAAAGATCTACTGCGCCGACCCCAGATAATGGGAAATGGGCAAGAGGATGATGAATAATAAGTATTGTTTGAGTACATATATTTTAATTTTTGTTGTTGTGATTTTGATTTTTTCTGCATGAAACGGAATCTAATTAAGAATTTGTTTTTAATGACAACACTCAATTGGAATGATTGAAAAATCTATAAAATTGTAAGCAGCAGTAGAAAATAATTTCGCGCACGATTTGTATTCGTATTCGAATTCCATTTTGCGATTTTTTAATAGATAGAAAGATTGAAGAAGTAGGTTCAAATGACTCGCCCCGGCTTCGCACAGGTACGAGTACAACGTTCACAGTTTTTCTGTACTGTATTTAGGATCTACTTACATTATGGCGGTCGAATCGCGAGAGCACACCCCGCCAAGTACCCCGTATGGGCCCAGAGAACTCGGGGGTTTTAGTGGCCTGGCCGCGTCTTGCCAGCGCGGTATCAGGGTGCACAAGGTCGCATTTCCCCCCCTCAAAAAAAAGGATCTACTTACATTACTGCGGCGACGTCCAGCCTTCTTACTTGGACATGACGTATTTTTGACAACCTTTTAAAAATAGACGGACTATTGTAAAATATTCAAGTAATAAACATCTATACGAAAAATCTAGACCTTTTAATCGACATCAAGGCTATATACTAAGTATTAAATAAATTATGTACATATGCTATATACCAACTAAAATATCCATAATCATTAACTCATTTCGTTAAGTAATGCTATGGAATTAGAGGTTTGAAAGTGTGAAGGGTTTGAAGTTTGGTGACGTGGGACCGTATGTTCTACTCCTACGACCTCAAAACTCGGAAATGGGCATCATGGAGAATACTTAAAGCGATACATTAAGTAAAATGAAGTGACAAAATATTGTAAGGAATGGATAGAATACATGAATTCTGACGGAGGCGATTAGACAATCACTTGAGTTTGAAACGAAATTCTGAAATGTGGTCATGTTTGCGTAAGTCAAATATAAATCGTATGCAAAAGTTTTAGAATCGCTAATAATTGCAAAGAAGGGATAGAATACGTGAATTCTGACGAAAGCGATTAGACAATCGCTTGAGTTTGAAACGAAATTCTGAAATGTGGTCATATTTGCGTAAGTCAAATATTATATCGTATGCAAAAGTTTTAGAATCGCTAATATATTGCAAAGAAGGGATAGAATACGTGAATTCTGACGGAGGCAATTAGACAATCACTTGAGTTTGAAACGAAATTCTGAAATGTGGTCATGTTTGCGTAAGTGAAATATATATCGTATGCAAAAGTTTTGGAATCGCTAATGTATTGCAAAGAAGGGATAGAATACGTGAATTCTGACGAAGGCGATTAGACAACCGTTTGAGTTTAAAACAAAATTCTATTATGTGGTCATATTTGCATAGTCAAATGTAAATCGCATGCAACTGTTTTGAAATCTATTAAATTTATTTATTAAGTTATTTATGTAAAACTTGTGAAACTTAATACAACAAATTCTGTAACTCAATATTGTAGGGAATGACCGCATTGCTTTGTTCACATTTGCCTATAAATATTTTAACAGCACTGTTTTCGTGTTTCTATCATGGACATTATTTATTATAATTATTCCCTTAATAGCCGTAAAAAACTGTAATGGATTCTATAATGGCCGATTGACCTATAAAAGCTTTCTAGGCAGTCATAGACATAACTCACCCTTAGTTTAAAATTGGGTACACTTTTGGAATATCTTCTCCTAAGTTTTTAATAAGATTTTTCTATTTGTGATAGTTCTTATCCAATATAACATAATCACTAAGTCATTATTATCAAGTGCGTCGCCAGATTTTGGGACAGCTGTAAAAATGGGAACATACTCTTATTTTGAGGATTTGAATATCACATCGTTTCGGGAATACCACAGGTGACAATACAGGCTACAGCTTCGTAGTGCAAGAAAATTCGTTGTGAAACGCACTCTTGTAAGCTGTCAACCGTTTAGATGAACTTTTTGTCGCGTACACCGATAGCAAAATCTGTAACGGCATTATATATTTTTATATATATAACAGTTTAAGCTTCATCGGCTATATCTTATTGTATAGGAACGACCTTAACTAAAAAAGATAATAGTACTGAACTAAACTGCGGTTTTTTCGCTTGTATTTAAAACTTTATAACATTATAAAAATATTTTTACATTACTTCTTAACTTTAAAGTGCAAGTTTTCGTTGCAGCTTTATCTCCGAATTAGGATGTTTTTAATAGAGGAAGAGTCAAAAGTGTACCAGCTGTTGTTTTACGCCAATATGTTTTTCATTATTGGCTGTAACTTTATGACAACTAATTTTCTTGCTTTCGAAATTATATTATTATCGACACTAATATTATAAAGAGGAAAGATTTGTATTTTTGTATGTAACGAATAAACTCAAAAAGTAATGGACCGATTTTAATAATGCTTTTTTTTATTAGAAAGCTACATTATCACTGAGTAACATAGGCTATATTTAGTACTAGATTACTATAGACATCTTAAGAAATTCTTATTAAAACCAACCGAAGGTGTAAAAAAATTAGCTATAAAATGTCTTTCATCGCATACTCTGCGAAGAGTAATGTCTACCCGTGCGAAGCCGGGGCGGGCCGCTAGTTTAGTATTAATAATGTCTATTGACGGATGTGTGAAAATTTCGTAAACGTTTTCTCGTTTTGTTAGTATGGAACAGACCAAATTTCTTGAAAGATACAAAACAGCCAGCAATTTTTTATGCTACTACTTAATTAGGTAATTTCTATTACTTATTGAATGTCTACGACCGCGTACTTACTTAATCATCTTTGTACTCTCTTTAGATGTAGTATTGATGTGATATAAGGTATCTACCAAACAAATATGCGACTTCCCATGGGCACGACTTAGTTTTTGTTTAAAATCTCACATAAGGCGAGGGCCTCACATATTACTGTAAATAATTGATTAGATTTTTGAATTACACCCGAACGACCCCCTTTAATCTGCTCGAGGATTTAAACCAACCCTCGATGTTTTGTCACTGCTCGAGCAAATATTAACAAAAGAAAATCAATGTCTTATTAAAAAAACATACAACACTCCACTGAGTAAAGCCCGAACGGAAATGACACGTTCCAAGCTCTACAATGTTGCGTCGTGCACGTCCTAAAGCTTTTATGGCGTAGACAACAAAGTTGAAACTTAATTGACGGCGTGCGCCCGTTTTAAGGTGAGTGCAAGCAGTCGGGGGCGGGTCGAAGTTACAAGAGGATTTATACAAGTGAGTTTTGTTTGTCTTGAGTTCGTATGACTGTGAGCTGTGCGTAATTGTACTTTGGTGTTTCATACATTCTATAGGCGAGAAGAATTTTGAGAACAAGTTTAAATCAATTTTGAATACAGTTGAATTTTTCATCGGTAAAGTGGAATATTGCTATTTATTTTTTTACAAGTGTGAACACAGACTCAATAATAACTGAATGTTGTTTCTTATTTTGTAATCGACACGTATGTTTTAATTATTAATTTGATCATCATGAATTAGGAAATATGTTATAAAAAAACATACACTGTGATAGCTGTAATTATGTTCCTTTTATTATTTTTAGACGTAATTAGTATTTTTAGATTTTTTTTCTATAAATAATAATAGTGGATATATAATAAAAAAATATTTGGAATACTAATAAATGGAATAATAATTTCATAGGAATGTATATAATATATCCTGTCCAATTACTGCACCCATCCTTTATTTAAATCCAAGGGTGCCTAGAAGAGATCGCTGTTTAGCAATAAGAACGCCTCTTGTACATTTGCTATTCGTTCTTTTATTTATTTTTTTACTATGTTCTTGTTTTTGGTCTACAATAACTGGCGTTCTCATTTGAAGCTCCGGGATTTAATCTATTTATTTATATATGCTTTTTGTTATTTGAGTATGTACGACTTGTACATTGCATCTGACATTTCTATGATATAATTAAATATCATGCGGCAACCTTCATCAACATCTGTAAAAATCAATAGATTTATTTGACTCGCTCCAATTTACTTAGTGTATGCTCGTACTCAGACTCAGATCATAATCGGATGAATCATACAACAGCATCAGCAACACCAGGTCTAAACAGTATTTATGTAATGAAAATGTTCGCGTTTCGCTGCATCTCGTGACTTACGCCGCACAAGTATACAGGTGTTATTAAAAACAATGTATCGTGCCCCGTAGTTTACCGCCTCTGCCCCTTTATAGACACAACTAATAAACTAAAATCGTTATGCGACGCCCTAATGCGCATCCGTAATCAGTCCGAACAAAGATTTCTTACAAATGCCCCGATTCCGTGCGTCTATTGTTTTGTAAATGGACGCAGGTGGACTGCGCGGCGATTATAATCGCGTTTATTAATACGACGCGTTTTGTCTGCGGAGCGCATCGCGTCGCTACTTCCCCCAGTTTGTAACTCAGAATCCATCGGGCTTTGAATAGTGAAACAAAATTATAAAGAAAAATTTTTCGAGAGCTATGCTTTTAATAAAATGTAATGAAGGGGAACAATCTTCGACGACTTTCGTAGTCGAGTTATTAGTACACAAGTTTCAAGGTGTTGCCATCTCCGGGGTCCTGTGTTCGAGTTCCGACGGGGGCAGATGTTTGTTGTTTGATGAATGCGGTATACTAATAATCTATCCGTTAGATCCCATAACAAGCTTTACAGATCTTACCTTGGATTATCCAATACCAATTCCAATTCCAAATTCTTTATTCACATTAACAGACACGAGACACAATATAAATTAATCTTATAGGTACGGGGACACAGAAATAATGCATGCAGAAACTTAAATAATAATAATAAGAATAGAATTAAGGTTTATGTGAAGTCTCGCGACTGCTGTGTGAAAGGGTACCTAGATCAGCATGAGGTTAGTGAAACTAACGCTGATTTTCATCTAGGCCCCATGACCTCGGTTGACATGTGGATGCCAGAACGGCAATACATCTCCCACACAGAACAAAAACGTTGGCGAAAACTCACAGAGTTGTTGAGAAGCTTAAGTACCTACTTACAGCCGAGTTTACAAAAGACTACAGTTTTGTTAAGAAAAACGAGGCAAACATACACAATAAAATATCACGTATTTTATTAGATTAGACTAATGGGTAGGTAAAAAAAAACAATTATCTATGGTTCATCTATATTTCCTTTTTTACTTTGGAGAAGAGAATCTGAAAGGTGTCCAGGACACCAACTACACTCAGCCCAGAGCTTAGGTGTTATGCCGACGGGGTCGTGGTGGTGTCCGCAAGAGCTTCCACGACCCTGTCACGCCGCGACACAGTTCTCCTCGGCGTGTCTCACGGCGATGTTGGACGCGCTGACGATCGAACGCTCGCCGCATCGCTGAGGTTTTGAGTGGGTAGGCCTCCCCCTTTCTGGGAAGGAGAGCCCCACATAACTTTCCCAGGATGAAGGGTATGCAGTTTCATGCATTTTCCTTAGCGCAACAAAAAAATTGAGAGAGATTAACCGTTCGGGGTTCGGGTTCGGGTCATAAACAATTGTAACTATATATCAAACTAATGCTATTGATGAGAACTTTAATGTATTAATTAAAGCACAATTAATATAAAGAAAAATAAGTTGATTTGGCAGCACATTGTAAAAAAAAATGATAATAATTACAATAAGGGAGAATCAATTTGTGAACCGAACCGGACACCAATAGGGTACTTCCCTCTATATTAGAAAAGATCTAAAAGCATATAACTATGATAGCTTATGCATTAAATAGTCGGAACCATCATGTTTAAGTACATAAAGTAACAAAAATAATATAAAAATTAGTTTCAAAGTATTCACTTTTTTAATCTATACGTAAAACAAGAGCGAAACATAGGCCGCCATGTCGTGACGTCATAAGGTACTGTAAACTTATGCGTGTCAATGTCATTATGAATCATAGTATGTGCAAAACAGTAAAAAAATACGTTTGCCTTTTTTAATGTAAGAGAACGTTGTAAGTTAAATTGAAATCGCACGTGAATCACATTATGGAAAGCAGTTTTGTAAAAGGAGATAGTACGAATTTACCAAAAATAAATGCATTAATGGTCGGAAAATTCTTTGCTGCAAATCCCGACTTTGGTTCTGCCGAGTTACGGAGTATTAAAACATCGATGTCAGTATTCATCTTTTATTATTATTCCTTTATTAGTTGTTTATATATAAAAGATAATAACTCATTTTTAAATTATGAATATAATAATACATAGCATCAAACATAGAGCTTTGTTTATTATTTACATGCCGTATTGACGTCATCGCTACAGAGTAACAACTCGTGCGGCGCCTTCGTCTAATTACGCGCGAAATTTGAAAATATTAATTTTTAATGCAATTTTTATAGTACTAAACGAGTGTATAAAATTTTTATATTTTAGTATATGGTTTACTGACACGCAAGGATCAAATTAAGATTCTTTTCAAAAAAGAGATTAATTCCCTATTCAGCATTATGCTACAGTCTGTATAGACAGTAGCGCTGACATTCCGTCGGTGCCGTTATTTTAATTTCTCAAATTTTATTATTACAACGTGGCGACTTCCCGTTTATATTACGTATATTTTCCCTTCGAACCCTTGAGTTCGATGATTCATTAGCCAGAAACCCAATCCCTGGATCCGCGGAACCAATCAGATATCTAATTAGAAAGTAAACTGCTCCTTTATCGGTGTCGAGCCGTCGTTGCAGACAACAATCGCGGTACTGGAATTCTATTACGGCCCAAATCCCCGATATTGCCACAGAGCACGGAACTCGCAGCAGACTTAACGCGGCAGCTTGTATCTCTTACACTATTCTGAACGCCTGGTACTTCTCTCTTATACTGTGATGAATTTGTTTTTTTTTTTTTATTATATTAACAAAATTTATATATACTGAAGGAAGATCTGGTCAACGTTTCCCGTAAAATGAACATTTGTGTATTAGATACTAATCAAAGCATTATCAAGTATTTTATAGTAATTTCCATTTCATACTTCCACGCCTGCCTAAGATAATATTGTATTTACGAACAACGAAGTGATAAACTTTTTGTGATACGAAGTACGGAGCCCTAAAAATATTATAGATAAGCAAATGAAAATGAAGATTTACATAAGCGGACTCAGTTTCTTAGATAGCTGGGTGTATAAAGTAATTCATGACATTTCACAGCGGAGCAATAGGAATATATATCTTGTCTTGTTGTTCCCTGCGGCCGGCTCTAGAAATATTCCCCTTTACCTCCCTCGGGCTCTATCAGCGCGGCGGCCAGCGGAACGAACTCGGCGTTTCTTAAATTCGTACATTTTTTAAAGGAACAACAGGAGTTTTTCAATTAAAACATCAGTGCTGTGGTTACCTTTCATCTAAATTGAAATTATAGATACCGTCAGATATTTAATATATTCTTTGTGAATTTATTTGGATTGACGGCTTTTTAGGTACTTGCTGGTCTTAGGTACCAAGTTGCTGGAAGAACGTAAGGTTTATTAGTTTCTTATGTCTAGTAACGAACGTTTTCTAGAATCGCGTTTTGGATAACACAGGAAGTACTGTGGGACTGGTTTTGTTGTTATTTTTTTGTGATATGCTGATAAACGAGCAGACTATCCAGCTCATGGTAAGCGGTTACAGTCACCTATTGAACATGTGGTATATGAAGAAAAGTCACACCACCTAGAAATTTCCCGCGAAGCGGATGAGCTGATACAATGGATTACTCCCCTCATGCCAGCACCCGCAAACCGCAGGCTATGTGGTAAATCTGGTTGTATGACAATAAAGTTATATCCAATGGTTGATGTCTGCCTCGCAATGTTCTGCAATGACCGATTTTCTGGATTGCCAGTTCTTCACAACTGCCATGTGTTCTTGTCTCTTTCAGCTATTGACCCTATATAAAAAGTACTAAAAGAGTCATATAGGGATACAGATTTTCATATGAATATATAGATTTTTCAAATAAATAAATCCAACTCAATCTCGATTAGTCTGTGGCTCAGATGGAGTCGTAATCTCGCCTGCGGATAAATGTCGTAATATTTATTTATTTTCCTGGCGTTTCGATAATTGAGTCCCTTTTACTGTTGTACGGGAGACTGAGGAATTAAACTTTACGAGCGGTCAATGAGACGCTGCTGTGCTGTGGAGTTGCGCTGAGCTGGAAGAGAATGAATGTTGCCAATTAGCCTGGGCTCATGTGATTAAGACCAGTTCTATCTGGTCTTAACTATACATACAAAGATAATTGGCCAAGATTTGATAGATAGATAGATGGTTTTTAGGATTCCGTACCTCCAAAGATGAAAACGGAACCTTATAGGATCACTTTGCTGCCCGTCCGTCTGTCAAGACCCTTTTTCTCACAAACGCGTCGAGATATCAAGCTGAAATTAATATCAAAGCAGTGAAAAAATTAAATTTCTAAATCAATGCAATTAAAGGTATGGCCGTTTATGTTCCATTTATATTGCGTATTTTGATATTAACAAGGGAATCAAAACCTTAAGGTACTTTCCGATGACCTAGAATCATGAAATTTGGCAAGAAGCATGTCATGTAGCACAAGTAAAGCAAATCCGTAAATTTGTTGTTATTTCACACAAACAAAAACTTTTGACAACATGATTGGGAAAAACAGGAAAAATCTTTGAGACTTAATTCTAGTAATGAACGAACAATTTACATGTCGACAAATTTGTACGGAACCTCGTTGCGCGAGTCCGACTCGCACTTAACCGGTTTTTTATTTCGTTTAAACACACAATAATTAGTAAATTAAATAAGATAAACAAATTAAACAATTTTATGATAGGAACAGGGAAAGAAAACTGTCCACCATACAGAATAATTGATATACCTTTTTGTTCTGCAGCAGCACAAAAAGGTGCCAGTATTTGCACTAGAGCCAAAATCTTTTATAGGTATAGCCCTAGATCTGCACGACAGGACGATCGGCGTGATGGGACGGGACGGGATGGAAACGTCGAGGAGGGTCGAATGCGGCGTTCCACAGGGGTCGGTGTTGGGACCCCTGCTGTGGAACCTCGCATACGACGCGGTCCTTCGCACCAGCCTTCCTGACTGACGACGACGACCTGACGACTGGGGCCGACTTCGGGCCGGTGCTCAGGCTTGCCAAGCTTGGGGTGGCATGTGCCGTGTGGGCGATCCGCCGGCTGGGTTAGAAATAGCGCCTCACAAAACTGAGGCACTATGGTTCCACGCCTTCCGAGGTGCCGGGAACCACCCAGCTGCCGAATCCGGGTGGGTGACGCGGTAGTCCGGTGGGGCCGTACATCAAATACCTGGGCCTCACCTGGACCGCCGCTGGAGCTTCGAGGAGCATTCGTGCGGTTGGTCCCCCGAGCCAAAAGAGTGGCGGGTGCATTGCATCTCCTGCTTGCCCAATCTCGCGGACCGACGGATGGAGTTCGCCGCCTATACGAGGGCGTCGTCCGTGGCCATGTATGGGGTTCCCGTGTGGTCGCAAGACTGCGCGAGGTCTCCCCGCTGCAGAGCTCTGCTATGGAGCCCGCAGCGGATAATGGCCATACGGATCGTACGAGGCTACCGTATCATCTTGTACGAGGCGGCGACGGTTCTGGGACGCTCGCCCCCATTCGACATGTACGCGGCAACGTATGCATCGCGGCGTGTCGACCGGGGGAGCGATGGGGGGAGCGCCCTGGAACCCGCGCAATTGTAGCGGCCTGGCGTGCGCAGCTCGAATTACGGATCTGCGCGCGCCAGCGGGCCGTCGGTGCCGTACTCTCGCACCTCGAAGCTTGGCTCCACGGGAAGGAGGAGGTCACTTACGATTGACTCAGATACTCACCGGGCACGGCTGCTTACGGCGGCAACTAGAGGATTTATGTATTATTATAATTTTTTTTTGTTTTGTTTTATATTGTTTCAGACTCTTCTTTATTGTATCTTTTTATTACCATTTTTAAATAAACCAATCTCTAGCAGCAAACCGTCGTTTGAACATTGTTGATTAAGAACCTTACCCACGCTATCTAAATGATCACAGATGGGAATAGGGACACTATTCATAGAGCCATGATTGGTAACATTATTTATAATATTGTATTATTTTATATGTGTATGTAAACATACATACGACTGTAATCGTATTGGTATGATTGTATCTTATACTATATTGTATTTTTATATTATATTATTATATTATTAACATTGAAAAGAGGAGATAAAAAATAGACCTTCAGAGTTTCTTGCCTGTTCTTCTCGAGAAGGCTCTCCCAATTTCCGAACAGGTGTCGAGTCAATATATTTTTTCTTTTTTTTTTCCTTATTCGTACGTACGGACAAGGTTTTGTTTTTTTTTTATTATTTAAGCTTTTTTTTGTTTTGTTTGTGACGTCAATAAGTGCCTGTAAAGGTCTATGTTGAATAAATATTATTTTGATTTGATTTTGATTTGCTCTACCGAGCACCGCGACATCTTGAGTCCGGCGAGCGTGTATAAACATATGTTATGTTAATTAAACGAAGGTTTGAAGACAAACTGATAGACTATGTTAACAAGAAAAAATGTTGAAAATAGTGAAGATGTAATTTATTATTTTATTATTATAAATAAGTTGATTAAAACTTGACAATGTTCACCATTATTCATCTGTATATTGTGTGTTTGTATGAAAGGATGAGACAGTATAAGCAAACGAGTGAGGGTGTGTGGTGTGTACATATGTAATAAAATCAGGAGTGTATATACAAGTATGAAGTATCCAAATTATGCATTGACTTAGAAGGCATTGAGTCTTATGTTTTATAATGTCTGAGTGTACATTTCACTAAAGTACATAATGTCAGGGATAAATGATTGAATATTAAGTGCTGTATCTTCTTCCAGAATATTTCTATATCCCGGGAGTAATGAAACACCATCCGTTATCGGCGCCGCCCAGGTGAGCCGGCCACCTGATTTTCGCCTAATTAAATGCGGGATTTGAGTGAAGGGGTGCGAGTAATTCCTTCTATTATTTCAACCCTTATTGGTTTGTTGAGTACAGTTGAGAACATTAATAATTTCGCTTCTCTCGTATTTAACTTGCGTTAACGAAGTTTGTTGGAAATTTGTGTTAGAATTCGAATTTGGTTGATTTTCGGAAGGCATCCTTCAAATGGCGGTCGCTTTTATGTATTTTGGGCTTTCGGAAGGTTTTCCTGTTTTTCCGTTGGAAGTTGGAATCTTTATTGATTAACATGATAGTTAAATACAAAATATTCTGTTTATAGATAATTTATATTTTTTTTCGCAATTCTTACCTATTGCTGCTGTAAAACAGCAGTTTTGTGTTTCGTTGTAAAATTGTAATTTCAGAAAATTACGGAGAGAGAAGGCGGACGAAATAAATTTATATGGCATATATGCATGGGTTAGTTGGTCGAGGACGACCTAGACGAATATAGTTGGACCAAATAGGTAATATACTTGCAGGAAGGTCAAGTCAAGAATGCCCGTAACCGACGAGTGTGCATAAAAGTATAAATTAAAGTCGAGGAGGTATGTTTGGTCTCGTCAATAAAGCCAGTAGGGTCAATAGCACCAAAGGCTAGGCTGAGTTTAGTCGGTAGGTCTGTGTAGTCGAGCCGCCTCGACAGTACCAGGAGTCCGACATAATCAACGCATCCCTGCTTGCCTGTTGCGTTGGTATCCATGATGGATTCTCAGCCTCCTCTCCTGAGGAAAAAAAGAAAAAAAAAGGTATGTTTGGATTGGATGAGCAAGTGGAAAAATTGATCTGTACTTACCCCTATGGGAAAGAGGTGTGAGTATGTATGTATGCATGTATGTATGTATGTTTGTGTGTATGCATGTATGCATCTTTGTATGTATGTATGTAAAAATACGAAGGAAGACTATACCAGGGTCATTTGCTAGGTTATTACGTACTAGCTTTCTGCCCGCGGCTTCGCCTGCGTGGATTTCGGGATTGGGTCTATAGGCCCACGGCTACATATGCGCGGAAGTCGGTTTATGGCGCGAAGGTTTTATCACGCTTCCCGTGGGACTATCCGTTTTTCCGAGATAAAAAATACCGCAGAACCTTGCTCAACAATCACTCTATCTATTGATGAAAACCGCATGAAAATCTGTGCAGTAGTTTTTGAGCGAAGCCTTCATTGCGCATCCCGTGGGACCTGTCGATTTTTCCGGGATAAAAAGTAGCCTATGTTACTCGGGGATAATGTAGCTTTCTAAAAGTGAAAGAATTTTTGAAATCGGTCTAGTAGTTTCGGAGCCTATTCATTACAAACAAACAAACAAACAAATCTTTCCTCTTTATAATATTAAGTATACTCATTTTTGCCACATAATAACAGTATTCGCATTGCTGTGCTCCGCTGAGAAGGGTAAGATAAGCAATAATATTATTAGGTAGGTACTGTGACTAGCACTTGTGTAGCACTAGCAGCCTGCCCCGGCTTTACAGGCATTCAATAGATATTTTTTTTAAAATCTTATTAAGCCTTACACCATATAGGTTAAGCCGGCTACAAAATAATTTTCATACATTGACATTATATTAAACGAAAAACAAAGGAAAAAATTAAAATTCTAGCACTTTTACTACACTTATGGCCGTTTTCACCAACCTTGTCTTAGCTTAGGTGACTCCTAAGTGACATGCTGTCACTTTTTATATTAACTGAAAAGAGTGAGACAGCATGTCTCTTAGGAGTCACCTAAGCTAAGACAAGGTTGGTGAAAACGGCCATTAGACTTAAACATAAAACTTGATGAAAAGCAAAAAACAGTTCTTGCCTGCTACATCTAATATCATTCATCAACTTTACTCTGTCTATTCCGTTGCTGCCACATGTGATATAAATCTTCTATGACGTTTGTACAATACAATTGTCACAGTACGGATTATTCCTTTTAAAAGTTATAATTTTTTGACGTGAAACGTCTTTAAAATCGCGCCGAGACCTGCGGGTATCAGGTTTAAAAAGTGGACGGTAACGAAAAGGTCTATATCATCGTACCTTAATAATTAAATAACTAAGAAACACAAATGTGGTTTGAATATTTCACTTATATAGTCAGCTCGCTGTTGTGACATTGAGTTTTTTATTAAAATACTTAATACATCGGCAATCTTGTTTTTATTTCAATATTTTAATTTAAAAGCGATTCCCTAACATAGACGTTTTTTACACACCCACACACACACATTCTCCCATACATACATTGGATCTTAAACTGTTTTAAAAATTTAATGTAGCCTATGTTCACCGGAGATAATGTAACTTCCGAACAGTGAAATAATTTTCCAAATCGGTAAAGTAGTTTCGGAGCCTATTCAATGCAAACAAACAAACAAAAACCAAATCTTTCTTCTTTATATGAAGTGTACGTTGATTGGTTTAGAAAAAAAAAACATTCTCATTAAAGAGAGTTTAAGTCGGTTCGCTTTTCGAGAAATTAACGGAGCGTTGCGAAAGGATACCTTCTAATTGTAGATATTTCTATCGGAACTGCTGTCTCTATCGCACTCTACGGGCGAATCGAAGTACAGCGCGACAGCAATAGATTTACAAGTGCCTATTTATCAGTAGTCGCGATCTTAATATTTATTCTTAATATTGCACCTGAGGATATGGCGGCGACAGCCTGACGCATGACATCGCTAGAGTTAACACGGTGACCTCGCTGGCACGGAGCCAGCCGCGGTCGTGTCGCGGTCGCATATTAGGTTCGCTTCCCGACACGACACACTAACGTCATGTAGGACCATTATGCACTGCGATTTAGTGCTGGCTTATGTTCTGGTTCTTGACAAGGTGTTTATGGGGCATTCTAATGTATTATAAATTAATAAATGGGATTTCATTAGTATTCATCTTTCATTGAATTAAATTGAATTAATGTTTATTTGACAACACGTATATTACACAGTTTGATTAATAAATTAAAACCAGTTAAATATATAAACACTTTATTGAACAACATAGACACAAAAATACTAATATAAGAACACAAAGGCAGGCTTACCACTCAGAGAGGGTTCTGTTAGTCAACCCTAAAAGTTACATGAAAATTACGAACAACGAGGACACTTAAACTGTCATATTAGGGGTAAAATAAAGGGGGCCGCCGAATATGCGGCCAGCGGCGTGATACCTACATTTTGAGTTTCGTTGGTGCGTCGTACCGCCACGCCGCCGCCGCCCCCGCGCGCCGCTCGCAGTGCAGGTTTTGACTTGTTTCGTAGTGAACGTTCGCGCGGTCACTCTATCGGTCTCTCTATTAGAGACAGTTTTATCGTGTCAGTTAGCACGAAACAATTTCGTTAGTACGCTCGCGTATTTTTAGATAATAAAATAAGTTGGTGGTGTTATCGTGTGATACTTAGTGGTTTTGTATTAATTAACATTTACCTACAGTGTCATTAGTGTGTTTATAAAAAATGGCAACAAGAAAGTCTCCGCTTTGGAATTATTTTGAAATAGACAAAGAAGAAGCTAAATACGCTATTTGTTTAATCTGCAAACTAAAAGTTTCACGTGGCGGAGAGGGAAAGAAAGCTGGAACCTCGTGCATGAAAAACCACTTGAAAGCTAAGCACCCTGATGAGTTTAGCGAAATTTATGGTGGTTCGTCCTCATGTGTTGGCTATTTCTGTGAGCTACTGCACACACCTGCTATTTCTATGAGCTCAACTGCAAGTACTTGTACCGCGGCCTCTCAACCGTCCTTGCAAAAGCAATTGACTTTAGCTGAAACTGTTGAGCGAAAACAATATTGGGGGATAAATGATTCGAAATCGCAGGAATTTCACTATTTGATTGGCGAAATGATCGCGTTGGATAACGAATCACTATCCATTGTTGACCGAGTTGGATTTAATAGGCTCATGCAAAAAGTGGTGCCGAGGTACAAGTTACCCAGTCGTACTTATATGACTGAAAAAATAATACCGGACATATACGACCGAATTACCAAGAAAATTATGGGAAAAATTTTAAACGCTGCAGCTGTTTCCATTACGTCAGATATATGGACTTGTGACCACAATAATGAAAGTTTTCTGAGCTTCACCGCCCATTGGATATCTCCCGATTTCAAACTAGAACATGGCGTTTTGGCAATGAAGCCCTTTTCAGGGTCTCACACCGGAGATAACATAGCAAACGAGCTCAACATTATTGCTGCACGGTGGAATATTCCATTAAATAAAATACATATTATTATACATGATAGTGGGGCTAATATGGTAAAAGGAGTTCAAGTGGCTGAATACGATTCAGCTAGGTGTTTTATTCACTCTCTCCAGGGGGTCATTACTGAATCACTTAAAACTCAACCTGATTTAATAAAGATGCTGAATGCAGCAAGACGCATCGTAACTCATTTTAATCATTCGGGACTAGCACAAGAGAAACTGAAGGCAATTCAAAACAAGTTAAAGTTACCCGAACATCAGTTGGTACAAGATATCAGTACACGTTGGAACTCGACGTACTATTTACAAGAGCGCCTGCTAGAACAGAGACGCGCTGTTTCTCTGTATATAGCCGACCACAATAAACTCAGCAACTTGACTCCTCATCAATGGAGTTTAATGGAGCAATGCATCATTCTCCTCAAACCATTCGAGGAAATAACGAAGATCACGAGCTCAGGTTTGTCGTGCATTTCAGAAGTTATACCGCATGTAGCGGTTTTGATGAGGTACATTCAAAAGGAAGAAATTTCACGCAAAGTTCCTAACTTATTGCAATTTCTAACGTCCCTGAAAACTCAGTTGAAACAACGCTTCGAACATCTTGATGAAAATCCAAAGTATTTCCTGGCTACATTATTGGATCCCAGGTTCAAGGCCAACTTTTTTGGGGTAATACAAGCAGAAAAAGCTCGCCAAAGCCTCTTGTTAGAGGGTCTAAAACTTAGTTGCAGTGAAGAGGATGCATCCAGCAGTGGAGGGGGTTCACCTCCATTGAAGAAAAGAGTAGGCAGTGGCATAAGTGTTCATGATTCATTTTGGGACTGTTTTAATGAAGTTGCCAAAGATAACAATCAAACTGAAGACTCTGATAATAGTGCTATAGCCAACGAACTTGACTTTTACTTAAAAATGGTTCGTTTTGATCGACAAAGTGACCCTTACGCATGGTGGGCAGCAAACGCCAAACAATTCCCGATTTTGGTTAAATTTGTCCAAATTTATCTCTCTTCCCCCTGTAGCAGTGTGTATAGCGAGAGACTGTTTTCAGAGGCTGGGCTTATATATGAAAACAAGAGGAATCGTTTGCTTCCTAAAAATGCTGAAAATCTTGTTTTTATACATCATAATTTACCTTTGGTCGATTTCCAATATTAAATTAATTAATATTACTATCACTAGTTACAAATAAGTTAAAAAATTTTGACTATTAGTATCATCGCCAAGTTACTTTAAATAATTAATTTGTAATAAAAAGTTAAAGGTGTTTAAAATAATAAAAAGCTTCAATTACAAATGTGTCTTAATTTAGATTCCATTTATAAAATCTACCAAGTTTACTATCCGGTATCCGGCCGGTTAGTACATTACCATCCGGTATCCGGCCGGATAGTAAAAAAGGGCCGGATAAGCCGGATACCGGATAGTAACCGAATATTCGGTGCATCTCTACTAAAAACATGAAATTACTGTTTTGTATGGAGACTTAAGTTTATTTCATACTAGCGTTTTCCTTATTTATTTAATAACCAAAAGAGCAAACCTAAATCATTTTTTATACACACTAAGTAATAACATAGTTTTAATTAAGTAATAATGTACAAAACTCAGACGTATTTTGTCGAAGTTTTTTGTTTATTTTTAAATATCCTAATTGAGTCTCAAAAAACTTGCAATCGAGGGTTAAAAAGTAATGCAAATAAATTATTTTACAATGGCATTAAATTTAATATATTATACAGTTTTAAATAAAGTAAAGCGCAATTTTATAGTTAAGGACCCATTATTTTTAATCGAAAACATTGTTTAAAAATAGCGTGTTATTTTGAAACCGCACGAGAAACCTCGTCGCTCCATCCAAACAATCTCGAACAAATCACGTTCACGTTTACGCGGAAGCTGTTAATAATTAACGAAGTAATTACGCTAAACGCAGACCACGAGCTGCCATTAGTATTTTAAGTTGAGCAATGTCAAAGTTTGAGAGCAATGTCGCTGGAAACATGTCCGCTGAATAAATTATTACGATAAAATAGGAAGTTTCTCCGCGCAGACCCTTTGCATTTGTTATTTGGGGGATGTATTTTGTAACTTGTCGAGTGTGGAAGTTTCTTTTTTGAATCTCGTAAATTTTTTGATTTTATATTAGCGGTCGGAAAATTTGATTTCCTCTAAAATATCATAACTATTGATATACTCAAAATGAAAAATATATTTTTCAAATAGCATTTTTATTTTTGATGACGTACACGTGTTAACTGCTACGCCATTGGTTCACAAGTCTACGATTAAGCATTAAGCAAATCCTATTTTTCTTCTCCTTGTATTTTTACAGAGCCTCCAATTAGTAGTTTACCTTAGACAAACTAGTCTGAGCCCAACTTATTTTACAAGTTTAAACAAGTTCACGTTATATCTGTAAAAACTATCGTTTCATTGTGTCATTAACTATAGTCAAAATATTTGGCATCTCAATACTTAATTGACTCATTAAAATTAAACCCAAACATTGTTATCATTTAAGTAATTCTTTTAAGTAATTTAATTTAATAATCAAGTAATTTAAGATACTCTAAAACCTAATTTTATATAACCTATTTCATAAGAGTATTTTTGACAGTTGATTTAAATTTATTCAAAGGCAAGTTGGTAAGACTTTGCGGAACTTTGTTGTTTGTACTCATTTAGTAAAATGTATTGTTTTAATAAGAATTAGCGCTAACGCGGGGGTGATCAGGTACAATTAGATAATGAAAATGCTATAAATTAATAATTATATGTTTATTGTTTGACGTCGTACAGAATAAGAAAAAAGCGACAAACATGAAAAAACAAATGACATGATAAAACATTAATGAGTTCCAATGACAAATCCGTAATGATATAATAATATTGTAAAGTTTATGAATCTATTCCCCTAAATTGTAGTTATCCAATTGATTATTTAAGGGGTAATCTAATACAATATTCAGTCATTTCGAATCTTTATCAGATTGTACGCACGCAATCTATTTACTTTATACAGTTATACTTGGTATCCTGTTACGGTAACATTTCTGTATAGTTTTTTTTTTATATGCTAGGCGCGGCAGATGACCTCCTCCCGCCTGATGTTAATCGGTAAAGAGGCCCAAATGAGATGACAGATAGGATAGTGATTTTACTCCACTCTCCTACCTGCCCTATCCCTGCCGGCCCAAAAGATGCCTTTTCACGCCTCTTTTGAAGGAACCCATGTTATAGGATGTAGGAAACACATACGCAGGCAGAGAATTCCAAGTGCGGGAAGTACGGCAGAAGAAGGAATCTTGGAATTTCTTGGTGTGGAATGGGGGACGTAGTGTACGGATGGCTCCGAAGACCCTTACGTGTGTTTCTATAAAGGAAAGGAGAGGGAGGGATAAGGCTAAAGAGTTCTTCTTTTAGTTTCAATTATACAAATCATACTGATCATCATAATGTACGGACGGAGATTCTTTTATGCGGTATATTGACAAACAAGCACACTGCCTAATGTTAAGTAGTTACAGTCGTTTCTAGTAGTCCTTTGAGATTCGCATCATACTGCAATCACAACAAAAAAACAAAAAATCGGGTGGGGCTGTGCCGGGACACATGGCCGTTGGTTTAACGTGAAACGTCTATGTTAGCGAATCGCTTTTAAAGTAAAGATTGAAACAAAAACAAGATTGACGGTGTTTAAGTATTTTAATAAAAACTCAATGTCACACAGCGAGCTGACTATATAGTGAAATATTCACACCACATTTTTGTTTCTAAGACTAATAGTTTTTTAATTATTAAGGTACGATGATATAGACCTTTTCGTTACGGTCCACTTTTAAAAACTGCTACCCGTATGTTCGGCGCGATTTTAAAGACGTTTCACGTCAAAAAGAAATAAACACAATGTTCGTTGCCAATATGTGAAATAAGATTTAAAAGTTACTCACTAATTGTTAGGAAACTAATGTAAAACATAAAATGGAATAAAAACAGCCACCTTGGGCGAAACAATTAAACAACTGTAATTGTTTAGTTTATTTTTAAAATGTCTATCTGTTGTGTCTTAGCTGCTCTATGATATTGACATGGACTTTATATTCAGAACAGTAATTTCATTGCATATCTTGCAGTTCCCGGCAGATATATGTGTCACAGATACCCAAGTAGACGACCCCGGTATAAAGTCTCCTTTTGGTGTAGATTCTGTTGTAATATTTATTAAAAATAATAAAACGATGTTTACATTCAACAAAAAGCGTTTTTCAAAGATATAGGTTAAAGGTATGTAATAAGTACTCTATTGTAGCAGGTGTTATTTTGCGGAAGTCCATTGTATTTTGTCTCTCAGCGAGACGAAACACGTGTCGACCTTGTCTGCTTGTTGGACAAGTCATCATCAACTGCGCGGAATCAGCAAAAAACAATATCCTTTGTAATAGGTATGTAATAATTACTATATTGTATTAAAGTTAAAGTTTAATTTAGATTATAACAACTTTATTGCATATAAGATTTATTGCAAAAAAAAAACAGTTGTGTTAGTTATATCAATTGTGATTCAAAAACGAAGTTTTAAATAATCACCCGTTTTTTAGATTTGTGTTACCCAAGAATAACATAATAACTATTCGAATATTAGACAAAAACAGCAAAAGAAAAATGTAATAAAAAGCAGTATTTATTTATTAATCCAGAATTACGATTGACAGTTCATGTCATAAAAAACTTAGCTGTCTTTTTGTTAACTTTTACGAAGTTCAAAAGGGAAGATGTTTTTTTAACATATATATTATGCAGTTGAGCTATAAAAGCTATAAGGGAATTCAAAAATTTCACTGTTGGAACTCAGCTGTATGAGAATTTTGGTGATGCGTGTTTTTTGTGATAAGGGACGGTAAGAAATGAAACTGGGAACGGAGATTATTAATACCAAACACACTAAAAATATGTTATGTACTATGTCTCTTTTGCCTAGTCATAAAGTATTGAGCCCATAGAGTAAAATATATTCAACTAATTTTCGTCAGCAAATTAAACAATGTCGAAACAATTTACGTGTGGTTTTAGAATATAACCTCCAATAGAATCCTTTCCGCCGGCTTGCGGGTTTGTGTGTTTCATTCAATCTACTTTTAAATGATATTCCCCGTGATTCGGCCCTTCGGATACCTGAGGAGCCCTCGATACCCGTCGCGATTCACCATCTGAATTCTTAAATAGCGTAACAGAATTTCATGAACGAATGGAAAATGTATCTGTGTAACGTATATTTTCGATAACTTAATTGCGTTTGGCTATTATTCGTTTTTAGGGTTCCGTAGCCAAATGGCAAAAAACGGAACCCTTATGGATTCGTCATGTCTGTCCGTCCGTATGTCACAGCCATTTTTTTCCGTAACTATAAGAGCTATACTGTGAACACTTGGTAAGTAGATATCACTATCACTTGGTTGGTAGATTTTAACAAAGTGTTAGAAAAAAAACAAAAATTTTTTGGAGTTCCTACTTAGAACTGAAACTCAATTTTTTTTTCACCATGTGTGGGGTATCAATGGATAGGTCTTCAAAAATTATTCAAAAATTTCATCAAATTGCTTGATCTTGCAAGGATGTTGTAAAGGAATTGGCAGATATTAAATAATTAATATTTACATAGTTTATATATTGTTATTTATTTACATAAATATATATTTATACTTGTATATATATGTTACTACATAGTTTATTAAATATATGTATATAATTGTATTATATATTAGTTTATAATAATATGTATCTTGCAGCATTTCATTCATACAGATACCTTCATATTTAAGTATAGACCTATCAAAATCTCGATGCACCTACACCACATCTCCACACCACCCAAAGGTTGGCTGGTAGAGAATATCTTAGGTATTAAGCCCGCCTATGTAATTTTTTTTTGCATAAAGTTTAATAAATAAAAAAAAAAAAGAAAAAAATTATATTGAGGTTTCTAATATATTATTTTTCTAAACTGAACAGTTTGCGTGAGAGACGCTTCCAAAGTGGAAAATATGTGTCGTCGTCCCCCCCCCCCCACGTAACTTTTAAAATAAGGGAATGATAAATGTATAAATAATATATGAAATACATTACCATGCAAACTTTCACCGAATATTGGTTTGAATGAAATCTAATAATTCGTTTTTTTTTAATACGTAATAAATAGTAAACCGCATTTACCTATCTTTCAATCAACTCAAATATAACAAAGAATTAAGAAAAACATTTATTTAGATGTATGTAGGGAACCCTACGCGCGCGAGTCCGACTCGCACTTGGCCACAACTTTTAAATTTTTTTTAAACTTCACTTTTATTTATATCCAACTGGAGACTGCTTAAGGTAATACTGCATACATACTAGAAATAAAATGCCTAGAACCCTAATGACGAATCCCTTCTAATATTAGGAACGGGAAAGTTTGTATGTATGGATGTTTGTCACACTTTCGCGTAAAATTTAAGCAATTGAACAAGATATGATAATATATACAATACATTATATATGATACGATTGAACCGCCATCTTGAAAAATATCCTTTTGGATTTTGACAGTTCAAAATGCCGATCAGTCATGGCCGATACCGATTAATTGTTCTATTCACATGATCTTATTGCGAGTATTTACGATCTGCAGTGCTCTGATCGTTCAATGGTATACACCCAAAGCTCTCAGAAAATCACAAATCTCAATGTAATTTTATACGTCCTCGAAGGGCGTACAAGTGCCCTCGTATGACGCAAATGAAAATGTTAATCACTTTCCAAACTCGCTCTTTGCAAAGTTCGACAGAGTAGCGACTTAAATCGTTCGGAACAAGGGTCGGGGTACGAGCTTGCCGCTGGGAGAAAGGGAGGATGTTAATCCAAAGGTTTGTATTATGAGGTGGACTATCTTTTTAATTTTCCAATGTGAAAATAAAAAAATCGATTTTTTTTTGTAATATAACAAAATAGAATCTATAACGTTAAAATATAAATTTTAATAATATTATATAATGTTGATAAGTACTTAATAACAGATTGCAGTATTAATGAAGACTGATAAAGTAAAATATAAATTTGTTTTTTATTAAAAAAATGAGTCTGTCCCCGACTACGAGGCCAATATCCTTCGAAGTATTTTTAAGAATTAGGCAACTATCCGCTAAAATAGGCGACTATCCTTATTAAGAGGTTAGATATAACAGTATTAATGTGAGAATAAAATGGATTGTATATAAAGGAAATATCAAATTTATTGCTTTGTAAACGTTTTCATTAAGTCCATATTTGATATTATGGAGGCAAGTTATTTCCGCATCGCTCTATCCTTGGCTGTTGCGAGTTCTGTGTCTAACCGCAAGACTATACCCTCGTATCGCATCAGCGAAATGTGTGAATTGTTTGAGCTTAAGTTGGGATCTCCAATTATATCTTGAGTGGTGTCTAGAAGTATTCCAAGTATTGTAATGTTTAGTACAACTGCGACTAACATGTCACAGTGACCGCGTTTCTAAATTCTTAAGAGTCTTAACTCTGCCCGGTTGGATACGACAATGGACTCAATTCCGAATTGGTTAAATTCTAATTTTCTTTAAGTTCTAATACTTTTCTTCTAAGTGAATTGTCTAATTCAATTTATTTAAGGGAAATATAATTTTTGACATCTTTGTTCGTAAGCTGATGTAATTCCACCGGTTTTAAATATGTAAAGCGGGTCATAAAAAACCCGTGTGTTACCAAAGCAAATAGTTAAGTTATAGTCCATACAAATTCCATAACAGTATTATTTGCCATTTCGCGCGCTGTTGCTATTCAAATTTTGAACTAATCGTTGCGCGGCGCCAGTCAGTAGTAAAATGGCGGGAAAGCAACAGTGTGTATCACATTTATTTAAATGTTTTTTTTTCCTGTTACCTCGCAAATGTGTTAAAAAACGTCGTACGATATACGTGCGTATTGGTTATAACATGCTCGGCTCAATTACGACCTCGCCTTCGGCTCGGGCTGAAATTCCGCCTCGCATGTTATAACCATCATAACGCACGAATATCGTAATGTACTATAATAGCATAAAACATACTATAATGCACACCTAATTTGGTAAAATTTATTCTTGTTTTGATGTGTGTGTTAGTTTTTTTTAGGTTAGTAGGTTAAGTTAGGGTTTGTATAGTAGGTACATATAGTGATCTTTTAAATATGTACTTTTAAGTAATAAGGTACGTGTACAGATTGCATCTCTATACAATACTGACTGCTTTCCGCGACTTCGTCTGCATTGGATTAGTATTTCGTGTAGCTAATATTAGTGTGGCGTATATCTTAACAAATTGTAGCCTATGTGTTATTTTCTCGAATATTCAATATACTTTACCAATCATAGCATAATTCTTGAATGAATATTCAGACAAAAAATAATAATGTAAATTCAACTGTATTAGACGCCTTTTGCTTTGTTAAGCCAATGCAGACTTTACTCGCCAGTAATAGCTACGTCTGTATAAACATTTAACTAATAATATTTCGCAGAATTCTTGAAATATGATTAAGAAAAAAGTTGTTTACGCAGTGGCAAAGGGTGCGTTTATCTGAAGCTCGTTTTTGTCAGGGCTAAGATTTCTTAGCCTTATTGTATTTTTATGGGACTATATTGTTCCTATAGTTTAATAATAAGGACAGGTATTTAAATTTTAGTTAGTTCGAGCGCGTTTTGATCTTATCTTTGTTTACCAAGGCTTCATTATCGATTTTGTTATGCCAATATTACGAGGGCCTTCCTTTAGGTTGTGTGTCGTTTGCCAACCTCAAAAAAACATAACTTTTTATCTTTTGAATTTAGAATTCGAAACATAAAACATCGCGAAGAATTCTTTGAAAAACTATAGATGGTAATAATCTTTTAGTTTGTATATACTTAATTCGAACGACACAACTTAAAAGGCAGCCCTCGTAAAACAGCTCCTAAGTCGCTCATAAAAGCTGTGGTTTTCTGAGTGCAAATGGAAGCCTTCTGGTGTTGTTGATCGTACTTTGTGTTGAAGCAATGCTATATGTATTCACAGCAGTATAATAGACCTAATGTGTCATATATGACATATCTGCAGATCTAATTATGAAAGCCGTTACTTAGCTTTAGCAGCGACAGCGTGGCGTTGTGCAGTGTAGCCACATGTTGCTTGGTATGTGTCCATGATGCCTTTGTTTGGCGGGACATGAGTGGTATAGAAGTCAAGCTAGTGAATTATAATATATATATATATGTAAGAGTATATACTCTTGCCTCTTTCCATAGTAGAGATCCTCAATTTTTTATTTCTCACGATCCAAACATTCCATTTTGTCGTTTCCTAGCTTCCTCGGCTTTCTTGTACTGACCTTCTTTCAATATGTGACGACCTCCGTAATTAGTACACCGGTTTCATGATATCGCCATCTCTGAGGTCCTGGGTTCGAATACCGCTGGGGGCAGATATTTGTGTGATGAATACGAGCATTTGTATCTGTACCTGTAGCCATGGTTGTTAACATATATTTCTATCAAATATATTTATATACGAGTATGTATGTCTCTCCGTTACCCTAGTCTTACGTTATCCCATAACACAAGCTTTCAGAGCTTACTTTGGGCTAGGCTAATTAGTTTAAGTATAACAAATATTTTTTTATTTATATTATTATTTATTAATATATCGCCTATTAGTCGAAAATGAAATTTCGTAGATAGACCTATTAAAATCGTAATGATGATTCTCAAGCAATATTTATATGATTTTGCAATTGTCAAAACTACTGTCATAGTGTCACAGTCATAGCGTGCATAAATAAATTTTATTTATACCAAATTTGTGTTCATGAGTTTCAATGGATAATAAATTGATATAGATTTGAGACAAGTGTATGGAACAAACCACCCATTAATGCTTCTGCTATTCAAAATGCATGACTTGTCCATTAAGCACCCTCGATTCCTTCAAACGTTGAAAGCTCAACTACCTCTTATCATACGTTTTCAACATCAATCATTGAATAATTTATGTGATTAGGCTTCGTTCCCTGTTTGTTATTTTTTATTATTTTGGAGAGTATTTTTTCATAATTAATTGTTTTTAAACAGGGATGGCTGTCTGTGACATAGTTTTTGGTTATGTTGTAATATTCAAGGGGTGTATTAGATTTTATGACGAGAGTAAAAACTGTCATTTGACAACCCTAATCAATCAAGAATGCTAGCTAGCTGTAGACGTAATTATGATCAACCAATGGTGCAGGGTTGCCGATACTTGAGAGTAGTCAAACATATTATTTATTTATTTAATCCTTCGTTATTCTTCCAACTCTCTTGGTGACCTTGGTTCTTCTGCGGATTTCATAATTTAACATAACATAACATAACATAACCCTTTATTGTATTCATAAAATATTCACACACAAAAAAAAAGAAAATAACAAATGTACAAAAGGCGGCCTTATTGCTAAACAGCAATCTCTTCCAGGCAACCTAGGACCAGGGAAATATTAAAAGGAGATTTAAATATAGGATGGGTACAGTAATTGGACAGGACAATAGGCTATAACTAGTTTAAGTTAAGGAATCTTTGACAGGAAGTGAACACGGACTTGATTCTTAAAGGACTCCAGCGTTCGCGCTCCCCTAATACCCTCAGGGAGAGAGTTCCACAACCGGACGGCATAAGCCGAAAAAGAATATGAAAAATAGTCGGTACTTCGGGGCGGTATATCCAGAGTCAGATTAAAATTAGAACGCAAGGCACGACATGACGAATGGGATCGAAAAGAAAACAAAGATTTAAGGTAGGATGGAGATGTTGGAAGATACAAAATATTGTAAAGTAGGGATAAAACATGTAAGTCTCTGCGCTGGCGAATAGGTAACCATTTGAGTTGAAAGCGACAATTAGAAACATGGTCAAACCTACGCAGATTTCTTATAGGATCACGTAGAGAAACTGTAAACATGAGGTTTCCGTTACCCTTTGGCTCATTTAAAGGGCAATGGGCAAAGCACTGCTCATGGCACTGACCGTTGCCACAGCGGAAAGGTCTTCAAATGGCACGCATTTGCCGGACACCGCTGCGTTGGCAGTAATGATGGCAAACACGTATCTTTGTTGAGATTGGATCATTTGTGTCCGGATCAGTACAAAGATTCGAATCAGTAAAGTGCTTCATTTGTATCAGTGACTCTGAACTGATTAAATCGGTTCAGACTCACTGATACAAATGACACAAATTGGCATTGTCAATCGTGTAAGCGTCGCGTATCGAATGGAACTGAGATGCGATTGAGCGACGTGATCCGAAGCGCTCCGACTCTGAACTATTTACTTATCTCAACCGTGCCGAGATGCAATTGCCGAGCGAATGATTCATTTGAAGATCACAGGAAGGCTTTAGATGCTAGCAGCGTAGCGTAGGACCGACCGATGGATGTGGAGATCCTTAGGGGAGGCCTAGTGGCTGAAATGAATGAATTTAAGGCTTTACGTAATAAAGTGCCCAAAGAGGGACTTAATGCCATTAAGCATTTTCTACCAGTCGATATTAGGGTAGTTGAGTGAGTATCAAGACGAATTTACAACATCAGTTATAATTTGTGCTCGGAATAGGTAGTTTAATTTTATATACTTGCAGAAAGAAAGTCAATGTAAGCGTAACATGGATAAACCTAAAATCAGCGTGATTTGTTCTGTTTTTATTTGCTATTCGTTTCTTTACGCTTTTATTGTAATATTTTATGTGTACAACTTATTATTAAAACAATAAGCTAAAAGTTGAAATACTATTTTGAAAGTTCAATATAATATTTTTACAATCTCTGAAAATAGTAAGTTCCCAGGCATATCCATACTATTGATGTCACAAAATCGCAAGTACATAAAATTTAACTAGCTATTCCGAGCACTAGTTATATTGCACATATAAATATATACATAGCTTTATAAATAAATGCAATAAGTATATATACATCCTGGCGTCTAGGGAAATGAAATATCCAGGTAAAAAGCATAAGGAATCCGTAATTTTATAGTTAACACAAATTTTTAATAATAATAATTATACTAGATACAATTTACTTCGCGATGTTTTCCATCATTGTATGAATTATCGGTTTGTATAAAATTTGAATAACAAAAACCATAGGTAACAAAAGATATAAATTGATTTCATAGGTAAGACCGCATTTGAACATACGAATGCATTTGTATGATACTGTGATTGTAAATGTATGCTAAATAAAAAAAATATTTGTGTGGAAGTTTAGTATCAAGATTTTAATTAAATATTTTCTCTTTGTTGTATGAACCTCACGTATAATAAAAGACTCCTAATTTATCCTAACAATGTAAAGCGACGTAAACACCCTACTCCGTACAGGTCGGGTCGGGTCGCGGGAGCATGCACCTAGCCGTCCGTACAGATTGTTAATCTCAATCGCCCAGACGCCTGTTAGGGCAACGCTTCTAATGGAGGCACGATCCTCGTTTATTGACCATTGATCTAGGAAAGGACCCTGGATCTGTGTTTTTCTGAGATGTGGCGAAGCGACGCTCTTATATTATGTAACTTCGTAGCCCTCTACTCTCCTCATAGGGTGATGGCTGAAAATCAGTGTTTTGCCGTTCTAAGGTAAAAATCCCCACTGAGCCTTGGCCCTTTCAGGCACTGCAACACACATGCACATCTAATTCTTACCGTTTTTTTTATTAGATTTTTATTTATATAAATTTAAAATCCATATCAAAAAGACACTCATGAGTAAAGGTTATTATAAAGTAAATGACTATCTAAATGATCACAGTATTTGGGAATAGGGACACTATTCATAGAGCCATGTTTGGTAACAACATTATTTATAATATTGTATTATTTTATATGTGTATGTAAACATACATACGACTGTAATCGTATTAGGTATGATTGTATCTTATACTATATTGTATTTTTATATTATATTATTATAATTATTAACATTGAAAAGAGGAGATAAAAAATAGACCTTCAGAGTTTCTTGCCTGTTCTTCTCGAGAAGACTCTCCCAATTTCCGAACAGGTGTCGAGTCAATATATTTTTTCGTTTTTTTTTTTCCTTATTCGTACGTACGGACAAGGTTTTTGTTTTTTTTTTTATTACTTAAGCTTTTTTTTGTTTTGTTTGTTGACGTCAATAAGTGCCTGTAAAGGTCTATGTTGAATAAATATTATTTTGATTTGATTGATTTTTATGTGTATACATTGTGTTTAGTGTGTTTTTGCCTGAATAAACGTTTTATCTATCTATCTATCTATCTATCTTATGAGCAACTGGGCTGTGTGGGCTCGTCTGAATCACTGAAGATTTCATAAATTACTTCACATCGGTAATATAAGACCAAATAAATAATATTATGATTCGCGAAAGTTTGTATGTATGGCTGAATGTGGATTTTAATGAAACTTTACAATAATATTGTGATGTGAACAATATCAAAAGCCTTCTAGAATTAACGGTTTATTTATTCAAAGCAATGGAATACTAGCGTGACTTTTATAACTTGCACTCTTCCCGACTGACCGAATATTGTCGCTGACCATTTCATGTAAGTCGGGGCTGATGTGCATCACTGCGACCTATTAAGATCTATTGTGACCAGCCTCCTATGTAGGTTCTATGTAGGCCCTACAGTAGCTCCCTTAACTGGGCACTGACCAAGAAAGATAGGATGTTCCCAGTTCGGGTTGTTTTTATTTCATCCGGGTCAAGGATGTGTTTCCCCAGGTGTCTGTTTCTTTTGTAAATCAGCGGTTCACAGTAGCACAAGAGGTGTATTGGTGTTTCACGCTCTTGTTCGCAGACTCTGCATGTGTCAGTGTCCTTAAGTTTCATGTTGTGAAGGTGTCTATTCAACTTGCAGTGACCGGTCAAAGCCCTAACCATCACGCTCAAGTTACTCCTGTTAAGCTTTAATAGCTCGTCAGTGCGTTTGCGAGAGTATGGTTCGATTAGTGCTTTTGAGTGTGTCATCCCGGACGTACTGTGCCAGTCTGCTTTCGCCTCGTTAAGAAGGCGAGTTTTCAGGTATTGCATGGCCTGGTTCTTTGAGACACCACAGATAGGCTCTGGGCCGAACTGTATTCCTTGAGCCCCAGCCCTGGCTAGTTCATCGGCCTTCTCATTGCCGGTTATTCCAGAATGACCGATTGTCGCTGAGCAAGTCATATCTAATCATTAAACCTTTCAAAACTAATGTGCAACTGTGTTCTGTCACGTGGCTCACTGTGCTGTCATCTATTGGATATCATCACACAGAAAAGAGACAATAGTCAAAGCCGTATTCTATCATCATGGTATAACCTCAAGCATGAGAAGTAGAATTGCATAATTGCATTACAATGACTGCGTATAATAATTAAGGTTTTAACAATTGCTTATAGATCAGAATAACACAGACTACAGTTTATACTCATAGAGATATAATCCTGCGCAGACGAAGTCGCGGCCACCAGCTAGTTTTCAATAAATATAGTTCAATATTTATTCTATTGTTAAAATTTGTGGTATATAAGAGATGGTAAGTTTGATTCTAAAATTGAAAGAAGAGCAATGACATGAAACAAAAGGAATTGATATATAAATGGCTTCTTTTGCAGTCAAGCTTTGTCAGGAAGCCACGTCTGGCTGTGCATGGTGGTGTAGCCTTATGTATGGGAGTAAATGTTGTGTGTGGCAATAGTCCAGTCACTTTAGGAGAAAAAGGGGTCAAGCCTGTCTGAGCGTTGAGTACTTACCGCCCTCTATCTCAAAAAGGGTTCAGCTTATAGATGAGACAAAAGTTGTGGCAAATTTTTTTATCTTTAATTTTTGTAATAGGCGTTGAAGTGATTAGAACCGTAGAAACGGAAATTGTAAAAAACCGATTTTCGTGACCTTTGACGTCGAATAACTTACGACGCAGACACAAGACTTTTGAGACAACTTTTAGAACGCCAAAATAAAGCTGTATACGAGTTTCCAGTTTATTATCTCAAATTCCGAGGTAAAACCCTAATGTGACTGGACTACAAGAAAACTTTAGACTACCGTTTACGACGTACTTTAGACGTTCCCGTCTAGTACAGTGCGTTTCCATTTCTTCCACGGACATGTAAGCTGTGGAATGATCTTCCTGTTGCGGTGTTTCCCCTGCGCTATGACATGTCCCTTACAACCGAGGAACCAAACGAGGCTTAACGAAAGTACTCTTATCTCGGTAGGCAGCGGCTTAGCTGCGTCCACCCCTGGGACTGCTAAGTCCATGAGCTGCGGTTAACACTTAACATCGTGCCGCAGGTGTGCCGCTTGCTCGTCTGCCACGTAAGGCAATAAAAAAAAGCTATTTGTCCTTGTACATACAGCAACACGCTAGATCTTACTTGTTTACCTTGAGACAGCTCTTATAGAAGTAAGAATAGTGATGATTTTTGTACTGCAATTGGAAAGCTTAGCGTGTTTCTATAATGACTATACAAGTTCGGAAATGTTGAATCCCGAAGGTAATTTTTTTTTGATATTATGCAAACAATAAATGAGTGACGTTACTAAAACATCGCAAGGCTGGTGACAAAATCTAAATAATCTAAATGACATAGGTCTTATTGACGCCAAAGAAATATAAAATTTAAGTACACTAAGATACTAGCTATAATCAAAGCTATATAAAAGAACAGTGCTTAAATTATGCGGAAGGAATTAATGAGAGTGCTGACATTATAAAAATATGATATGGGAGTCTTGATAATTGCTTCTTGCCACCTACAACACAAGTAACTCTGAGGTCTACACAACTGTTATTTCCGTTCTGTAGGGTTATTTTGAAACGTCGGAAACCCACTTTCCGTTCGGATTCGAAAACTTTCCGACTGTAGGGTTATTTTGAAACGTCGGAAACCCACTTTCCGTTCGGATTCGAAAACTTTCCGAAGGCGAGTTATTTTGAAATGTCGGATCGAGAGATTTTGACATTAGGATTCGAAACGAATAACATTAGCTTACGGAAACTATTCCGTGAGGTTTTTGCTGTCGGAAACTTTTGTCGAATCTCGAGTTTTGGCCAAAAGACTGTATTTTCAACGTTTTTCGGCCTTTTGTAACATGTTTAGAGGTAAGTTAATAAATTGCATCAGATAAAAAAAGATTTTGATTAAGGAATGATGGAAATGTGAATGTAAAATAGAATGTACTTAATAAGTTTGTTTATTTTGTTCATGTATAAATCTTATACCTTATTAACTGATTATTTACTGTTAAAATCACGATAGTTTTACTAGGAAGTCGTGAATAACATGGTCAAAGTTATGAAAAAAAAGACACTTATGAAAACCCCAAAAAATATCGGTTGATGACCCTTTCTAGATGGAGTTTCTTATAACTCGACGAATGCAATCGCAAGAAAGCGGAAAATTACGTTGGCTTTTTGTTTTCTTTTTTTGGTGGTGTATTATGTGAGCCTTGTTCAGGTTGTGTCGGAACCTCCACAAAACCTGAGCTTTTTGTGACAGGAACTTCACTGCGGTCTTCCGTTAGAGAGCCACTGGGACATTTTTTTTTTCCCCCTGAGGAAAATGCACTAAATTGCATACCCCGACTGTGGCGAGCCGGCGGTTATGTGGGGCTCTCCTCCCCAGAAGGGGGAGGCCTGCCCACTAAAAACCTCAGGGATGGCCTTCCTCAGGCATGTAGGGAGCCCCCGGAAACATCAAGCCACTTCCGGGAACCCCCAGTCTCCGCTTCCCCGCCGATACAGGGGAGCCCTCCTCGGGGGAGGCTCACTACCTCCCCCGGTCTCCTCCATCGACGACGCCCCCCGGCCACGGAAGGGGCGTGGTCCATCCCGGGTCGCGGTAGCGGTCGCGACTTCCTCGCGCCCGCCGGCGCCCGCGGCGGCGCCGCAGCTGTGCTACCGAGCCCGGCGCCGCCCCTCCTTCGAGCGGGATCGGCCACCTCCCGACCCCGCTCGGCAGCCTCCTTCTGGAGCATCACTGCTTCACAGAAGGAGGCCACAGCCCTCCAACCTCCCTCGTCCGCCAGCATTGCCGCAATCAATGCCGGCGGAGACAGATCTCGCCCGATCTCTGCGACCAAGACTCGGCGCTCGGAGGCCCACGCGGGACACTCCGCCAGCGTGTGCTGGGCCGAGTCGAGGTCGGATGCGCAGTGGTGGCAATGTGTCGATCCCTCCCGTCCTATTCGACACAGATACTCACCGAAGCAGCCGTGCCCGGTGAGTATCTGAGTCAATCGGTAGGTGACCTCCTCCTTCCCGTGGAGCCAAGCTTCGAGGTGCGGGAGTACGGCACCGACGCAGATCCGTAATTCTAGCTGCGCACGCCAGGCCGCCACATTGCACCAGACCCTAAAGAATTTAGAGTCTGGGCTAACTCCTCCGCCAAACTTTTTTTCTTCGGCGCAGCGTCGGCACCCATGACTCTGCCCTGGGCATAGTCTTCGTGGGCGCGCATAAATGCCAACATCACTTCACGTTGTTCATGCGATATTCTGTTTGTCTATAATAGTAAGTTTTCTTTAGAATAGGTACTCTAAAATTCGAGGTTTATAATGTTTAACAGAACTTCACAGTCTAAGTTTGATAATGTTTAGCAGAACTATAACACAGTCTAAGTGGTACTTACCATTTTTTATTATGGATAACATATCAAATTAAAATTGTTGATAATTTTGTTGTATAGAAAAAGTTTTAAACTTCGAAGAACACAAACTTTACTTTCATTATTCTTGTTTACAAAGATAGTTTATGCAAAAGACTTCACTGTCATGTATTTCTTTATTTACTTATTTTAAATATTTTCTATTGAACAATTTGCAATTAATTATGTAAATTAAGATAGTAATTATGCAAATTAAGTCTTAAAAATATTAAATTATTACATTATTTATTTGTGCCGAAACTAAAATATGGTGCGTGTCATTTTCTACTAAACCTACCATTTTCAATCACACTTTGTAAACGTAAAGGTAAATGCATGTTACTCTATGGTTTACTTTCCGAACGGAAAGTTTCCGTGGCCTTTCCGACGGTATTTTAAAATAGCATTTTCCGAGTCGAACGGATTCGATTCGGATTGAATGTCATTCGGATTCGAAAAGTTTCCGACGTTTCAAAATCACCCAGCAGCTCTGTTGCGGTCCCTCCGGATTCATAATATGTTTATATCTCTTATCTATATCTAAAGACGATCTAGAAAATATTGTGTAAAGAATTTTTTAAAAGAACTTTTGAAAATTTTTTTTTTTTCAAATTCCATCCGTAGCTTTGCCCGTGTTATATTGAGTTATTTGAAAGGAATTGGATATATTTTCTCGCGGTATTAACATTCTTCGTTATTTACAAATTACATCAGTAGTTATTATTAGATTTTCCAGCAGGAAGAATAGTTCTGTTCGTGTTGAATATTTTCCGATGTCCTTCACTAGATCGTTAAGTATATCAAGTTTCATTAAAATCAGTTTAGTAATTACGGAATTTATTCAAACAAAAACATCCACAACCCCTTTTAAGGTATAATTTTTAGAAACTTCTTCAAACTTCTTTAAACTTCTTCAATTTCGTATGTAATCCAACTCGTAGCTCACGTCTCGATGGCCTATCCACGATCCGTTTTATCGAATCGACATTAAGGTCAACTGCGTAAACCTCCGTTTATTAGATTTTATTTTATCGAAAATCCCTGTCGCGTTCCGTTTAATGACGTATATTTTATGTGTAAGTTACTTTGTAAGTTGAACGCTGTTGAGAATAGCTGAGAATGTATTGTAAAGTGTTTTTGTGTTAGACGTCGCTTGATTTTTATAGTTGTAAAACATATTCATGTGCGATACGATATATTCTATGATCGGACCTCGTAACATGTCTCAATCGTAATGAGAGGCATTAAAAATGAATGTGGTTTCATAAGAACACACGTATGTTTAAGGGTTAATTATGTATATAATAATACAGGTGCATACATTATTTTATTTGCATATTTTGACCATTTCCGTAGCCGAGTAACTATTGCACGGATTTCAAATTTGTATTTATATTTAAAAATATCTATGTGTAATAAATATATGTACGTCTATCCGTTACTCTAGATTGGATTAGGATAAGCTAATTGGTTTGAATGTAAGTAATATTACTTGGTTTATTGGTGCAATGCTTATGTAAATATACCTACTTCAAAACGTTCACAGCTTTTTTGTCATTAGACAATACAAACATGTTACTCGTATGCTTAGAGGTTACTCTTGACAGTAAGTGATAGACATATACCACCGCGGATTTTTTTGTTGAACTTTTTAAGGTGGACAATACTGTAGTACATTATTTTGGCCTATCTCGTAGGGTTCAGCCAGCGTTTTTGCAATATAAGCGCAAAAAAAGTGCTTATTTACAACATCACATTAGAAATCTAAAATTAGGTAAACCTTTTAGGGTAAAAATCTCCATCGAACCTTAGCCCTTCAGGCACTGTAACATATATGTACATCTTAATCTATATTTTATTAATTTAAGTTACAATCTAATTTATACTGTTTCGCAGCCCATCTTAGATTATTTAAGAAAGAAAAGAGATGTGGACATAACGATACCAACAACAAGATAAAACAATCCCAACTAATATTATAAATGCGACAGTAACTCTGTCTGTCTGTTACGCTTTCCCGGTTAAACCTCGCAACCGATTTGGATGAAATTTGGTACAGACAATCTTTAGACTCTGAGACAGAACATAGTCTAATTTTTATTTCGAAAAAAAAGGGATGAAGGGGTTGAAATAGAGGTTGAAAGATTGTATGGGATTTCTTAATTTTAAAAGATAAAACCATGAAACTTTATATGTAAGCACTTGATAAGAAATTAAACATTTGTTGTAGCATTTTTCAAATTTCGACCAGCTAGGGGGTGAAATAAGGGTTGAAGTTAGTATGCGAGTTCGCCAAATATCATGTCATAAGAAACAAAATATCGTTTGTTCTAGCATTTTGAAATTGGTACCAGTGTGGGGCTGAAATAGGGGTTGAATTGAAAATAAGACCATTAATCTTGGTACGTAGGTCTCATAGTTGACAAAAACTAATTTCACGCGGGCGAAGCAGCGGGCGGAAGCTAGTACATAATAATAACACAAACCGCTGCATGACACCAAAACTGTGGCAAGCTCAGTACAAGCAGCAATCATAGCCTGCTGCACTAGTATTCTGCTTGACACAGATGTCACATCAGGCATCAAAAACAGCACATAACAAGAATCTGAACTTAAAACTATGCGAGCAATCGCCTTAAAAGCTCCCCTAAGCTTAGAATACGGACCGTAATAAAAAAGAAAACTTATGGTACAATAAAACGTAATCATGGAACGACACAATAAAAATAACTGGGGAATACAAAATATAGCAAAAGCAGTAATTAAATAGGCAAGTAAGTACACAACTTAATATCAGTCAACCCTTGCAACTGCAACTCAAGCAGATATGCTTTTAACCTATTTTCAAATAAGTTTCGTGTTTTCAGTGTGCGAATTGAAGGCGGCAAGTTGTTCCAATAATTGGAGACGGAATATTTGAATAAACTTTGGAATGTTGCAGTTCTATGTCTAGGGATAAGAATCATACATGAGGCAGCTCTAGTGTAATATCCTTTGCCTAATTAATTTTGCTGTACTGATATTCATTTATTTAAATGTTTGTATTTTCACTACATAGTATAAAATAAAGTCGCTATCCGCTGTCCCTATGTATGCTTAGATCTTTAAAACTACGCAACGGATTTTGATGCGGATTAATAGATAGAGTGATTCTTAAGGAAGGTTTATATGTATATACATACATAATATAGTGGAGAAACACTGATAAATTTAGAGTTATCTAATGTGATGTCGTAAATAAGCATGTTTTTTGCGCTTATATTGCAAAAACGCTGGCTGAATCCTACGAGACAGACCAAAATAATGTACTACAGTATTGTCCACCCTAAAAAGTTCAACAAAAATGTTTTTTTTTTAAATGTATAATAAGAGGTAAACGAGCAAGACGGGTCACCTGATGGTAAGTGATTCACCGCCGCCCACGTCACCAGCGACGCCAGTGCGTTGCCTACCCTTCAGGTAAGAATATGCTCTTTTCTTGAATAACCCAATGTCGCAGTTGTTGGGGAAGACAGCTGATGGGAACGAGTTCCATATATTTACTGTGCGTGGCAGAAAACTGTTTTTGAAACGCATTGTAGTGGAACGCCAACCATCCAGATGGTGCGGATGATAGTTCCGGCGAGACGATCGGTTGCGAAAATCAGCGGCTTCTATTAAATTGAACAACTCCTCGGAACACTCCCCATTGTAGACTCTGTAAAGTGCATAGGGAAGATAGATTCCTACGCAGTGCCAAAGGATCTAGCCGATCGGCAAGTTCAGGATCGTCGACAGTCCACGATGGTATATGTCTATCTCTTAGGGATAACCCACCATAACCATTTTTTATTGGTTATTTGCGAAGTGATTTTAAGCAATACATTATTAATCCTTCTCCAATCAAATACGTTAAATAAATTGGGCATTTAATATAGATCAATATGCTTTTTACAGCATGTAATTTAAGTGAATATTTACATAAGCATTGCTATAGGCAGTGTTCAATCAATAATCAATAGCAGCAAAGCAGTTCAACTTAGACCAGGAGACAAATGTTTGAAACAATAGAAAACCAATTCGCATTCGAAATCGTGAGATTCGTATACGAATTACCGAATTCACTATTTCTGAACTTTCATTTCGTGCGTTGTGCAACGAGTGGTTCAAACCACTACTAGTAGAATATCCAACGCTGATGTGACCTTGACAGTGATGTCCACGCGTGGGTCATCGCCAGTTTTTTGTTTTTGCTGGTGATTTTGAAATTTTTTGCGTGAAACGGAATTTATTTAAGAATTTGTTTTTAATGACAACACTGAAATCGAGTGATTAAAAAATCTATAAAATTGTAAGCAGTAGAAAATAATTTCGAGCACGATTTTTATTCGTACTCGAATTCGAAACTCACGTCTAATGATTCAAAAATACGTCCCCAGAGGATCGAATTTCGTCACCGATTCAGTCACCGCCGCCGTTGCCTCAATAGAATATTCAGCGGCGGAGTTACCACTGTCATCTGCCTGTCCTCTTTACCATAATACTTTAATAAGAAAGTTGGGACGCCTAAATTTTTGTCCGCCCAAAAATAAAAAGTTCCAATTGCGTTTCTGTGTTTCGTGACGTCGGAGTGATGTTTGACAGCCACCTTAAAAGTTTCATACGGCGTTTTCGCTTCGTACACAGATATTCTGGTAGTTACGAGCGTTGAGTTCAAATTGTAGTCCCACTTAAGGTTGAATATTCCTTAGCAACCTGACACCATAATAGATAATAGACGGTTTACCCCATTTCTGGTCATTTGTGGGTGCAGATATGAATTTTCGACCTTGATACATTGTCACTATGTGACGTGATATATTACGATTAAATGGATTGAGGAATAAATTACTTGGCCTTGACTTTGTGAAGACGCAACACCACAGTTGATATTGACTATTATAATAAACCGTTCGCTGTAACTGAGGACTCAGCCTTAGTACTGCCGAGTCCTCAGTTACAGCGATCGGCGCATATCGAACTCGCGTTATGAACCTGTTCAAACTACGAGCAGTAGTGCAATTCTCCTAAATAAAGTCGCAGCGAGTTAGCAACGATTTAGTCTAAAAACACGTTTTTGTATTCACGTCTTTCAATCGAACTTTGATCGGACTTGAACTAGCTCGATCCAAACGTAGCGCTAAATCATAATCGTTACACTGTATTCTCCTATTTTATCGAAGTTAAACTGCACTCTAACCGCAACAGAATCGGTATTCTACTAAAGTTTAGATAAACCTGTCGATCGAGGTTGAGCTACCAAACGTCAAATTCCACGATTGAAATGCAGTTGTCATTAAATATTTATACATCTTTGGACTTTTATGCCAATTAAATAATGATTTTATACTCTAAAATCTAATAGTATCGTTTATTTTTCGATATATTTATTTTTTTAAATTCAGTGGATTTTGTCTTGATTCAGTTGGCAACATTCCCACCTCGCAATCTAAAGTTCGCTGAAATTAAGTTTTAGTTTCAATTTAGTTTTGGTTTTGTTCGGAAATGTGATACGTGAATACCGATTTTGGGTGGGACTAAGATCGAGCGATTGCTAAACTTCAACTAAATTGCGATTGTGAAAAAATACGAGAATTGCACTACAGGTGTACACGAGCGGACGCCTTATTACGCCAGTCCTTCACTATTCGTCTTTTTTACCAATAGTTCTATTAATGATTTATAAATAAAGTAATATGGAATGAAAAACGGATTTTATTTATTCATTTGTAGTTGTTTGAGAGGTTTGATTGATAAATAAATATATCAATCTTACCATGCACGTAGGTTATAAATTGAGGAATATTTTTTGTGTTAATTATTAGGTTCGCGGAGACAGGAGGAGGCCTTAGTTTTCCGAATTTGGATTAGGCCCGGGTTCGCGTTTGAATTTACAAGTGAATTTATCATGTTTCTCGCTGTCTGAAGAGTTGCACGCTTTCCTCTGAATGTTAAGCAAACATTTTTAAAGAGAAAGGCACGTAAGAAATAATGTTTCACTGTCGTGTCTATAAAAGTTATAGCCCATAGTATTTTTTTTAATATTTCTTAAACTTACACCAATTCAAAAAAAGAAAAAAATTCAAAACCTTAAAAAAAAAAGTGACTATGTGACTCCTCTGATGTTGCGGGTATCCATGGGCAACGGTTATCGCTTACCATCAAGTGATCCGTTTGCTCGTTTGCTGCCCTATCCGTTAAAAAAAATGCTGAGCCAAAAGTAAGCTCTGAAGACTTGTGTTATAGGATCTAGGGTAACGGATAGATATTCATATATAAATATATTTGATATATTTATATATGAATAATATATTTGATAGAAATATATCTTAACAACCATAAGGGATCCTAATTCAGGACTTCAGAGATGGCGACACCTTGAAACTGGTAACAACTTAACTACAGAGGTAGTTCTGTTTTATATAAAGGTATACTCTTAACGTCTTTGATTTTGATGTAGTTCTTTTTTATTTGTGTGTGGTGATAGAGGGGGGGGGGGGTTGTCCCCCCCGTATTCCCTCCTATTCTTGAATCTTACCTATATACGTGCCTCGCTCGCAAGAGCAAGAGCCGCCAACATCCAGGAGACAGAGCAGTCTTTTACAAACCGAGCTGCGACAAATATATATAGTACTTTCGTCGAGTTCCGAATTCTGTGTTTTATGTTATTGGTTCATAAACCTATATAAATGTCTGTTATAGTAATATACTTTTATATAGGTTTTTTATGTACTTCCCTAATTGTTCACATATTAGTATTTAGTTATTTTAGTTGTAACACACATTTTTATTGAACACTAAAAACTAGAACAGACAAAAAAATACAACAAATAAAGCAAATGTACAACAGGCGAACTTATTGCTAAAACAATCTCTTCCAGGCAACCTTGGACCAGGGAAGTACAAAAACGAGATTTAAATAGAGAATGAGTGCAATAATTGGACAGGACAAAAATAGTCTTTTTGATGTTTTTTTTGTAACTTAATAAATGTAATTTTCCCCTTCGAAAGATATATTTCATTATTGTCTCTCTATTTTTAGCATGAGTAACGTACTTTAAATCCCTCACTACGTTTAGGATTCTTTAGAACCCCTCGTTACGCTCGTCTAAAATCCTTCGAATTCAAAATATTAAATTCTGAACAATACTGAGTACTGAAAAATAAACACTGAATTCAAAAAACATTTTTGTCTCAAATATACTTATTTGTTTACTTCGTTGGCAAACAACTTACTATTATTTAGCACTAGCTGGTACCGGTGACTTCGACTGCGCAGAATTAGTATTTCGAGTAGCTTATATTATTATTAGCGTGTATCTTTATAAAATAAATAAATAAATATAAATATTTATTACACTTACACCAATTAGCCTAGCCCAAACTAAGCTCTATAAGGCTTGTGCAATGGGATCTAGGGTAACGGATAGACATACATATATTATACATATATAAATAATTTTTATTGAAATATATATCAACAACCATGACTAAGGTACAAATGCTCGCATTCATCACACAAACATCTGCCCCCACCGGGATTCGAACCCGGGACCTCAGAGATGGCGACACCCTGAAACCGGTGTATTATCCACTAGACTATGGAGGTCGTCAATCTTGGTCTGTATCTTGGTCTGTATCTTTATCTTTATATCTAAAGAAGTGTGCCAGGATCGTAGCAAGTGGAGAGAGGTGGTCTCTGCCTAACTCATTGGGAACAAGGCGTGACATGTATGTATGTGTGTATCTTTATAATTTGCAATCTATGTGTTATTCTGATGTATAATCTATAATATTGCAAAGTTTCATTGAAATCCTTTCATTAAATTCATTCGTAACGCAAATAACGCCTGTAAAGGTCTTAAAGTAAAAATATTTCAAATAGAATATAATTAATTCATTCCATAAGTTCAATACCTTTTGCTCGTACTGCGGAAGCTACCGAATTTCACGTGACAATACCCCAGTCACCGCTATAAATCGCCGCGTAGATTTGTTGCTATATCCGTTCTCGTCAAGCGCCATTTTAGCCTGCGAACTTCAAATAAGCCCTGCCGAAGCTGATTGAAATTCCATTATTATCGAACCCGCCGGTAATAGTAAATCTTTATAACTTGGGAGGTTTTTCCTCTCGGCTGACTCGGGCCCTTTATATCGGAGGATTTGAATTCCCTTTGAGATGTATAAATAGTGGAATTAAAATGAAACGCTCCAGGAGTTCGCTCGTGTGATTTATACTCAACATTTCCTTTTTGGTCCATGCGTACGCCTTCAGAATTTGTAATAGGGAATATTTAGGTAACCTGATACTATTAGGAACTTCGTTAATTAAATTGCATTAAGTACTATACGTAGAAATAACCTGCTTATATTTCTTGGCGCTGGGTTACGGATCGGATGATGAGGGTGCGATTGATCCTGCCGTGTTCCAATGTGTTTTGCATTTTTAGATTTTCACATACACATTTATGTGACGTTCTTATGGTGAAGGAAAATATAGTGAGGCAACCTGCACAGACCAGTGTGGTTGTTAGGGTGGGTTCGTGCCCCAAGATGGGAACGTATGTAAGCTGTGATGGAAACCTGCCTTCATAGCAGGATCGCCGAACGCGATATGATAATTTATAATAGCACATCGAATTGTCAAATACGACTTTTTAAGATGGCGGATTTGTCGCACGATAAACCTGTATATTTTGTTTCGATGCTTATGCAGGAGTCTGCTAAGATTTTTACAGTTAAAGTATACAAGGGGAATACCATACTTGGGGATACTTCCGTCTTATCTATTTCTGCCGTAAAGTAACTTCTCATTGCACTTTTTCAGTTTGATATCTGAGATAAATACTAAACCTAATTTTTTTACTATATAATTGTAGCCCTAAATGTTTTCTTGTAATGAGAAACGCTAAATGTACTCATCGTTCCCCTTGTTGACGTGTAGACAGCTCTAATGTCACACGTAATAGAGGCAGTATTCGTGGAGCAAATATCAAGTTGACTTGTTGTATTCGGTATAAACAAAAAGAAATATAAAATAGAAGAAAATGTAATAAAACCTTCAAATGTACAAAGTTTCGCTCGTGCACCTTACGTGAATAAGTTTTGTGAAAATCCCGCTGCTGCTTCTAATGGCTTTTTCATTTCACCTTTATTTTTATCCTTATACCGGCAAATTATAATTTTCAAATCTTGTAATAAATACTTCAGACGCACCGCGCCTAATCTCACCATCGCGCAATTTAGCCTCAACGTCACTTTATGACAAAGACAAATTGGAAATTTAAAAACCAGAAAGTTGTATCAGAAGTCGTTTCGCTGAAAAATTTGGAGTCATTCAGCGGGGCGTTGAGACCAATCCATCAGTGAATGAGGCTCCGGTGTGTATCGAGCCTTTAAGATGGATCCTTTTACTGGGAATTCGGGTTGAAATTCGTCCCCTACTATTTACTTGCAAATATAAAGTATTACTTTGTGTTTGGAGAAAATTTGCTTACGGAATATACCTCGTGTCTTTGATTTTGTACATAATATTTGCAGAGTATAGGGTACGCAATATTTTCGTTTCATAATTAGTCAAATGAAAGGATGAAAAGGGTCAATGAAACATTAAAGTAACATAATTTTCATTTGTTGAATACGCTTAAAAATTACCGGTGAAATGAATCATAAAATACTTTAGCGAGATTTAATTCTGAATTACAAGAAAACGTCGATTTTATTATTGATTTGTTCTTTACGAATCAATAGTGTTATTAATCTTATCAGGATATTAATCTCATAGAAAGGTTTAGGTATGAGATTGAATCGATAAAATACAATTGTTTGATACTAACACATATTTTAATAATCTCATTGACTAAATATTACTTACGAAAATATCATCGGATTAGATGATATTTTCGTCGTCAATTAGAAGCTGGCCTCTGATAAATAGTCTGGACCCAACTTCCTTTACAATTTTAAACAAATTCACATCATATCCAGAAAGACTAGTAATTATTGAGTTATATCCAAGTATTGTTATCGTTTAAATAATCGTTAACAGTATAATAATCTTTTTTCATAAGAGTATTTTTGATTTAAATTTGTGAAACGGCAAATCGGTAACACTGTGGAACTTTGTTGTAAAAGGCTATGCATTTCCCCATAAAGAGCCTCTATTTTTTGGCTGTCTGTACGTTGGGACTGTACCCTAGTCTTTGCTGGCCGGCTACTTCCGCTCGAATGAGTCCTCTGTCTGGGGAAGAACCTGCTCACAGTAAACCGAGCAACTTTTAAATTACTTCCTATGAGTGCGTGAGGCTGCGAGGCGTATAATTCTTAGGCATTACGTTAGATTCACGACTACAGTGGGATCCACATATTGAAACTTTGGAATCAAACTTAGTTCAGCGGCGTACGCAGTAAAAAATATTAGACTTTTAAGTAATGTTGAAACGGCAAGAATTGTTTATTTCAGCTACTTTCATAGTGTTATGTCCTACGGACTGCTGCTATGGGGATCTGCGGCTAACATTGAGAGTATTTTCCTATTACAAAAAAGAGCGATTCGTGCTATTTACTGTTTACGAGCTAGAGAATCCCTAAAAGAATTGTTCAAAGAAATTAATATTTTAACTTTAGCTAGTCAATATATATATGATAATTTAGTTTTTGTATATAGAAACTATAATAAATTCAATAAAAACAGCGATCTACATAATGTGAATACTAGAAACAAAAATAAACTTGCCGTTCCAATGTTCAGACTCCATAAAACTAGCTGTTCGTTCTTGGGGAAATGTATATCTATGTTTAACAAACTTCCGCAAAGTGTAATTGATTTGCCTTTATATAAATTTAAAATCCATATCAAAAAGACACTCATGAGTAAAGGTTATTATAAAGTAAGTGACTATCTAAATGATCACAGTATTTGGGAATAGGGACACTATTCATAAAGCCATGTTTGGTAACAACATTATTTATAATATTGTATTATTTTATATGTGTATGTAAACATACATACGACTGTAATCGTATTAGGTATGATTGTATCTTATACTATATTGTATTTTTATATTATATTATTGTAATTATTAACATTGTAAAGAGGAGATAAAAAATAAAACTTCAGAGTTTCTTGCCTGTTCTTCTCGAGAAGGCTCTCCCAATTTCCGAACAGGTGTCGAGTCAATTTTTTTTATTTTTTTCTTTTTTTTCCTTATTCGTACGTACGGACAAGGTATTTGTTTTTTTTTAAGCTTTGTTTTTTTGTTTTGTCTGTTGACGTCAATAAGTGCCTGTAAAGGTCTATGTTGAATAAAGATTATTTTGATTTTGACTGATTTTATAAGTTTGGTCACATGCAATTGGTAACACTGGCGTCTCACCAGAAGTTATATCTGATGTTTTGTCAGGTCAGTATATTTATGAAAATTTGTTTTATGTTCATAAAAACCATTTAATCAAGAGAAATAAAAATAAACTTGCTGCTCCAACGTTCTGGCTTCGTAAAATTTCTTTCATGGGGTAATGATGTGTAACTTTCTACCAATACACTTCAAGAAAATATTACAATGTTACGTTGTAATAAATTTAAAGCAATCGCTAAAAATATTCTTGAAAAAAAGAGTAGTATTACAAGGTCAATGATTTCATTTTCACTTTAATGATTCTGTATTATATAAATAATTGTTTTATTATCCGTCGTGGTTTATTGTATAGATATGTAAATTTATATAATTGTGTTATTATATGATTTTGAAGAGAGGATATGAAAATTAGACCCTGAGAATTTCTTGCCCGTTCTTCTCTGAAAGGCTCTCCCAATTTCCGACAGGTGTGGGGTACTTATGTCTTTTTTGTTGTCCGTGTGTATACTTCAATTAGTGCCTGTAAATGCTTATGTTGAATAAAGATTAATTTAATTTTGATTTAAATCCGCACGTATACCACTCTTATAACGGGAAATTCCGTGTTGTAAACGTAATGTTTGACGCTCATTTGTATGATAAATGAAACATGTGTTACAAAACATTTTTATATATCTTTTGTTCTCTTCCAGCAATACTAAAATGACGTTAAGGCTGAATCTAAAGTAAGAGGTCTGATCTATGTACTCAAATGATTTATATTTCTATGATCAACAACGGTGACCGATTGATTTATAACAGAATCCGAAACGTCAATCAGATAAATTATTTCTCGTCTAATTATTTTGCAATAGGTACTGGATGCGAATCCATCCAAGTCGTAGAGCCCTTATGACTAAGGCTCAAGCTGAGTTTAGTGGTTATCCCGATTTTGGAGTTCGAATTATCAACTTGGTCGCGGCGGTATCCATGAGAATTCTCCGAGTTGTGAAAACATTACATGCATAAGTACCCTGACGACAAATGCTAACGTCAGGTCAATAAAGCACGAGAAACCGATAAAATGGCCGAAGTTCTCACGCCACAGAATTAATCGCCACAATTTAATGTTCTCATAAAGCGAATCGCACTCGTAAATCCACAGTAGGGCTCAGAAAGGTAGAATTGAATATGCGACCTCTTCCAATAAGTTCCTCCCTTTGTAGCATCAATCAATTAATTCGGGTACTTACCCCCCTTTTATCTGTTTCTTGTTCCGTGAGCCCGCAATGTGGGGGAGCGTTGGTTACGATTCTACATGCGTATGAATTGTTTTTCCTCAAGGTACGAGAGAATACATTCAAAATTTAATAAGGCACGCCTCTTCTTGTGACAAAGGCGTTCACAGGATTGGAACAATAAGAAAATGTGTTCACCTCTTAAAGATTAGCTACCTTTTCACCGGGAATATTTTAAGGATACTTTAACTGTAAATTTGCTTATATGTTATTGCGATTTGTGACCGAAACTGTTCCGAATTTTATTGTATTTCATTATTAATCTAGATCTTGTTTTCTTTTCGATAAACCTCAAGTTAGGATTCTGCTTAATCTCATCAGAACATATTGGGAATTTTGTTAAAATTACTCAATATCAATTCAAGGTGAATCGTAACGGCGACAGCCCTCGGACAATTTTGGTAACTTCAAAAATAATTTCCTTCGTTTGGAGATACAGTCGAGGACGCTGATTGTTGGAGCCCTTTTTTTATCTGAAAAACCATTTGGAGAATACAAATTTTAGATTTTCGCCCTCATTAACTCTTATCGTCGCTTTGAAAAAGCCGAAAGCCGACCACGACTTGTTCTCCCATTATGCTCCTGTCCCCGTCCAGTCATGAATGCAATTTAGCGTGATTTGAAACGGGAATACCTTTTCATAAACGAGTTTCGCGAGGTTTAACTGGATCGGAGTGACTATTTCTCTCTATGGAAATGCTGCAAATTATTTCCAGACAGTGAGTGAATTTCTATTTTGCGAAAGCGTTTCATAGTTTCACGTTTAATTTGTATAAAATATTGTACGGTTCAGAGCGGGGACGTGTTTCGCTAGTTCCTTTGAGGTTTGTTTTATTAGTGCTAACTGTTTTCGTATTCTATATCGCTTATCTAGGTTTGTTTGTTATAAAATTGAATAGACAATTCTCGTTTTGTGATTTAAACTTATGTTTTTAAGTCAGTATCTTGCTATTAAATTAGTTCAGAAGTTTTGTTTCTATTATTTATAATAAAATGTTACGCTATATGCAAGTGACTGAATTTTTATCCGTTTGACTGAAATATTTTGTGGACAAATATTGTATTGTATTTAAATTTATAGTAAGTTTTTTTAGGACTCTAGAAGATATAATTTACATTATTATGTGTAGATATGTATAATATATATATATATATATCAAAATATTTGTGTATCATAAATTCGATACGAAGTGATGTAAAATATCATTGTCTTATAAATGTTGACAAATAAATATATGATTAAGCGATTCTTTAGAGAATGTGATTTTAGCAATAAAATCCAGTGTAAATTTATTTTACATTACCCACGTAATCTTGTATTCCAAAACAACTAAAACGTCTAAAGTCTATTCGAGTTATATGCGTACTAAACCTAAATAAAATCGTCTACCCATGCCAAGTACCTAAGTTCGTAATTTGATACAGCTTTAAATCGAGATGTCTGTCCCCTTCAATACATCAAGATCAACCAATTTATTTCAAAGTCCAATTGTGTAGTCCAAGCGATATTGGCTCCTAAACACAAAGGGCTAATGTTGAAATTGGTTCTGAGTTTAGTTATTATCAGGTTTGTGTAAAAAACAAACTTGGTAAAAGTGCTCCCTTTGAGAAGAAAGGAGCAGTGCACCGAAGACAGGTGTATAAAAAATGTGACGTATACCGCCCACCTAGGCGGACGTTAGTGAAATGAGTTTTCAAAGGGGCTTTTTAGGGATAAGTCTTTGAAGAAATGTTTTACTCAGATGACTTTGCGTTTGTGGAACGAGACAAGATTTATTTGGGAATTTTCTTTCTTCACGATTCGATTGTTCGAGCTATTTTTGACGTGTTTTAGCTTTAAATCTTGATTGAGTTAACAATTAAGCTTAATTATATAATTTTGTATTCTTGATAAAAAAATAAAAAACCTGCATGAAAGTATTATTGAATCTGAAGCTTAAGAAGTACGTTTGGATCGTAGCAAATGGGAAACTGTGATCTCTACTGCCTCCATGGGTAAGAGGCTAGGTAGGTATGAGAGTAATGAAAATGAGTATGTATGGTTCAGGTTTAAATAAAAACGTGTTAAGTGTAGAAATTTTGCGCTCAAATTATCATCAAAGAATAATTGATGCACGGTTTGTCTATTATATAAAAAGATAAAACTCTTCTCTAGCTTTAGATTTTTCATCATTACACTTATTATAACACTTACTTTATTTATTTACCTGCGTTTTTGTACCCGATACTTGTAATATAGGGATTTTCAAGGCAAGAGTAAATAGGTACTATTTGAGTTTGCGTGTTCCACCTTAGGCAGCATCTACACTCAACATCAGGTGAGATCGTTGTCAAACACACTCAAATTTGTAATAATAAAAAGAAATCGGATGGGGCTGTGCCGAGACACAGCCGTTGGTTTTAACGTGAAACGTCTATGTTAGGGAATCGCTTATAAATTAAAAGATTGAAATAAAAACAAGAAAAAATGTCACAACAGCGAACTGACTCAGTCAGTCAGTTCAGCCAATAGACGCCCACTGTTGGACATAGGCCTCCCCCAAGGATCTCCACGCAGATCGGTCCTGCGCTGCAACCGTCCAGCGCCTTCCCGCGATCTTCATCAAATCGTCGGTCCACCTTGTGGGAGGCCTACCAACGTTGCGGTGTCCAGCACATGCCTGCCACTCCAGGACCTTTCCGCCCCAACGGCCGTCAGTCCTGCGAGCAATGTGCCCCGCCCATTGCCACTTAAGGTTCGCATTCTTCGGGCTATGTCGTGACCCTGGTTCTTCTGCGGATTTCATCATTTCTGATTCGATCACGCAGAGAAACTCCGAGCATAGCCCTCTCCATTGCCCTCTGGGTGACTTTGAGCGTCTTATAGGCCCATTGTGAGTGGCCAGGTTTCCGTTCCGTATGTCATCACTGGCAACACGCACGAATCGAAGACTTTCGTCTTGAGGCACTGCGGTAGATGGGCCGAGAATATGCCGCGTAGCTTCCCAAACTGCGAACTGACTATATAAGTGAAATATTCACACCACATTTTTGTTTCTAAGACTAACAGTTTTTTAATTATTAAGGTACGATGATATAGATCTTTTCGTTACGGTCCAATTTTTAAACCTGGTACTCGTATGTTTCGACGCGATTTTAAAGACGTTCCACGTCAAAAACAATGTCATGTCAGCAACAAACAAATGTACAAAGCAATTTATATGTCACGTAGCAATTTTGTAGCGGGCCTCCAATAATCATAAAACAGGAGAATTGGTTGAATATTTGTAAATTAGGGTTAATTAGGGTAGATCACACACGACGCCTGTAATTAGGTCGTTAATGGAATCGGAAACAGGCGATCGCGTCGCCATTACCGACGGAGCCCGGACCGATCGCGTAATCGTCGCCCAGCCCAAAGGGATAACGCTCGTTCATAATTGAAGAGTGAGATGCCAGTAAAGAAACAAGTAACTAGTCGTACAATTATAAATGATATATATTTTAATGTTATGTGCTATATTAAGTTATATAAACCCTTTATTGTACAAAATAAAACAGGTTACAATAAAAATAAAAAAAAATATTAGAAGTACCAAGTTAATTGGTCCAAAGTCGGATTTGTTCCAGCCAATCCTAGATGGTTTTGTGAAATTTTAATAGAAAAATTTGGGGAGACTCAGTATTTATATATAATTGTTTTTTAAATATAAATATACATACATACACACATATACACATATATATACATTTATATATATATATATATATATATCTTAATATATATATTTCTTGTGTGCGTGTGTATGTGACTGAACTCCTCCTAAACGACTGGACCAATTTTGATGAAATTTTTGTGTGTATTCCAGGGGGCTTGAGGATGGTTTAGATTCACAATACGGTCATATAGATATTGTTTTTCAGCTAAATTATTTATTTAAAAACATTTGAGACAACGTGAGACAACGTGACATTTGAGACATTTGACAGGACAACGTCTGTTGGGCCAGCTAGTATATATATATATATATATATATATATATATATATATATATATATATATATATATATATATATATATATATATGTATATATATTCAGAGCGTTTAATCGGTACTAGATGATAATGTAATTGTTCTAGATATTTCTAGAATTGTATATTGAATAGACGTCACAGATATTGCAACATAGTACTAGAACTGAAAAGTTGTGAAGTTGGACAAATAAAGATCTCATATCACCACTCCTGTAATATGATGACGAATGGAATCAGAAACAAGCAATTGTGCTGCCATACCGTCGGACGCCGCACCGATCAAATAATCAAAGTCCTGTAGGAGAACGCTAGTTGTAGCTCTTACATTTCTTTACTCCCATTTTGACAATCACAAGGTGTTTTCAATAGATATACAATATATTAAAGATTATGTCATTATACTAGAATCAGATGATGGTCTCTTGAAATATGATGGTAATTGTTTCAGTAATTGGTAAAGTACTGTAATTTTAGTTTTAATTACGTTTAGTATTAAAATAATGGAAACTTGATTTGTATGTAATTTTGGCAAATAAGCAATACTGTAGAAGTAGAGCCTCAAAAAAATTATTTCAATAAATGATTCAGCACCGTAATTTTTCCGGACTGTATAATTTATTGAATCACTAGCCGGTGCTCGCGACTTATTATTAGTATTTCGAGTAGCTTATATTATATACATATATAGTGTGGCGTATATCTTTAGAAATTGTGCCTTTAAGTTGTTCTGATGTAAAAAATAAAATAATTTATATTAGGGGTGGACAAGCCATATCACTTAAGGGTATCAAAAATAGACAGTAGCCGATTCTCAGACCGATTGAAAATGCATTCAACTATTAAAAAAAAACGTTAAGCCGTTCGGAAGAGCAACTAACATTGTGATACGAGAATTTTATATACAAGATTATACATAATTATACACAAATATAATATTATACACTTCGGAGATCTTCATCTCATTAAGTAATAAAAGGACGAATTAAGAAATATTAAAGTCTTCACAATCTAAGAAAATCATTTTGACACATGTCATCGCCACAACTTATTTGTCAAATTTCGCCTTCTTATATTGCGTAGACATATTCTTATACTGATGTAGAATCTTTATATATATATATAAATTTTCCGTACGTGTGTTAGTCATTGAACTCCTAAACGGCTGGACCGATTTTGATAAAATTTTTTGTGTGTATCCAGGGGGTTTGAGGATGGTTTAGATTCACAATACGGTCATCTAGATATTGTTTTTTTTTTAGTCTGTGGAACAGGACAACGTCTGTCGGGTCAGCTAGTATTGTAGTTTAATTAAAATTTATTAAGTAGTTTTTACATGAAACAGTAACAAACACTCATCCAAACCTATCCTATTTTGAGCTTTAATCGTTTGCTCAAGTTTATTTTGATAAGTTTAATTTGAGTGGAGTAAAATATTGATGTAGTATCGTATAGTTTTACTAAATTTTTTTTACCGTTACCACGCCAACTGTGTCAGTCTAACCGCTAAATTAATTCCGGTCCAACCCCCGAGCATTAAGCATTCATGCCTGGCCAATTTCATTATTCCTCCCAAACGCACCGCCTCTGTTATTCTTTATTTCTCCCCGTCTTTATCCGGAGGCTCGTTATTTCCTTTCGTATCGGGTTTTAGGTGAACGAGTTCATTGCTTATATACTTTTTCTCGTGGAAACTGTTTTTAGGGCGGCTGCGACGGTAAAGGTTGGGTCTAGACGTGGATTTATTAGTTGGCCTTAATTAATATTCAAGGATTTATTTCGGGTGCCCTGATACTGTATGACACTGGATACATTGATGTGTTCCTGTACAGGTGTTTTGTTTGAAGCTGGGAACAATTTGGCACATTTACAAACATACATTTTATGAAATATATATATTTAGACGATTGGTATTACACAAAGATATGCAAAAATCGATTGTTTAATTCATTTATAATATTTAATATAAGTCTAAGGTATTTGTATATGTTTATTTTAAATATATGTTATTAATATTAATATTTATTAATGTTATTATATTATTAATTAGCTGCACCCACGACTTCGTCCGCGTGGAATGTAATAAAAAAAAATCTAAAAAAAGTAGCCTAAGTTACTCCTTATTACATAAGCTATCTGCCAGTGAAATTGCCGATTTGGAAGTCCCGTCCAAATCGGTCCAGCCGTTCCAGAGATTAGCCGGAACAAACAGACAGACAGACAAAAGTTTAAAAAATATGTATTTTGGTATGTGTACCGAATATACATTCATATGCATGTAGTAGAAAGCGGTGATTTTTTAATATTACAAACAAACATCTCCAATTTTATTTATTTGTATAGATGTACATATATTTATCCATTACTAGTCATAATATGTATTTAGTTGAAATCGTTTATTTGTATTTTATTTTATACATGAAGAAATAATTTTAAGTAATTTTGGTACATATTGTTGTGTTTATAAGAATGTATGTACGCCGTGGCCAGGTTAAGGGCTCTATTTTGTTCCAGTTAATCCGTGGATAACGTTGCATTTAAAGTATGTTGCAGTATGTTGCAGTATATGTTGCATTGTATGTTGCAGTATTGCCATGGTTAGCATAAGTAACCTTATGACTGTAATTTGCATATTGTAACTATTTGTTATCTGTTAATAAATAGGTTCTGTGTATCTAACTGGGCATAGTCGTTAGGCGCATTTTTCACGGTCCAGATAGAGGTTAGACCCAGTTAGACCCAGAGTTAGACTCTACGCGTTGAATCTAAATCCCCGCGCACGCCTTATAAAGGACCGTGTCTTAAAGGACGCGTACTATAAGCGATAATAATATTTTATTATTATTCATTGATCAAGTTGCAATAGTAATAAAGATTTGGTCCTTAGTGAAGGTAGATGAACAAGAACGCACACTGTAACGTCTCAGTAAACTGCGGTCAAGACTAATGATAGCATCGACTCACACGCTTTGAGATTAATCGTTTTTCTTCTATAGCGTGCAATTAGTTACGACTTGTGACCCTTCTTTCCTTTTCTTGTCATTTGTCTCGTGTCTAAATCACGTGTGGACGGCGCTCGGGTGGCGGCCGAGCGGGCGGTGGCGTGAGCATTAGTTGGAGTGTAGAGGTACGTCCGCTAAATGTGTTGCGAGTTTATTTATTAGAATTGAAAAATTACTTTCTATCAAGCTGCGGTATGTTGTGTAGTTGAAGCATGTGCTCGCTCGCAATCTCTTCAAATCTCTTGTGTTCGTGAATAATTCTTCCTTGCTGTTACTTGTGTTTGAAATGTTGCTAGAATTCGTCGATAGTATCAAATATTGACCTGACTATAATCTTTTTGTGTTTCGTCAGTATCTTTTTTACACAGTTACGTTCATGGATTTCAGAAATGTTATCTTCATTGAATACACTCTCTGAGATTGTTCTATCTAACCTAAATTCATGTCATCTGTATTTTTTTTCTAATTGTCGCTTTCAACTGAAATGGTTACTTATTCGCCAGCGCAGAGACTTACATGTTTTATCCCTACTTTACAATATTTTGTACCTTCCAACATCTCCATCCTACCTTAAATCTTTGTTCGCTTTTCGATTCCATTCGTCATGTTGTGCCTTGCGTTCTAATTTTAATCTGACTCTGGATATACCACCCCGAAGTACCGACTTTTTTCATATTCTTTTTCGGCTTATGCCGTCCGGTTGTGGAACTCTCTCCCTGAGGGTATTAGGGGAGCGCGAACGCTGGAGTCCTTTAAGAATCAAGTCCGTGTTCACTTCCTGTCAAAGATTCCTTAACTTAAACTAGTTATAGCCTATTGTCCTGTCCAATTACTGTACCCATCCTATATTTAAATATACTTTTAATATTTCCCTGGTCCTAGGTTGCCTGGAAGAGATTGCTGTTTAGCAATAAGGCCGCTTTTTGTACATTTGTTATTTTCTTTTTTTTGTATGTGTATTTTATGAATACAATAAAGGGTTATGTTATGATATGTTTTTTTCTCTATCAGGAGAGAGAGGCTGAAAATTCTGACGAGGAGCACGAAACGTGCACAGGATACCACCGTAACGACCTACATTTTTATCCTATGTATTCACAAACATAGAAATCTTACATTCAGAAACACCCAGACCGGAACATTTTTTTATAGTTCATACAAAAAATCTTCCAGTGCGGGAATTGAACCCGTTGCGTAGTAGCCGATTAATCAACCGCTGCGCCAAACGTGTCGTCTATTTCATGAAATCACTTAATGACCATGACCATCATGCAAAGAAATATGACAAAAAATCCGTTCTCATTTAATTTCAAAAGCTGCCCTTACATTCCAAGTCTTACAACCTGAAATAGGGAACTTCCTATACAATCCAGATGCTCATACAAACAATTTCCATTTCGATTGCTGCTAACAAGTGCACAGACAGATGCGCCATGCATCATATCTATGCTAGAATGCAGCGAGTTCTCATATTTCAGTTACATGAGCCGATTATATGAATACTCTGGGCCATGTAATGTGGACGCTTATTTAAACTGGAAAAGATTTTAATTGCAGCTTCATTTTCATAATCCCTGTCTACATAGAAAGAATTTTGCAAAGAGACATTGTTTACTTTTCGTCTCGATTTAATAAAAAATGACATAAAGTGGAATCATAAGTGTGGACAAGATGGTACAGGATCAAGAATAGAATGTGAATGGAGAGAATTATTCCTAGTAGGTTTAAAGAAGTCTATGATTTTAGAGGTTCTTTAATATCTTACTAATGAGATAGATAAATTGCACATAGTAGATCTCTCAACAAATTGTCTAGTAAATTTATAAGAGGTTATTTATATGAGACTAGCGGCCCGTCCCGGCTTCGCACGGGTGAAAGACATTTTACGGATAAATTTTTTACACCTTCGGTTGATTTTAATAAGAATTAGCCTATGTTACTCATTGATAATGTAGCTTTCTAATGAAAAAAGAATTATTAAAATCGGTCCAGTACTTTTTGAATTTGTTCGTCACATACAAAAATACAAATCTTTCCTATTTATAATATTAGTATAGACTAGAAAGAAAAACGAAAAGTTTTGTACGGAATCACACAAATGATGTGCATGTTGAGGAATCAAATGTGATGTCTAAATACCAACATCAGAAAATAGAAATAGCACTTCTTCTTTCTTTTGCCCTGTTCCCAATTTTATTTGTGGTCGGCGCAACATGACTTCCTTTTTTTTATATGCTAGGCGCGGCAGATGACCTCCTCCCGCCTGATGTTAAGCGGTGAAAGAGGCCCAAATGAGATGACAGATAGGATAGTGACTTTACTCCACTCTCCTACCTGTCCTATCCCTGTCGGCCCAAAAGATGCCTTTTTACGCCTCTTTTGAAGGAACCCATGTTGTAGGATGTAGGAAACACATACGCAGGCAGAGAATTCCAAGTGCGGGAAGTACGGCAGAAGAAGGAATCTTGGAATTTATTAGTGCGGTGTGTAATGGGGGACGTAGTGTACGGATGGCTCCGAAGACCCTTACGTGTGTTTCTATAAAGGAAAGGAGAGGGAGGGATAAAGCTAAAGAGTTCTTCAGAGCATTCCCCATGAAACATCCGATAGAAGGCGCTAAGAGAGGCGATATCACGACGAAGTTGTAGAGGCTCGAGGGTGTTGGTTGCCTCAACATCGGATTGCGCGCCGCTGCAATCTGTCCAGAGCTTCGAGAAGGTATTGAGCGGAGCCGTCCCATAGGTGCGAGCAATATTCCACATAGAACCTGACCTGAGTTTTATAAAGGTGGCAGAGTTGGTCCGGGGTAAAATACCGTCACACCTTGTTCAGGACACCGAGTTTCCTTGAGGCAGTGGTTATGACGGACTCGATGTAGTCTCTGGTATTCAGATCGCAGCGAATGTTCATACCAAGCAAGGTGATGATGCTCTGGGCGGGAAGAGTAGCGCCTTGAAGACAGGGAAGGGGGAAGAAAGGTGACTTTTTAGCCGAAAACGCGCACACTTGAGTTTTCTTAGCATTGAACTCAACGAGATTGCTGGAGCCCCATTCGGAGATGAGATCCAACGTCCCGTTGAGCTCAGTAATAAGATTCTGCCTGTCCCTACTAGTATTGTCTCGCGTGGCCCCTGAGCTTCCATGATGTCCTCCGTACACTGTACTATCATCTGCATAGCAATGTATACTACCCAGGGAGAGCATGTCATTGATATGCAGAAGAAACAATGTCGGGGATAAAACGGAGCCCTGCGGAACACCAGCGTTGACGGTCCTCTTCCACTCTCCTCTATCACTCGCCATTTCGACACTCACTCTCTTCTTCAACATATCAACATTCACACAGTCCATCCATCGTTTCTTCGATCTTCCTCCTTCCACACGCCCATCCACTTTCATGATCATAACTTTCCTAGTAACATGATCATTCCCTCTTCTTAACTCATGACCATACCAGGAAAGTCTCCTTTCTCTCAATTTTCATCAATAGTGGCTACTTTCAGACTTCCTCTGATCTATTCATTCCTCACTTTATCATTTCTATTAAAAGTTAATACCATAACACGTCTTTGGATACCAAAGGCATGTTTTTACACAATATTCAATAAAATAAATTAAGTGAAATAAAAAAGAAACGTACGCAGTATATAATCTAAAAGAGACGTTATTATTAAATTCTTTATAACGTGTTTTATTCCATTGTATGCGTAACATACACAATCGAGTAATGTCTAACGCGTCTTGAGTAACCTGTGTGTTGTAAATTGATTTTCTTTTCGGCGACGGCGGCGGTGACGTGAAAATATTTGCTCAAGAAGTCCTCGTCTTCTATTTTTGGCTCAAACGAAATTGCCGTCGAATTTTCTGTATTGATGAATACAGATTTCTGTATCAGAAGTTCGAGGCGTATAAAGGTTGATGTCAAAGGCAACAGATTATACGTCACATTATTATTAAATTATTGAATTTATTACTTATTTCGTACGAAAGAGATTGAGTATTTAATATAGGTTTCTGAAAAGAATTTTGTATTACATTTTGATAATATGATCAATATTTATGTACCGAAGACATTGTGATACTGTTGATAATATTTATGTAATCATAAATGGTAATTGCTACAAAACTGATGGGTTAATTAAATAAGAACAATAACTTTAAAAAATCTGTAAGAATTGCCAAAAAGTAATGTTGCTATCCTATTGTCAATTTGTTTTAAAGATACATATGACTAAACTGTTTGTCTTTATTACTGAGATATTGCAAAACTATGAAAAAAGCGAGGAGAGATATCTATAAAACAATAATTTTGAAGTCATGTCACTCACGACAAACATTACACGTGCCTTACGACCCCACATAGGAATAAAGATACTGTAATGTGAACGTCTAAGCTACGTCCCTTCAGAGATGGAGGTCCCTTGAGGCAACACGATCCGACAGAGACCCAAGTCGGGGAGCAGTTGGCTAGTTATTCTGTATGGCGTCAATGATTCACTTGGAAATTTGTTTTGAATTGAAAATTTTGAACGTTGAAGAAACCAGAAACTTAATTTGTCGATAATGCACTGCCTTATTTGTGTTTTCTATTTTACTTTTGTAATGTTATACTTGATGGCAGAAATATGTAAAGCAGTTGCAGTTGTCAAATGCTGAGTATCAACCACGCTGAGGTATGACAAAATTTGTTGAAATATGTCTTTACTCCAACAACTTCCTAAAGAAAAACTATAAACTACCTTCACCATCTTCCTTGTTGAAACTTCTTTCAAGAAAGGGACTATAGTAGGGTGGTCAGCTTAGGTACATCTGTCTGTGTCCCTCTGCACTTTTTGGCATACATTTTACGAGATAAGTTAGTTCTTGTAGAATGTGGTTAGTTCACACAATCACTGGTACTATTAATCAAACGACTTTTAGCCTGTTTGTCAATATTCAGCTTTGAAACCTATACTATTCTCTCCATCTTGTACGTATAATACAAATGCATTGGAGGAAAACAAATTAATAACGGATATTAATGTAAAATAATTATAAATATTTGTGTGTCGAAAGCTCTTGTGAAACGACATCCGAAGCCAGTTGCAGAATTCAGCTAATAACGAAATACCGCGGCAGATATTAAATTTCATTATGAGGAACTTTTCGTTTGTTTTCACATTCTCGACTCTCTGTAAATAGTCTAAGTACATAATGCTTAATTAAAATCCAGAGATACAGTTCAGCGCGCCGCCTTGGGCGTTGCGAACAGCATTCAATGTTTGTAGCACGGGATTACGAGACGAAGTGAAATCATTTGAATTCCTTGAATTTTTTACATTTGTTGCTTTAATGTCTTTTGATCATACTGAACTGATCAAAAGCTCAGGCTAAAAAAATTATGAGTGAATTCCAAACATATGTATTATTGTAGTATTTTTTAAATTAGAAATTAGATTGTAATTCGCTATTCCTAGATATATTTGTTTTATAGTTTTAACTGTGGGTTTACGTATGAATCTAATTTAATATTTGACTTTAAGAGATTGTGTTAATATTATTGATAGCATTTCAGAATAGCGGATTTTTTTGAATGACTCTTTCAGGGTTGAAAATGATTTTAATGTTATAAATGTTAAATTTCAAAGAATGTTAATTTTTTCCTTGACACTTAATTTCGACTGTGAATTACACGTATGTGATGATACATTGTATTCTTTATTGTCGAAAATACTGACTCCAACTCCAGTATCAAATATTCCAGCATTTTGTTTTGAATACGTAGATTCGTGTTCATCTTCATAGCAACTTAACCGATAGTTTTTAAACATTTGAAGTTCTTAGAAAACATTAAACTGCCTCTTGCGCGGTGAGTCTGAGGGTGTCGCCCGCCCAACGTCACACGACATTTGATTATGCCCTGACAAAACATGACGTGTCACTCCACCCTTAAACCTTTTTTGCCCTTCGAAACTGAATTACACCCCACGAACGGTTTTAATTCTGCACCGTGCGTTTGTTTACATGTTGTGTTTATTAATTATAAATGCGCATGTTAGCTTGTGATCGTGTGAGGATTTGTCGCTTTTTATTTGCTTTGGCTATACTGTTTCTTTTTTGGTCTCGGACAATCGAATGTAAATATTTGAGCATAATGTTCGTGTGAGCTGAGCGATGTGTTTAGATTTGAATATCTTGTTTATTTGTAAAAGCTTTTCAATTAAGTTTACAATGTTTTTTGTTTGTGCTAAAACAAGAAGGTTAGCTAGATGTTATTTAGCGCTCCCTTTGGAAACAAACCATCCCTATTGATTAATAAATATACTAGCAATTTGCAAATGAAAAAACTTTAGACAATTTATAGTCTGGTGTTGCTAATTTACTCTATTGGAGACAAATTGTGACATACTCGTACAATTAGGATAATCGTGTTAAAATCTGTCACGACCTGCACTTTTGTTTTTTGGTACGATCACTTCAGCTGCTGTAGAATACGATAGTGCCATTTTATATTATTGATCGGAACTTCAATAGCTCGTCGGATTTACTGTCATCCTTTCCCTTCTCCATTATTTGCTTTCCGATCTAAATGCTCCTCAGTACCTCGAAACCAGTTTCGTTCCTCTTCGACTTTAAATATAACTCTTTGTTATTTGAACGACCTATCTCTAGTTCTTCCTCCATACTCCTCAATATTTTTTGACGAATTGTTCATGGCTCTCGCCAGGCTCTGGAAAAGGCCAGAGACAATATGCAAACTAGCATGACTCTACCAAGCGAGCGATAAAGACATATTTTTGCAGTTGGTAAATTAATTTTATTACTGTTACATACATTTTACTGGTATATAAAATTACTAGCGACCCGCCCCGGCTTCGCACGGGTGCAGTGAAAAAATGGTTATGGTGGGTTATCCCTAAGAGATAGACATATACCATCGCGGACTTTTTTGTGGATTTTTGTAAGTTGTACAATACTGTAGTACATTATTTTGGTCTATCTCGTAGGGTTCAGCCAGCGTTTGCAATATAAGCGCAAAAAACGTGCTTATTTACGGCATCACATTAGAAACCTTTAAATTTATCAGTGTTTCTCTACTATATATGCATTTATTATACATACAAACCTTCCTTAAGAATCACTCTATCTATTAAAAAAAACCGCGTCAAAATCCGTTGCGTAGTTTTAAAGATCTAAGCATACATACGGACATACAGCGAAAGCGACTTTGTTTTATACTATGTATTGATATTACTGTTTGGATTATTTTATTATATGTATTTCATGTAGCTTATATTAACGTGGCGTATATCTTTATAAATTGTAGCCTTTTTTTTATTGTTCCTCTGAAGAAAATGCAGTGTTATTTTGATGTGAAACCTTAATATCATTGTAAAGTTTAATTAAAACTTATTTAGAGATTTTTACTTGAAAGAATAACGAACATTCATCCATACAAACTTTATATTTTCCTTGTATATATTTATAAATATATATTTTTAGTTCATGCCGCTAATTAAGTTTTTTTTTTGTATATTTCTTACCTTTCCTTTGCTAATAGAATGCCAGAAAGACTTTTATCACTATGGCAATAAGGTCACTTTTTGTAGTATATACGTCTCGCGTATATGAAGAGTTGATTGGTCGGATCCAGATGTTGGGCACAAAACTTTAAATCTGAGTTATTAAAGTACCTATAGATTTAATTTATGTACAATTATTTGTGTACAAATGCGGACTTGATGCCTGAGGCGTTTTATGCCAGTCAACTTTCGGGTGATGCAATGTGATAGTTGTACGATGTATATATCGCACTAATTATACAATAGTGTATCAACTCAAAATCGATCATTTTTCAGAATCAACAAAAAACTTATTACTCACTTCATGTAATAGTTGCAAATTGAATAACTGTCACATAAGTTTTTTAATTTATCCTTATTCTGTTTTCGCACTAATCGAACGACGGTCTTGATCACGCGTGAGGAATCAAACTTTGCGTGTGTTTATAGTATTATGTCAAGTACGACGTTTTGAGTTGATACACTATTGTATTATTAGTGCGATATGATAAATGAATAATTTTAATTTATAAATAAAAGTATTTAGTTTATCCTTACCGCGACTCCGTTATAAAGTGTAAAGGAAGTGTCAGGTTGATAATATTCCGATAACAAGCAAACTCGCTTTCCTTTTCTTACTCGTGCCTTTTAGGTACTATAAACGTAAGAAAAGTATATTTCGTAATTTGCTTATTTTCTCCATATTCAGCGAAGGTTGATGTTGTTAAATGGGGCATTCAAGGTCAAGAGTCTTTCAGTTTTTGTCGCCTTTACGAGTCCCGCGGGTGAAGTAGGGGACGACATATTATCGGCTTCGAAGCTCGCATGTCATGAATAACCTTGTGCTGGTAGAAACGTTTCAACATTTATTATTTAAGTTACTTTCACGTGTGTTCTACTCACTCCAATTTTGTCATTACTTTTTGTGCTACTTTAATAGCAATAACTGTGTAAGACACTTCGCTTATTATACTCCGAAATTGAAGTATAAATGATTTGCAGACTAAACGTGTGAAACAAACATTTTGATAAAAAATACACTGACTGCAATATTAATACGTATTTTTTTTTTTTTTTTTTTACACTTACGCCATTTAGCCTAGCCCAAAGTAAGCTCTGTAAGGCTTGTGCTATGGGATCTAGGGTAACGGATAGATACATATATTATACAAATATAAATAATTTTTATTGAAATATATATCAACAACCATGACTAAGGTACAAATGCTCGCATTCATCACACAAACATCTGCCCCCACCGGGATTCGAACCCGGGACCTCAGAGATGGCGACACCTTGAAACCGGTGTACTATCCACTCTACTATGGAGGTCGTATTATATACATTACATTATAGTTATGACTAGAGATCGGATAATCGGATGCATATTTACTTAGGTAAAGTTAGTTTAAGACAAAGTATGGAAACGGCTTTTTATTGTTTTGTTAAATAAAAATCCCGGGATTGCGGAATTGGATAGCCGGATGTTTATTTATTTACCTAATTTAGTTTTTGACAAAGTATGGAACTGTCTTTTTATTTTATTTCCATAAATAATAATCCCGGAATTCCGGTACTGTAGAACATGTTGCATAAATAAAGTTGTGTAAATGAACCCGGAGTCTCGGTCTTTTGAAAATAACTACCACGTGCTAATTTAGTCATTTTCAAACAATATCACTACGCTAAATTTGCAGTCCCGTATTTTCCCGGGATTTTTATTCAACAAAATGTATTTATAAAAAGCCGCTTCCATAATTTGTGAGCCAAAAATTAACTTTAGGTAAATATGCATCCGATTATCCGATCTCTAGTTATTAATCACTACATTACTAAAACAAAGTCGCTATCCGCCGTCTGTGTGTCCCTATGTATGCTTAGATCTTTAAAACTAAGCAACGGATTTTGATGCGGTTTTTTTTATAATAGATAGAGTGATTCTTAAGGAAGGTTTACATGTATAATACATGCATAATATAGTAAAGAAACACTGCAAAATTTAGAGGTTTCAAATGTGATGTCGTAAATAAGCACGTGTTTTTGCGCTTATATTGCAAAAACGCTGGCTGAACCCTACGAGATAGACCGAAATAATGTTCTACAGTATTGTCCACCTTAAAAGACAGGTCACCTGATGGTAAGTGAGTCACTGCCGCCCACGTCACCAGCCATGCCAGTGCGTTGCCTACCCTTCAGGTAAGAATATTCGCTTTTCTTGAATAACCCAATGTCGCAGTTGTTGGGAAAGACAGCTGATGGGAACGAGTTCCAGATATTTACTGTGCGTGGCAGAAAAATGTTTTTAAAACGGATTGTATACAGTATTAGTAGTAGTATACAGTATTGTCCACCTTCAAAAGTTCAACAAAAAAGTCCGCGATGGTATATGTCTATCTCTTAGGGATAACCCACCATAACCATTTTTTTACTGCACCCGTGCAAAGCCGGGGCGGGTCGCTAGTACATTATTTTAATAATAGTGGAAGAAGATCAGGTCAAGAGTACTTGTAACCGTCGTGGATAGGATGGACGAAGGAATGAATGGTCAAGTTGATAAAAATTAGCTAGTTAAACATACATATACTCATGTTTCTCTCCCAATGAGGTGGACAAGGACCTTCGTAGTCGAGTGGTTAGTATACCGGTTTCAAGGTGTCGCCATCTCTGAGGTCCCAGTTCGAATCACGGTGGGGGCAGATGTTTACGTGATGGCGAGCATTTGTACCCTAGTCATAGTTGGTATTATATATTTCTATCAAAGATATTTATATATGTATAATATGTGTATGTCTATCCGTTACCCTAGATCCCATAACACAAGGCTTACAGAGCTTGCTTTGGGCAAGACTAATTGGTGTAAGTGTAATAAATATTTATTGCTTATTTATTATTATTAGTTTTCTATTTGCTATGATCCAAACATACTTCCCTAGATTCCTGGACTTTCATTAATACTTCTATGTACGCTCGTAGGTATCAATTATAATACATTATTCAAAAAATGCAACATACTGCCAGTGCATGAAAAAGTAACTTATTTGATTGCTGTAGAACAATATAATTCTCCAAAATATAAAACAATACAAACATACAACCCTAATTTTAGAGTAAGCACTAGAAAGAGATACATAGAACCGACTGCATGTAATTACTACGGTGAGAGAACAAGAAAATATATAATACCTAGGCTGTACAATAAAATAGTCTCAGAGAATAACTTTAAGAGTTTGCGCATGTTCAAATCCAAGCTAAAAAAAATGTTGATAGATGCTGTTTTGGCTTGATATACCTAACTGAAATTTAACTGAAATTTAATGTATTTATTAAAGGATCCTTACATATAAGTATAATTATATATAAATAAGTGAGTGCAAATAACTTCGCCAACAAACTGTCTTTACAGTTTGGCGTATATGTAAATTATGTAACATGTGGATATTTGTGGATAAATAAATAAAAAAAAAAAAAAAAGGTTACGGGTACTCCTTTTTCCTCAGGAGAGGAAGCTGAGAATCCTCATGGATACCACCGCAACGGCAAGTGCGGTGATTATGTCCGACTCCTGGCGATTCGAGGCGGCTCGACCCGACAGACCTTCCGACTTAAAGCCTAAGCTGTTGGTTCTACTGGCCCTATGGCTTGACGTGACAGAGAGACCCTATAGAAGAGGGCAAATGCGCTAGAAGAGGCACGGAGCAACCAAAGTGGCTCCGGCCTATATTGATAGGAACCTACACGTGGCTAAGCAGAAGGCTGCCGAATAAGGGGTGGCAAGGGAAGCGACGGCTCAGACGCCGCCGCTTGCAGGTCTAGAAGGTCCTGCGTTAATTGATTAGGGGGATCGCTAAGAACATGTCGCGGTCTGCGTATCCTCTGCCGATATTTACTGTTTACGGGTATTCTTGATCTGGTCTTTAAATATATCAACATATTTTGACCAAAAATATCCTAAAGGAAAGCTAGGTCAAGAGTACCCGTCTGTGGCCTCCTTCTGTGAAGCAGTAATGCTCCAGAAGGAGGCCGCCGAGCGGGGTCGGGAGATGGCCGATCCCGCTCGAAGGAGGCGGCGCCGGGCTCGGTAGCACAGCTGCGGCGCCGCCGCGGGTCGCCGGCGGGCGCGAGGAAGTCGCGACCGCTACGGCGACCCGGGATGGACCACGCCCCTTCCGTGGCCGGGGGGCGTCGTCGGTGGAGGGACCGGGGGAGGTGGTAGCTTCCCCGAGGAGGGCTCCCCTCTAGAGAGGGGAGCGGAGGCTGGGGGTTCCCGGAAGTGGCCTTTGTGTTCCCGGGGGCTCCCTACATGCCTGAGGAAGGCCATCCCTGAGGTTTTTAGTGGGTAGGCCTCCCCCTTCTGGGGAGGAGAGCCCCACATAACCCCGGCTCGCCACAGCCGGGGTATGCAATTTAATGCATTTTCCTCAGGGGAACAAAAAAAAAAAAAAAAAAGGTCAAGAGTACCCGTAACCTACGAGCCTGCATGAGTGTTAATGAATACCGAAGCTAGAGAAATATGATCTCTGACTACCCCCATGGGAAAGAGACGTGAATATGGGTAAGACTTAGCTAATTAACTAGGCAAGTGGACTATTATGGACCATTATGGACCACTATGATGGACCACTATATATTGGAAGTTGTTACCTAATTAAATATTAGGTTTCTATGCCAGTATTTAGTCGCCTGTGGTGCCGTAGTCTTGGTTTACGAATCTGTTGCTTCGGCTGCCCCGGGGTCGACCCTGCCACGTACCGATATGTTTTCTCCCTCTATCACACGAATATCCCAAGTTATTCCTCTCTCGCGTTGCCAATTTACTGCTACGAATACTTCTACTATTTACGATATACTTTCGTGAAAATATAATTTACTATCTGTGTAACTTTCTACATTTACGTAGTCACCAGAGCCGGTAACTTTGAGGCATCTGTTTTAAAAATACCCTCAGAGCTAAATTGCTGTGTCCATTTTCATATCCTTTGATAAATCGCTTCAGTCGCATACGCTTAAAGGACTAGGGTTTCCGTGAACATTTTCTTTGAGCACAGATATTAAATACCGATAATATTTTAGGATAATGCTAAGGGTAGAGTTTCTAGAATGTTCTGCTTTGACTGCGCATATATTTACTGCTGTTGTATTATTTTCGGTTAAAGAGGACGAAAACTTTGTTTGGTGGTTTTAGGATTTGAATGCCTCTTGTACGACCTTTTGAGGTGTTTGAGATAATATCTTTGGACAATAATATGAGGGTGCAGTTTCTGAATGTTCTGCTTTGACTGCGCGTATATGGAGGAAAAATATGATTGAATGTTTGAAAAAAATCCTTGGTGTACGACGGTTTTAAGGTTTGGTAAAGAATGTATGTTCCTGTGATGAATGTTAATCTACTGCAATGTCCATAAGTAATTATCTTTACAATGAGCTATGTTTGAAGTCTAATAAATTATGAACATAATTAATACGTACTTTAATATAAATTATGTTGCTTATTTCTACACTAATGTTATAATATATAAATAATTTTGTAATCATGGTTTATTATATTATAGGTTACATGGCAAGAAATCCTATAAAAAGTAATACATCTTATAAAAGTATGGTTAACAAAAGTTAATGATGTAGTTAATAACAAATATTTAAAATATATAAAAATGAATCGCAAAATGTCTTGGTAATAGCATAACTCAACAACGCTTTTTTTTGTACCGTTGAGGAAAATGCATTGAATCGCATACCCAGAGAATCGGTGGTTATGTGCGGCTCTCCTCGCCAGAAGGGGAATGCCTTCCCACTAAAAACCTCAGCGATCTCCCTCACTACGCCTGGGTGCGAGCGCGTCATCCCGAAGGAGAGCTGCATCGCGCCTTGACGAGGCCATGGGAACCCTTGTAGACACTACCACAACCCCGTCGGCGTATGGCGACGAGCGCCCACTCCAAGCCACCACGAGGGTGGCCGCTGGTTACCTCCGGCTATCCACCGACCCAAGATGGGTCCCCTGGACGACAACCACCTCCTCTTAAAGAAGAAGGGAGGCTTCGGGGAGGTTTTTGACGTGAAACGTCTTTAAAATCGCGCCGAAACATACGGGTACCAGGTTTGAAAAGTGGACCGTAACGAAAAGGTCTATATCATCGTACCTGAATAATTAAAAAACTATAAGTCTTAGAAACAAAAATGTGGTGTGAATATTTTACATGGTGTTTTTTATTTTTATTTCAATCTTTTATTTTAAATGCGATTCCCTAACATGGACGTTTCACGTTAAAACCAACGGCCGTGTGCCCCGGCACAGCCCCACCCGATTTTTAACACAAATTAACAATTACTGAATCTATTAGCATTTATTCTGTTGCAAAGTAAAAGAGTATGCAATTTGATTACAAGAATTTTAGTCAACACTTCCTCTGTTTTGTGATATGTTTAGAATTACTTTAGCGAGAATATTATTTTTTTTTGGAACGGTGTGCATTAATATCTCTGACAAGGTTGTGGTCTTTTTGGTTGGTAGTTTTTAAAGTGAACGGATCTACAATACATTGTATTCTATCTATAAAGTGTGATTAATGAACAGTTTTCTTGTGAATAAATTATTTGTGTAAGATCTAATTTGGCGTAACAAATGAATTATCATGCAATCATATTTTCGTTTCAGTTCTCTATGGCGTTGAGTTTACTTAGACATAGATTATAATCTAAAAAAAGCCGCGTCATATTTTTATAACTTATAATTTTATCTATATTACGTCGGTATATTATCAATAATTGATATTAATAAATGTTTACTCGTGCCATGAGTCTGCTGAACCAGATTAATAATAGTGCTTTTGAAGACACGCCATTTTAAGACGTATGTATTTTGATGATAGAGCAATTTTACTTTGCACTAAGCATAGTAAGCTCACATAAATATCAGCCTTTCATCTGTCAGCCTTCTAAAGGATAATTAACTAATTAGGTGCTAATTGGCAAAAACATCTATGTATGTCTCTTCTTCCAAACTTTGAATCCGACGTAACAATCCAAGCATTACACATGTTAAAGGAATTTTCTCTAGTCTGCAGTTGGGATCCTAATTGGCATTTGTAATGTTGTCGAGGCACGCTATGCAAATGAAATCACTATTTGTAGCTTCCGCTTGGGAAATTATAAGGACTTCAGCAATAATTTAATGTTCGGCGGCATTACTCGGTATTGTTCCATAGGAATTTCCGATTTAATATGTGTCTTACGGGAAAATATTTCAGAGGTATATTGTTATCCGATTTCTACTTTGATTAAGTATTTCTCATGCAAACAGAACTTTACCTCGTCATCTTCGTTGTGTTTCTCTAATATTGAAAATAAATAGCAGTGTTAAAGTTATAAATTGAACAATATTTTCCAGCAAGTAAAAATCAAATGATAGGCTATATATTATTTTGTGATCGTTTATATTCTCCAGCTACAGCCCATAAGGGACTTAGAACCCAGCCCTGTGGCAGACCTGCAGCACCTATTTAATCACTGAATATAACTGGAATAACTGTACGTGAATAAAAAAAAAGTGCATATGGATTATGTTTGTGAATTTAAATTAGAACGACAAGAAAAGTACAATACAATTTTATTCAGACAGATGCAAAGATTGTATCTTTCTGGCGATATCGTAATTCATCTCAATTAGCAGCCTGGTGCTTCCTAAGATGCCCCTAATGGCATCTGCTAATAATGTCCGTTCGCTTCCCGGCCACCTGTGTATCATTCCCTTCAACTGGGCTATTACCACCCCCATTGCAATACGTGATCCAGAAAATACTGTCTCATGGGATGGTATAGTTGAATGATCGCCATAGGAGTTTGGAATTGTTGTTTTGTCATTTCGTGTTTAGAATTCCAATGCATTCTTAATAGTTTTTCGAAAACTGCACTTAGTGTATGTGGAATACTTGTACCACTAATGAAACTGCATTTTAATTAAAAATTCAAAGTTTCATTAGTGCTAATAAAATATTCAACTCGAGCAGATGTCAAACCAGCTCTTCAATATGTCGTGTTGATGCTTTAAAAAAATCGAGCACTGAGTGCTATGCTTTCCAATTAAATATTTTATCTGCATTATTCCTTTTGCTTTTGTTAAGCTCTACTAGACTAGACTTTATTCAGTATTATTGACTTTGTATCGCTTGTCAAGGTAATATTTTGTTACAAATAAAAATATGAGCATATGAACTTTTAAAATATTGAACTATATACAATACATAATATAAATTGATAACAGACTTTGTACCTTTTGTTTCAAAATAATTCACATATCTTTAAATTGGAATGAAAAAATTACGTGTATGCTCCAACATTAACATTGAGAAAAAACGTCAGAATGCACATAAAAAATTTAGAGAGCTTAATTGGCAGACTCAAATGTAATTTTAAACACTATTTCCGTAAACTTCGTTTCACTTGAAGTTTCTCATTAATAAGTGGAGCTTCATAATTGCGTATTTTTACGTAATTACATATTTAATTTCACTTGTTGCCGAGAGAAATTAAAGAAACAGCTATTAACTTTTTACGAGGAACAAAATGGCGTCTGGCGGCTGGTAGCTAAAATGGCGGCGGTGTGGCAAAGGAGTTTAACACGTATTTCCGGCAATATAGAGTTGTGTTTTGTGAACTAGTAGGGTGACTTTACGAGATTCTTCTAGGACATTTAATGGCAGGTCCGGGATACCGGCGCGTCGTAAAACCAAGTTTGCGGTTCTACGCGTATATGTTCGGGGAATAGCTAACTGGTTTCTGACGTCATATTTTTTATAGGGCGATAAGGTCTTTTTTTGGCCTCTTGAATGTAGGGCAGTTATTTTTAAATTTGTTTGTTAGGTCGAAGTAGTTGTATGTAACCAAATATGTATTGATTAATCCATATGTGGTACAAATACAGTATAAAATCCAGTAAAATTCGTTGAACTATTGGAAAATATTCGGTCTTTAATAAAAAAATGCCTCTTTTTTCGTTCGTTACCATAACTTTTTAATTTATTTTTTAAACAATTAATTGAAAATTTCACTTACAATTGAAATGAAGAAAATGTTTAAAAAGTACCTGCTATTTTTTCGTCACAATATTGACATTATAACTTTTCAATCTGATCTGGCCTTCAAAGCTTACTTAGTTTCATGTCTCTTGACGTGTGTGTAAAAATTGTATAAAGTTTGTTCCCTTGGTTAATAAAAAGGAAAATCTTAGTATGAAATAAGCTTTGAAATCTCGATACATAACGGCAATTTCATTTTACCTTTAATATATGAAAATATATGCGTTAAGTACAAAAGATTCGATTCGGGTGGGATTCTAACCCGGATCTTCAACAAACCATGACGTCTTAACTATTAGGCCACCGAGCACTATTCGTCCCAATTGGAAATTTCAACTTCGTTAACTCCGAAAGGAACACCAGTCAATACAAAATATTGGGTCAGGTGGGCGTTGAAGATTGAAGCGAGTAGGTGTTTATTAATGATTTAAATCTTCGTACCAGGGTCGTCTACCTGGGTACCTACCCCGTCTTATCTGTATATGCCGCAAGATAGTGAAATTACTGTTTACAGACATCTTAAGTCACACGTTGATAACAGACCCTATCGTCTTTAAGGTTGTAAATATGCTGCGAATCTCATAGAAACCGCATGTATTAGAAGTTTGTTTGTCAACATATCGTTTAAAAAGAATTTGGTTACTTTATAGTTTTTGATTATTTTTATGTCGACTGTATTGCTTATTTAGATGTTAAGGGAATGCTTTCAACATTAATGATATTTTTTTTAGTACAGCAAGAATACAACCAATACACAAATTCGTTGACCATATCGGCTTCTGAACTCTTTAGCTAGTGTCTCGCTATGCTATGCTATTCCGAATGGAAATAAACGTACATGTGTGGACTTTCGAATCCATATTTCGAATACAAATTCTGATAGTCTGTAGTATCCCTAATAATTCGTAAGACCAACACGCTTCACTGTCTGCAAAAGACTTTATTGTTAGTTAGTTTTGAGCTGAATATTTCATTCCAAATAATTAATTTGACCTAAGCTCGATTTATTTGGCAAACCTTATTAGCGTTGGGAGAAAATTAATTTGTCCTGTTTCTTCCTTTCCAGGTAAGTCGTGATATTTTCTCCAGAGCTTCGAATCCGCGGTAAGTACTAACTTTTATGAAGGTTTAATATCTGAGAAATTAATATTTTTGAACTTTTAGGTAGAATTAGTATTCTAAATAAATACTTCTATAATTAGACACACACTTTCCTGGTATGATGATGTATAAAGACAAGACAATGATCATGTTACTAGGAAATTTATGGATACACTCGTAAAAGTGGATACGCGTGTAGGGAGAGGAAAACTGAAGAAAATATGGATGGATGTGTGGATGATGATATTTTAAAGAGGGAAGTGAGTGTTGAAAGAAGAAGAAGAAGAAACAAGACATAGTGCGTCGACCCCAAATAAAATTGGAAACAGAACAAGAGGAAAAAGAAGATACATCTCTCATGCTTAAGTAAGCTTTTACAGGCACTTATTGAAATAAAGATGAACCTAAAGCGGATCAAGCAGTCAAACAGGCTGCTTTAAAGGAACAATGTGACTTTAGTAGATCTAATCTCTGCGATATAAAAAAGAAAATTTGAAGCTTTGGAACAGCTATTGGGTCACTAATAGTAAAAATAGTCATTTGTACCAAATTAGACAAACAATTTTTGATAAAATTGAACTTACAGTAAGCAATTGAAGAGATCAGGTAGTTCTGTACAGATTAAGGATAGGACATAGCAACGTCACTCATATTCATTTGATTACTAAGTCGGACAAAAACAAATGTGATTGTGGAACTGAGTTAAATATTGGCCATTTGTTACTGGAATGTCAATTGTTTAATGCTCACCGTAGAAATATTGGTTTACCTAATAATCTTAAAGAATGTCTGGATAAAAAATTCAATTTAACTGTAAAATTCTTAAAATGTATTGATTACTTTCAACGTATATAATCTGTATTAAGTAAATTGTATATCAGGTGTAGTCGCTAATGACCTGCGATGTTTAAGCGACTTATAATTAAATAAATAAAAAAAAAAAGATGAACCTAAGTCGCAAATTCGTTCTTACTAAAAGTCTGTCGTTATGTGTCCAACACTCACTCAAGGTCACATGCAGCGGGATTGGTTTTGAAATCAGACAAACTCGCCAAGGATAACGAAAGAGGCGAACTCCCAATGAGTTCATCATAGTACCAATTTATGTAATATGTTGTAACATATGTTTTTGTTTTTCATGTACTTATCCGTGCAAAAGGTTGTGCAACTCTTAAATTCTGTGTCCTTAAATATTTATATTTGTTTTCGTTAATAAGCGCACGTAAATGTTGAATAAACTGATGGAGATGAAAATATTTTGATAGCTTAATTGTAAGTTATATAAGCTAAAGACAAAAATGATGGTAAATAAATACTTATTTGTATTTAAAACTATTATAAAATAGATAGATTCAGATGAAAAATCTGCAAGGAGGTTAATTAAATTAAAATCAAATAATAACATTGTAAGCCAATCTCATATGTTATGGGCAAGAGATAAGAAGGACAAGAGAAGAAGTCCCATTTTTGACAAAGGTCGTGCCGTGCCCACTGCTTCTTAAGATTCAAAGTTCTTTGGGCAATTATTCGATCCTGATTCTTCTCCGGATATCATAATTTCTGATTCGACCACGCAGAGAAACTCTGAGCATGGTCCTCTCCACTTTCCTTTAAGTGATTTTGAGCAGCCTTATAAGACCCATTGTAAGTCCAAGTTTCAGATCTACATATTTATACACACTAAATGGTAAACAAATATCTAATAATGACTCTTAAAAATAATAATTATACAAGTTATAAATACAACAAGCAGCAGGATAGAAAATATAAAATAATACGCCATCATAAAACAATACAGATTATATCGAGCGATCGCACCTCGCGGCTATAAATCTAAAACCTAAACCACCTGAGCGTTCGACTTTCCCGCGATTATGAATGAGGGGAGCCCCCGCGAGCCACCCCTGGTATTGAAACCGAGCGATTGCTAACCCTATCACTGCGATATAAGAAGCAAAATGGTACGTAACTAAAGTAATAACCGAATTAGTGTTCGAAAAGCAGACCGTATTCCGTGCTGCATAGCATACAGATCGCTAATTCCGAATAGCTGAGAGTTGTCATTAGAAATTGAGCCTTTATGTTGAGTAGTTAAGTGTGTTTTTACAATGTGAGTACGTCACGGGGTCCGAAGGGCTGTTCGCCTCCCTCGCCCGGGCACAGCTCGTCTCCTGGACGACAGAGGTGCACTCTGCGCCCTAACCTAACGCCCGGTGCGACTGGCCGTTCGAAATTCAAAATTATTTCCCGATGTCTTTGAAATTAGAACGTTTCCGTGATTTCAATTCGAGTTCTTGCTTTTTTTTTAAATATTTTACGGGCGCGAACCCCGGGCCTTTGATCTCGGACTTATTTGATTTTCAACTTACGCTTCAGTGTAGGTTGATATTCATTTATTATGTTTGTTCTCTTTAATGGCAGTGAAATGTAAATAGGCATATAATATTAATAGCAGAGTCAGTTTATGCTTTATTTTATTTAATTTAACGACGTCGTTTATTAAAACATTTTTCATTATATGTACTTTGTTTGTAATAATACCATCACTGGTTTTTATTTGTGTTAGTGGAAAAGCAATTTTCTTGATAAGGTGTAACTCAAAATTTGTGGCTTTCTGATCACCGAACTTCCAATATCTATCCACTATTTGATATGTCATGAGAGGGTGCGTTCGTAGCTTCGGTTTATAGCTGTTTCGTGAAAAAGTAAACGATCTACTTCAAATGTTTCATGAGTAACACTCAAGTTTTCTTTCAACGTACAGCACGAATTCTTGATCATTATATCGCTACTATGGTGTACAAGTCCAAAATGGAAAAGCTCCTGGACTTTGGATAATTGAGAAATTGGCTATATTTCTTGTTTTTAATAATTTTCAAGAAATATATTGGACTCGAAAAAGAATCAAGCCTGTGTCCTCGACAATATGTATCAATATCAAAACATCCAGTAATTTTCACTCAACCTTTCGTTGTTTAAAATTTGTGTGTTAACTTTTTTAGTGTTCAAGCCTAAATGCTCGTAGTTTTATTTATTTATTAAGGTAACAAACAGTCTTCTAATAAAGTATGAAAATATCAAAAAATATATACAAACAGACCATTATTTGCGTTATGACTATTGCAGATTGTACAGATATGTAATGGAAACCATTATATACATATTTAACCATTATATGAAAATTAAAAAAAAATCTATTCTATAGTTTGTGAAAATAATTACCTGCTAGTTTATTTTTGTATACCCCCAAGGAGTCACAAAACATATCTATGATTATATAGAATTGCAATTTATTATAAAAATTACAAGAACGCCGGAAAAAGGTATTTTAGCATTATTTGTCCGATAGTACAGAAAAAAAAGTGTCTTATGAACGTGAGGAAGTCCTGGGCACTCTAATATTAATTGTTGTCTAAAATTAATTTTTTTAGTCGACGACTTATCAATATCGCTCGGGAAACTACAGGTTGACTAATGCAACTGATTTTTCATATAAAGTCAATATTTATTTAAACAAAAAACAGTTTTTGTGATTAAGCTTATGACTTAATAGCTGTTTGTAAGCTAAATGAAAGGTCCAATTGTTATTGTAAGCTAAGTGAAAGGTCCATTTGTTATTGCCTTAAAAATATTTACATAGGACTGACGCATAACTATTATTGAACTGTAAATTTTTTGTGATTCCATTTCCAATTGACTTGTTTTTGTCAATTGCATATGAATGGATTATATTATTATGTTGTATTAAATTATGTATTGGAAATAATTATTGAAGAAAAAAAAGTCCTTCCGAGTTTCTTGCTTATTTTTCTCTAGGAGGCTTTCCCAATTTTAGAACAGGTGTCGAGGCATATTTTTTTCTTTTGGGAGATAATCTATCATGTTTAATAGCTCATAGTGTTTTATAATTTTTAGATGTGTTTTGACATAAACAAGTGCCTGTATAAGTCAATTTTGACTGCGTTGGTACATTGTTGTTATAGCGAGAAAGTTTGATAAATAGGTTAGATGACTACAACCGAATATGGCTGTTTTTATACTATAATTATCTAATTTGAGCAATTTATATCTCATGAAAGTATGTCAATATAGAAATATCTGTTAAATTTTTCATCAATATAGTTGTAACGGTGGTTATTCTAAATACCCAGATTTACACACAAATTTAGAAAATAATCTTAAAATAAAATATAAACAAAATATCTATTTACACCTATAATAATATTAATCTATCATATTAATAAAAAAAAAAATAAACTTAATCTACTATTTACAAATATTAAAATCTTAAAAAATAAATATCGTGCGCACGAGCGATGTTATTAATACGAGTATAGCTGGAATGGTTATACGATACATCGATACATGACTCATTACGGGCTGACCGAACGACAATGTACCGGAGAACTGAGAAGTAGGAGCGAAGGAGCTAACATTCGCCGGCCATACATCACGACGATTACTACTTGCTTGCTGGAGTTGAAAAATTATTAATATCAATATTTTATCTTATACGGATTAAAGTTATTTTAAAATCAAGAACTTTTAGAATAAAAGTTATTTTGAATAATTATTAGTGCGTGATATCCCCGATCGGGGATCAAGTTCTGGACTGGGCTGTTACCGTGCTCCATGCTGATCTAGCACTAACCTGGACCTGTCCCACGTGACCCCACCACCTAGACCACCTGCGGGCTACTACTTCTCGCGTGGCCAGTTAAGTGGTACTCTGAAGGCGGTTCATAGTGTGCACAGCCCCAAATAAACCCACGACCCCTACATAGACTTTATTAAACTTCTACTACTGTACTTACTACTACTGTATTTTATTTTTTATAAGAAGGCTCATTAAATTAATTCCATCAAACTTGACATTATTTATAACTTTACATACTAAACTACAAAACCTACAACTAAAAATGATAAATTTTGACAATAGTTTTTACATTTCTAAAAAATGCCTAATAACTTTTATACTTAATTCTAATATAACAAACACATTTCTAGCATTCTCACATTAAATGTAACATGTTTTTATATAGAAAGTTTAGGTACCTGTAAATGTACAAATAACAAAGTTATTTTCAATTTTGTTTTGCTAATGTAGAAGATATGAAAAAAAAATGTCTACGGAGGTATAAAAGCGAGTGCAAACTATTGACCCGGGCATTGCTGTCCGTCATTTTTGCGTATTGTCGCTAACGAAAAACAGATGGCGCTACGTGTGCTATGTAGCGTTCGAGCGTTTGACAGCAGCCGAATTTATCCGAGCGCTCTCGAGCTCAGAGGTTTCGTGGCGACTGCCAGTCTCATTTAATTAGTCGACGAGTGAACACATGTTTTTCAAATTACCCTCTATAGTTTTCTATTAACTATTAGTTTTGTAAAAAGTTATGTCATTTTCTTAATAATAGCGTGGATCTTATACTAATATAAATTAAATAATTATATATAAGTACTGTGTCCCAATTTTTCTTAAAAAATATAACCACCTAGGGTTGGCTGGAAGAAATCTCTCTTGAGAGATAAGTCCGCCTTTGGATAAATTAAATTTGTAACTCCTAATATTTTTGTTGTAATGGTGTTAATCAGTTGTGTTCAATAAAGAGTTTATATATTATGACGTCACGATTGCAGTGTTTTTTTAGTATGGAGCGTTTTTGAGCAATCCGCGACAGCGCCGCAAACATGTCGATGTATTTCCAAAAGCAATATGCGCAGTTATACTGTTGGCTCTACAATATTTCTTAGTTAAATGAGTACTCTTATTTTATATATATATATACATATATGTGTTATCTACCCACTTGTTACTCAAAAATCGTGTACAAGTACCTATCTTGTACTTGTATGGGGTGATGAACACATTAAACTGCTCTGGTGATTAAGGAATGAATTAAACCACTTAGTCTGTACTATTATAATGTGTATTATTATCATACCTTTTTTTTTTGGACGGCCTCAGATGGCTATGTTCAGCTTTGCAATGAGTGTGTTTGTGGAAGGCGCACGAACGGAAGGTTCGACGCCTTGCCTGCTAACGACACCGGCGACCGTGCCGGAGTCGTTAGGGTCGAAATAAAGGTTGTCGACGCAACTTGAGCGCGCCGTCTAATGGCTTGAACGCTCAAGATCGCCGTGTAGTGAAGGGTGAGAATCTACTCGGTACGTGACGGTACCGGGTAAATGTTTGACGGATGTGTGGCCCGGGTCGTCGCGCTCGCCGACAAGCGCGGTGAGTGACCGAGAGACGTGGGTGTGTGGCGTGAGGGACGACGCGGTTGGTGGCCGGCGGAAGGGATTCGTTTGCGTGAGTGTTTTTTTTTCCTCAGGAGAGGAGGCTGAGAATCCATCATGGATACCAACGCAACAGGCAAGCAGGGATGCGTTGATTATGTCGGACTCCTGGTACTGTCGAGGCGGCTCGACTACACAGACCTACCGACTAAACACAGCCTAGCCTTTGGTCCTATTGACCCTACTGGCTTTATTGACGAGGGAGCCGCACCTCAGGAGAGGCACGGTTAGCGCTGCCCCATGGTGAGGGCATATGCGCTAGAAGAAGGCACGAATCACCAAAGTGGGACCGGCCTGTATTGACGGGAACCTACGCGTGGCTAAGCAGAAGGCTGCCGATTAGGGGTTGACAAGGGGGGGCGACGGCTCAGACGCCGCCGCTTGCAGGTCTAGAAGTTCCTGCGTGAGTTGGTTAGGGGGGTCGCTAAGGACATGTCGCGGTCTACGCATCCTCTGCCGGTAGTGACTAGTGTTGCCTTGAGATTGGCTCACAGTTGGTGGTGTTGACGGGTTGCGTGAGTGATGGGGTCCCCCAAATATTTTTTTTCTTTTTTTCCTCGCGGGAGGAGGCAGTGAATCCTCATAGGGGGCACGCCACCACAGTGGTCGCTATGACAACCCCCTGGTGCTTGGACGACCTTGCACCGGATACCACCCGCGCCTGGTCTACGGCGGGTGGTTATGTTGGACTCTGACAGAAGGCCAGTCTACCAACTAAACACTGCCTTAATATGCCTTTGGCCGGGCAGAAAGCCCAGGCTTTCCCCCCTTTTGCCCTATCGGCTTCATCGGAGCGCTCGCCCGATGAAGCCTATAGGGCCCCAGGCTTTCTCCCCCAAATAAAAAAAAAAAACTTATATACTAAAGATGGAAACAAACGTAACCGCGTTATAACTTTTCCACTAGCGCCGTCTCTTGATGAGTAAAGTGAACTACGTTACAACGATCATGGACACGTCGTATGCACGTTAAAAGCTTGTTCCCGTAGACATAAATAAAAGGGCTCTGGGCGTATAAGCACACTTGTATCAGTCGCTGTCGTGTATCAAGCTAATCGCATGAAAATAACTACAGCCATTCGCCACGCTTATCGCAGCCAGCCGAGCGCGGGCTTTTAACCTGCGCGTCAACCGCGCGCTCCCCTAACCTAGCAGCCAGAACTTGTGTTGTCAACAATTTAACTTGTCTCGTAGTATGTTGCTAAGGTAACTGCTAAGATACGTGCATATATTCCCGCCTGTTTTGTTCGGGATAAGCAGACATATAATAAACACCGTCAAACATACTTGGGTTGGACCTTGGACCTTTGGACTAATTAACTTGGTACTTGCTAATATTTTTTTTATTTTTTATTTTTATTGTAACTTGTTTTATTGTGTACAATAAAGAGGTTATATACACTCCCAGTACAGATATGTACAGGGCCAGTTTACCTTCCACGACATGGCGATCTTGAGCGTCTTAGCCAGTGGACGTCGACTTTCGTTTTGATAGACCCTAATGCCCGGTAGACAAGGCGCAGAACGTTCAGTTCTCGTGCCTTCCAAAAAATACACTCAAGGTACTGTATATAGCCAACTGCGGCTTCAGCATAGCTCTCATAAATATAATCATAATATAAGCCGTTATGTAATGGAGGGTTTGAGAATTAGACGAAAATTCTGAACATACCATGGGTTCACCGTGGTGGTGCTGAAACCATAGCTGCAGAGAGGGGAGACAGAAGCAGCGACTTGTATTTGTGATCCAGATCTAGGGACTCTAATCGCCACCAGACTGTGTCTTACAACAAATCTCTCTTCTCTTACAAAGTCTTACAAAGTGTTACCGATTCACCTTCTTACAAGTTTAAATCACTTGTTTAAAATATTCTTATGAAGAAAGATTATTGTATTGTTAAGGATTATTTAAATGATAACGATGCTAAGGTTTAATTTTAATAATTTTAAGAACTCAATAGTAACGTTACCAAATATTTTGACTATAGTAAATAACGTAATTAAACTGTAGATTAATGTGAATTTGATTAAAATTGTAAAGAAAGTTGGATTCTGTCTATTTATTAGATGTCAGCTTCTAATTGACGATCCTATTAATATACAGGTAGAAAACAATATTGCCTTAGCTGGTTTCTTGCTGGTTCTTTTTGGTACAAACAGGCGTGGCATCTTTGATATGCAAAAGTGATTGTAATAATTCCATTTGAACCATGAATTTTTAAATACAGTTGCTCAAAAAGTGGTGTATTGCAGGGACGTGTAGCGTTCGGGATCTGGGCTATTTCACACTCGTGCTTTTTTTTGCCTTTCCCGAACTCGTGCGTTTTCTTTCCCAACTGTCAAAATAATTTCTATTAAAAAAAACAACCATGAAGACTACGTTTCTTGGTCTGCCGGATGCTGAGTGTTACACTGGGCATAGCTTCAGAAGGACCTCTGCTACATTATTGGCAGATTCAGGAGCCAATTTGACGTCCTTAAAGCGACTAGGTGGTTGGAAATCGGACAAAGTTGCAGAAAACTATATTGGTGATTCATTAAACAACAAACTAGAAACTGGGAAAAAGATCACACAATCCATTAATTTAAGGTCCAGTCCGTCTCCTTCACATGCTGAAGAGAACGTTCGTCCATCTACGAGTACCTTCGTTGATAATGATAATTCATCAGATCCAATTCCATCAACTAGCAAACGCCATTGTATGACAAATATACACGAACAATCATACGAAATTAATAATAGTTTGTCTCAAACAGTAAATATGCAACCTAAAACTTCCCCAGTTAGTATAAAAAACTGTACCAATTTAAATGTATATGTGAATTATAACTTTTATAAGAAATAAATTATTAGTTAATTGAGTTTATTGTGTTTTTATAATTTGATTAAATTGCTTCATTTTTTCGCAACTGTATTAAAAATAGTCGTTCAGTACATGTACGGAACCGTCATTGCAACTCGTTCCGACTGTCATTGCAATCTTCCGAACTCTTTGCAATGACAGCCATTCCAATGAAATATACTATTTTGATTTGATCTTCATTGTTATTATTGTGTACATATATATAACGTGGACTTAGACGTGTTATATGTCTAAAACATTTAATTAACAATATCTAAATATCACAACTGAACATTAAAGAACCATAATATATAAATAGTACTTATAGTGAATTTTTTCACCTTAACTTTCCATCTGCTAAGAATTGGAGGGGATATCCAGAGCACGTGCTTTAGTGCACTTTTTCCTAGTTTTAAAAGCGAACTCTTTCAGTTTTCTGCCGCTGCTCGTTAAGAAGTTCTACTACTAGAAGTTTCACCGGCTTGTTTTTAAACCGACGTAGATCTTAAAATATTATGCCAACTTTTGATACGATTCCTAGTGCTTTGCTCCGATCTGGATTGGCTCTTTTCTTAATGTATTTATTATATTTTTACAATAGCCTGTGTTTTATGTATCTCGCGCAAAACTGCTTCCTCAGTTTGAATGCCTCTTGCAATTAATGAATGAATGAATGTTTGAAAGTCTCTTCAATCAAGTACAATCGAATAGTACAATACATCGCACCTTTAGAATTGAAGCGACCTAATCCAAAATTCTTGTTTTTTGGTAAACGCTAAAAATGTGATTGAAGTTGGTAATTTTACTGTTTTGTATTATAATGCTTTAAGTTGTACGTTAATTGTCATGTTTTTTATTGTTAATGGTAGTATGTGAATTGTTTTCATGATTGTATACTAAACTAGTTTGTATAACTAATTAGAACAAGAATTTTGGATTAGGTTATTTTAATTCTAAAGGTGCGGTGTAGAGATGTTAATTTTAATGACTCCAACAAAAACTTTTTTAATAAACATTTAAATCGACATAATAAACATATGGTCACGTATTCAAAAAAGTGATCGTGTTACTTGGAGTTATGGACGTTTTTTTTTTTTTATATGCTAGGCGCGGCAGATGACCTCCTCCCGCCTGATGTTAAGCGGTAAAAGAGGCCCAAATGAGATGACAGATAGGATAGTGACTTTACTCCACTCTCCTACCTGCCCTATCCCTGCCGGCCCAAAAGATGCCTTTTCACGCCTCTTTTGAAGGAACCCATGTTATAGGATGTAGGAAACACATACGCAGGCAGAGAATTCCAAGTGCGGGAAGTACGGCAGAAGAAGGAATCCTGGAATTTCTTAGTGCGGTGTGGAATGGGGGACGTAGTGTACGGATGGCTCCGAAGACCCTTACGTTTGTTTCTATAAAGGAAAGGAGAGGGAGGGATAAAGCTAAAGAGTTCTTCAGAGCATTCGCCATGAAGCATCCGATAGAAGGCGCTAAGAGAGGCGATATCACGACGAAGTTGTAGAGGCTCGAGGGTGTTGGTTGCCTCTACATCGCCGATTATGCGGATTGCGCGCCGCTGCAAGTAGATAAGTGTGTAGGGACAGGAAGACTGAAGAAAATATGGATGGTCTATGTGAATGATGATATGTTGAAGAAGGGAGCGAGTGAAAGAGAAAATCATGTTGCGCCGTCCCCAAATAAAATTGGAAACAGGAGACAAATTTATGAAATAATCGAAAACCAATTCGCATTCGAAATCGTGAGATTCGTATACGAATTACCGAATTCACTATTTCTGAACTTTCATTGCGTGCGTTGTGCAACGAGTGGTTCAACCCACTCGTTTTTGATTTCTACTAGTAGAATATCCAACGCTGAAGTGACGCTGATGGTACATAATTTTTGTTGTTGTGATTTTTAATTTTTCTGCGTGAAACGGCATCTAATTAAGAACTTGTTTTTAATGACAACACTGATTTCGAGTGATTCAAAAATATATAAAATTGTAGCAGTAGAAAATAATTTCGCGCACGATTCGTATTCGAATTCCAAATTCACGTCTAATGATTCAAAAATACGTCTCCTGGGCAAGGCAAAGAAGAAGAAGATTTCAATCGACATAATTTTAGGTTCCAGTCGGATGTTTTCGGGTAAACTATTTGAAAGTTTGGCAACCTTATTTTAATGTTCTATCGCCGAAATATTTATATGCCCTAGGGAGTTCATATTATGTGCCACTCTCACTTTGAATTAGTTTTAAGATAAGGTATCTTTAATACGATATTGACAATGTGTTGTCAGTTACAACATTATTTATTTATTTATTGGATTCATCACCATTAAGAATAGCAGAATGACTATTCAAATATTAGAAAAGGTGAGGAAAGAATATTTCAATAAAACTATTGAGGAATTTTAACTATGCTCTGCAAATGAAAGGTCATGTCTATTCCTTGACAATTTGACGGCGGTAAAAATTTAACCGTTTCAGTTATATTTACATAAAACATACATTGGGTAAGGTAACATTGGATTAGATTACATTATGTTGGGCATAATGTGTCTAAAGGATACTAAAAATCTAGGCTAAAAATGTCAAAAAGTACTTATTGTCGTATTACGTGTGAATTTTGTACATTATTCTCTATAACTTTATGACGATTATTTTTATGCCTTCGATACTATGTTATTGCTTAGTTTAATGTCTATCTACGTATGTGTTATAATTCCGTAAAGTTTGTTCTCTTGGTGAATAAATAAATAACGAAAACTTTAGTATGAAATAAGCCAAATCCTTTGACATAACATACACCATACAAAACAGCAATTTTATGGTTTAACCCCTAATTTTGCAATCAGAATTCCCTGTAATTTTATCTCTTATTATCAATGGTCTATGTAAGTAACTTTGTATAGATTTAATGAATATAATTAATTAGATAATTATTGATACCATACCTAGCAGTTATTGAATATAACAATAATAATCTATCAAGTCAATACTCTGCAAATTGTTAGGCGACTTGTAATTACATTGCTCTTGAGGCGAACAAGAATTATTTTGACGATAAAATCCTTGAAGTTGTCATCAACTGCTAATTGTTTGTGAAATTCCCAATTTACCCGATCCCTCTCGAAATGAGGTCGTTTCCTAAAATCTTCATGGAACTTCTGAAAGGCATTGCCTTTGAAAAGGATTAAGGTTATTAGTTTGCTTAGGTTAGGTTCCTTTGATTGGATTCGACGTTAGATATTTTGTGTTACTATATTTCGTGTTTGTCAAAGAAAACACATTTAATTTAATACAGACATGAGACACATAATAATAAATGGGATTAAATTATTAATTCTATTACTATATAAGGTATGCATGTAAGATATGTATGCAATGTAAGATTTTTATATAACTGCATAGAGTATTTTTGACTAGAGTATATACGGTGCGGAATATTGCATTTTAAAATTGTTTTGCCACACTTAATATAATGATGACTGATTCATTATGTAATCTATACATATAATAAGACAGTAAAAATATTTTGTCTGTACATTTAGTATTTTTGACTGAAATGGATAGAGGGGCACTTAAATAGATTATTAGAAAGCAAAAAAAATTTTTTGGAATTTTTTGTCTGTCTGTCTGTCTGTCTGTATGTATGTTCACGTTTATCTCCGAAAGTACTGAACCGATTTGCTTGAAACTTTCACTATTTGCTTTGTTTTAACTCAGAATAATATCTAAACTTTGTTTCATCAAAATCGGTTCATTAAAAAAAAAGTTATCGTCATTTTAATGAAATCAAATAAATAAAACTGGAGTGTCATCTGTGAAAATTGAAGACGGTGAAATTTTAATCAAAAGTACTGTGAAAATAGTATTTGTGGAAAAGCTCATTGTTTTGTGCCATACTATACATACTAATATTATAAATGCGAAGTCTGTCTGTCTGTTCCGCTTTCACACCAAAACTACTGAACCGATTTAAATGAAATTTGCTACACAGATAGTCTGGAGCCTGAGAAAGGACATAGGCTACTTTTTCATGCAAAAAAGGTTGTAAAGGGTTGTAAAAGGTTGAAAGGAGGGATTATTGGTTGTATGGAAATATTGTTAAAACTACTGAACCGATTTAAATGAAATTTGGTACACAGATAGTCTGGAGCCTGAGAAAGGACATAGGCTACTTTTTCATGCAAAAAAGGTTGTAAAGGGTTGTAAAAGGTTGAAAGGAGGGATTATTGGTTGTATGGAAATATTGTTAAAACTACTGAACCGATTTAAATTAAATTTGGTACACAGATAGTCTAGAGGCTGAGAAAGGACAGAAGCTACCTTTTAAAGCAGAAAAGGGTTGTAAAAGGTTGAAAGGAGGGGGTGAAAGGTTGTATGGCAGTATTGTTAAAACATATCCTTCCTGTAGGAAATTCGAATATAACGCGGGCGAAGCCGCGGGCGGAAAGCTAGTTACAATATAAAAAGATATAGAATTACAATAGACAGTACAGACGTATATATATCACAGTTTTATACTTGTTATGATCTAAACATTCCCTAGTTTCTTAGGCATTCGAGATTATATATTACTATATGCAGTGTAATCAAGAATAAATACAAAAAACAAAATATCACAAAAATAATTATGTATTCTATCCTCCAACGAGGTACAATAACAACTGATCAATAATGGTTTCAACAGCCATTAGAAGATCCAAATGTACAGATATGCACCGATGGCAACTTTCGCCTCGTTTATCTGTCTTCATTGTGTCGGGTAGACGGAACATCGCGCCAGTTGGGTTGTGCAACGTCGGGTCGCGTGGCCCACGCGGCCCACGCGCGCCCACGCAGACGAGTGGTGGGTTAGCTGTGATGTCTACATAGTCAATCGTTGAGACAGTACCCAAAATTCTAATCGAGTGTTACACGTTCAATTTCTTTTCTCGCATGTATTTGGCCAGTACAGCAATTTTGATTTATCTCGAAGAAGGTTGTCGAAATAATGCTCAAATTTTCAAGCATGTTTGAGAAAAAAAGTTATTATATATGTTTATAAAATGTTGCAACTTGTAGGATGTAGGTATTCAATATCAAGTGTGTAGGGACTACCCAAAACCGGAAAACATAACAAAGGGTCTACGACACAGAAAAGTTTGTGCATCACCGACCTAGACGAACATATTTGGATCAAACAGGCGCTATATTGAAGGAAGGTCAGGTCAAGAGCACCCATTACCGATTAGCGTAGGTACATGAAAGTATGAAAATCGATAAAGTTAGGGCAGTATGTTTGGATCGTAGCAAATGAAAAACTGTGATCTCTGCCTACCTCCATGGGTAAGATGTATGAAGTATGTAAAATAAGTATTTATGGACGAAGTGCTCGCTATAAGATTCACCATGACAACTACTATACGTTCCAATGGAGGGGCAGGAGGTATTTCAGGAGACAATATTGTTTGCGAATCTTTACCAAAATGTAAGAAAAAGACTCCAACACTTAAGACATAAACTCATTACCGGAGTGAGGGACTCAACTTAACTTTGCTGTGGAGTGAATTTTAATTTTAACACATAATTTTTCACTAAAATGAAGAAATGTAAAAAAGCATTTTTTTAATGCATGATGATTATGCAATGATCTTTTAAAATCAAAAATTTATTCTTCTAATAACTCTATTAGAAGAATAATTTTTTTGATTTTAAAAGATCATAAAAATATCAAGATTGTAAAAATACAGGGAGAAAAAAAAACAGTCTTTGTTGGTTTTCTTGCTAGTCTTTTCCAATACAAAACCCCAATGTCACATCTTTGACGTGAAAAAGTGATTGTAATAACTCTCTTACAGAGTCGTCTATTGGAAGCTGGCCTCATAAATAGTTCAAACTAGTACCAACTTCCTTTACAAGTTTAAACAAGTTAGTGATAATATCGACTCAGTTATGAGTGGCACTAGGACTAATAAGGCGTTATTTTCAATAACGAGCCGTTTTTGTAGCTTCACTCATATATTATACACACAATCTATTATTAAATCTTAGTTTTTTTTTGACGTACCGTTTGATCATAATAACATAACATAACCCTTTATTGTATTCATAAAATACACACACAAAAAAAAGAAAATAACAAATGTACAAAAGGCCTTATTGCTAAACAGCAATCTCTTCCAGGCAACCTAGGACCAGGGAAATATTAAAGGGAGATTTAAATATAGGATGGGTACAGTAATTGAACAGGAGAATAGGCTATAACTAGTTTAAGTTAAGGAATCTTTGACAGGAAGTGAACACGGACTTGATTCTTAAAGGACTCCAGCGTTCGCGCTCCCCTAATACCCTCAGGGAGAGAGTTCCACAACCGGACGGCATAAGCCGAAAAAGAATATGAAAAATAGTCGGTACTTCGGGACGGTATATCCAGAGTCAGATTAAAATTAGAACGCAAGGTACGACATGACGAATGGGACTGAAAAGAGAACAAAGATTTAAGGTAGGATGGAGATGTTGGAAGGTACAAAATATTGTAAAGTAGGGATAAAACATGTAGTAATGTAACATAATATATAAAATTCACTTGAACTGTCTCGATCTGAGATATTTTTTTTAATTTTAATGCACCTTTTAGATGTCACTGTTATTGAATTGATTGAGAGTATGTGTAATCTTATTTCTGATTCTAAACGTGTCGTCATAAAACGTACATACATACATACACTCACGCCTTTTTCCCACGGGGGTAGGCAGAGATTACGTTCTTCCACTTGCTACGGTCCTTACATATCTCTTTCGCTTCATCTACTTTCATAACATTCCTCATACATGCTCGACGATTGCGGGTACTTCTGACCTGGCCTTTTTTGAGGACACTTTCGATTTGTTCGAAATATGTTCGCCTAGGTCTTCCTCGTCCCGTGTCTCCACTCACTCCAGCTTCATAAATCATTTTGGTCAGTCTACTTTCATCCATCCGTTCCACATGCCCAAACCACCCAAGCATCCCTTTCTCTATTCTTGTCACGATATCCTCTTTCAAACCACATTTTTTCTAATCACTTCATTATACAATCTGTCACTCAGTTTTACTCCTGCCATACTCCGCAAAGCTCTCATTTCTACTGCATTTATTCTGCTTTCATGTCGTTTCTCCCATACCCAACTTTCACTTCCGTACATTAATGTTGGGACCAGCACGCCCTCATGCACTGCTAGTCGCGCTTTTTCTGAAATTTTCTGACTACTGAGAAACGTATGCATGGCTCCATTCACCATGTTACCAGCTTTCACTCGCTTCTCTATATCATTATCACACCTTCCATCCCTTGTAAACATATATCCCAAATATAAAAACTCTTCTACTTGTTCTACTTTTTCTCCTTCTATCATAATGTCACACAATGTCATATTTACATCTCTTTATGTCATTTTTACATCACCAATACCTTGGTCTTACTTACGTTCACTTTCATTCCTTTATCATTTAAAGCGTCATTCATAACAGTTACCATCTCCTGCAACTCACTGGCCGATGATGCCAATATTACTTGGTCATCAGCGTATAGTAGGCATTTGACAAGTAACTCATTCATGCGTAAACCACATTCACTCTCTTTCAAATTCGACAGGCACTGATCCATGAATAGGTTAAACAGCCATGGAGATGCTACACACCCTTGCCTCACACCTTTTTCGATGTGAAACGGTTCTGTGTATGCACCATTTATCCTAACACGAGCATTAGAATTCACATAGAGAGATTTTAATGCTCGAATTAGGCTGCTGCTCACTCCATGCATGGACAATGCCGACCACAACTCATTTCTCACCACTCTGTCATAAGCCTTTTCCAAGTCCACGAATATGCAATATACTCGTTGGCTTTTGGCCAGAAATTTCTGAGTAATGCATCGTAAGGAAAAGACTTGATCCGTACATCCTATTCCCTTTCTAAATCCTGCTTGCACGTCCCAGATTCTATCACTCGTCTCTTTTATGACTCTTTCTATCAGAACCTTAGCATACAATTTGCCAACGACGCTGAGAAGACTTATTCCTCGATAGTTTTTTGCAATCCAACCGCGACCCTTTTCCTTTGTATAGTGGGACTATGACGGCTTCGCACCAATCATAAAACGTATCGAGAATATATCGAATACTATTAGCTTCTTGCGGCTGGAATATTTTGCCTTATCTATACTTATAATAAATCTGTAGAGAAGTCAATTCTGTACATTAAATATATTTAAAAAATTACTAGCAAAGGGTGATAAGGGATCGTTAGTGATCCCAAAAATGCAATCAGTAAAATTTTTGTCTGTCTGTCTGTCTGTCTGTATGTTCAGGCATCACGTAAAAACTAACGGTTCGATTTCGATGAAACTTGGTATAATTATACCTTATTATCCTGGGCATAAAATAGGATACTTTTTATCCTGGAAAAATACGTAGAAAAAAAAAATCTTAATTTTTCAGTTTTATTCATTGACGTTATTCTGTAGAACCGCGAACACACAGTGGATTCAGCGCCGTAGCCTGTAGCGCCGAAAGTCGGATTTGGCTTGAATGATCTAATAAAATGCCCGCGACAGTATGTCTATCTTTTAATGTTAACTCACTAGAATCGTTTTTATGGTAACCAAATTTGGATATGTCGCGTTGTCAAGATCGAGTTGTTTGCAAAAATAAATATGTTCAAAATAACTATTCCACGCGGACGAAGTAGCTGGCACCGCTAGTAATTAATATACCTTACTAGGGTAGTAGCTTCGGTGGCGCTGTGGTCTCGGCACTGGTTTGTGCGCCGCATAAAATCGGTAGGCCCGCGATTTAATCCCCACCGTGTACCAATGTGTTTTTCGTTCCGGATTTCATATGTACATTTATCCGACGCTCCTACGGTGAAAGAAAAAAAATTTGAGGAAACCTGCGTACATCTGCGAAGCGATTCAAAAGTGTACGTAGTCAACCAACCCGCACTGGGCCAGCGTGGTTGACTAAGGCCCTAATGTATGGATGTATGTAGGAGCTGTGATGATGATGATGACTAGGGTAGTTAAAGTTATCTGTTAAATATGACACTTGCGTAAATAGTCATCACGGTATCAACACTTACATGAGCCCACGATCCATATCGTGTAGTACATAGTCAATACTAACGTCAAGTTAAAAAAAAAACTGTCAGTCAGTAGTAACATTAGCCGAGAGACTCACTGTTGGGTATTACATCAACTTTGTTAACAATATATCAAAATAAATTAATCACACATTTGAAAAACCTTCGGTAACAACCTTGTTATTGCTATTAATATAAATTTATTGTAATAAAAAATAAGTAAGTAAGTATTTCTAACTTAGATGATATTCAAAAACATACGTTCGTTCTGCTACACTTTAATACCACTACGTATATATGCAACATTAGAACTGTACAAAAACATAATATAATAAAAACTAATCAAATTATATAGTTGATATATTTATTAAATTTTTTACTATTAGCCTACTGACCCATAACTACACTATGCAAGTTGAATCTGACGAAACCACGCAAGAGTTTAATTAGTTTGAAGTAACAATGCCGGTGGGAATATAGGCGTTAATTTATACAGCACAGCATCGATAACATTGTACATTTACCTATCAATGCAAGTATGTATATATATATGTAATAAGAAATCTATTTTTTATTTGTTTCTATTCCTATTTATTAGAGTCTTCCCCCGCATTATATTGGATTTTTCGAAACGAATGATTTATTTTTCCGCGGTAAGTACTACTTACGTTCTTGTTCGTGCTTCTCCTGTAGTAAAACCCAAAAAGAATTTGTCGCAGAAATAATATATTTTCACGTGGTATAACTTTTATCTGAATCGCTTTAATAGTTTGTGAGCCTATTTGAATAGAAAATGACATTCTCTATTTTTATTCACTTTAAACTTTTTATTTTTACATACTTTGAATCTATTTATATATAATATTTAAAGATATAGATTTATTTTGTGGTCATATTAATAGTTTTAAAAAGTCTATCTACAAAGAACTGCAGGAATCTCTTTTTAATTTTATGTGTTATTTTAGTTCTGTAAGTAGTATATAATTTTATTTTATTGTCTGTTCCACTTTGTAACACAAATGAAATTTATTTTATTATTAGACTGTGTTTTTGTTATTATTAATATTAACCAACACGTGGATAGCTTTGTGGGCTACAATATTGCCAACTTTTTTGTAATGTTTTGTGTTTATTTGTATTTTGTAGCTGTTTGCTGTTCCTTAATAAATTAAAAAAAAATGTAAAGCCGAAAAAAACATGTCTCTAACCATTACCTTAAAAATTCCGTATTTTTTTCACGTCGATGAATAACAAACAACCATCCATACTTACAAATTTTCACGTTTAATGGGATATATAAAAAAATGCTATCATAGATTTTGGTTATTATAGAGGTTGCAGATTTAATGCGAATCTCACAGGAACCTTATTTAGTTTAAGCCACTATAACGACATACTATCAGGTTAGCAGTCTGCTGGTTTGTCAATATAACACAATAAAAAAAATACGAAATTAAATAACATTTATTGAAAGTAATTAATAAATGTTCATTTTCATACATCTTTAACAAAATCGACGAATATGTTCCCACTATTAAATGCCAATTCGCCCCCTCGATAACGCAAGATTACCTGTCACTCGTGCGCGCTGCAATTAGATTCCTATTATCCAGAGATATAGATGCAACAAAAAATCCATTAAATTTGGACACGTGTCTCTTGGATTAAAAGGCCACGACAGCTGCACGAGTATGGTGGGAAATATAGAGGGAAATTAAATAAGGGAGTATTTATTGGACTTTATTATTATCCAATACCATTCCGGTTTTATTTCGAATAGACGTTAACTAAATTTAATTAAATTATGAAAAGACTGATAATTAAAAATTGTTTTTTAAATTTTCATAGAGTTCAATAAAATAGACAACTAATCAGTTAAAGCTGGGAGAATTTCTGTCCTTATATTATGTAATTTTATTAAATGCGGTTTAATTCGTTTCAGTTACTTCTAATTCTTATATTATCTAATTCTTATACTTTAGTTATTTTCACAGTGCTATGTGCTATGATTTACTATTAATGGGGTCGGCTGCTAGCATAGAAAGTATTTTTGTTTTTTAAAAAAGAGCAGTCCGCGCTATTTATAATTTACGAGCAAGGGATTCTCTTAGAGGTTTATTTAAAGAGATTAAGACAATGACTTAGTGGGCCAGTATATTTATGAAAATTTGATATATGTGTATAAAAATTGTAGCACATTTCATACTAATTTTCAAATGCATAATTTAAACACAAGAAATAAAAATAAACTTGGCGTTCCAACGTACAGGCTACAAAAAACTAGAGGTTCGTTTATGAGCAAATGTATAAAATTTTATAACAAGATTCCACATAGTGTAGCTGATTTGCCTTCTTATATATTCAAGGTACAAGTTAAAAAAACGCTAATGAGTAAGGGCTATTACAAAGTCAATGATTATTTGAATGATGCCAATGCTTGGTGTTGATTTGAAGACATTACATTCTAAAGAGTAAATATTTGTTTACCCGTAAAAATTATAAACACATATGTATTATAACGACATAATTTATTGTAAACTAGCTTTCCGCCCGCGGCTTCGCCCGCGTTATATTCGAATTTCCCACAGGAAGGATATGTTTTCCGTCGGTAAAATTATCTTATTTCCTTCCTTGGGTCCTCGGGTTTTACGATTGGTATATACGGGGTAAACTATCTATGTATAAAATTTTATTTAAATCGGTTCAGTAGTTTTAACAATATTTCTATACAATCTATTATCCCTCTTATTATCATGCCTTGAGTTCATTAAAATGACGATAACTTTTTTTTTAATGAACCGATTTTGATGAAACAAAGTTTAGATATTATTCTAAGTTAAAACAAAGCAAATAGTGAAAGTTTCAAGCAAATCAGTTCAGTACTTTCGGAGATAAACGTGAACAAACATACAGACAGACAGACAGACAAAAAATTCCAAAAAATTTTTTTTGCTTTCTAATAATCTATTTAAGTGCCCCTCTATCCATTTCAGTCAAAAATACTAAATGTACAGACAAAATATTTTTACTGTCTTATTATATGTATAGATGTTGTTATTACTTTTGATAAAGCCGATAAATTTCTTGCGCCCATTCTTCTTATCAACTAAAAAATACGATGGGAAAAAAAATTTGAACGATTTTAAACAGCTTTCTATAAAGCCATATTTGAATAAAGTTGATTTTTGTTTAGATTTTTTATATTATATAATTACACCTCTTTTCCATTAGAGTTGATAGAGAACACAGTTTTTCACTTACTACCTACAATCCAAACATACTTCCTTAGCTTCCTCGACTTACTAATTAAATGGAGACAGTGTTAATATACTGTGATAACAAAAAGTGTATTATATTTGCATTCGTTAAAAGAGTATCTAGGTATTTAAAAACTCTCATATGAGCTAGTGAACGGAACATGCGTATCTTAATTTTATTTCATGTTGATCTGAAATATAATTGTTAACAGTGTAGTCTTTCTATTCGGTATTCATTGGCATCGCGGTTTTAGATTTAAAAAAAAAATAAATAAAAAATTTCTTGTCTGTGGCACTCCGGGTAGCAAATGTCACTTTTCTTTCGCGCGTTCGCCGGCATCGTAGGTTTCGTAAAACTTTTTGAACATTACTGAAAAAGTAAAACGTGATAACCTGGCATCAAAAATTAAAAATAGCCTAGAACTGAAGAAGTCTTCAGCCCAAATAAAAAAGTCAACACTAAAAGCAAATCTAGCTAAGCCAACTTACACCACAACAAGCAAACCAAAAGGCAATACTGAAAAGGCATAAATTACCAGAAAAATTGTCAGCTACTGGAAGCCCCCACCCTTAACGAAGAAATATAAGCTGTCTTAACAGATAATGCTCTGACAAGGGACAAGGCCATCGTTTTGATGCAACACCAACTGGGGCTAGCCACAGGCATTATCGGAGAGGCTATGACAAAAATTATGCTTCAAGAGCAAATAGATAGAGTACAGCATTAACTGACGCCTCCAAGCTCCTTGTTGACATCCACTTCCAGAATACAAGAACACGGAAAATCTTGATCTCTCCACCACTTAATAAAAAGCACAATAACGTTTTATTTAAAAAGATTTGTGAAGGTTCACTTCATCGAAGTTTATCAATTATACCGTCCGATCGGAAAATATTGAAGAAAATCAAAAAATATGAAAAACGCCTTCGTGAAATCCGCGAGCGTCACCGTAGCCGCACAAGAAGCCGAAGCCCCATATTAACCTCGTCTCGACCACTTTCCCCAAGCTCATCACCGGACTCACAAGGTAAAGTCTACAATGCACCCATGCCGGTACGAGATACCGTTAGGCATGAAGGTCAAACTTGGTACGAGATACCATAGCTTTGATAAGTACGAGAATACTATTTCATTACGTACGAGATACGTTGAATACAATGCACCCATGCCGGTACGAGATACCGTTAGGCATGAAGGTCAAACTTGGTACGAGATACCATAGCTTTGATAAGTACGAGCTTAGAGCATTAAACCTAAGAGTACGAGATACTATTTCATTACGTTCGAGATACGCTGAAAACGTAAACATTTAATATAAAAATGAAACACGTGGCCGTTGAAAATCCAACAGCACAACATGGCGGAATTTCCTTACCAGGCCGCATCGAGGACGAGGTGGAGGTAGACCCAGTTGCAGCTTTCCAAGATGCTCTGGGGGCCGAATACGAAGACAATTGTAAGCAGTTCAGAGGAACTATACAAAAAGAAATTACGGTTCGTTGGAACCATATTCTCCTCAACGGAATCACGAAGGAGGAAAAAGAGGCAATACTATGGGAAACCGCTACGGTCCACCACAGCCTCTACAACCCAGGGCGACGGCATCACGAGGTGGACCCAGGAACCGCACAGCGCAGCCGAGGCCCGACGACCAGCCTTCAGCCACGCGCGGCCCGAGAGGCCTGCGACACGCGGGCCGAGAGGCCTGCGACACGGGGCAACAGGCGTTAAATGATCAGGTACATGCAGGCAACATAACTAAATACTTCACCTGCTGGCAAAGGATCACTAGTGATCCTATGCTATTACAATGGGTAAATGGTTACCATATTACCTTTCTATAATTCCAGTGCAAACTTTTGTTCCCCAAAATAATATACCTCTCACTGAAGTTGATAATATGCGCAAAGCCATTGTCAACTTATTAGAACTAGGTGCAGTTCAAATATGCAACCCCTGTAAGAACCAATTTATCTCAAATTCTTAAATTCTTAAGAATTAATTCTAATTCTTAAGATCAAAACCCAATGGCAAATTTAAATTTATCCTTAACTTAAAATCTCTGAATATCTTCATCAAAATAGATCACTTCAAGATAGAAGATATTAGAACGGCAGTAAAGCTTGTAAATAAAGACTATTTTTTGTGCTCCATAGATCTCAAAGAATCTTATTTTCTCATCTCAGTTGTCCCAGAACACAGAAAATACCTTCGTTTCGAATTTGATGGCATTCTTTATAAATTCACAGCATTACCATATGGTCTTTGTACTGCACCTAGTGTCTTCACAAAACTACTGAAACCAGTGATTGGTACACTCAGAAAACAGGGGTTTTTTATGAACAATATATCTCGATGACTATCTTTGCATTGGGCAAACTTATAAGGAATGCATAAGAAATAGGGATGCAACTCTCTCCATTTTTTAAATGCTTGGGCCTTATTGTAAACCATGAAAAAAGCACACTAATACCTAATAAATTTTGCAAGTTTCTTGGCTTTATCATAAATTCACAAAAAATGTCACTTGAATTACCACAGGATAAGAGAGACAGTATAAAATCTTTAGTAACAAAATTTCTATCCTTGAAGAGCTGTAGAATAAGGAACTTTGCAAAATTGCTTGGTAATTTAGTAGCTGCTAGCCCTGCTGTACCTTATGGCCTCATGCACACTAAAGCAACGGAAAGAGAGAAATATCAGCGTTGACACACTATGCTGACAATTTTGATGCTATTATGTACTTAAATACAAATATTTAAATACAATTTCAGTTGTAAATATTTTCTGATGCATCACTGACTGGTTGGGGAACACACTGCAATGGTGAAAGTAGTGGTGGTATGTGGTCTCACTCAGAACAACACCTTCATATAAACCAGTTAGAACTGACAGTAGCATTTTTTGGATAAAAATGTTACGCAAAACCATATAGCCATTGCAATATTTTATTACGTATAGATAAAACAACTGCTATTGCATGCATTAATAAAATGGGTAGTGTGCAATACCCACACTTGAACAAAATCACCAGAGATATCTGGAGCTGGTGTGAACACAGAAATATAAACATTTATGCCTCTTACATAAAGTCCACTGACAATTTATATGCGGATAAAGAATCACGTAACACAAATTTGACACAGAATGGGAATTAAGTAAAGATGCCTTTAATACTATAAAAACCCACCTAGGAATCCCAAACATAGATCTTTTTGCATCTAGGATTAATAAGAAATGTAAGCTATATGTCTCTTGGAAAAGGGATCCTAATGCATTTGACATTGATGCTATGACCCTTAACTGGGCACCTTATTATTTTTATGCCTTCCCACCATTTGCCCTTCTAACTAAATGCCTACAGAAGATTAAATGTGATAAAGCCAGAGGCATACTTGTTTACCCAATGTGGGAGTACCAACCATGGTACCCCCTAGCCATGAGCTTAATGATCAGTAACCCAATCATATCTAAACCAGATCCTAACTTATTGATATTTCCTTTTGGAGCAAAGCACCCGTTGAGCAGCCACCTTACCCTGGCAGTGAGCATCTTCTGCGGGAGGCATTCAGACGCAGAGGCTTGCCACAGAGCTCACTAGACATTATGCTAGCATCCATCTCCAAGGGTACTATGATTCAATATAACACAACTTATAAAAGCTGGTGGCAGTTCTGCAATACATACAACCAGGAATCGCTCTTAACACCTATACCTTTGTTGTAATAAAATTTCTAATAGAAAAATTTCAAAGTGGTGGTGGTTCTATAACACCCTCAGTTGCCATAAATCTGCCCTTTCTCTTTTAATAGGAGAGAAAGTTGGGACAGATGATAGAGTGAAACGATTCCTAAAAGGTGTATTCAGGCTAAAACCAGCCATGCAAAGATACACAGAAACATGGGACCCACACAAGGTGTTGAGTTACCTAGCAAAATTACCACCAAACTCACTGTTAAGCCTTGAAATGCTAACTAAAAAACTGGTAACATTGCTAGCCTTGGCAAGTGCTCAGCGGGTACAAACTCTTTCACTGATTAAGCTTAATGATATAATCACCATAGTCATCAGTGATTTAGTAAAAACTTCTGTACATACAAAACAACACAGTATAATAAACCTTCCATTTTATTTACAAGAACCTAAAATATGCCCAGCCAGCACACTTCAAGACTACATCCATAGCACAAACACTATCAGAAATTTTCAAACATACCTTTTATTTACTTTTAAAAGCCATACCACCATGCATCAAAACAAACCATAAGCAGGTGGATCAAGTGTGTCCTAGCAGATAGTGGTATTGATACAAACCAATTTAAATCACACAGCACCCGCCATTCTGCCACCTCATCAGCTAGCAAGGCAGGAGTGTCAATTGATGTTATTAGGAAAACCGCTGGCTGGACTGAAAATTCCCTTACATTCGCAAGGTTTTATCAGTTACCTATACAAGATAAAAACAGTTGTGATGACTTTGTACAGGCAGTTTTTAGCTTTGATTAATAATATTATTTTTATATTATTATATTATATTGATTTAAGTTTCAAGTAATAAAAAGGCTATTATCACAATTTATCTTGATGATGATGATTTAAATATTGTTGATTTATCTTAATTTTCATTGCAATTATGTTGATCTCAATTATGTTTTTAAAATATTGTTGACTTATCTTAGTCTTATCTCAGAAAACCATTGTACTTTTGATTATTATTACTGTTAATTTTATATTGTAAAATTAACACAAAAATTTACTTCAATATGTGAGATACAGAGAAAATTACCAAGTTGATTCCCTCTTATTGCCTTATAAAAATTAGTTAAGTAATTAAAGGCTGACTAATTAAGCTGTGATTATCTACTTAGACATAAGTGTTATAGTTCAGAATGATTTGGACCTCATCATTTATACCAGACCCTTTGTAAATTATTTATTTACAAACTTACCTTTCATAAGTGCATACATAATGATAGATACTCACTATGCAACTGTCTCTAAACAACTACACTGTTAACAATTATATTTCAGATCAACATGAAATAAAATTGAAGATTGGACGAACTTACCTAAGTGAAGTCCAATTGTAATTTTATGAAGGTTGATCTGAAATATAATCACCCGCCCAACCCAGCATCAGCTTGTTGCTGATCCCAAGCATAGTGGGTCATCAACTCATCAGAGCCATCTCACTTTAAAGCTCTAAAATAGTGACATTTGCTACCCGGAGTGCCACAGACAAGAAATTTTTTTTTTTTTTTTTTTTAAATCTAAAACCGCGATGCCAATGAATACCGAATAGAAAGACTACACTGTTAACAATTATATTTCAGATCAACCTTCATAAAATTACAATTGGACTTCACTTAGGTAAGTTCGTCCAATCTTCAATTAAATCTTCATATTTTCTCTTAAGAAACAAAGACATAAATGTATTTACCAAGTAGGTACGCCAACCTCATTCTTAATAAACTCGCACTGGCGAGAACAAGTAATGCATTAAAAAAATGCTTTTTTACATTTCTTCTTTTTAGTGAAAAATTATGTGTTAAAATTAAAATTCACTCCACAGCAAAGTTAAGTCGAGTCCCTCACTCCGGTAATGAGTTTATGTCTTAAGTGTTGGAGTCCTTTTTCTTACATTTTGGTAAAGATTCGCAAACAATATTGTCTCCTGAAATACCTCCTGCCCCTCCATTGGAACGTATAGTAGCTGTCATGGTGAATCTTATAGCGAGCACTTCGTCCATAAATACTTATTTTACATACATACATACTTCATACATCTTACCCATGGAGGTAGGCAGAGATCACAGTTTTTCATTTGCTACGATCCAAACATACTGCCCTAACTTTATCGATTTTCATACTTTCATGTACCTACGCTAATCGGTAATGGGTGCTCTTGACCTGACCTTCCTTCAATATAGCGCCTGTTTGATCCAAATATGTTCGTCTAGGTCGGTGATGCCCAAACTTTTTTGTGTCGTAGACCCTTTGTTATGTTTTCCGGTTTTGGGTAGACCCCTACACACTTGATATTGAATGCCTACATCCTACAAGTTGCAACATTTTATAAACATATATAATAACTTTTTTCTCAAACATGCTTGGAAATTTGAGCATTATTTTGACAACTTTCTTCGAGATAAATCAAAATTGCTGTACTGGCCAAATACATGCGAGCAGCGGCCGGCAAAAAATGTATGAAAATCCATATCGGTCGTGTTTTAGCGACCAAATAAATATACGTGTATATTTATATCTATCGTGTATTTTAAAAATGGAACGATTTGTTGCTCTGAAAAATGGCAAACCAAGGAGGCAACTTATCAGAGTTTTATTTAAATATCGAACTGGCTTGCAAAAAAAACCTATTTTATAATGACAAAAAAAAATAAAAACAAGATTGACGGTGTTTTAAGTATTTTAATAAAAAACTCAATGTCACAACAGCGAGCTGACTATATAAGTGAAATATTCGCACAACATTTTTGTTTCTAAGACTAATAGTTTTTTAATTATTAAGGTACGATGATATAGACCTTTTCGTTACGGTCCACTTTTTAAACCTGGTACCCCGTATGTTTCGGCGCGATTTTAAAGACGTTTCACGTCAAAAAAAAACGAATCCTTTGGCGCGTGAAAAATTTTGTTCATTGTTCGTCATTGAGTTTGAAACTATATTTTCAAACTAGCTTCCGCCCGTGGCTTCGCCTGCGTGAAATTAGTTTTTGTTGATCCTGGTCCCTTACGTCTAAGGTACCAAGATTCATGGTCTTATCTTCAATTCAACCCTTATATCAGCCCCACACTGGTAAAAAATTTAAAATGGTAGAACATACGATTTTTTGTTTCTTATGAAGTGATATTGACGAAATTGCATACTAACTTTCAACCCTTATTTCACCCCTTAGCTGGTGGAAATTTCAAAAATGCTAGAACAATTGTTTAATGATTTCTTATCAAGTGCTTAAATATCAAGTTTCATGGTTTTATCTTATAAAATTAAGAAATCCCATACAAACTATCAAATTCGCAATATTATCATGCCTTGAGTTCATTAAAATGACGATAACTTTTTTTTTAATGAACCGATTTTGATGAAACAAAGTTTAGATATTATTCTGAGTTAAAACAAAGCAAATAGTGAAAGTTTCAAGCAAATCGGTTCAGTACTTTCGGAGATAAACGTGAACAAACATACAGACAGACAGACAGACAGACAAAAAATTCCAAAAATTTTTTTTTGCTTTCTAGTAATCTATTTAAGTGCCCCTCTATCCATTTCAGTCAAAAATACTAAATGTACAGACAAAATATTTTTACTGTCTTATTATATGTATAGATATAGATAAAAGTTCTACTTGGTACTACTTAGTTTTAATTTCCGCGCATTATTTGTGAAAAGTACTATACTCGTACAAGCCTTGGCCACAACTAGGCATTGATGGACTTACGTCTGTGTACATGTACACGTTCGTCCATCAATGCCTCTATTGCTGGCCGCTGCAGTAATGTACTTTATAGGTATTTTTATAAATAATATATATGTCTATATATAAGAAGATTGTATAATGCTGATAAATAAGTACTATCCGTGTTTTTGTGATCAAATATCGTGGACACCCATTTTCATTTTATGAACTTTCAATTTTTTTTTCGCTGACGTAGACCCTTGCAGGTTATCATAGACCCCTAGGGGTGGATGAACTCAATGACCTGGGAGAAAAGAACAAAATCACTCTCAAATGGGTGCCAGGTCATTCTGGAATAACCGGCAATGAGAAGGCCGATGAACTAGCCAGGGCTGGGGCTCAAGGAATACAGTTCGGCCCAGAGCCTATCTGTGGTATCTCAAAGAACCAGGCCATGCAATACCTGAAAACTCGCCTTCTTAACGAGGCGAAAGCAGACTGGCACAGTACGTCCGGGATGACACACTCAAAAGCACTAATCGAACCATACTCTCGCAAACGCACTGACGAGCTATTAAAGCTTAACAGGAGTAACTTGAGCGTGATGGTTAGGGCTTTGACCGGTCACTGCATGTTGAATAGACACCTTCACAACATGAAACTTAAGGACACTGACACATGCAGAGTCTGCGAACAAGAGCGTGAAACACCAATACACCTCTTGTGCTACTGTGAACCGCTGATTCACAAAAGAAACAGACACCTGGGGAAACACATCCTTGACCCAGATGAAATAAAAACAATCCGAACTGGGAACATCCTATCTTTCTTGGTCAGTGCCCAGTTAAGGGAGCTACTGTAGGGCCTACATGGAACCTACACAGGAGGCTGGTCACAATAGATCTTAATAGGTCGCAGTGATGCACATCAGCCCCGACTTACATGAAATAATAATAATAATAATAGGGGTGGATATAGAGCACTGGTCTAGGTCGTCGCTTACCAGCTGATCCATTCAGTGATCTACATAATGTGAATACTAGAAACAAAAATAAACTTGCCGTTCCAATGTTCAGACTCCATAAAACTAGCTGTTCGTTCTTGGGGAAATGTATATCTATGTTTAACAAGCTTCCGCAAAGTGTCATTGATTTACCTTTATATAAATTTAAAATCCATATCAAAAATACACTCATGAGTAAAGGTTATTATAAAGTAAGTGACTATCTAAATGGTCACAGTATTTGGGAATAGGGACACTATTCATAGAGCCATGTTTGGTAACAACATTATTTATAATATTGTATTATTTTATATGTGTATGTAAACATACATACGACTCTAATCGTCTTAGGTATGATTGTATCTTATACTATATTGTATTTTTTATATTATACTAGCTTTCTGCCCGCGGCTTCGCCCGCGTGGATTTCGGATTGGGTGTATAGAGGGTTAAGGGTCATAGCTTTTGCCCACGGCTACATATACGCGGAAGTCGGTTTATGGTGCGAAGATTTTATCGCGCTTCCCGTGGGACTATCCGTTTTTCCGAGATAAAAAATGCCGCAAAACTCCTCAAGAATCACTCTATCTATTGATGAAAACCGCATAAAAATCTGTGCAGTAGTTTTTGAGCGAAGCCTTTATTGCGCATCCCGTGGGATCTGTCGATTTTTCCGGGATAAAAAGTAGCCTATGTTACTCGGGGAGAATGTAGCTTTCCAAAGGTGAAAGAATTTTTGAAATCGGTCCAGTAGTTTAAGCGTGAAGAGGTAACAAACAAACAAACAAACAAACAAATAAACAAACACACTTTCGCATTTATAATATTAGTTGGGATTATTATAATTATTAACATTGAAAAGAGGAGATAAAAAATAGACCTTCAGAGTTTCTTGCCTGTTCTTCTCGAGAAGGCTCTCCCAATTTCCGAACAGGTGTCGAGTCAATATATTTTTTCTTTTTTTTTTTTCCTTATTCGTACGTACGGACAAGATTTTTGTTTTTTTTTATTTAAGCTTTTTTTTTGTTTTGTTTGTTGACGTCAATAAGTGCCTGTAAAGGTCTATGTTGAATAAATATTATTTTGATTTGATTTTTTTGATTTTGATTCATATTTGCCTTCTTTCGTCAGTCGTCTTTCGTCCATCCTTTCCACGTGTCCAAATCTCTTCTTTCACACCACATATTTCACAAATACTTATTAAAACCTGTTAAAAATAATTTACAGGGTTTGATACATATAAATACATATTAAAATATTTAAGCCTAATAGAAAATAAGATTTGCAAAGTAAGTCGCCGTGCACGATACCTACTACAGACTTAAGAGAGAGGGAAAATTGCATTTGTTCCCTCGGGATCGTGGGAGAAAGGGAGCCCACGTATGCTGGGCCCATTGGAGCGTCCGATATCGCATTGGCAACGACTCCTTAAATAAAACATAATGGCTCCGTATTATATGGAATGGAAATAAATGATGTCTATTGTGTTACGACAGATGGAGGAGAATGTTTCATTCCTGTTTATGAGGATTTTGATTAGTTTGAACCGTAAAGAATTGTCGCAGTTAGAAAAAAATAAGGAATGAAAATATTTATTGACAAAGGGAGCAATTAATCAGTCTGCGCTAAGAATAATCAAATGAAATCACATAGCAATATAGATGCTGATAACACAATATATATTTCAATAAGTAATTATTAAAAAAAAAACAATAAAAAAGTTAATACATTTTAACAACACAGTACAAACAGTTACTCTAAATATTTTTCATTGGATGCCTCTTGTATTTCTAAACTATACATGATGAGAAGAAAAAATCATGAGATATGGCTGTGTGGACGTGATTCCTTTGCGCTATTAAAGCAGGGGGCGTAACAAAAAAAAACAAACAAAAATGAAATCGATGATAATAAGTAACTATTAGTATTTTTGAATTAAGTGAACTAGAAAATAACTGTATTGTGGGTTTTTTATTATTGCATTGATTGGATGACAACTGATTCAAATAATAGAAAACGTCATCCCTTATATTCGCGATTATTAATGACATAGCTAAGTTTAGGAAGATCACCAGCAGAAATCGAATTTTTATATGAATTTGTTATTTAATTACAATTTAGTATAAATATGGAAGTGAACTATACCTGTACAATATATGTATATAGTTTCCATCAAACGTTTTTGGGTGCTTCCGGAATTATAATCTGCACTACAAAGAGAGCTCCGCCCGGACGTTCACTGGACATTGCATAAACTAATACAAATCTGAAGAAACCTGGATGGATGGTACCTTATTATAAATTGTTATTGTTATCTGAAAAAATGAAGAGATAAGGTGTGTGTGAAAAAGATAGATAAGTGATGTAGAATCTATCTGTATAACAATGTGTGATGTGTGTAACTTTGAATTTTGCGGCTATTAACACTCAATATATCATCCAAATAAATATTTTTGTACTTTACGTTATTTACATCATAGAATAATGCTATGGAAGTAAAATTAGAAAAAACCAATAATTCATTGTAGAAAATCAAGATAAAGATAAAATGAAAAATTGATTGTAGGGACATTATACCCTTTGCTTGTTCAGAATAGGAAAATTAATAGAAATAAAGTGACAGCTGACAATTTGACAACTGCAAGTTTGCAATTGGTATTATATTTCTGGAGTTTGGTTTGAAATTGTTTCGAGACTTTATTAAAAATATTTGATTCTTAAAATGTCTGGCGTTAAATTAGGTGGAATTTTAAAAGAACTCAGAATTCATTTAACTTCCGTTTTATATTTTGTAATGATTCCATAAATGTTACATCAGAATAGGTTTAATATTTTGTCTCTTGTCGCAAATTTATAAAACATTCACATAAAATTTACATATTTCCATACAAACGTTTATTCGCAATTGTTACCTCACGGATCCATCATGGATCACCAAGATCTATTGAACCGATTGCCTCATAAACAGTGCTATTCGTTTTATATTTGGTCTTCGCAACTTCGATCACATTTCTTATTACTGGCGGTGGCTGCAACTTATAACAACGTAGAAACCTCCGTTGTTGTCTGCTGTCTATTTGATTCAACCCTAGAGCTCCAATCTATTTTAAGTCACGGTTCGATTTCTTGATCTTATCTTCATTCTTGGACTCATGAGCGCGACCTCCGTTCATCAAGAAGACCACTCGTTCGTGAGCTCTATCTGAAATCACTTACTCAAAGACCTTATTCTCAATTAATACTGTTTAAATTTTTATATTCTACATCAATACATAGTATAAAACAAAGTCGCTTTCGCTGTATGTCCGTATGTATGCTTAGATCTTTAAAACTACGCAACGGATTTTGACGCGGTTTTTTTTAATAGATAGAGTGATTCTTAAGGAAGGTTTGTATGTATAATAAATGCATAATATAGTAGAGAAACACTGATAAATTTAAAGGTTTCTAATGTGATGTCGTAAATAAGCACGTTTTTTTGCGCTTATATTGCAAACGCTGGCTGAACCCTACGAGATAGACCAAAATAATGTACTACAGTATTGTACAACTTACAAAAATCCACAAAAAAGTCCGCGATGGTATATGTCTATCTCTTAGGGATAACCCACCATAACCATTTTTTCACTGCACCCGTGCGAAGCCGGGGCGGATCGCTAGTTACATATATAATGTTATACGTCTAAGTATGTACTTGTATATGTATTATATTGTAAATTTATAATACATCTATGTAACTTTGAGGTTGACTGTTAGAGAATATCTATGTTACACTAAAGCCGCCTTTTGTACTTTATTTATATTTATATTGTGCAATAAAGATTAAATTATCAATTTTATCTGCTTGAGGTTAAAATTAAATATAAAATTTTAAATTTAAAATTCTTAAATCAAATCATAAGCCAAAGAAAAGTTTCATTACTTTTACTTTAATAAATGTCGCCTCGTCGGTCCCGCTCGTTGGCCAGCCAACGGGCGTGTGTAGGACTATTCTTGCAAGGATGCCGAGCCCACGAAAACCCACCGCTGTTCTCCCTACATTTTTGGGTACGTGTGGTACGGTTTATATTGCAATGCCTCTACTGATTCACTTACTTGTAATTGCGATTTTTATGAAAATTGATCAATCTATGGAACGAAGTCAAATATCAAAAGGCACATTAATGATAAAAATTTATAGTAACTAATGTCAATGCACAGCGAGAAAATATTACGAGAAATTTCAAAGAATTCGACTTATTCCATACTAACGCATTCCTTACTTACTTAATAACCAAGAAAGCTAACTTTACACACACGTCAATAGATTTCGAACTAAGTAATACCATAGTTTTGAAGGCAAGAAAATTAGTTGTCCATAAAGTTTTAGTCAATCACTACATAGTATAAAACAAAGTCGCTATCCGCCGTCTGTCTGTCCCTATGTATGCTTAGATCTTTAAAACTACGCAACGGATTTTGATGCGGTTTTTTTTAATAGATAGAGTGATTCTTAAGGATAGTTTATATGTATAATACATGCATAATATAGCAGAGAAACACTGATAAATTTACAGGTTTCTAATGTGATGTCGTAAATAAGTTCGTTTTTTTGCGTTTACAGTTTTTCTGTAGTGTATTTAGTATCAGCAATGAACCCGTGCGAAGCCGGGGCGGATCGCTAGTAATGTATAAAATGCTGACGTAAAAGAACAGCAGGTACTTTTAGAATTCGTTCTTTTGGTTAAAATAACTTAATTCGAATTTAATTGTAACTATGATTTGTATTCCAGCGTTTGCGATTTGCATTTGCAATAGGCGCTTAAATTAAAAAAAAAAATACAAGCAAAATATCTGCATTTCCATAGTTAAGAACCTAATGCCTAATTCTGAAAATGATAATTAATTAATATGATCAATAACTTCATTTAAAGTTACAGAATAATCGCCAGTGTCGCCTCTTGACGACAGGGGTAACTCTCCTCCTAACATCCCGAGGTGTGAAACCACAATGGCGGACGTCCGCTTCACACAGTGTGCTGTGCGGAAAGCACTAGCTGGCATCGTTTTAACGCGCTTATTCAGACTCTCTTATGTCCTCGGCATCGTCCCACATTCATGGAATACGGCTCTAGTGCACACGATTCCTAAAAAAGGCGACCGCTCAGATTCGTCCAATTATAGGCCTATCACTATCACCTCCTTACTCTCCAAAATTATGGAATCCATAATCAACCGCCAGCTCATGGGCTACCTGGAAGAGCACCAGCTGATCAGCGACCGCCAATATGGCTTTCGCAAAGGCCGATCAGCTGGTGATCTTCTGGCTTTACTAACTCACCGTTGGGCGCAGGCGGTTGAGAGTAAGGGCGCACTGGGCGTTAGTTTGGACATAGCGAAAGCCTTCGATCGGGTTTGGCATAAAGCATTACTATCGAAGCTTCCTTCCTATGGGCTTCCTGTGAGACTTTATAGGTGGATCGGCAGTTTCCTTGCGGAAGGGAGAGTTAAAGTCATCGTAGATGGCTCATGCTCGCACCCCCGGACCGTAAATGCTGGTGTTCCCTAAGGCTGCGTGTTATCCCCGACATTGTTCATTCTGCATATCAATGATTTGTTGCATACCAGTGGCATTCATTGCTATGCGGATGACAGTACCGTGGATGCACTGTATTTCGGCCGCAGCAATATCTCTCGGGATCACGTCGACGACTGTTGGAACAAACTTGTGTCTGAAATTGAATCATCCCTTGTGAAGATTTCCGATTGGACTAAATCTAGTACAGTTTAACCCTTCTAAGACTCAAGTTTGCGTTTTCACCGCTAAAAAGCCCCCTTTGTCGCATCGCCAGTCTTCGGAAACACTCACCTTTGTGCCAAGTCAAAAAACTCGGAGTACTCAACAGGGCCAAACAGTACTTCAAGTCGGCTCACCGCCTTAAACTGTATAAGGTACACGTGCGGCCTCACATGGAGTATTGTTGCCACCTTTGGGCCGGGGCTCCGGGTTATCGGCTATTTCCATTTGACCGAATCCAACGTAGGGCATCTTGGATTGTCGACGATCCTGAACGTGCCGATCAGCTAGATCCTTTGGGATCTATCTTCCCTATGCATACTTTACAGAGTCTAAAGTCTCAGAGTCAGGAGTTGTTCAATTTAATAGAAGCCGCTGATTTTCGCAACTCATCGTTTCGCCGGAACTATCATCCGCACCAACTGGATGGTTGGCGTTCCACTACAATGCGTTTTAAAAACAGTTTTCTGCCACGCACAGTAAATGGCTGGAACTCGTTGCCATCAGCGGTCTTCCCCAACAACTGCGACATTGGGTTATTCAAGAAAAGAGCATATTCTTACCTGAAGGGTAGGCAACGCACTGGCGTCGCTGGTGACGTGGGTGGCGGTGAATCACTTACCATCAGGTGACCCGTCTTCCTCGTTTGCCTCTTATTTTACATAAAAAAAAAGTGTATATTAAACGATTACATAAAAATTGTTTCGTATATTCTCGTATATATTTATTGTTATATAGATACCCGCGACTCCGTAGTAACAGGTATACTGATCTGCTTAAAAATGAGAAAGGATTTATCTGAAGATCAGAATTTGATTTAAATCAATATAGATACAGATTTGGTATTAAATTAAAAAAGACTTAAAGTTACCGATGGACGAGATTGGAAATAATGGGTCAAGAGCTACGAAGCTTTTCTTGGAAATATGTTCTCAGCCAAGTTATATTTTAAGTCGGTGAATAGAATCTGGTTTCAATAATATTAAATGGATTTATTTTTAATAGAATTTGTTCAATTTGTTTGTTTGCTATCCCACAAATGTTGGAAACGCGGAATTTTGTAAGTATGGATAGACGTTTTTCGTTCTTTCACGTAAAGACTATTGAATGGATTTTAATGAAATTTATAAAAAAATCCGTTGCTGTTCCGTAGGCTGTCGCGTTATAACGAACAGTAACGGATCTTCGTTAATTCACGAAAAATTAACTCGTTTTGTCGTTACAATTTCAAATATAAGTTATGGCTTAACATTGTGGGCCAGCGGAATAATTGAAATTTCTAATTTCGGCATCAAAATTTATACTCTCCCGGCTCGCGCCACAAGCGATTTTGAGACTTGTTGTTGGGGCGCGACGTTCTTTTGTTGTTCGTGTCGTATTGTGGTAAATAATGCGTACACCACATAATGGGAACTGATGGAATTACCGAATACCAGGGAACGATATGCTATTTCTATTTCGGTCGCGATTTACAGTTCGACGGCTTACGGAGCCTTGTTTTAATTGCGACACTCCTTATTTAAACGTCGAAAGTGGCCCGATTAAATTTGGTTGGTTTTCGACAGTGACGTTGTGTGTCCTCAAGGATTATTTTATTATTTTCCTCAAGTGTCTACACTTAGTTTTTTTTTAAGGTTTTCTTTATAGTCGGCAAAACCAACCACCAGGAACCAGATGAGCTGTCATCGATAGTTCCGTAAGTTGGATACGGAAAGAGCAGTTTAATTTCTGTTTTTGTTTGCTCGTTCTGTACATATAGCAATCGTCAACGCGCAAATTTCGACCTTAATAGCGGCAGTTTTCGCAGTTCAAATGTACAGTTTGACTTGATGCTGACTGTGAACACTTATTACTTTAATTAAAGTGCTTTTTGAATTTTTATTAAATTTTTACATTTTTTATACTACGATTGACAACGGCCGTAGCCGTAGTATGTGATCATTACTAAAGTCCCGGGTTCGAGTCCCGGTGGGGACAGATGATGGGTGATGAATACGAGCACTAAAGCACAAATCCTTAGTCATGATAGTTCATATATATTTCTATCAAAAACATTTATATATATATTAAGAAAAATATACAGGAAACTGTTCATTTAAAAAACGAACAGTTTCCTGTATATTTTTCTTTTGTTTTTAAATCTCTGAAGAACGTTACAGACATGAAGAAACTCACGATAACTCTGTGATCTTCATGCGCGCAGTGTTCTCGTTAAATTGAAATTACGTTAAACGTAGCACCTTTAATATTGCAATTTGAGCGCGTCCCGAGGGAACGGAAATCTCTATATTTTATACTCATTAAATCTATAAAAGTGCACGAAACAGAATTTTCCACTTTCTTTTTCTCGGGCGGCGCTATGTAAATTTGGATTTCGCTGCGTTCGCGTATATTTTCATTTATTTTTTCGGGGAGGCTTCGAGATAAAATTTCTCAAGAAAAATCGTTTCATTCTTCTTGTTTCTCTTGCCCTGTCCAATTTTATTTGGGGCGGTGCGACTTGTGTTTCTCTTCTACTATCCTATTGTACTGTACTGATTAAGACTATAGTCTTAACCAGTATCTTATATATTTTGTCACTACCGATAGATAAATTTAATATACCTATATATTTTAAACGCTATATGTATATGAAATAATTTTAATAAAAGTAATAATAAACAAAATACCTTTTTTCTTAAATCCAGAAACTATTTTATTATTACGAGGGCATTCCAATCAAATGCCAGTTCCACGCGGCTATCGGCGAATGTCGAGGGTCGATTCCACCCCGTAGGTAGAATATCAACCGATGCGTATACAATGCAACTTAATGAATGCATTCCGCAATGGTCCCCGAGGCCCCCGCCCGTCGTATCCAAAATATTATTAGGGGTAAGGCTAAACGAGCGTGTTTTTTTTTGTGCTCAGTGTAGCGTACGTTCTCAAAAAAATACCTGGAACTGGCCGTTGTACCATTTTTTTTGGTTAAGCATTTTGAAAGGCTAAAAATAAGTCCATCTAGCCGATCAAACCTTTCCTCGCTATGTAAATCCAAAAGAACTTTTCTATGATTTACATCCATCAGAAATTATGCAACGGAAATTCCTATGATCGATAGACTTCTCCCTTAAGATCGGCGCTCGAGGCCGATACAGTAATGATGCATAATTTATTTTTCCCCTCAGGCGAGGGAGGATTATATGAGGATTCTCAAATCCTAAGGAGCACGAAATGTACCCAGGATACCACTGTAACGGCAAGTGTCACGGTGGTTACGTTGGACTTCACGTGGCCAGAGCGGTCTGACCTCGTGACCTATCGACTAAACTCAGCCTTAGCCTTGGCCTAAGGGCCTGAATGAAAGATGCGTAATGGTCGTTCTGGTCACTTATTGACATTCTCTTCCAGATATTGTGGGTAGTTGCACAGTTGTATTGGGACTAGAACTGTTTCTTTTTTACATTAAAAAGAAGCTGTTTTTAGATTTGAGGAATTAGTGAATTCCTCAAATCTAAAAACATCAAGGATAATGTAGCATTCTAAAGGCAAAATAATTTTTAAAATAGATCCAGTAGTTTTTGAGCTTATTCGTAACACTCTTACATTTCCTCTTCATAAATATAAATAAATAAAGATATATATATATATATATATATATATATATATATATATATATATATATATATATATATATATATATATATATTTCTTACACTTACACCAATTGGGAGACGACAATTTTTTAAATTCAATATTTTATAAATATTTTTATAATATTTGTTACACTTACACCAATTAGCCTAGCCCAAACTAAGCTCTATAAGGCTTGTGCTATGCGATCTAGGGTAACGGATAGACATACATATATTATACATACATACATTTTTTATTGAAATATATATCAACAACCATAACTAAGGTACAAATGCTCGCATTCATCACACAAACATCTGCCCCCACCGGGATTCGAACGGGACCTCAGAGATGGCGACACCTTGAAACCGGTGGTATTATCCACTCGACTATGGAGGGCGTCAATATATAATAAGAGTACTCTTTAAGTGAGAAATATTATTGTAGAACCAACAGTACACCTGCGCCTATTACTTTTGAAGATACATCGCCATGTTTACGGCGCTGTCGCGGGTCGCTCAAAAACACTCCATACTAAAAACACTGCAATCGTGACGTCATAACTCTGTAAACTCGCCTAATTTGTATGAGCGTATAAACAAATTCTAAAATAACTTTGTTATTTGCACGTTTATAGGTATACTTTCCGTATAAAAAAATGTTACATTTAATGTTAGAATGTTAGAAATGTGTTCGCTTCATTAGAATTACGTAAATAATAATTGCTCATTGTTTAGAAATCTAAAAACAATATAAATGAAAAATTAAATTGAAATTTCTATGTTGACTTACTTTCATTAGATATAAATTGCTCAAATCAGATAATTATAGTATAAAAACGGCCATAATCACCCTATTAGATTAGTCCAAAGTAAACTCTGTAAGCCTTGTGTTATGGGATCTAGGGTAATGGATAAACATACATATATAATATTTTTGATAGAAATATATAATAACGACGATGTGCCCCCACCGGGATTCGAACTCGGGACCTCAGAGATATAAATAAAATATATATTTTTTTTTTATGGCATAGGGCAGCAAACGAGCAAACGGATCACCTGATGGTAAGCGATAACCGTTGCCCATGGACACCCGCAACACCAGAGTCACAGATGCGTTGCCGGCCTTTTAAAAGGGAATAGGGGGAATAAGGGGAATACAGGGGAATAAGGGGGGTTGGCCTCCGGTACCCTCACTCACTCGGCGAAACACAGCGCAAGCGCTATTTTACGCCGATAAAATAATAAAATAAATATTTGTTACACTTACACCAATTAGCCTAGCCCAAACTAAGCTCTATAAGGCTTGTGCAATGGGATCTAGGGTAACGGATAGACATACATATATTATACATATATAAATAATTTTATTCAAATATATATCAACAACCATGACTAAGGTACAAATGCTCGCATTCATCACACAAACATCTGCCCCCACCGGGATTCGAACCCGGACCTCAGAGATGGCGACACCTTGAAACCGGTGTATTATCCACTCGACTATGGAGGTCGTCAAATAGCCGGTAATAGGTCGTCAGATAGCGACACTTTGAAACCGGTATACTAAGCACAGTATAGATGTTCAAATTTTCACGAAAATCTTTTGTGATGTGATTTATTGTGTTTGCATGGCATTAAAATTGCGTTTTTATATTGTATTATTATGGAAGTAATTTTATTTTGATCACTATTCATAACCTATAAGAATAATATAAATCAACATTCATAATTTTCTTTCAATTTTGTACGCTTTTAAATCCTGCGCTGCGTTTCTGATTAGCCTGTTTGGTTAGTGGGTTGTTAGCTTGGGGACAGACACCGCCTGGAGCGTTCAGTTCCCAGTGAAAAGGCAAATGTTTGTGGCGGCCCTTCACAGCTGTAGATTATAATACAGACGTGACGATTCATTTTGTTAGACCACAGTATATGTTGCCTACTTTGACATATTTTTTTGTTGTTGTCATGTATCCAGTGTTTTTACTGCCTATGTTATCATTAGAGATCGGATAATCGGATGCATATTTACCTAAAGTTAGTTTAAGACAAAGTATGGAAACGGCTTTTTATTGTTTTGTTAAATAAAATTTTTCACCATTTCTGTTCTTTTATTCAATTATTTAATTGATTATTGTTTTAGTCAAACTAGCTCACTACTTTCGTATAACACTCTTCATGTAATAAATCGTACATTCATAAATCGCAACTGAAACTAAACTTCATGTAAATACGTACCTATGCATAGTTGTATAAATGAACCCGGAGTCTCGGTCTTTTGAAAATAAATACCACGCGCTAATTTAGTAATTTTCAAACAATATCACTACGTTAAATTTGCAGTCCCGTATTTTCCCGGGATTTTTATTAAACAAAATGTATTTTAAAAAGTCGCTTTCATAATTTGTGAGCCAAAAATTAACTTTAGTTACATATGCATCCGATTATCCGATCTCTAGTTATCTTTCATATAACAACATAATGCTGTTTTTCATCCCTTTTATTTTGATATCGTCTTTTGCACCGGTTACAAGGTGTAGCCCTCTCTGAGGTCCCGGGTACGAGTTCTGACGGCGGCAGATGTTTGTATGATGCGAGCATTTGTACCTTAGTCATGGTTGTATATATATAAATAGTTCTATCAGAAATATGCATATCTATAATATACGTATGTCTATCCGTTACCCTAGATCCGATAACACAAGCCGTACAGAGCTTACTTTGAACTAGGCTAATCGGTGACGTGTACTTAAGAAAAAAATATTTATTTATTTTATTCATAAATTAAACACTCTATTTTTAATTTATTTTGAGAATACACATTATCATAGTCCTTTATGAATGTTCATTAGTCCAATTCTGTGACGTAATTGGCTAGTGAAAAGTATTATTATAAATAATTAAAAATATATTGGTGGTTGATATGGAAAAAGTTAACGGCTTATTTTCTCGCTACGGGGCTCTGAAGTCTGTATTAGAAAATCGTGATTGTCGGCAGAATCAGCTGATTTTTGAATATGTTATTCTCCTTGACGAGCTGATTCAAAATATTTTTAGAAAAAGTTAACGATTCATTTTCCCGTTAGGGGACTTGGGGGCTTTGAAGTCTTAATTAGAAAATCGTGGGTTTTTTTTCTACCTTCTCTTTATCAAGCTGTAGCCAGCTAAACTAAATATTCTGAACTTAACTTAATTGTTATCCCTTAATCTTATATATAAAAATGAATCGCAAAATGTGTTGGTAAGCTCATAACTCAACAACGCCTCGACCAATTTGGCCAATTCTTTTTTGTTAATGTTCGTTGAAGTTCAAGGAGGGTTTTACAATGAGGAAAATTCGAATAATTATCGGAAATACCCTAAAAACAGTTTTTTATTTTCCCATGCAAACGTTTTCTAACTAAAACGTACAGTCGAATTGAGCTTTATTGTTACTGTATAAAGTTCATATTGCAAGCACTCACTGTTGTCTAAGCAATGAAGGTGTGTTCCTAACATCTAAGAGTCAATTTGCGCTTCATTAACGCTACATATAGTTGTAATTCAATCATATCTATCAAAACAGTGTGCGTGCGTGCGTTGGAGCACAGAATACATCGTTGGAGGATTTAATGTGACGTTCCAAAATTATATAGCCACAAAATGTAATAGGTCATTTAGACTTTTTTTGCAATTTGGTTGGCTATGCGACGTTATCTATAAAATAATCAGGAACAAAAAACTGCCACTGTAGAAATCTTTTTGACAGGACGAAGTCTGTCGGGTCCGCTAGTAAATAAATGAATTAATTACACCGATTATTAGCTCGAATGTGGTCCGATTCACGACAAAGCGTGCCACTGAAAGAGTTGGTTAATTTAAGTATATGAAATAATCTTGGCAAACGGAGTCTTAATTGCGGCTCCAGAATCCCCGGGGAAATCTGATGGGATCGCATGTACGCCCTTGTAATGTTGTTGGGAGGCAATAATTAATTATGCCTCAAAATAAATGTCTTGATTAGAGAAATGTTTCGGCTGGAATATTTGGGCCATTGCTCGGATGTCGAGTTCGTAACGGTGTTTTTGGTTCTCGTTATTGCATATATACTTTTTCAAGTGAAAAACAATAGTCTTTCAATTGAATCCTATCGTTTGAGTAAATAGCATATGTGATTTATTAGTAACTTGCTGTGAAAACGACCTTTATTTTTAATTAAATTTTAAGCATGCTACATAGCATGCGATAAAGCATATTGCTATTAACTACTATGTATACACGGTTGCAAGTTATACTGTAAATATTTACCTTGAGACCGCCTCTCTTCTCTATGTAATAAAAGCTGTTTTCGTAATTCAACTGTATACCAAGAAGTGCTGCTGATCTGATCTTTGTACTATAAGTATTTTTATAATCTATCGCAAAATACGAAACTGTATTTTATTAAAATTTGCAGAAAATGTAGAGTATTATAAATTATTGATTTAATTTTGTTTTGTTATATCGTTCTATAAGCTCTTAAGTAAAATGGAGTTGACACGTTGATTATTATAAGTTCAGCGTCCGAAAGCCGCAAAGAAAATTATGCAAATGAGGCTTTTGAACTGACAAACACGTGCTGGGCAGCGAGGACGAGTAAGCCACACAAATCCGCCGCTCGACGCCGCGACTTTTGTCCACTGGAACGTAGTGCACGTTTTTAATGGTGACAAACGTTGTTTATTAAATACGGACTCCGGCATTCAACGGGTTAACAGGCTTACTATCTACGGTTAGAAATTTTCAGAATCTCTTCTAGATAGAGACGGCGCTATACATTGTAATAATTTTGTCTCTGTCTACAAATTGTGTGACTTTTATTTATATGTTGGTATGTCGTAAAGCTCACCAACCCGTCAGATGCGGTCGGCCGCGACGAGTTAACGAGGTTTCAACACAGTGTTTTCACAGAAAATAAATTTCAAGCGCGTATTCAGAAGTAGTTCGCAGAATACTTTTTGTTTGGACGAAAACTAGTTTTTTTATCTACTCAGCGACAATGAAATCACAGTACAGATAGAGTGGAGTTCTGCTGGTTTATAATTTTCAGAAAGCTAAAAACAATTTACAAAAAAACAAGATTGACGGTGTTTTAAGTATTTTAATAAAAAACTCAATGTCACAACACCGAGCTAACTATATAAGTGAAATATTCACACCACATTTTTGTTTCTAAGACTAATAGTTTTTTAATTATTAAGGTACGATGATATAGACCTTTTCGTTACGGTCCACTTTTTAAACCTGGTACCCGTACGTTTCGGCGCGATTTTAAAGACATTTCACGTCAAAATTGGTAACCAGTTGAATACCGAGACCCGTGAGGACGGTAAATTATAGGAACGTTCGAATTACCATGTTGGAACTGACTGTTTTTGGGACCTCCATCTATAAACGATTATGACGATATCAATATATGATGGTACCTATATTTATTAACGATTATGACCATATAGATATTAGATGATTACCATCTTCATATATCGCACTAATAATACAATAGTGTATCAACTCAAAACGTCGTACTTGCAAAATTTGATTCCTCACGCGTGATCAAGACCGTCGTTCGATTAGTGCAAAAACAGAATAAGGATAAATTAAAAAACTTATGTGACAGTTATTCAATTTGCAACTATGAGTAATAAGTTTTTTGTTGATTCTGAAAAATGTTCGATTTTGAGTTGATACACTATTGTATTATTAGTGCGATATATAAATCTCCTGTACGTGTGTTAGTCATTGAACTCCTCCTAAACGGCTAGACCGATTTTGATAAATTTTTTTGTGTGTATTCCAGGGGGTTTGAGGATGGTTTAGATTCACAATACGGTCATCTAGATATTGTTTTTTGACATTTGAGACGTGGGACAGTTCAACGTCTGTCGGGTCAGCTAGTATCTATTAACAATTATGATGATATATAAATAAAAAAAAACAATATCAAAATTTACTTTATTCAAATATGAATTTATAGAAAGCTCTTTTGAATTGTCCTTGACGATATATAACGACACCTGTATCTATTAACGATTATGATGATATCGATATATGACGTTACCTTTATTTATGAAAGATTATGACGATACCTCTATCTATTGATGATGCATGCGCAAAGCTCACGCAGGTAAAGGTTCGATACAGCGTGACCATCTATTTACACCCTTAACAGGCGCCCGCCCAGTAACTAGCTGTGTAAGACGATATTTCAGTTCGTTATCACCCCTTCGCGTATTAAATCAGACGGGTGCTGGCGCCCTTTATGAGTCGGTGACGTTTGTATTGAATAGCGCGAGGATCTGGTCGTTTGTCATAGCGGAAGGGTTGAACTGGACGTGCGTTTTAGTTGAGTAATTAACGCACTACCGGGCCATCCCATTGCAATGAGCACAGCTGATCTAGATTTTTCAGGTTGTCTGCTTAAGAGGTTAAATTGATAATTGTTCGTTGTGTACTAAAGATTTAGTTTTATGCTTCTGAATTCTGAATATTGACATATTTTTTACGAACTCAGTATAATTTGTTTAAATCGCTAGTAAATTATATGTTTTATACGATTTTTTTTACTTTATGCTTCATGTATGTTCTGATTTTATAACTTACGAGTTTAATATAATAAGTTCCTTGACTATGAAATATTAAAATAAGGACTTTATTATTTTTTAAATTTAAGCGCCATAGAAAATATATATTTTTGCATTGCTTTTTAACCCGCAAGTCCAAGTTTCGGTTACAATTAAAGCCTCGAATTAGGATATTTAATAAAAATTGCAAAAAATACCATTTGTTGTACTATATATAATTTTTTTGCCGCATAGAAACAGCAATTTCATACCTTAACCCCTTATAATTAATACTTATTGCAGACGTACTTTTAAATCTTAATTATTATTATTAATAGCTTATTAAAAATAATAATAAAGATTGAGATCAATTCAGACGTCTGTCCTACATTGTTACAAGCTAAAAGATATATTTTAGTATTTCAAGGTTATTAAGTGAAGCTATGTATACTTCATCATCATAACATGACCAAGATTTATTGATCAACAAATATAATATATGGTGCCTCGAATATTATGCGTAACATTTCCAAATTAACGCAGCCCTAAAGGGCGTGATATCGATGGGTTAATTTCCTTGAATTATTTGCATCGGGTCAAAAGCACCGACTTAATTCCTCGACTGACATCTGCATACAAATGAATGTAATTTCACAATGTGACAGCCCTAGAGGCGTTAGACAAATGTTTACGAGCCGGCTCGAGATTTGAGAGGGTTGATGACTGGCTGTGATAGGGTTGCGTGGTTTTTTTAGACTTTTTTTGTGCGTGTTGAAAATTATTGCAGGTATTTGCATTTTGTTCCATCTGAGGTTAAATTGTAAACGCTTTCTATGAGTCTTGCCCATAGACGTTTTTTTTTGTTCTTGCATAAGTAATGTACGATTTTCTTTATAATTAACCACTAAGGTCTATTTAAGAGGGTAAATTGATAATTGTTCGTTGTGTACTAAAGATTTCGTTTTATGCTGCTGAATTCTGAATTTTGACATATTTTTTACGTATTCATAATAATTTGTTTAAATTACTAGTAAATAATTTGTAATATACGATTTTTTTACTTTATGTCTCATGCGTACGTACTACAACTTTTTATAACTTGTGAGTTTATTTTAATATAATAACTATGAAATTAAAATTACAACTTTATAACTTTTTAAATTAATTAATAATTTTTTAACCTTTTTTTTTTTGGCCTACTTAAAAGTCTCTCACCATTCTGATTTTTGTTGAGTTTTTTCCATTGTGGACTGCACTCCCCCAAAAAGTATATATTTTATTGCTGTATTAGCAATTATAATTAAGTCACAATATCTCGTGTTAATTACTATTAATATTTGTTTCTGAATATATCTCTACATCTGTCTCTTTGTATCGTTACGTCACCCGAAGGTTGGTTAGCAGAAAATGCCTCAGGCATGGAGACCGCCATTGTACACCAATATATTTTGCTATATCTGTAACAATACACAAAATTTTTATAACGTAAATTATAAATTTTATCAAATAAGGCTCTATAAGTCACCCAGTAACAACTATAATCCTTTTTTCTAACAAACTTATTCGTAAACTCGATGTAATGCAAACAATATTTGCACTCAAGTTATTTGCAAGATATCAAAAATCAAAAAATCAAAATAATATTTATTCAACATAGACCTTTACAGGCACTTATTGACGTCAACAAACAAAACAAAAAAAAAGCTTAAATAATAATAAAAAAAAAACAAAAACCTTGTCCGTACGTACGAATAAGGAAAAAAAAAGAAAAAATATATTGACTCGACACCTGTTCGGAAATTGGGAGAGCCTTGTCGAGAAGAACAGGCAAGAAACTCAACAAGATATTCAATAAATATATAACTTCTAACTAATCAGATAAACAATACTTTGGATTTGGTTTTGCTTTGATCGACGAATCTGCACTGGGTCAGCTTAGTAGATTAAGGCCTAATCGTGCTAACATTGGTAGGGTAAGCTAGAGCCCCTTTCTGGGGTCGTTACAAAATTATATAAGCTTTCGATGTTATAGTTTATATGCGACACCCAATATTTTTAATATTATTTATGCATTTTTTTTCTTATACCTCTATATGATTTCAATTTGTATTTTATTTTATACTAGCTTTTGCCCGCGACTTCGTTCGCGTAGACTTCAGGTTCGTCCCGTCTAGTCTAGTAATAAGTAAGAAATACGGTAACTAAGCACTGCAGAGCCCTAATCATAGGCCTATAGGTAGCTACTGGAGTATGCTCCTATAAACTACGTAGGATTCAGTCAGCGTTTGCAATGTAAGCGCAAAAAATGTGTTTTTTTACGACATTACAAACCTCAAAAATTGTAGCCTATGTGTTATTCTGATGTATAAGCTATATTGTGGTAAAGTTTCATTCAAATCCATTCAGTAGCTTTTACGTGAAAGAGTAACAAACATCCATACATACAAACTTTCGCCTTTATAATAGTATGAGTTCATTAAAATGACGATAACTTTTTTTTTAATGAACCGATTTTGATGAAACAAAGTTTAGATATTATTCTGAGTTAAAACAAAGCAAATAGTGAAAGTTTCAAGCAAATCGGTTCAGTACTTTCGGAGATAAACGTGAACAAACATACAGACAGACAGACAGACAAAAAATTCCAAAAAAAATTTTTGCTTTCTAATAATCTATTTAAGTGAAATCCATTTCAGTCAAAAATACTAAATGTACAGACAAAATATTGTTACTGTCTTATTATATGTATAGATGTATATATATTAATATACACATTCATACATATTTCTATTTATATGTTTTGTTTTATGTAAAATCTTCTTAAATTAACACACAAAAACCTTAAGCTGTAGCAAAATACCAGTGCTTTGCCCACATCCTTTTGTGAGCAATTCTAATCACTGAGCTACGATCGTTTTACAACTTCTACAGCACACACAGCTCTAGGTTTGTACTGGGTTTTTTTTTTTAGATAATGTATTTTTAGTTTCTTTGTGTTCCTTTATTTGTGTGTGTGAAGATGTTTCGTAATAAATTTTGTATCGATCTATCTATCTTTTCTTAATTTAGTAAGAACTTTGATTAAGTTTTTCATTGCAATTTTTGATCTAATCATAATAGTGTTCAACCCTCTCTAGAAAAAGGTACTAATGCTGCATAGTGTCTAACATTTATTTTCCTACTAAAATTATAAACGGCTAAGTTTGTATGGATGGATGGTTTTTACTTTTTCATGTAAACACTACTGAATGAATTTGAATGAAACTTACAATAATATAACTTGTACATCGGAATAACACATACAATTTATAAAGATATACGCCACGCTAACATAAGCTATTCGGAACACTAATTCTGCGCAGATGAAGTGGCGGGCACGGACTAGTGTCTGTATAATATTTTGTCATGTATAATTTTTTTTATAGGACTGTATTGATTACATGGTATTCTTAATCAAGATTAAAATGGTTCACTCTACCTCTTATTTTAATAATATTTTTAATTGAATTTATAACACCACTTTTCTCCGAAGCTCTGTCGAAGCTTTTACAACCCTAAAATTGAATTACTTCTTTTATCTTTTCCAAAGTGCCGTGCAAATTAAAAGCAGGGTTACCACTCTGAGCAAACTGTCTCCCTTAGCAAGCTGTTGCCGCTAATTGTCTGGGGCGCACAATACATGTGATTTAGTGTTCTTAATAATGCACTTAATTGTTTGCTCATTAATTCGTATTATGCTGTTAGACCCTGTCTTTACTTCGGCTATTTAGAAGTTGAACATCATGCATCAAAATTCATCGTGTTTTTCTTTGTGTCATTTTCATATACATTTTTGTACACTCCGTGATCTTAAGATTATACGAAGGTATGGTTTTTTCTGTTGAAAAAAATTGTTACCGCATACCCCGCGTTTCAGAAAAGACCCGAGATTTTATTGGGGTCATAGTAAACAATTGGGCCAGCTAGCCCCTCTATAAGAAGGGGAGGTGATGCAGGCATTTAAGATACAAAATTCTACTATTTCAAAAATAATAATAATTCTAATTATATTATACAATTGTATTATATTTTTTCACTTATTAGCATATAAATAAAATAATGGTTATAATTTTTGTTTATATTCGTCCATTTGTCGTCCAAATTAAGACATATGGTTTTCTTATTCATGCCATTGTCAAAACTACATAACATGGGACTACCTGAGAAACACCAACCTCTCTCTTTGGAGAACCTCTTTGAAATTCGTTAAAATTATATAAATCCTAGATCTAATTTTCATTTTAGTTATGTGGAACTGTACCAAATGACTCGAGCTTACAAATAAAAAAAGAATACTAGCGCAGCTATCTCTGCCAGCTGCTGTGTTTTTTATAAATTGTGTGCTACCGTGCTACGTTAAAATAAATGAGTTTTCTTCTCTTTCTTCCTTCGAAACCGGTTCACCCGGTCGAAAGATCTGAGGTAACAAACATTCTGCAGTCTTCTTTTGTGTAACACACTAACTTTGTGCATTCTCCAAACAAATGCTATTCCAATGTTCTTCGGGGCAGAATCCCCGATACTACGAATAATAAGACGACACATGAGCACTCTCAAGTCAGTATGTAAAGTCCAGACAGTTGCCAATACGCATATGATGTGTATTTTTTTATAAAATACATATGATGTGTATTTTTGTATCTAATACATATGATGTGTATTTTTGTATCTAATACATATGATGTGTATTTTTGTATGTAATACATATGAGGTGTATTTTTATGAATTACATATGATGTGTTTTTTATGAAATATATATGATGTGTATTTTTTTATGAAATATATATGATGTGTATTTTTTTATAAAATACATATGATGTGTATTTTTGTATCTAATACATATGATGTGTATTTTTGTATGTAATACATATGAGGTGTATTTTTTATGAATTACATATGATGTGTTTTTTATGAAATATATATGATGTGTATTTTTTTATGAAATATGTGCCTAACGAGCTTTTACTACTTCATATTTCAACAGAAAAGTTACAGACAGAGTGTAACATTACAATTACTGATAACTAAAACCTCTCTTGTCTTTTTATCATTATCATCAACGTCTTTCAGCCAATAGACGCCCACTGCTGGACATACATCTCCCCCACTGATCTCCACATCGGTCGAACCTGCGCTGCTTGCATCCAACGTCTTCCTGCGTCTTTTATCATTGACATTTATCATTTTGAAACCTTGTTTCCGAAAATTGGAGCAAAGAAGACTGACGTAGGCTGCTAATATATGATATAATCCTCACGCCATCATTGTCTTAACTATACTGTACGCAGTTTTCGCGAAAAATAATTGCAAGAACGTTCGCTTAATTGCTACAGTGTTTGTGTAACGGCGCGTATTGCCCTTAATGAGACGAGAGCTCGGCGTCAGAGGAGGGAAACCCTCTAAGTTCGTATTTAAGTAGTCTTGTAGTTATGACGTCTTGACGTTCCTGTTTGACGTGGTTGACGCGAGGATGAACTCTGACGATGATGAGATGTTTTAGCTTAAGGTCACGGAAAGTAAATGCTTCGTAACAGGCATTATCACACTTACTTGACACTTCAGGTGAAATAAAAAATCTCTACTAATATTAAATTACTATTCCTTCACGTAAACACTACTAAATGGATTTTAATAAAACTTTACAACAATATAGCTTATACATCAGAATACATTATAAAAATATTGTGTGAATTGTCCAAAATATAACAATAAGTCCCCTTCGCAGACGAAGTCGCGGGTCCCAGCTAGTCATCAATAAGGCTGTCTTACTCTTGCTTTCATCTTTATTTTATAAACGATAAAAATAAAAAAAAACTACTATTCTTAAAAATCTTTATAAATTACTTGATTATTGGTTAAAGTACGTAAAGCATACTTATATTTGCTTTTCGTATGTTTATGAAAATTAAAAATGATTTGATTTATTTGTCTTTATGCATAAGATATTTATGTTCTCTATGGTCTATCTACTAGATGTCAATCTGTGTTGTTTGCGCCAATAACTTATAGATTAACAGGAGATTTAGATTGCGCTTAAAATAAGTAATGGATTGACAATCTTGAATACTGGCTGGTAGCTCATTCTACAATCTAGCAGCACGAACAGTACAGGAACGGGAGTAGAATTTGGAGTTCGAAAGAGGTACATTTAAAATAGTTATGTCTAAGTCGATAATGAAAAGAAAAGTTTGGATGAAAACTATACGGGCTTCATGCTTAGCGTCCTCCGCTTTACACATTTCTGCCTCAAAACCGCTATATTTGCGTTGCTGTTTCGATGTGAATGTTAAGATAGGCCTTTAAATTACTAGTCAGTGCTTTTGTATGGATTGTATATTAGCCATCAATTTCCCGGAATCCGAGAGTCATTCTCCCGAAAGAAATGTATTGTTACGAGCTGGGGTCAGTAAATTAAACGGCGGTCTACCAAAACACTGAACTTTTATTAATTAGTACACTAATCACTTCACTGAAAGCACTGAAAGTCACTTCTTAGTTCTCCAATATCACTTAGATGTTTTCGCACTGTATCGCAAAACAATACTCCTCCGGCGGCCGGACACAGCCTTATATAGTCCCCTAAGATACTTGCCACTCTTGCCAGAACATTCGCGGACACACTCGAATGTGTAGTCCAATACGTCGCGCGTTCGAGACGTTTCGAGTATAACTGTCTCGATACTCGAATATTCTCGATACACAATACTCGAATATTCCCGTACTATCTTTCTCGAATATTCTGTGTTTGTCTATCTCTTTCTAATGATGTTTTCTCATTCTAATACTTCTCGAATGTTCTAACTATCTCTGTGTCTCTTCTACTATTGCTATCTCTTTCACTCCTATTGAAATTTATGTCCTTTTACTGAAGTAGGCTTAATGGCTCATAAGGGGTCCTGAAAACGCCTGAAAACGGGTTTTCAGGTTATTGCGGCATTGGATAGAGGGTAGCCTGAAACGTACTGAAAACGTGTTTCAGGCGCCTGAAAACTACTGTAACTTGGGTGTAATTTAGATTTTTTAGTATGTGAAAGAGCTACTTCTGAAACGGCCTGAAACGACATTTCAGCCTGCTGAAAACGTTTCTAAGTCACAGAAAATCACTTTTGAAGTTTTACTAAGCCACCGGCGTAACAGTATGTTTACATCGTACGCTTAGAGAGTAGGTCTACTGTTACGACGACATGAGACGGTTAATGAGACTGCAAGGAACCCAAGCGACATAACGATCCGCTGGCTGCGAGAATCTGTGCCGGGATAGTCATAATGATATGTGAAGTACGCGAATGGTTTGAATGAGTGTTGTATGTGGGGTGCACGTGGATATGCAATGTCACAGTTCGAAATACCGTCCCAATGTCGCAAGAGTGGACTTACATCCCTACCAATACATCCCTAGACTAGCTCTGTCTGTGGAGCTTTCACAATTTCAAATTTGGTAGGTACACAGATTTTCTTTCTCAGACTGAGAAAGAAAATAGGCCACTCTCTTGTATTTTTCATGGTTGTAAGGGGATGAAATAGGTTTGTATGAAACGTACGCGCTTTTAATTCATAAAAATACCACATTTTACGTTCTGAAAGTTTTACCCTAATGTGGATAAATATAAAGTTATGAAACTTTTTAATGAAATAGGTTTTTAGAAACTACTGATGTTGCTGAAAGTTGATAGGGATAGTTTGAGACTCAGGGAAGGATATGGGGATATTTACTACGGGAAAATATATTCTTCCTGCGGTAAAATCTGATGAACAGCTGTATGGTAATGGTCCGAGATCTAGGGATGAACAAGGTGATTTTTACCGCGGAAAATGTAACTTTTCTTTGATAATTCGATATTACACAGGCGAAGTCATGCGTGGAAAGTTAGTTTATGATATAACTAACTCTATACTCGTAATTCTGCTAAAGAATTATCAGATACAGTTTCGCCTATTAAAATTATTTTGTATACATTTATGATAGTAATAATAAATATATTAAATAATAAATATATATTTAGTATCGCATTACATTTAATTTGCTTTCACGGAAATGATTTTTTTTATAACGCTATAAACAGATTGCCCATCTTATGGTAAGTGGTGGCTTACAATAAATGTGTACTTATAATGTATACCAGTGATTCCAATGGGATCTATATCAATCCCTAGGGGTCTAGGGAAAAAAGTTTGGGAGTCAATAAAATGAAAATGGGGGTCCACCATAATGGATCTCAGTAAACACTGATAGTACCTATTTATTTGCATTATACTATCTCCTAATATAAAGAGCGGAGAGACTTTGGCTCTCTGTGTGTTCTTTATAGGCTCTTTAACGGAGAGTGCTCTGAGGAACTATTTGCAATGGTGCCTTCGTCACCTGTTTACCATCGCACCACCCGCCACCGCAGTAGAGTTCATCCATATCACCTGGAACCGATCTTGTCTAGTACAGTTCGGTTTCAGCGTACATGCAAACTCTGGAATGAGCTCCCAGCTACGATGTTTCCTGAGCGCTACGATATGTCTAACTTCAAACGAGGCTTAAAAAGAGTATTTCTCTCCAGGTAGGCAGCGGCTCAGCTGTGCCCCTGGCACTGCAGATGTCCATGAGCGATGGTTACCACTTACCATCAGGTGGGCCATTTGCTCGTCTGCCACCGTATGGTATAAAAAAAAGACATACATTATTTATAAAAATACCTATGAAGTAAAAAAGTTATTATTCATGTTTATTAAGTTTTGCAAGTTGTAGGATGTAGGCATTTAATATCAGGTAAGTAGGGGGTCTACCCAAAACCGGAAAACATGGCAAAGGATCTACGATACAATAAAGTTTGGGAACTTCTTATGTATACGCAGGTATCTGAAACACTTTCCCAAAGTGTAGGATGCCATTTTTTTTTTGTTTCCCTGAGGAAAATGCATTAAATTGCATACCCCGGCTGTGGCGAGCCGGCGGTTATGTGGGGCTCTCCTCCCCAGAAGGGGGAGGCCTACCCACTAAAAAACCTCAGGGATTGCCTTCCTCAGGCATGTAGGGAGCCCCAGGAACATCAAGCCACTTCCGGGAACCCCCAGCCTCCGCTCCCCTGCCTAGAGGGGAGCCCTCCTCGGGGGAGGCTACACTACCTCCCCCGGTCTCCTCCAACGACGACGCCCCCCGGCCACGGAAGGGGTGTGGTCCATCCCGGATCGCCGTAGCAGTCGCGACTTCCTCGCGCCCGCCGGCGACCCGCGGCGGCGCCGCAGCTGTGCTACCGAGCCCGGCGCCGCCTTCTTCGAACGGGATCGGCTATCTCCCGACCCCGCTCGGCGGCCTCCTTCTGGAGCATCACTGCTTCATAGAAGGAGGCCACAGCCCTCCAACCTCCATCGTCCGCCAGCATTGCCGCAATCAATGCCGGCGGAGACAGATCTCGCCCGATCTCTGCGACCAAGACTCCACGCTCGGAGGCCCACGCGGGGCACTCCGCCAGCGTGTGCTGGGCCGAGTCGAGGTCGGAAAGTGTAGGATGCCAGCTATTATATTTCGCAAACTAGAGCAAAGTACCAGTGCTCAGTAATTTCACTGTTATATTTTAGCAGAGCAATGTCTTACACTACTGCTTTGTAGCGGAAATAAGTAATACGGTGGTACTCAAGCAGAGGACCCTAACATAGTCTCGTTTTGGACAGATGTTGACGACCTTCGTAGCTGTGTGATCAAGGTTTCAAGGATCAAGGTTTCAAGGCGTCGCCATCTCTGAGGCCCCGGGTTCGACTCCCGGTGGGGGCACATGTTTCTGTGAATGCGAGTATTTGTACCTTAATCATGGTTGTTAATATACTTTCTGTCAAATATATTTATATATATGTATGTCTATCCGTTACCCTGGATCCCATAACACAAGCCTTCAGAGTTTACTTTGGGCTAGGCTAATTGGTGTAAGTTTAAGAAATATATATAATCTTTATTGTTATTTATTTATTTATTGTATGACAGTAAAAAATCTACAAATAGCAAACTCAAAGCTTTTAGCTACTTTCTAGCAGTCAACTGAAAAAGTGATACATAAGATTTTGAGGCGATACAAGAAACACAATGGGTAAAAGAGTTATCAGTTTAAACGTGTTTACTACACGATTTAATCATTAGAAATCAATATTCCTTTTGTTAAATAACCTACTTATTGAAGAAGGCTACACTTACATAAGATCATGCTATGGCCAGAAGGAGCAAAGTATCGATAACGCATATCTACGTGGGCGAGCACTCAGCTGTACCCGAGTAAGCATACAATATTGTTATGTTTATATGTAGGGTGTTTCGGGGCCGGCAAAATACCGGTTACAGGCAAAATACCGGTTACCGGTAAAATAATAATAAAGGGATTCAATTAGATGGAGCTTAAGTACCTAAGACTTGATAACCTGAAAACGTTTTGAGTTAACTGGCTTCGAAATGAAAACATTTTCAAATGACACCCCTAGCCAGGTACACGCGATGGCGCTCAATAGATTGTAGCGAATTCTGATGCTAAAACATTCTTTGTACGGTAATGTAGGGTTGTCGATATTTGGGATCAAAAAATAATTTATTTCGTTTGTAAAGGACAAAAGTTTCATTAGTGCATATATTTTTTCTACAGGACCTGATATTCATTGAATATTCACACTCGTAACTACGCAGTAACTTAATTCGAGTTTCGAACTAAGACTTATATTATAAAGAGGAGAATTAAACTATTATTATTATTTATTTAAACTTTATATACGTATATTGGTGTACAAAGGCGGACTTAATGCTTTTGGTATTCTCTACCAGAATTTTTTTTAATTTCTAACCTTCAGATGATACGGAGATACAAATAGCTATGTAGATGTATCAAAGGACATTAAAAACAGTTGAAATATACACACAAAATATATCGATATATAATTATTAATAATCCTAATACGTAAATAAAATATATATTGTTTACACCAAAAACCTGTTTGGCGCTTGTTGCCTGCACGTTCTCCCTAGTAGTTATACTTTCTAGTCTAAAACTTACCTGAAAGAAAAGCTTGCGTAATTTTTTTTAAGACTATGCCTGCTTAGGGAGTTTCTCAGTTCTTGAGGGAGTGCATTCCGTGATACAATGGACTGAAGAAAATATTAGAATACTGAAACTTAAAAATTACTAAGCCGCTTGTAAAGGAAATAAAGGAATATTTTACTGTCGGAAATATCACGTTCCTGTGGTAAAATAAAATAAAATTAACTAAGCCACATCAAATTCAATATCCTATGAAGATTTGAGACACGCGTAAATCAAATAAGATAATTTATACTGCGAAAAAAATTATCAATATGAAAATCTAGTATAACACAAGCAATTGAAACTTTAGACGCAGAGGACATATAAATACATAATACATAACGGCAATAAAACGATAAAACATAGTCTCTTGGCCGCGAACGGGCCCGCGCCGCTGAGGTCGCTGGGATTATGCAAATGTATGAAAATCAGCGCCTTGTCGTGCGGAGTGCGTCGGCTGGGCCTTGTTGTGTCACCCCTAACGAATGTACGTCATATTGTGACGGAATAATCAAGTGTGGTAATGGGGTGAGGGTGTAATCTTTCGCTTCAAGTCTGCCGCACTTATAATAATAATTGTATTCTTCGGGGCGTATGCCACCCGCCTCTGTCTTGCCTTAGCCGGCCGGACAGAGTGGATGGAGCATCTGCTCTTGCTCGAAGGGTAGAAGTGTAATAATGTCCCACCTCTCTACATCCTCAGTCGTTCTCATGAATGTTGCTTCTTTCACACCAATATTGGTCTGCTTTTTTGGGAGGCCCATTCAATGAGCGACTTGCCATATTTAAAATCAATTAGGAAGCTTTGAGAATGCAGGTGACCGGAGTCTCTTCCATAGCCCGGTTCTCGTTACCACCAAATTCGAAATGCAATAGTCCACAAGCGCTTTGAGCAGTATTGACAATAAATTCTGGTGTATCTACATACATACATACATTATTTATTATTTATTTATTTATTTTAACATAAACATTACATAATTACATAATTGATTTCAGCGAATGTAACATAAATCCGATGGATTTTTCCGTACATTCCATTCATCGGAGACTCACGCGTACATATACAAAAATCAAAGAATTCATACATAATAGCTTTTATAAAACTAGTACTTAGCAACTAATACCTATATAGTTATAATAATTAATAATAATAGTTAATTTAGTTAATGTTGTGCACAGGTGGGTAGGTTATATATAATTAGAATTTTGCAGTACCTTCGTTATATTTTTGTCAGTGTGAGGTAGTGTGCTGTGAGGTGGTGTGCTGTGAGGTACATACACTCACGCCTTTTTCCCATGGGGGTAGGCAGAGATTACGTCTTTCCACTTGCTACGGTCTTTACATATCTCTTTCGCTTCATCTACTTTCATAACATTCCTCATACATGCTCCACGATTGCGGGTACTTTTGACCTGGCCTTTTTTGAGGACACTTTCGATTTGTTCGAAATATGTTCGCCTAGGTCTTCCTCGTCCCGTATCTCCACTCACTTCATAAATCATTTTGGTCAGTCTACTTTCATCCATCCGTTCCACATGCCCAAACCACCCAAGCATCCCTTTCTCTATTCTTGTCACGATATCCTCTATGTATCTAACTGGACATTTTAGCTAATTTTTTATTCATTCAGATTCTATCTGACCCTAATTAGACCCAGTTGGTACACCCCAGGCACACCTTCATTAAATTTGGTGTCTCTACGCGTTGGACCTACATACATCCCCGCACGCCTTATAAAGGCCCGGGTCTAAGGACGCGTGATATAAGCGACAATAATTGTATTCCTAGATTTTCACAAAAACAACGAGATAATACAAAGCAGAAAGAGTAGTACTATACCAGGCAGACTTATCTCTGGAAGAGAGTATAATAGTTAACATATGAGATGTAGATTTGGAGAGGTTACCTACATTGGTTCGCAACAAATTAACCCCGACCATTTCTTGCACGAAAGCTATTTTTAAGTCTAATATATGTCGAATAGTAAAATATAAAAATTGTTTTTTTATCTTATGTTTAGTTGGGTATATGGGTATATTATGTCATTGTCAAATTGTCAGGTAGAAAAGAACTGTGAAAGGTAAAACTGTGAAGTTAGTTAAGAGTGGGTCATGTTTTGTGTTATGAGAAAAGATGTTTTAAGTTTGACTGATTAATGTAAAGAAAATCGTTTTTGAAAACTATGTTTCGACTCAATAAACCATACTACTACAACACATACAATACTACTGCAATATATATATATATATATATATATATATATATATATATATATAATATATATATATATATATAATATATATATCTATATATATGTATGTTTTTATATTTACCTACTTATTTCTTAATATCTTGATGAGATCTATACGTCCATTTAAGGAGCCAAATACCATAATAATATTATATAAGGCATTAATACGAAGTGTACTGGAATATTGCTCAGTTGTTTGGTCTCCTTACTATGATCAACACAGAAATAGGATTGAGTCTGTACAAAGGCGATTTGTAAGGCATTTGAGTACAAAAGTGGGTTTGAGAAGGAAGCTTCAAACTTATGAAAAAAGACTAGAGCACTTCAAAATGGACTCTTTGGAAAATAGAAGATATTTGCACAGTTATGCGGTACTATTCAAAGTTGTAAATTCATTGTGGGATACAAGTGAATTATTACATCAGATTAAGCTTACGTTTGGTAGATATCGAAATCAAAAATTGTTTCACGTGCCACTATTGACATATAATGTTTCTTACAACGATCCATTGTATCGGGTGTGCAGGAATTACAATACAATCCACAATGAAGTGGATATATTCCACCAGTCTTTGACGGCGTTTTTGAGAGATATTTATGCTAAAACAAAATAATGAACCAGCCATCAAATAAATACCAACCATAAATAATATTGGTACCTATAATAAAAATATTCAATAAAAAAGTAAAAAGTACTTAATTGCAATCTAGGTTCTAACTTTTAAATTTAATAATGTACACAATTGTTAATTGGTTCCAAGCTTACGTTTATATAATTTAGTTAATATTATGTATTAATCTTGGTTTGTGAACTGTAATTGTGTCTAAATAAATAATAAATAAAAATAAATTATTTCATTCGTGTTATATTTGTATGTATCATTTTCTCAGCTTTGCACTACCTTTTGAACAAAATTTTAACTTTTCTACGCAATGCCATTAAGTTTTGGCTTTAAGTCCATATTGAAATATATCCATGGTTATTATTGTTGAATTATGTATAGTTCGATGTCTTGCAGAGAGATTCAGCGAGCGTTTTTTTATGTATACCTCGCAGTAAATAGATTGGGGATGCTCTACTCCGAGATATTTTAAACGTGTATAGTAGAAGTATGTAATCCAAAAACTAATTTAAGTAAGTTTTCTTAAAATGCAAGGCTTAGTGTGTGCTTTTTCGTGTTTTTGGGTAATGTATTGAAATTGAAAAATAATATTTATTTAACGTAAGCCGTTACAGGCGCTCACAAAACAAAACAAAAGCAAAACCAAGCGGAAACAAAACAAACGGGGGATATTTAAAAACAAAAACATACCATTTATTCTGTAACGTATTAAATTAAAGTAAGTGCATATTTATATGAAACTAGCTGGTGCTCGCGACTTTGTCTGCGTAGGATAAGTATTTAGAGTAACTTATATTACCGTGGCGTATATCTTTATAAGTTATAATCTATGGTTATTCTGATGTAGCTTATACATGAGAATATATGTAACTGTAAAGTATAAATAACTGTAATATTACTGTAAAGTTTATATAAGAGTAACAAAGATCCATTTATACAAACTTTTGCGTTTATTAGTAAAAACTTACAACGAACGGTCAGAGATCACAAATGAATATCGGCCCATACGACTCGCCAAGGTTTTATCATAGTCCGTGAATTGAATAGCGATACCCCGTCCCCCCATCTGCCTGCAGCATACAGCACCTCTGAATTTATGCGCGCAATATAGTTCGTTGTATTGAGCGTACTCAGGCGTACAAACAAACGCTGTACAGTTATGTGTGGGGTTTGAGTTGTTGCGTATAGAATACTAGCTGTGCTCGCGACTTCGTCTGCGTGGTTTAGTTAGGTGACTATTTATTTGTTTGTATAAAACTAATTAAAAGCCAAAGAAAAGTATCATCATGCTAGCTTCAAAAATGACGAATTTCCATACTTTGCCGTGTCTAAACAAAACATAAAAAATAATTTTCAAACTTTAAAAACAACGTAATTATCTTACATTCTTTCCTTATTTTAACCCATTATAGGACGTTCTTCCTTGTTCTTTTGTCCTTTTCAGGTTCTAGACTTTCTGTATATTACTTAAGTAGGTTCTGTGGTTTGGTATGAAAGCGTGGCAGACAGAAAGACAGTTACATTCGCATTTATAATATTAGTAAAGATTTATGAGTATGTATTGTGATAGTTTATATTACTACGCTCCTGTTACAGTAATGAAATTTTCTCGTACTAATAACGTGATCATGGTTTGCCATAACGTTGACATTTGTGCTATTGCAATAATTGATCGATACAGAAAGCTTGAATAAAATTCAAAAATGTATTCTTCAAATAGGATTTTTACAATTACACGACAAAGATACTAAGGCAATTGATTCACAAGATTTTACGGTGGGGGGGGGGGACCTTGTACTGGAAAATACCGGCAAGAAATTCAGCAAGGGCTTTTTTTCTCGCTGTATTTCGTAATTATAAATAGTCTGAATCCAAATTCCTTTATAACTTTAAAGAAGTCCACATTATATAAATATTAGTTTAATCCTGTGTTCCCGTTAATTTGCGATTCTCAGGAAACATCTAGGGTTGGCTGGAAGCTGTGGCGGTGGAATCGCGAAAGCGCATCCCGCCACGCGCCGCCGTTATAGGCTTAGAGGACACCGGGGATTTTAGTGGGTAGGCCGGTCTTCTCAGACCGGAGAGCCCCATACACGGCCGCTTAAAGCCAGCGCTGTGTCATGGTGCATAAGGCGCATTTCCCTGGAAATAAAAGGGTTGGCTGGAAGAAATCTCTCTGACAGATAGGTCCGCCTTTGAGCTAATTAACTTGTATCTACTACTAGTATTTTTATTTTGTTCAATTATATATTTTAATAACTTCCCATGAAAGTTGAGACGCCGTCGTCCTTCCAAGTTATCTGCATACAATTTTACGAACATCTCGCCCTCGCCGTGTAATATGAGCCCGAATAAGTAATATTTATAGCGCAAACAGCGCCCTTAATTATTTAGGAGGCATCTCACTCCGCCAACATTACGGTTGACTGGAGAGGCTATTACGGAATCGGGGAAGTGGATTGTTCGATAACTGTGTAATAGAGGTGTTCAGATAGTCTTAGGATTCAAATCATCACCAGTCGAAGAATGCATAATTTCTATTAAAAACGCTCGCAATGCCCCGACACTATTTTAGCGCGTATGTGTTCCCAAGTTCTAAAATACCAAAAGGCGAAGTCGAGACACCGTCACGACAAACGAACACAGATATTTACATGGTCTGACTAGGTCACACGGCCAAGAACCAGATGAACGACGTGCACAGACGACAAAATAAAGTTCTAAAGTCAGTAGAAAATTCTAAAACGAAATTACTGAGTCCCTTATTAAATAAATCAATTAAACACATATTCTCCCACACTCACACATTCACAAATAATAAATATAAAATTTATAAGTTTGTATATAATTTTGTTAAGAAGTTATTCGAGGTGGGCGCTAATAAGTCTTTGACTAATGTAATTATTAACGTGGTAAGTGTTTGTAAACTTTATAAAAAACTATTCAAGATTATTTTTGTCACTTTTTTATAAGCGCGTTTTTATAAGACCTTTATAAGGCGTGCGCGGTGATATAGATCCAAAGCGCAGAAGCCATTTAAGCGAAATTGAATGATAGTTTGCATGGAGTGTACCAACTGGGTCTAATCTCTATCTGTACCATGAAAAATGCAGCTAAAGACTATACTCAGTTAGATGCACAGAAACTATTATCAGTTTGTCATTCAGGTCAAAACGTTTGTGAACTATTGCATTGTGATTTTGGTGGTTACGAGAACCAGGCTACGGAAGAGACTCGAAATATTTATTATTAATTATTCCTGATTTTTGCATCCCAACACTGTCCATGCAAATGATTGTCCCGCCATTTTATCTAGTTCAGGAGACTAACGAAGAGATAATTACAAGTTGTAGCATAATATTCAGTTGCGATGCGGAGTAGAAATAATGCAGACATCGGCTCCACAGACTAAATGGAACTATGGAATGATGTTATGTTTATCTAGTCTTAATCATAACGCATTACTACTAAAATTATTATCTGGAAATTATTATCTGAAAATTCAAACTTAAATTGACGTCTCATATGATATATTATTCTTCGATGCATTTGAAATGTGCAAAGGTAAATGATTTTTGTGCTACTGTAAAAATGTTAATGTGATTTTATGAAATATAAAAATCTGCAAAGTTATGAGTTATTAAATTAATAACACACGCATTATGAAGGGATTGTGATTTCAGAATCGACCCTTCAGCTAATGAAAAGACGGCGTGTTGGATCAGAAGTTCTCTGAAGACTAACCCAAACTGAACTCGTAGTCTCTTACTCCGGACATACGTCGCCATAGAGAGAAATATAAGTTCCAAAGTGTTCGTAAGATAACTGACACTTGGACAGAGTCTGCCGAAGAAAGATGACGGCAGACTCATCACATCCAGACTAGAACTTATAGCCGAGACCAAACGCCTCTATGGACCTTTTACAGAACTTCGTACAGACATATCAAGTACCATACATTTTATGCACATAAATTAATTGTCTTATTGTCAAAACAATAAGAGAATTAATTTGATTAATCCAAATCAATTTAATCTTTTATGTCAACACAGTTGTTTTAATAATGAACTTAAATATTTGAGTTTTATATATTAATGATTCCAATATTCTGAGTACTCAGCGAAATTGAGTTCCAATGGGAAGAATTGGTTTTTCGCAATCCCGGACGAGCGGCGGAGTGATAAGTTTTTACAGGGCCAATTTTGACAAAGTCCAATTTATATTGAAGTGAATAAAGTAGTGATGTGGATGATATCACGTTTGATAAAAAAATTATCGATAACTTAACGCTTTCTATTTAATTATTGCAAAAATATTTACGAGGGCCTTGTGTTCTCCAGTACCCTGGGATAAACCAGCATAATGAGAGATAACGGATTGTTTTTGGAAATAGATTGGTACCAGTAATGGATGTATCACCTATTTATTGAGAATTACACTGCCTTTTAGGTTTTCGACCCTGATACAATCTATATATTATACTTTAATTTTCACGTCCGCAATAAAGTAGGTTTTTATTAAATATGGTTGCAGCTATACAGCGGTAAGTTTTAAAACGAGCAATATGGAAGTAACTTGTGTAAGAAGATATCTAGTATTACCTTTTTTATTCATTCATTCATTTCAGCCAATAGACGACACAGATCGGTCCTGCGCTGCAAGCGTCCAGCGCCTTACTTATTTCATATTAAAAAGGGTTGAACAGAAACCATCATCATTTCAGCCAATAGACGCCCACTGTTGGACATAGGCCTCCCCCAAGGATATCCACGCAGATCGGTCCTGCGCTGCAACCGTCCAGCGCCTTCCCGCGATCTTCATCAAATCGTCGATCCACCTTGTGGGAGGCCTACCAACGTTGCGGTGTCCAGCATATGCCTGCCACTCCAGGACCTTTCCGCCCCAACGGCCGTCAGTCCTGCGAGCAATGTGCCCCGCCAATTGCCACTTAAGGTTCGCAATTCTTCGGGCTATGTCGGTGACCCTGGTTCTTCTGCGGATTTCATCATTTCTGATTCGATCACGCAGAGAAACTCCGAGCATAGCCCTCTCCATTGCCCTCTGGGTGACTTTGAGCCGCCTTATAAGGCCCATTGCCCAACAGAAACCATACTTTTTGCATTTGAATTTATTAGCTTCACGTCGATTAGTGCACTCTGGCGGATGCCATGACCTTTTTCCGATATTCCCTATTTTAGTTTATAAATAATAATTTAACGCATATATGAATATAGTTGCAAAGAATCGATAAAATAGGTTCAATATCCCGACAACACTATCCTTGTCGGAATCAATTAGCATAACTGCGGATATTGCACGCTGTCGGCTGCCGCGTGCCGATAACCGAATGCATACACTCGCTCATGGTGGACGCGTACGCACTAGAATGGCGTCGAAACCTTTTCACTTCATCAACTGATGGCTTCACATTATTTCGACGATGGCTTTGTTCCTAAAATTATATTATTTGTGACGAATTTGTCTTATCGTGAAAGAAGTATCTTCTAAATAGAATTCAAAACAAATCTTGCATCTTACATCATTACCCTAATTGTTATTATTATTTCTATTAATTAATGAAATATTTTTAAATTTAAGTTGTTTACATATAAAAAAAACGAATATTATATAAAGCTTAAACCTAGTATGCCACCGACAGCGAGGCAAAGCCCAAGCTACCGATGGTTGTGGCTGCAGAGAGAAAAACCTCTGAACAATGCCGCATCGAGAATCACTACATTTAAATGAGTTGAATTTATGTGTATCTCCGACGTTTGTTAGTTGCATACAAACATATATTAGTATATGCGTTTCATTGTTATTGTAATATAAATATGTGAAAAAATGAGCTAAAAACTTGAAGCTTTCGAGTTCCTGTTCTTTAATAATAGCCTACAAAAACTATAGTAGAATAAATACATGTTTTGTAATATTTATTTTTAATTTCTTCCTCATATTTACACAGGACCGTCGAAATAATATTTATTGGTGTTTATCCATCAGAAGTCAAGATTCTGAAGAAAATATAGTACCGTTAATTAAGCTTATTTCTTTACTTTTAAATTATTTTTGATACTAAGCATCCATAGCCGTACATTGGCATACGGGGAATATAGCTGCGTAGAGCAATCTATTGATCGCCATTAAGTCCACAATTAGCTAGCATTGACATCTGCCTAGGGGTATCACTTTGAAGTTTTTGCTTTCATTATAAAGTCAGTTGACTCGAAAAGTGTTAACTTTTCAGAGCATAAACAAGTTCTTTTTGTAAAATTAATTACAAATTTATATGCCCCTTTAATATTAATTCGTTGACCCTGGAACAACCTGTATATAAGTATATGAGACGCTGATTATTTAAATCTGCCTCCAAAAAGCTTCTATAAACTACGGGAAAGTGTACTATTGCATTATTTCGTTTCAAACATTTTCGCTGGCTTCGAGCCAAACTGGTGACAAACAAACACATTTTCTAATATTTATAATATCAATTGTATTCATGGAAGCTACGTTACTGTTATCAGTTGTTCGACAAATGAGCACTTTGTCAGCATTTAATCCCTCAAAATGTCTATATATTTCTTACCTGCAAAAATAGTATGGTATTTTTGTAACAACTGCTTTTTGTAAAAATTATTGGTAAGTGTTATTTTGGTATTGTATTATATTCTTTTGGTAGTAAATATTTATATCATTCAGAACTTGCATTACAGTCGGGCCAATTTAATAGGCCACATTTGACATTTGTTCATAGTGAGGTGACCTGCTTAAACACTCCGATTATGGTGAAAAAATCGATATTTACTTCAAACATATGTGAATCGAATACAGTTATTATGGAAAAGTACTTTTTTTTTAATTTTAATAGGCAAACGAGCAAATGGATTACTTGATGGTAAGTGATTATCGCTGCCCGCAACAACAGATGTGTTGGCGGCCTTTTAAATGTGAATACACTCTTTTTTATAGGTACTGTATTAATATATTATTTCTCTGTTAAAGAAGTTATTATTATTTTTTTTATTATAAAACAAAAGAATAACATGTTTTATTTTAATAAAAATTTGACTCAAAAAAAAAATCAAATCAAAATAATCTTTATTCAACATAGACCTTTACACGCACTTATTGACGTCAACAGACAAAACAAAAAACAAAGCTTAAAAAAAGAAAACAAAACCTTGTCCGTACGTACGAATAAGGAAAAAAAGAAAAAAATAAAAAAATTGACTCGACACCTGTTCGGAAATTGGGAGAGCCTTCTCGAGAAGAATAGGCAAGAACTCTGAAGGTCTATTTTTTATCTCCTCTTTAACAATGTAATAATTACAATAATATAAGGGGCCATTCATTTATTACGTAAGACTATTTTCGCTAGTTTTTGACCCCTTCCCCCCTATTATAAGAAAAAATAAGAGTAGGCCGACCCCCTCCCCCTGTTAAATATTTATTACGTAAGAATCTAAAGGAAAAAAAAAACAATTTTTTTGAGTAACAATTTTTAGAAATGTTTATTTGTACTTTACAAAGGTGCTAATAATTTTTAATTTTTGGTAGTAATAAACTTTGTTTGGTAGTAATAAACTTTGGTTTTAAGCATTCATCTTAAAATCAAACATCTGTAAATCTTTACCTACGTAAGATTTTCAGTCCAGGGGCTCAAAACCCACTCGGAAAGTGGATCGGCCACTGGAACATCTCTGATAATAGGCGCTGCTTCTAGTTGGTTATACACGTCGTCGACGTCGTCGACGTCCATCCATTCCACATCAGCCCCGATGCGGCACAAAACTTCTTTGCCTCGCCTTGAATATATGGCTAAAGCTTTTTCCTTTTTAATATTTGAAATACGGCCATGAAGTTTTTTGTGAAGTTGCGCTGCCTTTTTCGATGCAAAGTATTTAGAGCATACTGAACAAATTCTTTCTATGAGCGCATCTTGTATTGATGGACAGTAAAAATCGTAAGGAACAATCTTGAATGGGGCCTCAACTTCCATGTTTAATGATTGTCGCACAAACAAAGATGCAAAGTGATCGGATGCTTTAACATCCTCTGGGGAAGGAAATATGAGCGAAGATTCACTTCTTAAAGGATATGGTGGAGGAAAAAACCCTTGCGGAAGGATTTTACGAATATCACTCCTTATATCACCACAGCATTCCTTATTAGTGCATTTTACAATTTGTAAAAAATATTGGGACTCTTGCACATGTCTTGTATACCAATGTTGATCATTTAATACATCTGTCATTTCTCCAACGTCGTCATTATCTGGAGGCAAATATTCTGCTACTACTGGTTCATTATCTATAATAATTGAACTCCAAATCTCTGACAAAATTTTACCTGCCTGAGCAAAGTTTTTCAGCTCTAAATCAGAATTGGTTGTTTTTCCCTTTGCATCGAGATGGTTGCCGAAGGTATCATGCGGTAGTACCAGACCAGACAATGGAAGACTCAATGGTGCCATACGTCGTTCAACCCTGTTGAATGCACTTCTACCAGGTGCATTTGTTGCTACAAAAACAGCATCTAAGTTAAGCTCCTTAAATTTTTTTATTGCACTTGCAATAACTTTTGGATACCTTGGATTTTCGTCAGGGCCTCCATCGACTGAAAATATAACCACTGGTTTTGAGGCAAAATCTGCGAACTCTGGCAGTTGTAAAATACGATTGAAGTCAGAATGGTGAGTTTTTGCAGTAGACGACGAGTGTTTGCCAGATCTGATTGCAATATATGTAGGGCCACTGTAAGTGACAGCATCAGGTCTACCCATTCCTCCTTTTTCTATCCGCATTGCGCCATAAACGGACGGTATTAATTTATGGCGCTCTGCAATCACCCAATCGTGATCTGGAAGACGGATACGATACTCCAGATGCATTATTGCTGGTGACTGTTTATGAGCAGCCGTCATTCCAATGGGTACTCTTGCTTTGTCATCCTGTGAAAAAAAATCCGTTTCAATTACAAAATATTATTTAACGAATCAAATTTAGGTTGGTGAGCAAAAAAGCACCTGTGATATGAAGAAAACCTGACTTGGGCCAAGTATAGATGCAAGATTCTCTAGATATCTAATAGTTGCTGTACAAAAATGTTGATCGACATGAGATTTATGTAGATCTGTTGTCGCTCTAACTAGCTTCACGGGAGCCGTTTTAACATGTTTTTTGCCTTCATTTGTTCGTGAATCGCGGGGTAGCAAACGAAGATAGGTAGCACTTCGGGATAATTCGAATCCTTCCTTAAGAAGAGCTTGATGTAGATCATCAAGAGTGCGACATGAACGAACCATCTGTGACCTTCTCCTTTCATCGGTTTGACTTCCAAACATAGCTATATTAGTAATAGCATTAATAAGTTCGGATTGATCCTCTTCGAGTCTTGGGCGGCCAGGACTGTCTGCAAGCCGTATCTGTAAATTTAATTTATTTTAGCAACATTTGGCATGTTGAACAAATAAATAACACTAGTTTACACAGTTTTTATCCTTTGAATTTTGAGGGTGAATTTTTCTTTGTTCAATCAAATATGGAATGAAAATTTGAAGTTTAAAAATTTTTATCACGTCACAGTTTTTTCCATTTAAATACATGTTAGAAATATATACAACGTGACTGGTAAAGAGTATATAAAGCCCACAGGGGGTGACTCAGACCGTTAATATGAACAACTTTTTCTATGGGACCAATACTGAAAACTCGAAAAAAAATTGACATTTTCATACAAAAGTGTTTAGCTAGTCTGGCAAATTGTATGGGAATGTCAAATTTTTTTTCGAGTTCTCAGCATTGTTCCCATAGAAAAAGTTGTTCATATTAATGGTCTGAGTCACCCCCTGCGGGCTTTATATACCCTTTACCAGTCACGTTGTATAGATATACATTTTACGTTGTTAAACAAAATCATTCGATTCTAAATATTTAAAAAATTTGACGTGATAAAAAATATTCATCGCCAGTGTTTTGTTTGGTAGCCTTATTTGAACAAAAAAAAAATGGAAATAATCTTTAGGACTAGAAAAAAATAAAATTTTGTAAACCAGTGTAATTGAATGTATATGGGTATAATCGGATAATTACTTTTTTGGTTACATCTGGATGCTCTTCACAAATCTTGGTCAGCAAAGTTTTTTGCTTTTTCCTATATTTCGATTGGTATTCAGCATTTCGTTTTTGAGAAATCAGTTTTTTCTTCTCCATTTCTAAATCAGATTTTACGCGTTTTATCTTTTTATCTATATCTATGCCTCCTAATCCACTGTCACGGGCGGTGAGCTCGGCGTTTAACTGTGATTCAAGATAAGTAATTCGTTTTTCGGTATTGGACTGTGCTGGCGTGATGTGTTTAGGCTTTAATATCTTATTAATCTGGTCGTCGTCTTCAGATTCAGTTTTACTTTCAACTTTTTCTACTTCTGGAGGATTTGATTGCTGGGTTGTATTTAAATCTGTTGTTGTTACAGGTCTTTGTCCACAAGATGGGTAAGAAATACTTGCCTTAGTAAAAAACTTCATTGAGTTAACTTTTTTCGTCGCATATTTTTCATTTAGGCTTCTTATTTTGTCCAATATTTGGTTTTGGAAACTTTTAATATCTTTACCGTGATTCGCCTTTGCCGCTTTCCAAAAAATATTACAATCTTCTTGGATTTTTTGACCGGAACGTCCCGAATACGTATAACATTTTTTGTATGCATCAAATAACCTTTTATATAAATCGGCGTTTGACAAGGAATCCATGATTAAAACACAATAAAGACACAACACTATACTACTGACACTGGGCAATTGACATACATCAATAAAAGAAACTATTCGCACACTTCAATAATTCAATTACTATTTAATTACAATATTAAAATCATTAACGCAATAAACGAGTATTGTTTACGCAAGCAAGTGACGACTAATCCACACAGACCCGCACCTCCCGCACTGCGCCTCGGGGGAACTCCCCGCTTGTGTGGATCCGTTGCCATGGAAATGGATATTGTACCTATACGCATACGCAAATCTCGGCACGCGCGCAGTGTCCCGCGCTTTTTAAAAGTATAATTGCAACATTGCGCATTTGTGATCTTACGTAAGAACTATCAAGACTCCCTCCCGCCTCTTTGTAAGAAAAAATAAGACATGGCCGATACCCCTCCCCCCCTAAATCGTCTTACGTAATAAATGAATGGCCTAATACACATATGTATATAGATACAATCATACTATTAATTCATGGTCAAACTGACTGACTATAATTCATGGTGAATAATGCTTTCACAAGTAATCATTGCATTCATTCGATTTATGAGGGACATCACTTACGTATAGACTTCACTGAACGCAACATTGTAACAACGGTCATTTGTGCATTTCCAAACTAAAAAAATATTGAATATTTTATGTCCGCCATTACAAGGTTAGTTGAGGAATTTTAATGAAATGTCAAATGTGGCCTATTAAATTGACCCGACTGTAATATATGTATTTTTATTTTTGACCAATGAATAAACTCAAGTTAATGACAAAAAGGGGAAGTCTTATAGTAGTAGCTCCTATTATTGAAATTTTGAAAGAAAAGAGACTTTCCAGTATGGTCACGTATTAACAAGAGAGAATGATCATGTCACTAGGAAAGTTATGAACATGATGGGCGTGCAGGGAGAGGAAGATGAAAGAGAAGGTGGATAGACTATGTGAATGATGATATTGAAGAAGGGAAGTGAGTATTGGAATTTGGAAAAGGGCATGAGAAAGAAAAAGGCTATTGAAAAAAGTAAAAATAGGTAAAAAACTTTTTAATTTAAACGGTTTTATGTTAAACATACATTGCAATGTTTAAGATAAATGTACTAAAAATGTACTAAAAACCAAAAAATAATAAAATAGATACAGTCGTGGGAATTATAAACATATGATAGACTAGACTAAAATAAAACCGTGGGGCACATCAATTGTCTACAATCGTTGTGTTGTTTCAATGTGCCCCACGGTTTTATTTTAGTCTAGTCTATGCATATGTTTATAATTCCCACGACTGTATCTATTTTATTATTTTTTGGTTTTTAGTACATTTTTAGTACATTTATCTTAAACATTGCAATGTATGTTTAACATAAAAACGTTTAAATTAAAAAGTTTTTTACCTATTTTTATTTTCTAGTTTTTAGTTTTTATTTCGCATTATTCTCTTTTAAAACCTAAGTTATCCGCCATTTTGTAGAGACCGCCATTTTGGATTTTAATTTTATATAGTACATTATATTCTACTAGTTGAGCACTTTCATTTGATACCCATATTGATAGGATTGATTAAACCTAAGTTTTCCGCCATTTTGTAGAGGCCGCCATCTTGGATTTTAATTTTATATAGTACATTGTATTCTGCTTGTTGAGCCTTTCATTTGATACCCATATTGATGGGATTAATAAAACCTAAATTGTCCGCCATTTTATAGCGGCGGCCATGTTGAATTTATAATGATAATGAATAAATATAATTGTATTGTCACCAAAATCCAAAGTGTATACAAAATTTCAGATTAATCGGTTGACAGGAAGAGGGTGAAATTTGATTTACTAAATTTGACCCAAGAATGAATGAACCGGGCTGAGCTAAATAAAACCGTTTAAAAAACGGGTCGCATTCTTCCGTAACGATGTAAAGAATTCTGAATTACTTGTAATGGAACTTTTTTTTATTCTGCTGAGGAAAATGTATTGAATTGCATACCCCGAGAATCGGTGGTTATATGGGGCTCTCCTCCCTAGAAGGAGAAGGCCTACACACTAAAATCCTTAGCGATATCCCTCACTACGCTTGGGCACGAGCGCGTCATCCCGAAGGAGAGCTGCATCGCGCTCTGACGAGGCCATGGGAACCCTTGCGGACACTACCAAACCACCACGAGGGTGACCGCCGGATACTTCCGGCCGTCCACCGACCCAAAATGGGTCCCATGGACGACAACCACTCCCACTTAAAGAAGAAGGAGGGCTTCGCCCGTCCGCCACTGGCCGCTAGAAGCAGCCCGCCAGGTTGAACCCGGCCGCCCCACGCCCCCTCTCTCGAGGGGCCCGCTGTCAGACTATTCAGTCATCAAAAAACGTTGCCCAGGGTATCCCACGAGGAGGTTATCTGACATCGCACCCTACTTGTAATGGAACCTAAACTAACTTATCCTGCTCATTTTGAACCCTGGCAAACAACAGACGAGGCTCTAGTTCTACACATTAACCTGCACTGGGACAGGGTGTTGTGATATAAAACCTACCTATGATTCCCATAAAAGACTGATCGATTTGTAGATCATATCTAATCGTTATTTTGATGGTTTCCAGCAGTAGGCGTTTTTTGGCTAAAATTGACGGCGACGATTAATTATAGGCTTTATTTATTAATTTTAATACGCATATTAAGATTTTTTTTTAAATTTCTTGTGGAATGAACTATTGTATTGTAATGTAATTGTGAATAAATTGTAAATAATATTTTGTAGTTCATAAGAACTACAAAATATTATTTACAATTTATTTATTAATATTGGCATTTTTGTTACGTCGCAGAATTCTATATCTATTTAGGCAAGTAATCTTGCACGATCGATCGATGTTTTGTAGCTATGCGCCATAAATGACGGTGAATCTGTGAGTAAATAATAATGTACGATTTTATGGGAACATAAACGCTTGCCCATAAAAATAATCATAAAAAGGGTCTATAAAAGTATAGCCATATAAAATTTTCTGGTTTCATAATTTTCTTTACACACCACACAATATTGTAATGCGAGCAAACTCATATTGTTATTTTTAATGTAAACTTTTTCATAAATGCACGTTTTCAGTTTATTTGTCAAAAGTGTTTTTATATTCTTTTTTGTTTAGTAACTCAACCATTGAATTCAATACTCAGGCTGTTACTCCAGTGATGTGTATCTCTGTAAAGCTTCCTTAATAAGTCACGGTTCATTAATACTTTTCGAAATATAGTGAAGTTAATTGAGTTTGATTATAGCGAAGTTAAGAATTACAATAATACAGATAGATAAAATCTTTATTTTCAAAACGTCTTCATTGCACACAAACATTACCCAGTTCAAACCAAAAGTTGTATGCGCTGCAGAAGTGTAAAAGGGTCGTAGCCTAGTGATTGAAATTACTCACAATAGGATGTGAGCAAAGCGCTGGTATTCTGCAACAACCGAGGGTTTTGTGTTTACCAATAATTTGCGAAGATTTTACATAAAATAAATCATAGTTTGTCCTTATAAATATAAATACAAGCCCATAAATAAATACATATTGAAAACATTTACTCAGAAGTATAAGAAAAAATAATACATAAATAATATTCAAATGAGTTTTACATATAAAGTATAATATCATATCTTTATTTTGATCCATATTGGTTGTCGTAATTTTAATTATATTTAAAGTGCATATTAGAAAAGTATTTAGCCATTCACTAGAAGTTAAAAGTATAGATACTGTTCAAATGGTAAAATCCGCCACCGAGTACGCCTTTGGAATGCCTGTACATCGTTTTTAAAGAAGAAACAGTTTAAAGTGTTTTTTGAATGAAAATTTAGATGTCGCTAAAGAAACGTCAATAAAGAAAATCGTAAGTGCGACAAGAATATTACCATAAGCACTTATATATGTTAAAAAAAATTGTACTAATTTTAAATAGTAGTGAAGTCATTTTTCTACTCATTCGGTTCTATATTTATTTATTTACTTTTACTTTAACCACTGAATTCAACTCGTAGACATTACTGTCTCGTGAAGTGTCTCTATTGGCCAGCTTCCAAAACAAAGTTACAAATCGTGGGTTCATATAATTTTGTTAGTTCAACAGTAGGCTTTGATAGAGTATTCTTTGAGTTTGTTAGAAATTATGCGACTATAATATCGTAGTACTAAATCGTGTTACTTATAGGTACTATATTTTATTACTAAACACTAACAAGCAGCTACGCTTTGCTACAACATCGTTTGTATTACTTTCCGGTTTCCGTAGCAATGCCCGTAGCTCGTAGCTACTGCGTCAGTCGTAACGTCTGTAGCTACAAATTTGAGACTACGCTGTTTTTAAATCTATATCTGATGGATTGTTTTGAAGCTTGTATCCATATATATAGTTTGTATCCATATCCATATATATAGTTTTGAAACGTAAAGCTTATACACTTGTAAGGTAACCTGTAAGTAGAAAGTGAAGATTGTTAGTTAGCTGTTTCCCCTTTTTTATTTTGAGATATAAAAAAGTAGATGAAGAACAAATGAAAATCTTCATTTGTTTTTTTAAACAAGTAACTATTTACTGTATGTGCTATTTACACTATTTTAAAGGCTGAAAGCATTTTATACATAGTTGCTTTTTCGTTAGATATCTTTTTATATATACTGCGGCACTATTTGTATGCCCAAGTCGTAGCAGCTCGCCCCATGTCCGTTATAAAACGTTAAACTTCGTAGTTAACTTCTTGCTTGGAGCAGAATCGCCTTCCACCCAAATATAAAATAGGGTATGTTACCTTTGAAGTTTTAAAAGTCAAATGTACAAACATGTTGCAATTATTAATATATAAGAGCAAATCAGTACTTATTATTCAACGTTCCGTCGAATATAATATTAAACAATGTCATATGAATATATTAATATACTATACGGGCAATAAATCTTTTTTTTAATTAACACATGAGCGAGCATGACAAATTGTGAGGGCCCACTCAGACGCGGATCCCTAAAAATTACCTAAATAATAAATGACATCAACAAAACACATTTCTCTTTGTCAAAGCGGGCGCTCTCTGAGCAATTATTTCAAAGGTTCGATGTTTCTGACAAGCCCTTTGTGTTCGAATTTTGCCCTGTAGTTATTATTCCCCCCACTTATAGGGCTGATGGATACTTTTTCCGTAAACACGTTGGCTCATGTCCGTGGCAAGTCGTTCAAAAGGGCTTCAACGCTGTTCATTGATTGTGTTAGAGTCCAATATTAACATTAAGGTTTAGGGCTGGCAGCATTGTGGAGTCGATTTTTGTTGATTCGAAATGTGGTTTTATTTGTACTATGATGAATTTTCTGTAGACTTGTATGGAAGTATAGATCCCATGCTATATCTTATTGCTTTTGTTGTAACTCACAATGTTTATAGATAATATCCAAGGGAATTAGAAATATCATAGCGGTATTTGCGTTACTTCGTGTGGCAGCCATCTAGTCCACATGTTTATTATTAAAATGTTGGTGTCACTATTTCGGTTATAAGTCCTCTTTTAAGTAATGGATTAGAAGCATATATATAATTAACAAACAGTATTGTAAACGAATATAAAAAAAATATAGCCGAACTGAATTTGATATTCAGTTTGTTTAATTTTAATAGGAAACATGGGTAGTGTTATATTCAAAGTATGTCTTGTGATGAAAACCAGGCATAGCCTAACGAATCGCAAACCTTGGTACATTGCTGGCAAGCAGGATATTTCGGACGCCGCAGCGTTGGTAGGCCTTCCGCAAGATTGGCAGACGATTTGGTGAAGAACGCTGAACGCTAGTGGCGAAGGACCGACCGGTGTAGAAATTCTTGAGGGAGACCAATGTTCAGCAGTGGACTAGATGCCCAGATTGGCTGATGTAATGATAGAAAAACTTACAGTTAATGCTCAATTAAACAAGTAGTTATATAATTAATCATCTTTTACAAATTTTTAAATACTTCGTCCGCGTGGAATTTAGGTGAATAAACGTAAGAGTAGACAAATATAATCAGAAAGCTTCGAACTGCTAAGCTATTGGGAGTTACACGTGTTATTGTTAGTCAACTATAAAATATAAATATATGCTGTCGTGGGATATTTTTTATATAAAATTAAGGAGAACATTTCCGATATATGATTTCTATGTAGCTTTAACCATTAAGGTTGCACTCGCGATATAAGCTTCCGCTTAAAAAATATAGTAACTTCTCCCGTTTTTCCAACATTTCTCTTCACTGCTCTGCTCCTATTGATTATAGTATGATGAAAATATTCTATAACCAGCTCAGGAGTATGAAAAATAATTGTACCAAGTTTCGTTACTGATTACATTTTTGGCATCAGTGTCGATCCCTAATAACCCCCTGATAGTTATTTTGAAAATATATTTCATGTTCAGAATTGACCTCTCTACAATGTATTATAAGTATAGATCATTTAATATAATGGCTACCTAACATCAATCAATACATAGTATAAAACAAAGTCGCTTTCGCTGTATGTCCGTATGTATGCTTAGATCTTTAAAACTACGCAACGGATTTTGACGCGGTTTTTTTTAATAGATAGAGTGATTCTTAAGGAAGGTTTGTATGTATAATAATGCATAATATAGTAGAGAAACACTGATAAATTTAAAGGTTCTAATGTGATGTCGTAAATAAGCACGTTTTTTTGCGCTTATATTGCAAACGCTGGCTGAACCCTACGAGATAGACCAAAATAATGTACTACAGTATTGTACAACTTACAAAAATCCACAAAAAAGTCCGCGATGGTATATGTCTATCTCTTAGGGATAACCCACCATAACCATTTTTTCACTGCACCCGTGCGAAGCCGGGGCGGGTCGCTAGTAATAGTATATAAAAATACCAAACGCAACAATAAACATAAAATGTAATAGATTTAGGTATTCGAAATGAATAAACGTGTACGTAAACCATGACGTTCCTCGTTATGCCGCCTGCAGAATTAATAATGTAAAATGAAGTTAATTAACAATCCGCGCGAACCTCGTGGCTTGAAAAAGAGTGCCTTTCATGCTACCGAGTCAGTTCTTGCGTGGGTTTATGTTGCGTAATGAATTCGTATGTCGCGAAACATTCGGAATATGTTGCACACGCGCTGACTACCTCAACATAGATTATATATGGAGAGACTGACAAACCAAAACATGTTTCATGAAATCAGTATCTCTTGATTTTTTAAATCTTAATTTTGAAGAATCTAAATAATTATATTTTTATATATAAATTATGAAAATAAATCCAACTAGACCAGATTTGGACCCGTGTTTTCAACATGTCATGTTGGTACTCATTGACCATAGTAGAATTAAGATCTAGACACTCGAAAGTATTTACCATTGTAATTGTCCTAAAATCACTTTTTCTATTTTCACTTATTTTTTTAATTGTTTCTTGCCATTAAAATTGATTATCGTAGTGTGCATTTAAAAGTGCAGTAAACACGCAGTCACTCAGTACAATAATCAAACAAATAATTCTTAGTAGTTTCTTAAATAGTTATGTTTGTATCGTCATGCTAAAAAAATATTATTGTAAAATTGTGAAAATACATAATTAATTTTCAATTCTTTCTTTTATCAAATACTTTTACTTTTTTTTTGTTATGTTTGTCGATTCCGGTATTATACGATGTACAGGTATTTAAGTATTCAGTCAATTGATATCTGTACACATTTACTCTGTGACTCCAATGTTTTTTTTTGTTATACGGATGTTTCCTATTGTGAAAAGAGTAAAATTTTGTTAATAAACTCGTTGACAGATGCTGCCTTTTCTGTGAAAAGGAATCTGTATGTGTCACGTCCATGTTTTGTCTTTTTTATGTAAAATTTGGTGTTATTACTTTTGGCTTTGATTTGATGTAACGTTTTTGCGATTAAATATGTGCTATTAAATTAAATTCATAATATATTGAGTTTTGCTTATTGAGAAAGTCAGTGGATATACTTATGTCTGCGCTCGACTAGAGAATGCTGAAGTTAAATAAAATAAGACTCCATTAAAGTTCGACTGGCGATTCCGTTGAGAAAGGGTGATGCCGCAAAACGTCATCAGATCGGTGTCATTGCTATGTTCCAATTTTAAGAGCAAGAGCTTTTTTATTTTATATCACATTACAACTTACACTGTGGTTCTTGTAATAGTTGCAGATTTTATGCGAATCCTAGAAGCATGCACTATAGGTGACTGTAAACACTTATCAACAGATAGGCAATTTACCTCTTTGTTAATATACTTTAAAAAAAAATGATCTTGGTTTTTATCTTACTTATATTATAAATTCGAAAGTAATTCTGTTTTTCTGTCGCGTTTTAAACTGAAAATGCTGAACCGATCTCAATAAAATTTTGTAGGAAGTACATAGTTTGTTTAATGCTAAAAAACTCTTCTTTGCATAGGACCCTTCCTAAGGGAATGAAAATTTGACTCAGAGAAGGTTATAGGGAAAATTTTCTTACGTGTCAATATTACATTCCTAAGAGAAAATTTGGTAAAAACAGCTGAACGGGTTTTGGTGCAATATAGTAAAATGATGATTTCAGACACGGGGTTAGAACATAAGGCAATTTATAACGCGAGAAACCTAGCATATATACATACTATAAACTTTGTATAAGTTAATAGAAATTATTATTTTCATATTTCTACTACGCGGTCCGCGAGCTGAAAACAAAACACTGATTAGCGCCCGATTCCTTCGCCCATAATAAATGTCTCGTTTGTCAAATTTTATGGCGGGTCGGCACGGTTTTATTGAGTTAAGGCATTGTCCGTTATTGATGGCCCCAGATCACTTGTTAGGCAGTAAAGCTATTTGTGATCGATCCTCGCTCGTTACCATTAATGTGTTCGCGAAACGGTCATTGTTGTATTAAACTTTCAGGCATAGTATAAATGTTATATAGTAAGCTCCATCAGTGCTTTACAATGCTTTTATAATGCTGAGATTTGTGGCGTTGGAAGAACTCCTACAAGGGGGATCGATTATTTAGCGAAAATCGTAGGAAGACGCGGTGCAGCTCCGTTGAGATTATTGAGGGGGCCTATGTAATGTTAAGTGATTACAGTCGCCTACAGTGCAACATATGACATAAATTGTGAAGTTATGATACTGAGAAATTTCGCTACTTCTTATTATGTTACCTTAATTGACTAATCAATAGATTTTCATAGAATATTATAATTAATTGATTTTTTTTAATTTAATATTACGTTTTTTACACTATTTTATAATTATAAAGGGGTCATTAGATAATTATTCATAGTTTATATAAGAAAAATCAACGCAAAATTTACGTTTTACGGAATTATTATTCTTTTTATTCCATACGGTGGCAGACGAGCAAATGGCCCACCTGATGGTAAGTGGTAACCATCACTCATGGACATCTGCAGTGTCAGGGGCACAGCTGAGCCGCTGCCTACCTGGAGAGAAATACTCTTTTTAAGCCTCGTTTGAAGTTAGACATATCGTAGCGCTCAGGAAACACCGCAGCTGGGAGCTCATTCCAGAGTTTGCATGTACGCGGAAAGAATGAACGCTGAAACCGAACTGTACTAGACAAGATCGGTTCCAGGCGATATAGATGAACTCTCGCACCACCTGCGGTGGCAGGTGGTGCGATGGTAAAAAGGTGACGAAGGCACCATTGCAAATAGTTCCTCAGAGCACTCTCCTTTAAAGAGCCTATAAAGAACACACAGAGAGCCAAAGTCTCTCCGCTGCTCCAAGGTCTCTGTTGAGGCCGTAATATTGGGATCACCGATGATATGGAAAGCACGCCTTTGCAGGGAGTCAAGAGGGTCGAGTTGATATTTGGGGGCTCCAGCCCAGAGGTGTGAGCAGTACTCCATATGCGGCCGTATTTGAGCCTTTATTCCTTTACTTCTGTTACAAGGCAGCTCTTCAAGTTTTCAAATTGTTCCATTCTAGGTCGACAGTAAGTACCCTGTTTTGATTTTGTGTGAGTGTCAATAAATGCAAAAAATATGTTTTGTGTTTTTGGTAAAGCAAAAACAAAACGCTTAATATTATATCGAATAACATAAGTGGCACTGTTTACAATAAGTCGATTTGAGATAATTTAAATAAAGTTTTGAAATAGTAGATATAAAAATGAAATTTTGGGTTTGTGCTTTTTTGTCGTATTATGGTAAGGATATCAAAATAAGTGGATAAATAAAAAAAACTGTTTTATAATATTTGCTCAACTATTGTGTTATATGTTATTACTTCGTGTCAACTGTTATGATTGTAGGTCAACTACAAGAGCTTTATAGATTTTAATTCCCTTGCGAGTATCAGTATATGCAAAAAAAGTAATGTAATGTTTTCAGATTTTGTCCTATATTTTTGTTACATAATTTTGCTCCTAGCCTTCCTGTGTTGGAAAAGTCTAGGAGACTATATGATTCTGCTTTGTGCTCTGTAATTTTTACATAGAAGTTTGATTTTTTCACTGCTGCGCAAGAGATTGTGAACTGGAGATATGATACCTATACCCATTCTTGTTAAAAAGGGTCTTCACAGACGGTAAAGTGTGTGGTAAGAATAAAAATAATATGTAGTACTGTAAAGAAAAACATAAAAATTGAACTAATTTTGATTAGTCAACTGTACGTTCGCCTCTAATCCCAACTTAATATTATAAATGCGAAAGTGTGTTTGTTTGTTTGTTTGTTTATTTGTTTGTTTGTTTGTTTGTTTGTTTGTTTGTTTGTTACCTCTTCACGCTTAAACTACTGCACCGATCATCACGAAAATTTGCATACACATAGTCTGTGGTACGGGGAAGGATATCACATTTTATCCCGGAAGAAAGTAGCTACTGTTCCCGTGGGATCGAAATTAACGCGGACGGAGCAACGACGGGCGGAGCCACGGGCAAGAAATTTCAAAATTCTTTCACCTTTGGAAAGCTACATTATCCCCGAGTAACATAGGCTACTTTTTATCCCGGAAAAATCGACAGATCCCACGGGATGCGCAATAAAGGCTTCGCTCAAAAACTACTGCACAGATTTTCATGCGGTTTTCATCAATAGATAGAGTGATTCTTGAGCAAGGTATTGCGGTATTTTTTATCTTGGCAAAACGGATAGACCCACGGGAAGCGCGATAAAACTTCGCGCCGTAAATCGACTTCCGCGCATATGTAGCCGTGGGCAAAAGCTATGACCCTTAACCCTCTATAGACCCAATCCCGAAATCCACGCAGGCGAAGCCGCGGGCAGAAAGCTAGTTTGTAATAAAGAACTATTGCAGTGCTTTTCTTCTGTATATTATAGCAGCACAACAACAGTATTTTTTATATACTTGAATTTTTTTTGCTGTCACAGAGCTTCCAGAACCAGATGGTCAAGATATTTGACCTTAACCTTCAAACCAGACCATAAAGTTAACACCTCAAACCGCTTTTTCATTTATTTCTCGAGGCATTGTTAAATTGTGTTATAAGTCAAATCGTGTTATCGTACCCGCAATCGTCGAGCATGTATGAGGAATGTTATGAAAGTAGATGAAGCGAAAGAGATATGTAAGGACCGTAGCAAGTGGAAGGACGTAATCTCTGCCTACCTCCGTGGGAAAAAGGCGTGAATGTATGTATGTATGTGTTATAAGTCAAATTAATGCAATTTTAGTACATTGAGTTTCTGCTACACAGTAACAGCGCCCCGTACAAAATTTCGTTACAAATATTTGTCTACGTTGACTGCAATTGAATTTATGTTCACAGTAGATACAAAGGTCCTTCGATCCGAAATATTTATAACTCGTTTTTAGCGTCTTTTACGTTGTCATTGTGTGCAAATCGTACATGCTTGTTTACACAACCGCGTTCGGATATATTATTAATTTATTTAATAATAATATAGCTCTTATTATTATTTTATATACAGTCTAATGAACTCGGTCTACTATTAAACATTTATACTATGTTACAGGTCAATGTTCTAGACGTCGATCGATGTTAATATTTTCGCTAGATACGGAAGCTTATGCAATAAAGATACGTGTAAATTTAGAGATAGAGTTCAGTCTGGCTTGGTTACTTTAGCTAGATAGAAGTGTTCAGAATTAGTGCTTTCGTTGGCAGTTTCTATAAGGTGACCTTTCAAACATTGAGCGAAGTTGAAGCGGTATTAATAATTTATATAGACCTAACGGCGAACCATTATAATAATGACTCTTTGCTAGTTATTTTGAAAGTGATCAATCATAAGTCTTGTTTTCTTTAGTTAGGGAGTATGTTTAGCGAAATTATCTTTATTAAGTGCTCCTACACTGCCATTATAAATATTTACAAATATTTTCTAATACTGACTGTTTACGAACATGTATTATTTTGTAAATATTTACAATGGACTATCCGTCAACATCACGTGATCATTACTATGCCATTAATACTCCGAAAAAAAGCCCTATGGACGTATGTTTTGTGCCAATGTGTCCATCTACTACAAATAAGTTTCCTAATAAATTGTTTTTGACGGGACCTTCTGACTCAAAACTGAGAAAAATGTGGTTTCAAGCGCCGAAGAGGAATGACATTTATTCCCCAATGACTTTATTTATTTATTATTTATTTGTTCGATGCTGTGAAGACCATTTTTTATTGTAAGCTTAGTTAATCTGCTTGTACACAAAAGAAACAGTTACCTACCTAACACTTACCCAAACTTTTCAATGTCTTTTTGTTTAGTCCCTTTCATTTCTACACTTGAAAACTGCACTTTTGACTAAAAAACCGGCCAAGTGCGAGTCGGACTCGCGCACCGAGGGTTCCGAACAAACCTGCAAGGTTTACAAAGTTCGTTCATTACGACAATCGAGTCATAACTATGGTATTTTATTGCAAAATGAAATTCATAACATTACAATGAGGAAAGTTGGAGGACTTAAAATTTTAAGCTTTTCGGAATTTTTCTGTTACCTGTGCTGTAAGCTATTGCTTCTTACCAAATTTCGAGATTCTATGTCAACGGGTAGTGGTCTTTACGTTTTAATTCCCTTGCGTGTAGTTGCGAGTTTCAAAATATGCGGTATCAACGGTTGTACTTTTGCGTTTTTGCGTTTTTGCGTTGACTTAGATTTTTTTTTTCACGGGTTAAAGGCAATTAGATCTAAGTATTTGATATGAATTTCAACTTGATAGCTCTACGCGTTCATGAGGAAAAAAGTAATAAGTTTATATTTATTAAAAAATATATATTTTGTAATGTAACTAAAACTTTAAGGTTTTCGGAATTTTTCCTTTAAAACGTTGTTTTCCTATAAAACGTTGCTTCATGCCAAATTTCAAGATTCTAGGTCGACTGGAAGTACCCTTTAGGTTTTGATTCCCTTGCGAGTACTTGCGAGTTTCAAAATATGCAGCTTAAATTGCTGTTTCTTTTGATTGCGTTGACATAGAAAATTGATTTTTGTTACAGCTTAAAGGTATTATAGACCTGAGTATTTGGTATAAATTTCAATTTAATACCTCTACGCGTTTATGAGGAAATGGGTAGTAAGTTTAAAATTATTAAAAAATATAGGATATTATGTGATGTAACTAAAATTTTATGGTTTTCCTAATTTTTCCTTTATCTATGCTATAAGACGTTGCTTCGTACCAAATTTCAAGATTCTGAGTTCACGGGAAGCACCCTGTAGGTTTTGATTCCCTTGCAAGTGTCGAAAATTTGCGGCATAAACGGCTGTATCTTTTGATTGCGTTGGCTTAGAAGTCTGATTTTTTCACAGCTTCAAGGGACAGTAGACCTGAGTAATTGATATAAATTTCAGCTTCATACCTCCACGCGTTCCTGAGAAAAAGGGTCTTGACAGACGGACGGACAGACGGACAACAAAGTGATCCTATAAGGGTTCCGTTTTTTCCTTTTGAGGTACGGAACCCTAAAAATGTCACTACCATGTCAACATTAACTTTTTGCAGAGTCCTAGAATCTGCTTTGGCAAACTCAACTTCCATTTTTATTCAAAAAACGCAATTCATTTTGGTTTAATTGTTTACTTTTACTACAACTTATAACCCCAAATAAGTCGTCATAATAGGAGAGACGTCACTGAACGCTGATTAGTGTTTTAAATCCGTTCCGTTTCACGTTACTTTTGACTCGTAATTATTGTTAAAAACAACATTATTTTAAATGTAAACCTTGCAGTGGCCCTACTTTTATATTTTTTTAGCATTTTAATAACAAAATTTTCATAAATATTATAATTGCATGTTCCCCATTTAAGGATACAAAGAACTTAAGTGTTACATAATATACAAAGAACTTGTTCGGAAATTGGGAGTTCCTTTCAGAGAAGAACAGACAAGAAACTACAAACTATTAAAGTCAAATTCTCCTCTATCTATTTACATCTTTTTTTTTTGATGGGAGGAAATGCGACCTTATGCACCATGACACCGCGCTGGCAAGGCGCGAGCCGTGTGTGGGGCTCTCCGGTCATAGAGGACCGGCCTACCCACTAAAATCCCCCCGAGTTCTCTAGGCCCATACGGGGCACATGGCGGGGTGCGCTTTCGATCTATTTACATCTACACAACAGATATACATACGTCCGGTAAAGACAGTTATTTATTTAATACAGAATCATTAAATTATGTGTAATAAAAATTAAATTCTACTATTTTCATCATTTAAGAAATCATTAAGCTTGTTGTGATGCAAATCAGTAACACTTTCTGGAAATGTATTGTAGAAATTTATACATTTCCTTATGAAGGAACCCCTTGTTTTTTGAAGCTTGAGCGTTAGAATGACAAGTATATTAAAATTTCTCGTGTTTGAATTTCAAAATTTGTATAGTGTGTTTTGTCAAATTTGTATATAATAGCTTTAATTAACGTTAATTAAACTGGCTATAATTGGACATATGCTTCAATAGCTAAGCAATGAGAAGTTAATTTTCTGTTGGTGATCGTAAATGTCTTGAGACGGAAATAACTCCCAGCATTGAACGGATTTCAAATAAAATGAAAATTCTTTTTCTTATTCGTTAGTATTGAAGTCTGTTCAAGTTTACGCTACGGTGCGCAAAAGCCTTAGACGGAGTTATGAGTAGTGAATAGGGAGTTCAGCCGTAGTGCACAGCCGAGCTTTCCCTTTTAGGGATCTCGCGTAACGAAAATGATAATGGTATATCGAAATTTTTTATCCAAAAAAAACATCCTTTTGTATATTTTCAACTTTTAATTGACAATTCAGAAGACTGCATGCATTAAGATACGTGATTCCAGTCACCTATAGTGCATGTGGTTCCTATAAGTGCCGCAAAAATGTTTTTTCCTTACAAGAACTTCAAACAAATTCTTCAAATGCAATTTTTGCAACCACTTTTGTACGTCAAAGATGCCACTGTACGATGTACCTTGTACTGGAATACTGGCAAGAACCAGGAAGAAAACCAGAAAGGGCTATTTTTTTTCTCCCTGTGTCAATTCAGAGTCGTCAATTAGAAACTGGCCTCAGAGAAATAGGCCTGAACCCAAATTCCTTTACAAGCTTAAATAAGTTCTCATTATATCTATAAGAGCTATAGTTTCAATATGTTATTTATTATAGTCAAAATATCATATAAATTAAACCCAAGCATGTTATAAGTTGAATAATCCTTAACAGTACAATAACCTATTTTTATGACACTGTGGAATATACCCTAAAAGAGTCTGTAGTTTTTTAATACCTGTAACCCGCAAGCAGCTTATTTTCATTTCTCGTGTTTAATTTATGAATTTAAATTTTTATTATTAAAGTGATTATGGGTTTATAAACATAAATTAAATTTTCATAACCATTATTAATTAGTATATTGACTTGCTAAGATTGGAATGGAGGATTTATTCAAAGAAATCAATATTTAAATGTTGATTTCTTTAAATAAATCCTTCAGAGATTCCAGAGTGTAAATTGAAAACGATGTAGAGCTTTGAATTCACAAATTTTTGTTTTTTCACAGGGAAATTCCCTGCTTTTTTACATTAAATAAAAGAACACAGCAAAGTTAACACTGCTATTTCACTGCAGTAATTAGTAAAACGAAAGTCTTCTCAGGTCCTTTGTAACTGTTTCCTTTCTTTTCTTTAACTTAATCCTCTGACTATACGGAACCGTTCTTAAATTGCCGAACGCGCCTACCATTCTTTTATGTACGTAGTTTTTATTGTTCCTGAAACTAAATTCCTCTTTATGCGAAGGCCTATACAAACAGGGCCCTTATGAAGACAGGCGTTTTGTTTATACGTTCCGAGTTCGACAAAATGGACCGGACTCTCTTCCATAAATAAACATGGGAAATTATTTTTATTTATAGACTTTAACTTTCCTCATGTGAAATATAGTTTTTTACTGACCCGTGAATATCTTTTGTGTGCGATATATCGTGGCAAGCGGATAGTGATTTATTTTCAAAGTTTGTGCTTATGGCATTAGGTGGCCGGTTCATTATTTTTCATATCTTGGATCTAAAGCGGGGACAAAATTTAAGAATACATCGCATTTACATCGGTTGGACAAGCTTGTCAATCTTTATAGTAATGTTAATTGTTATTATCTGTTATTCAATTAAATATACTTTCTAGGAGGTAGACTCTGTACCAGGGTCATCTGTATGGGTACCTCCGTCTTACCTATTTCCGCCGCCAAACAGCAGGGTTCGCTTTGCTGTGTTCCGGCGTGAAGGGTAAGATAGGCAGTGAAATTACTGGGTACTGTGACTTTACATCTTATGTCACAAGTTGGCAACGTACACTGTGGTTCTTATGAGGTTTGCAGATTTGCTGCGAATCTCGTGGGAACCACATGTACTATAGGCGACTGTTACCACTTACCATCAGGTGGGCAGCCTGCTTGTTTGTCAACTTTGGCAATAAAAAAAATATATATTATTACAATATGTATCATCCTTACAAATTTAATATAATCAATTTTAATTACACGTTAAAGGCAGCTCCATTGAATAGAGTGAATGAAATTCGTGACCTAGGTGTGGTGCATGACTCCAAATTGTTATACGAAAAACACATAGATTATATAGCCAATAAGGCGAATAAAATGCTAGGTTTTGCCAAGAGATCATGTTCTCAATTCACAAACATAAAAACAATCAAAATACTGTATTGTTCATATGTTCGCATCATTCTTGAATATTGTTCACAGATTTGGAACCCCCAGTACAAAACTTATATAAGTAGATTGGAGACAATACAACATACATTCTCAAGATATTTACAATTTAAATGTAAAAAATACGATGACAGTTACGAGGCTAGATGTAAAAGACAGCACTTGCTCCCTCTTTGTGTACGCAGAAAAATAAGCGACATTACATCCTTAGTAAAAATAGCACAGTCCAGAATAGACTCCCCCTATCTCCTTGATAAATTACAACTTAAGGTCCCCAGTAGGTCTGCTAGATTATAATGCTCGCTCTTTGTACCTTACAGCCACACCAACTATCGGAAGGGTTCATTTTTCGTGAGAGCCGCGAACTCGGTTAATGAGTTAGGAAATATCCAAGATTTAGATCTGTTTAACTCAGCTCCATCCAGATTTGCTCATGTGGTCTCGCAGCAATGGATTGAGTTGGTTCCCGGATGATTAGTTTAGACATATTGTCAATAATGTTCATAGTAATTATTAAGATAGCAGTCAAGTTTTAGGTTAGTTATTTATATGCGAAAACTCGTAAATAGTCCGTAGTATTATAAGTAGATGTTAAATAGTTATTAAGTACTGTTAGTTTTCCAAATAAAATAAAATAAAATAAAAAATATTCTTGGCGGAGGCTCGACCATCAATGGGTCGAGCCGGCCCGCGGGCGCCGTGGTGGAAAGCGGACCCCGCCACGCGCCCCTATATGGGCTTAGAGGACACCGGGGGGACACCGGGGGGGGGCCCGCCTAGCCAGCACGGTGTCACGGTGCATAAGGAGCATTTCCCCTCGAAAAAAAAATACAATATGTATACAAATAAACTATAAATATAACCAAACTCAACATGTGAAAACTAAAACCTAGTATGCCGCCTGTAGCCGGGTAGCACCCGAGCTACCAGTGGTTAGAACTGTAGAGAGACAAGATAGATAGATTAGATCTCTGGATTATAGGTGCCGTGTTGACAACTGATTTCTCTATTTAGTTCTTTATTGATCCGTCGTGCGAGCCTCTTATTAAATGTTGATCGAGGCTCTACGCTATTAAGCGACTCTTAGAACAATAATCGTCGAATCAACATTCCACATACTTGCTGGCTTTGCCCTTCTCAGCTTTCACGAGATTTTTGTCATGAGGATATCGCACTTATTGCAAACATTATTTTTTATTGTTATTAGATATGTTTTATCAAAAATATTTGCAAGTACAGGTAATACAGAGGTGTTATAAAGAAATATTAGAACTAGTATTATCCTATATTTAGCCTTGTATGCTTTATGCAAATTTGTAATAAAACTTTGATTAAATATGTCATAGCAATATTATTATAAATATTTGAGAAATCTATGTCAACGACTGTTTCTTATAGGAATAAGTCACATTCTTTCCATCTCAATTTTAATATGTTGTCTAATTGATAATTTTTTTTAAACGTAGCATCACACTAGGATTTTTTATCCTATGTCGTGGGTGCAGTCACAAACTTAGAAATCTCACATACACAAACAGCCAGACAGGAACAAATTTTTGTAGGTCATTCAAAATATCTGTCCCGTGTTGGAATTGAACCCGCGAAATGTTGCGTAGAAGCCTACTCAACCACTAGAAGATTACTAAACCACTGCGCTAAACAGTCAATAAGCAATTTAAAGATCCCACCCACAGCATAGACACAGTAGGTAGGAGGTAGGTAGATAGATAATAAACATACAGTATACACATAAAGCGAAGTAGTGTATATATGGCACAATTAATTCACACAATCCAAAGTATGCCCTAAAGCCCTTCGATAGCACCCTATCAAGATCGATAGCGAAAACTGGGAGATATTACACCTCCATTCAAATTTGCTTGAGGTGAAAAAAGTAACCCTTTCAACTTGCCTCCCGAGCTAATCCCTTACTGATATTAAAGAGGTGCCTAGCGGAGGGTTGGCTAATTTAAAAATGCCCCCTCGCTATAAATTACATTAAATGCCAAATTAATTAAATCCGCCGCGGACACGCCAGCGAAACGTTTTGGCGGGAATCTAATAAAAATTCATAACTCGCCGGGATTGGCCGCTATCGCGAATATTAAGATTTCGCGGAGGCGGAAGTAGGTTTTATATTGAGGGCGAGTTCAAATATTTGCTTGGCCCGGATGCGCAGATCGAGCGTCGTTCTTTGGCGGAAGTGATCGATGACTTGTACATAAGTGTGATTTGTAAAGTAACTACAAGACTTGTAACAACTCTGTAGATGGTCAAGTAAGTTAGTAACATGACTCTAGTTGTTGATAAAACTTCGGCGTGTTCAATGATTGAATGCAGATCATCATATATTTGTGATTGAAGCAAAAATATTTCTTGGATGATTCTTCTCTGATTTTCCTACGATTGTTTTATACTCTGTACCCATGTTTCTGAATTTCGTGCGCGTCTAAGGTGGCTCTCAATTAGACAACGGCATGAATGGCACATTTTGACCTTTCTATATAAAATCCTCAATAACCCTAAATTCCCCCAGTTCCTCCGTACCCGCTTCCAATACCTTCCGCCATTACCTTATCCAAGGCGTGCATGTGTAACCAAGACACTCGTGCAGCCAGTTTGCAATACCCGAATTCTATCAAGGTCTTTTGTAGTGACGGCTGTGCGTCTATGGAACAGACTACCGGTAAATATCCGCGAGAGCTCATCCGATACAGTATTTAAAGTGAGGCTAAAGGAGCATTTATTGAAAGTTTCTAGTTAGTTAACTATATTTTTATATAAGTAGTATATAATAATATCTTATGTACTTAATTTAGATTAGTTTTTATTTGATATTTGTATATTTAAGCATAATTATATATTATTAGTATTTATTTTATATAGTTTATGTACCCATGTATCTTGTTTTTTTTTCTCAATCTCTCCCACGTAACAGTATAAGTCACTTGACACCCAGTAAGGTTGGCTGGAAGAGATCCCTTTTAGGGATAAGCCCACCCATGTACACATCCAATCACTGCATATTTTTTTTTACTGTAATGTCTTTTGTGCAATAAAGAATATATAATACTTTCATGTTATTTAATAGTGTCTCTAAATGGCCGTTATGAAATGTTTGCAGCCAATTGCTATTAATGTACACACATTATGTACAATTGTGCTTACATTATGTAACATGGACACATTGACAACCTCCGTAGTCGAGTAAGCCGGTTTCAAGCTGTCACTGTCTCTGAGGGCCCGGCTTCGAATCCCGGTGGGGGCAGACGATTGTGTGATGAATGCGAGCATTTATACCTTAGTCATGGTTATTATTATATGTATGTCTATCCGTTACCCTAGATCCCATAACGCAAGCCTTGCAAAGCTTACTTTGGGTTAGGCTGATTGGTGGAAGTGTAAGAAATATTTATTTATTATCTAATTATTTATTTTGTGTTCATGTTAAATAATGATAATAGACATATCTAAACAAAACTGTATTTATGTTTGTTTAGATATGGCTAATTATGAGTCAGGTGTCGATCCTGTCATGTACCAATATGTTTTTCGTGTTTCATATGACCATCTATCTGACTCTCCTATGCTGAAGAAAAACATGGTGAGGCAACCTGCATACACCTGCGAAGAAATCAAAGAGAAATTGAATCAATCCGCACTAGGTCAGCGAGATTGACTAAGGCCCAACCACCCTAACGTAGTTACGATAGACCCGTAGACAAACTTCAAATCAAATCGGACCTTGTGTTCAGTTAGAAAGAGGTAGTGCTGTTCAGCCTCATTCATTAAGGTCCTTTGTCCCCTAGCTGGGGTCCCGCACGGTCTTGACCTTCACATTTGATTTCACACCAGGTTTTTCCAACGGCCTTCGCTTCGCTAATGACAGTCCACCGCCAGATCTGTTTTGGGCGACCACGTTTGCGCTTTCTTTGGGGATTCCAATCTAGGACTTGGTTTGGATCCCTTCGGAGAGTATGGCCTATCCAACTCCATTTGCGGCGTTTGATCTGCTAGTCGATCCGGCCTTCATCAAAACGTTCCCAAAGCTGCTCGTTGGGATTTTTTTCTGGCCAGTAAATACCCAGGATGCTGCGAAGACATCGGTTGACGAAAACCTGGAGTCTGTGCGAGATGTCCTTTGTGACCTTCCATCTGCTTAGCTGTTCAGTCTATATGGCACTATTCCTTTGTGACTGCACTCCAGCAAAAATTTAAAAAACAATCACGTCGCTCCGTTCTAGATATTTTATTATATGTCGTGGGTGCAGTAAAAAACAGAATTACTGAATTTCTGCAGAAAATACAAAATATTTGTCCCGTGCGGGAATCGAACCTATGACCTGTGGCAGGTTAGCTGATCACTCAGCCGCTGCACCAAACGTGTCATGAAAGTTGGTTACTAAAAAGTTTAAATTTAATACGTATTTTTTATGGATGTTCTCATTAGATAATTGTCCGAAAGTACACTCTATGTCAATTGCATTAAGCCTTAATAAAATTGGCTATTTTCGAATGTTTATTACACCCGTGCTATCTCTTTGTTATTTGTATATGGATATACACATCGAAGAACCTTAATGTATCGCATCGCAGCTCGCAGCCGGCGTAGACTCCGTTTTCCCGTACATTAGTCGTGACGCGGACGGATGTGCATCACGTGATCCCGCCGTTCGTCACGTGCCCGTATAATGATGTCACAAATTAGCCGCTTGCGAATAAGGCACTGTCTGAAAATAAGTGATTTTCTCGTGTTTAATTATATTAGATCTCTAATGTAATTAAATATTCCCTGCATATTTGTTATATAAGAAGATGAATTCTTTGGTTCATGTTAATACTAGCGACCCGCCCCGGTGTCGCACGGGTGCAATGCTTATGTAAATATACTTTTTTTTTTTTTTGTTCCCCTGAGTAAAATGCATTAAATTATGCATTAAATATACCTACTACAAAATGTCCTTATACACAACGTTCACAGCTTTTTTGTCAATAACAATACAAATATATTTTGCTTAGAGGTTACTTTTGACAGTAAGAGATAGACATATACCATCGCGGACTTTTTTGTTGAACTTTTTAAGGTGGACAATACTGTAATACATTATTTTCGTCTATCTCGTAGGGCCAGCCAGCGTTTTTGCAATATAAGCGCAAAATCTAGTACTAAATATAACCTATGTTACTCATTGATAATGTAGCTTTCTAATGAAAAAAGAATTATTAAAATCGGTCCAGTACTTTTTGAGTTTATTCGTTACATACAAAAATACAAACCTTTCCTCTTTATAGTATTAGTCTATACTAATAATATTATAAAGAGGAAAGATTTGTTTGTTTGTTTGTTTGTTTGTAATGAATAGGCTCCGAAACTACTGGACCGATTTCAAAAATTCTTTCACTTTTGGAAAGCCTAATTATCCCTGAGTAACATAGGCTACTTTTTATCCCGGAAAAATCGACAGATCCCACGGGATGCGCAATAAAGGCTTCGCTCAAAAACTACTGCACAGATTTTATGCGGTTTTCATCAATAGATAGAGTGATTCTTGAGCAAGGTTTTGCGGTATTTTTTATCTCGGAAAAACGGATAGTCCCACGAGAAGTGCGATAAAACCTTCGCGCCATAAACCGAGTTTCGCGCATATGTAGCCGTGGGCAAAAGCTATGACCCTTAACCCTCTATAGACCCAATCCCGAAATCCACGCGGGCGAAGCCGCGGGCAGAAAGCTAGTGTAGATATAAACCTTCCTTAAGAATCACTCTATCTATTAAAGAAAACGTATTGAAATCCGTTGCGTAGTTTTAAAAATCTAAGCATACATAGGGACAGACAGACGGCGGATAGCGACTTTGTTTTATACTATGTAGTGATAAAATGCTAATTGTATTGACGTAGGCATAGTAACGCAAATAACAGTGTTTGATAGACTTCTGGGTATTGTTTGATAAGGTGATAGCGGTGCTATATTTATAACACGGTGATAGTGATAAATAAATATTTAATATCACAATAATAATTGTATGAATATGGAGCGCGCAATATATATTTACCTCAACTTTAACGGAGAAATAATGTGATAAGAGAAATTTGCGGCTTAAAAGATGTAGTACCGAAAATCAAGAAAGGAGTGCGTAAATAGTCGAAGGAAGTTTGGACATTTAGAAAGGATGGACTAAAGACGATTGGCAAAAGAAATTTACAAGGAAAATATGATTGAGACAGTTGATAGGACACGACCTAGGCGAATATACTTGGACCAAATAGGTGAAATATTGAAATAAAGTCTGGTCCGCCCGTAACTGCCAGGCGTGCATGAACGTATTAAAGAAAGTCGAGAAAGCTAGGCAGTATGTTTAGGTCGTAGCATGTGGAAAAATGCGATTTTTGCGTACCCCCATGAGAAAGAGACGCGTGTATATGTTTAAGTGTTTCTTTCATTTATCTGAATTATTTATAAATTACTGTGCAATTTTAATGAAAATGAGCGGTTTTATTGATCAAGCAGGAAGATAAGTTTGGCTCTACTTTTGTGTTTTAAAAATTGTTCAGTAATTTTAATCCTGTATTGAGTTGATTGTTGGCTCTTGGTGGAACTTATTATACATGTTGAATAAAACTCTTGTACTGTTCCACTAATTTTTAAAAATTAGTGGAACAGTACAAGAGTTTTATTCAACATGTAATTTTAATCCTGTGTCGTAAGTGCACATTACATACTCTCAAACCGAAACAAAGTTTTGTAGGTCACATTGAATATATGTCGTGTGCGGGAATTGAATCCACAATGCCAACGTGACTTGTAATGACAATAGTTCTCGTGCATCCAATAAGGTAATATTTAGCTCTATTTCTAATTTATATTTCTAACTAGCTGACCCGGTGAACTTCGTACCGCCTAATTATTGGAGGCATATTTAGTAAGTCACAAACACACGACACAATACTTTTTCACAAAAAAAGGTTTTTCTTAATTTCCGGAAAAACTAACTGTCCTATTGAAAAAAATCAAATGGCAAAGTTGTAGGTAATAAAAACATCTAAAACTTTTGCATTTACACTTTTTTCACATAACATCAAACTTCGTATAATACTGTATTTTTTTTCGCTTTTAATTATTTTTAAAGGCTTATAACCTGGTCTATATGAACAAAACAATGGAACGTTCGGATACACGGGTTCTTTTTACATGAGATGACAAAACAATATAATAAAAATATTTTTGAGAGATAGTAACACTGTAAGGTTGGCACCCATCAAATATGTCAACACATTAATTATTTTTATATTTTGAAATTTAAATACACGATGTTATAAGCAAAGTTGTTATTATGTTGTCGATTCAAAAGTCTTGTTTTAATGCGTTCTTCAATTCGAGTGGAACTGAGAGTAGAAATACCGTCAAATGTTTGACAGAAAGTAAGTGATCAACTTTTATATGGGAAAATGAAATTGTCGTCTTACTCTATCTTACTCGCAATTTTTCCTTATTTGCTCACCGTTTAGACCTACCCTGGACTACGACAAACATTTTAAAACCAAAATCAGCTCAATCGGCCCAGCCGTTCTCGAGTTTTAAGCAGACTAACGAACAACAATTCATTTTTATTTATATAGAAGATTGTGCAGACAGAGATTAGATCTAGTTGGTGCGCTCCACGCACACTCTTTCTTCTTCACAGTTCCTTTGAATAGCGTCCACCCGTTGGATGTCTTAATCTATATCCAAGCGCGCGTCTTACAAAGAACCGTGTCTTATAAAGACGCACGATAATAAGTATTATATTAATAATATTATTCTTTATTTGCTAGAATATGGAACATATAAATATACTATGACCTGTTTGATAGAGTGCAAATGGATCAATTATTTAAGAACTCGCATTAAGAATTTAATAAATAAATCACATTAAGAAGTCACTTTACACTTCTACAGAATCTTAATTCTAATGGATAAAATTACTTTTTCATGTAGAGTTTTGCTAATTTACAAAAGTTCACGTGAATTACGCTTTCACAGCTTTAGTGAAATGAGTAATAAAATAATAACGGTATCGATGTCGCTTTCTGAGTTTCATTATCTACCTGCCCGTCGCCGAATGGTACCTATTAATATTTGTCTTTATTTTTCAACTTAAGCGAAATGAATGAGGCGAATGAGGAAAAGCTATGGAACATACGACGCGGTCCTTCGCACCAGCCTTCCTCGCGGCGTGACTGTCGTCTGCTACGCTGACGACACTCTCGTCTTGACGACTGGGGCCAACTTCGGGCCGGTGCTCAGGCTTGCCGAGCTTGGGGTGGCATGTGTCGTGCTGGCGATCCGCCGGCTGGGTTTAGAAATAGCGCCTCGGTTTTGTGAGGCGCTATTTGGTGGTTCTATATGGTTATATGGTTTGGTATTATATGGTTCCACGGCCTTCCGAGGCGCCGGGAACCACTCAGCTGCCGGATCCGGGTGGATGACGCGGTGGTCCCGGTAGGGCCGTACATCAAGTACCTGGGCCTCACCCTGGACCGCCACTGGAGCTTCGAGGAGTATTTCGTGCGGTTGGTCCCCCGAGCCAAAAGGGTGGCGGGCGCATTGCATCGCCTGCTGCCCAATCTCGGGGGACCGAGGGATGGAGTTCGCCGCCTGTACGAGGGCGTCGTGCGATCCGTGGACACACGGGAGCCCCATGTATGGGGCTCTCGTGTGGTCGCTAGATTGCGTGAGGTCCCCCCGCTGCAGAGCTCTGCTACGGAGCCTGCAGCGGATAATGGCCATACGGATCGTACGAGGCTACCGTACAATCTCGTACTAGGCTACCGATTGACTCCGATACTCACCGGGCACGGCTGCTTCGGTGAGTATCTGTGTCGAATAGGACGGGAGGGATCGACACATTGCCACCACTGCGCATCCGACCTCGTCCGGCCCAGCACAGGCTGGCGGAGTGCCCCGTGTGGGTCTCTGAGCGCCGAGTCTTGGTCGCAGAGATCGGGCGAGATCTGTCTCCGCCGTTCTTAAGAACAGTATCGTCCTATAGATGTGCGATATAGGAATTTTATTTGTGAAACATATAAGGATGAAAATTGTACAACAAACAGATCCTATAATAGCTACAGATGTTGCTATATCGACTCTATGGGTTACGCGTAAAAAATAAGTATCCTATCACATTTCTGGATACATCACTTTAATTTTTGACCTTAAGGCTATTTCTATCGTAAAAACTAGGTCGAGAATAAATTATTTGACGATAGCTATGACATTTGAAAATTAAAAAATACATTGCTACATAAGTATCGCATTGGAACCCGCTTCGGGAAACGTAACTTAGATTTTCGACCTTAATGCAATTTGTGTCGTAAACACTAGGTCGAGAATAAATTCCTTGACGATAGCTATGACATTTGAAAATTAAGAAACACGTTATACAGGTCGCATTGGTACCCGTTTCGGGAAACGTAACATTGATTTTCGTTCTTAATACAATTTCTGTCGTAAAAACTAGGTAGAGTATAAATTGCTTGATGATAGCTATGACATTTGAAAATTAAAAAACACATCGCAACATGTCGCATTGGAACCTCATTCATAATGCATGAAAATACTTGAGCTATGAAACACCAAGTACTAAGAAACATCCTATCCTGGCCTGATAAAGTATTCACGGTGCCGCGACGGGATTGAGCGGGAGCCTAAATATCAAGTTATTTGGATCACGTATTACGGCAGTCACTCCAGGTGAGCCGGCCGCCATATTTTTGCGTCACTTCGCATTTATATGATAATGTGGTGTTCGGTACTGATCCGCCGAGTTCCTGGAACGAAAAACTCTGAACAATTCTGAACTCGTAAATCTAATTTCGCGCCTAAATTTGGACGTGTTCACATTTTGGACGTTCGATGTTCGCGGAGTGAATAAAGCACTACCTTAAAGTAAGTGCTTTCGACTTTCTAACCATTCCGAAGCGAACAAGGAAAGGAAGGAATAATTTTATTTATTTTTAACTATACAACTTAGATAAAAAAGTCTGCAAGTGCGAGTCTTTTTTTTCTAATCGTTGAAAAGTATTTTTTTCTGGAATATCAAATTAAAGGTTTTCGTATTTTTCCTTTGTTTGTGCTGTAAGTTTTTCTTACATATGTAAGAAAGTCTCACAGGATTTCTTTATTTTAAGTCTAGTGACAATACCCTATAAGTTTTGTTTTTATGCAAAATGTTATAAAATTAGACTCAAATGGCCGTCTTTTGTTTGCATTGATCCCATAGGGTCCAGGTACATAAGTATTAGATGTTAATTTCAACATGATCCCTCCTCCACACGGTCCCGAGAAAAGCCAGGCTTTGACAGACGATACGAAAGATGAAGGTTCCGTTTGTTGTTTCGTAGCACGAAGCCTTATAAAGAAGCTATAATCAGGTGAACATGTTTCTAGTTCTTATGACTCTGGTTTCTTGTAAAAAAACAAGCTTTTTGAACTGGTAAGTCCTGGGTTTATTAATTTTCCTCTACTAGTCATCTTTGCAATTGGAATCCTTACTTAAGTAAGGATTTCAATTCGCACTTAAGTGCGATAAATTTGGTGATGGACACAGATTTTAAAACTATTGTAATTTTGATTTAATATTCAATACATAAAGTTCTTTTTACGATGTACAAACAATTACCACTCACCTACTGCGTTGTTACAACGTAGCACGTAGCGCTACGAAGAGTGTAGCGTATCCTTATCGCGCGTTAAACGCTCTGAGCTCAAGGGAACTAGAATGAAAAAAACGTAATAAGATTTTTTTCCGACATTTATTATTCCTAATGGCGACATAGACATTGTATACTAGATACAGCAGCGTAGCTACCCTTCTGTGGATTTATTTATCTATTACAATTATATAACAACCAAACTCTAATAAAACAGTTGAGTTACAGTGAACATAACCTTTTATAAATTCCAAAAATGTTAATAATTTTCATGCTATATAGTTTTTCTTTACAATCTATAAAAATAAATATCCTTAATCTATATAATGTTATTGTTATGTTATGTTGTTTAATTGAAGAGATATTTTGATGAAATTTGGTCCAATATAAGAACCGAAAAAAGAGAAAAGATTTTCACAAGACAATATATCCTATTCTTATAAAAAAGTACACGAGAAATATATTAAGCTAATCAAAGTCACTAAATATGAAATTACGGATTTTTCGCTTGTATTTAACACTTTATAAATTTAACCGTTATAGACAATATATATTTTTGTATTACTTTTGAACACTAAAGTGCAATTTTTGGTTACAATTAATTCTCCGAATTAGGATATTTTAAACTAAAAAATAACTAATTTAAGTACATTCTGTTGTTTTATGTCAGAATTTTGTACATAATAGACAATAAATTTAATAATAATAATAATAAAGCCATTTATTCCATATCATAATTTTTTACATTACTGTATTTGTTAGTAAGTTATAGCTTGAAATAAAGAAAAAGATACTTATAATTAATGTTAGTATTGTTTATGAGATATGGACCCCTGTTTGGGTAAAGGCCTCCTCCATCCTTTTCCATGACTCCCTGTCTTTGCCTGACTTCATCCAGTCGTCTCCTGCGACCTTTGTTATGTCATCAGCCCACCGTCTTAGTTGCCGACCAACATTCCTTTTCCCCTCAGGTCCTTTCCATCGTGTGGCTTCAATGGTCCATCTTCTATCTGAGTATCTAGAGATGTGCCCGGCCCATCTCCACTTTAATAAGAGTGCGTGCTCGAGAGCGTCTGTAAGTTTAGTTTTTTGACGAATGTCTTGGTTCTTAATTTTGTGTATTTTCCTAATTTTTAGCATACTTCTTTCCATTGCTGTTTGACTGCATTTGATCTTTTGTTTTATTTTGTTTGTGAATACCCAGGTTTGGCAGCCATACAGCAAGCAGGGTAAAAGGCATGTATCATATATTGTCCTTTTCATGTGCAAGTTATAGTTCCCTTTTAGGATTTCTCTTAATGCCCAAAATTTCTTCCAAGTTGCGTTAATTCTTCTTGTTACTTCTTCTTCATTGCTTGACGTTTTTAATGAAATTTGTTTTCCCAAGTAGATATATTTACTGACGTATTCTATAATATTGCCTTTTATCGCTATCGGGCGTTCACGATTGTTGGTAATTATCTTAGTCTTATCTACATTCATTTCTAGGCCGATTTTGGAGCTTTCGCAGTCAAGTGATGTCATCATTTCTTCTAGGTCTTTTGCAGTTTCAGTTAATACAACAATGTCATCAGCGAATCTCAGATGGTTCAAATAGTGTCCGTTGATGTACACTCCCCTGTTTTTCCAGTCTAGTTTTTGAAAAATGCTTTCAAGTACTGCTATGAACAATTTTGGGGATAGAGGATCTCCTTGCCTGACGCCTCTTTCTATGTTTATTTCATCTCCTCTATTTTCTAATTTTATTCTGCTCGTGCTTTTTGTATAGATATATTTCAAAATATTAATGTATTTAGAATTAATATTAGATTGTTGCAATGCATTCCAGATTGAACAGTGACTGATACTGTCAAAAGCTTTGCTGTAGTCAATGAAGGCCACATACAGAGGTCTATTGTATTCTCTGTACTTTTCTATAACCTGTTCTAATGTCTGTATATGGTCCATTGTACTAAAGCTTGATCTGAATCCCGCTTGTTCTTTTGGTTGTTGTTTGTCAATGACGTCGGATATCCTCTTTAATATTACTGATGAGAATAATTTGTATATACTTGCCAACAGACTTATGGGTCTATAATTCCCTATGTCCAAGGGGTTCCCTTTTTTGAAGAGCAAAATTATGTCTGATGTGCACCATTGTGATGGTACTTTTTCTTCGTCCAGTATCATATTAAAAAGTTGCGTTAAATGGCGAGTTAAGATAGGTGCTCCTATTTTAAGGGCTTCGTTGCATATTCCATCCGGTCCGGGACTCTTCTCAGCCTTCAGCTTTTTTATATGTTCGTGAACTTCGGAGTCTTCTATTGGTCTGATGCAGTCACTCGTTTTTATGTGAGTTACTGCTTCCATTTTAGTGTTATTTTGTTTCCTGTATAAGTTTTTGTAATATCTTGTTGCATGGCTTATAACATCTCTTCTAGATTTTGTTTCCTGTGAGTTGCGCTCAAGTTTTTGAATCCATGATCTGAATGTAGTTAATTCTTTGTAGGCTTTTTTAACACTTCTAAATTTCTCGATGTTTTTTGAAATAATCTTGAATCTATAATTGTTATAGTCCTTACGGATTGATCTATTAGCCTCTTTGTATATTCTACTAAGTTCTTCTTTCATCTTTTTATTTTTATTCTTTGTGTTTAGTAGTTCCGTGCGCCTTTTTATAAGTTGGACTGTGTCTTCAGAGAAAATATTGTGTTGATCAGGCTTTGTAGTGATTTTGCATTTTAAGCTCTCTGTTATACCTCTTTCCAGGATATTGTAGTATGTTTGGGTGTCGATACACTCTGTTTCTATAAATTCTGTGTGTGCCCGTAGATTTTCGATGTAATTTTTGATTTCTGCTTCTGTCTTAGGGATTTTAGGTGGTGTCGTGTAGGTTTTTCTGCTCTTTATTGGACGATTTAAACGTAGTGTTGCTCTCACTAGTCTGTGGTCAGAAGGGAAATTGAATTTGCTTAGTACTTCAATATTGGTTATCAGTTTATGGTGGTTTATCATAATAAAATCTATTTCATTTTTAGTCTTTTGGTCAGGTGATAACCATGTCCATCTACGGTTGTTCTTCTTTTTAAAAAATGAGTTCATTATTGACAATTTGTGTTGGTAAGCGTAGCTTAAGAGACGTTCACCTCTTTCATTGCACACTCCATAACCATATTCTCCCATTATTGGGTAATAGTTTGCTTGTGGACAACCAATTTTTGCATTGAAATCTCCCATGATTACCACCTTTCCTTCGGTCTTGGTGTGAGCATATTCAATGTCTCTGTAAAATTCTTCAATTTCTTCTTCCGTTGATCTCTCTGTCGGTGAATATACTTGAATTATTGATAAGGAGAAGCACTCAAATTTTACTTGCAGGAGTGCTACTCTTTCTGAGATTCCTAGAAAGTTGGTAATATTGTTTTTATATTTTTTCTTGATCAGGAATCCTACTCCATGTAATCCTTTAGTTTCACCGATGTAGCAAAAAATGAGGTTGTTGTATTCTTCAATCCTACATCCCATTTTTCGGATTTCTGCGAGACCTAGAATATCCCAGTTGATATTTTCTAGAGCGTTAGTTAATTCAAGGAATCGTTCTGTTGATGCAAGTGATCTTACATTATAAGTGCAAATTTTGAGGGTTTGTTTTATATCTTGATCTGTTTCTGTATTTGGTGGAGGGTTGTAGTCTAATTCCCCACGAGGACAAGTCGGGTTGGGGAATGACAGACAATAAATTTATGACAACTAATTTTCTTGCCTCAAAACCACGTTACTACTTAGTTTAAAGTCTATTAGCGTGTGTGTATAAATTTCGTAAAGTTTGTCTTCTTGATTATTAAATAAATAAAGAAAACATTAATATGGAATTAGTCAAATTCTTGAAATCTTTATACAAAACAGCAATTTCATACTTTAACCTCTAATAATAAAACATATCCGATAAGTTAAAAGTTTTCTCTCTGTCAGTAAGAAACTTTACTGTTTCAATGTCGTTCCGTCCAATAGCTCCATGAGTTTGTTATCGTTTTCTCTGAATATTTAACGTGTGATAAACTTCAGAAGTCGTGTCAATTCAGTAATAAGACAAAAGGAATAGTAATAGTCGTTTTTGAAATGTTGATTTGACGACCATAGCAAAGTGGTTAATACACCTGTTTTATAATGTCTCCATCTCTGCGGTCCCGCATTCGAGTCACGGTGGGATGTTTGTGTGATGAATACGAGCATTTGTATCTTAATCATGGTTGTAAATATCTATTTTGATTAAAAATATTTATATATGTATAGTATACTAGCGACCCGCCCCGGTTTCGCACGGGTGCAGTGAAAAAATGGTTATGGTGGGTTATCCCTAAGAGATAGACATATACCATCGCGGACTTTTTTGTGGATTTTTGTAAGTTGTACAATACTGTAGTACATTATTTTGGTCTATCTCGTAGGGTTCAGCCAGCGTTTGCAATATAAGCGCAAAAAAACGTGCTTATTTACGACATCACATTAGAAACCTTTAAATTTATCAGTGTTTCTCTACTATATTATGCATTTATTATACATACGAACCTTCCTTAAGAATCACTCTATCTATTAAAAAAAACCGCGTCAAAATCCGTAAATCCGTTGCGTAGTTTTAAAGATCTAAGCATACATACGGACATACAGCGAAAGCGACTTTGTTTTATACTATGTATTGATTGATGTATATCTATCCGTTACCCTAGTTCCGATAACACAAGCCTTACAGAGCTTACTTTGGGCAAGTGTAAGAAGTATTTATTATAACCTATTTATTACTAGCGACCCGCCCCGGCTCAGCACGGGTGCAATGTTTTTTAAGGTGGACAATACTGTAGTACATTATTTTGGTCTATCTACGGTAGGTAGGTTCAGGCAGCGTTTTTGCAATATATGTAAGTACAAAAAAAACGTGCTTATTTACAACATCACATTAGAAACCTCTAAATTTATCAATGTTTCTCTGCTATATTATGCATGTATTATACAGGCAGTCCTCGACTTACGTCGTTTCGATTTACGTCGTTTCAAGTTACGTCGAACAATATTTTGACATTATTCCTCAAGCATACGTCATTTGTTTCGATTTCCGGCATAGGAGAATTCACTTCTCGCAAGGTCAATGTCCGTGGGGCCGACTATTATACGAAAAAGAAATTTTTGAAGAAAATTATCCTAATTTTGAGAGAAGTTTTAACGTTAATAACAAAATTTGTGCAGCCTATCACTGTTACCAAGATCTGTATGATAGCAAGAAGAAAGAAGCGAAGCAATCTAGACTTGATAGTTTCTTTAAGCTGAAAGTTTAATTTATTATTTCTCATTACACATTAAAGTTTTATAATTAATATTAAAATTAATAACACACAAATACCAAAAATAACTATGAGTTTCATAAGTGCATATATAATTATTTAAGGAACTTACTTTTGATAATAAAGTATATATGTATATCCTTTGTTATAAATGCAGTTTTTAATTTTCGAGTCCGTGTGGAACCTAACCCTTGAGTTTTACATGTAAACATATGAAAAAATATGTCTCGACTTACGTCCTTTCTAATTACGTCACGTATTTCGAGAACCTAACATGCCGTAAGTACGAGGACTGCCTGTACATATAAACCTTCCTTAAGAATCACTCTATCTATTAAAAACTATGCATGCTATCTATGCATCAAAATCCGTTGCGTAGTTTTAAAGATTTAAAAGTTGTAAATATAAAAGAATTCGTGTTTTTTGTATTATTTTAAAACCAGTATGCTCTATCATGTGACTTAGTTCATACCAAGTTATTATTAAATAGAGTAACTTTAGAGTAATTAGATTAGGTTCCAATAGACTTTTACACGTTTCCAATTATCAATTTATACGCTCAGCAATATACGCATGTATTTTCATTCATTGGCACAATTTTTTTACAATTGTCACAATCGATGCCGCAGTACGTTCTTGAACAAAACACAAAATGCACTGTCACCTTCGAACCGACCCGTACATTGACCCAGCCTAAAGCACATAGAAATTCCTCGAGCGTAGATAAAATCCAATATTTACACTTCCAACCTCCTGGATTTCTATCATCCGGGATCAATTGTTTCGTCATATCTTCGGATAGTAAAAATATCCTTGGATCCCACCTCCCTTGTACGGGATTAACGTGCCGTAGTTTCGCCGAGGGGATTGTTTGGGACTTGTTTATGGTAAACGAAAACAGTGTTCAGGACTTTTTGGACTGTGCTGATGGTTTTACTTTTCAGATACTTTTCGAAGTGTTTCTTCGTAGGATTCAAAGTACTTATTAAACTATTGCCAAGAATTTGATTGTTATTGTTTCACAAATGATGATAAAGTTCGAAGTTGGCAGCAAATTTTACCTGGGCTCTTCAATAACTGAGAAATTGGATATGAAACAGCCGAGATTCGCTTTTATTTCACTTTTTACCAATTGCCATTCATCGGCAATTAGTACTTTAATAGAAAATAAAATCGTATTTAATAGACTTTGCGGGAATATTTGATGATGATTTTCAAATATTTTAATCCGCTTATAGAAACGCAAACTAAGCGTAGTTTTATCAGTAACCTGCAGTTAATATAAGTGAAGATTAATAAGTTAATTTCTTGTAAAATCTAAATAAAATAACCTTGACGACCTGTGTGGTTAGTATTTCCAGTTTCAAGGTGTCGCCATGTCTGAGGTTCTGGGTTCGAGTCCCGGTGGGGGCAGATGTTTGCGTGATGATTGCGAGCATTTGTACCTTAGTCATGATTGTTATTATATATTTCTATCAAAAATATTTATATATGTAATCCCATAACACAGGCCTTACAGAGCTTACTTTGGGTTAGGTTAATTGCTGTAAGTGTAAGAATATATATATATATACAATGACGAGGTTATCTCAATTAAAAGAGATCTCACCACCCGATCTTAGTTAATATTATGAGATTATAACAAGAGAGTATACATACTTAAAGCAGCGTATATTACATTTATAACATAGGATAGGAAATATATTTTCACAATAATTCACAATCGATTAAAAATGTTAATGAAATTGTGAATTCCTGATGAATGAGATAGCTATGTTACTTCTTTTGCTCAGCTACCGAGCTTCAATACTCACGTGATAAAATGAAGTAGCGATGAAAAGTATTATTTAAATATTAACATAAAACAAAATTAGCGGAAGGAATACCCGAATTAATCCCCGCGTGTAATCCGCCCAAAAATAGAGCTCGTCTTAGCGCAAGGCTTCAGGTCAAGGTCCTATTGCGTAATTACTGCGTGTTAATATTTAGACAGCCAGATTGTTTAATGTAACCAACAAATAAATATAACGAAATTGTAAAAATAAATGAATCGTAATTTTTAATGACTGAGAGTGTTATAAACGTAAGAGTAGACAAATATAATCAGAAACATGGAACTGTTAAGTTCCCGAATTTACACGTATTATTGTGAGCCAATCATAAAATATAAACATATGCTAACGTGGAATATTTTTTATATAATTTTAAGGAAAACATTTCCGTCATATATAATTTCTGTGTAGCTTTAACCATTAATATTGAACATGCGACGGAAGCTTAAAAAATAGAGTTACTTCTCCCATTTTCCCAACATTTACCTTTACTGCTCTGCTCCTATTGATTGTAGCGTGATGAAAGGTATACTAAAACCAGCTCAGGAGTATGAAAAATAATTGTACCAAGTTTCCTACCGTGGGAGAGCCATGCTTCGGCACGAATTGGGCCGGCTCGACCGGAGTGGTACCACGGCCTCACAGAAAACCGGTGTAAAATAGCGCTTGCGCTGTGTTTCGCCGAGTGAGTGAGGGTACCGGAGGCCCAACCTCCCCTTCCCCCCTTATTCCCTTTTAAAAGACCGGCAACGCATCTGTGACTCCTCTGGCGTTGCGGATGTCCATGGGCAACGGTTATCGCTTACCATCAGGTGATCCGTTCGCTCGTTTGCTGCCCTATGCTATAAAAAAAATCCGTCAAGTAGTTTTCGTTTTTATAACAGTTATACACACAAAAAGACAGACAAAAATTTTACTGATTGTATTTTTGGCATCAGTTTCGATCCCTCATCACCCCCTGATAGTTATTTTGGATATATATTTCATGTACAGAATTGACCTCTCTACAGATTTATTATAAACTAGCGGACCCGACAGACTTCGTCCTGTCAAAAAGATTTGTACAGTGGCAGTTTTTTGTTCCTAATTATTTTATAGATAATGTCGCATAGCCAACCAAATCACAAAAAAGTCTAAATGAACTATTACATTTTGTGGCTATTCAATTTTGGAACGTGACATTACTCGTAAATCCTCCAACGATGTATTCTGTGCTCCAACGCACGCACGCACACTGTTTTGATAGATATGATTGAATTTCAACTATATGCAGCGTTAATAAAGCACAAATTGACTCTTTGATGTAAGAACACACCTTCATTGCTTAGACAACAGTGAGTGCTTGCAATATGAACTTTATACAATAACAATAAAGCTCAATTCGACTGCACGTTTTAGTTAGAAAACGTTTGCATGGGAAAATAAAAGGGCTGTTTTAGGGTATTTCCGATAATTATTCGAATTTTCCTCATTGTAAAAACCCTCCTTGAACTTCAACGAACATTAACAAAAAAGAATTGGCCAAATTGGTCCAGGCGTTGTTGAGTTATGAGCTTACCAACACATTTTGCGATTCATTTTTATATATATTATAAATATACTCGTAGATGAGAAATTGCGTAAAGTTAGAGTTGAAGTAAAATAAAAGTAAAATAAAATAAAAGTAAAATAAAAGTAAAATTGCGTAAAGATTAGAGTTGAAGCTCCCTTCAGGCTAGACCAGCGTTTTTTAATAAGTGTCATAAAGCCTCGGTCATTGATTAGTTTTGTGTGCCATATGTCGCTTATATACACGTTACTAATTTGCTGTTAGGGTAGTCTTAATCCTATATGTTAGGAGGATTGTTAAGTAATTGCAATATCGCTTATTATCTGACATATAATTTTTGAATTAATTAGGTTTTATTTTCATTACTTCATGATCTAAGTTGAAGAAGGATTCTTGACTTTGACGTTAACCTGAATTGTGTTGGTTGACATTTTTAATTTGTTAACGTATGTCTGTTTTAGAGTTTTTTGTTTCTGAGAAAATCTCTCATCGAAAATGTTCCATTAGAAACAATGCGCATTACCTCGTTATGCGTATAGCCGGCCATTCCCAAGGGGGTTTGCGGCGCAGGAAGGGGGATAATAGTATTTATATCGTCGGGACGCAGGATTAGTGAACGCACAAGCCGTGCGCGAGTGCAGTTTTATGGGAGTAATGTTTACGGTACCTATTTCGCAATTTTATCATTTTTCTAGGCTCTAGAACTGCTGTTTTAATTAGCCTCTTACTATGGATTTTTTGCTGGAATGCCGCGGGGATTTGTAGTGACTATGATGACTTTAGATATTATTTTGTTCACAATGAACCCAATGATAGAGAATGATAATGTTACTAGGAAAGTTATCGATATGGAAGTGGTTAGGCGTTTGAGAGGAAGACAGAAAAAATATGCATGGACTGTGTGAATGTAGATATGTTGAAGAAGGCAGTTAGTGGCGGAATAGCGAGTGATAGAGGAGAATGGAAGAAAAAGACCTGTTGCGCCGACCCCAAATAAAAATGGGAACAGGGCACGAGAAAGAAGAATGAACCTAATTGTAGATGATTTACCACTCATTATCCACCTACAGGAAATGTTATTAGGACTATAGTATTCATCTAATTATTGCTTTAGCGTATTTCATAAATGAACTGTGATGTGTATCTCTTTAACAACACATAATCATTTGTCGTAGTATTAAAGAAAGTGTGGAGGAGTATAAAAGTAAATACAATTGTTATTTATATGTCGCCTTGCACCAAAATTAATTTGAAGAATATGCACCCACAGATTACTGTATTGTATTGTGGGAATCTCTATTATATCACATCAACTACCTTACCTGTAAGATGTGATATGAAATCAATATTTCTTTACACGTGTCGTCGTTCCATTTGTTCCTGCGTGTATCACAGGATTCGACTAAGGGAGTTTATTGAACTGCCCGGATAATGTTAATAGGCTTGCCACTATTACTATAGGATTTAATAGAAATCGGCGAATCGGCTGCGGTTTCGGTGTGAACGGGCATGATTAAATGTAGCCGGATCCTTGTAAACAAACTTAACTAATGCTTTGAAAATTGAGCATTATTTTGACAAATTTCTTCGAATAATTCAAAATGGCTGTTTGCTATAATGGTAAGTAGTTACGAACAGCAGATCGCAATAGCTGGATAAAAATCCATATCCGAATAAATTACTATATACAGTCATATCCGTCGTCTAATTTAAAAATGGAACGATCTTTTACTTTGGAATATTACAGCCAAGGAGGTTTACGTATCAAAGGTTTGTTTAAATTTAGAACTGGTTTGCAAACAGGTTGTATTTTTGAGATCAAAAGATTTGTCTACTAATACTTACGTTTTAATTTCCGTGCATTGTTTGTGAAAAATACTGTACAATTCTGGACCATAACTAAAATTTTATTTTCCATTAATGAATTTATGTACGTGTGCGTCGGCCTCGTCTCGGTCTACATTTATGCGTTGGTCCATATGCCAACCAACGCCCCTTTTGCTGGCCGTCGCGGTAATGTACTAAAAATAAACTGAAAATGCTCGTAACAATAGTAGAATGTAATGTTGAAATTTAATTATTTAAGCTGTCATCGAGACTTTCCGACCGTTTTGTCGGGACGGCCAACTTTTAACTCGCATGTCCCCTGAGGGCTCTCACAAATATGAATAAGTTACATCCAGTTCTAGAAATAGTGTGGCAGAGTAGTGAATAATCTAAAACTGTAGCTGCTCTTCACTTTACATAAATTGTAAATGTTCATCTGTTAGATCTCTTGCTTATGTTACATTGTGAACCTTAGTATCTTGGACATATAATCTAAATCCAATAAATTCAAATTACGCTCATGAAGTATATTCCAGATAAGTCCGTCTACGTTCGTTTTGACTTCATTAAAATATTTTTATTTGTCTGTTCGTACTACTGTCAAGGAATTTAACTTTTGATCCATTTTCGTCAAATACCATCAAGCACTTAAGTTCAATCACATAAAAAATATTCAGATTAGTAATGAATTAGAAATGTCAACGTCGCTATGGTGATATACATAGCTCTTAAGGACACCATATATGTTACGATTTGTCGCTTCGATGAATCTGAAGATATCGTAACGATTTATTAAATCCGAAACAGTTGCTAGCTGCGATCGATTTTTATTTGTTATAAGACTTATAGTTATTCTATTAAAAACGATAGTTTGATCGCAAGAAGGTCATTCACTCACTCTTATGATGTCAGGAAGATGAGTCTGATCAAATAAGTATTAACTAATATGTTCTCGAATTATCGATTAATTTATTTACCTTTTCGATTGTTCTGTAATGCTAGATTGTAGCGATAAATCGTCTCGTATATGGTCCCTTAGAATCGATTTTAGTAAAGTACAAAAACCAAAGACGCATGTTTGTGTTTTGGACTTTACTTGACTGTACTTGATTTTAAACATACAATTTTCATAATCATTTTTAGATCAATAATAATTTAAGTATTTAAACGTTGTCACGATATTAATAATACTACATTTTGACGTCGTTAAAATCCAATAATAATAATACATGTGATGGCATCCTATTTTTATATATATATATATATAATTGGAGTTTTGTCTGTTTGTCTGTCTGTTTGTTCCGGCTAATCTCTGAAATGGCTGAACTCCTGTGATTATGTCGGACTCCTGACGAATCGAAGCGACTCGACCCGAAAGACCTATCGACTAAATTCAGCCCAAGCCGTTGGTTCTAATGACCCTATGACTTGGCGTGACAAGGAAGACCGCACCTCAGGAGCGGTCGAGGCGGCGCCGCCCTATAAAGAGAGCATATGCGCTAGAAAAGGCACGGTTCACCCAAATAGCTCCGGCCTATATTGAAGGGAATCTACTCGTGGCTAAGTAGAAGGCTGCCGAGAAGGGAATGGTAACAGGTGCGACGACTCAGACGCTGCTGCTTACAGGTATTGAAGGTCCTGCGTTAATTGATTAGGGGGGTCGCTAAGGACGTGTCGCGGTCTGCGAAGTCTTTACCGATTTTGATTGAACATATTCAATGAAGGCGGTGTTGAACTAAACATTGTGAAATTAAAATGATCACATATATACTCGTACTTATCCTGCGCAGATAAAGTTACAAATACAAACTAAGACTAACAACACTACGTAGTATAGTGAACTTTCGAATATTAAAAGTATCGATATTGTAGTAACGTTTATAGTGCGAGTTTATTTTATGACGACGAAAGGTAACGATTAATCTTATCACATTTACGAGTGCTTTATAATGTTGAAAAAATTCTACAATACCCAATAATTTAGAGGAACGAAGTCGTACAAATATTTTTTTTTATAGGATAGAGCAGCAAACGAGCAAACGGATCACCTGGTGGTAAGCAACACCAGAGGAGTCACAGATGCGTTGCCGGTCTTTTAAAAGGGAATAAAGGGGGAAGGAGGGGTTGGGCCTCCTGTACCATCACTCACTCGGCGAAACACAGCGCAAGCGCAATTTTACGCCGGTTTTCTGTGAGGCCGTGGTATCACTCCGGTTGAGCCGACCCAATTCGTGCCGAAGCATGGCTTTCCGACGGTAAAAATATATTACCTACTATTCAAATTCTTTTAATATATTACTATTCAAACTAAAGAACTTATTCAAAATTCTGTTAAAACTATTAATTAATAACCACCTTAATATTTACAACGTCCACTTGAAGTTCTAATAATTAAAGGGGCATACACAATACAAGTAGTAAGCTCTTGTAGCGTTACCCTACACGTCCCATTCACGCTTGTAAAATATTGTTCAAGTTGCAGGGTCGAGAGGTTTATTGAATTAGCTCTTATCCAGTATTGTTGTAAGTTTTAATGAATGGGCGCATCCTCACGTAAGGATCCGAGCATTATCGTTATTAATTTATAGCCGGACTTTACTCTGTTTCGCTGCGAATTTACTGCGTATGATAATTCTGACCGGTTAAGTTTGAGGTTAATTGTTATTAATGAGAAATTTTGGATGTTAGGTGCGACTGTCTTTAGTGTATGTATGATGACATTACGTTGTCATGTGGAAGCGTGATGCAACATTAATGTTTTTCAAATTGTTTATTACAGTTAGCATTTGCATTTTCACGTCTCAATTTGGTACAAGTATAACCACAGAGTTTGAATACAAACATTCAATACCTAAATTTCATTATCTTTATTAATGTTTTCCTTATTATTCGCCTGTCATTTGATAAATACCTTGATGTTAACAGATTACAGGAAAAATTAAACATCAAATGCAAATTAGAAATAATATAATTTGTATTTCCCATTCAACTTGATGTTTGAATCTTTGTTTTCGAACTAATTGGAGAAATCTCCTTAATTGGACAAATTTCAAAGCATGACTCACAGCAGTCTAAGTTTTGACGAACAAAGTTATCAATTAATTACCTGTCTCTAGGTTGAGGCTACACTATTGTTTCTCAAGTAATCTTCAACTAATCTAACTTTTGTCACAGCATTTAATTGTAGACACGTCTATTTGTCATCGTGAAAGCATGGTATCATAACCACTTATTAGGAGCGAGGTCTACTTAACATAAAAAATGGGTGAATATTTCATGTCTGCAGTCGCCTACAACTGTCGATCGGCTTTATAAACTTGAGCACCAATGTAAAGCCAGCTAGAAAGAGTTTCCTCAAAATCTTTGTCGGGTTTTGAACTTTCTAGACGATGTCGTTATCGGAGAACAGCTGCACAATTTTCCACCCCAACGGATGATTAATTAAACCAACTAGCACTCTGCAGCCTCCGTATTAAGCATTATATTCTGCTACAACAACCACTATGGCCTATCGAATAAGGCGCATTTTACGTTGCCGTGCTCATTTTTTTTCAAAAAATTGAAAGGTTTTAATTATTAATACCTGACTTATTTTTTGCAGCAATTACGTCCGTTTTTCGCACAGAAGAACAGGAATGAGTTTGTTAACCCCGAGCTCTTTATCTTGTTGGAAATAAAACAGAGTACATCTCGTTAGCGGAATACACTTGCATCAATCGGCTTAGACAGCCCGCTGACTGGTCGGGAAAGTCATAGAGTAAGGTTTACGCAGATATAATTTTATTCATTGCGTTGTCGTCAGTGAGATGTTCAGATGTATATCGCTTGTTAGGTCTCGCAAAATAAATGATAACGCACGAAGCGAATACACATTATTCTATAAATAAATATTTGTTACACTTACACCAATTAGCCTAGCCAAACTAAGCTCTGTAAGGCTTGTGCTATGGGATCTAGGGCAACGGATAGACATACATATATTATACATATATAAATAATTTTTATTGAAATACATATCAACAACCATGACTAAGGTACAAATGCTGGCATTCATCACACAAACATCTGCCCCCACCGGGATTCGAACCCGGGACCTCAGAGATGGCGACACCTTGAAACCGGTGTACTATCCACTCGACTATGGAGGTCGTCACTCGACTATGGACTATGGAGGTAGTCTATAACAGTATTCAAATATTAAAATATATTGATGCGACATTAGATACATATTCAAAATATAAATCGGAAGATATATAACTTCCACGAAGTATGAAATAACTAAAATAGAATAAGTAAGAGAACTCGATGCTTTACGTTACGATATACGAAGCAACCACAGCATAATTTATTCCCGCGATAGCGGCGTTGCTAATTTCAAACGGAAGCAAATTTGCTTCGGCACTCCGTGATATATTTACACGGCGCACGACCGCGAGTCCTGTCTACATAAAACTTGGACTCTCTTATCTATGTCTAGTCTATGCCCTCACGGAGAGGGGCGCGGGGCGGGCCCGTACCTGCGCTCAGCGAGCGGGGGGCGTTGTATTGATTATTCGGGGCCGCTCACTTTCGCCACTGTTTTAATGCGAGCTATGAAATGTTTTTATTGGCAACTTGGCGGGGCTTGGATAAACATTCGTATAAATATACAGAGAGCCCCCTTTTAATGTGCGATTATTCATTTTCTGTAGCTCTTTTGCTCGCTGAACGTTGGGTGCCTTTTCACAGCCGGCATCTTAATGCGTGTCGTCGGACGTCTGCTGTTGTGGCGTCGGGACGATCCAATAGGACAGCTTTTTTGAGATTTGATTGATTGGTCACAGTGCCAGATGCAGTGACGTTGAGTGGCAGTCCACATCTGTGTCGATGCCTTGTTATTTTCTGTTCTTTGCCCCGTTGGCTGCTTTTGAATTTTATTTTGAAGGTGTATTTGAGTGTATTTTCGTGGTTTATTAACGAATAAAGGAATACATTCTAATGCCTTTAGATCCGATTTCAGGAACTATTACGAATTTACCTCTATCAACTTAGTTGTTCAAAATTAAGACTGCTGCTATTATTTGAATACATTTAACAATAGCTGACAATGGATATTTTTATATTGGTACGAATATTCCTAACTCATTTAGTAGTGGTCGAATCTTAGTGTTAGTATTTTGATACCATGACGATCATGAATACCAATAGGATTTTTACAAAAAAAAAATATGTCGACAATGACATAGATACTGTAAATACAGGAGATGACAACGATTTAAATGTATTTTTAATGATGTCAAATAAATAAAATGCGCCTATGTAACCTAATGGTAATAAGTAAATAGAAAATATTAGTAGAAATTTAAAAGAGTCTGCACAAAATCATAATGTTACGCTAAACTCGTGTCACTCGATAAATATTCGATACTAATCCATCGATTTTACTGTCAACGTCTGTGTCTACGATTTTATTTGATTTCCCATTTTATAATAGATGCATTTGACGAGACATTTTGTTCGTCGTTTTGTGCTTCTGACTTTATATTTCACAAAGACAAATTTGTAATTTTATCTTCACAAATCTGTAGTGTCTCATGTCCTATAACTGTCAGTTATCTCCTGCGCTTTCAATATTTTAATACGAGAAAGGTATTTCGATTTCGAGAACATTACATCTCATAATTTCTTGCTTACTGGAACACGGTAATGCTCTTATCGTTGATTAAAATTTATGAGGGTAGGGAAAAAATGTACCAATAAGTATCGATGCGGGAATCGAATACAATATCATCGTGGCAGACAATGATTGGAGTGTTAACAGTGTATTGTCTTTTATTCGCACGATGCACATTGAATTGAAACAGCTGTCTGTTTGCATTATTATGTTTGTTATATTTTTAGAATAATTCAATCTTATGTCACGTGAAAGTTTAGGCTGTAAAGAAACATTTAGGATAAAGACTTGTTTTAATTTTAGGATATAATTTATTTTATATCCTAAAATTAAAACAAGTGTGTCTTAACTTATTAGAAACCTTTTTAACCCTAGATGGGTTAGAGCTGACTTTGACAAAATCAATTTGCCACGGTGAAAATCCGCGATCGGAAAATTTTATCGGCAGAAACACGTGAAGTTTTACATATGCACCCCGAAAACCGCCGCTATAATGAGCGACATAAGAGTTATTTCAAAATCAAATGTAACAGTGCCTGTAATAGTTAACGTGACGTCAGTTGACAAGTGAGGAAGATAGCGGAGTCCTAATATTGCAATATATAAATAATTTTCTTCATAATCAATTTTTGTAATAAATAATTGAAAATTACAGTATTATACTATAAATTAATTGTCTAAGCACTGTCCATAAAATATAGTATAAACATATGCTATAATTTAAATTTACATTAGTTTTATAATAATTAAAATTATTTATTGATTAAAAAATATTCGCCGCCAGTATCTGAAGGATACTTAAAGCAGTGCATTATTCATTTAGGCCTTCCACAAGGTACCTTCTTTGTGCCTGTTCCTCTGCTTATATCCATAATTTATTAATAAAAGCCTAAAAGTAATGTGTAATTTTAAGTTGGGCTGTTATCTCATTTTAAACCTACTTTTATAGCAGCACTTGAACACAAACCATTTCATGTCCAGGAATGGCTAACAAACACGTCAGTTTGTGTCAAATTGAGTCAATCAGCGACACGAGACTGTATCACGCGAACAGAATATGTAATCACGTTTGGAACGCGCCATGTTAACTGTTCATTGTCATAAAATCTCTATTCGACTATGATAGAATCATTTTGTGAAACTTTAATTACAGCATAAGAAGTATTTTTTTTTTTAGTTTAGAACTGATTTTATTTACCTATACCAGATTCGTCCAGATGTTCCAATTTGAAGAGTTTTACTGAGTACCTTAAATATATATCTTACCTCACAAGCTCGCAATATACTGACTACGCAGTGGTTCTTGTCGGGTTGTAGATTTGCTGCGAATCTCATAGAAATCAGTTGTAACTCTATCCAACTAATATTATAAATGCGAAAGTGTGTTTGTTTGTTTGTTTATTTGTTTGTTTGTTTGTTACCTCTTCACGCTTAAACTACTGGACCGATTTCAAAATTCTTTCACCTTTGGAAAGCTACATTATCCCCAAGTAACATAGGCTACTTTTTATCCCTGAAAATCGACAGATCCCACGGGATGCGCAATAAAGGCTTCACTCAAAACTACTGCACAGATTTTCATGCGGTTTTCATTAATAGATAGAGTGATTCTTGAGCAAGGTTTTGCCGTATTTTTTATTTTGGAAAAACGAATAGTCCCACGGGAAGCGCGATAAAACCTTCGCGCCATAAACCGACTTCCGCGCATATGTAGCCGTGGGCAAAAGCTATGACCCTTAACCCTCTATAGACCCAATCCCGAAATCCACGCGGGCGAAGCCGCGGGCAGAAAGCTAGTAGTCTATAGTCCATTGTAACCACCTACCATATGTGAACCAGATTGCCCATAGTTAATTTGGCAGTAAAGGGAAATTACCGTTTAGTACAAAGATTTTTCAGCAGGTTTATAAATATATTTTCTCATTATCAACAACTTTCGTTAAGAGGAAACATCACGGTCGTGACAAATGATCAGAGATATTTATAAAATCTGTTACTATCGTGCGATGCTCGATCTTACCGGTTGAGTACAATTGGAGGGAGACAGAGGGAGGGTAGAGGAAGGAGGATTCGAGTAGAAGGACAACAGCAATTCAGACAGAAAATACCTACGAATATAACCACCTATAGCATCCAAAACCAACATGACGTAGTTCCCTGTTTATTTAATTCAAAACTGAAACGGATTAAATTTCTTTCTTCAATAATGTATGAAGTAAAGTTTTAGCTGTGTTTTATGTTGTATTTGTGTCTTTAACTTAAGCTATGTATTATGTTTTGTTTTTTTAAATGGTCACGTGTAATTTATTCGCTAGATGTCTAAACACACCGATAAATTTGATTATTTTGAGACTTTATAATTTTTTTTATCTAAGTGACTGATAACTGAGTGACAGATTGTATAATGAAGTGATTAGAAAGAAATGTGGTTTGAAAGAGGATATCGTGACAAGAATAGAGAAAAGGATGCTTGGGTGGTTTGGGCATGTGAAACGGATGGTTGAAAGTAGACTGACCAAAATGATTTATGAAGCTGGAGTGAGTGGAGAGTGGACGAGGAAGACCTAGGCGAACATATTTCGATCAAATCGAAAGTGTCCTCAAAAAGGCCAGGTCAGAAGTACCCGCAATCGTCGAGCATGTATAAGGAATGTTATGAAAGTAGATGAAGCGAAAGAGATATGTAAGGACCGTAGCAAGTGAAAGACGTAATCTCTGCCTACCCCATGGGAAAAAGGCGTGAGTGTATGTATGTATGTATAATTTTTTTTAGTAATCCTAATAATCATACAAACGCGAAAGCTTGTATTGATGAATGTTTGTTACTTTTAAATGTAATAAATATTTATCGGATTTTAATGAAACTTTACGGTAATATAGCTTATATATAAGAATAACTTATAGGTTTCAAATTATAAAGATATTCTGTGAGCAGACGAAGTAAAACATATAGACATAATAATAGACATAAGTTTTGTAAAATTACTACTACCAGTACTAGATTTGTTTGATTTGATCCTCAGCGGAACAAAAAAAAGAGTCTACATCAAATCCTTACGACTCCAAAATATTAAAACACTAGCGACCCGCCCTGGCTTCGCACGGGTGCAACGATGATACTAAATACATTATAACATTCTGTAATCTCGTAGGGTTCAGCCTGCATTTGTAATTACAAAGGATATTGATTACGTTTGCTGATTCCGCGCAGTTGATGATGACTTGTCCAACAAGCAGACAAGGTCGACACGTGTTTCGTCTCTCAGCGAGACATCTTCAGGATATGTTGCCCGCTCGGTGTCTCACGAGCGGCTGATGAGACACCGATGATTCAGTGGATGAACCTGTGGAAACCTGATATCTGAATTTTCTTTCATTTCCACAAATTGCTCAAAATTCTGACCATCTTTGTCAAAGATGCTGCCTAGCTTTATACCATTCAGCTGGACTTGTACCTTCACCGAATCTGGTGGGTTATGCCGGCCGTCATCATAGTGGTGGGTTGGTTAGTCGTAAAAAGGGGTAGATGGTTAAATGTACTTCCAAGGTTTGTTTACATAATTATATGAGAAGTTAATAAAATATTATTAACTATTAATAATACTAATGTAAATGAAATTACTCTTTCTGTCACATCAATTTTTTTTTGTATTCTTCTTTTATTAATATAGTTTGTCTTTTGATTTCAGGTAAGTCAAATTTCGGGCGTATCTCTTCAATCACCAGAAGTCCAGTATGTAATATTGAATTCAATTGATTTATTTTTTTAATAACAAGCGATGATTTTAAGTAATCATCTAAATATATAAAAAATCTATATGGCTAAAAATATATGAGTTGCAGTTTTCTTAAGGCGAAAGTCGGAAGGTTCGACTAAAGGTTATATTCACCATTCGACCTAGCTAGCAATAATACGCTGAGAAGTAATTGGTGATGTCTGGTATTTATTACGTCTCTGACCAATCCTTACGGTAATATAGACGCAACTATGTGTATGTATGCTATCTATTAAAATGTTGTAAGAAAAAAATATACTTAGGAGATAACAAGGAACATGTTATGTAATTGTATGGTCTTCCCCCTACAATTTATATATATTAGTTGAGATCCATACGTCGCTAGTTTGTATACGGCTCGAAGGACTAAAAAGATGTAGGATCTTCCCACTACAATTTAGGCATGTTAGTTAAGATCCATACGTCGCTAGTTCAGATCCGGCTCAAAGGAACGAAAAGATATAGAATCTTTCCCCTACAATCTATGGATGTTATTGGGATACATAGGTCACTAGTTCATTGCCGGCTCGAAGGACCATAAAGATACAGGTTCGTCTCCCTACAGTCTGTAAATGTTAATATAAGCGACGTTACTGGTTGATACTTTTATTTTGTTCCCAAAGGAATGCAAGTTATTGTATGTGTTTGTTTGTTGACGACTAACCCTTAACTGAATATAAATGCAAATTAACACCGCATTTTCGCGGTAAGCGCTGGTGTACAAATATTTGTATCTTGACTCAAGTTGGTGCGGTTACTATACTGTACAATTATGCCGAGGAAGATTATAGAAACTGGTCCTAACACAAGACAAGTAGAACCATTATCTTATCCCCAACTGTCCATTCTGGCCACCCTAAGCCTTTGGACAATCATCCGGCTATTGCTGCATACAGCCTTAGCCAATCAGCTTAAGCCGACTGTCTGAGCAGGTTAACCTCATGTCATCTTAAAATCGTCGTTGTCATATTACTACAGCACAATTTGGTAGCGATTATTCAAAATTTAATTAATGATATTGTAAGTGCACCGGGACAACACCGTAACACCGGGAGTATTAATCAAACACTTACTGAGTACTTAAGTATTTATTGGCGCATCACGACCGTGACGTGTCGCGGCGCACACAGTACTACTGCGCGCATACAGAATACAGAATAGGCACCCCACAATATTCCCCCTTTTTTAAAAAAAAAATATATACTTAACCAAAAAGGAAAACTTACTACTAATTTACTTAATAACACTGTGCTGTTTGTTTACAAAAAAAAAATATTATTAACAATTAGGAAATTAAACGTAATCAGCTGCATTTTGCTGTGGGGGTCGTACCACGGTTCCATTCTTAACCGCTAGTTTACGCAACCACGACTTTATGCGATGAATACACCAATAATTGATAATCGTCAGCAGGAGAACCATCACCACCACTGCCAGGATGATCATAAGGTACCAGTATTTGTCCATCTTTTCTTGAAACTCGGCTACTTGGTGTTGGTGGGCTACAACTGTAGCGACGGCGATGTTGGCTTGGTCTTTCGTGGCGTTGTTGCCCATTGCAGACGTGTAGAGCAGAGTAGCTGTTTTGAATTTTTAGACGTGACTGATAATTATGGAAAAAATCTAGTTTTTATATTGCAAAAAGTCGTGCTTGCGTAATGTCTTTTTTAGCGTTAGTTACTGTTTAAATATGACATACATTTTTATTGACCTTAAATAATATAACTCATGACATCGCGGAACAGAAAAATTGATTACAGTTCAGTCCTTCACTTATGCTCTAAATTAATTACAAAATAATTGTTTAATTATGTGCTTAAGTAGCAAAACGTACCGGCCTTCGCGTTACGCGGCCGTAGCGAGTTACAGTGCGTGATTCTGAATCGCTCGACTTAGCGATATTCACTGTCTCGGACGCGGATTCTTGAATTGTGTAAGCGGGCTTAAGTCGATCGATAGAAATATTTACAATACGATTGGGAAACTGTATTTCATAAACCTTAGTACCACGCTTTAGTACACGGTACGGACCGTCATACGTTGGTTTCAAAGGTTTATGAACATCGTTTCGCACGAAAACAAATTCACACTCCCGAAGATCCGGATGAATAAAAAAAGATTTCGACGAATGCGACTTAGAGTTAGGCTTTAAACTATTCAAAATGCTACGCAACTTTTGAACTAAAGAATAATCGTCGCATGAAACAACTTTTTGAGTGTCATAAAAATCTGATGGTAAGCGAATGGTTTGAGCATAAGTCATCTCTGCTGCGCTGACGTTGTTATCGGTACGAACGGCAGCTCTTAGGCCATATAAAACTGTTGACAACTCATCTACCCAAGATGTTGCTGTTTCAGACAGACGTGCTGTTATAGCGGCTTTCAGCGTTCTGTGCCACCTCTCTACGGCACCGTTGGATTGAGGATGATATGGTGTTGTTCGGATTTTGCGAATTCCTAGCAACACCATTAACTTTTTAAATAGATCGCTTTCAAATTGGCGTCCTTGATCACTAGTTAATCGTAAGGGACAGCCAAAACGCGTTATCCAACCATCATATATTTTCTTGGCTACCGTCTCCGATGTTATATCCTTTATCGGAAACGCTTCCGGCCAGTGAGTTCGCCTATCGATAATGGTTAGACAGTACCTGTACCCATCGGATGTTGTTGGCAGAGGACCTACAATGTCAACATGAATATGCTCAAACCTTCCGCATGCCGAAAATTTTTCTATTGCGGAATTAGTATGCCTAATTACTTTTGAACGTTGACATCCTAAACAAGTTTTAGCCCAAACTCCAACGTCGCGATTCATGTTAGGCCAAAAGAATTTTTCGGCAACCATTTTCCTAGATGAGCGTATCCCTGGGTGTCCTAAGTTATGTATCGAATCAAAAGCTATTTTGCGAAATTCTGTAGGTAAGTACGGTCTGATATTTTTTGTTGATATTTCACAGACAATAGGTTTGCTACAAGTGGGCATAACTATTTTCTTGAGTTGCACTTTGCCATCAGGTGCACTTAGTAACTGAGTGACGTACTCATCGTTGTACTGCGCGTCTGCCAAGTAATCATAATTTATTGAGGTCGGGCAGAATATTGTCTCTAAGCGCGATAGTGAGTCGGCTACAACGTTATCGCTGCCAGTTATATGCATTATGTTTGTACTATACTCGCTAATAAATGCCAATTGCCTTATGCGTCTAGGTGTTTCTTTTTCACACCTGGTTTTTTTAAAAGCGTAAGTTAATGGCTTATGATCTGTGTAGATACAAAGTTGACGGACTTCAATTAAATCTTTAAAATAACGTACTGCTAAGTATATAGCCAATAATTCGCGATCATAAGTTGAATACTTCGATTGAGCTTCGGAAATTTTTTGGGAAAAATAGCCTAGCGGCTTCCATTTATTATCTACAAATTGTTGCAATACTGCACCCACACATGAATTGGATGCATCCGTCATAAGTGCAATTGGAACGTCGCTACGTGGGTGTGATAACTGAACGGCGTCTTGCAGGCTCGCCTTGCATTGCGCGAACGCTTCGTCAGCGTCAGGTGTCCATACGATGGTTGTTTTGTCTCGCTTTTTCGCATTACGCAAATAGCCATTCAAAACTATTTGATGTTTCACTGCATTAGGAATGTGGGAACGATAAAAGTTGACCATTCCCAAGAATCGTCGTAACTCGTCGATTGTTTTGGGCTTGGGATAATTTTTGATTGCCTCTATTTTGCTATCTAAGGGTCTAATGCCGTCTTTTGACACTTCGAATCCCAAATATTCAATTGTAGTAGCCCCGAAACAACATTTGCTTACATTAATTGAAATTCCAAATTTGTTAAATCGATCGAAAACTTTTTCTAAATGTTCTCGGTGTTGAATTTCCGAGTTCGAGGCAATAATGACGTCATCAACGAAGGTGAAAAGAAAATCAAGACCTTGAAGTACTGAATGATCCATGAAACGTTGATAGGTTTGACTGGCATTGCGTAATCCGAATGTCATCATAGGAAACTCAAATAGGCCAAATGGTGTCGTTATGGCTGTCTTTTCAATGTCATCGGGAAAAACGGGAATACAATGGTAAGCTCTTGTTACGTCTAGTCGCGTAAAAATAGTTTTACCATCCAGCAGATAAGTAAAATCGCGTAACCTTGGTACAGGATACCGATCGGGCTTAGTAACGGCATTCAAGCGCCTGTAGTCTCCACAAGGCCGTATCTCGCCGTTTTTTTTAGGAACGACATGGAGTGGGCTTGACCAAGGGCTCGCGGATGGCCTACATATTCCGATCTCCTGCATGACCTTGAATTCTTGTTTAACTTGATTGTACTTATCTGGTGGAAGTTGCCGTACTCTCGCGTGAACAGGTGGGCCTGACGTTTCAATGTGGTGGTATACATTGTGCTTAGGGCTATCCTTAAAATTAATGGGTTTCGTGATATCTGGATACTTACTAATTACATCCCAGTACGGGTGATTTTTATCTATAGAGCTTACGGTTACAATGCTACAGTTAACTAAAGGTGCTACAATATTTAAACTAGTAAACTTATCTATTAACTTACGTTCCTTTAGGTCTACCAATAAGCCATAGGCACTGAGGAAATCGGCTCCCAGTATGGGCTGTTTAACGTCGGCTATAATGAAGTCCCAACGGTAAGGTCGACGTAAACGTAAATTTAGGGTCAGTGACTTAGTACCAAAAGTCCTAATCTCCGTACCATTGGCTGCATACAGTTTATAGTCCGAACACTTATAATTAGAATAACCTCGTTTTCGCACAGGGAGAACAGACACGTTAGCACCGGTATCAATAAGAAAATTATAACCACTATCGTAATCACGAACACTGAGACGATGCGTTGGAGAAATCGCGCAGATACTCGTCTCATCTACCTGCACAGACCTTAGTTTTCCTTCTTCCAGGCACATGGCTGCTCACATTTGTTAGCGCGTTCCCGGAACCGGAAATGGTAGAAACAGAGCCAATCTACGCTTTTTGGTGAACGTCGTGGTTGACTCTTAGAACGAGATCGCATGCGTCTAGTGGAGCGGCTGCGACTATGCCCTCTGAATGGCATCTTCTCTATATTAGCGATCCTAAGACTCAATTTCGCAATTTCCGCCAAAATTTTGTTATTCTCGTTGCAGTTACCTTGAACTTGACTCACGGAGTTTATCTCGGCAACCTGCGGCAAGGACATTGTCTCCATTATCTTATCGGCTACCGTTGCCAAATTGTCCATGTCTGCGGCTTCAGTAACTGCCAGTACTGCTCGCACCGAAGGTGGTAAGTGATTCTGCCATAAAATTCTGAGGGTATGGTCTGGGATTTTACCTCTAGCTAGATCTCGCATCCGGCGTAGAAGCTGTGATGGCTTTTGGTCACCTAGCTCCATCTCCCCTATGAGTTTCTGGATTTGGCGTGTTTCAGATTCTTCATAGATGGCCAAGAGTCTGTTTTTGAGAGTATCGTATTTTTTTATGTCAGGAGGCTTGATCAGGATGTCCGTCACCTGCTGAATGGCTTCCTTGCCCAATTTTGAAACGACTACTTGGAATTGTGCCTCGTCCCCCATTTTTTGGGGTAGCAGCACGGCCTCCGCTCGTATGTACCAAACCCTTGGCTGGTCCGTCCAAAATTCAGGTATGCGGCTGCTTACTTGTATGGCGGACACATCACTCTGTGGCACAGGCGAAGTCGCGGGTTTCGGTGGTGGATTCATTTTTGCGATGAATAAAAAAATAAAAGTCTTCAAATATTAAAATACGCGGCGCGCACTCCCGGTAATAATTAAAATAAATTTCGTGTAATTTTTTGAGTTCGGGGTCACCAATGTAAGTGCTTGGGTCAGGGCGAACACCGGGAGTATTAATCAAACACTTACTGAGTACTTAAGTATTTATTGGCGCATCACGACCGTGACGTGTCGCGGCGCACACAGTACTACTGCGCGCATACAGAATACAGAATAGGCACCCCACAATATTAATTAAATTTATTTTATTTATTTAGGTACTAATTATCAATTATTACACTGTCATTAACTAAGTGTTTTTATCTAATACATATGTAATTAGAAATGTACACGATATTGTCCATTAAGGTTGTTGTATGTAACGTTTATATTAAAAGAGAAACAAACTGAGAAAGACTACCCTGAAATTAAACACCCTTCCATACTTAATTATATATTCCTATTATTACTAATTTGCTTTTAATTACATAGTTTTCGTTTTTAATATGTCAAAAGTGTAATTTGACTTCAATTTCGACACAAGTTTGACACTTGCCACAATGTTACCTTCAAAAAAACTTTTTCTGCTTAAGGTTGTAAAACGTTTGTTACGGACTTTAGTGCAATTATGTGCCGGTTCAGGTAATACTGGAAATATATCATCAATCAATACATAGTATAAAAAAAGTCGCTTTCGCTGTATATCCGTATGTATGCTTAGATCTTTAAAACTACGCAACGGATTTTGACGCGGTTTTTTTTAATAGATAGAGTGATTCTTAAGGAAGGTTTGTATGTATAATAAATGCATAATATAGTAGAGAAACACTGATAAATTTAAAGGTTTCTAATGTGATGTCGTAAATAAGCACGTTTTTTTGCGCTTATATTGCAAACGCTGGCTGAACCCTACGAGATAGACCAAAATAATGTACTACAGTATTGTACAACTTACAAAAATCCACAAAAAAGTCCGCGATGGTATATGTCTATCTCTTAGGGATAACTCACCATAACCATTTTTTCACTGCACCCGTGCGAAGCCGGGGCGGGTCGTTTTAAAATATAAAAGAACATCTAAAATGGGCTGCAGCTCGTATTAGATATTTATTTAATACACAAAAAAATACCAAAGACGAACAAAAAATATAGTATGTTTATAAAAAAAAAGTATTAAATAGAAAACTTCCAACATATAAAGCTGTTAGTAACATCCTCATGAAGAGAAAGAATTGATTGACTATAGACCTAAGTAATTTCCTATTTATTTGACATACAATAAAAAGACAAGCTTTTGTTTGTTTTTATAATTATTTTTATATTAATGAAAAACGGTTGGCATTCGTGCAATGCCTAAATACAAACCTAACAAGTAAATGAAAGACAATATGAATGCCATAAACAACTCTGTTAACTGAAAATAAACCTTTGAATTAAATTTATGAAGATTATAATCTTTAAAATATCTAGAATTTAGGAACAATAGAAAGTCAGGTATTAACTGTCTTAAGCCTTTAAGAATCGAGAATGCAGAGTGAATTACCTTTTGAGCATCTGATTCTTGAGGTAGAAGCACGCTGACTCCATAACCATTTGCGTCTATCTAGTAGACTTATCAGAGGGGAAATGTTAATTTCCTGTGAAGTAATGCGATCTTCCCACGTACGTCCCTTTTAGAGATCCGCGTGCGGCATAGAATATCCCTTTGACGTTTGAAGGGTAAAAGATGTGGGTCAATTAGTCCATTTATAAAAAAATATTACTATTGTTAACTTTTTTTTCTTCATTTTTGGCTTGCACGACTTGTGCATCAGCCACGGACGAGGGGGTATTATTAACTTACTATATCACGATACAGCATTAATTTCCTAAACATTTTACTATAAATTAGTATTGTATACTAGCTGATGCCCGCGACTTCGTCTGCGCAGGATACTTATCATGATATTTTGAACAATTCACACAATATCTTTATAAATCGTAACTTATATGTTATTCTGTTGTATAAGCTATTTAGATAGATAGATAGAAGCGTTTATTGCTACAACACACATATACAAACATACAAAAAATAATAACAATAACAAATAACAATAAAGGGATGGTGAACAAAATAACAATAATACACAGAGAAAAAAAAAACGGTTGGGCGAAAATCTCGTACATGTGTGCAGCAGCAAGTAGGTCAAGGCTCAGCGTATTATTTGTCTAGAGACAAATCGCTGATTTTCAGCCATCACCTTGTTGAGCGCAGTTCGCAGCAATTCATTGTGCATGTTACAATATAATAACGTGTTTATTTAAAGTATTACAATGGATAAAACAGCTTAGCAAAATTAAATTATAAAGTTAAAATAAGGAAATTGGATTATAAAATCAAAATTAACATTAAAATAATACTACTGAAGAATTAAATGACACAATAAAATAATAACAAATTAATAAATAAAATAATCAATAATATCGCTCTGAGATAAACATTGTATGGAGGGACCTACATGCCTACATGAAACTTTCAGTAGCAATTTAAAGAAGCTAGCACAGCCTACCAAGTAGCTAAATTACCTGACTTCTGCATATCTAGTAAGTGTAATCGTAACTTATGCTTAAAAGTGTACTTAGAAGTATGCTTAAAAGTGTACTTAGAACATACTTTTATTGTATACCTAGTATCATTAAAATCCATTAAGTCGCTTTTACGTCAAAGAGTAACAAACATATAAACTGACAGACTTACTAGATATATGTAAGTCATCATCATTTCAGCCAATAGACGCCCACTGTTGGACATAGGCCCCCCCCCCAAAGGATCTCCACGCAGATCGTCCTGCGCTGCAACCGTCCAGCGTCTTCCCGCGATCTTCATCAAATCGTCGGTCCACTTGTGGGAGGCCTACCAACGTTGCGGTGTCCAGCATATGCCTGCCACTCTAGGACCTTTCCGCCCCAACGGCCGTCAGTCCTGCGAGCAATGTGCCCCGCCCATTGCCACTTAAGGTTCGCAATTCTTCGGGCTATTTCGGTGACCCTGGTTCTTTTGCGGATTTCATCATTTCTGATTCGATCACGCAGAGAAACTCCGAGCCCTCTCCATTGCCCTCTGGGTGACTTTGAGCCGCCTTATAAGGCCCATTGTGAGTGGCCAGGTTATATTTATAAAATAAAAAAAAAATTAAAGATTGTTAATGCAGTAAAGATACTGTTTGATACTGAGTTATTGAATCAGGAACATACATACGCTGCGTTGTAGAATGCAAAACACTATACTGTCATTTCGTCGAGACTCGTGCTTCAGGCTGTCGATACCTGCAATCGTTGCAGTGGCTATATGCAAACGTCGCAATGTTTATCTGTCACATTTTTGTGTCCTGAAGGAATCAAAAGATTTACGACCGAATTTCGAGACCGTAGCCTTCGATTCTGTCGAACAACCTATAAATGATCGAACTATAAATAGTTTCTCCGATATCACATCGCTCTTACATAATAGCGTTTCGTTAGTAAATGTGTGTTTTTGAACTATACGTAACGCATCTTCATTTTATCAATGGTTTTATATTGCGGGAAAATCATCATTCCTATGAGACAATCATATACATCTCACTTATAATTATCTCATTATGAATATTCAATGTTTAAAGTAGGGGTGTCAATAATTCGGGCACGGCTGCTTCGGTGAGTATCTGTGTCGAATAGGACGGGAGGGATCGACACATTGTCACCACTGCGCATTCGACCTCGACTCGGCCCAGCACACGCTGGCGGAGTGCCCCGCGTGGGCCTCCGAGCGCCGAGTCTTGGTCGCAGAGATCGGGCGAGATCTGTCTCCGCCAGCATTGATTGCGGCAATGCTGGCGGACGAGGGAGGTTGGAGGGCTGTGGCCTCCTTCTGTGAAGCAGTGATGCTCCAGAAGGAGGCCACCGAGCGGGGTCGGGAGATGGCCGATCCCGCTCGAAGAAGGCGGCGCCGGACTCGGTAGCACAGCTGCGGCGCCGCCGCGGGTCGCCGGCGGGCGCGAGTAAGTCGCGACTGCTACGGCGACCCGGGATGGACCACGCCCCTTCCGTGGCCGGGGGCGTCGTCGGTGGCGGAGACCGGGGGAGGTAGTAAGCCTCCCCGAGGAGGGCTCCCCTGTGTCGACGGGGGAGCGGAGGCAGGGGGTTCCCGGAAGAAGCTTGATGTTCCCGGGGGCTCCCTACATGCCTGAGGAAGGCCATCCCTGAGGTTTTTAGTGGGTAGGCCTCCCCCTTCTGGGGAGGAGAGCCCCACATAACCCCGGCTCGCCACAGCCGGGGTATGCAACTTAATGCATTTTCCTCAGGGAAACAAAAAAAAAAAAAAAAGGGGTGTCAATAATTAATGATTAAAATAATTAACCGCAAAAGTGTGATCCAACTCGATAGAACGCACTTGACAAACAGACACGACAGAACGAATTTATAAAATATACAATACAAGAGTATATGACACAAGTTATTTTTGTAAGAAACGTAGCGTTTAAAGTGTTAATTCGTGTGATATGGTTACATATAACTGTAACATACAAAAATGTATCAATAGCCAGTGCAGTGAAATTACGCGAATGACTAAAGTGGAGAAACTATTCAATTTTGAGTGGCGGGGGTAGTTGTATATTAATTTCTCTTAAAATATTTGTATTCGACTGACGAGTCGAGTATGATATGATTTCTCTTCAGCGTACGGAACCCTTCGATTCTCCGAGCCGCGGATTATACTTTCAAAGGAAGAATTAAAACATTCACGAGCAGCTGACACTTCGCATCGCAACGTCAATTACGTTATACTTAGCTTAGCTTTTGAAGTTAATTCAATTTTTTCCATCATATTTAGATCAAGTATACAAAGTCATTTTTTGAAAATATATAACACTAATCTACAAAAATAAACACAAAAATAATACCTTATAGCTAAAAAGCCGTCTTCTCCAACCAGGTAAGCTTCTCCATTACTCTTCATTCTACTCCTCTTGGATTTTAATTGTTCGGCATGGATGGTTTTTAGACCAGAGACTTATATTTGTATGTAGCGAAGATTGCTAAGAAACTAAACCATTTATCAGTACTTTGACTTAAGATGCTAATAAAAGTGAGTCCTGTGTTGGTACTTACGAAGTTCTGATACTCTACATCTGTTCCAGTAGTCGCCGAGACAGGGCATGATAATATTTAAGTATGATTATGTTTGAAGAGACTTATGTTTTCCATTTTTGTATCTCTGCTGTCGACATCACTCATAAGGGATCGCAATTTTCTATGTCAGATTGGGTATGACGAGTCGATCGTTTTCAGTCAAATGGACATTAGAAAATTTAATTGTTTCAAACTAATAAGGTCTATTCTGTGTTCTGTCGAGCTAGGTCACACTTTTAAAAGCTGAAGATTTTCATCAAGAGTTTACTTCTAGACTAGCTTAAAGCTACGAAAAATAACTGTCCTATTCCACGCACATAGACAGTATTATTTTATCGTGCGAAAAGACAAAATTGTTCTTCTCCATGCAATAATAAGTTAAAAAACCGCCCGCCCTACGTCCTAATATCGCTGCTATGGGCTACTCAAACGACCGATACGTGACCTGGTCTTTAATGCACACCTTTTAGTTTGTTAGGCTCATGAGCCGCTTTACAAAGTTCGTTACAAAACGTACCTTATCTCAGACGAAGTAGACATTGGCATGTTATATTATTATAGTTAAATTCCTATATGGAGGTTTATGAATTATAATAATAATGATAAAAGCGACATTATTAATATTATTATTAATAACAATAAATATTTCTTACACTCACACCAATTAGCTTAGCTCAAAGTAAGCTTTGTAAGACTTGTGTTATGGGATCTAGGGTAACGGATAGACATATATATGTATATATAAATATTTTTAAAAGAAAAATATAACAACCATGACAAAGGTACAAATTCTCGTATTCATCACGCAAACATCTGCCCCCACCGGGATTCAAACCCGGGACTTGAGAGATGGCGACACCTTGAAACTGGTATGTTGACTACTCGACTACGGAATTCATCAATTTTAATAACTTAAGTAGTTTAAAAACCAAAAAACACACTACTCCCATTGGCGAACTACAAAGGTCTAGATCAGGTTCTAGCAGCTTCCATTTTTAATTCCACAAGTTGCCTTCGATACTGAACAAATTTCCTTAACACCACATGTTTCGACTGCAAATCGTTCAGTGCAGTTTGGATCAAGTTCATGGGGCACCATTGTTTCTTTATTTTCACGATATATTCAAATAATGAGGAAGCTGTAAAATGTTTGTTAATGAAGCATCCTTAAGAAGCATACGTTATTAGCTGGAACTGTTGAGTACCTAGCCCGGCTCTGCTAGTCTACCGTCGTTACATTGTATTGTATCAAATGTGACTTCAAAGATTTGTTTACTAAGTTATAGATGAAGGCTATCGAAAAGGACTTTAAGGATGATATAGTTACTCTCAATTTCCCTTCAGTGAAAGATTTTGAAAAGGCGGAACGTTTGATGAACTGGAAAACTATTGAATTTATACTAAACTCACAGTACAGATTTCCTAATTTTCGATATTAGGCATTTTTAAAATTTCTCATACGATCAGTAAGATCTCTTTAACGTCATTCATTTAGAGATAAATAATCTTATGATGAAGGATGTACGCTGTATAATAAATAGGAATCTAAAAGATCAATGAAACCGAACCCTTGTCACGAAGACAATTAAGTACAGTATCAAGATCGCATTCTTATTTAAATTTCGAACGTACTTGTCACTACATAGCATAAAACAAAGTCACTTTCTCTGTACCTATATCCCTATGTATGCTTAAATCTTTTAAACTACGTAACGGATTTGATTGCGGTTGTATATAAATAATAACTAGAGATCGGATAATCGGATGCATATTTACCTAAAGTTAATTTTTGGCTCACAAATTATGGCAGCGGCTTTTTAAAATACATTTTGTTAAATGAAAATCCCGGGAAAATACGGGACTGCAAATTTAACGTAGTGATATTGTTTGAAAATTACTAAATTATTATAATTATTTAAATGAAACAGAAGCTAGCGGCTTAGATTTAGAACAGTCACTGGAATCTGACACAACACAATCATGTTCAGCACAGACATTAAGAAATCAGTTAGCATTCAATGACCAACCCATAGTGATAGATAGTGATTAAAACTGTAGTAACCGAGGTAATATTTACGCCCCATTTTAAATAGGATTAGTTTTGCATTACCAAAATGTTCTACAGTACCGGAATTCCGGGATTTTTATTTATGGAAATAAAATAAAAAGACAGTTCCATACTTTGTCAAAAACTAAATTAGGTAAATAAATAAACATCCGGCTATCCAGTTCCGCAATCCCGGGATTTTTATTTAACAAAACAATAAAAAGCCGTTTCCATACTATGTCTTAAACTAACTTTAGGTAAATATGCATCCGATTATCCGATCTCTAATAATAACAGTCATTAAATAGTGAAGAGATACTGTTATTTTTGATGTTTCTAATGTGAGGTCATAAATAATTAAATTTTTTCCGCTCACATTGCAAACGCAGGCTGAATCCTACAAGATTTATCAAAATAGTGTACCAAGCACACGTTGAAAAGGTCTACAGAAAACTCCGCGATGGTATATGTCTACCTATGATAATCCCACTATAACATTTGTTTGCTATTTACTATTTACGACAAATAATAGCTAGCTTTTCAAAGTGATTTTAACCAATACAGCATTAATCCTTTTCCAATTAAATTAGTATCAGCTTTGCACCTGTCCGAAGCCGTAGCGGGTCGCTAGTTGAAATATAAGTCAGATAAATATTTTCTTGATCATCACTGAACGCGACCCGTTCGACCGTAAACAAGCTGTCTTCGTTTCTAAGTAATGAAAAAATATTAGTTACGATAAACAAAAGGCACCTAATACAAATAAAGGCGGCGAAGAATAAGACGAAACGCGCCGCCGGCGTGCGGTGATGAACGTCTCAAACCGAAATAATACGACCCCGGATTTTATTGTCCAAGAAATCCTCGTAAGCTTAATTAAACTGTTGTTTAACGTTATTAGAATATTAACATTGTGTTCCTTAACGGAGATTAAGGCCCGGTGTAATAAGAATTTATTGTGGACATTTAGCAGGTTAAGTTTTATTTTGGGATTTCACGTGATCCTCCCTGTTCATGGACAGGGCTTTGTTTACGCTATAGGGATTTGTGTGGTGTCCAAAAAATTTTTGGACAACGCGGGTTGTGCTGACTTAGTGGTAAAGCACCATTTAAATTAAGGCTTCTTTTTAATGGATCATTTTGTTCTTTTTCTCGTGTAACAACCAACATCCTTATTTATGTTATAAACGCGAAGGTTAGTATCGACGGAGGTTTGTTATTTTTTCACGTAACAACTACTAAATGAATTTTGATAAAACTTTACAGTTATATAAGTACATACATAAAAATAATACATAGGCTACACTTTATAATGATGGCAAATGTCAAAATCTATCATTCATTTCAAAATCAAAAATCAAAATAATCTTTATTCAACATAGACCTTTACAGGCACTTATTGACGTCAACAGACAAAACAAAAAAACAAAGCTTAAAAAAAAAACAAAAACCTTGTCCGTACGTACGAATAAGGAAAAAAAAGAAAAAAAATAAAAAAATTGACTCGACACCTGTTCGGAAATTGGGAGAGCCTTCTCGAGAAGAACAAGCAAGAAACTCTGAAGGTCTATTTTTTATCTCCTCTTTACAATGTTAATAATTACAATAATATTATATAAAAATACAATATAGTATAAGATACAATCATACCTAATACGATTACAGTCGTATGTATGTTTACATACAAAAATAATACAATATTATAAATAATGTTGTTACCAAACATGGCTCTATGAATAGTGTCCCTATTCCCAAATACTGTGATCATTTAGATAGTCACTTACTTTATAATAACCTTTACTCATGAGTGTCTTTTTGATATGGATTTTAAATTTATATAAAATATGCGAGCTATTCAGACGTGTGCTGCCATAACCTAATATAATCCTACGCAGACAAGGCCGCTACAGACTGACATCCGCTAGTTAGAATATATTTTCAAACTTATTTAAACTTAGAATATACTTTTCATTGTAAAGGACTTAAACTATATGTGCCATCTATTCCTTTCTTTTTGCGAGAATGTCGTAAAGGACTTACCACAATTACGAATATATCTATGCCAAGTGTTTGAACTTAACTACTTGCTAATATTTTTTTATGCGATTGCCAAAAAATAAACTAAATAAACATGTTGCTTCAGTAAGCACTTCACTCAGAAATCTCAATTCCAAAATATCTTTCTTAATAGAAATAGTTTCTGAGAAACGTCAATACCTTTCTTAATAGCGCCATTTACGCTGTAAACTGCTAATAACAATAGCTAATAGGAAACTTGTGAAATATTTCTACAAGGGAATAGGTTATTGGTATAATCAAAAGGAGCACATCAATGTCTAGAACACAAATGAACGTAGGCCTAAATTCATTACGCGAACAGAATTGACCTCTGGCAAGTAATACCACCTGACACGTACACGAACTCATGAAAATTGAACCTTACAGCAAAGACAAAAGGAGCACCATTGAACCAACAAAATTCCTAGTTACTGTAAATAATTTGAAGTCGGGAATAAATAATCCGAAATGCTCTAAGTTGCTCCCGGAATTTAATTTTAGCCGAAGCTTATACCTTTCATTCTAAGTAGATGGGGATTCTTTAAGATTTTTAATTGCTTTGCGAGTTTGATATTGCAAAGGGAAATTAATATAATTGTCTTACGGCGAATTCGCTTGAGCAAAGACAAAAATCGGATTTCAATCAGATCGTTGTAACAAGGAAAATGACGAGGCTATAAGTATATTTCGTTTGTGGATGTTCGCGTACTAAAAATCGTATAAGCGTCGTTCAGTGACTATAATAAAGCCTCTTGATTGAGAAAATTAAATCTGCTTGCGGAATTTGACTTTTTCGTTGTTAGCAATCTTCGCAAATGTAAATACAATTTCGGTGGAGCTGGCTAAAAGATTGATAAAGATTTCGCTGTGCCTACAGGGGCCGTTCGGCAACTGTAATCTAACGATAATGATTCTTATTCAGTAGCAACTATATAATGTTACTTGGAAAGTATTCCAAAGAAATGATGGATGGACTGTGTGAATTTTGATATGTTGAAGAAGGCAGTCAGTTTCGAAATGGCGACTGATAGAGGAGAGTGGAAGAGGAAGACTTATTGCACCGACAATAAATTGGGAATAGGGCAATAGAAAGCAAATTTTTGTCATTTGACTACGGAATCCTAAAAACGGAACCTTTATAGAGTTCTTAGATATTTTGTTTTAAGATGTTGCTTTTTATTGTTCCTTCTATTTAAAGCCTCCTTTTTTTTCCCTAAGGAAAATGCATTAAATTGCATACCCCGGCTGTGGCGAGCCGGCGGTTATGTGGGGCTCTCCTCCTCAGAAGGGGGAGGCCTACCCACTAAAAACCTCAGGGATGGCCTTCCTCAGGCATGTAGGGAGCTTCCGCTCCCCTGCCTAGAGAAGAGCCCTCCTCAGGGGAGGCTACACTGCCTCCCCCGGTCTCCTCCACCGACGACGCCCCCCGGCCACGGAAGGGACGTGGTCCATCCCGGGTCGCCGTAGCGGTCGCGACTTCCTCGTGCCCGCCGGCGACCCGCGGCGGCGCCGCAACTGTGCTATCGAGCCCGGCGCTGCCTCCTTCGAGCGGGATCAGCCATCTCCCGACCCCGCTCGGCAGCCTCCTTCTGGAGCATCACTGCTTCACAGAAGGAGGCCACAGCCCTCCAACCTCACTCGTCCGCCAGCATTGCCGCAATCAATGCCGGCGGAGACAGATCTCGCCCGATCTCTGCGACCAAGACTCGGCGCTCGGAGGCCCACGCGGGGCATTCCGCCAGCGTGTGCTGTGTCGAGTCGAGGTCAGGTTTTCATTCGTTTGCAAACGAAATCGCAGCGAAATTTTTGTATGGAAACTTTGTACAGCGCCCCTTAGCGGAACGTCATTGCACTATTCTGTCAAATTAAACTGACATGAATTCTGAAGTTTACTGTACGTCAAATACCTATCGAAAACGAAAGCAAACTCGTGGTAACCACTGGTCTATAACAAGAATGTAGAAACCGTTCGGCACATGGACTCCTTAATTATGGAGGAGTAAGTTTTTTCAAGGTGGTTTCAAGGTATCACCATCTCTGAGGTCCCGAGTTCGAATCCCGGTGGAGGGATGCGAGCATTTCTACCTTAGTCATGGTTGTTATTATATATTTCTATCAATAATATGTCCCTGTTAGGAATCTAGATCCCATAACACAAGCCTTACGGGGAGCTTTGGGCTAGGCTAATCGGTGTAAGTGTAACAATTTATTTATTTATATATATATATTCTTTATTGCACAAAAGACATTACAGTAAAAAAAAATATGCATTGATTGGATGTGTACATGGGTGGGCTTATCCCTAAAAGGGATCTCTTCCAGCCAACCTTACTGGGTGTCAAGTGACTTATACTGTTACGTGGGAGAGATTGAGAAAAAAAAAAGAAGATACATGGGTACATAAACTATATAAAATAAATACTAATAATATATAATTATGCTTAAATATACAAATATCAAATAAAAACTAATCTAAATTAAGTACATAAGATATTATTATATACTACTTATATAAAAATATAGTTAACTAACTAGAAACTTTCAATAAATGCTCCTTTAGCCTCACTTTAAATACTGTATCGGATGAGCTCTCGCGGATATTTACCGGTAGTCTGTTCCATAGACGCACAGCCGTCACTACAAAAGACCTTGATAGAATTCGGGTATTGCAGACTGTCTTGGTTACACATCCTCGCCTTGGATAAGGTAATGGCGGAAGGTACTGGAAGCGGGTACGGAGAAACTGGGGGAATTTAGGGTTATTGAGGATTTTATATAGAAAGGTCAAAATGTGCCATTCATGCCGTTGTCTAATTGAGAGCCACCTTAGACGCGCACGAAATTCAGAGACATGGTCATACTTTCTCAAACCAAAGATAAACCTAATTGCTAGATTTTGAAGGCGCTCCAATTTATTTAACAGATCTTCAGTGACATCCAAAAAACATACGTCAGCATAATCTATCTGTGGCATCAGCAGCGTGTGCGCTAGCATGACCTTTGTGTCCAACTGTTAAAACGTATATACTATAGCAATGATCACGATGTGTTAAATTTAACGAACATGCATTTTTTTTATCTGAAACTTGCTCTTTTTGTAATAAAATCCAGTTGTGTCATTAAACAATTTACTGCCTGATCGCATTCGTAGACATATTTTTTCATTATCATTTGTAATATGTTACACAATAACTTTTTCTTTGTAATATTTCACTTGACACGAATCTATAGCAAGTTCTAAAAATTGTACACCATAATATTACAAAAGCATTCCGGTGAGCCAGACTAGCGACACGTACTGGCGCAAATCAAGAACCCAACCCACTCGCTAATCTGTCAATTCAACCACCGTGACAAGAACATTGTATTCAAAAACGACCTTTATTCCCGTTTTTACAAAGAAGTGATTCCTCAGCCGAGGAGAATTTACGATGTGATGTCCCCTCTGTACCTTGTAAATGGGGTTACTCAGACTGAAGAGGGCGCTATGGGAGTGTTCAGTTGTGACTCGGGGTCATCTCAGGTAAATAGTCGTTCGTGATATCATTCAAATTAATCTTTACATTGTGTTAATTTTACTAAAACTTTTGTTATATTTGATGTTATAGATGTTTTCTTTTGACATTGCGATGTACGTTCTTTTTTGCCAAGTCGGGACTATGGTACTTTTTGAGTGAAAATAGCGGATTCTTCCGTCAGAAGCGGGACATAGTAAAAAAAACGTATATAATCAAAGGTTTTTAAATATTTATCCTTTTATTTGACTTAAAATTATGTTTACATGACGATATATAGCAAAAGTTGCCATAGAAAATGTATTTTAACAAAAAAAATATATTTTAAATCAGATTTACTCTGTCGTTAAATTCGTCTTTAGAATGAAAAATCGGGACCTCTGGCAACGCCGATAGATAGATAAAATATTATTTATGTTCTTTAAAATACACATAGATATCTTGCTCAACAATGATAATAGTTGAGAGAAAATAAAAATATTTAAACACTGCAAATCACCGATTTTCAAATTATTGTATCCATAATCTGAAACGGCAATCAAAATATGCTGAATAAGATTCAAAAGTAAAATGTTACAGTAGAAATGTTACAAAATCTTTGGTAGGAAACAGTAGTCTATCGGCGATAATGTAGCAATTTAGGTTGTTCTCCGAAACCTACAGAGTTTGTCAGCTGTTAGCTACGTTAATTCTGCCATAACAGCCTCAGATGACTTACCCCTTTACAAAGCCGGAGTATCTAATAGCCTGTCGACGTGGGTGCAGTATCCGCTCCCTGTTATTTCATAATATTCTTCCTGGAGCTGGGTAGTCCCATATTTTTGATAGGCTGGTTAAATGGTGGTCATAGCATTTAAAGTCGAAGAAGCCTTGATTAATGTATAAACTAGGTGATGCCTGCGACTTCGTCTGCACAGATGGTAGACTTATTTCTACTTACTTGACACTTTTCGTCATATTTTGGACGATTCACACAATCCCTTCAATATATATTATATATGTCGCAGCCAACTGGTTAAAATAGCCGTTCAATCAAACAGCCTTTGACTGAAAAACGTCAATCAATCACACAGCTATACGTCGTTTAGCCGACTTGTTGATTGCAACGTTCAACATTAAAGCTAGACGACGCTTAGCCAACTGGTTAAATGCAAAATTAACTAAGGGGACCATTAGTTAAGTACTTAATTTGAGAGAATAGGAAGACTTTTTGTAATTTCTTGGGAGGTTATTACGAAGCAAGAATCATTTCAGAATCCCGTAATTTCTACTCGAATATTTGTTTCACTCGTATCACTCATAAGTGACCTCATAATTTCTGTATCTTTAATAACACGTGTAACGTATATTTACTACTTACTTTCCGAAAAATATCTTGAAACAATCACAAACCTCGGCTAGTTGACGCTATATTGAAAACAAAACGCACCTAGCGCTGCGGTGGTGAGTGTTGAACTAATTAAATTAGACGGTGGCTTTTGAATCAGCTGTAGTGTTGAACGTTTTGAGCGACTCATATATTCAATTAATATGTTAGACGTATGGTTGAATGGCGTTGCTCAGTCAAAGGGCTAGCTGTTTGTTGTTAAATCTTTATAAAATGAAGCCTATATGTTATTCTGATATATGAGGTATTTTATAGTACAATTTCATTAAAATCTATTCAGTAGTTTTTACGTTAGAGTAACAAATATCTAATCACACTTACTCAATTTCTTTTATCACTACAAATTTTCGCTTTTATAATATTATTGGTAGGATTTTGAATTACAACTTTTGCTTTTATAATATTAGCAGGAATTAGTATGAAATGCAAAGTCACTACATAGTATAAAACAAAGTCCCTATCCGCCGTCTGTGTGTCCCTATCTATGTTCAGATCATTAAAACTACGCAACGGATTTTGATGTGGTTTTTTTTAATAAATAGAGTGATTCTTAAGGAATGTTTATATATATAATACATGCATAATTATAATAGAGAAACACTGATAAGTTTAGAGGTTTCTAATTACATTTTTTCCGCTTACATTGCAAACGCAGGCAATTTATAAAAATAATTTACTAAGTTTTGTACACATTGAAAAAGTCTTTTTTTTTTGTTCCCCTGAGGAAAATGCATTAAATTGCATACCCCGGCTGTGGCGAGCCGGCGGTTATGTGGGGCTCTCCTCCCCAGAAGGGGGAGGCCTACCCACTAAAAACCTCAGGGATGGCCTTCCTCAGGCATGTAGGGAGCCCCCGGGAACATCAAGCCACTTCCGGGAACCCCCAGCCTCCGCTCCCCTGCCTAGAGGGGAGCCCTCCTCGGGGGAGGCTACTACCTCCCCCGGTCTCCTCCACCTACGACGCCCCCCGGCCACGGAAGGGGCGTGGTCCATCCCAGGTCGCCGTAGCAGTCGCGACTTCCTCGAGCCCGCCGGCGACCCGTGGCGGCGCCGCAGCTGTGCTACCGAGCCCGGCGCCGCCTTCTTCGAGCGGGATCGGCCATCTCCCGACCTCGCTCGGCGGCCTCCTTCTGGAGCATCACTGCTTCACAGAAGGAGGCCACAGCCCTCCAACCTCCCTCGTCCGCCAGCATTGCCGCAATCAATGCCGGCGGAGACAGATCTCGCCCGATCTCTGCGACCAAGACTCGGCGCTCGGAGGCCCACGCGGGGCACTCCGCCAGCGTGTGCTGGGCCGAGTCAAGGTCGGATGCGCAGTGGTGGCAATGTGTCGATCCCTCCCGTCCTATTCGACACAGATACTCACCGAAGCAGCCGTGCCCGGTGAGTATCTGAGTCAATCGGTAGGTGACCTCCTCCTTCCCGTGGAGCCAACCTTCGAGGTGCGGGAGTACGGCACCGACGGCCACATTGAAAAGGTCTACAGAAAACTCCGCTATGTTATGTATATGTCTATCTCTTATTATAAAACGTTCACAGTTTTTCTGTAGTATATTTAATATCAGCAATGCACCCGTGCGAAGCTACGGCGGGTTCCTAGTTATTTATAAAAATAAGGTAATGTAATTTTGACGAACTCAAAATCAATGTGATATAATTTTTAAAAGGTGGTAATTTAAAAGCAACCATAAAATTAAATATAACCTTGTATATAAATGAAAATCATTACTAGTAGACTATTTAATTTGTTATACCTATTGTATCACCAAACACAGCCTTCCTAATAAAATCGAAGGCTGTTGTTTTATGAGGTCCTAAAAGAATATCGTAAATGCAATAGACACAGGCAGTGCGGCTGTCGCCGTTATTTTCATTTATTTCAAATTTTCCACTTTTATAGTCGGATGGAATGCCCGCTATTTAACGCGCGCCGTTCCGGTTTTATTGAGAAGAAAATATTTAATAAAAATGATTTTCTCTGAAAACGATTTTATCGCCAGCAGCGGCGGGAATTATTGGACGGGTGCCGCTGACTCCGGCTAATTTCGTTTCTTGAATGCAATTTTGCAAATATTATCTAGACGTCGTTATATTTTCTTCCTTGCTTGTTCTCGGTTATGCTTAAGCAATTTATTTTAATTTTAATTTGTAAATAGTAGTTCTAGGTATCTTCGCAATAAAGTAGTTATGATATATTGTTAAGACCTATTTAAATTTGAACAATAACGTTTTATTTACATTATCTTGCTTATCCGGCTATCTGCGTATCGATATGACATAGATATCACGCAAGGTAGCGCTTTTCTGTGATCTTCGATCTTCCCTGTGAAAGACCTATCGACGCTACACATCTCGTCACATGCTTGCCACCCGATACCACTGCCGCTTCATTGGCCGTCAGTTTTACAAGTTACGTGCCCTGCCAATTACAACTTAAGATTCACAATCCATTGGCCCTATTTTTTTGTTCCGCTGAGGAAAATGCATTGAATTGCATACCCCGGCTGCGGAGAGCCGGCGGTTGTGTGGGGCTCTCCTCCCCAGATGGGACCCCTACCAACTAAAAACCTCAGCGATGGCCATCCTACAGCCATATGTGATAAATTAATCGACTCAGCAGTTCTAGAATTTGAAGATATACAACTAAGACTTTGTTATGTTTTTTACAAGCTTCTATATTAGCTTCACTTGTAACTATGTAAGAAAATCTTGGAATCTTAATTTGACCCACTTCCCGGTCTCCGATTAAGCTGAAATTTTGCATGCACGTGTAAGTCGGATGACAACGCATGGTTACGTGTGTGACGTCATTCTAAATCCAACATGGCGGGATTACCAAGATGGCGGATCAATTATTTTTAATGCAGCCCTACAATATGGGTAGCAAATGAAAGGACTTGCAAAGAACACCTCGATAAATAAAGTGACGTCACTCTTAATGCAATATGGCGGACTTTCTCAAGATGGCGGACCAATTATTTATAATGCACCCCTTTAATATGGGTATCAAATGAAAGGGTTTGCTAAGCTTGTTTTTTTAGTCTGAAAATAAATTAAAAGTAAAAAAATATTTTTTTAATACAAGCTTTATTAAATGCGCTGAAAAGAACAAAATAAACTTTTACATATAAAAGCTTGTCGTTAAAAGTATTCTATAAGTAAGAGTAAGTAAATCTCGCGACAAGCTTTTATCTGTAAAAGTTTATTTTGTTCTTTTCAGCGCATTTAATAAAGCTTGTATTAAAAAAATATTTTTTTACTTAATTTTTTTTTACCTAAATTTTGACAAATATGCAAACAGCTTACATGAAACTCAATGGCTGTCCATTACCTGAACGTATTCACATACCTTATGCATACGGTACTAAGCAATATAAAACCCATCACCTGGCTTTGATCAACTTAAAACAAACCTCTCATGCACCGCCGGCAAGACCAGTAAGCTATCAAATAATATGTACCTAGTTCATGCTCAACCGAAACGTTGTCCTTAGTCAAGTGTACATCTCAGTTTCAACGGCTTTTTTTTTCCAACCACCGCCATTAGTTGTTCTGGTTGAGTTTCATTCAATCAATCAGTGCAACATATGGCGCGGAATCGCCGCCGGACATTTTCTTTGTCTCGTTCCGAACGCTAATTTATGTCTTCGAAGTTCTACGTGAACGCGTACTTATATTTGGTGCAAGTTAACAGATGTTGGTTGATGCTGTAAATTAAGTGAAGTTATGGAATAGTTTAAAGTTTACGACTGACTATTTCTTTTTATGATTTACTAACTAGTGCCCGCGACTTCGTCTGCATGGATTAGTATTTCAAGTAGCAGTATATTCTTACAGCTTACTTTGGACACATTTATAGAAATGATAAATACAATTTAATAAAATAATAATAATAATAATAAACACTTTATTGCACATAAACATAAAATACAAAAAATAATATTTTTAACAAATATAAGACGACAATTAGGCGGCCTTATTGCTAAAAAGCAATATTTTCCAGGCAACCAAGGGAAAAATACATTAATAGAATATTCAGAACTGGGGAAGGGTGCAAAAATAAAATAAAAGTAGGGAATGTTTGTGTGAAACGGAAAGGACAAGAATAGGCATAATAGCAACTAAGCTAAGGATTTGAGGACAGGAAATAATAACAGACAAGGTTTTTAAATGACTCCAGCGTTCGTGCTCTCCTAATTCTCTCTGGCAGGGAGTTCCATAAACGGACTGCGGAACAAGGAAAAGAATAATGCAGAAAACGAGTAGTGTGGTGCGGAATATTAAGTGATAAATCGAAATTAGATCATAAAGTTCGACATGAAGTAGAGGAGCTAAAGGTGAAAAGAGATTTAAGATAAGGTGAAGATAATGGATTAAATAAAATATTATATTATATATAAAACTAATATTAGAGGGCAAAATTGAGGGTAGAAGAGGAAGGAGTAGAAGAAAAACATCATGGTCCAAGAACATAAGAGACTGGTTGAAAGTGGAGAGTACAGAAAAACTAATTCGCATGGCTGAAGACAGAGGGACTTATACACGAATGGTCGCCGACCTCCTGGATGGAGAGGGTACCTGAAGAAGAAGAAGAAGAAGAATATTCTTATGTATAAGCTATATTATTGTAAAGTTTCTTTATAATGCATTCAGTAGTATTTACGTGAGAGTGTAACAAACATTTATCCATACAAACTTTTTCGTTTATAATATTATCAGGGATTTGACAAACAATCAAATTGCCCATCTGATGGTAAGCAGTGGATCTCCACTTGTTCCTGCTTCCTGTGAAATTTCCAACAAATATACGAGCCCCACAAAAGGTGCCAACATTTGACATATGATGTAAAATCATTCACTGACAAATTTTAAAACAGTCTTTGTTTTTTTTTTTGTGAAAATCGCCCTAAGAAAGTGACCATTGTTCTTTATGGACACTTTTCGCTTTGACAGTAGTTGATAGTTGTGTGTGTATGTATGTATATTTATATATTTACGATTATGTATGGGTGTATAAAATTAATTAGTCATATCTATTTTAATAATATATGTATTGTATAATGTATGCTATTGTTTTTTTATTTTTTATTGTAACCTTGGTTTATTGTGTACAATAAAGAGTTTATATACATATATATATGGTGAATTTAAGTTCAGCGTTTAGCCAACTTGTAACTTGCACCACAATGCAAGGTTAAGTTCACAACGGCGACGCGGGGAGGTGTCGTAGTACCTCGCCTCGGGGTGGCACAGCCCCCAATAATTTATTATTGAAACATCGTCCTTGTGCCTTCCTCCTCTAATATTGTCTTCGGGGCTTCGTATTTTTCGCCTTATAATTTGCTTACATTCGACATTGTTGATGGTGGTGCTGTCGATATTTTAATTCAGATATTTTGTTACAGTTGGAAGCTAATGTAATTCTGCATTTTGATAAATTGCTTGTATTATTTAAAAAAAAAAACATCTGTTTCAGCCAATTATAGCCCATATTCCCATGGAGTATAGTGCAAAGTGCCAATTTTTAAATATACAAATTTAATCATTCTAAATAACAATACGAAAATTGTCGATAACAGTCCGATCAACATGTCAAATAAATACTATGATCAGTATGTCGAATGAGCCTAACCTAACCAGATTGTAACACCACGCTGATTAAGGTATTTAGTACCATCATCTTCTAAGCACTGGTACCGACATATATCTGTTGTATATTGTAACAAAGTCCAAGAAAGGGGCTATCGAGTCTGGATGCCATCATCGTGAGAACAGTGTGGGAGCTGGCTCATACTCTTCGCATCAAAGACGCACTTCGCTTGCAGCATAATGGCATAGTGGCAGGCTACAACTGGGCCGAGACTGTAATGACAATAAAAGAAAGTGCGGAGAAGAAGTCGCGAATACGGGCATCCGTCGGAGGAGAACCGGAAGGAGAAGGGCAGACTACATCCAAGAAGATGTGGTAGTGATTTGGAGAATTCAGTACCACTGACGGTTCGAAGAGGTGCGCGCGGTGTTCCCGCGCGTCCTTCACAAAGAGCGAGACGGGACCCTCATGGGCCAGCATCGCCTGAGTCGCGTCGAAGCCATACCGTTCGGTAGTCCCCGCGACTTCCGGCGAATAAAGCGCGGCGATGAAATGAAGAAAAGAAACATGGAAGAGTTTTTAAGGGTGCGAGCCCCACACTCACCCTCCTCCTCTCCTCCGAAGGAGGGATAACGCGCCGGGGACCAACATCTTCCCCGGAATAGGCAATTTCTCCGCCTCAGAAAAAAGGCTACAACTGGGGTAGCCCCAACACCGCCCTCAGCGCATTATTATTTTGGAGTAGGGGGTCACTGTAGCTTTTTTCAGTATAATCCACCCTAATTTTAAGCAAATCACTTTATCTTAGTTATTCAAAGAGTTTTTTATTTCCTGAGGAGAGGGAGGCTGAGAATCCTCACAAGGAGCACGAAACGTACCCAGGATACCCCCGCAACGGCAAGTGTCACGGAGGTTATGTCGGACTCCACGCGACCGGAACGGTCCAGCCACGTGACCTACCGACTAAACTCAGCCTGGCCTAGGTTCTAAAACCATATAGGCAAATCGTGAGGGCGACCGCCCCTCAGGAGAGGGGCGATGCAGCGCAGGCCCATAAAGGGGGCCCAAAAGCGCTAGAAGAGGCGCGGGAAGTCAAAGTGACGCCGGCCTTATCATGAGGGAAATTAAAGAGTTTCATAGAGCAATATTTAGTTGGTTATGTGACAAGTTTATTATCAAATTATTTCAATTATTTTGTTTTCCACAATAGTATTTTTGGGTATTAAAAGTTGATTAGGTACATAATAGTCTCTGTCGATTACAGCACAACTTAGTGCTTATATTCTGAATAAAATGGTACTCGTATATTATTATATATGTTCGGGATAGAATAAGGATAGAATAGTTAAATAAATAAATAATTACGTAGAATATAATTAATTGATAGAAATTGTTCGGGATAGAATAAGGATAGAATAGTTAAATAAATAAATAATTACGTAGAATATAATTAATTGATAGAAATGTATTACATATATAAGATAGTTAAGAATAGTACTAAGCGTAGATAAGAAATAAAGATAAACATAGCTTAGGAAATGAATAAATACACATAGAATAGGTTCCCTTAGTGATAAGACTACATATAGTATGTAAGATAGGTATATATATTGAATAATACTTCCTGAAATTCCTTAGATAAGGACAGTTGCGTAAGAATGTAAACAAATGAGTTTTGTGGAAAAAGTATGAAAGATATAAGGAAATTGATATTGAATTAGGGCATACTATATGTAAACGCATTAAATGAACAATATTACAAGTAAATAGGGCACAATAATTTATAAAATTGTAAACGAGCGGCCACTGAGAAATCACAAAATGTATGGAAATGTCGAATTAATGTCCTATCGCACACCGATTAAAGTGCATATATATGTATATCACAGAGCATTCTCAGTGGTAGCGAGTTAAGATATAGTATCGGATATACACTCCGAATCGAAAATTAAATTTCACATTAAATACTGTATGCAACAGTAATAAAAAATTGCATATGATTGACACTAACAGACTAGTTAGTAATTTTTATTTGACTAAAAATAAATATTATATTTGTAATTATTTTAAGCGACAAATAGCAGTATCGCTATCTTATCTTTTTTCAGTAACAGCCAAGAACTTGGCTACAATAACTGCTCCTATTGAGCAATGTGCTTTTATAGATTTGACTGTCAGTAATTCTTGTACTGACAATATATTGATATTTCTTGATAAATTAATTTCTAAGACAAAAGAGAATCCTCTCGCTTAGAAAACATTAGTAATACTGAAATAAATTTAAAGAGTCCACTTAGTACTAATCTACATAGTAAAAATGTAATTAAAGTAATGCATCAAAACATTCAAGGAATGTTAGGAAAGGACTTAGAAATTGAATTATTTATAAATTGTAATAATATAGATATATTTTGTGTAACAGAGCATTGGCTTAAAAATTATCAGATCATGCTTAATTTTAACAATCATCTAATAGCTAGTTCTTTTTGTCGTGAAAATGCAATACGTGGTGGCTCCTTAATTTTATTGAAAAAGAAAATTAAATTTAAAGAACGCAGAGATGTTGTGAATCTCTCAGTTGAACGAACGATTGAGATTGCTTGTGTGGAACTGGAGCATCTTGTTGTATTAAGCATTTATAGGCCCCCTTCAGCATTATATGATTGCTTTGAGGCTACCATGGATGAAGTTTTAAGGAAGATTTGTAAATTGGGCAAGAGTTTGATTATATGTGGTGATTTTAATATTAATTTATTTGGAAAATTCTAGTTTATGTACTAAAATTATTAGCTTATTTCAATCATACAATCTCAAAAATATTTTTCTTGAGCCAACCAGAATAACTGCTAACTCTGCCACATGTATTGACAATATTTATACAGATCTTATTCTAAAATCTAAACAAGTTATCAATCAATTAGATTCTGACCACTGTGGACTAATAATCGCTGTCCCACATCAGTGTAAACATGAGGCAAAGAGAGACATCACTGTTATACCTAAAACTATAAATAGATTAGAACATTTTAAAAGTAACCTTTTTGATAAAATACCTTACTTAAAATACACAAATAATCCAAATAAATTTTACAATGATTTTTTTAATCTATTTTGCAAAGAATTCAATAATATCTTTGTGCAAAAAGGATTTCAATTAATGATGTTGTTACTTTTAGTGAGTGGGCCACACCCGGAATATATAAAAGTAAAAAAGACTTTTTGAACTTTATAATGAACGTAACTATAACACGAGTGTAGAATTTTATGAATATGTAAAAAAATACTCTAAATTGTTTAAAATGGTTTGTCGCCAAGCAAAGTCAAGTTTTTTAAGTTCGAAAATTAAAAACAGTGCTGATAAAATTAAAATGACCTGGAGCATTATTAACGCTGAAACTGGACGAGTTAAACTTCGTGACAGTAACTACAGTTTAAATATAGGAACTAAAAGAATAACTTCAGATAGTGAGGTAGCTAAAGAGTTTGAAACCTTTTTTACCAATATTCCTATTTTATCAACAAATTTTTTAAACTCTTCCCCAACTGTAGCAGAATCCATCCTAAAAGAAAATGTTAAGGATAGTCAGACTCTTTTTAAATTTCGACAAATTGAATCGGTTAATATAATTAAGACTTTTAAAACATTAAATAAAAAGAAAACCGCGGACCTTTGGGGAAACTCCGTAGTTGTCACAGAATCAGTAATTGAAATAATAGCTCCAATTCTAGCTTGTATATTTAATGATTCTATTGAAGGTGGTGTTTTTCCTGATTTAATGAAACATAGCAAGATAACTCCTTTGTTTAAGTCTGGTAGCTCATTTGATCCCACAAACTTTAGACCTATTTCAGTGCTACCAACGTTTAGTAAAATTTTTGAGAAAATAATGTTAGACCAAATGCAAAGCTATTTTCGTATTAATAATCTTCTGCATAATAATCAGTTCGGTTTTAGTAGGGGTCGCTCAACAACTGATGCAGGTGTAGAGCTTTTAAATAAGATATTTGACGCCTGGGAGGATTCACACGATGCTTTGGGTGTCTTTTGCGACTTATCCAAAGCATTTGATTGTGTTCTCCATGAAACTCTGATTAAGAAATTACGTTATTATGGTTTCAAAGGCTCTTCTCTGAACCTTCTTATTTCATATTTGAGTGACAGGATTCAGAGAGTCGATATTAATGGTACGAGATCTCAGGGATCTTTGCTTAAGATGGGCGTCCCACAGGGCTCAATTCTTGGTCCCTTTTTATTTTTAATATATATAAATGACCTTCCCTTTATGTTAATAATAAACACGAAATTGTACTCTTTGCAGATGATACATCACTTATATTCAAAATTAAACGGAGACAAAATATTAATGACACTGTGAACGATGCAATCTCTAAAGTAGTCCACTGGTTTAACGTTAATAACTTGCTTCTAAATGAAAGTAAAACTAAATGTATCAAATTTGTATTGCCAAATGTAAAACAGGTGAAAACCGAAGTAATTATAAAGGATAGAAATGTGGACCTCGTGGACACCACAGTATTTTTAGGAATTACTCTCGATTCCAAACTTCAGTGGGGCCCACATATTGATAAACTATCAAAACGGCTCAGCACTGCAGCATTTGCAGTTTTGAGAATACGCCAATTAACTGACGTAGAAACAGCTAGATTGGTGTACTTTAGTTACTTTCATAGTGTAATGTCGTATGGTATTTTGCTGTGGGGAAATGCTGCCGACATTCAAACTATATTTGTGCTGCAGAAGAGGGCCATTCGAGCAATTTATAATCTAAAAATGCAAGACTCTTTAAGAGATAAATTTAAAGACACTGGTATAATGACAGTTGTGTCTCAATATATTTATGAAAATCTAATATATACCCATAAAAACATTCATTTATTTAGTAAAAACAGTGATGTCCATAGCTTCAATACTAGAAATAAGAATAAATTACATTTGCCTCACACTAGACTCCATAAAATTAATAATTCATTCAGAGGTAACTGTGTGCGTTTTTACAACAAAGTTCCAAGCAATATTGTACAATTAAGCCTAAATAAATTTAAAATCATTGTTAAAAGTGTACTTATTAGCAAAGCCTATTATACGGTTACTGATTATATAAAAGACATGAATGCTTGGACTTAATGTTTCTTAGTTCCACCAGGCATTGCCATGAACCTTTGTAATTATACTTGTACCTATAAGTTGACTTTTGTATGACTTGGTAACGATATATATTTTTGTAAATGTCGTTGCTTCTGTAAAAGTTATAGAGTTTCTTGCGCCCGTTCTTCTCTATAACTAAAAGAAGTCCGAATGGGTAGTAGGGAAAAAAAAATTTGGACTATTCAAAAGAGCATATCTAATTGCCTACTTGAAATAAATATTTTGACTTTGACTTTGAATGTTTGCCCCAAAGGGGAAGGACTTAAAGCTTATAGGTAATTTGTAGGGGGTAAATTAAGCCAAAAATAGGGATGAAAATTCACCCTCTCCGACGTATTATCGAGTATATCTCGAGGACTATATAACATATAGTTGTACTTGAAACGGCAAAATAAAGAGGAAAATAAGCCCCTGCAGATTACCTATGTATGAAAGGGATGAAAATAGGAACAAAGTATAATAAGAATTTATTGTAAGAATAATAGTAAAATAAAGGGCAAAATGGGGTTCGACAGGTGCTTTCTGTACGGTAAGACCTCGCCAGGGGGGTCTCGAAAATCCCATTTTTTGGTAGGGATTTTCTCTGGAATAAATTGCGGGACTCCCCCGGGTCGATACGGATTACGACGGGGACCTCCTACTGAAGCGGACGACTGCCCACCACCGAACAGAAAGCTCCTGAAGACCCTGCTGGCCGACCGAACAAAGAAAACTGGCTTCTCATTTCTTCCTGCAACCACCACCGGGCCGCAACGCACCGTTCGAATCCTTCACCAACCCCAGCATTTGAAGTGTGCCGACGTGCCTCCAACCCCGAAGAATAAGTGTGCGTCGTGCACAATATATATTTCACAATATTATTTATTTGAATTTCAGCTTTATGATGAAAATGTGTGCTATTGCAACTATGAACTTTGTACGTATACATACTCGTATAAGACTTGTAATTGTCCTCTTACCATCGTAAATTTTTGTCCATATTGCTGTTTTTTTTTATTTGAAAAAGTTCAATCAATTATGTTAACGTTTTACTTTATCTTTGATATTTTACATAATATAGTAAATAGTTATACTTCATCCTTTCTTGAACGACACATTAGGCGCTGGAAATGACTGGTGCAAATGCTGGTGCCGTAAATGACAATATGATTATGATAGAAATCATGAATTTCGAAATCGAGTGGTTTACCAATAAAGCGATTTTTGAAATTCCATTCCATTTCCATAAGTTATGATTAAAATGTATTTTATAAATTGAGAGCTATATGAATGAAACCACAACTGCGCGATTATTTATTATTGCCAATTTTGTGATTTCCCATCGGGATCGGTTGTAATAGTCAAAGCGAGTAATTCCCAATGGCGAAGGAAATTCCAGTGTGAAATAATTATTAAAACGCTAACGTAGCCAATATTAGCAGTGAACGCAGCGGTGGAAAGTCATGTGTGAACGCGCGATATATCTGGTCAAAGCGGTTTCATATTTACTATATATAAACCAGAGGCTCCCAAACTTTTTTTGTATCGTAGACCCTTTGCTATGTTGTTCTATTTTGGGTACTTATCTGATATTGTATACCTACATCCTACTACTTACAAAATTTTATAAACATATAATATTTTTCACTTCATAAATCCTTACTATATAATATAATATTATAAATCGGAAAGTGATTTTGTTTGTTTGTTTCGCTTTCACGCAGTAACTACTGAACCGATTGCTTTGAAATTTTGCAGACGTAAAGATAAAAGTCCGGATTAAATAATAGGCAACTTTTTATCTCGGAAAAATCGCCAGATCCCACGGGATGCGCAATAAAGTCTTCGCTCAAAAACTACTGCACAGATTTTCATGCGGTTTTCATCAATAGATAGTGTGATTCTTGAGCAAGGTTTTGCGGTATTTTTTATCTCGGAAAAACGGATAGTCCCACGATAAGCGCGATAAAACCTTCGCGCCATAAACCAACTTCCGCGCATATGTAGCCGTGGGCAAAAGCTATGACCCTTAACCCTCTATAGATCCAATCCCGAAATCCACGCGGGTGAATCCGCGGGCAGAAAGCTAAGTAAATAATGTCTATGTCTTTATATTAGAAGGTAGTATAATGTATGTAAATAGGTACTATGTACTTGAGATCCATTATCGTGGATCCCCGATTTCATTTCATGGATCCATGGTCTTCATACTTTCGCTGACGTAGACACCTTGCAGGTTTTCATAGATCCCTAGGGGTACGGGGGCGATCAACGCTGGATGCCGTCCAGCGTGTTCGTTCCCTGTCGGAGTCCGCAGTCCGATCTGGGGGGTGGCTTTGGCGGTGTTGTTAGACATCGTCAACGCCTTCGGTACCCTCCCCTAGCAGGTCATTAGGGAGGCGCTCGTACACCACGACCTGCCTCCTACCTGCGGGCCGTGGTCGGGGACTATCTGCGCGACAGGACGATCGGCGTGATGGGACGGGACGGGACGGAAACGTCAAGGAGGGTCGAGTGCGGCGTTCCGCAGGGATCGGTGTTGGGACCCCTGCTATGGAACCTCGCATACGACGCGGTCCTTCGCACCAGTCTTCCTTGCGGCGTGAGTGTAGTCTGCTACGCTGACGACACTCTCGTCGTGATGACTGGGGCCGACTTCGGGCCGGTGCTCAGGCTTGCCGAGCTTGGGGTGGCATGTGTCGTGCGGGCGATCCGCCAGCTGGGTTTATAAATAGCGCCTCACAATGGCGCTATTTGTTCCATGGCCTCCATGCCTTGGTTCCATGGCCTTCCGAGGCGCCGGGAACCACCCAGCTGCCGGATCCAGGTGGGTGACGCGGTGGTCCCGGTGGGGCCGTACATCAAGTACCTGGGCCTCACTCTGGACCGCCCCTGGAGATTCGAGGAGCATTTCGTGCGGTTGGTCCCCCGAGCCAAAAGGGTGGCGGGCGCATTGCATCGCCTGCTGCCCAATCTCGGGGGACCCAGGGATGGAGTTCGCCGCCTGTACGAGGGCGTCGTGCGATCCGTGGTCACGTATGGGGCCCCCGTGTGGTCGCGTGACTGCGCGAGGTCCCCCAGCTACAGAGCTCTGCTACGGAGCCTGCAGCGGATAATGGCCAGACGGTTTGTACGAGGTTACCGTACCATTTCGTACGAGGCGACGACGGTTCTGGGACGCTCCCCCCCATTCGAAATCCTGGCCGACATGTACGCGGCGATGAAGGCATCGCGGCGTGTCGGCCGGGGGAGCGACTGGGGGAGCGCCTCGGAACCAATGCACGAAGTGCCTAAGCGGGAGTGGCACCGGGATTGTGGCGGCTTGGCGTGCGCAGGTCGAATTACGGATCTGCGCGCGCCAGCGGGCCGTCGGTGCCGTACTCCCGCACCTCGAAGCTTGGCTCCACGGGAAGGAAGAGTTCACCTACCGATTGACTCAGATACTCACCGGGCACGGATGCTTCGGTGAGTATCTGTGTCGAATAGGACGGGAGGGATCGACACGATGCTACCACTGCGCAACCGACCTCGACTCGGCCCAGCACACGCTGGCGGAGTCCTCCGCGTGGGCCTCTGAGCGCCGAGTCTTGGTCGCAGAGATCGGGCGAGTCTGTCTCCGCCGGCATTGATTCCGGCAATGCTGGCGGACGAGAGAGGTTGGAGGGCTGTGGCCTCCTTCTGTGAAGCAGTGATGCTCCAGAAGGAGGCCGCCATTCTCGCGCCCGCCGTCGACCCGGGAGGGACCACGCCCCTCCCGTGGCCGGGGGCGTCGTCGGTGAAGGAGATCGGGGGAGGTAGTGTAGCCTCCCCCAAGGAGGGCTCTCCTGTATGCGCATGGGAGCGGAGGCAGGGGATTCCCGGATGTCGCTTGGCGTTCCCGGGGACTTCCTACATGCCTGAGGAAGGTCATCCCTGAGGTTTTTAGTGGGTAGGCCTCCCCCTTCTGGGGAGGAGAGCCCCACATGACCGCCGGCTCGCCGCATCCAGGGTATGCAATTTAATGCATTTTCCTCAGGGAAAAAAACCCCTAGGGGTCGATATGAATTACGTTGGGAATCACTGTTATAAACGGTCCCGTTCTCATAATACTCATACAAGAACAAACAATCATACAAAACACTCATACAAAAACAACAAGAATGTAGGGTGTTTGTAACAAGCTACCAATATGATCACAATTGCACTGGAAATGCACTATCTACGTACAAGCTGCAAAAAATTATAGGCCCTCATGGGGAAATGCCAAGTTTGCCTCTTCATAGATTTATAGCAATTGTCAAAAATATATAATATGAAAAAAAGTTATTATACTGTCAAATATTACTTAAGTGACAACAATGCTTGAGGTTAAATTTAATGACTCAATAGATACGTTGCCAAATATTTTGAATGTAGTTAATTACAATGAAACGATAGTTTTTTGCTCAGTGAAATTGCTATAATGTTAACTTATTTAAACTTGTAAGAAGTTCAGACTGTTTATCTGACGCCAGCTTTTAATTGACGTCTGTCTAAAAATACAGGAACAAAAAATAGCCTTTGCTGGTTTTCATGCTGATTCTTTCAAGTACAAGGTCTCCGCGCCATAGACTTGTGAACCAATAGCGTGGCATATTTAACATACAAAGAATAAATTTTATTAATTATTGACGCTTTTGAATACAATATTTCATTAATATGCTTATGTTATAATTCTGTGTCCTCTTCTATAGATTTGTAAAGTTTACAGATAATTAAAAGATATCTTGAGGGCTTCTTTAGCTGATATTAATGGCCGTTTTCACCAACCTTGTCTTAGCTTAGGCGACTCCTAAGTGATATGCTGTCACTTTTTATATTAACTGAAAAGAGTGAGACAGCATGTCTCTTAGGAGTCGCCTAAGCTAAGACATAGTTGGTGAAAACGGCCATAAGACTTTTATATAATAAAAAAATAAAATTACAAAACATTTATTTGGATATCAAATTACGATTTCTTCAAGATAGGCAAAATTGATTGATTTATTTAATTTAATTTCTGTTTAACGGCGTACTCTCACCTCAAAGCAACTAACACAACGGAATAGGTAACATAAAAATATTAAATAACGAGATATAACTGTGACCTGCCAGTAACTTTTCATGATACAAGTACCTACTCAACTTGAAGTAATCCAATCAAAGAAAGAAATGAGGAAAAACTTTATTTCGTACAAAAAGTATGAAACTTATTTAATGGTAGCATTTCTTTTCTAGTTGATAACCAGGTACGGTCAGCAGTATTTTATGTTACTAGTGTAGTCAATAAAGGACTGAATTGAAAGGTGCAGGATTTGATTTGAAGTGGTTGACCTTAACCTTGACTTTCAGTACCGAATGGTTTCACTAAACGTTCTACACCAAATCGTCTTCTCTTGGGAGGTCAATCAAAGTAGCGTTTCCTTGCATATAACCAGTTACTCGAGAATCTTTCCCTCCCACCGGCCGTCAGTCTTGAGAGCAATATACCCTGCACACTGCTGTTTAAGATACATTATTTATAAGGCTATGTTGTTATTCTGATTCTTCCTCGGATTTCATCATTTTTGTGTAGATTATGCAGAGAAACTCTGATCAACAATTTCTTATGTAAAGCATTCAACCTTGACTAATTAATAAGTTCAACTTAATTTTTGTTTACAAACTATTATCCGCTGCCGAAATCCAAGGTCATTCAAGATCGGTATGCCTAAACTTCAGCCAAAGGTTACATCGTCAGCATAACGAAGGTGTGCTATCCTCTCATTATCAATATTGACGATGTGCTTCCAATCCAAAAGTTTAGTCACTTCTTCCAGCGCAGCTCAAAGCCTATAGATTCTGATCCTAAAGGCAGATTTAACCGCTATACTTGGCATATCTTGTATATATTACAGCTCTGGGCGTGATCGTTGTCTCAACATATCGGTCAGTCCAGAAACTTCATAGCAGCTAACTCTTCGATCTTTTTACTACCTGCTATTGCATATGTATGTATTCTACGGTAATGCAGCCTTTCCGAAAACCAACTTGTTTGAGTGGTCGCCACACATGTGAGACTCTTAAAAACAGCTTATAAACATGAATCTAGAAGTTGATGTGAATTTAGACATTTAGCTGGATTCTGTCCACCTTTTTTGAACAGCGTTTGTCTTCTAATTATCTGAGATAGTTTGATATCCGGAATGTCTTCGGAGTGGTTCGGTCTGAGACTTAAATGGTGATCACAACGTTGCGTACCTTAACAAATACTGGCACGCGAAAACCTTTCACCCAAATGGCCGTCAATCCTACAAACTTATCTACTGCCACTAAAGAATCAAATTTCTTCAGACTATGTACCGGTGATCTGAGGTTTTATTACAAACATAAAGTAATAGTACATTATGGTACAAGTGTGTAATGTTGGTGATTACCGCTGAGGCGCATTGAGGCCCGAGCCGTCAGGCGAGGGTCTTAAGGAGCCGAGGACGGTAATCATCAATACACACGTGTATCATACAACGTTTTTCAACACATTTCTGAATAAAATAATACTTGAATAAAAAACCATTTTACATAGTAGATAAAAAGTTTATTTAGAGAAACAATTAGTAAATGTGCAGTTAGTGAAATTATAATTAACTATTTTTCTTCATAAATTGTATTTGCAGACATCTTAATTAATAACTGACTAAATAACTTCAAAAGAGAAAACGAGACGAGTTGTGAAAAATTTCGTAATGGCGGGAAAAATTAATCAGTTTTCCTATGCGCGCGCATCGGCCATAGACTAAAAAATGAGGTTTCTTTTTTTTTGGGCTTTTCGCGCATAGCTTTTTAGCGAAAATGTAAGCGTAACTCAACCAACAATATTAAAAAAAAAATCTATTACTCACTCGTGAATAATAGTAATGAAAAAGTCACAGTTTGATTATATGTGTCATTATGTGCCTAATTGCCATGTGATTAGAGCCACTTTATGAGGAAGTGTGTTGAAAAAATATGTTAAATAAATAATGGTTCAATATCGCAAACGGAATAGAGAACTTTTTCATTATGAGTATTTGAAATGGTACTGTTGATGGTAGATAGGTACATAGTATGTTCGGTTAATACGATCGGAGGGAGACGTCAAAGCGACAAGTGATTTCACACTGTAATCCGGAGTTGGCTGCAACTTCCAAATTGAACACAATGCCGAAAACCCCGACGTCGAAACAAATGGAATTCCACGAGTGGAAAAAAATTCGACCCGCCTCCGCAACCGGCGTAAGTTGGCCGGCCGTATCGTATGCTCTCATCGTAAAGTTATAGCTTGTTGTGTACTTCGTGGTTCTTAGTACGCTGGCATGGTCTCAGGGTGCAACAATATAGCAATTGCACAAACGAGCTACATTGTCGGTCCCCCATTTCGAATACCTCTTACCTTACCCTTCGATTGTACGGTCGGCAAAAATGTAGTAAAATTTAATTTATGAATTGATGGGGTGACGTATGCTTATATATGCATGACGTGTCGCGCTTTACATTAATTAACATTCTATTTCAAGATTGTTGTAAAATACTCAACGTCAGATAAAATTTGAAAAGAAATTATAGAGTAAAATGTTAATGTATTACAGATAGTGTAGTGATTAACGGTTTTATGGCAGATATAAATTACCTACAGACAAAACAACAAAAATAAATAACAAGAGAAATCATTTAAAAGACATCTTAAATCGGAATCCTTACTAATATTATAAATCGGAAAGTGAGTTTGTTTGTTTGTTCCGTTTTCACGCCGTAACTACTGAACCGATTCTTTTGAAATTAAAGATTTAAGTCCGGATTGAATAATAGGGTACTTTTATCCGGGGAAAATCGACAGATCCCACGGGCTTCGCTCAAAAACTACTGCACAGATTTTCATACGGTTTTCATCAATAGATAGAGTGATTCTTGAGCAAGGTTTTGCGGTATTTTTTATTTCGGAAAAACGGATAGTCCCACGGGAAGCGGGATAAAACCTTCGCGCCATAAACCGACTTCCGCGCATATGTAGCCGTGGGCAAAAGCTATGACCCTTAACCCTCTATAGACCCAATCTCAAAATCCACGCGGGCGAAGCCTCGGGCAGAAAGCTAGTAATCTTATAAAACAAAGGTAACTATGTAACAATGTAATATTAAAACAAGAAGGTTAAAACCAGAATACTTAATCGTGAAGAGAGTAAATCAAGTTATCGTACACTTTTATGCAATGTACAAACTTATAACTTACAAGTTATGTTTGCAGTACATAAATCTATTAAATATATGTATTATTACTATATAATAAATGTTTTACACTTGCATTGTACATGCAGTGAATTTAATTTAAAAAAATCCGTCCGAATGCGAGTTTCACTCGCATTCCGAAAACCCTGTAAATAAGTTTATAATCGTAAAATTTATTTTATTTTTGATGCAGTTGGAAATTGTTAGGTTTTCTTTTTAACCTTTACTTGTGCTTCATTACTCCATGGCAAATTTTATCATTCTAGGTAAATGAGAGTTGTTGGGAGTGCTTTGATTCCTTTCCGAGTGTCAAACTATGCGGCATAAAGGAACATAATCTTTTGTGGTGCAAGTTAAAATTTCCTATGTTCGGATTTTTTATGTATTTATCCTATACGATATTGTTACAAACCAAATTTAACATTTTATTTTATAAATAAAATGTACACTATTGATTGTCATTTTCTTATGGATTTCAAAATATGCAACAATGTAGCATAAAAGACTTAAAAATTTAATGTTTTTATTGTCTTAAAGGACTAGAGACTAGATTATTAAATATTAATTTCAATTTGTTACTTTCACGCATTCCTGCAAAAAACAGGAAAAATTAAACCTATATTGTTCCTGTTTTTTGGGACGAAGCATGGAACCCTAATAAATTTAAGTACTGAGGTACTGTTCAGTACTGAACCGATTTGTAGGTTAGAATAAAATTCAATTTAGTAACTATCAACAATTTATTCGACTCAACTTAATATGCTGACTCTCCTTGCTGAGAGTGCCGGCTGAACAAAAAGAACGTGTTGTTTTTTATTTCCAATCACTCGTTATTTTGATTCCAAACATTGTTATAAAGCAATATTTGTTTATTTTATTTTTAAGGAAAGGGAAATTATAATTTCGTGTGAGTTCAAAACCAGCCGCCGTAACGACAGTCAGAAAATATGATCTGCACACACCATTGCCCGATGGCTCCAGTGTGCACTGAAGGTGTTGTAATGTATTTTTCTTTATTTCATGAAATAATTGGATTTTTACAAATAAATCACTAAAAGTTTGAGTACAAGATCTTTATTCCACAGGGAATTCAAACAGAATCCAATTCACTAATGTTTACTTTGCAACAATACTTTATACAAATAAATCACTAGAAATAGAAGTACAAAATCTTCATTTCACATGGAATTTAAACAAAATTCAATTCACTAATGTTTATTATGCAACAATATTTTATACAAATAAATCACTAGAAATATAAGTACAAAATCTTCATTTCACATGGAGTTTAAACAAAATTCAATTCACTAAGGTTTACTATGCAACAATATTTTATACAAATAAATCACTAGAAATATAAGTACAAAATCCTCATTTCACATGGAATTTAAACAAAATTCAATTCACAAATGTTTACTATGCAACAATATTTTATACCAATAAATCACTAGAAGTATGAGTACAAAATCTTTATTTCAAATGGAGTTTAAACAAAATTCAATTCACTAATGTTTACTAGGCAACAATATTACTGTCAATTCTATCAATTCATATACATAGAATGACTTAAAAATATAAAAGAACTTAAATTAATATAGGTACAGGCAGGGTTTATAGGTCCGTTTGATCGATATTGGTTTTAAGTTGAAATTTATAATGTAAAAGATTAAAAGAGGGTATTCCGAGGATAAAAAGAAATCAGTATTCCGGTAGTCCTTCAGAAGTCCTTCAGGAACTGGTCCAGGCAACTGGTAACCGTGGTTAGATGGCCGTGTTTGGGTTAGTTTACTCTCTGTCCTTGGCTTACCAAGTCGCCGTCTTCAATTAGGATTTAAGGTAGGTCAGCGGTCTATTTAATGCAGCTGGGTCACTTGGAAGTCCCTGGGTGACGAGGGTTAATGTTCAGCCCAAATATAGTTCCCTGAAGATGACATGAATCATTTCAAATAACAACTCTCTTGGCATTTACTTTACTATTTATTAACTTTCAAAAGCGAAGAATGTGATGTAGAAAATGAAAACAAACATGAAGATACAATTGATCCTAGAATATTACAAGATTTGATCTGGTTAAAATATTAATTTGTTTTATTTAAATCCCCATGTATGTAACGGTTATGAGAGGTAGTTAATGGATTTAATTGCATAAATATTGGTTTCCCACCAGGCATACTATGATGATTAATCAATATTTTATTGTAAAAGACCAAATTTGTTATATCAATTTACCACAGTTATTTTCTCTACCCACACTCAACGGATATTCAGGAAATGTTCTAGAACGATGTTTTAGGTATATGAAATGTATATATGAATCTCAGTTAAAAACTCTAAATATATAATAAAAGAAAGAATTATGAAAATTAGGTACCTTTCTTTCGGGATGATTGTCTTTTTTTCTCTAATTTATATTCGGTGAAAGCAGATCTATTTCGTCAGTCTATATATAGACTCCTTCTCTTTTGTAGCAGAGCTCGGCCTCAACAGCCGAATACAGTATTTTCAATTATTTAAATTAGAACAGTGAATAGCTTAAAAGTTGTTACTTATTGATCACAGCTATTGATCCAAAACCAAATATCGCTAATCACTGCCACAGACTAGTGTGTATCATTTTTTTTTTTATTAAGTTTTTAATTTTTTAGTTAGGCAAAGGACACAATCTATGCTAGCCCGAGCAATCTAGCCTGACTATGTTAATCTGTAGAAGGATTAATATTTCTTTATTAGTCCTCACAGCTAGGTCTAGTTTACAGACTCAATTGCCACAGACAAACATTTGCCTGAGGAATAATAAAAATAAGGTTAAACGACTACACTTATGATGATCAATTGCGATTTAACTTTTCATTGACATAAGACTATTCTTTTAAACTACTAATTGTGACATTATAATATTTTAATATTTTTTAAGGGGGAGTGTGTGGGATTACTGATTAAAATACTATCTTTGTAGACGACGCTTGGCTAGACTTGGTTGCTTAATTTGCGCCATAGATAATGGTGTTAGGATCATGATTAGCGGTCCACTCTATGGAACTGTCCATGTCATCTATTAAAATTGTCAATGTCAAAGTAACAATTCGACGTAAACATAACCAATGCGAGATACAATTGTAAAAGTGATTTTAATCCATATGAATAAAAAATGTCTTTAATAGTACTTAAAATCAGTGAGAAAAACAGTGTTACAGTGTAAGATATTGGATCACCATTTAGGCATGTATCGCTAACATTCTTGACGCTCAGAAGGTTGTGTTGTCAACAATATCAACACCTTCTAGAAATAGCAACGGAATACTAGCGTGATTTTGATGACTTGCCCTCTTCCGAACTGACTGAATACTGATCCCAACCAAATCATATCTAATTATTGCACATTTTAAAATCAAATGTGTAACTGTATTCCGCCACGTGGCTCACTGTGCTGCCATCTATCCTCGACCAAGTCATCTAATCATTACACATTTAAAAACCAAATGTGCAACTCTTTCGCCAGGTTCACTGTTCATCTATTGGATAATGCCACAAACAAAAAAGAGACAGTAGTCAAATCCGCAATCTATCATCATGGCATAACCTCAAGCATGAGAAGTAGAATTGCATATTTACATTACAATGACTGCGTATAATAATTAAGGTTTTAACAGTTGTAAATAAAAGTTCAAATAGTCACTGAATCATGTGTATCAATTTTACTAGTAAACTACACAACACAACCCTGAGTTCCAAATATAATATAAGCGCGCTTAATTACACAATTTGCATTAATAATAAGCAAATGAAAGTGGGGCGCTATGCCGTGCGTCGGTTGGTGTGCTCTGACGCAGCTGTGAGATGCAAATCCAGCAAAATACCTATACCGTCTCTACAGGTATACGAAGGTTCCTGATGTGCACCGTGGAATTAGGAGTAGAGTCAAGAAGAAGTGACCTAAAAACGCCATTCTTGTCCTTCCTCAAGGAGGAAATGTAGGAGCGCGAAACAAAAGACAAATTACATATCAGGGGCTGACGTACCGCAAAGCAAGAGTGCTGAGGGGAAGAATCGAACAATGCGGTCCATTATAGTATCCCTCAGGTTGTAGTGACTACATCCAGACATACAAAGTTCTTCATCTACTGTTGTAGTAAACTTAAAGATAATTCTACTGTAAAAAGACTCATAATCCCTTCTTGCCTAGTAACTGACGAAGAAGTTGGAATCTGTAATAGACAAATAGCATTCAAGGATTGTAGTTAAGCAGCGATCTACTTCCATTTCGATCTAGATCCTTTTGCATAATATTTGTAATTGATTGCAGTTTTATATTAATAATCTTTACTAGTCTAGTTAAAGTTAAAGTAACATTTCTTTTGGATCACTATAATAATAATAAGTATAAAGCTAAACTTACAATATAATAAACATACATCCTGTTCGGCAAGTAGCTCGTAAGCATATATACAGGGTCCTTGGATATTTTAATTATTTCGGCAAGCGTACCAGGCGGTGGCTTATTCCAACAATATTAAATAACCTGCCACATGAAATAACATGTCAGCAGGACAACGTTTCCCAAAGTCTGCTCAAAAAAATTCTTAAAAGACACTATTTGTCCATGTGTCCATAGGGTTTATCTGAGTGAGAAATATATAATGTCGGTAACGTGTGTGTGTGCGTAGCGTATGTGTGCGCGCGTGCGCATGTAGCGTATATGTTCGTGTGTGCGAGGGTGTGTGTAAGTGTACGCTAGTGTTCGTGTACGTGAGTGTATTTCTGTAAATGTGTGTATGTATGCGAATGGAAATAATCTTAAAATTAAGTGAATATGTGTCTAGATTAAGTAAATACCTATGTGTCTGCGGGAACTCTGCCGACAAACTGTTACACAGTTTGGCAGGTTACTAGTATTAAGAATATTGTAACATTACTCTGAATAAAAAAATAAAAAAAGTTCTTACTAATATTATGATTGCGTCTACTCTGTCTGTCGCATTTTCATGGCAGAACTACAAAACAACTGAAATTTGGTACAGTACATCATCATCATCATTATCTCAGCCTATCGCCGTCCACTGCTGGACATAGGCCTCTCCAGTCGAATTCCAGCGCGACCGATCCATTTGTGCTATGTGGCCGGCCCATTGCCACTTCAGCTTCCTCGACTAATGTTAATTCTTTGAAAAAATTTGCAATTTATCCTTTATCACCATTTTGATGTCATTATTATTACTATTTTAAATATAATTAAGACTTATAAAAAAGAAAATTGTCACAATTGCTGGATATTATAGTATAAATATATATTTACTACTAAACAACTATTATATACTTGATATATATAATCCGTATTTTAGCCCACAAATTTTGCAAATGCAAAATATATTATTATATATTTTGAATCCCATATTATCCTTATAGCATTCCCATTCGATAACGTCAGTTCAAATGAACCCGTATATAGTCGATAGCTGCTGAATGCCGAAATCAAACGCATGATCAGCAATTCTCATTACATTAGCGAAGTAATCAGGCTCTCAAATCTCTCTGTGCATTGACACGAACCGCACGACCTACTTATAATCGCTTGGAGTAATGTCGAAATACAGGGAAAGCGACATAGCACTATACGCTGCGATAGCTGCGTCTCTTTCGCGGATTAATTTAAAGCGTTTGTAGTAAGCTAGCAGGTGGTGATATTTCCTGACATATCGCGTTATTTAGTAGCGAGAACGTACGATTAGGAACAGTTGCGCTTTGCATTTAAGTTAATGTTAGTTTTAAACGTATTCAAGTATATTGTAGACATATATTTTTCACTGTCTCTCAGTAATGTTTGATTAATAGGATCTGCGCTATCATGAGGTTCCGTTGGCTATATAAATCTCGTTTGCATTTGAAGTTAAATTGAATAAATTTTTGTTCCATTTAAACCAGATTAAAGCGTGATATGTAATATTATAAGGGTAATAACATATCTTAGAAATAATGGCGTTTAAGTTATTTTTCTAAACCAAACTTGTATCTCTAACTAGAAAAATTGTTGAAATGTACTAAACTTAGGTTACTACCTAAGTATTTATACAAAAGTACTTATAGTATTTATAGACAAAAAAGGAAATCGTTTTCAGTCTGTTCGGCTACTGGACAAACAGTACTAACCGATTTAAATCCGATTAGTCAGTCTCTATCTGTACTCTATCTCTCTATGTATTGGACGAGACTGAAAAAAATATTTTTTTTAATTACAAACGTACACAAGCTCTTAATTAATGTTTCACAGCAATGACAATTCTAATCTCAGAAAAGGAACTTAAGTCCGTTCCCCTGGCGCCTAATGAGAAAGTTTTCCATTTGCTAAGTCCGAACTCAGACATAAAAAGTAGAGTCTTCGCTAATGGCGCGATTGCGTGGTCTTCCGGATCGCTCGCCACAAAATAGATACACACAGAAAGTCGACTTTGGCGGTTCTTCAAAATTAAACAGCAACATAACTTGTTAAAATAGCATTTATATTTAGGAAGGGCATTATATGGTGGGCTTCCAAACACCGCTACAAAACCGAGAAAGTCATAAATTTTGGACTCTGAATCTTACAGAGATCGCCGTATGCGTGCATCTGAAGGTAGATTTAGACTAAAAGAACATAGAGCTAGAGCTAGAACTAGAGCATTCTTTCGTTAATATCTAGTGTAAACTAAAGCTTGACGTATCTATTTACATCAAACGAACACGGAACTAGAACTAGAACAAGAATGTTCTTTCTTAATCTTTTGGTGTAAATAAGAGCTAGATCGAATGTTCTTTGCTCATTCGAGTCAATTCTTTGGTTGGTATTGGTAGTGCTTTGTTATGTCTGATTCTGACAGTGAAATCATTATTGCAGACTCATTTATTATTTTGAAGCAAAATCTCAATCGTTGGTGGGTTACAAATTTAATGCAACGAAGGACACTGGGTAATGTAGGTGAAACAATGAAACAAAGTTGTATTTTTATAGTGTTCATATGTTGGATCCCATAGACATTTGGCATTTTGGTAGGCTTCTATGATTTATAAACATTTCTCTTGAGACCAATCCATAATTTAATCGATATGATACGTAAACAATCGCTAGAACACAAGAACACTTTGATGAGACCGCTCAGTGGAGCGAGCGCGTCCGAACACGCTAGAATGTTCTAAGCAACTGTTCACGCGCTCTTGCGCCGTTTACATCGAGCGAGCGAGCATTCTTAGAATATTCTATAGAATCTTTGCGAACGCACTAAGAACAATGAAAGAATGCTCTACGCCTGTTTACACTATAAAAATTTGACGGAGTGGGGATAGAATGAGCATTCGCTCGTTTGGTGTAAATCCACCTTGAGTGATTATGTTTCCGCTTGATTTTTGCCACCAACATTCTGTTTACACGTACTTTGTGGTACATCACAAAATAACGCACGCGCTGCGGTCTGCTGGGATTAAAAGATTATGTCACTAATGCAATGAAAATGGCGGACGATAGTCCAGTCTTCCGCGTGTGCGATTGTACGTTATCGTGACCACGTATTGTGGTACAGTGGGTTTAATTAGTTTCTGCAGTTTTTATGTAACTTCACATTATTGTAACACATTTTTCAGATTTTGTATGGTGGAAAGTAAGAGCTTAAAAAAAGTTCCGAGTGAAATCGATAAATATATCAGCAATGCTTGGTGAGAGTGCATCTGGAAGATATTGTAGTAATAGCAAAATTATATTTTTTTTGTAACCTCTATTTGTTTCATCTCATTTGTATAACGAACTTTCAGGTGAAGGAAAGGCGGAGTTAATGCCAGAGGAATTCTCTACTAGTCAACCTTAAGAGAATAATTGTGAACTTAAAATCTATTTTATATTCGATAGCATATTAAGTCATTTATATAATAACAATAATCTTTATATTCTCATGTCACCACCATAACTGTATTTTGACAGTTCTTCACCGCCCTAAATACGCATTCAGTTCGATATTGTAATGTTTACAGTAATGCAGCGAAATATTTTTGATTTGTTAAACAGATTCAATCATAATTCTTTCTAGTTATTTGAATTCATATTTATAAAATCTATTTTCAAATTGGTAATTATCAATTTAATGGCACTATCAAGACACGGAAGCAAAATATCCGGCTCGAAGGGCCAAATTATTATAAAAACACCTGTTGTTTAGGACAAGAAATAAATATGCACCCAAATTGTATATATACTTTTATATTATCTTCTTTACAATAAATATATTCGTTATATTATAATAGACGTGTATGAAGCAGCGTATCGCGTGAAAGTCGTGTAAGTAATAATGAGCCGCAGCGCCGCCACTCGGCGATCTTCGTTGACCGTCGGTAAACGTCGTCGATTTATTAGGCGCGAACATCCTCCCCCGTTGAAGAAGAATTTTTCAACTCCATAGCGCCGTCTTCAAGGTTTAAAGGGCAGAGCCGACTGAGAGCTCTTCGAATGATTCCACTGCCCGTGTCAATATCCGCAACTCGAGGAATACCATCAGTGCCAGGATACAAAGTAGCAACTCTCCCCATTTTCCATTTTAAGGGTGGTAGATTATCTTCCTTGATTATGACCAAATCTCCTATTTTCAAAGTGGAGTGCTGCTGCTGCCATTTTGTACGATGTTGTAACTCTGTAATATACTCGTTGTGCCAACGTGACCAAAAATGTTGTCTCATCTGCTCCAATTGGTTATATCTATCCAATCTACTACACTTCAAGTCTGTCAGTCTCCGTACTGGATGCGACGACAGTGGTTGCCCGATAAGGAAATGTCCTGGGGTAAGCGGGGACCGATCATTAGGATTGGGAGACAGTGGACATAAGGGACGTGAGTTAAGGATGGCTTCTACTTCAGCGAATAACGTCGACAGTTCTTCGAACGTTAAATGTCTGTCTCCTAAAATTCTTTTCAAATGGAACTTAGCCGATTTTACGCCAGCCTCCCACAGTCCGCCAAAATTAGGTGAGTACGCTGGTGAGAAATAGAAATTTATTCCCTCTTCTGAACCTACTTAAGTCCTACTTGAGTATCAAATCTTTGTTTTGCAAAATTATTTTTTCTAATTCATTCTTAGTTCCCACAAAATTTGTACCGTTATCACAAAATATGTTCTTCGGTTTACCGCGTCGTGAAATGAATCTTTTCAAGCTCAAGATAAATGCGTCTTTACTTAAATCGCTTACAGCTTCTAAGTGAAGAGCCTTGGTTGCGAAACATACAAATATACATAAATAACACTTACTTATCTTGCAACCACGACCCTTTCTATCCGTTATATAAAAAGGACCTGCAAAATCAACGCCTGTAGTTTCAAACGGTATGCCCGGCGTCAGTCGTTGACTTGGCAGATTACCCATTAAAGGCTGCAAGGTCTTAGCTCTGTAACGTTTACAAATGTCACATTTGTGAGGTATACTTCTAGCAAGAATTCTAGCATTTACTATCCAAAATTGCTCTCTTACAGAAGCTAATAACAATTGTGGACCCGCGTGCATGAGCCGCCTGTGTTCATTTTCAAATATAAGAATTGACAAACGATGCTTAGAGTCAAGAAGAAAAGGATGTTTTTTGTCATAACTAAACTTAGAATTTTCTATTCTGCCACCTACTCTTATCGCCCCCAATTCGTCCACAAACGGGTTCAATGATAATATTCTTGATTTTTTGGAGAGTAATTGCCCATTTTTGAAAGTTCGTAGTTCTTCATTGAACGTTCTGATTGAGCTAATTTTACTAAACGACCGTTGAGCTAACTTTACTTAAATTCACTAGTACTATTATTCAACTCATTTACACTTAAATTTAATGAACTTAATCTATTTTTTGAATTTTTACAATTATTTATGAATCTTAGCATATATCCCATAACTCTTTTCAATTTATTCAAATTAGAATATCTTGAAAACAAATTAAACAAATCATTACTTACTACTTTATGTACTGAATTATGTAATACGTGAGCTTCTGTCTCGCTATTACACCTTGGCGAGTTATACCGTTTCGTAGGCCATTGGGATTCATCTTGAGTTAAGAACTCAGGTCCTCCCCACCAAAGATTGGAAAATTTGCTATCATATTTATCTACTCCGCGTGATACGTGATCAGCAGGGTTGTCACCGGTCGGTACATACCTCCATTCACAATTTTGTGTTAACTTATTAATTTGATTAACTCGATTTGCTATAAAAACTTCTAATTTTTTATTATACGAGGTATGTATCCACCCGAGAACCACCATGGAATCCGTCCAATGTATACAGCGTGCTACAGGGCAGCGTAGGGCCTGCCTGACCTTCGCGCTCAACTCAGCGGCCAGCAAGGCGCCGCACAACTCAAGTCGAGGAATTGTTAATGACTTAAGTGGCGCAACCCTTGACTTTGCACATAGCAGGTTAACGTAGACATGTCCGTTCTGGTCCACTGAGCGAATATACACACAGGAGCCGTACGCCACCTGAGAAGCATCCGAGAATACATGGAGTTCAATTTCTACACAATTTTTACACAAAACATATCTAGGTATATTTAAACATGATACTGCATTAATTGTTTTTATGAAATCTAACCACATTTTCATAATATCCTTCGTAATATTTTCATCCCAACCTATTTTACATTTCCACAAATTTTGCATAATTAATTTCGCTCTTACAATAAATATACTTAATAAACCTAAGGGATCAAATATTTTTGATATTGTGGATAATAACATTCTTTTTGTGATACTTTCGGTTATATTTACATTTACAGAGAACATAAAATTATCAGACAACGGTGACCAAATTAACCCTAACGTACTAGTTATGACCTTTGAATCTGAAATAGTTTGATCATTATTAGAATTATTATCATTGAAGTTAATATTAGAATTTGTACGAATTTTTCTTAAATTAAATCCAGCTGATTTTAAATATTGTATAACACTTTTGAATATTTTTTCTAAATCCTTTTCATTGTCAAAACCAGTCAAAACGTCATCGTAATAAAAATCATGTTCGATAATATTTCTTATGTTTTTATCATTACAGTCTAGTGCCAACTGGTATAAGCAGCGTGTACTTACAAAGGGCGCTGACGCAGTACCGTACGTCACGGTGTTTAACTGTAAATACTGCAATGATTCATGTTCATTTTCTCGCCATATAATCATTTGCCAATTCCTTTGATCTTCATTAATAATTATTTGTCGATACATTTTCTCTATATCTGCGGTGATCACAAAAGCATGTTTCCTAAATCTCAATAAAATACTAAACAAATCGTCCTGTATAACAGGGCCGACGGCCTGTATATCATTCAACGACCGCCCGGTGTTCGTTTTCGCGGACGCATCAAATACAACACGAAGTTTCGTGGTTTCACTCTTTTCTCTTAACACCGGGTGATGCGGTAAATAATATGCAGGCTCGCATTTACTCGAGTGTGACAAATGACCTAATGTTTTATACTCATTAATAAAATTTACATAAGACTCCTTTAATAAACGTTGTTTTCTAAATCTTTTTTCTAAATTATAAAATCGCTGTTTCGCGAGCTGAAGAGAATCTCCTAATGTGCAAGGTGAGGTATGAAATGGCATTCTGACACAAAACCTACCGTTTTGTAACCTATACATATTTTCTACAAAATGATTTTCGCAAAATTCTTCCTCTGCATTTTTTACTGTTTTTGCAGAAGGAAGTTCTTCAATCTTCCAAAATTTTTCTACTGTACTATTCAAATCTAAATTAAGTTGACAGCTTACTGCATTACTATTACTTGGCCCTTGTATACGCAAAGGTCCAGAAATAAGCCAACCTAAAGTAGAATACTGCAAAGTTGGTTTACCTTCTCCTAACTTCACTTGTTTTCCAAAAACTATTTCCCAAAATAAATCCGCACCAATTAATATATCTACTTCAGCCGGTTTAAAAAAGTTCGGATCTGCCAAATTTACTAAAATATTTTTAGGAATATTTAATGTTTGTACATTTACATTTACATTTGGTAATAAACTCGTTATACGTGGAACAACCATACTATTTACTTCAGTCGAAAAATTACCTTTTATCGACTTAATTACAAATTTACATTGTTCAGCAACCTGAAATTTAATGTTCCCTATACCTGATACAGTCGTAGGCTGCTCGTTTTTCATACTACTAATTTGTCGCGCAGACAGCTGGTAATCATACTTAATTGACTGCCGCTGTCAAGTAAAGCGCGTACTACAAATACTCTGTTATTATTTTTGTTTACAACTTGAACGAGCGCCGTAGACAAAAAACTATACGCGTCGGGATCGCTACAGCTGACTCCGCAGTTGATAAGGAGACCGGTTCGGGCGAACCCGCTGCCGCGCACAGCTCATCGCATTGTACTTGCGACATGAGTGTCTGAGAATCGTTACTAACTAAATTACTATTTTGAACCTTAGATCTATGTATACTAACTGTTATGCTTATACTTACATACACGACACGGATTACTCCGGCAATTACTTGCATAATGTCCACTACTTAGACAATTTACACATAATTTATTTTTTGAAACTAAATAATTACGTTCGTCCAATGTCATGGAATTGAACTTAGGACATTCATACAAACGGTGCATTTGTTTACATAATATACAACTATAACAACTAATACTATACTATTATTACTTGACGAATGTTGTCTGTCTGTCTTGAAGGATGTTACGAAAGTGGCGTGATTTTTATTACATTTTACTGTTTCTAAAAAATCAGCTCTATTACGTAAAAAACAAAAAAAATCCTTTAATGTTGGCATATCGCCAAGAGAACCCTTATACTCTTCCCATTTCCTACTTGAAAAACTGTCTAATTTCATTACGACCAGATAAATAATTAACGCATCCCAGTGTTCGACTGGTTGCCCAAGATTTTTTAAGGCACTTAAGTTCTTTGTTACGTGGTCAATGATGAAACGCAAAGATGTATCAGATTCTTTAATCATGTTGTCCATACTAAATAATGCCTTTAAATGATTATTCAATAATAATTTTTTGTTGTTATACCGATCGCACAAAAGATTCCACGCAGCTTCATAATTATCTGAGCAAAAATCTATTGATTTTTTATTACTAATGCAGCTCCGCCTTCTAAAGAGGAGCGCAAATAATGAAATTTGTTTATTGTATTTATACTGTCATTAGTATGAATTAACGATAAATACGTATCCCTATACTCCAACCACTTACTGTAACATCCATCAAACGTTGGAAGTTTGATGGTGGGCAAAGATATACTACTATTTACTACATTTTCCAAATTACTTGAATTATGCACCGCAGAGGATAAGCTCTGCCGCTTATTGGCAATACTGCTTGCTTCTTCTAAAATACTTTGGGTGCACGACATTAATGAAAAAAAATCATTTTCAATGTTCTCCCGCTCTAATAAACAATCACTGGAATTATCACATAATATCTCGATTTCCGTTTGTATATTCTCAAAATTCGATAAATTCTGTTCTAATTTATTTAACCTTAATTTTAACTCAGCAATTTGTTGATTTGACAATTTATTTACATTTATGCATTTGATATTTTCCAAATAATTTCTATACACAGTCAATTGGCCTTTAATGCAACTACGCCTTTTTATTAATTTATCTTGAGCTTCGGACATAATTATGTGGGAAATAAGTACGAGTATACACGCACAAATATTAATTTGAAAAAATAAGAGTTCGACTCAAGTGTTTTCCAATAAATAACTCTATTACTCACCAGATCAGCTGTATAATTAGTTCGCAGCGAGCTGTTGATATGTAGGTAGGTACTTTGAACTCCAACTCTGTTCTAACAAACTGTGCGAGGCAATAGTGTTTTTATCGGTTTCTGTTTCCTTTTAAGCCTGGAAATTGATTTTTGGCAAATAAATATCTTTAAAACTTAAATGCTTTCAAATATTTTGAAGAAACTTCGAGAACACGAGAATATTTTTTACTTGAAGGTAGGATAAAAAAATGTATGCTGCTTTAAAAATTTACGTTTTTACTAAATAAAAGACAATTACAACTATTAAATACAACCAAATTCTATCGACGCTACTCGCCAAAGTATAATTTGGATAGGATATACTCAAAATAAAAAGGAGAAAGGAACGGGCTCACCAATAAATCGCCTTCCTGGCTGGCTATACTGCCACTTTTATACTCGAAATTCTTCGAATTCTCTGTCTTCCTTTTTATAATCCTGGTCACGGCACCACTTTTCTTGTTTAGGACAAGAAATAAATATGCACCCAAATTGTATATATACTTTTATATTATCTTTTTACAATAAATATATTCGTTATATTATAATAGACGTGTATGAAGCAGCGTATCGCGTGAAAGTCGTGTAAGTAATCAAGCCGCAGCGCCGCCACTCGGCGATCTTCGTTGACCGTCGGTAAACGTCGTCGTTTTATTAGGCGCGAACACCTGTCGCGAGCTGTTGTAACAGGTGATTTGTAGCTGGAACAGGAACTACTCTCTATGGTTTACTAAAACTTGAATAGATAGCTCATAGATTAAATGACTATATGTTATACTGTAAAGTCGACTAAATATGATGTTACGCTTACAAAAATCTTACAATTCTCAAATGAAATGAACGACACTGTCAAATATAGACGTGAGAACTATTGTCGTTTGTCTGAGCGATCAAAACTTGACCTTAGATAGTAGGTCGCCAGCTTATACGGCAGGCTTCGTATCGACACACGATACGGAAGCTCGACAAATGCCGGCCCCAATCACCCCGTTGTCGGCTCGTTTGACACGAGGACGTAATACTATCATTATTCGCTGTGTCAGTTAAGCAATAGGGCAATGTGCGTATAAAAATTGGGCGTGTGCAATCAGGGTTGTGTAGGATAAAACTGGAATCACTTCGGTAGTTGATCTTATATTATTGTTACTAATCATGCTAATTGGTTCGTTTTTTTTGTGTTGTTTCCAGTGGAATTTAATTATTTAAACCCAGAATCCCAATTCAATTGGAAAATTAATGTAACCTAAATAATCCCTAAAAGGATTCAATTGTATCTGAATCTAGCCAAAACAAATGGACGGATAGTAGTTTATAGTTTGTTTTGTTATAGTAACGTCTTACTTTCATATGCAGTAAATAAGAAGCTCTTACTTTGATAGTATAAGCAGACACTTCAATTATTTTTGGGCACGAATTTGCCTTTTACGAGTACACAGAGTATGATAATGCCAATGAAACAATGTTGAACAAAATCGTAAAAAAGAAAGTTATTTTGTGTAATATTTACGTGTTGGCAATAAATGTGAAAATGGCGCCCAACGAGAGACTAAATATTTGAGCGAAAATAATATTTATATAGGTTTATTATTAATAAAAACGTAGTTGAGAGGAACAAGAAAACCCCAATACATCTCCAATATTACCAGAACTTTTTGTCTATTAGTGTAACAACAATATATACATAGTTTTCATTTGGTACAAAATTTACATTGACACCTCTCTCCATGAGGGTACGGGCGACTTTTATTGATACGTTCATCCACGTTGGTTACTGGTGTTCTTGACCTGACCTTCCTTGGAGAAAATATAATCGAATAATCATCCTGTTAAAATTTTAAGTAACATGGGGTAGCAAGAGAGATGTAATAGGTACCGGAATCTTTTAGCAGCGAAGAGACACTGTACTAGGATCGTCTGCTTAGTTGTAGCGTGTTCGTTACAGTACCTTCGTCTTATCTATTTCTGCTGCAAAATAACAGTGTTTGTATTGCTGTGTTCCCGTCTGAAGGGTAAGATAAGCAGTGAAATTACTGGGTACTAGGATTATATATGGCAACGTAAACAGTGCTTTTTGTAGGGGTTGCACATTTGCTGTGATGTACAAACGCACGTACTATAGGCGCCTGTAGCCACTTACTATCAAATGGGTAGTTTGCTTGTTTGTCAACATATTAAATAAAAAGAAATAATAGGTCTCAATAAATAGTAGTAGTAGCAAATAGTGGGTATGAATGTTTGGATTAAAATGTTGGATCTGTATTACATAAATGTTTTTACCGATATGTTTATTGTGTTGACATGTAAATAGATGTAGTTGTATTATTTTATGATTTAACATGAGATAAATACTAGATCTTCGGAGTTTCTTGCTTGTTCTTCTCTGGAAGACTCCCAATTTCCGTATAGGTGTGGAGTTACTTTTTTTCCTTGTACGTATCTGCATACAAGACTATGTAACTCTTTGTGTTATCGTTGGATGTCAATAAGTGCCTGTATAGACCCATGTTGAATAAACATTATTTTGATTATGGATCAAATTCTAAAAAAGCATTTTTCACCCATATTAATAGATTAGAAAGAAATGTGGTTTGAAAGAGGATATCGTGACAAGAATAGAGAAAGGGATGCTTGGGTGGTTTGGGCATGTGGAACGGATGGATGAAAGTAGACTGACCAAATGATTTACGAAGCTGGAGTGAGTGGAGACACGGGACGAGGAAGACTTTTTTTTTTTTTTTTTTTTTTTTTTTTTTTTTTTTTTTTTTTTTTTTGTTTTTTTTTTTTTTTTTTGTCCCCTGAGGAAAATGCATTAAATTGCATACCCCGGCTGTGGCGAGCCGGGGTTATGTGGGGCTCTCCTCCCCAGAAGGGGGAGGCCTACCCACTAAAAACCTCAGGGATGGCCTTCCTCAGGCATGTAGGGAGCCCCCGGAACACAAAGGCCACTTCCAGGAACCCCCAGCCTCCGCTCCCCTTTCTAGAGGGGAGCCCTCCTCGGGGGAAGCTACCACCTCCCCCGGTCCCCTCCACCGACGACGCCCCCCGGCCACGGAAGGGGCGTGGTCCATCCCGGGTCGCCGTAGCGGTCGCGACTTCCTCGCGCCCCGCCGGCGACCCGTGGCGGCGCCGCAGCTGGGACGAGGAAGACCTAGGCCAACATATTTCGAACAAATCGAAAGTGTCCTCAAAAAAGGCCAGGTCAGAAGTACCCGCAATCGTCGAGCATGTATGGGGAATGTTATGAAAGTAGATGAAGCGAAGAGATATGTAAGGACCGTAGCAAGTGGAAGGGCGTAATCTCTGCCTACCCCGTGGGAAAAAGGCGTGAGTGTATGTATGTATGTTAAATCTCTCGTGCACCGTTGATCCACCTGTATACATGTAGTTTGTTATAAATTTATATGACTATTTTGTTTTGTGTTCCGTTTCGTTTTCTTTTTTATTAATACCATTTGCCCGTAGTTAATGCATGCCGTGGCAACCTTTGATTAAGATAGCACTTAGCATAGCTTTAAATATTATAGTGTCCATGAACATTGTGTTAGTGTATGTCTTGTTGGTTGTCCCAAATAAATAAATAAAAATAAATTTAACTCGCATAATTATATTCCTTGTTTTATAAGGAACAGTTGTCAGTTTCGAAAAATGCATAAGTGTTTCTGCTACAAAGTTTTTTTTTTTATATATGTCTACTCCACGGACTCACTGCCTTTTTTAAACTGTCCTCGTTTGGATCTACTACTTACTGTACGTACAGCGTCATATTATCTTATAATACTATTCCGTGACTTTACATTAACGTGAGTTGCGCAGCACTTACTTATCTAACAATAGTACTTTCTTATCTAATAACTATCCTAATATATTAATTTCAATACTTTATACAATAAAATTAATTAATCTAATAATAATAAGCTATCCTAACATACATTAATGGTGTCGATTCTAGCGTGATTCTCTACAAAGTTTATTACGTTACATATAATGTTGTTATAAAAATATTATAATATAATTTTGTTATAAAATAGTGTTTGTTGTTATAAATGAAATATTGTTTAAAATTTTACTGTTCTATGACATGTCTGCCGGGTAGCTAATTATCTTGTGTATGAAACCGAAGCCGAGGTTTTTTCGGGATTTCAGGATTAGTCGGTTAGTAAAGCATATCGTATAAACATATATAAATGTACGGTCTCCGGCTACACAAAAAGCACAGCGGTGCGTGTGCACGAATATTAATGAATGTTGATGAAGCGAACAGGTGCGACTGAAGTGGCAATCCATTTTTCTTCCAACCCGGCAAATCGCGTCGTGCGGGATAAATAGGTCTGCTCGCTAATCGCGCGTGTGTTTTAGATAAAATTTGATAAGGAATGAATGTATTACCAGTACTAGTTTCATGAAATTTTTTGGTTGGCAGTTTCGATTGGTTCCATGATATAATATATTCTGTTTGTTTATCTGTTTGTTCCGCTTTCACGCCGTAACTACTGAACCGATTGCTTTGAAATTTTGCAGACGTAAAGATAAAAATCCGGATTAAATAATACTTTTTTCCCGGAAAAATCAACAGATTCCACGGGATGCGCAATAAAGGCTTCCCTCAAAACTACTGCACAGATTTTCATGCGGTTTTCATCAATAGATAGAGTGATTCTTGAGCAAGGTTTTGCGGTATTTTTTATCTCGGAAAAACGGTTAGTCCCACGGGAAGCGCGATAAAACCTTCGCGCCATAAACCGACTTCCGTGCATATGTAGCCGTGGGCTAAAGCTCTATAGACACAATCCCGAAATCCACGCCGGCGAAACCGCGGGCAAAAAGCTAGTAAATAATAAAACCTAAAACTGCAATTAAAAGACGAGAGAAGAGAAGAAGAAGAGTCAGATAGATGTACATATGAAACTCCAAAAACACATTGATACAGGATCGACCCCGGGCAGCCCGATATATCTGATTCATAAACCCGTGTTCATATTACAGTGTCACCCCACGCTGTTTCTCAATATACAGATATAATAGTCGTAAAAACTAAAAAAAGAACTGCACATAACCTCGATAAGTAAACACACAACATAATTCTAACAACGAAACAAAAACACCTTTGTATGATGACCTTTTATTTGATTTGACACCTACCCATAGATTCGTCGACTCCCTAATTCTACAAAGACTTGTCGGAAATCTACATACTATTAGCATCTAAATACATGACGAGGCGTTTCCTTTCGGAGCGGTAACAATGGACGAAATTCGCCGATTGTCGGACAAACTTGGCAATCAGCTATTCAAAGTAAAATTATGTACCAAGCAATTATTGGGACGGAACTGTTCGGTGCTCAAACAAAAGGTTCGGTGTGGTAGAGATACTGGAAGGGGCGATACTTTCGGAGATCTGAACGTTAAAAATATGTGTGACGATAGCAACAAAGATTTTTGTGATGACAAGCGTCTAGAGTTATAAACTTACTTAGAATGAATATTATGATTATTTTTGTCTTATCAATACTGTTTTCGAGTCTAGGAATTCTAGAAGCCAATGCACAGAGCTTAAAACGAAAAGCAGACCTTTAGATATGAATGTGCTATATTATTTCAGCGTCGAAGGCGCCGTAGTTTCGACACTGGTCTACAAATAGGCTTGTTGCCTAAATTTCAGTAGTTAGATACTAATATACCTTGATGCCTATTCTATACAAAATAATTATTATTATTGAAAAAAAAATGCTTATTTATAAGAATAATTTTGCATTTAATTACATTTATTTAATTACATTTATTAATATTTGACATTAGTCATCAAAAACGCTCATGACTGTCATGGCGTCTTGAATGACGTCACGCCGTGCAAAACACAGCTGTTTTAGTATCGGAATATTCGGTATTGTGAAGTTATTTTAATAAAAAATGGATTCATCGTATTACAAGTACTGCATAGTGCCCCAGTGTACAAGCACAAGTATAAAAACGCAAAAAAAATATTTATATACGTGCCAAACAATCAGCAGATACGTAAAAAGTGGCTAACACTCGCGAGAAGGAATGATGCCCATTCTTTTTCGCACTTCCACAAGACACTTGGGAATGACATTTTGACTTTGACGTTTCGCACGGCGTGACGTAACACTTTTTAATTGGTGTTTGCTGTCACGTGACTTATGGCTTATTTTGTGCAATTTTATTTTATAAAAATATAAATAATCAGAAGTTATTATTTTATAAAACTTTGTTTTTTCATAATTAAATTATCATCTTAATAGTTATGCAACCTAATGCATCAGATTTGTTCATAGTGGATACAAGCCTATTGGATGATTCGATTCTGCCTGCGTTGATGCATTTATTTCATGAAAGACAGCATCGTGAGGCATCCTGTTCAAAGATGCATGTGATCAACCCATCCACCCTAAGCCAGTGTGATTAACTAAGGCCTAATCAACCTAATATAGTTTGGCTAGGCTCGTGTAGGGGCGCGTATATAAGTTCCCGGAAGTCGCTTTGCGTTTCCGGGGGGCTCCCTACATGCCTGAGGTAGGCCATCGCTGAGGTTTTTAAAAGGGTAGGCCTCCCCCTTCTGGGGAGGGGAGCCCTATATAACCACCGGCTCTCCGCAGCCGGGGTATAGCCGGGGTCTTCAGTGGAACAAAAAAAGGGGCGCGTAAATATGATATGTGTTGATAAATAGGAATTAATAATTCCCCAAAGAAAGATACAGTGCCACAAACTTAGACCCGACCCGCGCGGCTAAAACTAGAACCTATATTAAATTCAATAGGCTTTATTTTATTAAAGTTTATTTAAATTAATCGATCCATGAATCGACCACTGTGTATCATCTAAAATAATTCGCTCAGTTAAATATTTTTGCGATATAATTAATAAATATTAATATATATTACCTTAATTAATGAATAGTCCAATTTTATTATTATATGTAAATATCGAATTAGATGAAATACACGCGGAGCGACCGATCAATTTAATTTGATTAATTAACACATTTGTTAATTTAATTTGTTCCGTCAAATCATTGACGCAAGGTATAAATGTCTCACGTATAATTTTATACGTGTTCTATATGTATTGTAGTATGTAGTGCATTTACACACATTAGTAGTACATTGATGTACTACATGTAACGGAATAATTTCGACGCGTTTGCAGACAAATTGTTATGTCATTAGAAATAACAATAGCACTTTAAAGTTGCTATTATAAATACAATAATCAATTTTGTAACTATTCTCGATTAAATGTACTCCACACAGTTAAAATGTACTTCCTTATCTATATTAAACTAAAAAAAAATAATGTAATGTGATACGTACTGAAATTACCAACTGACTTCCGTAGTGGAATAGTTAGTGCGAGTTCGAGTCCTGGTGAGGGCAGATATTTGTGTGTTGAATGCGAGCATTTGTACCTGAGTCATGGTTGTTAATATATATTTCTATCAAAAATGTTTATATATGTATGTTTGTCCGTTACTCTAGATCTCATAACACAAGCCTTACAGAGCTTACTTTGGGCTAGGCTAATTGGTGTCCGCGGGTCACCGGCGGGCGCGAGGAAGTCGCGACCGCTACGGCGACCCGGGATGGACCACGTCCCTTCCGTGGCCGGGGGGCGTCATCGGTGGAGGAGACCGGGGGAGGTAGTGTAGCCTCCCCCGAGGAGGTCTCCCCTGTATCGACGGGGGAGCGGAGGCTGGCGATTCCCGGAAGAGAGCCCCACATAACCGCCGGCTCGCCACAGCCGGGGTATGCAACTTAATGCATTTTCCTCAGGGGAACAAAAAAAAAAGGCTAATTGGTGTAAGTGTAACAAAATTTATTTATTTGCGTTAAATAAATAGAATTCCTTGCGGATCGGATACGTTAAAAGAAGTAGTTCTTACTGAAGTGAAGTTATATAATAAATAATCTATACGTGTAAATAAAAATGGAGTGTTGTCTGTCTGTCCGTTTGTTCCGGCTAATCTAAATGACTAGACCGATTCTGACGGCTCTTTTACTCGCAGATAGCTGATATAATAAGGAATAACTTAGGCTACTTTACTGAGGTAATGTAAAAATATTCAAGTACCGCGTACAACTCACGCGCAGGCCACTTAAAATAAAAGTGTAATAACTAAAAAATAAAACTATAAAACTTTTTTATTAAATCGACGCGGACGAAGTCGCGGATACAGCTAGTATATACAATATGTAAGTAGGTAATTAAGTTTATGGGCTGTCAGTAAATTAGATAAATGAATCGCTTTTAATTAAGAACACAGTAAATTTATAACTTGTTAGCTAGCTTCAGTGGTCACAGAAGTCTTAAAGCTTGAAACGCCATTGAATAAAAATTATTGGCAATACTCAAAGCACTGTAAAAACTAGTACTCTAAACACTATTATAACTTATAGCCTGGCTTTAAAACTCGCTTTGAGTTGAAATAAAAACATGCGGTCTAGCTCGAGAATGTCGATGGACGCTCAGACGTTTAATAAGACTCCTTCGAATATTTAATCCTGATTCTCATCCCGATTGCTCCTTGAATGAATATTACTCGATCGAGACTTCGGTCTTCAGAAAAGTAAACAGATTTTTCTTAATTGATTATATGTACTGTCGGCTTACATAAAGTCCAAAATAGGCTTTCGTAAATTGAGAAAAGACTTTAATTATTATACAATAGTAAAAAATGATGAACACAATTCCGTTACATATAAAGTGAATAACTTTCCAATAAATGCATTCGAATAACAATAAAAACACAGGACAATTTAAGAAACGTTAAAAATGTTATCACTTTATTCCATTTCAGATATCAATCTATTTATTCTTTAATTTACATCATCAAAAATTACAATATATTTAAATAAAGGGTTTTTAATGGAGAAAAACGCTGCCAGATACTATTGGACTATACTAAACATATGTACATATAACGTTAAATATATCATAAATACTTATATTTATAGATAAATAGCTATTTATCAATAGATATTTCACTTATCATCATTACTTTATTACTAAAAGAAAGTCGCTATCCGCCGTCAATCTGTCCCTATGTATGCTTAGATCTTTAAAACTACGCAACGGATTTTTTAATAGATAGAACGATTCTTAAGGAAGGTTTGTATGTATAATAAATGCATAATATAGTAGAGAAACACTGATAAATTTAGAGGTTTCTAATGTGATGTCGTAAATATGCACATTTTTGTGTTTATATTGCAAAAACGTTGGCTGAACCCTACGAGATAGACCAAAATAATGTACTTCAGTATTGTTCACCTTATATAAAGTTCAACAAAAAAGTCCGCGATGGTATATGTCTATCTCTTAGGGATAACCCACCATAACCCTTTTTTCATTGCACCCGTGCGAAGCCGGGGCAAGTCGCTAGTACTTCACTATATAATTAGTTTACAAAGTTTATTTATTAGAACGTAACGATTTAGCCAGTCTGTGGACATAACCAAACAAACTATTAGCTCCGTTTGCGTGAATCGGACCACATTAATATACGAGGCGACGGTACTTAAATAATAACTAGAGATCAGATAATCGGATGCATATTTACCTAAAGTTAATTTTTGGCTCACAAATTATGGAAGCGGCTTTTTAAAATACATTTTGTTAAATAAAAATCGCGGGAAAATACGGGACTGCAAATTTAACGTAGTGATATTGTTTGAAAATTACTAAATTAGCACGTGGTATTTATTTTCAAAAGACCGAGACTCGGGTTCATTTATACAACTATGCATACGTATTTACATGAAGTTTAGTTTCAGTTCCCCGTGCGATTTACGAATGTACGATTTATTACATGAAGAGTGTTTATACGAAAGTAGTGAGCTAGTTTGACTAAAACAATAATCATTAAATAATTTAATAAAAAAACAGAAATGGTGAAACATTTTATTTAACAAACAATAAAAAGCCGTTTCCATACTTTGTCTTAAACTAACTTTAGGTAAATATGCATCCGATTATCCGATCTCTAATAATAACTTTTATCTTAAATATATATATTTTTTTTTGTGTGCATTTATTAGCTCTGATGTGTATATACCTAATAAAAATAAAAAATATAAAATATCTTTAGTCATCCTGTGACAACTTGTAAAAACTTAAAAAACATGCGAGTTTAATTCGTTTTATTTAAATATTGAGTTCTCGTACAAATAAATGACAAATACTATTTATCAAATATTGTAGATTACGCTTTGTTTTAATAATTGAAGATAGGAAAAATATATTTATGTAGATGGGGGGTGGTGGTGGTATGCCACCCCCCCCCCCCCACTAGAATCTCACATGCACAAATACACAGACCGGAACCGGAATTTTTGTAGGTCACACAAAATATCATTACCAACGTCATAGTTTTGTATTGCGATTTTTTTCTAACTGAGGCGTCTAAGCTTAGTAAGGGGGCGTTCAAGTATTACGTAACGCTATTTGGGGGGGGGGGCTCGGTAAAATGTTACGATGCGTTATAGGGACAGGAGCGGGTCTTTCTTACAACACCGTATGTAACATTGTTTCTTTTTTATAACAAATTGGCAACCCTTTTCGTTTACGTTTTACGGGGAATCCCTCGATTGTATTAGTATGGTCGTCATTTTTAATTTTTTCACGCACGTTGTTTAACGTTACGGTGCGTTACAGGGGGGAGGGGGGGTCAAAAACTTTCAACAATTGCGTTACATGATACTTGAACGCTCCCTAAGGATTGAACAAGATTTCTATTGGCGGCTGCTAGACATATAAGCCTCACCTAAGGATCTCCGCACCGATCGATCTTCCTTTGACTTTCACCAAATGAACACTCTAGCTAGTGACAGTCCTAACGACCTTCCCACCCCAACGTCCTCCAGTCCTGCGGCAATATGCCCTTCCCACTTAAGGCTGGCAAAACTTAAAGCTTGTATGTCAATAACTCAATCATCATCCTCTTGCCCATTTCCCATTATCTGGGGTCGGCGCAGTACATCTTTTCCTTCCATTCCTCTCTATCAGCCGTCATTTCCACGCTTACTCCTTTCATTCTTATATCATTCTTCACACAATCGATCCATCTTTTATTCGGCTTCCTCTGCCCGTGTATCCTCCACTTTCATATTCAACATTCGCTTTGTGACATGACTTTCATCCCTCCGCATCACATGTCCAAGCCATGCTAATCTACTTCCTCTCACTTTTTCTACCACTGGCGCTACTTTCAGGCTTCCTCTTATGTACTCATTCCTTATCTTATCCATCCTTGTCACACCACACATCCATCGTAACATTCTCATTTCATTTGTATGCAATCTATTTTCATCCTTCTTCTTGATGTATGTCAATAACTCAATACGTATAACAATTTATTGAACAAACATACAATAACATGGGAACCAAAAAGGGTAGAAGACTAGAACGGAATATAACCGTTTTTATATAATTATTATCTAATTTGAGTAATTTATAGAGATGTGCCGATTATGACTTTCGCTGACTAGCCGACTAGCCGATTAGGTGGTTGTAATAAGTCGGCCGACTAGTCTGCTAAGCCGATTACGGTTTCGAGGATTTCCGTAACGCTGATTCGCGCGCAATCGCATACGTCGCCTGCGTATATAGGTAATAATTTTATTCAATAAATGTCATAATTATGTTTTCTTTACAAGCAAATAATTTAAAAAACTGATTACCAAAGGCAGGATTGCTTTCCATTTTTTTTTTATGTATAAGACTGATTATAAAATAAAAAAATAATATATAATCAAGGTTTTTATTTCTGTAGTTCCCCCGCATGCATATTATTGAGAAATACATACAACGTAAGAAGCCGGATAGTCGGCGCTCTTTGCCGATTAGTCGCCGACTAATCGACGACTACAATAGTGGCCGGATAGTCGGCTTTACCGACTAGTCGCCAACTAGTCGGGACATCTCTAGTAATTTATATCTCATGAAAGTATGTCAATATAGAAATTTCAGTTAATTTTTTTTGTTAATACAGTTTTAAGATTTCAAAAAAATGTGTTTAATTAATTTTTACGTAATTCTAATGAAACGAACACATTTCTAGAATTCTCACATTAAATGTAACATTTTTTAATATTAAAAGCATACCTGTAAACGTACCAATAACAAACTTATTTTGAATTTTGTTTATACGCTCATATAAATTAAGAGAGTTTACTCAATTATGACGTCACGATTGCAGTGTTTTTATTGTGGAGCGTTTTTGAGCAATCCGCGACAGCGCCGCAAACATGTCGCTGTATCTTCAAAAGTAATAAGCGCAGGTATACTGTTGGTTCTACAATATTTCTCAGGCAAAAGAGTACTCTTATTATATATAGAATTAAAAAAATGTCATCTACCCAATTATATAAGTAAAACCCTAGTGCTATCATTTTTAAGACATTTTAATTTGCAATCTAATTGTGTCACCTCGTATATCTATTTGATAATAGTATACAGAAAAAGGGAATAATCATAAAATCAATTGCAAAAATATAAGTTGAGTAGTAATATTCACAGGTTTTATTTAAGTGGTCCACCAAAAGCGAAGATTCTGTAGAATAAATATTTGCATTAATAAAAGCACTTTTTGCCTTACAAAGTAAATCGATTATTCTTGATCATAAGTATCGACAACCCTGCGTGTACGCGGAATACGAAACAGCAATCTATTTATATAACGCCAAAGCGTCTACAATTAGCTATCATTTCTTTTCTGTTACTAACTGACTAGGGCTGTCACTTGGTAGTTTTTTATGTTATCCTGAAGTATGTTTAGTTAGAAAATATTAGTTTTTCAGATCATATATATAATATATAACTGTATTAGGTATATACGTCCGTTAATTAATATTTCGCGGCCCTGAAAAACTATATATGACAATAAGCACTATGAATAATAATATGGACGATGTGAATTAGCAGTTGGTGAATCCGTAATGATAACGTACTGCAGCTAAACACTACTATGGGTAAGTAATTGCATAATTGCAATGTTCTGTCCATTGCTATAATATTTTTGTATTTGAGTTTTGCAAAATTATTGAAGTAATGCACTTCATAAGTTGACTGATTTAAGTTTTATAGATAGTTTTGATTTCTTTTCCTCTGTTTTACGCAGGTTGAACTTCGAAAGGTTTCTGCGGTGGTAACAGAAATTATTACAGCCTGATCTAATAAATATAATATAATCTATATAAATCTGATCAAGGTTTGTTGGTACAATGGTTGTGATTTTAAGATACATACATACACTCACGCCTTTTTCCCACGGGGGTAGGCAGAGATTACGTCTTTCCACTTGCTACGGTCTTTACATATCTCTTTCGCTTCATCTACTTTCATAACATTCCTCATACATGCTCGACGATTGCGGGTACTTCTGACCTGGCCTTTTTTGAGGACACTTTCGATTTGTTCGAAATATGTTCGCCTAGGTCTTCCTCGTCCCGTATCTCCACTCACTCCAGCTTCATAAATCATTTTGGTCAGTCTACTTGATTTTAAGATAGTATTATATATTTCTAACCAGCAATCTACCCAGGTTATTGGTTGTAGTGTTGGTTGTAAAAATATGGCCAAACTGGTGGACTGCATGACATATGAATAGGAAATGTTATTTATATAAATCTAATTAATAATAAGTCACAAAGTCTGACTCTCCCACATTTCCTGTTAAGAAGTAAAATGTCTTTGTATGGTAAATTTTATACAAAATAGATGATACTGTTTAAATGGCCAAGTGGTTTTCGGGAGCCAGGTCTAAATTTTGGATTTGTTGTTCTCCTGGTCGAGCTGAGCAAAAAATGTAACGGTCGCAAAAATGTTAGCGACTCATTTTCCCGCTAGGGGGCTCTGAAGTCTGTATTAGAAAATCGTGGTTTTCGGCAGAATCAGCAGATTTTTGGAAATGTTGTTCTCCTTGACGAGCTGATTTAGAATATTCAACTTTTAGAAAAAGTGACATGTGGCAGGCATGTGACCTTACAGTAGGTCTCCTCATCTCAATGTTATTTAATCTCAAGCTATCTCGTTGGGCCTGTACTATTATAAAACTAAGTAAATTATACTACAATATCTCAGATTTGTGTATTATTTAGTCAAAGTCAAAGTCAAAGTCAAAGTCAAAATATTTATTTCAAGTAGGCAATTAGATATGCTCTTTTGAATAGTCCAAATTTTTTTTTTCCCTACTACCATTCGGACTTCTTTTAGTTATAGAGAAGAACGGGCAAGAAACTCTATAACTTTTACAGAAGCAACGACATTTACAAAAATATATATCGTTACCAAGTCATACAAAAGTCAACTTATAGGTACAAGTATAATTACAAAGGTTCATGGCACCTGGTGGAACTAAGAACATTAAGTCCAAGCATTCATGTCTTTTTATAATCAGTAACCGTATAATAGGCTTTGCTAATAAGTACACTTTTAACAATGCTTTTAAATTTATTTAGGCTTAATTGTACAATATTGCTTGGAACTTTGTTGTAAAAACGCACACAGTTACCTCTGAATGAATTATTAATTTTATGGAGTCTAGTGTGAGGCAAATGTAATTTATTCTTATTTCTAGTATTGAAGCTATGGACATCACTGTTTTTACTAAATAAATGAATGTTTTTATGGGTATATATTAGATTTTCATAAATATATTGAGACACAACTGTCATTATACCAGTGTCTTTAAATTTATCTCTTAAAGAGTCTTGCATTTTTAGATTATAAATTGCTCGAATGGCCCTCTTCTGCAGCACAAATATAGTTTGAATGTCGGCAGCATTTCCCCACAGCAAAATACCATACGACATTACACTATGAAAGTAACTAAAGTACACCAATCTAGCTGTTTCTACGTCAGTTAATTGGCGTATTCTCAAAACTGCAAATGCTGCAGTGCTGAGCCGTTTTGATAGTTTATCAATATGTGGGCCCCACTGAAGTTTGGAATCGAGAGTAATTCCTAAAAATACTGTGGTGTCCACGAGGTCCACATTTCTATCCTTTATAATTACTTCGGTTTTCACCTGTTTTACATTTGGCAATACAAATTTGATACATTTAGTTTTACTTTCATTTAGAAGCAAGTTATTAACGTTAAACCAGTGGACTACTTTAGAGATTGCATCGTTCACAGTGTCATTAATATTTTGTCTCCGTTTAATTTTGAATATAAGTGATGTATCATCTGCAAAGAGTACAATTTCGTGTTTATTATTAACATAAAAGGGAAGGTCATTTATATAATAATATATTAAAAATAAAAAGGGACCAAGAATTGAGCCCTGTGGGACGCCCATCTTAAGCAAAGATCCCTGAGATCTCGTACCATTAATATCGACTCTCTGAATCCTGTCACTCAAATATGAAATAAGAAGGTTCAGAGAAGAGCCTTTGAAACCATAATAACGTAATTTCTTAATCAGAGTTTCATGGAGAACACAATCAAATGCTTTGGATAAGTCGCAAAAGACACCCAAAGCATCGTGTGAATCCTCCCAGGCGTCAAATATCTTATTTAAAAGCTCTACACCTGCATCAGTTGTTGAGCGACCCCTACTAAAACCGAACTGATTATTATGCAGAAGATTATTAATACGAAAATAGCTTTGCATTTGGTCTAACATTATTTTCTCAAAATTTTACTAAACGTTGGTAGCACTGAAATAGGTCTAAAGTTTGTGGGATCAAATGAGCTACCAGACTTAAACAAAGGAGTTATCTTGCTATGTTTCATTAAATCAGGAAAAACACCACCTTCAATAGAATCATTAAATATACAAGCTAGAATTGGAGCTATTATTTCAATTACTGATTCTGTGACAACTACGGAGTTTCCCCAAAGGTCCGCGGTTTTTTTTTTATTTAATGTTTTAAAAGTCTTAATTATATTAACCGATTCGATTTGTCGAAATTTAAAAAGAGTCTGACTATCCTTAACATTTTCTTTTAGGATGGATTCTGCTACAGTTGGGGAAGAGTTTAAAAAATTTGTTGATAAAATAGGAATATTGGTAAAAAAGGTTTCAACTCTTTAGCTACCTCACTATCTGAAGTTATTCTTTTAGTTCCTATATTTAAACTGTAGTTACTGTCACGAAGTTTAACTCGTCCAGTTTCAGCGTTAATAATGCTCCAGGTCATTTTAATTTTTCAGCACTGTTTTTAATTTTCGAACTTAAAAAACTTGACTTTGCTTGGCGACAAACCATTTTAAACAATTTAGAGTATTTTTTTACATATTCATAAAATTCTACACTCGTGTTATAGTTACGTTCATTATAAAGTTCAAAAAGTCTTTTTCTACTTTTATATATTCCGGGTGTGGCCCACTCACTAAAAGTAACAACATCATTAATTGAAATCCTTTTTGGCACAAAGATATTATTGAATTCTTTGCAAAATAGATTAAAAAAATCATTGTAAAATTTATTTGGATTATTTGTGTATTTTAAGTAAGGTATTTTATCAAAAAGGTTACTTTTAAAATGTTCTAATCTATTTATAGTTTTAGGTATAACAGTGATGTCTCTCTTTGCCTCATGTTTACACTGATGTGGGACAGCGATTATTAGTCCACAGTGGTCAGAATCTAATTGATTGATAACTTGTTTAGATTTTAGAATAAGATCTGTATAAATATTGTCAATACATGTGGCAGAGTTAGCAGTTATTCTGGTTGGCTCAAGAAAAATATTTTTGAGATTGTATGATTGAAATAAGCTAATAATTTTAGTACATAAACTAGAATTTTCCAATAAATTAATATTAAAATCACCACATATAATCAAACTCTTGCCCAATTTACAAATCTTCCTTAAAACTTCATCCATGGTAGCCTCAAAGCAATCATATAATGCTGAAGGGGGCCTATAAATGCTTAATACAACAAGATGCTCCAGTTCCACAAGCAATCTCAATCGTTCGTTCAACTGAGAGATTCACAACATCTCTGCGTTCTTTAAATTTAATTTTCTTTTTCAATAAAATTAAGGAGCCACCACGTATTGCATTTTCACGACAAAAAGAACTAGCTATTAGATGATTGTTAAAATTAAGCATGATCTGATAATTTTTAAGCCAATGCTCTGTTACACAAAATATATCTATATTATTACAATTTATAAATAATTCAATTTCTAAGTCCTTTCCTAACATTCCTTGAATGTTTTGATGCATTACTTTAATTACATTTTTACTATGTAGATTAGTACTAAGTGGACTCTTTAAATTTATTTCAGTATTACTAATGTTTTCTAAGCGAGAGGAATTCTCTTTTGTCTTAGAAATTAATTTAAAGAAATATCAATAATATTGTCAGTACAAGAATTACTGACAGTCAAATCTATAAAAGCACATTGCTCAATAGGAGCAGTTATTGTAGCCAAGTTCTTGGCTGTTACTGAAAAAAAATAAGATAGCGATACTGCTATTTGTCGCTTAAAATAATTACAAATATAATATTTATTTTTAGTCAAATAAAAATTACTAACTAGACTTTTTTTAAAAAAAAAATCTAGAAAATCAGACTTTTTTTACCGAAACTTCATAGCCCCCTAATGGGAAAATGCGTCGTTAACTTACGTTACTTAGCGATCATTACATTTTTTGCTCAGCTCGACCAGGAGAACAACATATCCAAAATTTAGACCTGGCTCCCGAAACCCCACTTGGCCATATAAACGGTATCATCTACTTTATCACTGTTTTCAAAATAAGAATGAATTCAGTAGTATTTTATCTGATTTTTATAAATATTTTGTAATATCGACCATAAAGCGCAGTAATTCTCAAAGTGGTCCAGTTAGGCCCCTAGGGGTCTACTATAGACTCGACGGGGGTCTACGTTGGGCGTAAACAAAAAAATGGGGGTTCATTTAAAGTTTAATTAAAATCCATTCAGCAGTTTTGTTCACTAATATTTATTTGTCTCACAAGCAATGTGCTACGTTAAATTTGAAATAAAGCGCAGTAATTCTCAAGTGGTCCAGTTAGGCCCCTTTTTTTTTTTTTTTTTTTTTTGTTTCCCTGAGGAAAATGCATTAATTGCATACCCCGGCTGTGGCGAGCCGGGGTTATGTGGGGCTCTCCCCAGAAGGGGGAGGCCTACCCACTAAAAACCTCAGGGATGGCCTTCCTCAGGCATGTAGGGAGCCCCTGGGAACAGAAAGCCTCTTCCGGGAACCCCCAGCCTCCGCTCCCCCGTCGACACAGGGGAGCCCTCCTCGGGGGAGGCTTACCACCTCCCCCGGTCTCCTCCACCGACGACGCCCCCGGCCACGGAAGGGGCGTGGTACATCCCGGGTCGCCGTAGCAGTCGCGACTTACTCGCGCCCGCCGGCGACCCGCGGCGGCGCGCCGCAGCTGTGCTACCGAGCCCGGCGCCGCCTTCTTCGAGCGGATCGGCCATCTCCCGACCCCGCTCGGCGGCCTCCTTCTGGAGCATCACTGCTTCACAGAAGGAGGCCACAGCCCTCCAACCTCCCTCGTCCGCCAGCATTGCCGCAATCAATGCCGGCGGAGACAGATCTCGCCCGATCTCTGCGACCAAGACTCGGCGCTCGGAGGCCCACGCGGGCACTCCGCCAGCGTGTGCTGGGCCGAGTCGAGGTCGGATGCGCAGTGGTGACAATGTGTCGATCCCTCCCGTCCTATTCGACACAGATACTCACCGAAGCAGCCGTGCCCGGTGAGTATCTGAGTCAATCGGTAGGTGACTCCTCCTTCCCGTGGAGCCAAGCTTCGAGGTTCGGGAGTACGGCACCGACGGCCCGCTGGCGCGCGCAGCTCCGTACTTCGAGCTGCGCAACCAGGCCGCCACATCCGTCGGTGCCACTCCGCTTAGGCACTTCGTGCGCGGGTTCCAGGGCGCTCCCCCCATCGCTCCCCCGGTCGACACGCCGCGACGCATACGTCGCCGCGTACATGTCGGCCAGGATGTCGAATGGGGGGGAGCGTCCCAGAACCGTCGCCGCCTCGTACGAGATTGTACGGTAGCCTCGTACGATCCGTATGGCCATTATCCGCTGCAGGCTCCGTAGCAGAGCTCTGCAGCGGGGGGACCTCGCGCAGTCTTGCGACCACACGGGAGCCCCATACATGGCCACGGATCGCACGACGCCCTCGTACAGGCGGCGAACTCCATCCCTCGGTCCCCGAGATTGGGCAGCAGGCGATGCAATGCGCCCGCCACCCTTTTGGCTCGGGGGACCAACCGCACGAAATGCTCCTCGAAGCTCCAGCGGCGGTCCAGGGTGAGGCCCAGGTACTTGATGTACGGCCCACCGGGACCACCGCGTCACCCACCCGGATCCGGCAGCTGGGTGGTTCCCGGCGCCTCGGAAGGCCGTGGAACCATAGCGCCTCGGTTTTGTGAGGCGCTATTTCTAAGCCCAGCCGGCGGATCGCCCGCACGACACATGCCACCCCAAGCTCGGCAAGCCTGAGCACCGGCCCGAAGTCGGCCCCAGTCGTCACGACGAGAGTGTCGTCAGCGTAGCAGACGACACTCACGCCGCGAGGAAGGCTGGTGCGAAGGACCGCGTCGTATGCGAGGTTCCATAGCAGGGGTCCCAACCGACCCCTGCGGAACGCCGCATTCGACCCTCCTCGACGTTCCATCCGTCCCGTCCCATCACGCCGATCGTCCTGTCGCGCAGATAGTCCCGACCACGGCCCGCAGGTAGGGAGGCAGCTCGTGGTATACGAGCGCCTCCCTAATAGCCTGCCAGGGGAGGGTGCCGAAAGCGTTGACGATGTCTAACGACACCGCAACGCCACCCCCCCGATCGGACTGCAGACTCCGACAGGGAACGAACACGCTGGATGGCGTCCAGCGTTGATCGCCCCGCCGGAATCCAAATTGGCAGTCCGATAGGTCGGGACCGCGGCGACAGGTGCTCGCTGATACGAGCGGAGATAACCCTCTCGAAGAGTTCCCCGCCTCGTTCAGCAAGCAGATCGGATGGAACGAAGATGGAGCGTCGCCAGTCCTTCCCTCCTTCCTGAGGAGCACCAACCTGGCTCCAGTTAGGCCCCTAGGGGTCTACTATAGACTCGACGGGGGTCTACGTTGGGCGTAAACAAAAAAATGGGGGTTCATTTAAAGTTTCATTAAAATCCATTCAGCAGTTTTGTTCACTAATATTTTTTTTTTTTTTTTTTTTTATACTACAACGGTAGCAAAAAGGCTTACGGCCTGCCTGATGGTAAGCAGTCACCGTCGCCTATGGACGCTTGCAACACTAGGGGCATCACAAACGCTTTGCCGACCTTTTTAAAAACCTATTTACTCCCTTTTTGAAGAACCCCATACTGTAATCCCCCGGGAAAGCCTCAGCAGGGAGCTCGTTCCATAATCGGAGCGTGCGCGGAAGAAAATTACGTTGAAACCCACTGTGCGTGACCATTTAGGCTCCAGCATGTGAGGATGAACACCCTGCCGATGGCGAGCGGTGCGATGGTAGAATGTGGCCGTGGGCATCATGTCGAACAATTCTTTGGAACACACCCGTTGTATAAGCGATAGAAAACACACAAAGAGGCACAGTCTCTTCTCAGACTTAAGGGCTCAATACCGCATGTGAGTATGGGATCGTCAACGATACGCTCAGCGCGTCTTTGGACCGAATCAAAAGGATCAAGTTGGTATCGAGGTGCTCCGCCCACAGGTGACAGCAGTACTCCATATGGGGCCTGACTTGCGATTTGTATAATAGCAGTCGTTGCCTCGGAAGGAAGTACCGCTTAGCTCTGTTAAGCACACCTAGTTTTTTAGAAGCCAACTTGACCTTGTCATCTAAGTGACTTCGGAATTGAACGTCACTGGAGATGTTGACACCGAGGATCCCAATACTCTTCGAGATGTTCAAGGTTGTGTTCTGGAATTGTGGGGCTACAGTGAATGGGGCTTTTTTAGCGGTGAACGCACAAACTTGCGTCTTAGAGGGGTTAAATCGGACTAAATTGTCCCGCCCCCAATCGGAGACTCTGGTTAGTGTACTCTCGATTTCAGACACAAGTTGTTCACGACTTTCCTCCACAATGGAACGAGGGGTATTTGCACGGCCCGTGTAAACAGCATCTCCAGTGCTGTCGTCCGCATAGCAATGGATGCCGCCAAGCGACAGCATATCATTGATATGCAGCAGAAACCGTGTTGGAGATAGCACAGAGCCTTGTGGCACGCCAGCATTTATTATCCGAGTTTCAGAGCAGCTGCCGTCAACTACGGCTCTAATGCTCCTCCCGGATAAAAAGCTAGCAATCCATTTGCATAGCCCCTCGGGGAGTCCGTAAGATGGCAACTTCGATAGAAGACCCCGGTGCCAGACCCGATCGAACGCCTTCGCTATATCCAGGCTAACTGCCAATGCCTCACCTCGAGTCTCAATGGCAGATGCCCAACGGTGGGTGAGATACACTAGAAGATCACCAGTCGAGCGACCGTGGCGAAAGCCGTATTGGCGGTCGCTGATCAAATCGTGTTCTTCTAGGTATCTAAGGAGCTTAGTGTTGATCACACGCTCCATCACCTTTGAGAGAAGGGAGGTTATAGCAATAGGCCTGTAATTCGATGGGTCTGATCTATCGCCCTTTTTGGGCACCGGGTGTACATTTGCCGTCTTCCATGAAGACGGAACCTGCCCTAAATGGTAGGAAAGCATGAAAAGTCGCGTTAGTACAGGACACAACTCTGGAGCGCACTGTTTTAACACCACTGCCGGTATACCGTCTGGCCCACTCGATTTCTGAACGTCGAGAGAAAGTAGCTCCCGCCGGACTTCCTTTTGTGTTATCCGGATTTCCGGCATGGAGTAACCACACCGCGGGATGGTAGGTGGCGTGGCATTCCCATCGTCGATCATAGTCGAGTTTGAGGCAAAGAGTTTACCCAAGATATCGGCTTTCTCTTTAGCACTATGGGCCAAGTTGTTACTGGCATTTCGGAGTGGTGGTAAGGGCGACCGACAAAAGTTTCCTTCGGCAGCTTTGGCCAGCGACCAGAAAGCACGACTACCCGAAGGGTAGCTTGCTAGCCGCTCGCCAATTCTGCCGACGAAGTCGAATTTTGCTCTGGCAATAATCTTCTTACTGGCTCTCGAGGCCGCATTGTACTTACGTTTCACATCAGTTGCATTGGGGTCATGTGTTCTACGAGCCGTAGTCCAAGCCTCGTAAGCAGATTGCTTAAGAAACAAAGCATCCTTACAAGACCGATTAAACCACGGTCGTTTTTTTGCCCCCGCAGTTACTAGTGCGTTAGGAATAAAATACTCCATACCCACCAGGATCGTCTCAGAGACAGCGGCTGCGCAGATGTCAGGATCATCTGATGTGAAGCATAGTTGCCTCCACGGGTACGATGCATAGAATTCTCGCAATCCATCCCAATCTGCTGACCTGTATTGCCACATACGACGCAAACAAGATGGCCTAGGTGGATCTGACCGCGCGCATGCGACTTTGGTCCGGACGAGACAGTGGTCGGAAGAGCCGAGAGGTGCATCCACTGAGACAGAATATCCTTCCGGACGTGTGGTCAGCAGAAGATCCAGCAAAGAGCTTGTGTGGTTCCCAATGTCTGGTATTCTTGTAGGAGAATTGACCAGTTGCGAGAAACCATAGGCCAGAGAAAATTCGTGAGCACACCTTCCTGCGTAGTCAGTGGACCGAGAACTGAGCCATTCTAGATGATGGGCATTAAAGTCCCCTAAAATCACCAACTCTGCGGAGGGGTATTGCTCAACCACTTTTTCAGTCGTCAATGTCAGGTGCTCGAATAATCGAGTTGTGTCCGCATCACCGGTGTGGGACCTATATAGGCACGCATAAACGCGGGTGTGGCCGCCGCAGTCCACACGTACCCACAATATGGATAGGTCCCTGTCTTCTAAATGAAATAGGCGGCGGCAGCAGATATCCTCCCGGGCATACATACATACGCCGGCACGTCTACGAAATGAGTGCTCAAGTACGTAGCCGGGATACATAAGGTATGACGTATCGGCCGGGGGAGATATCTGTGTCTCCGTTAAAAATAAAAGGGTCGGCTGCGCTGTCTCAAGATATTGGTGAACAGCGTTGAGGTTTGCGTGAATACCCCTAATGTTACAAAAGTCCACCTGCGTGGAAAGGGGTGCCGCTGTGAGTGTTTTCCCTTTTTTATTTTTAAAATTCATTTTAAAGGTTTCGTGTAGGTGTGGAGGTTTCGCTGTGCCGAAAGCTAAAGGGACAAATATGTGTAGCCAAATCAGGCGATGACCAACGCGGGTGTTGCGGTTTGTCGATGCAGCGTACGGAAGGGCCCCCGGTCCCCCCTGTGGCAACAGCCGGGTTCCACTCCGGTCTCCTTCTCCGGCACGACTGCAACCACAGGAATTTTTCGCAGGCTGGCAGTTCAGCCTCCCAAGGCGGAGATTAAGTAGTCCCTGGGTTCGGGAACTCTACTAACCTGCGGGCGGCCAGCGGTTAGCCGTTTCACCAGGTCTCCCTGACCGCTGCATCCACACTCCGCGCCCGCACCGGTCAAAGCCCGTCCAGTATACAACACTGGTCCCCCCGCTGTCGACACAGCGAATCCTCAGGAGCTCTGGATACCTTACTCACCGCAGGAACACAACACTACATAAGAGTAGTGTTATTTAGCTGCGATCTTCTGTAAGGCGGAGGTACTTCCCCAGTCGGGCTGCTCCAAGTTTTGAGCGGAATGACTCCCGCTGCGCCCTACCTCTCTAAAAAATTTATTTGTCTCACAAGCAATGTGCTACGTTAAATTTGAAATAAAGCGCAGTAATTCTCAAAGTGGTCCAGTTAGGCCCCTAGGGGTCTACTATAGACTCGACGGGGGTCTACGTTGGGCGCATACAAAAAAATGGGGGTTCATTTAAAGTTTCATTAAAATCCATTCAGCAGTTTTGTTCACTAATATTTATTTGTCTCACAAGCAATGTGCTTGTGGGACAAATAAATATTAGTGAACTGTACTCGAGTGTTGTTTTATCATTCCTAATTTCCCGTGGCTCCTAACAAGCCCAAAGTATAATAATGTCACTATGCGATCCGATGTAGCCTTCATCAAAATGCTGGACTTACGTTGTTACTTCGTACAACAAATTAGTTTCCACCGGTCACTTCCAGTATTTTAGGAGGTAAAGGGCTGATACGCTCCGATAGCTCGACTCCCACCGAACCCCCAATCCACCCCTAACAGTTCAATCGTTTGATTAATACAAAGTCGCCATTATTGTAATTGAGGTATCCAAGCTCCACGATTTGTTTTAATTGATAATTTCCAAGCCCTTCCAGCAACAGCGCTCGCAGCTTAAGTATCTGTCATTTGTATTTAACCGTTTTTGTTTCGGCAGAAATCGGACCATCCACTATAGTTGCTCGCTGATTTATTGTTTTAGTCTATTTTGTTTCGACCACACTGTTTTGGTTGCGAAATATTTCGCCCCCTTCCTGGAACAGTGGGTGCTTTGTTTGTAGTTTTATCACAGTTCAATATTTAGTCGGAACAATTTCATTTGGAGAATGCTCTATCAGATGGAAGTGCTGTGGTTATTGTTTCACGAAGAGTTTCACTAAAATTGTCGCTTTGTTAGCACTTATTCGGCTGAATTTCGTTTGAGTGATTTGCGTTATTTTCTAATGTTATTTTTATTGTGTTGAATATTAAAGTGTATTTAATAAAACTTTGCGTGAAATAATAACTAATATAATAAATGCGAAAGTTTCTATGGATGAATGTTTGTTACTCTTTCACGTAAATACTATTAAATTGGTTTTAATAAAACTACAATAATACAACTTATACATCAGAATAAAACATAGGCTACAAATAATAAAGTGATCATGACATGACATGACAGTTTGTTAGGATTTGAATAATATCAACTGAGTAACTTTGGCATGAATATTTAATCGATGTAGACCTTTACTTGCTGACGACAAAACAGATTTAACATTGCATACAAAGAAGGAAAAAAATGACTATATCTGTTCGGAAATTAATTTTGGCCAACTTTCTATCTTCCATTTGCATCTGCATTTAAAAATATTTATCCTTATACTAATATTATAAAACGGAAAATGAGATTGCTTTGAAATCTTGCAGACGTAAAGATAAAAGTCCGGATTAAATAATAGGGTACTTTTTATCTCGGAAAAATCGTCATATCCCACGGGATGCGCAATAAAGTCTTCGCTCAAAAACTACTGCACAGATTTTCATGCGGTTTTCATCAATAGATAGAGTGATTCTTGAGCACGGTTTTGCGGTATTTTTTATCTCGGAAAAACGGATAGTCCCGCGGGAAACGCGATAAAACCTTCGCGCCATAAACCGACTTCCGCGCATATGTAGTCGTGGGTAAAACCTATGACCCTCAACCCTCTATAGACCCAATCCCGAAATCCATGCGGGCGAAGCCGCGGGCAGAAAGTTAGTGTTTTAATATTTTGTATAAATATCTCAAAAAATTGTCGTAGCCTCTCTTATTGTTTAATGCTAGTAGTAATGTTTGCTTTTGACTAATCTTTTGTCGCACGTTGTTTTTGATCCTTCATATAAAACCGGTTATGAGAAAAACTTCGCGCTGTAACATGTAGTAGCCCTGTTTACATATATCTCTATATATAACAGTACAAGATCATTAGATGACTTCCTGTTGCAAACGTTTCAATGCGTAGCCTAATTGATTATCAACAACAAATCACGAAGAGTAACCGCCAATGTACCCAATAAACGAACAACTGCCCAACTTATCGGCGAAATAGTAGAAATCACAACACTACTTTCGTGATTGTACAAGTTCTCCCAAAAGCCTTTCTGAGATCGTTAGGGCTGCCAGCGCGCTTCCGTATTGGCTACCTTTCGTAGGTTATTGGAATGCTATTGAGAGACTTAAAGATCCTCGAAAGTAAATTGAATTCGTTGCGGTGTCTCGGATTGAGTATTCGATGGTGGTTCAGGAAGTCATTTTGAATTTATAGTTTGGGAATAGACGTTCGTATTGACGTGAACCAAAATGGCAAGCACGTTATGCGAACTGACAATTTGTTATATTTGATATCTGTTACAAGCTTGTTACAACTACTTGACGGATTTTAACGAAACTTGGTACAGTTATTTTTCATACTCCTGAGCTGGTTATAGTATACTTTTTATTACGCTACAATCAATAGGAGCAGAGCAGTGAAGGAAAATATTGGGAAAACGGGAGAATTTACTCCATTTTTTAAGCTTCCGTCGCGTGTGCAACCTTAATGGTAAAAACTACACAGAAATCATGTATGGCAGAAATTTTCTCCTTATATAAGAAATATCCCACGACAGCTTATGTCTCTCTTTTATGGTTGACTCACAATAACACGTGTAACTCCCGATAGCTTAGCAGTTCGAAGCTTTCTGATTATATTTGTCTACTCTTACGTTTATAACACTCTCAGTCATTAAAAATGCTACCTAAAATTACGATTCCACGCGGACGACGTCGTGGGCACAGCTAATTTGTAAATATGTCATTTAGCTATGGATCCGATAGTCGGTAACAGAATTAACATAGAATCGTCAATTTTTATAGAGTATTTGTATTAGACAAAATATACCCAAATAAATTTCGATAAACAGCAACCCTGGCTATAGAGCATTGTGAAAAAGATCGGTCGATGGAACGGGCGAGTCTCCTCTCGCTAAGGGCAGGGACAGGAAATTAAGACCTCAACTCTGCCCTAATTTTCACCAAGTTCTGCTCGCGAAGAAATTATCCGGGCGCTTCGGCGTATCGTCCTGAGTTGTGTAACTACTTATTATTGTAAGAGCATAGTGCGCAGAATGCGGAAGTTATTATCTGATTATGGGCGGATTTTATTTATAGGGGGATGTTTGTAGTTTGTTGTTGCCGACTTGTAACTAGCTAACTTAATAGTATATTCTGGTTTTTACCTTTACCTTTGTAATAATTAATACTTTGGAAAAGGAGCTGAATGGCAGGTTTTATCGGGCCTTAACGCGTGCTGATGTAGACCTTCTCGCGCTTCGGTGTCCTCTTTGGAAAAACCGAGGGTTTTTTCTGACGAACCACTGTGCAAAATATTTCCTAAAGGACTGTACGGTTTACATATGTTGGATATGCCGCCATCCAGGACAGTCACTTATGCATATTATATCTGGATGTTCTCATCTTGCAAAGGGGTGTAACGGTGTAGCCGTTACATGTCTTATGTTGCCTATGGTTCACCATCGGTAAGCATTGTCTATGATATTAGGAATCCTCATGGGAATCCTGGCGGTTTATTCTTTCGTTTATGATTTTGGTTGTCAGTCAAAATTCGAAATATGTCATCTGCCAAAGCAAAATAAGCTAGGCTGACTCACTCTATGTTTCGGTTTTGTACAAATCTAATCAAATTTATAATTTATATACAATGTCATAAAATACTACCTGTTTATTATATTGGAAATTATATTGATTTATTAAAATTTCAAGAAAGAGTCCTACACGGAATGCTGTAGGGCTTTTCTTTTTCTTATTACTTATACCTTTTGTAAAAACGTTTAAATAAACCAACCTCAAGCAGCCAACTGTAGTTTGAGCATTGACTACTAAGAACCCTCCCAAGCCGTAGCCTTCCGCTACGCGACAGGGGGTATTTGCAAGTAGCCAGGATCATCTATCAGCTTGCCCTTCAATACGGCCTTGTTGAGTATGAGATACCGTACTATAAGTACACACCAGCGCCAGTGCTTAAAAATGGCCGAGCGTTGCTCTATTGGGATCGCTCTGTCATCACTGACTATTGCGTGCAATAAACCGGATATAGTGGTGGTCGACCGTTCTCAACGCTGTGCTCGTCGATATTACCATCCCTCTCTATGAAGATCTCAGGAAAGCTGTGAAGAATTAAGCCAGCAAGTACCTTGACTTGGCATACGAGGTAACCGCCATGTGTGATGATGATTCGATGATCATTATCAATGATATTAATAATGAATTGGACAATGAAAATGATTCTGCTGGGCCGTTTGAATAACCTCACGAGTTTGGGGCTAGAAGCTAAAGTATTCGCTCGTATTTATAAAAAAGGCGAAATATGCGTTTGAAGAATTTGCTTAAGACTATCAATAATTTGTATTGTGAATAAAAATTGTATATATTTATTTATTTATCTTTGTTTTATTTGTCTATCTCTGAGCTTTTTATTATTATTTATTCGTAATATTGTTGGCCACACGGGATTGTCCATTAAAAATCCCGAGAAGGTTCACAATAATATCAGCAACATTAATTCCGACATCTGACAATTAGGTATGCGCTTTATTTGACTGTACACTGGCATTGCGGCTTAAATATTCTCTTGCAAAACTCCTCTGGAAGAGATCGCCCTCAGCCATAAGATTACCTTATTTTACATTAGTTTAAAGAGTTTGTTTGTTAAAGATTCTTTTTGTGTATATATAAAGATTTAGGCGAACATATTTCGAACAAATCGAAAGTGTCCTCAAAAAAGGCCAGGTCAGAAGTACCCGCAATCGTTGAGCATGTATGAGGAATGTTATGAAAGTAGATGAAGCGAAAGAGATATGTAAGGACCGTAGCAAGTGGAAGGACGTAATCTCTGCCTACCCCCGTGGGAAAAAGGCGTGAGTGTATGTATGTATGTATGTATAAAGTATTTGTTTATTGCACATCACTACATAGTATAAAACAAAGTCGCTATCCGCCGTCCGTCTGTCCGTATGTATGCTTAGATCTTTAAAACTACGCAACGGATTGTGATACGGTTTTTTTAATTGATAGAGTGATTCATAAGGAAGGTAGGAAGGGAAGGAAATTTATGTATCGTATATATATAATAATATCCATTAAATAGTGGAGATATATTTGTTTCTTATGACGTGATATTTGACGAACTTACTTACTAACTTTCAACCCTTATTTCACCCCCTAGTTGGTCGAAATTTCAAAAATGCTAGAACAAATGCTTAATGATTTCTTATCAAGTACTTAAATATAAAGTTTCATGGTTTTATCTTTTAAAATTAAGAAATCCCATACAAACATACAACCTCTATTTCAACCCCTTCATCCCTTTTTTTCGATATAAAAAGTAGCCTATGTTCTATCTCAGGGTCGTCTGTAACAAATTTCATCAAAATCGGTTGCGAGGCTTAAGCGAGAAAGCGTAACAGACAGACAGACAGACAGAGTTACTTTCGCATTTATAATATTAGTTGGGATTATAGATTTTTAGTTTATACATTTTCTAGGAATACAAATAACTACAGATACATATACAATTATAATTATAAATTAACTATAGATAACATACATATTAATACATATGAAATAATGATATGTTTTATAAACTAGACTAAAAAGCAAAGAGCGATTCAGTAATTGCATGTTATTATGTTTTTATAAGTTATATGTAACATTAAAAAGCATGGAGATTATTCATGTTTTTTATAGGCTTTCTTTCAAATGGCGCTTTTCATACAAATATGTACCGTTTTGTCGCGAAATAAGGTTGGAATTATTCTTTAGGGTATTTAAGCTAAAACAACAGATCTCCGGAGGCAGCCAAGCGAAGTTCCTTTAAATGTGTTATCGTCTTGTTCGCCCTTTGCCACGTGCTACATTTTTTAAAACATCATCTGTCGAAAGTATGCACTTAAATATGGTGCTGGAGACGTATTTTTGAATCATTAGATATGAATTTGGAATTCGAATACAAATACAAATCGTGCGCCAAATTATTTTCTACTGCTTACAATTTTATAGATTTTTGAATCATTCCAATTAAGTGTTGTCATTAAAAACAAATTCATAATTAGATTCCGTTTCACGCAGAAAAATCACAACACCAAAAACAAACAACCGGCGATGACCCACACGTAAAACGGATCACTGTCAACGTCACTTCAGCTTTGGATATTCTACTAGTAGAAATCAAAAACCACTCGTTGCAGAACGCACGATGAAAGTTCAGAAATAGTGAATTCGGTAATTCGTATACGAATCTCACGATTTCGAACGCGAATTGGTTTTCTATTGTTTCAAAAATTCGTCTCCTGTAGCCCTAGACAAAAAGCACGCGCGTCTTTTCTATTCTATTTCTACTATTATAATAGACTAAGCGTTTTCTATCGAAAAATGCTAGACAAAGTGTATCTACTGATAGAATGGCTGTGTCTACCGTGACAGTAGAAAATAGAATAGAAATAGAAAATAATCTACCGTGTTTCGCCTTAAGTTCCTTTGCTTAAAGAGAAAAAATGCCATTAGGAGGAACTTCAAAACACACTATTTTAAAACAACAAACAAACAATCTATCACCAATCTATTGGGTATGAGCAATCGCTTTGTTGAGTAGAAATAGAATAGAACCGTATCTATTTTTTACGTCACAAACTACATTTTGTCTATGAATTTGTATAGAACTCTTCTACTGTCAAAATAGAACACAGACGAGCGATAGAATAGAAGCACAGTTAGCATCTTGTCTGCGAGTTTTCTATCTATCAAGTCACGTGACGTATCTACTGGAAATGTCAGTTCCATACATTTTTTATGTTATCTATTATAGAAAACGCTAATAGAAAGGCATTTTGTCTAGGGGCGCTGGTCAGTAGTGCGTAAAGCCGGGTCGACACGGTCGGCACAGCGGTCGAGTGATCGACTACTGCGTAACGCGGCGCGGGTTCGATTTTTCTCCCGGTTTCGGCGTTTGTACATATGAGATTGTATGTATGTAACTGCACCCACGATACAGGATTAATATCCTAATGTGGGGCGACATATTTAAAATATATCCCTAGTAATATTAGAAATGCATGAATAATTGCAATGATATAGTTTTTACATCAGAATACTACATAGGCGACAATATACAAAGATATATATATATATATATATATTATATATATATATATATATATAATATATATATATATATATTATATATATATATATATTTAAGCGTGGAGTATATAAGATATATATATATAATCCACGCTTATATAAGATTATAAGATAGTTATTCTTATAATCAAGAAAGATAAAAGGAAATGCATTTCATTTAAACTTCAAACGATAGTACACAAATAACATATTAGATACAAACAAGACAATTTACACTTCCAACGAACAATTTATATATAGTCGTGTCAAAACTGTGCCAGCTCAATACAAGCAGCATCAGGGCAAGCTGCATGCAGTGATGACGAAGTGAAGATTCTATCAATCGAAATTAGTCCTTCGTGCACGCATTACAGAACCAAAAATGTGCGAACATTTTATCAGAGAGAGACTTTATATAGAGGCAGGATCAACTGCTTGGGTACTTCCATCTTACCTATTTTTGCCGCATGAAAAGCTTTTATTTGCTTATTGCTATTAAAAGAATTACTGATCAGAAAATGCTATTATACAATTAATAATTTTATGAATGATGGATGAAACAGTAATAATAATATATATTACTCTTATTATATATAGTTAAGATAGGCCCATTTTAATAAGACTTCTTACTTCATTTTATTTCTAACACTGACAAATATACTAACATGCTGATAAAATTGTGTATCAACAATTATTTGTATGGCTAAATTATCTACTTGTCATTTTAGCTTTAAGTGTTATGAATAAAATGAAATAAAGATATAAATTTGAAATAAAATAAATAATAAAACAATATATAGTTGTAAATGTTTATGATATATTAATTTAATTACTAAAAATACAGTTATATTATTAAATGTCATTGAGGCTCCAAGTTGAAATATACTGAAATATATAATATTGTTATTTAAAATTTTATAAATAGGATACATGTAGTTCTATTTATTTTCTAGATATAAGAACAATAAAACGCTGTGATAGTTAATTAAATAAATAAAAATAAGTTCATGGTTGATAGCTCCTGTTGATATATAGTAATTATGAATGTCATTAGATTTGGGTAATTGTTTATATATAAACTAGCGACCCGCCCCGGCTTCGCACGGGTGCAGTGAAAAAATGGTTATGGTGGGTTATCCCTAAGAGATAGACATATACCATCCCGGACTTTTTTGTGGATTTTTGTAAGTTGTACAACACTGTAGTACATTATTTTGGTCTATCTCGTAGAGTTCAGCCAGCGTTTGCAATATAAGCGCAAAAAACCTGCTTATTTACGACATCACATTAGAAACCTTTAAATTTATCAGTGTTTCTCTACTATATTATGCATTTATTATACATACAAACCTTCCTTAAGAATCACTCTATCTATTAAAAAAAACCGCATCAAAATCCGTTGCGTAGTTTTAAAGATCTAAGCATACATACGGACATACAGCGAAAGCGACTTTGTTTTATACTATGTATTGATTGATAGTGCATGCTTCTCTCCAAAATTGCTGTGCCTTATCGAAGTCCATAATGGTACTAATATTTTATTTGACAACTTATGAAACTTATGGTATGCAATAAAGATTTTGAATTTGAATTTATTTTATTCGCTTTTATGATAATAGTAGAGAATCAAAATTGTCAGGAGACCAATCTTAGTATAGTCCATGATTCACTCGACTATATTTCTTGGCGCAGCTTTGCAGTCAGAATTGTTAATCTTCTGACAAGCGCCGCACGCGCTATACATATGGAAATACACGCATGGGCGCCTCGTGCTTCGGTCACGCTCGGCTGCGCTTGCGCAACACGTGCCAGCTTTCAACCGAGCGCCATTTTGTGGCCACTAATTGAAAGGCTTTAGGGCGCGCGTTCAAATGTGATGTGTTCAATTAGATGCGGATTATATTTACATTTTTTCTTTAGCTGACATAATAGATATTATTTGAGCCTGCTACAGGGAAGCACGATGCTGAGTCATTTATGCTGTAATAACTTTACTCTGAACGGAATAGAGAGTGACATTTTAACCAGAAAAAAACAGTCGGGCCAGTTTTGTTTGCTTAAGTACAATCAATTTGTAAAGTAACGAACTTTTTTATTTCTATCCATCACAGCTAGTATACGTACGTCCGCAACGAGGGAACGAGGAGCTGACTACGCATCATATCTCTGTTCTTCCCTTTCACCTTTTTTCACTCACTCCATTAATATCTTCTTTTTCCTTATATTACTGATTTACTTTTGAATCTTTGAAGCATACGTTTCTTTACATTTGTTACTACTTTCTGGTAATCTATTACGATTACTCAAAACATGATACTACATACCTACCACACAGGACAGAAAAGGAGATAATTTTTTCTTGTATGGAGAATAGGCCCAGTACAAAATGTAACGTTTATTAATGAGACATACGTTAAATAATTTCTTATTAATCCTAGATATTATAAGGAACATTAGCTTGTTTTTATCTAACGGGAATATTGAGAAATCAATTAAAACATGAAGATTAAATAACCTAAAAATTCTTAGTATTTAGTAGCTTTATTTTGATTTGTATTCTAATTGTTTTTTACGTAAATGCTATTTAATACTTTTTATTCTTGAAAAAAAACAATCTTCTTTGGCCACTACCAAACGCCCGAAATCGTATTATTTGCATGCGTTCTAAATACTGGATACGGGAAAGAAAACGAAATCAAGCCGTTGGAAACGTAAACACAGAATTCGGTTGAAAACAAACCGACGTCAATTGGATGTCAGTGTAGGTACCATTCTGTCGTTGTCAAATATGATGACGCGTTCCGTTTCACGACGATACTCGACTGACGAACTAATAGTTAAAATAATTTAAAATAGTATTAAAATATTTATTGAGAGTTCAATACTTTTAAATAAAATAAAATAGAAATAATACACTATCCTTTATCTATTATTATATCTATACATTATTTGTATATATATATATATATATAATATATATATATATATATATAATATATATATATATATATATATATATATATATTAAATCATCCTTCATTTTGATTTAAAAAACGTTAGTTCCTTTACCTCAAACGTCAAAAGTCATTACTAAGTTTAATTAATTGATTTTATTATTCCCGTTTCATTTTTACTCTTAATATTGTGCAATTGCTTTTAATAATAAATTGATATTTTAGAGTTCAGTAATATCAATAAACGTTGCCGTTTTCTAGTGGGCCGAAAAAAATTATCTCCTTCGAGCTACAATTAGTTATAATTTCTTACAAGTTATAAATAGCATAATGTTATTTTTTTATTATACTTATCAAGAATAAAATAATGAAAGAAAAATATAGATGACTAGATGGTGCGCGCGAGTTCGTGTGCCCAGGATTGTTATTTCGATTAGCTTCTATTAGCTTGGCGTATATCTTTATAAAGTGTACCTATATGCTTATATATAAGCTGTATGTAACTTAGATGGATGAATACATCCATCTAAGTTACATGCACGTAAGGATAATGTAATATTTATCAAATTTATTAATTAAATCTATTAAAATAAATATAGAAATTGTAGATAAGAAACTATTCCAGTATCGAATTCTGAATCTTTACCGCGTGTGTTGGACAAAATGAATTAAAGATGCAATTGGTAATAGCTTGGTTTCGTCATGCGAGAAGATGGCGTCCAACCCCAGCAGTCCAAAGTCAACCCGCTACCCAGCCCGGTCGGTCCACGGTCCACTTGTCATCGCAAATTAGCGCTTCAGCAAAGGGAATCTACCCCACGCAACCTTTTCGTTGCAATTTTAAAATAATTAACTCGTCACATTTGCATACCAAGCCGTTTTTGATTACACAGGGTGGATTATATTAACTTAATAATTTAATTCCTATGTAACCTTTAATTAAATTGATTCTTTTTTTTTTCTAACAAAAATCAATGTTGTTTACATTATCATCTATGTTGTTTAAAAAATCAATGTTGTTTAAAAAAAATACAACATTCTTCATAGGAAATTTGTCATCATCTTCACTACAGCCAAGAGTCGTCAACTTCTAGATATAGGGTAGATACAAACTAAATAGTGTGCGCTGCATAGGTCGTAACTCGGTGACTGAAGCTGAAGCAACAGGATGTGGGGGAAGCACTGGTATTCTGCTACAACGCGAGGGTTGACAACCAGAAAATTGACAAAATTTTACCAGGATGTGGGGGAAGCACTGGTATTCTGCTACAACGCGAGGGTTGACAACCAGAAAATTGAGAAAATTTTACAGAAAATGAAATTAAACAATTGTGTGTTAAATTCACACAATATGTATAAATATATGTCTATTACTAAATACATATTGCAAAACATTCATGCAGCAGTAAAAGGTAATTTAACAAATATATACACACACACACACACACAACCCGTGTGTGTGTGTGTGTGAGGGTGTGTGTGCGTGTGTATGACGTCTCTATATAAATCTATCTTCCTGCAATCTTCACCAAATTACTGATACACATCATGGAAGGCCTACCATCGTTACATTCCCTAGCTACTCGTAATTCCAAGTACTTGTTCACGCCAAGGGACGCCAGTTGTGCAGTAATCTACCTACTCATCAAAGATCATCGGACAACCTTTCCGATAGACAACCTTTGAATCGAAGATTATCGCATTAATATACTAGGACTGGCCGAGAATATGCCGCATAAATGCCAACTGCTGATTTGACAACTTTTTGTGTAAAATTTTGTCTCCAAAAAAATGGATATTACTTCGAATTTTGACATGATTGTATTGTTCATTAGCGATCCGCCCCGGCTTCGCACTATAGAAAAACTGTGAACGTTGCATATGATAAATTATAGTTAAAGAAAACTGAAAACGGAAGAAAAAGTAAATGACAAAAAAATGTTACAGTGGGATATCCATAATAGATAGACATACAATACTTAGTACATTGTTATCATAAATCTCGTAGGGCTTAGCCTGCGTTTGCAATATAAGCGGAAGAAGTGTAATTGAAAAAATGAAAAAATGACATCACATTAGAAACCTCAAAAAAGAACAGTATTTCTCCACTATTTAATAGATGTTATTATACATATAAACCTTTCTTCAATCACTATATCTATGTAAAAACCGCATTAAAATCCGTTGCGTAGTTTTAAAGACTTAAAATAAAAAAAAAATAAAAAAATATATTTGTTACACTTACACCAATTAGCCTTTTTTTTATTAATGTCTGGAAAATGCGTTACGCATACCCCGCGGCTCGGGAACACCGCGGGGTTATGTCGGACTCTCCGCGCGCTTGGGGGCCGAGTGCCAGCCAAGTGCGCGGCCTACCGACTAAAAACCAGACAATGCCCCTCAGGGACGCCTTGGCAGGAGCGCATCAATCGTCGACGCATCCTCCCCCTCATCAGACTAGGAGGACGACACGTCGAGGAGAGTAGCATCACTGCCTGACAAGGTCATGGGAACACTTACGTACACTTCCACGGCCTCGTCGGCGTCATTGGCTCGCCCGCGGCGAGCCCCTCTCACCCCCCGTTTTGCTGGGGGGGCCGTCGATCCCCCGGGACATCCAGGGGATCGTCGACTGACGGCGACCTTTGAATAGCAGGAATCAGCCTTCCCGGGCCTGGTCCCCGCTGGTCACCGACAGGAGGAAGGAGGCGAGCGAACTCGCGCCTCCTCCGCCCTGCACGCCTGCGGCGGCATGCCGGAGCCTCGGGATCCGCCTCCCTGGCCCGCTCCGCCGCCTCCTTCTGCGTCATGACGTCGGCGCAGAAGGAGTTTACTAGCGCCCACGTCCTCTCCCCCTCCAGCATGGCGCGCACCACGTTTCGGAGGGAGAGATCGTCGCCTATCACGGCGACCAACTCGGCGCGCCGCGCAGAGAACGCCGGGCACACCGCTAGGGTGTGCTGTGTGGTGTCCTCCTCGGCGCCACAATGGTGGCACCCCGGGTTGGCTCCCTCCCGATGCGATGCAGGTAGCGGCCAAACGAGTACACCAATTAGCCTAGCCCAAACTCTGTAAGGCTTGTGCCATGGGATCTAGGGTAACGGTTAGACATACATATATTATACATATATAAATAATTTTTATTGAAATATATATCAACAACCATGACTAAGGTGGTGGGTAAGGTGCTCGCATTCATCACACAAACATCTGCCCCCACCGGGACTCGAACCCGGGATCTCAGAGATGGCGACACCTTGAAACCGGTGTACTATCCACTCGACTATGGAGGTCGTCAAAGTTAAGCATACACTAGGATAAATAAAGAGAGAAAGCTACTTTGTTTTATACTACGTAGTGATTGGCGATCTCCGTAGTTGAGTGGTTTCAAGGCGTCGCCATCTCTTAGGGCCCGGGTTCGAGTCCCGTTGGGGGCAGATGTTTGTGTGATGAATGTCAGCATTTGTACCTTAGTCACGGTTGTTAATATATATTTCTATTAAATAAATTTATATATATATGTCTATCTGTTACCCTAGATCCCATAGCACAGGCCTTCAAAGCTTATTTTGGGCTAGGCTAATAGGCGTAAGTATAAGAATTATTTATTTATTTAATTTTGTCTAGGTCCAGTTTAGGACGCACTTGTTAGTTTTAAGCTACAGATGGCTATCATCTATCTTCATAAACTAACTAAACAAGACCACAGTCATCTATACAATTTTTAATTCAATCTATATTATAATAAAGTACATATTTTATAATTACATTAGCAGTGAATGTAAAAACATACAAAATCATTTTCTTTGTAATATTTTTAAAACAACACTGCATATTTGATACTTCAATTAACTAATGAAATTGGTTCACGAAATAGCTTTTAACCTGTAACGGTTTTTCACGAAGTTTAATATCAAAAAAGTTTTTAATGTAGGTGCATGTTTACTAAATGAGGTCACGTGCCGTCACGGCTTTTTTTTTATTTTGTAACCTGATACCGAAAAATTATTTCCAAACTTGGCTACAGGTAATTAGGTCCGTTCAACGTTTTTATGAGAAGAGCAAACGTAGCAACTTTAAGCATAAAGTTAGGGTGCGTAAAATAGGTCACTGTATTTTAAATATATTTATATATTTTGGTATATTATGAATTAAATGCGTGAATTAACTGATAGTTAAAAATGTTTTGTTGAGGACAATCTAATACTTCTAGGCTTCAGCAACTATCTTTTTTTACATAAATAAATAAAAAAAATAATTCCTACGAAATTTCAAAAATAATAGAAACACATAAGTGATATAACCTTTATTATTAACTAGAGTGATAATATTTATTTTATTAAATACTTACAAAAGAATATTATGTAATATCTGAACATATAATTAAATATGTAAATTAGAAACAGTACATATGTTAAATGTTACTCTCTAATCTTCCCATGCTGCTGTCCTTGACAGAGTTCATAATGAATGGTTCATGTTCTATTTCGTTATAAAACCATTATCACATTATGAAGTGCATAAAAGTATTGAGTATGGGTATAAATTAAAAGGTTAATCAAACGATGCGGATCTACCATCAATTGGATGTAATCACACGAAAAGGATCCAGTTTATAACATGATCAAAATTGATTAATAGTACATAAAACTTTGCAACTATTTTAACTTATTGGTACGTTCGCAAATCACTTTTGAATACACGGATGTATTGAAAGTGTATTTGTGTAGACCAGACTTTTTTTGAAATTACGTCCAATTTACAAGGAAAAAGTTTAAGAAACAAATACATAGTTTTAAGATTTGTTTTATTTTTCTATACACAAAAGCTGTTATTATTATTATGTAGCTTAAATCACGTATCTTTATAAGACACGGTCCTTTGTAAGGCTTGCGCGGGGATACATATCCAACGCGTAGAGGCCATTTAAGCGAAATTTAATGAAAGTGTGCGTGGAGTGTACCAACTGGGTCTAATCTCTATCTGCACCATGAAAAATGCAGCCAAAGACTATACCCAGTTAGATGCAGAAACTATTAAATTAGTCTAATTAGAAAATTAGTGGTCAAAACGTTTGTGGCCTATTGCATTTCGATTTAGGTGGTAATGAAAACCGGGCTATGGAAGAGACTCCAGTCACCTGCCTTCTCAAAGCCTCCTAATTGATTTAAATATGGCAGGTGGTGACTCGCCGCTCACTAAATGGGCCCTCTAAAAAAGCAGACCAATATTGGTGCGAAGAGAGCAACATTGGCTAAGGGTGTAGAGAGGTGTGTCTGCGACAGCGATCGAGACTCCGTCGGCGTTATGACATTATTACACTTCCACCCTTCGAGCATTTGCTCTTGCGACTCCACTCTGTCCGGCTGGTTAAGGCAAGACAGAGGCGGGTGGCTTACGCCCCCCTGAAGCACATCGGTACCCTTGGTGACACAACTCACCGACAGCTCGCCACAAGCTGCCCTGAGGGAGACTGACTGCACTGCTGGGGCATTTATGGCAGTCAAGGGGCATTAAATGCCCCACCAGCGGGCGATGGGGTCGTCACTTCCCTACGCCTTTATTATTATTATTATACATTAAATTAATCATTAAAACAGATTTGTTGATAAATGATTTGTTCTACTAAATATATTGACAGAGATATACAGATATATTTGCTATTTAATAGGCTATTATTTATTAAGACGACTGATGAAAAAAAATTATAGGGTAAATACGCAAGGGTAAGTTGGTAATGAACAACCTAGACCAGTGATTCCCAAAGTGCTCTATATCGACCCCTAGGGGTTAATGATGTATATATATGAAAAAAAAATTAGGGGGTCCATGAAATGAAAATGGGGATCTACGATAGTGGATCTCAACATACACTGATAGTACCTATTTACTTACATTATACTATCTTCTAATATAAAAACATACGAGTTACATCGTATACATTATTTATAAATGCACTTATGAAGAAAAAACTATTTATTATTTAATTTTAAGATTTATATTATATATGTTTATAAAATTTTCAAAGTAGTAGGATTATAGGCATTCAGGCAGTGGGTCTGCCCAGAAACGAAAAAACATAGCAAAGGATCTACGACACGAAAAGCTTGAGAACCTAACTTGAGATAGCCTAACAAAAGACTCGGTTAACGGCCGTTTTCAATAACCTATCTATCCTTTGTTTTTGCTACTAAAGATAGTAAAATCTATCCTTATGCCTAACTTGCGTTTCAATAACCTACTGATGGACAGCATCGCCTACCGAAGTTACCTATCCATCGTCGGGAGGACGGATAGCTTACTAGAGATAGGGACGCTCATACAAATCTGACGTAACTGCATTTCAAAAAAGTTTCAACTTACTCTCCGATAGGCGGAGCTATCTCTTGTGACTACATTTGGCTATCTGTCAATATCGGTGGATTAAAACACAGATAGGCTTCGAAAAAATTAACTATAATAACATTATAACTTAAATTACAAAAGTATCGTAAATCCAGATACTTACAGAACTCATTTTTTCCACTTTTGCTTATATTTTATATCAAAAACATGTAATACATAAAAATTGGCGGCATCAAATTATCTGTCAGTAATGTTCGAATGACATCACTTGTCATTTATAAACGTTTCGTTCTATGATTTTTATAAAGAACACCAGCAAATAAAGTGAAAATGACGATCTAAGATTTTTTTTTCAATTATAGTACATTGTATGCACTTTTTACAACATAATATTTAAATATAAAATACATCAATAAATTGTACATATGTTTTAAACGTACTAAGGCTTTATGGTTAGCAACGAACAAAACGTTCTACACGGCTTTGGATAGACGAGAGGGCATAAAGCTATTCTTAGTTAGACAAAGATAGATAGCTCGTATCTTTGATTGTGAAACGCAGACTACAGATAGATAACAGCTTACTGCTAATCGGAGATAGCAATTTATATTTGATCTTAGATAGGTTATTGAAAACGGCCGTAAGAGAACTCGAGGAAGCTAGGGAATTATGTTTGTATCCACCACCATGGGATATACCACTATATTTGTATATACCACCATGGGATCAATGCGTGAGTATATTTACGTGTGTTTTATTATCGTAGATGCCTGAGCTCCTAAAGTTGTGTCTAATGATGGAAAAAACGTATCTTTATTGAGATTGGATCATTTGTGTTCCGGATCAGTACAATGATTCGAATCAGTAAAGTGCTTCATTTGCAGCAGTGACTCTGAACCGATTTAATCGGTTCAGTGTCACTGATGCAAATATTCTGATATATGATACAAATACTCTGATATAAATATTGATATTGATTCATTTGTATCAGTGACTGAGTCAATCGTGTAAGCGTCGCGTATCGAATGAAACCAAGTTGCAATTGAGCGACGTGATACGAAGCGCTCCGACTTTGAACTATTTACTTGTCTCAATCGTGGGAGCACCACGTGCCGATTGAAACCGAGATGCAATTGAGCAAATGATTCATTTGAAGCGCTGTTAGAGATTTGAATCAGTGAATCACTTGGTAGAAACGACTCACTGAATCGTTTCTGTAAAGATTGACACATCTCTAGTATTGTCTGAATTAACATATAAAAGGTTTTATATCCCTTATTTGGCAGAAAAGGATAATTACTAGAAGACAACTCAGTTTTAGAGTCTTCTACTTGTGAATGTCAATTTCATTTAGATTTTAGAAAGAATTTACAAATGAGCATTTTAATAATTTCTATAAATAGAAAACCATTGTAGTTGGATGTTTAACTTTAACTTAGTCGTTTATGTGATGTGCACCCTTTTTTAGGCTGCCACTGCACGCTAGAAGATTTTTCCGTTATCTCTCCACTACGTAGCGGTAACGAGGCGAAAGTTTTACGTGGCGGGTCCTTAACGATCCGGACTTTTCTAACGAATCCTCTTGGACAGTTGTGTGTACAGTTTTTGTGCGCGACAGTGTAATAGTTTCGGCGAGCGATTCGGCGTTGGCATTTTATTGGATTACGGATATTTCGAGTTTTTCTTTTTTTCCGTTGATTTAGTTCAACAATGAGATTTTCGCGAATGTCGATTCTATTGTGCCGTAATGGGTATTAAATACGGAGCTCCATTGGCGAATTTGTAAATACACAGGCATGTAATCCGTTTGACTTTTATGGAGATTGAATCTTGGATACTTTGAAGTAAATTGTGGGACTGCGTCCTTTGTACTTTTGTATAACTGAGGTTGTGAAAGAATATCTTTTTACGGCTCTGATATAAACGGAACCAATAGGTTTTTTTGTATTCTTTTTTTCTTAGAAAGACTCCGACATGATTTCGTCGTTGTCGCGGACCGCTAAACGCATAGGTACGCCATAAAATTAACTCTATGGACCATACAATGACTTGCGTTTTTTTTTTATTTCGACATATATGTACAAGATCAAAACTACATATATAACGTATTCATATAATAAATACACTATTGTAATCAATAATTTGAATAGTTATCATAAATTACACTGTAGTATTCACAATGAAATGAAAAACAGTTTCCTAAATATGCTTGGAAATTTGAGTATTATTTTGACATCCTTCTTCGAGATAATTCGAAATTCAGCAATTTCGAATTATTATTAACCGCATAAGTTTTATGAAAATCCATATTTTCAGTGTTTTAGCGGCCATGTAAACTTGTGTATTTAAAAAATGGAACGATTTTTTACTCTGAAACATTTCATCCTTTCAGATTGTTACAGTTAGGTCGTTATCTGAAACAATCTCCTTAGTCGAGTAGTTATACGGTAGCTATCCGTTACACTAGATCCCTGAACACAAGCCTTACAGAACTTACTTTGGGCTAAGCTAATTGGTGTATGTCAAGCGCGCATGCAAAGGCTCCCCTTTTTTTTTTTGTTCTCCTGAAGAAAATGCATTAAATTGCATACCCCCGGCAGTGGCGAGCCGGCGGTTATGTGGGGCTCTCCTCCCCAGAAGGGGGAGGCCCACCTACTAAAAACCTCAGGGATGGCCTTCCTCAGGCATGTAGGAGCCCCGGGAACATCAAGCCACTTCCGGGAACCCCCAGCCTCCGCTCCCCTGTCTAGAGGGGAGCCCTCCTCGGTAAGGCTACCACCTCCCCCGGTCCCTCCACCGACGACGCCCCCCGGCCACGGAAGGGGCGTGGTCCATCCCGGGTCGCCGTAGCAGTCGCGACTTCCTCGCGCCCGCCGGCGACCCGCGGCGGCGCCGCAGCTGTGCTACCGAGCCCGGCGCCGCCTTCTTCGAGCGGGATCGGCCATCTCCTGACCCCGCTCGGCGGCCTCCTTCTGGAGCATCACTGCTTCACAGAAGGAGGCCACAGCCCTCCAACCTCCCTCGGCCGCCAGCATTGCCGCAATCAATGCCGGCGGAGACAGATCTCGCCCGATCTCTGCGACCAAGGCTCAGCGCTCGGAGGCCCACGCGGGGCACTCCGCCAGCGTGTGCTGGGCCGAGTCGAGGTCGGATGCACAGTGGTGGCAATGTGTCGATCCCTCCCATCCTATTCGACACAGATACTCACCGAAGCAGCCGTGCCCGGTGAGTATCTGAGTCAATCGGTAGGTGACCTCCTCCTTCCCGTGGAGTCAAGCTTCGAGGTACGGAATACGGCACCGACGGCCCGCTGGCGCGCGCAGACCCGTAATTCGAGCTGCTCACGCCAGGCCGCCACAATCCGTCGGTGCCACTCCCGCTAGGCACTTCGTGCGCGGGTTCCAGAGCGCTCCCCCCATCGCCCCCCCCGGTCGACACGCCGCGATGCATACGTCGCCGCGTACATGTCGGCCAGGATGTCGAATGGGGGGGAGCATCCCAGAACCGTCGCCGGTAGCCTCGTACGATCCGTATGGCCATTATCCGCTGCAGGTTCCGTAGCAGAGCTCTGCAGCGGGGGGACCTCGCGCAGTCTTGCGATCACACGGGAGCCCCATACATGGCCACGGATCGCACGACGCCCTCGTACAGGCGGATGCAAAGGCTCCCCTGTCTGGGGTTTACCTCCAGGTCCACGATAATCCCCCACAAGCGTTGATACCCGACCCGTAGCTGGCCGGGTTGCCCAAGGGTGATATGGAGAAATTGGGCTTCCAGTAGGTACCCAGATCGCCCTAAGTGAGGGACAAAATGGACTTCCCTGCTTCCCGCTGGGTGAGTCCCACACACGCCTGTTAATTACCCATTGACAAGTACGAGTACTGTGCGTAACAGCATTCCACTTCAATAAAAAAAACCGGCCAAGTGCTTATAGGACTCACGCACAAAGGGTTGATTTATGAAATTAAAGGAAGCGGTTCACGATTTACGAGGTATTAAAAAAATACTACTTACTAGATCTCGTTCAAAACAATTTTCGTTGGTAGTTTTTATAGTAATGTACATCATATGTTTTTTTTTAAGATTTTTCATTTTCTTATTTTAGAAGTTAGAGGGACCAACTTTTTTCCACTTTGGAAGCGTCTGTCACGCAAACTATTCGGTTTAGAAAAAAAATCTTTTAGAAACCTCGATATCATTTTTGAAGACCTATCCATATAGGGTGTTGTAGTGTTTGATGAAAAAAAAAATTTTGAGTTTCAGTTCTAAGAATGGCGAGCTGCCAATATTTATTATGACTTTTTTATTTTTGCATCAAAATCTTAATGCAGTTCACAGAATACATCTATCTACTAAGTTTCAACAGTATAGCTCTTATAGTTTCGGAAAAAAATGGCTGTGACATACGGACGGACAGACGGACAGACAGACATGACGTATCTATAAGGGTTCCGTTTTTTGCCATTTAGCTACGGAATCCTAAAAAGGCTAATTGGTGTAAGTGTAAGAAATATTTATTTATTAATAAACATGAGCGCTCTATGTTTTTAAATCAGTGGTACGGTGGACCTATTTCGACAGGAACGAGACTCATATATTACCTTATTTGTTCGATAGCTCTGATCAAACATCCCATAATCTAGGTCACCGATTCGGTAATTCGTGGCGCTCTTAAAATACGATTTGCCGGATTATCATACGAAAATATGTAGATTTACGCCCGCGAAGCCAGCGCCGCGTTTGAATGCGTATGATTGCGAAATTCGAACACTCGACGTTATTTGGAAAAAATAGCGCCTTTATTAGTTCGTTCATGAGGTTCTTTTTTGAATACCATTACCGTCTTTTCTTTTGTGCTTGATATATTATATTAACGTGTGTTTCGACTGTTCCCTAGAAACTAACACATAATAAGACTTTCCCAATAAGTGTGAATAAGTCGTTCTGTGGAATAAGTCATTTTGGGTTTTGTTTAGCTGTCATAAATTCACGTTCGTTTGAAGTCGATATCGACAGCATACATTTTCGCACAGCGCCCCTAGCGGAATTGTGATAAACTTAAATTGTTCTATTATTAATTATTAGAGATTATTAATTATGAGAGCTTTGCGGAGTATGGCAGGAGTAAAACTGAGTGACAGATTGTATAATGAAGTGATTAGAAAGAAATGTGGTTTGAAAGATGATATCGTGACAAGAATAGAGAAAGGGATGCATGGGTGGTTTGGGCATGTGGAACGGATGGATGAAAGTAGACTGACCAAAATGATTTATGAAGCTGGAGTGAGTGGAGACACGGGACGAGGAAGACCTAGGCGAACATATTTCGAACAAATCGAAAGTGTCCTCAAAAAAGGCCAGGTCAGAAGTACCCGCAATCGTCGAGCATGTATGAGGAATGTTATGAAAGTAGATGAAGCGAAAGAGATACCTATGTAAGGACCGTAGCAAGTGGAAGGACGTAATCTCTGCCTACCCCCGTGGGAAAAAGGCGTGAGTGTATGTATGTATGTATGTTAATTATTAGACATGACTTCTGTAGTTTAGGTTATGTAGCTATTTTAAACTCTTTGTATGTTTTATATTATTTGACGACAATAAGTGCATGTAAGGGGTTTTCTTGATTGAAGATTATCGTTATTTTGATACTATACGTCAAATACCTATCCCTATCAATATTGTTACGCGCGCCGGTGGCTTAGTAAAACTTCAAAAATGATTTTCTGTGACTTAGAAACGTTTTCAGCAGGCTGAAACGTCGTTTCAGGCCGTTTCAGAAGTAGCTCTTTCACATACTAAAAAAAATCTAAATTACACCCAAATTACAGTAGTTTTTTAGACATCATGTTTCATAGAGACATTTACTGCTTAAGACCTACACAATCGATATCTAAATAGAAATAGTGTAGGTATTTTTTCAAAACAATCGGGTTCGATTCCCTAACGGAGTACAGATGATTTTTAAAATGTATGAATGCAGTTTTTCTTGTTGTTAAAATCGATGACATGGTTCCTCAGAACAGATCTTCGCATGTCTTATAGTTTCAGACTTTCCCATACTGACCGATTTGAATGAGACAACCCTGTATAAGGCTGTGTCCGGCCGCCGGGAGTGGAGTATTGTTTTGCGATACAGTGCGAAAACATCTAAGGAGTGATATTGCAGAACTAAGAAGCGACTTTCAGTGCTTTCAGTGAAGTGATTAGTGACTGTTAGTGTGCTAATTAATAAAAGATCAGTGTTTTGGTAGACCGCCGTTTGATTTACTGACCCCAGCTCGTAACAATATTATGTGTATATTGCGTTTGTTTTCATTTAGTTAAATGTTAATTTTATCAAAGATTTACTCGTCTTGAAGCACTTTCAGTTCAACGCTGAGAAAACTTTAGTCCTACATCACGATGTCTTTTTAAGCCACACCTCGCCGATTTGCCAGAGATGTTAATCGCTTAAATACATAAAATATATGCAGCGTATTATATATTCCGTTTATATACGTGGGCAGCAACCCGAGTATTGGAAATTAACTCGTACAAGCGAAATACGTTTCCAAATATACCGAAAGCTCCGCGCGGATCAAAGCGAACACGTTAATCAAACATTATTTAGTGCATTTGATTTGGCAGCGGGGCTGGAGGCAGGCCTTTAGCTAATCATTGTGGCATTTGGCAGATCTGAGTTGTTCAGTGAATCGAGGAGCAATGAGAATTTTTGTATGTTATCTGTAATTTAGTACCTACTATTAAATTGTAAAACACTTTTTATGCCTAAGTGGTGGCCTTAGTTCTGACTTGTCGTATGTTGGTAGTATCACTCTAGATTGCCAACAGTTTTAACATCCTGCTTTTTGGAGTGAAACTAGAAGCCCTCATCTATTTACAACAACTCAGGGCCTTATCTCTTCCGATTGAGTCCGTGTGTGTTGATAGGCGTCGGGTATGCTAGTTCCGTTAGCCGCCACAGGGTGTGGTGCGGTGTCCTTCAGGAGAGACGGATCTCGATGGACATCCATTCCGGATCCTGAAGGAAGTCTACGATTGTTGCTCCTAACTCGTTACAGCTAGAGAAAAAGAACTGGAAAGCAGTTGGCCTCCGTTTTTGCCATTTTAGTCATCAGATGAATTGGGTCTTTAGGTTTCATGTTACCATCCGAAGACTGACCCTATTATGTCACGGGCCTTGTTGAAGACTTTCGACTGAAGCCGATGTAGTAATGGACGGTTTGAAATCCGCCAGATAAGCACCAGTGATGCTTTCAGCCATCTTCTATTCGATGTGGAGGAACCGAGAGCCGCCGACGTCGTACCGAGTTCCGAGAACCGTAGCATAGCATTTTACGTGGCCCCAGTTTGGACTGATTGTCTGTGGTTCCGACCCGTTTGATCACTTCAAATAGGATTGCTCGGAAGTTGGAATTGAACCGCATTCGCTCAGAAACTAGGGCTTGCGATCACCGATAGGTTCTGCTAGTGTTTGGATTTTATTTTTATGTATTAAGGACAGGCATTTGGCCTCGATCTCACCTGAAGGTAACGACGATGAGGCCGAAGATGGTCCATGCCTGTCCAGATAGTGCCTATACACTCTTATCAGGGAAAATACGTCACGGCTATTGAGGCTAAGAGTCTCTTTTTGAACATTGAGTGGTCTTAAAGAACGGTGACCTACATTCTTGTCGTAGTGATAATGAAGAACAAATCGGCTGTAGCCGATGCTAAGCCAGAGGCTAAACCTAAGGTTCATCCGAGCCGTCTTCGAAGAGACGGAGTTGCACATGCCTTCTTTTTTATGATACCAACCAACAGGATCCAGGCGCGGGGAATACGAGCCCTCCATTGCACAGATTACCGGTAATCGCCTTTCTGTTTCTCTATAAGAAGTATTCTATTCTAGAATCTATATGTATATGAAAGGAATGAGATGAGATGAATATGATTACGATGAATCTACATTCACGAAGCTACACGAGAATGTTAGTTTTCACATTAATTCGGCTACAATAAATGGCTCTGTATAATTCGGATATATCTCTAATGTGCCCGAAAGGAATATACAAAGATTGTGTTGTGAGCGACGCTGGGGGTCCGAAAGGTGCAATCTCATCGGGCACCGTTGGTAATGACCATTAGCGTTATAGGGCTGTCACAAAGAATTTATTTAGTCCTGGTAATATGTTTGTGCACAGTTAATTTTTTTTTATTAAATATCAATAAATACATTCATTTCCAAACTTAAAATATAAATGTAATTCATAATATATAATCAACTAAGATTATTTCGTATTCACTTTTGCATGTCAAATTTATAGATAAGAGTTATATTTCTGGTTCTATGTAATGTTATAGAATTGTAGAATGACCTCAGACAATTAGATTCAATCTAGTTTACATTTAATTATTTCTTACCTATTTTATTAACAAGATTAAATAAATTCGCATCAGTTTCGCTAAATCGATATTTGGTGAGTCAGAAAAATGAAACCGAAGCCTGAATATTTTTTGTGCAATTATTTTTCGTTGTTCATAGGAGTGTTTTATACGTGATTTAAATATATGAAAAAGAAAATGTATTTAAACCAACATTTTTTTTTGTGATATATTGAATCACAAATAGACTGCTCTGATGATGATAATTGGTTACAGTCGCGCTTAGTATATGTGATTCCTATGAGATTTGTAGCATATCTGCAACCACCACAGTATACAGTGACAACATATAATATAAGATATTAAAGTCTAAAACAATGATTCCCAAAGTAGTCTATATCGACCCCCAGGGGTCTATGACAACCTGCAAGGGGTCTACGTCAGCGAAACAAAATTTTGGGGGTCCATGATGTGAAAAAGGGGGTCCACGATAATGAATCTCAACATACACTGATAGTACCTTTTCACTTACATTAAACTATCTTCTAATTTAAAGTTTTAAACATTATTTACAAAAGTACCTATGAAGTTATAAATATATTATATATGTTTATAAAATTTTGCAAGTTGTAGGATGTAGGCATTCAATATCTACGTAGTAGAGGCTCTACCCAAGGGTCGCCGGCGGGTGCGAGGAAATCGCGCCCGCGGATACGGCGATCCGGGAGGGACTCCCTTCGTGGCCGGGGGGCGTCATCGGTGGCGGAGATTGGGGTAATCTAGCCTCCCCCGAGGAGGGCTCCCCTGTATCGGCGGGGGAGCGGAGGCTGGGGGTTCCCGGATGTCGTTTGGCGTTCCCAGGGGCTCCCTACATGCCTGAGGAAGGCCATCCCTGAGGTTTTTAGTGGGTAGGCCTCCCCCTTCTGGGGAGGAGAGCCCTACATAACCACCGGCTTGCCACAGCCGGGGTATGCAATTTAAAGCATTTTCCTTAGGGGGAAAAGAAAAAAAAGGGGGGCTCTACCCAAAACCGAAAAACATTACAAAGGGTCTACGAACGTCTAAAATCAATACATAGTATAAAACAAAGTCGCTTTCGCTGTATGTCCGTATGAATGCTTAGATCTTTAAAACTACGCAACGGATTTTGACGCGGTTTTTAATAGATAGAGTGATTCTTAAGGAAGGTTTATATGTATAATAAATGCATAATATAGTAGAGAAACACTGATAAATTTAAAGGTTTCTAATGTGATGTCGTAAATAAGCACGTTTTTTTGCGCTTATATTGCAAACGCTGGCTGAACCCTACGAGATAGTCCAAAATAATGTACTACAGTATTGTACAACTTACAAAAATCCACAAAAAAGTCCGCAATGGTATATGTCTATCTCTTAGGGATAACCCACCATAACCATTTTTTCACTGCACCCGTGCGAAGCCGGGGCGGGTCGCTAGTAACAATATAAAATGTAATTTTTATAACATTTACGTGCTGTTAGAACTGGATTTTTTTTAGTGTTACGATGAATATTTTTAATTTCACGACCTCCGTACTCAAGTGGTTAGTATACCGGTTTCAACATGTCGCCATCTCTGAGGTCCCGGGTTCGAATCCAGGTAAAGGGAGATATTTGTGTGATGAATGCGAGTATTTGTACCATTAGTCATGGTTGTTGATATATATTCCTATCCAAAATATTTATATATGTATAATATATGTATGTCTATCAGTTACTTTAGATCCCATAACACAAGCCTTACAGTGCTTACTTGGGGCTAGGCTAAATGGTGTAATTAGTGTTTTATCCGACGCTCCTACGGTGAAGGAAAACATCGTAAGGAAACCTGCGTACATCTGCGAAGCGATTCAAAGATGCACGTAGTCAACCAACCCGCACTGGGCCAGCGTGGTTGACTAAGGCCTAATCTCGGTGGGGACTTATATGAGCTGTGATGATGATGATAAATTGGTGTAAGTGTAAAAAATATTTATTCATTAATATCCTATTTGGGAGATTTAATTGTAACCAGAACTTGTACTTTATGTTTAAAGAGTAATGCAAATATATATATATATATATTATATATATATATATATATATATATACATATATATATATATATACAATATATATATATATATATATATTCTATAATGCTTGTATTTAATAAGTTATAAAATTTTCAAATACAAGCGAAATAATACAATCAAAAATATGACCATAGAATTATTGTATCAATTTTCTTTCTCGATCAGCCCACTGTATGATTTGCAAATGACCTATTATTATTTGGTTAACAGCCACTTTGATTTGTTCTCAATGCAGTCTTTGATTATAATTAGAGATCGGATAATCGGATGCATATTTACCTAAAGTTAATTTTTCGATCACAAATTATGGAAGCGGCTTTTTAAAATACATTTTGTTAAATAAAAATCCCGGGAAAATACGGGACTGCAAATTTAACGTAGTGATATTGTTTGAAAATTACTAAATTAGCACGTTGGTATTATTTTTCAAAAGACCGAGACTCCGGGTCATTTATATAACTATGCATACGTATTTACCATGAGTTTAGTTTCAGTTCCCCGTGCGATTTATGAAGAGTATTATACGAAAGTAGTGAGCTAGTTTGACTAAAACAATAATCAATTAAATAATTGAATAAAAAAACAGAAATGGTGCCTGGGCGTAAGTATGGTCTAGTATCTCACGCTGAGTTAACTTTTATTACCAAAATGTTCTACAGTACCGGAATTCCGGGATTTTTATTTATGGAAATAAAATAAAAAGACAGTTCCATACTTTGTCAAAAACTAAATTAGGTAAATAAATAAACATCCGGCTATCCAATTCCGCAATCCTGGGATTTTTATTTAACAAAACAATAAAAAGCCGTTTCCATACTTTGTCTTAAACTAACTTTAGGTAAATATGCATCCGATTATCCGATCTCTAATTATAATACAACACTTAAAATTAAGTTACTATTAAAATTTATTCTCACAACCCTATTACACCCCTCAGCTGCGTCGGCGTAGCGCAGAACACCTCAATAGTGGGCATATTGTGTGCGCACCCGTTTGCAGCGCAATTATTGATTGCGTCTGATTGACGCGCTTGTCGAATAAATTCGATGAAAGCGCTAATTAATAATAATACATTACGATGGATATTTGATGAATTCATTAACAATATTAATGGAATAAAATTATTTATCTGATTCCAACTTCTAATTTACGTCCCTGTAAAAAGTACAGGGAGGGAAAAAAAATAGCACTTCCTGGCTTTCTTGCCGGTTCAGACTTAAATCATTTGTCAAAATAAAAAATAATTAAATATGAATTTATACGATTTACCAGAAATAGAGCTAACGCAGCAGCTCAATACTTCATAGATGGATAATTGCTAGAAGAAGTAGACAGCATACGCGATCTGGGCGTCTATCTGGATAAAAAACTTCGTTTTCATCAGCATATGGATAATATAGCTAATAAGGGTTTTAAAATCCTGGGTTTTGCTTTGAGGAACAGTAAAGATTTCAAAAGACCATCCACAAAACTATTACTGTACTCAACTCCTGTTCGCTCCCAACTTGAGTATCGCAATCAGATTTGGTCACCTTTCTATAATGTCCACATTAAAAGACTAGAGCGCATACAGAAGAGATTTGTATGGCACTTAACATTCCAGTGTAATAAAGCTAAGACACTCACCACACATAGAGCGCCTATCTTTTTTCAAGTTACATAGTCTTCAACACGTTACTAAATGGTTGTCTGGATTGTCCTCAGATATTACAGGAAATAAACTTTACTGTACCCTACAAAGTACCTCGATCAGCTAGATATAAGCTTTTTTAACCACACCTATCTAGGACTAACGCTCAGCATTTTTACCTATAAATAGATTGCAATGTCAGTATAATACATTATTTAAGAGCAACGACTTCGACATTGACATCTTTTGTAACAGTTTATACAATTTCAAAAAACACGTAGTTGAAATCTTTCGCGCTTTAGTTTTTTAGTTCTCTATACATTTATATGGTTTTTTTTTGTTTTGTGTTCCGTATCGTTTTCTTTTTTATTAATACCATTTGCTCGTAGTCAATGCACGCCATGGCAACCTTTAATTAAGATAGCACTTAGCATAGCTTTAAGTGTTATAGTGTCCATAAACATTTTTTAGTGTGTGTCTTGTTGGTTATCCTAAATAAATAAGTAAAAAAAAACACTCTTATGAAAAAGGTTATTATATTGTGAGGGATTGCTTAAATAATAATAACGCTTGAGTTTAATTTTAATAACTCAATAGTTACGTAGCTAAATATTTCGACTATAGTAATAATCATAATGAAACAATAGCTTTAATACATGTAATGTGAACTTGTTTGAACTTTCAACAGATGGCCAGCTTTATAAAAATACAGGGAGAAAAAAATTGCCCTTGCTGGATTTATTGCTGGTTCTTTCTTTCCAGTGCAAGGTTTCCCGCCGACTTGTGAACCAAGGGCTTAACTCTTCCAGCAGCCAGACAATTTTTTAATTTACATTCCGTTTCACGTGTGGATCATCGCCGGTTTTTTGTTTTTGTTGTTCTGATTTTGAATTTTTCTGCGTGAAACGGTATCTATAAAATTGTAAGCAGTAGAAAATAATTTCGCGCACGATTTATATTTGTATTCGAATTCCAAATTCACGTCTAATGATTCAAAAATACGTCTCCAGGTCTTACGATGTCATTCACCGTAGAAGCGTCAGATAAATGTACATATGAAGTTCAATAAACGAAAAACACATTGGTACATGGCAGAATCGACCGCGGATCGTCACTTCACCACAGCACCACAGATGCTCCATAGTAACTCTACCTATTGTTGTACTCAGCACTGAGCACAATATATATCTGAAATGATGAATCAAATGAGTATATGTATTAACCTAACAGTTGAGTTTGAGGAAAAGTTTCTTTTCTGTTTTTATTTTAATCTTTGCAAACTTACGTATGCATCCCTCATCGTCGCGTGCCCGCGTATGTTCTGTGAGTCTTACTACTGCTCGTTTAATCAAAGCCGAAACCACGGTAAGAAAGAGATGCTGATAGATAGCCCAATAGCTTTATCTTTGTCATATTCGTTGTTTCAATCTTAATAAAACGTTAGACAATAAGGCCCCTTATTATGGAGCCTATTACTGTCTCGGAAATGTCTATCCGTGCATCGCTCGCCTCTGTCGCTCTCGGTTTATCTGATTTTCGCGCTCGAAAACCCATTTGGATTGTCACTTGTGATGTTGATGAGGTAACTGTAATTTAGATAAAAGATCATGTTTTTATTAAGGTAATGTGATGACTCCAGAGGCGAGGCCTTTTTCAGAGACCGGCTTTTACGGCGTATTTTAATATGTAACATACATTTGTAGGAATTATATAAGTGTATCAGTAAATCATTCAAGAAGCACATTCACTATATTAATGTATTTCTTTACTCTTTATTACACTGTAAAAGTACATATAAAGAATGGACCTAAAGCAACAAAGCAATCTTTATCAGTAAATAGTACAGAAAGTAAATTTAAAAAAATAGATCACGCAAACAGTAGTGAAAATGTCATTTTATATATTATTTTTATATATTATTCACCTATACTCATACACTTACTTATATATATACATTACCAACTTAATATACTATAAATCCATGTCAGCTCAGGTAATATTTAGTGTGCTATTTAAGACGTAATCTCGGGCCAGTCTCTTTAATGTAAATTTACTGGTTACTGCACGTACACAGAGAGGCGAGTCGCTGAAACAGTAAATTATATATAAGTTAATAAATATATAATTATATAGATACATTATAGATTCTTTGTGACGTTGTTTAACTTGATTTGACTTTAATTAGTCTTTTTACCAAAACCAGATGCCACCTTAGTAATTCACTTATATTATTAATTATACTTGTGTGATTAATAATATACCTTGTTCCACTTAATTTACAGTTAATTTTTAAGACGTGACACAGAACTTTTGATGTATTTTCCAATATTAGAATTGATACGAATCAGTTAAAACCATCAGAATAAGGTCGCAGTGCCTTCTATCAACAAACGGGCAAAACTCTCGTGCTCTTCGGAGCAAAAGAGCTTTGCCCCTATGAGCAGGACAGTACGGTTGGTACCGTCCTGCTGAGAGATTAGTCAAAACTAATTTTAAGGGTGTTTATGCTTGCTGATTTTCCTGCTGGTTCTTTCCAGTACAAGGTCTCCTGCCATAGACTTGTGAACCAATGGCGTAGCATCATGGCGTGCGAAAGTCATTGTAAAAATGCTATTTGATCAATAAATTTTGGATTATTTGTCCTCAGGGCAAGGCCAATCGAGACCTATCTCTGGAGGAGCTTCGGCAGCATATCCACAAATTCTACTTGCCGCTAGGCAGGCAGTTCATGGTGCTGTTCCCTGAAGGTGGCTTCCTGCATAAGAGGAGAGAAGTTAGTCAAAGGTTTGTGGAAATAATCAAGTTTCTTATAAATATGGAAAGTGTAAAAAAAATTAAGTTTCTGCGTACTAACTTACTCACTGTTAACGATACGTTTGGCGCAGTGGTCGCAAATTTGATTCTCGCAAGCGACAAATATTTTGTGTGACCTGCAATTTTGCCTATTTTGGCTTACAAATGCAAAAAGTTACTCGTTGAGTGGTACTAGAATTGATAAAGGCGTTATGGATGCGGGTTCGAGTCCCCCTGTAAATTATTCTTCCTTTTTTGTTTAAACGTTAATATAGTTATTTATTTTGTAGTTAAATATAATACTACTAAATGAATAGATTTATGTGATAAGATTAAGCTACCGTGTGTACGATCGAAATACTAGAACTGGTTAACCGTTAGAGTGCTAAGCAGCGATTTTGTGCTGCGGTGATTTGTATCGAAATGAGCGACGCACTTTTTTCTGTATAACCCAAAATGACTTATTAAAATTGATTAATATTTGTCTAAATAAGAGTGTTTTATTTGACACCGTAATTTTTTCTTTTAGAGTAATCAAAATATGCATAGCATTTTCCAATAGTAATATTCTCTGGGGAAACAGTACAGACGTATCGAAATTACTAATTCTACAAAAAAAATGCATAAGAATATTGGCAAACATAGACTCAATGACAAGCTGTCGACCCTACTTTGTTAAATATGGTATATTGACATTAATATCGCTATACATCTTAGAGATTTGTACCTTTGTTAAAAGACACATTGACATATTTAAGAATGGAAAGAAAATTATACGCGACCAATAAACTTAAGACAAAAAGAATATCTTGCACTCCCTCCAACCAATTTGAAGATAGTAGGTTCTGGTCCCTATTCTATGTGTGTTAGGGTATATAACAAGATTCCAATTAATATACGAAACATGGAGAAATATAATTTGTTCAAGGGCACGTTGGAAGCATACCTTAAAGGAAGACCTTTATATACGTTGCAGGAGTTTTTTGATGACAGAACCGGAACTTGATTTTTTTTTTTTTTTTTTTTATATTATAGCAGGCAAACGAGCCAACGGGTCACCTGATGGTAAGTGATCACCGCCGCCCATAGCACAACAAACACCAGAGGTATCATCAGCGCGTTGCCGGCCTTTCATGAATGTATACGCTCTTTTTTTGAAGCTTCCCATGTCGTAACTGTTCGGAAATACCCGGCCGAAAGTTGGTTCCATAGCTTTGTCGTTCGCGGGAAAAACGTACGCGAAAACCGCACTGTGGAGGACAGCCAACCATTAAGATGGTGGGGATGGAAAGCAAGTCCCCTCCGTGACGCACGATACAGGAAATCGGTCGGCGGCAGTATCCCAAACAACTCGTCAGAGCACTCCCCATGGTATATGCGGTAGAGAACACAAAGAGACGCGACATCTCTCCGCAGCGCCAATGAGTCCATACGACCACAGAGCACCGGGTCGTCGACAATTCGAACCGCTCTTCGCTGGATACGGTCAAATGGAAGGAGCTGGTACTGAGGAGCTCCGGCCCATAGGTGAGAGCAGTATTCCATATGTGGCCTGACCTGTGCCTTGTAAAGTTGTAGGCGGTGGGTCGGCGTGAAATACTGTCTCGCCCTGCTTAGCACTCCCAGCTTTTTTTGAGGCTAATTTAGCCTTGCCTTCCAGATGACAGCGAAACTGAACATCGCTCGATATGTCAACGCCCAGGATACCGATGGTTGACCCGGCATCAAGGGAAGCGCCTTCAAAGTTTATGGTTGCGACAAAAGGAGATTTCTTAGCGGTAAACGCGCAAACTTGATCTGAGAGTTAATTTAGTTATTCAATATATTATGTAATTTGTATTATATAAAGTGAACAATTGATTATAAGCTCTAAAATAGAATAATAGGGTGTGATGATAGTTGAAAATAGGCTAATGTAAATATGTAAGTTAGTGCAGGTATCTGTAGAATAAGTGGTGAAAGATAGAAGTATGCAGTGTAGCGTAATGTTGCAGTGCCCTAGCAGGGTTTCATGTTTGGGTCGCCGGCGGGCGCGAGGAAGTCGCGACCGCTACAGCGGCCCGGGATGGACCACGCCCCTTCCATGGCTGGGGGGCGTCGTCGGTGGAGGAGACCGGGGAGGTAGTAAGCTTCCCCCGAGGAGGGCTCCCCTGTGTCGAAGGGGGAGCGGAGGCTGGGGTTCCCGGAAGGAGCTTGATGTTCCCGGGGGCTCCCTACATGCCTGAGGAAGGCCATCCCTGAGGTTTTTAGTGGGTAGGCCTCCCCTTCTGGGGAGGAGAGCCCACATAACCGCCGGCTCGCCACAGCCGGGGTACGCAATTTAATGCATTTTCCTCAGGGGAACAAAAAAAAAAAAAGGGTTTCATGTTTGAAACAGTGAAATGTGAGTAAGTGTCATCAAATGTAGGTATTGTACAACATGAAAGCAATAAATAAATAGATTTTTACAAAAATTGCACTCATTCACTGCAGCAGCAACACAATTAGAAAAAAAAATATTGTGAATTATTTTACCGCTTTGTAGATAACCTTCATCCAATTCATAAATAGAATAATCAATAAAGATCTAACTACAACATCAAACTAAATCAAACAAGTAACTACGATTAGCAACTTTGTTGTTGGAATGTTTTCGTTACATAATACTTTGAGAGGATTCGATTGAATTGTACAAATCGGTGTGTTTTTGATTACTTGATCAGTGATTACAAGCTACGGCTTTATTAAACAATAAATTATACAAAAAACGTTATATTTCTCTTTTGACATCGAGTTCAGATAATTTCTTTGGATCAAAATAATACTGATATGCTTAATGATATGCAAAATAATGTAATAGAATAGATGACTACAACTAAATAGGGCCGCTTTTTTATTCTAAAAATATGTACATTTATGTTTACATAAATCTAATGAAACGAATACATTTCTAGCTTTCCTACAATAAATATAACACTATTTGATATAGAAAGTATATCTATAAATGTACAAATAACAATTTTATTGGCAATTTTGTTCATACGCTCATACAAATTAGGCGAGTTTACAGAATTATGACGTCACGATTGAAGTGTTTTTAGTATGGAGCGCTTTTGAGCAATCCTCGACAGCGCTGCAAACATGTTGATGTATCTTCACAAGTAATAAGCGCAGTTATACTGTTGATTCTATAATTTTTCTCAGTTAAGAGATTACTCTTATTTTATATATAATTAAAAAAAATGTCATCCACCCAATTTCCATTCCAATGAAAGACCACTTGTACATAAATTACCCAAAAACAAAATTAATTCCCCATTTGATGTATCACAATATTATTGTGATGGAGTTATCTATTAAGTAATAAGTTCGTGTTAATTAAATTGTTAATTTTAGTTATTGCTTTATATAATCAAAGATAGTATTGAGGCCGAATTGAAGTGGCTTTAGTCAATCATTATGTGTCATTTGCAAATCATACAGAGGTAATCGTAAAAGATTGATACGATGGTTCTAAGGTTTTATTTTCGATTGTATATTTTCACTTGTATTTCTTTAATTCTCATGAGAATCAGTTAATTATTTCAACATACAGTTAGACATTATTGATGTCTTTATTATTAAACATGGCCCAAAACATTTCACAACTATGTCGATATTGCAGAAGTACGGGCCTTTAAATCAGGCACCAGCGGGACTCAAACTGAACAAAAGCCTGTATCTTGAGTCCCGCAGGTGCGTACAATACTATGAATACTTCCAAAAACTTTCCAAGTTTGACGACAATATGATAACCCACGTTAACTCTATTACCTAACAATCTTTAAATTTTGACTATCATTTCTATATTTTGTGTGTGTGTGTTGATTATGTGAATATATAAGACTTGTATTTAAAACTAGAACTTTTTAAATTTAAGCACCATGGTAAGAATATTTTTTTTGACATTACTGCTTAACTTAAAGTACAAAGGACATTGTTCAATTTTGGCCTAAGAACCGATGTGAATATAAATTATACTATAATTTGTATTTATTTTTATATTATTTGAAACATATTTTAGTATTCCACGGACACTTCAAATAAATAAATTCCAAATAAAAAGTTGGGTCACAATTATTAATGCCGTATAAAATGTTTTCCGTGAGCCAGTGCTGCCAGTTTCGGAAGCTTTCGCGATTTCGGTAAATACAGACCGAATTTAAAACCTCCTCCTTTTTGAAGTCGGTTATTAAAATTAGTTGATAGCACTTTATTCATTTAAATACCTAAATTGACTAGCTAGAAAAAAACTAGTATTATATATTTTTTAAGCGAAATCGCGAATTTCTAGCTTGGCATTCAAGTATTATAGTTTTCGTAATTGGCAACACTGGTGTACTTCATAGGTACCTTATCTGTGTCCGTTTCATTTAATTTTTGATTGCTTTGCGACTATCGTTTTTTTTTGTGATTTTCTATGCGTTTCATGGTTTTATTCTAACAACTTTGGCTTGATTACGGACTCCGATTATATTGCGTAGGTACTTGGTAGACTCGGATGTGTGTAAAGGACTGGATTTTGTAAAATGATAATTGTCAAAGAATTATCTTAAACTTGACTGGGTACTATCTCTTTTCCTAGTATCTAGTAGAGTAGTCCTTTCCTAGTTCTAGAAGAGAACATATGAAGCTGTACATACTATTGTTAATATTACTTTGATATTACTACTCTGCTATTTCACGCAAGGTTGGTTATTTTTTATTTATAACCTCAAAATATTAACATTTTTCGTAATTATTTTAGTTTCCTGAAGTGTCCGTTCGTGAAAACTTATTTCATAGGATTCCATATAATTTTAAGAGTTTATATAAGTCACTTTCGATTCGAACGGTTCTTAGGCAGAACATGTATGGAGCCGGAACAATGTCCTTTTGGTTACAATTAATTAGGTCTCCAAATTAGGATATTAATAAATAAATATTTCTTATACTTACACCAATTTGCCTAGCCCAAAGTAAGCTCAGTAAGGCTTGTGTTATGGGATCTAGAGTAAAATACATATATAAATATTTTTGTAAGATATATATATATATTAACAACCATGACTAAAGTACAAATACTCGCATTCATCACACAAATATCTGCCCACACTGGGATTCGAACCTGGGACCTCAGAGTTGGCGACACCTTCAAACTGGTGTACTATCCTCTCGACTAAGGAGGTCGTAAATTATAAAGTTAATGTTTTAATTGAAGTAAATATCTGTTACAGGTTTGCAGAAAAGAACAACTTGCCGAAACTGGAGTACGTGTCGCTTCCTCGCGCCGGCGCAATGAGAGTCATCATGGAAGAAATTGGACCACAGACGAGTGCTGTTGCCAATACAACGAAAAGTGATTTGAAAAATGGTAAAAATCATCGTCTAATCGGGAGATGTTTGTTCATTGATAATCGTTAGGACATTGTTGTTCTTACGGGAAGGAGGAGGTCACCTACCGATTGACTCAGATACTCACCGGGCACGGCTGCTTCGGTGAGTATCTGTGTCGAATAGGACGGGAGGGATCGACACATTGCCACCACTGCGCATCCGACCTCGACTCGGCCCAGCACACGCTGGCGGAGTGCCCCGCGTGGGCCTCCGAGCGCCGAGTCTTGGTCGCAGAGATCGGGCGAGATCTGTCTCCGCCAGCATTGATTGCGGCAATGCTGGCGGACGAGGGAGGTTGGAGGGCTGTGGCCTCCTTCTGTGAAGCAGTGATGCTCCAGAAGGAGGCCGCCGAGCGGGATCGGCCATCTCCCGACCGGCGGAAGAAGGCGGCGCCGGGCTCGGTAGCACAGCTGCGGCGGCCGCCGCGGGTCGCCGGCGGGCGCGAGGAAGTCGCGACTGCTACGGCGACCCGGGATGGACCACGCCCCTTCCGTGGCCGGGGGGCGTCGTCGGTGGAGGAGACCGGGGGAGGTAGTGTAGCCTCCCCTGAGGAGGGCTCCCCTCTAGGCAGGGGAGCAGAGGCTGGGGGTTCCCGGAGGTGGCTTGGTGTTCCCGGGGGCTCCCTACATGCCTGAGGAAGGCCATCCCTGAGGACATTGTTGTTCTTACTAATGTTCAGAGGTCGTAATTAGGTAGAAGTGATTCATGTACTTAGACTGATTTCATACAGCGAAAGAATAAATTGGATATGCCTCAAATCCCGAGATTAATTTTAAAGAGCAGAAAAAATTCCCGTGATTTTTCAAATTAAAAGTTATTTTCAATGTACAATTGGATTTGAGACGTTCGGAGAAATTCATTGAAGCCAGAAAATATTGAAAAGCTAATTTTAATTCTCACAAAAGTTATACAGTAATGTCGGAAGCGAACACTTCAAATCTTACTGATAATGAGATTCATTAAAGACAAGGAAAATGATTCTTATGCTAAAAGCAAAAGTATTCGCTCGTATTTATAAAAAAGGCGAAATATGCGTATGAGAATTTTTTGCTTAAGACTATCAATAATTTGTATTTTTTATACACCATGACACCGCTCTGGCAAGGCGCGGCCGTGTGTGGGGCTCTCCGGTCGAGAAAATTCAAATTCAAAATCATTTATTCAGTCTAGGCTGTTACAAGCACTTGTGAAAGTCGAAAAGCTACGCCATCGGTTCGCAAATCTACGGCGGGAGACCTTGTAGTGTAGAAGAGTAGTTGAGTAGAAGAATCGGCAAGAAACTCAGCAAGGGCTGTTTTTTTTCCCCTGTATTAAATAGATACAGAGTCGTCAATTTGGAAAATGACTTCAATATTGATAATTCATGAAGTCACTTTCCATTACATAATATAGAAAATACAATTAATAAAAATATAATTTGAAAACATGCCTATATCAGGAATGCCGTGTCATACAGTTTTAAAAGTATATATTAAAGTTAAATTAAAATTATAATAAATACGGGTAGTATCCAGTATAGCAGTACAGTAAAGACTCATGACGCATGACGCATGAACCAGCCATCGCTTCGCTCAACCATGTTTTAGGGAACGTAACGACCCGCCTCACACGGCACTGCCAAAGAGATTTTAATGAGAGTGTGACTACCCCTAAGCCACAAAAGGATACAAATTACCAAAAGCAGGTACCCGTGTACATTATCCCATCAAAAAAAAACCGGACCGGCCTACCCACTAAAACCTCCCCGAGGTCTCTGGACCCATACGGGGCACATGGCAATCAATAATAACAATTGTATGTTTTGATATCTTTGTTTTATTTGTCTATATCTGAGGGTTTTATTATTATTTATTTGCAATATTGCTGGCCACACGGGATTGTCCATTAGAAATCCCGGGAAGGTCCACATTAATATCAACATTTCCATGCAAGTACATAAATAACTACCTAATTCGGACCTCTGCTAATATTAAAATTTGCATAAAGTCTTTGAGCTATATATGTAAATGTTATGGAAATAGTTTATGACCTGGGGAATAACATGGAATACCACGGGCAAATATCTAATCGAGATTCCTCTAGAATTTTCTATGGGATTGGTGAAGATTGTCAATTAGATAAACTAGTATAACTAGGATAATCAATTAAGAAATCCCAAAGAAATAATTAATAAATTCTAGAAATTAGTATGTTTGTCCATCTCGAGCATATTAAAGTGGCAGGAATGACTGACATATCATGCCTTCAATAGAACTTGTTAGATGAGAAGCCTCTCTATAATTGAATTTTATCTATACTAATATATAAAGCTGAAGAGTTTGTTTGTTTGTTTGTTTGAACGCGCTAATCTCCGAAAATACTGGTGCGATTTGAATAATTCTTTTTTTGTTGGATAGTCCATTTATCGAGGAAGGCTATAGGCTAAATAACATTACGCTATGACCAATAGGAGCAAAGACAGAGCGGTAAATGTGTAAAAAACGGGGAAAATTATTCATTTTTGAAGGCTTTCTTTGCGTGCGCTGCGAAAACGTTTCAAGATACACAAAAAATATGTATGAAAGAATATACATGATCTAAAATGATCTCTATACATGATCTAAAAAAAGTCCGCGACGGCATATGTCTATCTTTTAAGGTTTAGTCACAATGACCGTTTTTATGGTACCAAATTTGGTCGAAATAATTTGTTTAAGTTGTATCAACATAATAATATTAATCTTTATTCAAATATAAATATAAATATGTTGTTGGTTAACCAAAAATCTGCCGGAAGTCACTATTCCACGCGGACGAAGTCGCGGGCAAAAGCTAGTTAAAAATATATTGCAATAAAAAAACCAAGCCTGGTATAAATAATTAATACGAAGCCATTTACTTCCAGACAGCAACTGCGTCCAGAACACGGTTAAGAAGATCATCGATTACAACATCGGGGATAGTATCGAGTGGATCCTGGATGTCACCATCGCGTACCCTGATCGTATACCGCTTCACCTCCAAGACGTCGTATGCGCCATCAGGCCGCCTTGCACCACGCATCTGCATTATAGGCTGTATCCTAGCAGCGAGGTTAGCCGTTGCTCATTTTCATCATCATTTCAGCTATCTACTTACGGATATAGGTTTTCATCAACGATCTTCACACATCAGTTTTGTATTGCTAGCATCTGGCGCCTTCTAGTGATCTGCACCACATTTTATCTTAAGGTACATATGTATTACTCGGCAGACATCATTGCATAGCTCTTGCAGAGTCTAACTAAAGGCTAAAGTCTCCTGTACTAAAGGTATATTTATTTTGACGAAATTTGGAATAGCGATCGTTTAAAATCTGTGGAAACTGATATTTTTTTACTATAACAAACAAACCGTGGTGAAAGCTAGTAAGCAGTATATAAAATAGTAATGCACAGTTTATTCGATTTAGTAAAACAAAAACGCATATAATATTATTCGGTACAAACTTTCCATCTTCGTGTAAAAGTATGACTAACCATTGAATAATTAATTATACCAAATAAAATTGTGGCAAAATTTTCATCGTCATAATATCTGAGTGAAAAGTAGCTCGTTTATTTAAAGTGATATAATTAACTAGATTTGTATTAATTTTACCTTCTACCGTACCTTCTGCAACGATCACTGACCTTTTACTTAACCTTTTTGTTTCTGATGGCATATCCCTACCGACGTCGAAGCCATGCCCGCTTACTTTACTTTCGTCTACCGTACCTTCTTCAACAATCATTGACCTTTTACTTAACCTTTTTGTTTTTGATGGTAGGTCACGACCGACGTCGAAGGCATGACCGCTTACTTTACTTTCTTCTACCGTACCTTCTTCAACAATCACTGACCTTTTACTTAACCTTTTTGTTTCTGATGGTAGGTCCCAACCGACGTCCAAGGGAAGACCGCTTACTTTACTTTCATCTACCGTACCTGCTTTAACAACCGCTGACCTTTTACAAACCTTTTTGTTTCTAATGGCAGGTCCCAACCGACGTCGAAGGCATGACCGCCTACTTTACTTTCTTCTACCTTACCTGTTTTAATAATCACTGACATTTTATATAACCTTTTTGTTTCTGATGGCAGGTACCTACCGACGTCGAAGGCATGACAACTTGGCTGTATGATAGATTTATAGAGAAGGATAAGATGCTTGAAGAGTTCTACCGCACAGGCAAGTTCCCGGCCGGCAGCACGACCAGCGTCACGAGACAGGTCAGACAAGATAACCTACGTTACCTGATCCTTCATAGTTTCTTTATCGCCTCTACTTTCCTGCAATATAAGGTGTTCATGTCGTTACTTGGGTATTTTTGGTAACGCGAATGGGATTGGTTGGTTATTATTTGATTTTACGTTTTCTTCTTAACCGTATATGGTATACATTCAAATTTATTTTTCCAAATTATTTGTTTTATATTGAATTATTTCTAATGCGATTATGTTAAAAGTTCAATTCATTGTACATTATTATAAAGAATAGTGAAAACATGTATCAAAATGGTAATGAGGGTTTACATTATATATCATATTTAAATGCATTTAAAGTTTTTGAAATGCTAAATGGATTCGATTAACCAACCAATGAAAACAAATTAAACACAGTTTTTTATGAATGTTTGTGAAGTTTGACTGCTTATGTATAATTTTTGTCTCAACCGTATTTCTTTTGTTATATTATAATAAATATTGGAGATCAATTTGCTTTGCATTGAACTTGTATAAATTACCTTTGGAATATTTTTCTGTTTCCTTTTATATTTCATTAAAGAACGGTATTAAATTGACAACTTCATTATCTTGTGGAGATTCAATATATATGTTTACTATTAAGTCTTGCATATGTACTACTTGATTTTTACCGTTGTCAAATGAAATAACACCGTTTATTAACTTTGCCGTTGTTACAATGCATTTTAGTTGTGCAAAACATTTTTATGTACAACAATGTCGTTGCAAAGTAAATTGTTCCTTGGGCGTTATGATATTCGGTTCATTGTTTATATTTCAATTATGAACGTGAACGTTGTGGTTACTTAATCGCGGTAACACAGTCAAATGTGAATTGTTTCGTGCTCGTTCTAAGGTGCATGGTGAAGTACATTTATTTTTCGTTTTATTTTTAGTTGTAGATTTTTTACGTTACCTCGTGTGGACATATCGATTAATCGGTGGTGTGCTAATATTAGTGATAGAACGCAAGATGGCTGTATGTAAAGAAGGGGAACATAATTTTTGTATGTGATTAGAATAATATTGTGTTGATTCAAGTGTTGAAATTATTTGCAATACAAATTGGTATATAACACATTAATTGGACATTTCCTTTATGGAATATTATTTGAACAGTTAATCATAATGCCATTAGATATATGTTTATGGAAATGATGCTTTTAGTATTTTTTTATATTATTCCACTTCTTTTGTTGTCTTATCGTTTCGTTTAAAGTTGAATGTCGTAAATGTTAATAAATCAACGTTGGCAGTGACTTTTTATTTAAGTATATGTTTAAAGGGTAACCCTTCTTTACCAATAACAGTGAGAGCTATGGGGCTATACGCATGATTAGTGGAAAAAGTCGTAGTTAACTAATAGATAGATATATTAATACTAAAATATTATAAACGAATTTATGCTCAGTGATAAAAAAAAGCACAAAACAAGAGGATTAAAGTACTTACTGTTCCTGATTTAAATTGACACTTCATGTAGGATATATCCTTTGATTAACTCTGACCACAGAATTTTCTGACATTCTCTTCTGACAATTATTTGTTGCTGAAATCATGTGTGTAAGCCCCATTAATGTGTAAATCAAAGCGTGCTGTGACATACAAGTCAATATGTAAGTATCTTAGCATAGTACCTGTGCTTTTACGGAACCAATTGGAGCGAGACAATAAAAAGCTAAATGTTCACTAACAAATATATCAACTTTAACATTTTAAAAGCTCTTATAAATCACTTCTGCATTTTTTTGTGAGACAAGTTCATTTGAAATGAATCCTCGAGTACCTCACAACGGATCCTTACGATTAGGTAGTAATGTTCAGTAATGATTGTGAGGCAAATGATTTTATTCGCCGCTATCATTGGTTGCATAACATACTGATAAAATAGTATAGTTTTTATGCAAAATTCAAATGTCTACTTGTAGAACTTATTTGTAGGAGATATAGAGGGGGAGGGGGGGATTCCGATAGATAGTTTGGCGAATTATATACAACAACCTATAAATATTTACCAAAAAAAAATTACTGGACAGACGAAGGCAGTTGCCATTGATTATGTCTAAATTAAATTTAAGTCAATTTAAATGTAAGACATTTTATAGAGCTTAAGTTGTTTTTTTTTAATTAAACGAAAGTTCAATGTTCCTTTGACAATATTGTTCAGATAAGCATGTTTGTGCTTACGGTAAAGAATGGCGGTTTATTACAAAACATTACTAAGTACAGAAGGATAAATATACCCACTGTTTTAAATTAATTGATTAAATAATGAAGTACCAGCTTAATAGTACTGTTAGTCTGCATCTTTGTCCTGTTTTGTGACAAACTGTCAATGTTTTAGTGAATCAAATGGAGCACTAAAATGCCAATACCTGATTGCCACAAGTGCCTAGGCTTATAAAATACAAATTGTAAAGCTTAATCGTTTTGAGGATAATGTAATTTAGTGGTTTAAAAGCTATTAACGTTAAGCCATTACATTTTGATTTGACATTTAAATTGTAATTAACAATTTTTTTACGGTTGCCAAGAATTAGGCAATGTCATAGGATCGATATGTAATAACGTAAATAATGTATTTGACTATCTTTATATAAAAAGATAAATTGTAGCTACTATGTTACACATTGAAAATAACATTAACGGGAATACACTCACAAAAAGTAATATTTAATTCTGCAAAGCTTTTTTTAATACGATCACGGGAAGATACTAGTTTTACTAAAGATTATGTAAGTTACTACTCAACTCTTACTGCCAATATTTCTCATAAACCTTTCATTTTAATTAATGCGAGTAATTTAAGAAAAATAAAATTCATTTAAGAAAAATCAATCTGAACTACAACAAAAGGGCTCATTTATATAACATGTTGTATTAATGTTACGATATGCAACTACATCTTAGATCTCTTTTGTACTTGGTAGATTTAGTGTTGCCATAGACATTTTATAAACAGATACAGCGAAGAGAATTTGAACTCTCACGAAGGACCATATAGAAATTTGAAAGAATATTTTGTTTTATTAAATCTAGAGTTGTTCCATATCAGGTCGCCATTAATAAGACTAGAAATTCAACAGAAAGAAGCCATATCGTTAGCGAGTTGTCTAGACGTGATCAATTTTAGAAACAAATCCGACCAATTTTTCTTGTTTTTATCCAAACCGTGCCTTTACCGTTCAAATATAGCCTTTATTGTAACTCTCTTATAGTAGAGACTGCAGAGATTCTAATATTGTAGTCTACTTCATTTACAAATTTATAATTAGCAATGTCCAATAGCGTAATGAAATTAATTTAAATTTGTAACATTGACAAATAGTTTTGCAGTGCTGTAATGTCTTAACATAGGCAGGTACTTGAATGACTCATGTTTTCTGTTTAGAAACTGTTATTATAACTTTGCGAATTTAAAATAATATTAGCTAATGCTACGTAAAGGTTAGTTATTTTTATAACTCGAAAACGTCATTGCTAAAGTTTTTTTTTTTGTATCTATCTATCTATGTAATTGGTTTTCTTAATTTACGTTTATTCCAGGTTCGTGTCTTATATCGGGTAATGTGTAAACAGAATCTAGTTTAGTTAGAAAATAAGTCTTCACCGATTATTTTATCGGCGGACAAAATAAACGTTTCCACCGACGTTTATGGGACGTGTTTTATTTTATTTCTAAGAGTTAAGTTTGTTTTATTGTTCTTAAGTTCATAGGATAATTGCAATCTTGTGATGCTTTTAGCGTATAAGGTCGTACGTTTTTGTTGTTACTCACAATTACTTAAATTACTGGCAATTACATAATCAAGCTATGTTTTTACAATATTAACAAATTTGAAAGTGACATTCTGTATTTATTGTAATTAACAATAAATACTTCGGAACATTACATTTATTACGTATATATTTACATAATGACATTAAATGTCAAAGTTTCTTCTAAATTTTCATAACTATTCCCTTACCTTGTTTTGTAATATTCAAAGCACTCACCAGTTTATTTATTCAGTTAGAGAACCAATAACTAGCTATAATTTGCAATTTCAAATTTTACTGCAAATTTTCAAACTAAACAGAGAAATTCATACAATTCTAATCTAACAGCAACAATTTTAAATTCAGTTTTCAATTCAGTTTTAAATTCTTGTAACTTATTAACAATTGTAATATGTGAGTTAATTGTGTAAAGGTTGTAATCGTTATGTACATTCTCGTCCACAGCGTAATCATTTTCAAAATAATCTAATGTTTTAAAGCAAGTAATAATACATTATAGGATAAAACATCTTTACCTCAACATGTAAAATATACATTTGTGAACACACTAAATGTTACATTTGTAAATAGTATTGGACTTTGTTTTAATGTTCACTTCGACAGCACTGTAAACGTCAATGCTTTTTGTAAATGTAACCTTATGCGGACAAGTTAAGGTTAATTTTGGTTCACTGTTTTTTTAAGGACACAACAAAGCTACGAGTGAAAGATTAATAAGTACAATGTAGTCAATGTGAAGTCGCGACGGTGTATGTATGTACACTGGTTATATAAAATGTATGTTTGTGGTTTCGTCGTACATTACATTTTGTACTTGATATAGAAATATATGTGTTATTCTAATACAGATATGGTCATGATTTCTTAGTTTAAACTAGGTATCAATTATAATGGGCGTGCAAGATTGATTAAAAAATGTACTTTTTTGTTTATGTACTTTTGAACATGTGTTTATAGATATATCGTGTATGTCTGTCTGGATTTAATGAGTTGACTTCTATATGACAAGTAATACAGTGTAAAATTGTAATATGGGGAACAATTTAGTGGGTTTTATTGTAACTGTACCTTTAGCTAAGAAGTATTTTGTAAAGATTTGGATAAAATTATCCATGTTCTGATATCGTCATTGTATAACTAACTTTTTTGTTTAATACACATGTTTAAAAGTGCATAATGAAATTTATATCGAGTTTATGTAACTGCTATTTAGGTAAATGAGCAAGGCCTGATATTATAAATGGATAATGTTTCACGTTATTTACTTAGATTTTTGTACCTTTCACTAGGATTTGATAAATTAGATCATAATAATTTTTACGATTTTTCTATTTAACACTATTACACAACACAGGTGCATTAACTTTCTCTTCTGCAATATTCATACAGTTTTGAAGGGCTGTTACCACAAGTAAATCAAAACCAAACCTAAAAGGAACTTTAATTTTAACCAATCGGAACGCATTATAAATTCTCGATGACGTATAAGCAGTCTCCCGATTGGTTGAACAACGTGTCAATTTCGGTTCGGTTTTCTTTGATTGGTGGAGCTGCCGTTCACATTGTGAGTTTGTACTAGTTAGTAAGGCCATATTGATAATTTTGGAACCTAGTCTGGAACGATTGCGCTTGTCCTAACAAGACGCTTTGCTCGCTGTAAATATGACATGACCACGGGTTGTCAATAAAGCACGTTTGGGCACTTATAGTTTGTTTCATTTGTGACCTGAATATCCCCTGATGTTTTTATTTGCACTCATGTTATCAAAGAGTTCCAGGCCTTTATTAAACTGATGGCTATTGATATACGCGCAAAGGTGTAAGGAACTGACTGACAGGACATAACCTTTTTTTTTATACTGACATAACCTCGTGTTACAAAGGATATTGTTTGTTGCTGATTCCGCGCAGTTGATGATGACTTGTCCAACAAGCAGACAAGGTCGACACGTATTTCGTCTCTCAGCGAGACATCTTCAGGATCTGTTGCCCGCTCGGTGTGTAATACAATGGACTACCGCAAAATAACACCTGCTACAATAGAGTAACCTCGTGTTCTAGGAAGCAGCACAAGGTTATCTCGGACTTTCCGCAAGATGTTCCGCCTAACGACTAAAACCCTCCGCTGCATTTTGTCTTTACGCCTGGTGTGCTACGGGAACCCACAAGTATTCTTCCGAGGCCCCGATGGCGTCAGCTCGCAAGCAAGCCTTTTGTAAAAACTCCCTAGTCATCTTATGGGGAGCCGGGCAGATGCACATGCGCAGCTCTCTCTCCCAAGAGTCCCGACACTAGGTGTCAAGGGGCTGTCCACTTTTTAAGGGCTTCCCCTCCACCCGGACAGGATATAACCTAACCTCACCTATTAGAACCTTCATCCTCTCCTACGGTAAAGGAAAACATCATGAGACAACCTGCGTACACTTGCAAAATTCAACGGTATATATACTCCGCACTGGGCCAGCGAGGTTGACTAAGGTCTTATTGCCCTGACCTAGCTAGGGTAGACTAATGCTAGTTGGTGAAAACATATATGGACTGTGACGATGAAGATTATAGGTAAGACGTTATGTAGTTAAAATGTTCATCATCAAACAGAACTCGCAAATCTGTTGCGATTTGTTTCCTACCATCATCACCTGTATATAAGAGTGGAGGAGGAGGAGGAGGAGGAGATCTACCATGGGAGAGCCATGCTTCGGCACGAATTGGGCCGGCTCGACCGGAGTGGTACCACGGCCTCACAGAAAACCGGCGTAAAATAGCGCTTGCGCTGTGTTTCGCCGAGTGAGTGAGGGTACCGGAGGCCCAACCCCCCTTATTCCCCTTATTCCCCCTATTCCCTTTTAAAAGGCCGGCAACGCATCTGTGACTCCTCTGGTGTTGCGGGTGTCCATGGGCAACGGTTATCGCTTACCATCAGGTGATCCGTTTGCTCGTTTGCTGCCCTATGCTATAAAAAAAAAAAGAGAAAAAGAAAGCAATATTGCCCTATTTTCTTCTTGATTTCTATAGAATATATATATACACTTGAAATTTAACAAAATTACATGACTATTTTAATCAATACTAAAACTGAATATTTATATTTTATTAAGTATCCAGAAAATATATATTGCTTATAGTGGTGCTCAAACAAAAGTTTTTTTTTACTTTGCCATATATTGTAGTGTTTTGACTGATTTGAAAAAGGAGAAAGCTCTCAATCCCATTGGGTGAACGGATGTTGATGATTTGATTTGAAAGCTGGTGCTTCAGATGGTCTATGGCATCCATGAGAACAACATATAAACTATGCTAAGCGACAAATTAACGAATATTTTAATATCGCAGGAAAAAAACAATTTTTTTAACAAAACATACCGACTTAATCGAAATAATTATTACAATTTTTGTCAATTACTTTAAAAATAACAATAACTGTAACTATATTATATTTCGTATATATTTACTTTATATGAACTAATCATATTAATGTTTTGGAATAGTTTTTTAAATCGGTTATTTTTTGTTACAACCTTAGTTTTTCAGACTCAACTTTCGTATTTCAGGCGCTTGGTGTTCATGTAACCTAGGTACACAGTCGCTCTCCGGCAAAACGGGATTTCGAGCGAAAAATATAAGAAAGAATCCCCAAGAAAACTAAAGGACTCTAACCGAAACAAATCCGACTCGTTGGAAAACAAATGGCACATCACAAGATATCGCCTAATAAATCCGGAGCCGTTTCCATTTATCTCCGGACGGCAGCGAGCATCGATCGCCTATTCGGGGGCACGTACGAATGTTTGCACACGTTCCCATCAAATGTATATCGAGGGTGCAGCGTTCAAACCGATAAGTGCCAAAAAGTAGTTACCGAGGATAATCAATGTTGAAGTTTGCTAGCAATAAAAATAAGGTTTACATATGAAATAAATGCATAGTACATATATAATTAGAAAAAAATATATCTATGATAATATTTTACATGTTTTTTAGAGTATGTTACATAATAAATATTTACAAAAAATTCAAAATTGTAAATAAGGGGGACGACTTATTGGGTTTTACATCAAAATCAAATTAACTTGTTATTAGTTGTTGGCTTTATTAATTAACATGACGGCGAGAACATGACGCACCTTCGTTTTGCTGATGATATCGTAGTCATGCCGACACCATGGAAGACTTGGGCATAATGCTCGAAGACCTCAGTAGAGTTTCACAACAAGTGGGTTTTAAAATGAACATGGACAAGACGAAAATCATGTCGAACCACCATGTAGCACCCACTCCTGTGAAGGTTGGAGGCTCTACACTGGAATTGTTGACGAGTACGTTTACCTGGACAAATAATCCAACTAGGTAGGTCCAATTTTCCAGAAAAGGTAAATCGGCGGATCCGACTCGGCTGCGGCAGCGTTTGGGAAGCTACGCGGCATATTCTCGGCCCATCTACCGCAGTGCCTCAAGACGAAAGTCTTCGATTCGTGCGTGTTGCCAGTGATGACATACGGAACAGAAACCTGGCCACTCACAATGGGCCTTATAAGGCGGCTCAAAGTCACCCAGAGGGCAATGGATAGGGCTATGCTCGGAGTTTCTCTGCGTGATCGAATCAGAAATGATGAAATCCGCAGAAGAACCAGGGTCACCGACATAGCCCGAAGAATTGCGAACCTTAAGTGGCAATGGGCGGGGCACATTGGTCGCAGGACTGACGGCCGTTGGGGCGGAAAGGTCCTGGAGTGGCAGGCATATGCTGGACACCGCAACGTTGGTAGGCCTCCCACAAGGTGGACCGACGATTTGATGAAGATCGCGGGAAGGCGCTGGACGGTTGCAGCGCAGGACCGATCTGCGTGGAGATCCTTGGGGGAGGCCTATGTCCAACAGTGGGCGTCTATTGCTGAACTGACTTTATTAATTAAAAATCAAAAGATATTGCCAGAAATTAATTAGTCACTGTCGGTTTCAGATACACCTTGGTCCTCGAATGTTTTCATGTTATGTATCCACCCATGAAATTCATCTGGGAATTTTTCTTTTCTACACATTTTTTTTTTCTCTCTCTGCTACGTAGCAATCTGTCTCATGACAATGGGCTACTTCTTTGGTTGACGTTTAATCTGAATTTGTTTGTCTTCAGAGAGTCTCTCAAGCCGAGGAGTCTCTTTCCCGCTGATGAATCTATCTAGAAGGCTGGGAACTCCATATTTCTTCAACCTTCTGTATTGTAAAGCCCTTTGACCCGATAAGTTGAGGGCTAGCACGTTTTTGTGTCTTGAGAGTCTTTTTTGATACATATGACTGTACCGTGCTATCTCCTGTTTCACAGTAGGTAGTTTTAGGTCATGATATATGTAACGGTTGCTCATACACTGAGGAATATTAAATATGGCTCTAAGTGTCTTGGTTTGAAACCTTTCCAGTATGTCGATGTTGCTGTTACTAGCTGTCCCCATAGCTGTATTCCGTAAGTCCATATTGGCTTTAGTATGCACTTGTACACTGAGTTTACACTCAGCGTTCAGTTGTGAATGTCTTCCTATAAGCCAAGACATGTCCCTGAGTTTTATATCCAGTTGCTTCCGTTTGGGTCACAAATGTTTTTGCCATGTAAGTCGTCTATCCAAGTATTATACTTGGCATTATCATCCATGGGTATTTCCTCCCCATTCAAGACTACTGATGGGCAAGTTTCTCTGCGCAATGTGAATGTTACATCTTTTAGACTTGCTTTGGTTCGCTTTGATTCGCCACGTTATGAGCCACTGTTTCAATTTCATTTAAATGCTTTTGCAGGATTTCAGAGGCTGTTACTGGGTTTTCATGTCTAGCTAATATCGCCGTATCATCTGCATAGGTTGCGATTACAGTGCTGTCCATTGTGGTATGTCTGCAGTGTATATTGTATACAAAACTGGTCCCAGCACACTACCCTGTGGCACTCCTGATTCGATTTTGTGTAGTTGTGAGCATTCATTATTAAACTTAACTTCAAAACACCTATCACTAAGATATGATTTCAATATTTCGAAGTATGAATTTGGTAGCATTCGTTTGATCTTAAAAAGCAAACCTTGATGCTATACTTTATCAAAGGCTTGACTTGATAATCAGTTCGGTTTTAGTAGGGGTCGCTCTCAACAACTGATGCAGGTGTAGAGCTTTTAAATAAGATATTTGACGCCTGGGAGGATTCACACGATGCTTTGGGTGTCTTTTGCGACTTATCCAAAGCATTTGATTGTGTTCTCCATGAAACTCTGATTAAGAAATTACGTTATTATGGTTTCACAGGCTCTTCTCTGAACCTTCTTATTTCATATTTGAGTGACAGGATTCAGAGAGTCGATATTAATGGTACGAGATCTCAGGGATCTTTGCTTAAGATGGGCGTCCCACAGGGCTCAATTCTTGGTCCCTTTTTATTTTTAATATATATAAATGACCTTCCCTTTTATGTTAATAATAAACACGAAATTGTACTCTTTGCAGATGATACATCACTTATATTCAAAATTAAACGGAGACAAAATATTAATGACACTGTGAACGATGCAATCTCTAAAGTAGTCCACTGGTTTAACGTTAATAACTTGCTTCTAAATGAAAGTAAAACTAAATGTATCAAATTTTGTATTGCCAAATGTAAAACAGGTGAAAACCGAAGTAATTATAAAGGATAGAAATGTGGACCTCGTGGACACCACAGTATTTTTGGAATTACTCTCGATTCCAAACTTCAGTGGGGCCCACATATTGATAAACTATCAAAACGGCTCAGCACTGCAGCATTTGCAGTTTTGAGAATACGCCAATTAACTGACGTAGAAACAGCTAGATTGGTGTACTTTAGTTACTTTCATAGTGTAATGTCGTATGGTATTTTGCTGTGGGGAAATGCTGCCGACATTCAAACTATATTTGTGCTGCAGAAGAGGGCCATTCGAGCAATTTATAATCTAAAAATGCAAGACTCTTTAAGAGATAAATTAAAGACACTGGTATAATGACAGTTGTGTCTCAATATATTTATGAAAATCTAATATATACCCATAAAAACATTCATTTATTTAGTAAAAACAGTGATGTCCATAGCTTCAATACTAGAAATAAGAATAAATTACATTTGCCTCACACTAGACTCCATAAAATTAATAATTCATTCAGAGGTAACTGTGTGCGTTTTTACAACAAAGTTCCAAGCAATATTGTACAATTAAGCCTAAATAAATTTAAAATCATTGTTAAAAGTGTACTTATTAGCAAAGCCTATTATACGGTTACTGATTATATAAAAGACATGAATGCTTGGACTTAATGTTTCTTAGTTCCACCAGGCATTGCCATGAACCTTTGTAATTATACTTTTACCTATAAGTTGACTTTTGTATGACTTCGTAACGATATATATTTTTGTAAATGTCGTTGCTTCTGTAAAAGTTATAGAGTTTCTTGCGCCCGTTCTTCTCTATAACTAAAAGAAGTCCGAATGGGTAGTAGGGTAAAAAAAAATTTGGACTATTCAAAAGAGCATATCTAATTGCCTACTTGAAATAAATATTTTGACTTTGACTTTGACTTTGACTTTGACTGATGTCCAGAAATCCTGCTGAGCAATACTGTTTTTGTTCCAGTGATCTACTTATTGTATCAACGAGTCTGTGTACTTGTTCTATCGTGCTGTGGCTTTCACGGAAGCCAAATTGATGACTAGGAATAATTTCACCAATGTGCTCTTTTAGTCTTTTAAGCAGAATTCTTTCAAATAGTTTGCCAGTGATTGATAAAAGACTTATGGGCCTATAGGAGGAAACTTCATGTGCTGGCTTGCCTGGTTTAGCTTTTCTACACATTTAGTAGCAATGTGTTTCTACACATTGCTACTAAATCATTTTTTGTTGTAGTTTGAGTGCTACTGAAAATGTCTATGTGACGGTAATCGTCACTCATATCGTAGTTGAAATATATCTTAAGATCCCTTTTATATAGCATATTTTTATATTTTTAGCTAGTTTACAGCTTCTTTTGTATTATCTTTGTTCTTATTTTTCATTAGTAAAGTACTTAGTTTTTTTAGGTTCAACATCTCATTATATTTAATTCTTTTACTTTGTAGATATCTACCTCAATTGTTTTTGATTCATCTGTTTTTATAAACTTTGTTTTCTTTTTTCTGGCAGTCTTAAAAACATTTTTCCACTCTGATACACTACTGATTGTTAAGTTTTTGGAAGCATTTTCAAATGGCTGCATGCATTGAGCCTACTTTCCAAGAATTTTTGATCAATTATTTGAAGATGATCAATTTTGTGCACAGCCCAGAGTAAGAGGGCTGAAATATAATCTTATAACGTATAATCATGAAAAATCACCTGCAAATAAAATCCAATAAGTATTTTTAACTGCTTTTAATATATAAAAAAAATGTTTGTCATGAATTTCTTCTCAAGTAAAAATAGATTAAATAAAGTTATCTGGTTTTATCTTTAGTGTTAGTGTGAATTACTTGATTTTTATTTTTGCTCTAAATGCCAATAAATACTTTTTATCTGGGTCTCTCGCTAAACAAATTTATGATGTTAAGCCATTAAGTAGCTTTAGAGTATTTTTAACTAAAATAATGTATTAATCATGCACTTATAGGGTTATTTGGTTTGTATATCTCTATGTTACACTTACAAATCAGTTTACTGTAAATGTCACTAGGTAAAGCAAAAAAATATTGTTTTAGTGGTTTATAAAACGTAAATTCGATTTTTTCGCATTTATCGGGTTTTGAACGCTGCACCCTCGATATAGGAATCTCCGAGAGAATACTCGCCAAGGGCGTGCGTTCGCGAACGCTGTTTGTTCAGGCTATTCTTTTTCAACGCGTTCGGGGAACTTATTCGATAATTTCACTTTTGGAATCGCTTATGTAGCGTGGAATACGAAAATTTGTTTGATGCCGACGTATCTCTAGTATCCTTTGAGTAAGGGGTTATCTTAGAAGTGGGGTGTCTCTTTGTGGGAACCATTGCACTACCACGTTTTCCTGTCCTAACCTACCGGCTGGCCCGCACCATCAGTCCAGTCTCTCGTGCTTCAAAGCCTGATGGCATGGCTCTATACACTGTAGGTTTTGGGTAACTAATGTCCGTGAGCTTTTGTGTCTACCAGCTAGAGCACCGTAATAACGTAGGTGTACTATGCTCTCCTCTTCATCTTTTCAGCCCTTGCTGGCGATGACCCATTCTGTGAAGCATAACCTGAGTACCAATGTTTGTAAGGGCTTAGTGGCATATGACACCCTCCTTTGTGCTACGGGATCGTAAAGGATACTTTAAATAGGAGCACCAAATTCTTCAATAAGTTATAAATATTTCTTTGGAGGCAAGGTAATACATGCCGTTAAGTCGTGAGTACTTGAAATATTTTGTCACTCGTCTAGATACATCAACGCAGCTAACGTACTGGCTACAAAAAAATAGACGCTTTTTTATGATGAAACAAAAAAGGGAAAACAATGATGAAACACAAACAATGACATTTACGAAAACAGGTTACTATACTGTTAAGGATTGAGGTGAGGTCGTTATATAAATGATAAGGATGATTGGATTTAATTTTAATGACTCATTAATTACGTTGGTAAATGTTTTAAATACAGTAAATAACACAACAAAACAATATTTTTATTGCGTAAAATTGATATAAGTAATGTGAACTTGCTTAAACTTGTCAAGGAAAGTTATCACTCGTTATCTCGACGACCTCTGTAGTTGAGTGGTTGTTAACCCGGTTTCAAGGTCGCCATCTCTGAAGTCCCGGGTTGGAGTCTCGGTCGGGGCAGATGTTTGCGTGTTGAATGCGAGTATTTGTACCTTAGTCATGGTTGTTATATTTCCATCAAATTTATATGTCTACCTGTTACCCTAGATCCCATAACACAAACCTTACAGAGCTCACTTTAGGCTAGACTAATTGGTGTAAGTAAAATAATAATATATTTTTTATCTAAGGAGCATTATCTAAGGCCAGCTTCTAATTGACGATTCTGTAAAAATACGGAAAGAAAATAAAATAGCTTCTTTTGATGTTCCTTTTCAGTTTCTGTTTCAGTACAAATAACCACCGTAGATTTGAAAAGCATTTGGCGTTGGATCTTTTCCGTGCAAATGGGATTTCATAAACATATCTTTGATTATGATTAATTATGTCGAGTTTGTTGACAGATATATCAGAATTATTGTCATTTATGTATTTCACAATGGATGTAGTATTAAGTTAAACGGGAGAAACACTTCTCAGGATACACGATTAAACAGAGAAGTCATCAAACATTTCCGCGGAAACGTTGAGCATTAACAATGTTATTATCCCTGTCCTTATAATCAAAATACTGCTAATCTTGGAACAATGCTCGCTCGCATTCCTCCCACATTAGGAGCTGTGAAATATAACAGGGTGGCGGACATTATCATTCCCGCTTCGCATTATGTGTGAACCAGTGTACCGGGAGCTTCGGTCTGCCTTGAAATTTTGGTGAGTCTATTCTCGTACACAGCGACGTTGACACCAATCGAAATACTTAAACTTACATGAATTTTGACATAAAACTTAAGTATAATAAAATTGATTTATAAGCTAAGAGTTATAAACATAAAGATTTTTTGGACTTATTCTGTTATACGGGAGTTAAAGAGAAATAAATCCGACTGTCTGCGCCCGACTAACGCCTTTCAGAATCAGTTTGCGCAGGCTGTGAGCCATTTCTATATACTCGTAATAGCAAACCAGTACCTTATCGATACATTTTTGCCATATTACTGAACGTTTAATTTGTAGCTGTTATCTTAGCTTTACTGGTAGCTCCATTCTAAATAAAATATAAGTTTAATGAATCCGAATCGTTACGTTTTGACCAATAGATCGTCTTAAATGGTCTTATAGTTGGTTGAATAACACAATTCAGAGGCGGATTCCGAGAATCAGACTAACGAACTCGGAACTTTTTTTTTATTGCTTCTTTCTTTCCGTTCAAATTTAGGTAAAGGGCACATGATTACTAACATTGTCAAATAGCTAACTTCCATATTATTTCATTAAAAACTGCATACGACATAAAAGTCACATGTACTGTTAATTTATAAAATGTATATTTTGCATTTTTTTTCCTTAGACTGAGATTCCTCATAAGGAGAACGAAACGTGCCCAGCCTGTACACCGGCCAGAGCGGTCTGACTACGTGACCTACCGACTAAACTCAGCCTTAACCTCCACCATAAGGGCCTTTTTTTTTTGTTCCGCTGAGGAAAATGCCTTGAATTGCATACCACGGCTGCGGAGAGCCGGTGGTTATGTGGGGCTCTCCTCCCCAGAAGAGGGAGGCCTACCCACTAAAAACCTCAGCGATTGCCATCCTCAGGCGTTGTAGGGGGCCCTCAGGATCGAGTGTCGCATCTGAGGACCCCCGGCCTTTGCACCCCTGGGTGCGTTAGGGGAGCCTTTCTCGGGGAGGAGTGATCTTGCCGCCTCCTCCCCTCCAACCTCCTATGACGTCACCCCCCGGCCATCCGGGGGTGAGGTCCCTCCCGGGTCGCCTCCACGGGCGCGAACTGCGCCGCACCCGCCAGCGACCCGTGGCGGCGCCTCAGGCCAGGCTATCTGGCCCGAGGCCGCCTTCTTCGAGCGGGATCGGCCATCTCCCGATCCCGCTCGGCGGCCTCCTTCTGAAGCATCACCGCTTCACAGAAGGAGACCACAGCCCTCCAACCTCCCTCATCCGCCAGCATTGCCGCAATCAACGCTGGCGGAGACTGATCTTGCCCTATCTACCATAAGGGCCCTACAGCGAATATTTAGCATATATTTGACATAAAATCTATCAAGCATCCCTGCGCTCGAGTCGGTTGTTTTTTAAGTCATAGTATCATTAACTCGGATGATCTGAACGATCCGGTTGTAATCGGAGTACGCTTTGAGTCCAATGAGCGTAGGTTCTGATTGCACCTCTATATTGATCTCTATATAGTTTCGGGGCTTAACTATTTCATTTCGAATTTAATGTGTTCAATGAAAAATTCCCCGAGACATTATTTCGAGCGTCCATTTCACAGAAAAGCTATTGAAACGATAGTCCTATGCTGTTCTCCGAATGTTTATTGATTCGATGTGCTATTAAGTCAAAATTTATGTAATACTTTTGAACTTATTACTCTACAAATCTGAATTCTATTATTAAACACATAAGTACACTTTCCGGTACACTTTTGGCTTTGTTGATAATCGATATGAAGCAGAATAAGATTGAATTATATAAATAACAAAATATAAATAAATATTTCTTACACTTGCACCAATTAGCCTAGCCCAAATTAAGCTTCGTAAGGCTTGTGTTATGAGATCTAGGGTAACGGATATACATACATATATTATACATATATATTTTTGATAGAAATATATATTAACATATACCCACAGTAACACCTTGAAACCGGTGTACTAACCACTCATTATGAAGTCGTCATAATAACAACATACGAACACCATCGTCTGCTTGTTGTTTGAAAATGTTGCTGCCTGAAATAGGAGTAGGCGAAAATAACATAGAGTGTAAAGCATAGCATTTATCTGTGTACCAAATCCTTACTGTGTGAAAAGTGAGTTTGTTTGCTCCGCTTTCACGCCGTAACTACTGTACCGATTGTATTGAAATTGCAGACGTAAAGATAAAAGTTCGGATTATGACGACCTCCATAGTCGAGTGGATAGTACACCGGTTTCATGGTGTCGTCATCTCTGAGGTCCCGGGTTCGAGTCCCGGTGGGGGCAGATGTTTGTGTGCTGAATGCGAGCATTTGTACCTTAGTCATGGTTGTTGATATATATTTCAATAAAAAAATTATTTATATATGTATAATATATGTATGTCTATCCGTTACCCTAGATCCCATAGCACAAGCCTTACGGAGCTTAGTTTGGGCTAGGCTAATTGGTGTAAGTGTAACAAATATTTATTTATTTATTATTTAAATAATAGGCTACATTTCATCCCGAAAAAGTCGACAGAGTCCACGGGATGCGCAATAAAGGCTTCGCTCAAAAACACTGCATAGATTTTCATGCGGTTTTCATCAAAAGATAGAGTGACTCTTGAGCAAGGTTTTGCGGTATTTTTTATCTCGGAAAAACGGATAGTCCCATGCGAAGCGCGATAAAATCTTCGCGCCATAAACCGACTTCCGCGCATATGTAGCCGTGGGCAAAAGTTATGACCCTTAACCCGAAATCCACGCGGGCGAAGCCGCGGGCGGAAAGCTAGTTACAAATGAATCGGTTTTGTAGTTTTGGCATGAAAACGTGACAGACAGACAGAATTACTTTTTCGTTTAAAATATTAGTAAGGTTAGATAAATAGAAGCTGTGACTACTTAGTCTCGCTCTATGCGTTATCAATCTTGAATCAATTAAATTAAAGAACAATACTCCCAACTTATATTATATACGCGATGGATCTTTAATACTCTTTCACGTAAAAACTTCTAAATGGATTTTGATGGTTGGATTGTTGGAGGTTCTAGGTTCTTATATGTTTCGAAGCAGTGATGCTCCAGAAGGAAACCGCCGAGCGGGGTCGGTAGATGGTCGATCCCGCTCGAAGGAGGCAGCGCCGGGCTCGGTAGCACAGCTGCGGCGCCGCGCCCGCCGGCGACCCGGGAGGGACCACGTCCCTCCCGTGGCCGGGGGCGTCGTCGGTGAAGGAGATCGGGGGAGGTAGTGTAGCCCATGGAGGGCTCCCCTGTATGCGTAGGGGAGCGGAGGCTGGGGGTTCCCGGATGTCGCTTGGCGTTCCCGGGGGCTCCCTACATGCCTGAGGAAGGCTATCCCTGAGGTTTTTTGTGGGTAGGCCTCCGCCTTCTGGGGAGGAGAGCCCCACATAACCGCCGGCTCGCCGCAGCCGGGGTATGCAAGTTAATGCATTTTCCTCAGGGGAAAAAAAAATGTATATACGCCACGCTTAATATAAGCTACGGTAAAAACTCGTGGGCACCACCTGTTTGAAAATAAAATCAAAATAAACACAATATTTGGAACTGCCTGATTTCGCATAATAATTCGTATCAAATTACTTTGATCGATCAAGAATTCGCCTCTCACAGTTCTCGCGTAAATTCCGCTGCGGTGCGAGAGCTCAGCACGAGCTGGCGACCTCGGTTAGCACCCTCGTCAACCCCACCACTGGATTAACTTGAGAACTGCGACGCGGTGTTTGCATGGAAGATTAAGACAGCTTTCGAATGTAGAACACTTAAATTTTATATTTGTTTGAAATTATCCAGCCGACGTGTGTAATTTGGAAGGAACCTTCCGCAATTATGGGGTTTTGGATTTATCAATGGCATTTACGTTGCGTACACGTAAATGTATTTATAATCTTATTCCTTGAACTTTTATGTGAGTTACTAAAATATAACTAAGATCATTTTTTTTTTTTTTCATTTATTTACCATATAAAGAATCTTACAATCATTTTACATAAATCAATGCATACAAAAAACCACAGAGGTTTATACGCTTATGCAATCGATTTTAAACTTAAATATTTGCTTAATTTAATACAAAATGTAAACAGTCATTTATACGTAGTATTATTCTTTAGTCATTTGCGGAGACTAATCACATTAACATTAAAATGATAACCATATCCATACTAATATTATAAATGCGAAAGTAACTCTGTCTGTCTGTCTGTCTGTTCCGCTTTCACGCCAAAACTACTGAACCGATTTAAATGAAATTTGGTACACAGATAGTCTAAAGCCTGAGAAAGGAGATAGGCTACTTCAATCAATACATAGTATAAAACAAAGTCGCTTTCGCTGTATGTCCGTATGTATGCTTAGATCTTTAAAACTACGCAACGGATTTTGACGCGGTTTTTTTTAATAGATAGAGTGATTCTTAAGGAAGGTTTGTATGTATAATAAATGCATAATATAGTAGAGAAACACTGATAAATTTAAAGGTTTCTAATGTGATGTCGTAAATAAGCACGTTTTTTTGCGCTTATATTGCAAACGCTGGCTGAACCCTACGAGATAGACCAAAATAATGTACTACAGTATTGTACAACTTACAAAAATCCACAAAAAAGTCCGCGATGGTATATGTCTATCTCTTAGGGATAACCCACCATAACCATTTTTTCACTGCACCCGTGCGAAGCCGGGGCGGGTCGCTAGTTTTTATATAAAAAAGGTTGTAAAGGGTTGTAAAAGGTTGAAAGGAGGGATAATAGGTTGCATGAAAATATTGTTAAAACCACTGAACCGATTTAATTGAAATTTGGTTCACAGATAGTCTAGAGGCTGAGAAAGGACAGAGGCTACCTTTTAAATCAGAAAAGGGTTGTAAAAGGTTGAAAGGAGGGGGTGAAAGGTTTTATGGCAGTATTGTTAAAACATATCCTTCCTGTGGGAAACTCGAATATAACGCGGGCGAAGCCGCGGGCGGAAAGCTAGTACTTTATATATTGAAATTAACAAGATAATAAAATATTATAAAACATATGTAATATGTATATTTTTAGTTAGTACATTAATATACACTCCATGTTGTAAGTTTTGCGCGCCCTAGCTAAAAGTAAATAGTAGGTGGAACAGGGTTGCCAACCGTACGAGGTTCCTCGTACAAATACGAGATTTGTGGTCTTCCGTACGAGGTACGAGGACGCTATCAACCTCGTACGATTATGTACGAGATTTTGATAAAATTATGACCATGCGATGTTTTTCATGTATTATGTAGCTAGTTCCAAATGAGTTTTCGAATCGAATGGTTTTAGTCAAAAGCTGTGAAATCTCTTTCCTGAATTATTTTTAACAACTCATTATTTATATTATTAATTTCATGTGTTGCAGATTTCTTGATGATAATAAAACTGTAATTTTATTTGTTTCCATATATTTTTAATTTACGAGAATACACTAAATTATAAACTTAATAATTTATCCTGAAAACCCGTTAAATAAAATTGTGGTATTTTGGCTCTTCATAAATTTAAATGTACGAAGTTTGGAAGTCAATATACGAGATTTTCAGCTACACATGTACGACGAATCTTTTTTTTGGTTGGCAACCCTGAGGTGGGGCAATAAGTTCTTATGCAGTTTTGAAGCTAAATTTATTGATATGCTTTTTTTTTAATTTCCTATTCAAAATTATGAAAAATTTGCGTGATAGCGTATAAGATGGTCAAAATAAAAATCAAACTTAACTTTATGAAAAGGCAATTCAGCTACACTATGTGGAGGAATCTTGTTATAAAAATTTGCCCAAAAACGATCCTCTGATTTTTTGTAGCCTGTACGTTGGAACGTTGGTATAATTCAAATATGCGCCTAGTGCGCATTGTGAAAGGCTACAATATTAGTCTGGATTTTTTTACGAAATCTAACGTTTTATCACAGTGAGATGTTTAATCATTAAGAAATATTGCCTCCATAGGCACCCATAACAACTCTCATGCGATTAGGCATACATTTAATCAATCTCACTATGAAATTCTGAGGTATCATCTCCCATTCCTCTTACATGGCAGTTTTCAGCTTTTGCATCGTTTGTGAAATTGGCGGGCAAGCGCCAACACGCCTCTTTAACTCGTCCCAATGGTGTTTGATGAGTTTTATGTCTGGACTTCTTACTGGCCAGTCCATTACTGCTATATCCACGTCTCGAATATATCCCTGGCCGATTCCAGCAGTGTGTGTTCTCGCATTATTGTGCATCAAAGTGAACAACATCTAATCTGTGCGTCGTCAGAGAAGAATATCTTGTTGCCTTCTATTCTTGACACGTTGCGCCGTGATTAATGAGACGAAGTTATTTAAGCATTGTGAACCTACCTTTCATTAATGGAAACCACTAATAATCTCGTGTACAGTCTCTTTAATGATAAAACACAGTTTGAGACAGTGAATATGCTTGATTTATTGCAATATTTTAAGTAAACTCAACATTAGCGCAAATAAAATCATCCTGGCGCCGTCACACGAGCACAAATCACAAAGTACCGCCAAAGAAGCATCTTGATTTTTTCAATCTCATTCACACGCGTCGCCGCCAACCTATTCAGCGGCCGCCGATATGAAATAACGCAAAATATTTCCCTCACAGTCTAATACAATAACGGAATACTTCCATAACAACGCCGTCTGAGGTGGGGAGTTGAAAATCGTTCTTTTCAGCCTGTAAATAACATTTTCAGGAGTGCCGTAAAAATATACAGCTGAGCTGACACGCGTCGTATGCTTAGCAGGCAAGGGTTTAATGCTGGATGTGGCATCTATTTTAACAAAATTTCTTCTTGTCTCTCCTGCCCTGTTCCCAATTTTCCATCTATCTTTTCTTCAGTCTTCCTCTCTTTTAGTCTACTAGACGTTGATAGCACTGTAGTCTTAGTACAATCTATCCTTCTAATCGCCATATCCGAATGTTTCTGCGGTATTCTTGGGGCGTACTCTTAAAAACGATATTCGATATATCGTGGACTTCGTCGTGTCGTATCCTACTCTTAGTTACTATCGTTTAAAGCATTCCACCGAACGATCGAACGAACGATATCAATTTTGACAAACGTCAAATTTACGATAATTACAACGACACATCGAACCGTATCATATTACTTTTCGCAAGTTTGACGTAAATTTTGCGAATGTTCGTCTGTCAAATTCAATTCATCGTTGTCATTTGAGGCTTTCTTATGTCAAAATTAATATCGTTCGTTCGATCGTCCGTTGAAATGTTTTAAACGATAGTAATTAAGAGTAAGATACGACACAACGAAGTCCACGATATATCGAATATCGTTTTTAAAAGTACGCCCACTTATGTATTTTCTATGCGTTATTGAAATTGAATTTGTATAATGTACACACAGGGAGATGTTAGACGTTACATCTTGTCATTGATCTTGTGACAGCTCTAACGAGTATATTGTTCATAGTAACGGTAGTTTTTGTAGTTCAAATATGCTTGATGTAATGCTGATTGTATATTTTGTAGATGACATAATGCTATTACCCAATGCACCTGTTAATGATTAGTCAACAGGACTTCTGGATGGAAAAAGGACTTACTCAATAGACTATCTCGATGTCCTTCTTGTCTATAGCTGTGGTTATACAGTGATTGAGAATTTTTCGGATTCCGAATTCCTGGCCATAAAAGGACGGTCCGGTCATCTTCTGGTCAGGCCTCAGCGTCGTTAAATATTTACCATGCACGAAGGTATAACGCCAAAATAGTGAAAATCTGTAAAAAATGCAAAGGCACAAAGGTAACCTATACACACTAGACCTGCCTAAATGACTAAATCCTAACCTGGGTTTATTGGTAGTACCGAGAAAGTTACCGGATAGTGGAGAAATACTAATAGTGCTTATTTATATGCCTCCAAAACTCAGTTGTTCCTCGTTAACACTAAGCAGAACCCTTTCAACTTGGCTCTCACTTAAAAGACTTGAATTTAATGTACTATTTAACTTTGCACGGTATTCGGCACTGAATCGCAACTTCGGGCAAATTGTCAAGATGAAAGCGCTTCTAATTCGCAATTTTTACACCGGAGCAGTTTTATAAAGTGTAAAATGGTCAAGGGATGATTCTGTTAAGTAAAAACTAGCTAGGCTTGACTCGACGAAAAGCTAGGCACTAAAGTAAATCGGTGATGACACCCAGGTAAGTTCAAACATTCAAAGACTTAACATGTTTAATAATGAAAAATAATGAGGATGGTTATCAGTTTTCATGAGATAGATATTGTAAAGTGTTCTTAAGAACCATTCCGGCGTCATTTTGTATTATGAAACGTTTCCAGTATCATTTTACATCCGCGTTCCATACCCATTTTCGTCGGGAAGCGCCTTGAAGAGAGGCGATTTCGTATCGACAAAAGGAACAGTATTTGTATTTTTATGATAACGTAAATGGTTTTCATCTTACGTTTAATATTTTATCGCCACTTTGTATTCGTACACCATGTGCTTTTTAAATTTATTGGATAATTACTTGCGATCGGATCGTGTGATGACGCCTTATTTGTTTCGCTTCTGTTACCCGTGTTACGTTATATCGTTCTTGAGGCAGAATAGGTATTTCAGTCGGATTGGCAAAACATGTGCATTATACTAAAGGTAAAGTAAATGTTATATGATTATATTATGACTACTTTAGGCAGTTGAGTACTCAACGTGAATTGTATCTTCTCCTTCTTTTGTAAAGTGTAAAATATTACAATTAAGAACAATAAAGAAATTGAATTGGATTGATAATTTCCAGGTTAGATATTACTCAAGTTTTGATTAAAAATCTTTTGATAAGCTTTGTGGCTAGCGGCCATCAAATGAAGCTTAATTATTCTGTATGCTGTTTTTCTTATATTTTGTTTAGTAATTAGATTCAACGACGTCTCCAATTTAGATAAAACTTTATTATACATACAAATCTAAAACTTTATACATACAAACAATCATGTTTTTTTTTTATTCCATACGGTGGCAGACGAGCAAATGGCCCACCTGATGGTAAGTGGTAACCATCGCTCATTGACATCTGCAGTGCCAGGGGCACAGCTGAGCCGCTGCCTACCTGGAGAGAAATACACTTTTTAAGCCTCGTTTGAAGTTAGACATATCGTAACGCTCAGGAAACATCGCAGCTGGGAGCTCATTCCAGAGTCTGCATGTACGCGGAAGGAATGAACGCTGAAACCGAACTGTACTAGACAAGATCGGTTCCAGGTGATATGGATGAACTCTACTGCGGTGGCGGGTGGTGCGATGGTAAAATGGTGACGAAGGCACCATTGCAAATAGTTCCTCAGAGCACTCTCCGTTAAAGAGCCTATAAAGAACACACAGAGAGCCAAAGTCTCTCCGCTGCTCCAAGGTCTCTGTTGAGGCCGTAATATTGGGATCACCGATGATACGGAAAGCACGCCTTTGCAGGGAGCCAAAAGGGTCGAGTTGATATTTGGGGGCTCCAGCCCAGAGGTGTGAGCAGTATTCCATATGCAGCCGTATTTGAGCTTTATATTGGTGTTGTGGAATCTGTGGAATTGGCGCAACATTCGTGTGTGGAACAACCTTGGCACAGTCCCACATCATGGCCACACGCTTATAAGCTGGCTCTGCGGCTGATCAGGACCAGTTACTTAGCGCTGCAAATATTCGTTCTTACTGAACGACTAGAACTTTACGGCGCTCGCAGTAAAGACTCTTGGTCCATGCTCAGCCGACATCTAAGATTATGTTAAAGCTTTGGCCTAACGTATCGCTCTGTTGGTACGAGTACAGAGAGGTAATGCTGCCAGCATAATGGGATCAATGCCGCAAGCCGACTCGCTGACAGGGTTTTCTTTGGATAACTGGAGTTTCTTTTTATTTCTTTTTTATGTATAAGTAAGTTTAGAATTATTTATCACTTTGTTTCTTAGGTTTAGTAAATTTTTAGATTTAGGTTATTTTATAATTTTAAAACTTTTGATTCCATATAAATATATACTTGTAATTAGAAACCATATACATAGTATATCTAATATTAATCATATTAGTACAGGTAATTGATTATAATTAAAAAAAGGGAAAAATATATTATTTAAATATACGGCGAAAGGAAAACAGTTAAATTTTACACAGTTTTAATGTAATTGTCTTATAATAATTTAACACGACATATATCAAAATATACGTTCTGTTTAATATATATATTTTTTATAGGATAGGGCAGCAAACGAGCAAACGGATCACCTGATGGTAAGCGATAACCGTTGCCCATGGACACCCGCAACACCAGAGGAGTCACAGATGCGTTGCCGGCCTTTTAAAAGGGAATAAGGGGAATAAGGGGGGTTGGGCCTCCGGTAAAAGTAATAAAAAACAAATTGCGATCAGGTGGACAGATTGACAAGTTGTTACTGTAAATATTACCTAAGTCGCGCCCGCCCACCACTCTGGAGGGCGGGCGCTTTAGTTCAAAGTCGATAAGGCCCAAGCCTTCTGCCCGACCAAAGGCTGTTGATAGTGTTTAGTTGGTAGGCTAGCCTTCTGCTAGAGTGTAACATAACCTGCCGCCGTAGACCGAGCGCGGGTGGTATCCGGTGTAAAGTCGTCCGAGCACCAAGGGTTGTTAAGGTGACTACAATAGTAGCGCACCCCTTATGAGGATTCACTACCAACCTCCTGTGGGAAAAAAAACCTAAAACGTATACATAATAGATTGCATTTTCCAAAAAAACTATTTGAACTCAAAATGAAACGACAATACAACATAAAGTAGACAGAATGAAGGAAATCGAAGAAAACCAATCCAGCATGGTAACTGTAGTATTATCCCGTCTTTCTATGTTTTCCCTGTTTCCTTACGTCTACATTTTTACTAGTATCTCTCATCCCACTTTAGGCCTTATTACCAGCATAATAAGCACTTCGAGCACTACATATAAGAAGATAAGTGGCTAATAACAGCGGGTAGAAACATATTGAGCGTGGAGTGCGTCTGAAAAGGCCTTATGGAGTGTTCCACGTCTCGCATAAACAAAGCTTTCGAGACATTATTAAAAACTAGCAAAACAAAATAAGCTCGCTTTTTCTTTTTTATTATTTTATAAAAGTGTGTACTAGATGATAGTCTCAGTTTATTATTTTATATGATATAAATTAACAACTTTGTAACGTTATATTTAAACAACATAAAAAGTAATAAGAAAAACTTCAATTTAATTGTTATTTAATTATAAAAAGTCAAAATAAACTAAACTATATATAAAGAAAATCCTAACAACAAAATATTATGCAAAATCTAAAACAAAATCCATTTAATTACATACAGTGTTAACTTCAAATAGAGAACTTCTATTTAATGAAGAACTTCTTTAAAACATAGAATTTGCTAAGATTTGTTTCGTTTTAATTGTTATATATATGTATATTGAATCATGTTATGTAAAAATATATGTTATATACAAAAATAACTGATTACAACATTGTTTATTTCATTTCATTAAAATGTTACTTAATTATTATTATTATATCTTTATTTTACTCTCTGTATAACCAAAACTCCTTATAGAGTAATAAAATACAGGTTCCTTCAATTACGCTATATAGAATTTGCACTGTATTACTATTATAAAATATAATTATTCTACAGAACTTTCAAGTACGCATAGCCGCAAGGATTCTGTATTCCTAAAAATGTTGGGCTCGCGCCCTCTTAAGAAGACGCTTAACGAGCAATAGCAAACAAGGTTTTCTTATAATGACTGTATCAGTGAAATAAGAGAATTTAAAATTAGGCTTGTACTGCTGTAAACTCTCACTGGGATAAGTTTCTAACATGCTTATCATAAGTGATACCTTGAAAGATTTTCAAGAGTACCCATAACTGACGAGTATGCAAGAGCAAGAACGTATTAAAGAAAGTCAAGAAAACTGAACTGAATAAATGTACGTATATAATATAAATGATTCATTGTGAGGTGTTTCCATTTCTTTGCACTTCATTTAACGCTGAAGATTATTCTTTCTTACTTTGACACTGCCACCTTTGAGATTCACGTGATCGCTAGCTGTGAATATAGTGCATCCTGTCTGTACAGACTGCCAGGGATTTATCAGGGAGGCTGAATAGCCTTGGGCAGGATTTATACAACTGTCTGTACAAGTTACATGAGCGTTGATTGGAAATCATGCTGAAGAGCGAGCGGAAATGTTGTGATTAAGAAGTTGATCAATAGACAGCAGCAGTCCACCATCTCAGGCACCTTTTCAGACAAGGTCACTTTTTTTGTCTGGCTAGACCTATCAATCAAAATGAAAAATTGGTAAAATAAAAATAAATGACAGTTCCCTTTATACAGCTGTGATTTCCGGACTAGAGTCCAGAAGGAAGTAAGGGAGGGATAGATAAGTCTATCTGTGGAAGATTGGTCTACCAACGACCTAATATCTCAAGACCAACCTTTACTTTTTTGAGGCGGAGGAAATGCCTAATCCGTGGAGAGATGTTGGTCCCCGGCGCACTATCCTTCTTCCAAGGGAAGGGAGGAGCGGAAGTGTGCGGCTAGCACCCACTGAAAACTCCGCCGTATTTCATCTCCCCATTTCGTCGGAGATCGCGGGGACTACTGATTGGTATTACTTCTATACAAGACCAACCTGGCTCACAAACTCGTCAAAATGTAGCAATGATGTCCATTAAATCATATCGCTAGTAATTTCAACAAATAACTTAGTGCCGACTTCTCTTTTCGAATACCTGAAGATGTTGGTACTAGTCGAAGATATTGGATACTATGCGAAGATATTGGTACGACGGCGACGTGAATGAACGATTATAGCAAGGTTTCATTGAACGATTCTGTTATAACGCTAGAATAGTCCACCATTCTTAGTCTGTCGTTACCCCCGCGGCCGTCTTGTCTCTCAACGCCCAAGGGCGTTCACCCATCCCTCAATCAACTTATCTCAGTTTATTTATAGATTTTAATTTAGCAATACATAGTAAAAAAAAGTTGCTTTCTCTGTCCCTATATCCCTTTGTCTGCTTAAATCTTTAAAACTACGCTACGGGTTTTGATGCGGTTTTCTTAATAGGTAGAGTGATTAAAGAGGAAGGTTTATATGTATAATAACATCCATTAAATAGTAGAAAAATACTGTTATTTTTGAGGTTTTAATGCGATTTCGTAAGTAATTAATTTTTCAACACACTTCCTCATAAAGTGGCTCTAATCCCATGGCAATTAGGCACATAATGACACCTATAATCAAACTGTGACTTTTTCATTACTATTATTTACGAGTGAGTAATAGTTTTTTTTTGTAAATAGGTTGAGTTACGCTTACATTTGCGCTAAAAAGCTATCCGCGAAAAGCCCAAAAAAAAGAAACTTAATTTTTTAGTCTATGGCCGATGCGCGCGCATAGGATAATTAATTAATTTTTCCCGCCATTACGAAATTTATTAGTCTATGGCCGATGCGCGCGCATAGGAAAACTGATTAATTTTTCCCGCCATTACGAAACATTTTTCACAACTCGTCTCGTTTTCTCTTTTGTAGTTATTTAGTTAGTTATTAATTAAGATGTCTGCAAATACAATTTATGAAGAAAATGGTTTTTTATTTAAGTATTTTTTTATTCAGAAGTGTGTTGTAAAACGTTGTATGATACACGTGTGTATTGATGATTACCGTCCTCGGCTCCTTAAGACCCTCGCCTGACGGTTCGGGCCTCAATGCGCCTCAGCGGTAATCACCAACATTACACACTTCTACCATAATGTACTATTTTTCCACCATTATGTACAACGATCACAGTTTTTCTGTAGTGTATTCAGTATCAGTATTGTACCCATGCGAAGCCGGGGCAAGTCGCTAGTATATTACAAATTAGTATGGTAAGAGATACTAATAATTATCGAACACAGATTTTTCTTCATCACCATTCTTCTTCACATCACCCTTGTTTTTAATATGCGAATCCTACTTGATCCAACTACGAGTATAAGGAAAAATAGAAGGAACCAATGCGGCACACTTCAAAGAACAAATAGTGCGGAAGATCGTAGAGTTATATTTTTTATGGTTAAAATATTTGTATAAAGGCATGCATGATTCTTTATGTGTCTCTTTCGCTTTCGACGATTTATACCGCGAGTTATTTTTTCTATTTTATAAACGTCAACACAAGGATCCAATAATCCGGGCAATCAAAGGTTGTTGGCTGTTTTGTGCGCTTGACAGTATCAGGGACGCACTGAGAATACCCAGGTAATAATTATAGAAAATATTCCATTATTCGAGACCAAATCATTAGTTCTTTTTTAGGGTTCCGTAGCCAAATGGCAAAAAACGGAACCCTTATAGATTCGTCATGTCTATCTGTCCGTCTGTCCGTCGCTTTGTTTCCGTATTTTCCGAAACTATAAGAGCTATACTGTTGAAACTTGGTAGGTAGATGTATTCTGTAAACCGCATTTAAAATTTTGATGCAAAAAAAAAAATTTGAGTCTCCCATACATAGAACTGAAACTCAAAAAATTTTTTTTCATCAAACACATACGTGTGGGGTATCTATGGATAATGACAAAAATGATATCGAGGTTTCTAAAATATTTTTTTTTCTAAACCGAATAGTTTGCGTGACAGACGCTTCCAAAGTGGAAAAAAGTTGCCCCCCCCCCCCCCCCCCCATAACTTCTAAAATAAGGAAATGAAAAATCTAAAAGAAACATATAATGTACATTACTATAAAAACTACCAACTAAAATTGTTTTCAACGAGAGTAAGTAATTTTTTTAATACCTCGTAAATCGTAAACCGCTTCCTTTATTTTTTAATTTCGTTTTTGTGTCACTGCTAGTTTTATGCTATTATTATATGTTGTTTTTGTAGCACAGAGCGCATTGATGTCTTTATAGTTGACGGCAAATTCGATTTCACAGTCAATGCCTAGTTAGTTAGTTTGGCTGGGCTCCACCGCACTTAGCCTCACGATTGGGCCATTGTGAGTCAATGCCTATACTCTGTATTTAAATAACATACAATAACCCAGTATATCTATCTATAAATAGTCGTTGCAAATGATGTAGAATAGATCACTTTCTTTAGAGCTACTATGTGAAATTAGCAAAACTTAAAATTATGTGGTATTAGCAAAACAGAGTCCAGTCAATCACTAAGCTTAAAACATAAAATGGACCACAGTCTTTTTTATTCTTTCAATAGTATAAATAAATACATTTATATGAAAAAAGGAGGCAAGAAAAATTTTTACTCAACGATAAAAGGTTGATCAAGAAGATCCGTGGTTCGATTTTTTATTAGACACATATTTAACAGTTTAAATTCAAATTCAAAATCATTTATATTCTATCTAATCGAATGTTCTATCTGTCAACGAAAAAATATGTTTTTTATTTAGACATGTCTCATTTTTATAAGAAAAAAATTTAATATTTTTTACGTTTATCTTTACAAATTGATGTTTTTTTATGCACTCTTCTATTAATTACACCAGATCAAATTATATTATTTAAATTATGATGAAAATATAATTATGTATATTTAATGTATCTATACTAATATTATAAAGAGGAAAGATTTGTTTGTTTGTTTGTTTGTAATGAATAGGCTCCGAAACTACTGGACCGATTTCAAAAATTCTTTCACCTTTGGAAAGCTATATTATCCCCGAGTAACATAGGCTACTTTTTATCCCGGAAAAATCGACAGATCCCACGGGATGCGCAATAAAGGCTTCGCTGAAAACCTACTGCACAGATTTTCATGCGGTTTTCATCAATAGGTAGAGTGATTCTTGAGCAGTATTGCGGTATTTTTTATCTCAGAAAAAACGGATAGTCCCACGGGAAGCGCGATAAAACCTTCGCGCCATAAACCGACTTCCGCGCATATGTAGCCGTGGGCAAAAGCTATGACCCTTAATCCTCTATAGACCCAATCCCGAAATCCACGCAGGCGAAGCCGCGGCAGAATGCTAGTATTTAAATAAACAGACGCTCCTAAATACAGCTCTGGTTCCAGCGGGAGCGGTGGGTGCGGAAATAGAAGTCTGTTTGTCTTCCTCTACAGCCCGGTGAATATACTGGGGCTCTCTCAGAATTTCCTGTTCCTCATAATGCGGTTATTGTACACGTACATTTGACGGTATATTGCCCGCTACATTTTTCAGTTGATAGGTGTCTTAGAGCATTGCGTTAAGGGTGCTTTTGACGTAACGCTCGGAGACAGATATTTTATGAACAAATCTATTAAAAAGGCCAGTAGTAGTACATAGTAATTGATCTATCAAGCTAAAAGTTATTTATCTGTAATTTACTTTTACTTTCATAATGAGTGTCAAAAAGTTACATAACAATGCATTACGTGTTTCAACTTTAAAAATACATCTTTTTCGCACACGTGCAAAAAATAGAATATATTTATATACATAGTAAAAATATAGATAGATATTTTATTTGGTCTACACACACACAGCAATTATTACTCAAACACAAAAAAATAAAAAAAAACAAATTTGGGGTACGAACAGGGAAACAGACCTGACCTCCATACAGAATAACGAAGGCTCGTTTTTGCTGCAGCGGCACAAAAATCTATACTAATATTATAAAGAAGCAAAGTTTGTGTGTTTGTATATTTGTTAAATTGTAAGGGTTAATCTCGGGATCTACTGAACCGATTTTAATCATTCTTTCACCAATAGAAAGCCACATATTGCCAAATATTGCTGAGTGTCATAGGTTATATATAAAACCGAGAAATAAAAAAGGTTTTTACGTGGTAGTTCGTTTTGCAAAGTGAATCGGAGAAAAAACGGGCTTCGGGTTTAATTCGATTCGCGTTCGTGCTTGCTTCGGGGATTATTAATATTAAGCCCAACGAAGTGGGCACGGGTCAGCTAGTATCTAATATACTCGTACCTATTAGAGTGACAGATTGAACAATAAATAAAACTGTAACTGTAAAAATTATAACTACACGTTATATTTAGTATCAGACCATTACATGTTTTTTTTTGGGTGTCAATTAAATGGTTAGCATAGTATTGTTATTTCTGTGAGCAGAAAACGGTGAGCAGAAATAGCTAATTGGTCAGCAACTCATGGTCAGCAAACATTTCAAAATCAATCAGCAATTTATGTCATTCTGGATGGCTGTAATTATTTTTGTACAGCATATTAATTATATAAGCTGCAATCAGCTGCTCATGTTTAATAAAATTTTGGTAAGCACTCAGAGTGTAAGCAAAAAAATGCATTTTGTGCTGCATATAAGAGTAGCAAAAATACTTTATTTGTCATGCCTAACCTAACCTAACCTAAAAACTAAAAAAAAAAAAAAAAAAAAAAAAAAAAAAAAAAAAAAAAAAAAAAAAACCCTAACCTAACATACCAATCAAATATACTGCTTATAGACATGTTTTTCTGCCGCTCAATCATGAAATCTTGCCGCTCAAGTAGTTATTTTGCGGACTGAATGTTTATTATGCAGACTCATGTTATTGTTGGCTGCCTATGTATGATTTAATTTTTGACCATTATCAAAATTAGTTGCGGAACAAGAATTGCTGCCTGTTTTTTTTTATTGCAAACAAAATCTTTGTATGCTGACCAAATTATTTAAATGCTGCTTTTGGGTGGCTCGCCAAATTTTATAATTGCTGACCAATGTAATTACTTCTCTTTTTTTTTATGTCAACGCTGTGTACAGCATTTATCGAACTACAATTTTAATTTATATAACGTTAATTATTTGTCTTGTGAATGTATTGAATTGTATTCTGTAGTTGTGCCTTATTGTAAAAATAAAAATAAATAAATAAAAATAAAACCAACCTTTATGTTTAAAAATTACCGAATATTACCCTTGAAAAGAATCGGCATAACGTATTTTGCTTCCTGTTGAATAGCACATTATTATTCTCACCTGAGGAATTGCTCAATGCATTGGAAACTTACGATACAAATGTCAAATGAATAAAGAACGGTACAGAATAAAATTTTTGTGCTACCGATAAGTTAACCATCTCTGAATCTATTTTAAACAAATGAATAAATAGTTGTAGTCTGATTGAGATTAGGAATACAGTAATATCAATTACTAATGTGTCATTTTTTATGAGTAAACGTTAAATTAATCTTCTAATAGAAAGCTATTACCACTGTCCATAGACAACCACAGGCCCAAAGGGTATACGTATATGTTGCCGGCTTCTAAATGGGAATACGCCCTTTTTTAAAGTGTAAGAAATTCCTAGGAAAACGCAACTGACAGCCAACTTTCAAGGTCATAATAGTAAACGATTTGTCGCGTGGAAGGGTGGAGAAAACTAGTAGCTGGAATCAATTCGAACAATTCCTTGAAATATATGCCATAGAGAATGCATAACAAGACTATAGTATTATTACATGAAATATCCGAGCAGTTGACTTTTCGAGTCACTATCCGTTGAATGTGTACTGAGGGCCCTTACTCGAAGACGACAACAGTATGCCTTATATATATACTAGCGACCCGCCCCGACTTCGCACGGGTACAATGCAGATACTAAATACACTGCAAAAAAACCTGTAAACGTTTTATAATATTAAGATTTATCATAGCAGCGCATCTATTGATTACTTACTCAACCCAGTCGAAAGGTATCGACATCTGTTAGAATCATTTGGAGTTAACAGATAATTGTGACTGTCAAATAATAACAGCAAAATAATTAGCAATAAATTAAAATTGCAACGATAATTTGAGATTTAAACTATCCTATCTCTCAAGTTGGATCGAACTGCACATGGTGTGCGAATTTTATTATAATCGGTTAAGTAGTTTAGGAGTTCATTGAGCACAAACATTGTGACATGAGATTTATATATATTAGATATATAACAGAACCTGCGGCTTATAAAATTGCGGACTCAATGCATCTTTCCATCCAAGCCCTTATGCCCAAAACTCGATGAAGCCGAAGATGGTCCATGCCTGTCCAGATAGTGCCTATTCACTCTTGCCTTGAAAATGCCCAGATTATATTTATCAGGGAAAATATCCGGGGAGGGAACTCCCCTCCTTTGCTGTGCGCATTATGAAAGTAGAAGCGAAACGCTTAGTGCGTATAGGTGGTATATCAACAACATAAGGGTGGAAGCCCTATTTTTTTTTTGTTCCCCCTGAGGAAAATGCATTAAATTGTATACCCCGGCTGTGGCGAGCCCGCGGTTATGTGGGGCTCTCCTCCCCAGAAGGGGAAGGCCTACCACTAAAAACCTCAGGGATGGCCTTCCTCAGGCATGTAGGGCCCCTGGGAACATCAAGCCACTTCCGGGAACCCCCAGCCTCCGCTCCCCTGCCTAGAGGGGAGCGCTCCTCGAGGGAGGCTACTACCTCGAATTCCTCGCGCCCGCCGGCGACCCAAGGGTGGAAGCCCAACCGCCGCGCCGTCTAGTTCCCCTTAGGTGGAATGGGGATGTTGGAATCAAATTGTGCAATTCCATCGTACACTCTCCGAAATGCATCCGATAAAAGATGGGCATAGAGGCTACCGTGCGTCGGTGATCCAGGCTCTTTGGTTTAGCCTCTACTAGACGTGAGATAAACATAACGTTTTTTTGATATCATCTTCAAACTTATACAAAGGTACGGTCGGCCAAGAAAGTGGTCTACCACCCTAAGGTTGAAAATCATTCGCGCGCTATAAAGTAACAGAGTTGATTTTCCCGTGCAAAAATATTCTGACAAAATTGACAGATTAATAGCTGTCAGATTATTTTAGGTTTAAATGTCATCACTCTGCATAATCTTAAAAAGGTAATAAGTACAGGAGTTCAACCTTATCGCTATTTTACTCACATATGAAATTTTGTCAAAACTGGTAGACCACTTTCTTGACCGACCGTACCACAACGACATATTGGGGAAGCTTATTTAAAATGTATCTACATTTCCCTTAGAACGAGCAGCGGGTTTTATAAAGCCTGAACATTGCAAGCGTAAGTTTATTTTAATTTCTTCTATTCACGTTATTTTTAATGAGACATTTTACACAAAGGGCTTTTATAATAGAAGAGATAAAACGAGGAATCTATTTTGAAGTACGAAATGTGCTACATAGTTTTTATTTTTTCCTAGCAAATAAGGCCTCGTGTATTTTATTTTCTATGTTTTATTCTGTACTGTATTATAATCATCATCTTTATCCACCCTAAACTATTCACCCACGCAACGGACACTGTGCATAATCGTATTCCCCTATGATAAGAAAATAGCACTACACGTTTATATGAGACGTCATGTTGTGGAAAAAAATATTTAGATTGGGTTCTGAATGTTTGTTTTTTAATACAGAGCAAATGAAAGCTCCTAAAATGTTGTACAATGCACATACCAACTTATACTATATATCGATCGGATCCGGTTGCATTATATATTTCATGTTATATTATATAAAGATAACGTCAATATTTATTAAGGGTATAACATCGCCCTATGATCTCCAACATTTCTTTAATTTTATATATAAAAATGAATCGCAAAATGTGTTGGTAAGCTCATAACTCAACAACGCCTGGACCAATTTGGCCAATTCTTTTTTGTTAATGTTCGTTGAAGTTTAAGGAGGGTTTTTACAATGAGGAAAATTCGAATAATTATCGGAAATACCCTAAAAACAGCCCTTTTATTTTCCCATGCAAACGTTTTCTAACTAAAACGTACAGTCGAATTGAGCTTTATTGTTATTGTATAAAGTTCATATTGCAAGCACTCACTGTTGCCTAAGCAATGAAGGTGTGTTCCTAACATCAAAGAGTCAATTTGCGCTTTATTAACGCTACATATAGTTGAAATTCAATCATATCTATCAAAACAGTGTGCGTGCGTGCGTTGGAGCACAGAATACATTGGTGGATTTAATGTCACGTTCCAAAATTGAATAGCCACAAAATGTAATAGGTCATTTAGACTTTTTTTGCGATTTGGTTGGCTATGCGATATTATCTATAAAATAATTAGGAACAAAAAACTGCCACTGTACATATCTTTTTGACAGGACGAAGTCTGTCGGGTCCGCTAGTTGTAATATATAATAAGTATTCTCACGTTAGCAATGGTGCTAGCCAAGACAAATAAAAAAATAGGACGATAAATAAATATATCGCAACCTAATTTTAAAAATACCAAGAATAAAATTCTCACAAAACTAATGTATTATTTTTTTTTCAAGCTTTTATATTAGCTTCACTTGTAACATGTAAGAAAATCTTGGAATCTTAATTTGACCCACTTCGCGGTCTCCGATTGAGCTGCAATTTTGCATGCACGTGTAAGTCAGATGACAATGCATGGTTATGTGTGTGACGTCATTCTAAATCCACATATAAAAGCTTGTCGCGAGATCTCGAGACTCCTTGGGTGTCCATCCGGGTAACGGTTATCGCTTACCATCAGGTGATCCGTTTGCTCGTTTGCTACCCTATCATATAAAAAAAAATTGTTGTAAAAAGGCTATGCATTTCCCCAAAAAAGCCTCTAGTTTTTTGGAGTCTGTACGTTGGAACGGCAAGCTTATTTTTATTTCTTGTGTTTAATTTATGAATTTCGATTGTAAATAAATTATGGAGCAACTACACAGTTTAATGTGGAAATAGTTTCTCACGCGGACGTCTCTGCCTGTTATACGACGGCCAATTGCCACAATGTTATTTTAACTGAAGGAAAGCCCGAGTGCCTAGTCACTTTAGATTGTCTTAAAGCTAAAAGGTTGGTGAAGTTGGCCTGTCTCCAGATTAAGTACTTAATCTAGAGCTCTGAGAAAAAAATTACAAACTTAAGATGTTAAACTTTTACCAAATCAAATCAAAATTAACTTTACCTTATAGAAAACTCTTTTGAATCGTCCTTAACCACCCATTCAGGACATATCTTTAAGCTGCCTATTTCTTGCGCCCATTCTTCTTATGAAGAATACATACATACATAAATACATACACTCACGCCTTTTTCCCACGGGGTAGGCAGAGATTACGTCCTTCCACTTGCTACGGTCCTTACATATCTCTTTCGCTTCATCTACTTTCATAACATTCCTCATACATGCTCGACGATTGCGGGTACTTCTGACCTGGCCTTTTTTGAGGACACTTTCGATTTGTTCGAAATATGTTCGCCTAGGTCTTCCTCGTCCCGTGTCTCCACTCATTCCAGCTTCATAAATCATTTTGGTCAGTCTACTTTCATCCATCCGTTCCACATGCTCAAACCACCCAAGCATCCCTTTCTCTATTCTTGTCACGATATCCTCTTTTAAACCACATTTCTTTCTAATCACTTCATAATACAATCTGTCACTCAGTTTTACTCCTGCCATACTCCGCAAAGCTCTCATTTCTCCCATACCCAACTTTCACTTCCGTACATTAATGTTGGGACCAGCACGCCCTCATGCACTGCTAGTCGCGCTTTTTCTGAAATTTTCTGACTACTCAGAAACGTATGCATGGCCCCATTCACCATGTTACTAGCTTTCACTCGCTTCTCTATATCATTATCACACCTTCCATCCCTTGTAAACATACATCCCAAATATACAAACTCTTCTACTTATTCTACTTTTTCTCCTTCTATCATAATGTCACACAATGTCATATTTACATCTCTTTCAAACACCAATACCTTGGTCTTACTTACGTTCACTTTCATTCCTTTATCATTTAAAGCGTCATTCATAACAGTTACCATCTCCTGCCACTCACTCACTTATGAAGAATGGGCGCAAGAAACTTATCATTATTATTATAACTATTTATATTTTAATAACTATTATATTTTTAGTAAGTAATTAATTTATTAGGTAATTAAAACGAATTTAAAAAAAAGGGGGACTGTACCGACTGGGTTTATTATCTACCTGCATAAAGAGAAAGGCACACTTTTTTTCCTTTTTTCCTTAGGCGAGGAAGGCGGAGAATCCATCACAACGAGCACGAAACGTGCCCAGGGGGCGTACTCTTAAAAACGATATTCGATATATCGTGGACTTCGTCGTGTCGTATCCTACTCTTAGTTACTATCGTTTAAAACATTTCAACAGACTATCGAACGAACGATATCAATTTTGACATAAGAAGTCCTCAAATGACAACGATGAATTGAATTTGACAGACGAACATTCGCAAAATTTACGTCAAATTTGCGAAAAGTAATACGATACGGTTTGAGGTGTCGTTGTAATTATCGTAAATTTGACGTTTATTTTGCGAATGTTCGTCTGTCAAATTCAATTCATCGTTGTCGTTTGAGGCTTTCTTATGTCAAAATTAATATTGTTCGTTCGATCGTCCGTTGAAATGTTTTAAATGATAGTAACTAAGAGTAAGGTACGACACGACGAAGTCCACGATATATCGAATATCGCTTTTAAGAGTACGCCTACAGGACCCCCACTACGGCAACGGAGTGGAGTGTCACGGAGCTTATGTCGGACTCCACGGAGCGGTCAAAGCGGTCTGACCACGGGACCTGCCGACTAAACTCAGCCTGTGGCTAAGTTCTAAGAACCATATAGGGAAATCGTGAGAGCAGGAGAGGGGCGATGCAGCGCAGACCCATAAAAGGGACCCAAAAGCGCTTGAAGAGGCGCGGGAAGCCAAAGTGGCGCCGCCCTCATCACGAGGGCACATAAAGGCACACCCCAGCTGGATGTAATATATATACATATATAGACTTTTCAAGTAATTTTGCTGCATATAGGACATGTATGCAGAAAAATAGCAGTGAAGTTATTGATAAGTTTTCCACTGATAATATATACCACGACAGAAAAAAATGAATGTTTTTATAAATCGCAAATGATTTAATTAAAGGGGCACTTTCACAATTCATTTTCAAATTTAATTCGAAGCAACTTCGTCCCGCAGTAAAATCATCCCTCCAATATAATTTGGGGAGAAATTTTGTTTACCGAAGTGTCGCCAGCACGATTATAGGAGGAAGCGTATTCGCCGCCGTGAAACTTGGATAGAACTATTAAAAAAGTGGGAATTCTTGGGGAACTTTTATCGCGTTACGGCAGCGGCGAACTCTGAAATTCATAGCTGCTACGTAAAAATTGCCCGTAAGATGACTTCAGCTGCAGGGACGTATTTGGGGATGCAAAATAATATCATCGCCAAATACTTTGCCATTTGTGATAACTTCCAAAGAGTATGTTATATTAAAAAAAAAACATTTTTTTTTGTTTCGGTATAACTGAAATTACCAAAAAAAAATATCTAACGAGATTTAAATTGATAATTCTTAAAAGTCTTCGTCTTTACTCGATGTTAAAATTAAACCTTTACTCAGTTATGTGTCCAAATTGCCCTCCCTTAAATATACGTTCAAATTACCCTCACTTAGTTTAATAAAACACAATTAGGTCCTAAGCACACAACATCTATAATATCTGGGAATTAATAGTGTATATGTTATATTTCTGAGCTTCGCTACTCAGGGAAAATCTTAGGATAGTTGTTACCACGGTAAAATATATGCTGTCGAAAAATCGCATATAACGAGCGCATAACCGCAGATGGAAAGCTATGAACTAAATAAATAATCTTATGCCTAACTGCTTTTCCTTGTTTTTTCTAATATATTAGTAGTTATTCTGCTATTTGATGGCGAACCCAAAAAATAAGTTATTACTTAATTTCTTTTAGCGGCTATTGAATTATAACAAATTATATAACTAACACACTATGTGTAGATAAGACCAAATCAAATTTAAATTAAAAATAATATTTATTTTAGAGAGGCTTTTACAAACATATATTGACTTCAAACAAATAACATTGAAAGGACATAAACAGTTTAAGAGCTACACAAATTTCTTTTAATAATAATAATAAATCTAACTGTATAATGTAATAATCTGTATGATATTTTTTAAATCTAAGCAATTTAGATATAATTAATTTTTTATAATTAATATTAATTAAATTAACGTTTAGCGCAGTGGTCGAGTAATCGGCTTCTACGCAACGGGTCGCGGGTTCAATTCCCGCACGGGACAGATATTTTGTATGACCTACAAAAATTTGCTCCGGTCTGGCTGTTTGTGTTTGTGACTACACCCACGATATAATCGATGTTTTTTTTTTTAATAATTTTAATAAATCACACAAATTAATCGAAATAATCTTTATTCAAAATAGACCTTTACAGTCACTTAAAAAGGACGCAAAGAGAATAAGAGCTAAGTACTATCCTTGTACACAGGTATCTGCGGAGTATCAGGTTGTCATCGCAGCTTATTTTTGTAGTACCAAGTTTTCAGTACAACTTATTTTGGTAGTAACAAATTTTCAGTATAACTTATTTTTGAAATATCAAGTTATAAGTACAATTTGTTTTTGTAGTACCAAGTTTTCAGTACAACAATTTTTTGTAGTATGAAGTTTTCAGTAGAACTTATTTTTGTAGTATCAAATTTTCAATCGAACACTTTTTTGTAGTATGAAATTTTCAGTAGAACTTATTTCAACACCTCATTTACCTAGTTGATCAAATTGTCATAACAGCTCATGATGCTGATTTTTCGAAGACATTTTATAATTAAACATGGAATGGCATCAAAATTTTAATGTACTAACAGAGTTTTCAAATTCCATCCGTGGAACCCGAAAGTCGCACCCCGTCACGTACATGTCATCGTTCAATTAGACACGTGCTACGGAACCCTAGCATGGAGATGTGACGTACGTTGTCCCGGCCCCATATATTGCCATGCCTGGAGTACATACCTCTGCTAAATTAAGTGGGTACATGTGGAAATTTGTTTTTTTCGGCTATTGTTTTGGAGCACGTGACGTTATTTAAATGACTAGACTAATAGCCCTTCCGACGTGCTGCATAACCTTCACCACACTTTTGAAATTTTGTATGAAAAAAAAAAGGTTTGAGTAATTACTCAAATATATATTATTGAAGTTTATGTTTAGAGCAAGAGATTTGTTTTATTTTACAATGAGTTGTCTACTACACAATAATACTACAAAAAAGTTAAAAATTTTCAAAAGGCAATAATTTTTTTAACTCATTACTAGAGATCGGATAATCGGGGATGCATATTTACCTAAAGTTAGTTTAAGACAAAGTATGGAAACGGCTTTTTATTGTTTTGTTAAATAAAAATCCCGGGATTGCGGAATTGGATAGCCGGATGTTTATTTATTTACCTAATTTAGTTTTTGACAAAGTATGGAACTGTCTTTTTATTTTATTTCCTTAAATAAAAATCCCGGAATTCCGGTATTGTAGAACATTAAATCGGAAGTTAACTCAGAGTGAGATACTAGACCATACTTACGCCCGGGCACCATTTCTGTTTTTTTTTTTTTCAATTATTTATTTGATTATTGTTTTAGTCAAACTAGCTCACTACTTTCGTATAACACTCTTCATGTAATAAATCGTACATTCATAAATCGCACGGGGAACTGAAACTAAACTTCATGTAAATACGTATGCATAGTTGTATAAATGAACCCGGAGTCTCGGTCTTTTGAAAATAAATACCACGTGCTAATTTAGTAATTTTCAAACAATATCACTACGTTAAATTTGCAATCCCGTGTTTGGCCGGGATTTTTATTTAACAAAATGTATTTTAAAAAGCCGCTTCCATAATTTGTGAGCCAAAAATTAACTTTAGGTAAATATGCATCCGATTATCCGATCTCTACTCATTACGTTATATCTGTTTTTTTACCTTCTGTCAATTGTCTAATTCAATTGTCGTTTGACGTAATAGTACAGTCAATCTGTCGTGAAATAAATCGTTTCAGTGAAAAAATTACCCCAAGGGTAAGGGTAACGGTGAAAACGGTAAGTAATACAAAAAATGTAAAAGTTGTTAGAAACAACTTTCGTAAGAAACAACTTTCCATTTAAAGTTTTCCATTGAAATGATATTTTCAGGGTGAAAAAGTGAATAAACACTATTCAAACCCTATTTCACCCCCACACTGGTAAAAAATTCAAAATTCTAGAACAAACGATTTTTTGTTTCTTATATATTTGACGAACTCGCATACTAACTTTCAACCCCTAACTGGTCGAAATTTCAAAAATGCTAGAACAAATGTTTAATGATTTCTTATCAAGTGCTTAAATATAAAGTTTCATGGTTTTATCTTTGAAAATTAAGAAATCCCATACAAACTTTCTACCTCTATTTCAACCCCTTCATCCTTTTTTCGAAATAAAAAGCCTATGTTCTGTTTCAGGGTAAAGATTGTCTGTACCAAATTTCATCAAAATCGGTTGCGAGGTTTAAGCGAGAAATCGTAACAGACAGACAGACAGACAGACTGAGTTACTTTTGCATTTATAATATTAGTTGGGATTATAATATTAATGTGTGTTGTGTATCACACACACATACAAGTATTGTATGTATGTGTGTGTGTCTGTAAAGCACGGCAGCTGAGTATCAAAGTGACGTGCCCAGGGCTATATCTGAAAACTAGCGATTTTTGAATTACACAAATTAACCTTGGAGGTTAAGTTACTATCAGTGCTACCAACACTATTTTACAATTAAACAAAATTCCATATCTAACACAATCAGGGCGGTCCTAAGCACACAGGGCCTAATCGGAGTCTATTTGACTTGTGGTTTCGTCTTATATTTGCCCCAATTAGTTGGCTGGTACTGTTTTATTTGCGGCCGTCCGCGCTGCTGCGTCGGCCTTGATTGCCTGATCGGGATTTGTAATTAAATAGCACGAGTTAAGGTTCCAATTTGGGTGTCTGTTGATTCTTCGGTTTTATTACGTTACTACTTATTATTTTACTTACTTAGAGTGTGAGCGTTAATTTGGGAATTGTTCAATCTTCTATAGTTTTCTGACCGCCTGGTAATTTTGAAATGGTACCAATGGTGGATAAATAATTATATTCCAAAAACTGCAACAAAAATACTACAACTCTTATTAACAAGTACACTTGACATAACAAATAGTTTTAACAGCATTTAAGACATTGTTATTAGGAACGTCTGAAATAGGCTTTGTATGCCGTTGAAGTCAGCTAAAGGGCAATGGAGCTTATATGTAAACTATCTCTATTAGATTTAAGGAATGAAATAATAAATGCCTTATTTTTTTAATTGGATTAGTACTCATTATCAGACTCTACTATCAAATAATACTCAGAATTTTTCACAAACTTTATATCTTTTTAATATTAATGTAGAATTCGTAAAGACAGATAGTTATTGCGAATGTTATGTATTCTATTACTGTGAGTATATCAGAACATTTTGTATATATATAAGTTAGTATTCTATATTATTAATATGTATCATATAGCAGTACTGTAATAAATAAGTAAATAAATAAGACAGGATATGGAACTATTAAATATACGCAGAGCGGCAACGAGAGAAAATCAGTTAAGAATCGGCATCGTTTGTTCTCTCTTAATTAAAGTCTATTTTTCGTGTCTTTCACAAAAATGTCAAGCTAAATTTCGCTTCATAATTTTTCTAACTTTTGGAATCTATAGAATGTCTACATGAAAAGAATTTTTAAAACAATTTTATAGTGAAACTTTTTGAAGCTGTCCATCCACGTGTGTTTTTAAGTTTTATTTGGGAGCGTGGTTATTAAAGCGTTGGACTGGAGCGAGAAACTCTTTGATGTTGTCCTGTGCTGCATTTGGATTATAATGACTATCATTTTATATATATTTGAAACTAGCGGACCCGACAGACTTCGTCCTGTCAAAAAGATTTGTACAGTGGCAGTTTTTTGTTCCTAATTATTTTATAGATAATGTCGCATAGCCAACCAAATCGCAAAAAAAGTCTAAATGACCTATTACATTTTGTGGCTATTCAATTTTGGAACGTGACATTAAATCCTCCAACGATGTATTCTGTGCTCCAACGCACGCACGCACAATGTTTTGATAGATATGATTGAATTTCAATTATATGTAGCGTTAATAAAGCGCAAATTGACTCTTTGATGTTAGGAACACACCTTCATTGCTTAGACAACAGTGAGTGCTGCAATATGAACTTTATACAATAACAATAAAGCTCAATTCGACTGTACGTTTTAGTTAGCAAACGTTTGCATGGGAAAATAAAAGGGCTGTTTTATGGGTATTTCCGATAATTATTCGAATTTTCCTCATTGTAAAAACCCTCCTTGAACTTCAACGAACATTAACAAAAAAGAATTGGCCAAATTGGTCCAGGCGTTGTTGAGTTATGAGCTTACCAACACATTTTGCGATTCATTTTTATATATAAGATTAGTGTAGATAGAATTAAGTCTTCAAGTTGACTTGGTCATCACAACGCGCCTTCATTTTGTTTGATCCTGCACAATCTCGTTGCAGGAGATTTCGAAGCGACGTGAGTTGGGTAGTTTTATTTTGTTACTGTGGATGGCATGTATGCATGCCTGATTTTCAGTAAGTTTTCAATATGTCTAGTCTGTCTGTGTATTGCTAAAATTGAAATTTCCACTACTTGTACTCGCCTTTGCAATACAGCCTATAGGACTTACTCAAAACAATAAATATCAACGTAAAGGCTACAAAAAACTAGAGGTTCGTTTATGGGCAAATGTATAAATTTTTATAACGAGATTTCACGTAGTGTAGCTGAATTGCCTCTTCATAAGTTCAAGGTACATGTTAAAAAGACGCTAATGAGTAAGGGTCACAAAGTCAATGATTATTTAAATGATGCCAATGCTTGGTGTTGATTTGAAGAAATTACATTCTTAAGTATAAATATTTGTTTTCCCATGTAAATTGTAAACATATAAGTACATTGTATGATAACAACATAATTTATTTTAAATGTTGTTATTACTTTTGATAAAGTTGATAAATTTCTTGCGCCCATTCTTCTTATCAGCTAAAAAATATGTACGTCCTGAATAAAGTAAAATACGGTAGGGAAATAAATTTGGACGATTCAAAGAAGCTTTCTATAAAGTCATATTTGAATAAAGCTAATTTTGATTTGATTGTAAAATACATACATACACTAAAAAAACCATTACGGAATATATTTTGTTTAACTTTCCACATATTTTTTATGTTGACAAGACTAAATTTATATATATTTTTTATTTCTAGCTATCTAAAGTATTTTTGTGTATTGTTTAGTCCAGAACCAGAAAAATACAGTTCACTTACTTGACTACACGTTTGGCGCTGTGATCGAGTGGTCGATGCGGAAATGGAACCCGCGATGTTGCGTAGTGCAACGGGTCGCAGGTTCAATTTCCGCACGCACGGGACAGAGATTTCGTAGGACCTACAAAAGTTTGTCCCGGTCTGTGCATGTGACATTATAAGTTTGTAACTATATACACTACACAGGATAAAAATCCTAGTTCGGGAAGAAGTTTAAAAAAAACAGAGATTCCCAACAATTATGAAAGCATAATGTTGCTTTGAGCTTTGAGACTAATAAACATACACGTTATTATTATTTATATATAATATATTATTATTATGCGCAGACGAAGTCGCGGGCACCAGTTAGTATTAGAATATGTTTAAATTCAAACCCAAAGACTTATTCATAACCGAAACAACCTTATAAAAAGGCTCAAAATATCCCAAAGGGCAATATATATATATATATATAATATATATATATATATATATTATATATATAATATATATATATATATATATATATGTATATATATGTATATATATATAATATATGTATCGCTTATAGTACGGGGAGTGCTCCGAGGAATTGTTCGGATTCATTCCTGCTACTTCCGTCACCGTTCTACGCGACACAACATTCATCCTCATCACCTAGACGCTTTTTTTTTTTTTTATTGCTAAAGTTGACAAATAAGCAGGCTGCCCACCTGATGGTAAGTGGTAACAGTCGCCTATAGTACATGTGGTTCCCACGAGATTCGCAGCAAATCTGCAAAGCTCATAAGAACCACAATGTACGTTGCCAACTTGTGACATAAGATGTAAAGTCACAGTACCCAGTAATTTCACTGCCTATCTTACCCTTCACGCCGGAACACAGCAAAGCGAACCCTGCTGTTTGGCGGCGGAAATAGGTAAGACGGAGGTACCCATGCAGACGACCCTGGTACAGAGTCTACCTCCTAGAAAAGTCCACCACACTGCGTTTTTCTAGCTGCCACGCACTACATATAAAACTACTATCCTATACGCACTACATATAAAACATACTATCCTATATTTTTTTTTAATACAAGCTTTTATTAAATGCGCTAAAAAGAACAAAATATATATAATAACTTTTACATATAACACCTTGTCGCGAGATTTACTTACTTATAGAATACTTTTAACGACAAGCTTTTATATGTTAAGTTTATTTTGTTCTTTTTAGCGCATTTAATAAAAGCTTGTATTAATTTTTTTTTACTTGTAATTTATTTTCCGACTAAAAAGCAAGCTTAGCAAACCTTTTCATTTGTTACCCATATTGTAGGGGTGCATTATAAATAATTGGTCCGCCATCTTGGGAAAGTCCGCCATATTGGATTAAGAGTGACGTCACATTATTTATCGAGGTGTTCTTTGCAAGCCCTTTCATTTGATAGCCATATTGTAGGGGTACATTAAAAATAATTGATCCGCCATCTTGGTAATGCCGCCATGTTGGATTTAGAATGACGTCACACACATAACCATGCGTTGTCATCCGACTCACACGTGTATGCAAAATTTTAGCTCAATCTGAGACCGGGAAGTGGCTCAAAATGAGATTGCAAGATTTTCTTACATAGTTACAAGTGAAGCTAATATAAAAGCTTGTAAAAAGTTTGAGAAACTCCATAGAGAATGAAGTTCAATCAGAAATAATGACATTGCGAACGTTTCATATACTGTGACGATAAGGTTGAATTTTCTACTCATGTGATTTTCACGTCATGCAAAAACCAATTACTACACCTTACTGCGGTAAAGTATAAGTAGAATGGTGGATTTATCTCTAACAGAGATCTATTCTACCCAACCACATCAGACGTTTTGGAAGAAATGTGCGGGAATATACAATATTTAATATACATAGCAATGTATACTATATAATAGATACGATAATAGAGATATTATTTATAGCTGTCAATACTGAGGAATACAATAGTACATAAAGAATGGGAATATGCTAAAAATAAGCCGGTGATTTTCAAAGGATATTATTCATATTACGTCGTGGTACGGTAACGAGAGGGAGCTTGAACGCGGAGCTCTAAATTTCTAGATTAGACTTTGCACCAAAGTGTTTTTTTAAGATACAAAAGGTCGAGTGATAAATTGAAATAAATTTTCTCTTTATTTAGGAGAAAGAGTCTACACTACATTACAGTCAGAATTGTATTGCCATTTTTTGTAGGTGAGGTATGGTGTGTCGCCGGCAGCCGCGAGGAAGTCGCGACTGCTACGGTGACCCGGGATGGACCACGCCCCTTCCGTGGCCGGGGGGCGTCGTCGGTGGAGGAGACCGGGGGAGGTAGTATAGCCTCCCCCGAGGAGGGCTCCCCTCTAGGCAGGGGAGCGGAGGCTGGGGGTTCCCGGAAGTGATTTGATGTTCCCTGTTCCCGGGGGCTCCCTACATGCCTGAGAAAGGCCATCCCTGAGGTTTTTAATGGGTAGGCCTCCCCCTTCTGGGGAGGAGAGCCCCACATAACCGCCGGCTCGCCACAGCCGGGGTATGCAATTTAATGCATTTTCCTCAGGGGAACAAAAGAAAAAAAAAAGGTGAGGTATGGTGTAACGACGTGTCGTCATGGCACCTGCGGCTGACTGCAACCGACAGTCGGTCGCTCCCGCGCATCCTTTTCTAAACATAGTAGCGGCGCAAGACCTAAACTTAAAGTGGGCATGGTACATTTTGCGAGGCTCTCTGTTGGTGCAAGAATAAGATTTTCCATACTTTTTCAAATATATTTTCGGCTTTGAGGCGCGAGGCCTTTTGCACCGCGAGGCCGTGAGGCCACACCGCCCACGCCTTACGCCGCCTCTGTTTTTTTTAAAAATATTGTGATACGTGTTTATATACCACAATATTTTTAGGACACGTTTAACGCAGTGGTCGAGTAAACGGCTTCTTTTTGAGTAACTTATATTATCTTGCGAATATCCTTATAAATTGTAGCCTGTGTTGTTCTTAAGTATAATCTATATTATAGTGAAGTTTTATTAGAATACAATCAGTAGTTTTTATGTGAAAGAGTATCGTAGTAACATACATCCATCCATACAAACTTTTGCGTGTATAATATTATAATAATCTTATATATAAAAATGAATCGCATAATGTGTTGGTAAGCGCATAATTCAACAACGCCTGGACCAATTTGGCCAATTCTTTTTTAAAATGTTCGTTGAAGTTCAAGGATGGTTTTTAAGGGAAAAATTCGAATAATTATCGGAAAAACTCTAAAAACAGCCCTTTTATTTTCCCATGCAAACGTTTTCTAACTAAAACGTACAGTCGAATTGAGCTTTATTGTTATTGTATAAAGTTCATATTGCAAGCACTCACTGTTGTCTAAGCAATGAAGGTGTGTTCCTAACATCAAAGAGTAAATTTACGCTTTATTAACGCTACATATAGTTGAAATTCAATCATATCTATCAAAACAGTGTGCGTGCGTGCGTTGGAGCACAGAATACATCGTTGGAGGATTTAATATCACGTTCCAAAATTGAATAGCCACAAAATGTAATTGGTCATTTAGACTATTTTTGCGATTTGGTTGGCTATGCGACATTGTCTATAAAATAATTAGGAACAAAAAACTGCCACTGTACAAATTTTTTTGACAGGACGAAGTCTGTCGGGTCTGCTAGTAAATAATAATAATAAAGCTTTATTACATTCCACATTAATTCGTCAAATTACATAATCAAAATCATAAAGTCAAATTATACATCAAAATCAAAATTAACTGTCAATATTTATATAAATTCGCAATCAATAATATTTGTTAATAAATTCGTAAATAATAATAAATAATCATAAAAATAATATTTAATTTCATGCAGAATATAGTTAATTTAATTATTTGGTTAATGTGGACCCCCTTAGGGTATAATGTTAGTAGGAATAAATACCACAAACAACGTGCAACAATATTTTAAAGTTTTTAAGTAAATCAATCTAACCTTGATTTGAAATAACAATTATTGTATCAATTTAACTTATTAATCCGACAATCCATGTTATTGACCATTATTATTAATAATTCTTGATTAATAATAATAGTCAATTACTAATACTAATCTGTACAAATAAATAAATTTGGAGTGTCTGTTTGTAATATTAAAATCACCGCTTTCTACTACATGCATATGAATGTATATACGGTACACAAACCAAAATACATTTTTTTTTATTTTTTATTTATTTACATAATATAATACATTAATATAATTGTAAAGGCACAACATAAACTCTTGCGAGTAAAATATATATATAAGCATATTTTGAACATTTTTGTCTGTCTGTTTGTTCCGAGTAATCTCTGGAACGGCTTTACCGATTTGGATGGGACTTTCACTGGCAGATAGCTTATGTAATAAGGAGTAACTTAGGCTACAAAAGAAAAAATAACTATTTTTTTTATTACATTCCACGCGGCCTAAGTCGCGGGCACAGCTAGTTAATTAATACACTTGACATTGTATCGCTATTGATAATAATTGACTTTATTCACTACACTTCGTGTTGATATGGACTATAATTGCCTGAAATAGATGAGTTTCATTTTATTATTGGTTTTAATAAATATACGGGTAGTTTTGTTGCTGCAAACTAAGTTGTCAATGATGCCGCATCTAGATGTTCTTAGTCAGCGGAGCAAGTAATAATACATTGTATGATATTTTATACGTCCTGTATACCTACACTTCAGCCGAGAGAGCTTTGCGTGAACACGGCATAATACAGTACACGGGGTGTATTGTTGAATCGCTCGAATTGAATTGGCGAAGAAATCTTATTCAGATTTCTTTCGTATGCGAATTAGTTTTACCACTGTTCCGCTCCGTGTATTTTTCATGGACAGTCAAGCATATGTCTTCGTCCCACCGGATAGTAATAGTGTAGTTTTTACCCCTGTGGTCAGGGGCTTTTTTTTTTCCCCCTGAGGAAAATGCATTAAATTGCATACCCCGGCTGTGGCGAGCCGGCGGTTATGTGGGGCTCTCCTCCCCAGAAGGGGGAGGCCTACCCACTAAAAACCTCAGGGATGGCCTTCCTCAGGCATGTAGGGAGCCCCCGGGAACATCAAGCCACTTCCGGGAACCCCCAGCCTCCGCTCCCCCGCCGATACAGGGGAGCCATCCTCGGGGGAGGCTCACTACCTCCCCCGGTCTCCTCCACCGACGACGCCCCCCGGCCACGGAAGGGGCGTGGTCCATCCCGGGTCGCCGTAGCGGTCGCGACTTCCTCGCGCCCGCCGGCGACCCGCGGCGGCGCCGCAGCTGTGCTACCGAGCCCGGCGCCGCTTCCTTCGAGCGGGATCGGCCATCTCCCGACCCCGCTCGGCAGCCTCCTTCTGGAGCATCACTGCTTCACAGAAGGAGGCCACAGCCCTCCAACCTCCCTCGTCCGCCAGCATTGCCGCAATCAATGCCGGCGGAGACAGATCTCGCCCGATCTCTGCGACCAAGACTCGGCGCTCGGAGGCCCACGCGGGACACTCCGCCAGCGTGTGCTGGGCCGAGTCGAGGTCGGGTGGTCAGGGGCTAGACCGGTTCGACTAATCAGACTAAACAAACTTCAATAATCTGTCGATATTCATGTCTCCTAAAGATCTGATATTAAAATTTTATATAGTCTCCAGTAAACAAGTCCAATCTGTATTTTAATACAGACGTAATTTGGAATGGAATAAAGTATGTTATCTTTAGTTGATAGATAAACGGACATACCTGGGGATAGTGGGAAACCTAATTATTCTCAAAGTAGAGTTTTTAGGACTACCTACACGTTTTAATATCAGTCCGGCAATTGCTGCCATTATGAAAGCCTCTGTTAAAATGGACCTGAGTGCGGCTATCGTTGCATCTATATTAACATTTCTTGTTTAATAGCTAATAATAACAATAGTAGTGCGTAGGGAAGTGACGACCCCATCGCCCGCTGGTGGGGGATTTAATTTTTATTTATTTATTTATACACTAGCTGACCCGCGCCCACTTCGTTGGGCATAATATTAATAATCCCCGAAGCGAACTGAATTAAACCCGAAGCCATCGCGGAGCGTCCGCTGATGATGATGATGATGATGATGATAATGATGATGATGATGACACTCAACAATAATGTGGCTTTCTATTGGTGAAATAATTTTTAAAATCGATGATGGTGATGCTGATGATGATGACGATGATGACACTCCGCAATAATGTGGCTTTCTATTGGTGAAAGAATTTTTAAAATCGATGATGATGATGATGATGATGATGATGATGACACTCCGCAATAATGTGGCTTTCTATTGGTGAAAGAATTTTTAAAATCGGTTCAGTAGATCCCGGATTACCCCTTACAATTTACAAACACACAAACTTTACTTCTTTATAATATTAGTATAGATTATTTCGGAAACAAACGGTAAACATTATACCTAAAAAATAAAATTATTTATCATACATCAGTGAAGTTTCCACTCAATTACTAAACACGTTTAAAGTACGCTCATGCTATTCGGACACACTTGAATTGCCTAAGTGCAACACAAACTTCCTGCTCAACTCATTTAGCTTTCGTGCTGCCCAAATGTGGAACCATCTGCCTTCTGTAGTTCAACAGAGCCAGTCCGTTCATGCATTTAAACGTAGCCCGAAGCAACATTTTCAGGCGCTAGTTGGCAACTCGTCATAAATGTCACATTGTCATCATCATCTTACGTATATATTTATTTAAAGCATTACATGTATGTATATATGTGTATGTATATATATATTATATATATATATATATTTATTGTATTGTATGTATATTCATGGTATATATATGTTTGTCGTATAAATAATTTTCTTTAACAATTTTGGTTGCTTTGACGTTACTCATTATAAGTAGCATTCCGTAGACACTCTCAGGTTGGCTGGAAGAAATCTTTAATAGAGATAAGTCCACCTTTGTGAACCACATTTTTTACTTTTTTTTTGTAACTAATTATGGCAATAAATTATATAGTAAAAAGTAGATTGCAGAACATTTTGAGAAACAATAAAAATAGTTTTTAAAACAACAAATATGGAGCGCTATGGGTCACGGATAATAATACAGTTATTGCACGAATACTGTTCTTTAACTTATCAATATTTAACAAACAAAGATCGACAGACCGAAATTTATTGTTATAAAAAGAACATGAACGATCGAAAACAGTGCCCCACAACTGCCATAAATTCCCCATCAGTGCAGTCAGTCTCCCTCAGGGCAGCTTGTGGCGAGCTGTCGGCGAGTTGCGTCACCGAGGGTACCGATGTGCTTCAGGGGGGCGTATGCCACCCACCTCTATCTTGCCTTAACCGGCCGGACAGAGTGGAGTTGCAAAAGCAAATGCTCGAAGGGTGAAATCGTAATTATGCCATAACGCCGACGGCGTCTCGATTGCTGCCGCAGACACATTTCTACGCCCTTAGCCGTTCACACTAATGTTGCTCCTTTCGCACCAATATTGGTTTGCTTTTTTGGGGGGCCCATTTAGTGAGCGGCGAATCACCACCAGCCACATTAAATCAATAAGGAGGCTTTGAGAAGGCAGGTGACCGGAGTCTCTTCCATAGACCACCAAAATCCAAATGCAATAGTCCACAAACGTTTTGACCAGTAATGACAATAATTTCTGTGCATCTAACTGGGTACAGTCATTACTTCCATGCTGCAGATAGAGATTAGACCCAGTTGGTACACTCCACGCACACTTTCATTAAATTTCGCTTAAATGGCCTCTACGCGTTGGATCTGTATCCCCGCGCACGCCTTATAAAGGACCGTGTCTTATAAAGACACGTGATATAAGCGAAAAAAATATCATACAATTATAATTAAACATTAATTACATTATGTATATTGATGCCCTATTAGGTTGTCTGATAATTCAATTAATTTTTTTATAATTTTACGTTAATTGAAAATCTGTTAAAATTAAAGCCTGAAAAATCAAGATTAAATAGCACAACGTTAAGTGAATACATGTCAACTAGCAAACAATTATATATGTTTAATTTTGATCATAACCTGTATATATGTAGCTAGTAAAATAAAATAGACAACAAAACAAGTTTCAGCAGGACTAAAAAAGTTGACAATCTAAAAGACAAACAAACACAAATCTTAAGCAATATCAAGGCACAGTTTAACTTTTTTCCAAAAACAATAACCACAACTTTATCACCTTATCACAATAAAAAATAACATTACAAAAAGCAATCAAGTCAGATATAGAGGGAGAAAAGTTTGGATAGACAACGTGCTGTGTAATATAGTTTATTGAGATAAACCACAATACTGAAGACTTAACACATCTATAGAAACTGTTACATAAATATTGACCAAAAATGTCTATGCACTTCCTATTAAATTGTAAGCTAATAATGTACATAACCCAGTCAATCCGCGTAACACAGAATATCGTCAACCCAGGCAGGCACAATATTTGAGTGTTGAGTGTCGAATGTATCTATGTGAATCCTTAGTACTATCAAAATTAAATTACGCTGATAGTGTAACAGGTAATTGTTTATTAGCTCGTACTAATAAGCTGATACAGCGTGTACAGAACAGTTGTGCTAGATTCTGTTTTCATATTCCCAAAAGAGCTCATATTACTCCCTACTTGAACAAAGATAACCTTTTGAATATGCAATCTCGGCGTAAGATACATTTTGCAGTTTTACTTTTTGGAATAATCAAAAACAAAACTCCACCATATCTCTTTAATAAGTTAAAGTTCACACAACGAGCCCGAGTACCTGACCGCTTAATTTGCCCCGCACATAAGACTGCTGCTTTTCGTGGTAGTTTCAGATTTGCTGCAACACGATGCTGGAACGACATTCCACCTCCTAATCGTAATTCACAGTCTGTCATGTCTTTTAAAAATAAATTTAAGTCATACGTCCTTAATGCCCAAAAAGCGTTACTTTAACATTTGTATATATTTTATTTTGTTAGGTATATAATGACGAACTTTATGCTGTTATTATACTCGTAGATATGATTTATGAAGTTATTGTGTATTTGGGGTCTTTTGGTGTTTGTTTATTTGTATTCGGATTATTTGATTAATCACCATTGTACAGTAAAATTTTCATTTAACCAATTTTTTAATTATATATTAAAATAATATTATATGAGGACATTTTCTAGGAGGTAGACTCTGTACCAGGGTCGTCTGCATGGGTACCTCCGTCTTACCTATTTCCGCCGCCAAACAGCAGGGTTCGCTTTGCTGTGTTCCGGCGTGAAGGGTAAGATAGGCAGTGAAATTATTGGGTACTGTGACTTTACATCTTATGTCACAAGTTGGCAACGTACACTGTGGTTCTTATGAGGTTTGCAGATTTGCTGCGAATCTCGTGGGAACCACATGTACTATAGGCGACTGTTACCACTTACCATCAGGTGGGCAGCCTGCTTGTTTATCAACTTTAGCAATAAAAAAAAATATATATTAATATCAAATTATATATTTATAAAATTACTCACAGAAAATATGGTTAGTTTATTGTTTAGTGTTTATTATTTGTGTTCTTTGCTTTATGTTATTTCATTCATTTTTTTTATTTTTAATTTTGTAAATGCGTCCGCGGAAGATCAGCGTCGTGGTGTACGCCCGACATATGCTGAGCGGAGACCATTTTGGTAACAAAACTTGTATGCATGTTTGTCTCTTATTTTCCGAACCGTTATTTTGCTTACCAAATAAACGTTTTTCTTTCTTTCTTTCTTTCTTTCACGTCATTTCTGACCCTCCCGACTCATTGACGCTGGCTCTTCATGCCTTGCGAGAGGCGGCATCTGCGCCGCCATCCCTTAGTTAGTCCATACTTCGCAGCTTGCTGCACATGTACGAGTAGGCCCCATCATTTCAAGGCCGGACCCACTTTGGCGTACCGAGCCTTCTTTCGCGCATATGTCCTCTTCGGAGGGCAGCGCTGACGTGCCCTCTCCTGAGGGTGCGCCAACCATTCCATTCAAGCCGTAAGGCCATTAGGGCCAAGGCTAGGCTGAGTTTAGTCAGTAGGTCTGTTGGGTCGAGCCGCGTCGATTCACCAGGAGTCCGACATAATCAACGCATCCCTGCTTGCCTGTTGCGTTGGTATCCATGAGGATTCTCAGCCTCCTCTCCTGAGGAAAAAAAAAAGTACATTTATTTTTCTCAAATATTGACACTTGGCATTATTTTTCTAATTCTGATTGTTTATTATTTTAGGCGCGCGGTGAGTGGGCGTGTGGCGGTTTTAGTGGGTAGGCTGGTCCTCTCAGACCGGAGAAATTTTTCACCAAGTTATAGTTATTATTGCTAATTAATTACAAAAGATTGTCGAAATAATTGGAGCGTTTTTTTGGGGAATTATAGTACTAAAATGTAATGCACAAATAAATATGTTCTGCGGATCTCACATAAATTAAAAAAGTGTTCAACGTACTATCACTTTTTTTTTGTTCCCCTGAGGAAAATGCATTAAATTGCATACCCCGGCTGTGGCAAGCCGGCGGTTACGTGGGGCTCTCCTCCCCAGAAGGGGGAGGCCTACCCACTAAAAACCTCAGGGATGGCCTTCCTCAGGCATGTAGGGAGCCCCCGGGAACATCAAGCCACTTCCGGGAACCCCCAATCTCCGCTCCCCTGCCTAGAGGGGAGCCTTCCTCGGGGGAGGCTACTACCTCCCGCGGTCTCCTCCGCCGACGACGCCCCCCGGCCACGGAAGGGGCGTGGTCCATCCCGGGTCGCCGTAGCAGTCGCGACTTCCTCGCGCCCGCCGGCGACCCAAAAACGTAATATCCCTACTGTTATTATAATAAGTAAATTTATGTGGATGGATTTTTGTTATTCTTTTAATAAGACATTTTACAATACATCAGAATAACACATAAGATACAATTTACAAACATATATGCCACGCTAATATAAGCTACTCGAATTATTAATCCTATATACATATATGTCACGCCTTGCTCCCAATGGGGTAAGCAGAGACCACCTCTCTCCACTTGCTACGATCCTGGCACACTTCTCTTGCTTCCTCCACTTTCATGAGCGTCTTCATGCATGCTCGTCGGTTGCGAGTACTCTTGACCCGGCCTTTCTTTAGGACATCTTCGATTTGATCGAGATATGTCCGCCTAGGTCGACCTGCACCGATTCGTCCTATCATTCTTACATTGTGTATCTTTTTCGTTAATCTTCCTTCATTCATTCTTTCAACATGGCCGAACCATCTAAGCATCCCTTTCTCTATCTTTGTCACTACATCTTCAACTACGCCGCATCGCTCCCTTATCACACTGTTCCTGACTTTGTCCTTCAGATTCACTCCAATTATACTTCTCAAGCTTCTCATTTCCACAGCATTAATCCTACTTTCATGTTTCTTCTGCCACAGCCAACATTCACTAGCATACATCAATGTGGGGATCAACACGCCTCCATGCACAGCCAGTCGTGCTCTTTGTGATATGTTCTGGCTATTCATGAAGTTATGAAGTGCCCCATTTACTTGATTGATCCTGCGCAGACAAACTCGCAGGCACTAGTTAGTATAGTATAAAGTTAAGCGTATAAAACAAATTCTTATGACAAAGCTAAAATATATAACAAAAATTAAGGGAAAAACTTTCTCATCAATAAAGCCAGTAGGGTCATTAGGACCAAAGGCTAGGCTGAGTTTAGTCGGTAGGTCTGCTGGGTCGAGCCGCCTCGATTCACCAGGAGTCCGACATAATCAACGCATCCCTGCTTGCCTGTTGCGTTGGTATCCATGACGGATTCTCAGCCTCCTCTCCTGAGGAAAAAAAAAATACAAAAACTTTAAATCCTGAAAATTTTCCATATATTTATACTATGTTAAAAATAAATTTTGTTTATTGAAAATAATTTGTAACAATAAATCATGTATACTATCCACAACATAATGAAGAGACGACATTATCATCGCGTCATCACAACGCTACAAAACGCCAAATTCACATTTTAGCAGTCACTTGTACGCAAGTTGGATACCGCGTTAATGGCACGAAACAAGCGGTAACGAGCTAGACGCGTTCACGTCACGCAGTCGTCACGGCCCCGCGTCGTAAACATGCTGTTTACGAGGGCGCTTATGAGAAATTACCGCGGGATTGACACTAGAGCGGGCAAGATGTTGGCGCACCTTCAATTGTTTTGCGTGGTGAATGGAGCTTCTGAGTGAAGTCATTTTAGGTCCTTAATTTTCATAATAAAGTACTTAACCCTTTATTGCACCTACTAAAGTACTAAAGCCATGCGCTGTGCGGATTTTGATGTGGTTTTTTTTAGTGATTGAAGAGGAAGATTTATATGTATAACTAGCTGTGGATACTTCGTTCTCGTGGAATGTAATAAAAAAAAATATTTATTTTTTATTTTTAGTAGCCTAAGTTACTCCTTATTACTTAACTGCCAGTGAAAGCTGTTCCAGAGATTAGCCGGAACAAACAGACAGACAGACAGACAAAAATTTTAAAAATATATATTTGGTATGTGTACCGTATATACATTCATATGCAAGTAGTAGATAGCGGTTATTTTAATATTATAAACGGACACTCCAATTTTATTTATTTGTATAGATAACATTCATTAAATAGTGGAGAATTACTGTGATTTTTTTAAGATTTTTATTACGTTTCTAAATGTGATGTCGTAAATAAATACATTTTTTCTGCTTACATTGCAAACGATTATATACAACGTTAATAGTTTTTCTGGAGTGTATGTCTATCAGCATTGCACCGGTGCAGAGCCGGGGCGCTTCGCTAGTTTATTATAATGTGTGTTTTAGTATGCATCTATTATTTTAATCTTTTCAAATAAAGAATAGTAATTTAGGATATGTTCGCTAATATTCTGGCGTATATCAAATCCTGCAAATCACACCTGTATTAAAAATAAACTTCTAGCAAAGAAAGAATAAATTAAAATATAACATATTTATTTTGGACCACACAACAATACTTACATCAATAACAAAACAAAACAATTTCCAATAATAACACATACCGCTATATGATACCAAAATTATGGGAAGTATAAGTAAAAGAGCAGAAGAAAGCATAGCTTATTGCCCTAGTGCTTAACGCATGGTGTCATCAGGCACGAGAAATAGCACATAACACGAATTTGAAGTTAAAACTACATGGTCGACAATCACACGGGGAGCTAGAGTATACGGTCTGCATATAAGAGATCTGTGGTACATTAAACATAGGTTATCTATGGCATTTTAGTATCTGCGCAGTGGTCGAGTAATCGGCTTCTACGCAACGGGTCGCGGGTTTAGCTCCTGCACGGGACTGATATTTTATATGACCTACAAAAATTTGTTCCGGTCAAGGTGTTTGTGCTTGTGAGATTTCTATATTTGTGATTGCACCCACGACGCAGGATAAAAATCCTAATATGATGCGACGTTTTAGAAAAAGAAGAAAAAATCTTATTAAGTACTACAGACGATTGATATTTATCACAATATGGCGAATATTGGCTAAAACAAAAATTAAAACAAAAAATAAAGACAGATAATATAAACGAATATTCGGCGTACGTGAAACCACCACAATAAAAATATCCAGAGAATACGAATAATAATCTCAAACACAGTAATTAAAGAAACAAGTAATTACATAATTTAATATCAGCCAAACCCGTGTAAATACAACTCTAGCAAATACGTTTAGCCTATTTACGAACACGTTTCGAGTTTTTCATGTTTTAGCAAATGCAAGTGTATCAAGTTAGCACAGCAATTTTAAAATTATATGCACCAGCTTCAGTTGATAGTTCAAGAATATTTTAAAGTTATAAAAATAGCATTAAAGTTTTTATTGTCATAATTGGCGCCCAACGCGGGACGGTTGGAAAATAATATAATGAAACTGTAAATGTATAACAACGAATATAACTTTTCGTGTAATTCAAAACGATATAAATTAGGAGCATCCATGATTTTTTATAAAATTGAACTGAGAAGCATATTTTACTTTAAGAAAGCCTTAAATTCGATATGAAACTGGCAGTAGATTTTGACATCATGTAAAATTTAAATTCATGAACATATATAATTTATTGATAAGTATTGATTGTAATATACTGTTCTGTAAATTATGAATAAATATAATTTCAACCGTAATACATATAAAATCGTCGTTTTTCACGTCTTAGACGAAAACTGCAAATATCAGAGATGCGGTTGAAAATTTGCTGTCGGCATTTGTGCACGCTTTTCCCATGCAAACGGCTGGTCTACAATTGATCTTGTGCACATTTGAATGCGGTTTCACTTCATCCATTAGAACTGTCAAATCTGGGAGTATGTCAAACTGTTGTAGAATATTCCATATGCAATTCTTTATTAATAACATTAAAATACAAATTTTAGGAACCAGAAGGGATGTTTGTTTAAAAAAAAGACTCAGACAAACATAAGGTGTTTTATTAATTACGATTATTATTATGGCAACGGTAATCAGCTTCAATTAAACACAGTTCACAAATGATTAAACACTTAAAATACGAAACCACGTGGACTTACTACAAATAGCGCCGTTCGCCTGACAAACACCTCAAATGACCGCTGACGAGCAAATAGGCTGACAAATTATTATTTTTTCCTCAGGATAGGAAGGCTGAGAATCCTCACAAGGAGCACGAAATGTACCCAGGATACCCCGTTGTTCTTGTTTCTTCCTACATCTCCAGCATACCTTAAGTCTTTGTTCTCTTTTCGGTCCTCTTCCTCCAGTCGCGTTTTACGAGCGAATTTTAACTTGACTCTTGATATCCCTTCTTGCAGTACTGATTTTCTCTCTTACTCTTTTCCCTCTTATGCCGTTCGACTTTGGAATTCTCTCCCTGAGAGTATTAAGAGAGCGCAAACGTTAGAGTCCTTTAAGAACCAAGTCCGTATCCATTTCCTGTCCTTAAATTCTTAACGTAATTTTACTTTATTTACTTTCACAATAATTGCACCTATTCCCAAAATTCCTAGTTTGTTTTCGTTTTTCTCTTATCTAAGGTTGCCTGGAAGAGATTGCTTTTAGCAATAAGGCCGCCGTTTGCTCATAATTGTCTTTGTTTGTTTACTTTATTTCTTGTATTTATTTTGTGTGCAATAAAGAGTTTATTATTATTATTATTTTTCCATGGTATAACTAAATAATAATGTTTGCGTGTATGAAATTAATTTAATTCTTAGTTTCGACCACACACGACCACATTCTTGTGCCAACAAAACAATAACAACACACAAAATAACAAACAACAAAACAATAAAATAAAACGACCCTACTTGTTAATTCAATACAGAATGTGTATACAATTTAATTCAATACGGAATGCATATCCGATCAATCGAAAACTGATATTAACTGTCTCAGTGATTTAATGTGATGTCGAATAACGGCTGCCGATTGAAGTGGAATATTTATTAATAACCAATCAAATTACCTGGCGCATCAACTGATTAATACAGACTATGATTGTGTTCGACGAGTGCTGTCAATTACATCGTGTGTGCTGGTGGTTGCAAAATATTTTGAGGCAACAAAATATGACGTAAGGGTTTTTATAAGTGTAACGTATCTGTTTATCTGTCTGTCTGTGGTTTTTTTATATTCAAGGTGACTTATGAATGATCTTAGATATGTTTGATGAAAATCAGTTGAGTTATTTAATAGTTGTGGGGGGTGAAAGTGGATGAGAATGTCTGCATAAATACTCAAGTGGGGTCTCAAATGAAAGCGCATTACGTACAAATTACAAAATAACATCTACATTAAATCAAAATCAAAATTAACCTTATTCATATATGACTTTATAGAAAGCTTTTTTGAATCGTCCAATTTTTTTTCCTACCACCCATTCATATCTATAAACCCACCTAATGTTTTAAGTTTGACGTTCCCTAACTAAATAAATGGTAGGTGGAGTAATAAGTTCTTATGCAGTTTTGAAACTGATTTATTGGTATGCTTTTTTTTTAATTTCCTATTAAAAAATTAAGAAAAATTATCGTGATAGCGTATAAGATGGTCAAAATCAAAATCAAATGAACTTTATTCAAATATAACTTTATAGAAAGCTCTTTTAAACATGAAGACCGTTTCTTTCCAAGTTGATTAGAGCACAAAATGTCTTGAAGTGGGTACTGTAACCATTTTTATTGACAGTGTCTCAGGAGTTATTGCTCATAATTTGCCACACGATAAACAATTTAATTCCTCTGTAATAAAACTTTTAGACATAACTCGTTATTATGACAGCGACATAAAGTTTATGTGAAGGTAACCTTTTTAAGAATTGTTACTGGAAATATGACAATAATTTTCCATTTATATTACTGAATGGAAATAAAATTGGATTTCAGATAGAGTACATTTTCCATGTATTATTCATTTTGGTATGAATTATTGTGTTAGGGTATCTGCAAACTAGCGACAACTTATTAATATAGGGTTATGTTATACACTTTTTCGTGTTTGTTTGATTTTAGACAAACAAATCAACTCATCTGACATCAAGTATTTACTATCGCCTTAAGTACAATTTATGATGGAAGATGTAAGATGTCACAGTACCTAAAGACAGCAATGCGATCACTATTTGTTTATGGCACAAATAGATAAGACCGAGGTACCCTTTTCTACAGGAATGCAGTTCCGTAACTGCATTCCACCTGGTATATATAAGGTTGATGACCTTACCTGTTGATTTGGCAAGTCAACAGACGTGTGTGGGACTTTCCCGGCGGGTGGCCAAGCATACCCACTAAACCACCTCGATGTCCTGTTTGTCCATAGTTGGGGTGATCTAGGGACTGGGAAACCAAATTACTCCAGACGATCCCAGGACTGCCTGACCAGGTTTTGGGTCGGGTCTTAGCGCCTTTGGAAGATTCCCCTGGACATAAGGGTAATCTACGGACGGAGGGACCTGTAACAACGAGTATCAGGAGCCATTTTAGCACGCAGGCCTCAACGACGGAGATACCCTAGCAGCGAGCCTGGTTTTGAGTCTCACTCTAAGCCCAAAGAACTAAAATATTCAGATAGACGGGTCGAGCGCTAGTAAAAGTCATATGTGCTGCCATGACATGCACACTCACTCTTCAGGCAGTTGACCTGATGACTAATGGACGGTACGAGTGGAGTGAGCTTTGACTTTCTATCACGAAAATACTACGATCAATGTTTGAATGGATGAACAGCTTGGACCTTTCATCATATCTTATCTAGGTTACGCTCTTTTCAAGGTGTCATTGTATTGTGCTCCGCAGTTAAGTAGGTTTTTTTTATATTTAACTCAATAAAGTGGACAGGTAAAGTAACATTGGCCTGAGGTTCTTGCGGTGGATGGTGGGCCGCTACAACTAAGTGGTTGTGCTGTATATCAACCAAGTTAATTCTCAATATTAAATTGCTTGACCAATATAACCAATTGCTTTGTCTATATCTATACTAATATTATAAAGAGGAAAGATTTGTTTGTTTGTTTGTTTGTAATGAATAGGCTCCGAAACTACTGGACCGATTACAAAAATTCTTGCACCTTTGGAAAGCTACATTATCGCTGAGTAACATAGGCTACTTTTTATCCCGGAAAAATCGACAGATCCCACGGGATGCGCAATAAAGGCTTCGCTCAAATACTACTGCACATTCTTGAGCAAGGTTTTGCGGTATTTTTTATCTCGGAAAAACGGATAGTCCCACGGGAAGCGCGATAAAACCTTTGCGTCATAAACCGACTTCCGCGCATATGTAGCCGTAGGCAAAAGCTATGACCCTTAACCCTCTATAGACCCAATCCCGAAATCCACGCAGGCGAAACCGCGGGCAGAAAACTAGTAGAAAATATTTCCGGTAGTGAGTTTTTTGGTAGTTAGTTTCCTAGCGGGGATATCAATTTAATTACCGTCGTTACGCAAAAAGCGGGGACACAATTCTTGACTTTCGTAGTAATAAAATTTTTAAGCGTGCGTGAGTACAACACTGTGAATCCTTGTTCTTGAAAGTTTCCTATAAAAATATCTTGTATATTATATAAGATATTTTTATGCGAAATAATATTTTTATTTATGGTATGTAATGGTTTTAGTTTCTATTAGTGGTTATGTAATATTTATAGCAATAAGTACGTAGGGAAGTGACGACCTCATCGCCCTCTGGTGGGGCATGTGGTGCTTTTTGGGAAGGCCCATTTTGTGATCAGCGAGTCACCACCTACCATATTTAAATCAATTAGGAGGCTTTGAGAAGGTGACCGGAGTTCCATAGCACGGTTTTCATAGCCACAAAAATCGAAATACAATAATCCACAAACGTTTTGAACACTAATGCCAATAGTTTCAGTTCATCTAACTTGGTGTAGTCTTTAGCTGCATTTTTCATGGTACAGATAGAGGTTACACCCAGTTAGTACACTCCACACACTTTCATTAAATTTTGCTTAAATGGCCCGCGCACGCCTTATAAAGGACCGTGTCTTATAAAGACGCGACAATAGCAATAAAAATCTGCACAAATTTTTTTATAATCTTAGAAAGACGATCGCGCCCAAGCACCCTAACGCTTACCAATGTCCTAAAGCATTACTTTGCAAACAAAACTTGAAATGGGTCCGACATGTGTTGTTTACAATACTATCCCTTTTGGGTAATACTCTAAGTGGGATGTGACGTTTCCAAGTTGTCGTTTTGCCAAAATTCTAATATAAAAATCTTTCTCAAAGCAGATACAATTATGGGATAAAAAGGTTTGGGTTTCGACTGACGCCCGTGTGCGAACTACCTTTCTCATCTCCGCGGTTGCCAGACAGACGGTAATTCAATCCTATTTGACGGAATTTAGTTAAACTACGAGTTTTTTTTTGTTCTGTCAAGTGACTGCTTTAAATACATAACGGCATGTAATTTTATGTAGATAAAAAAAATTATTCGGCATTCAATCGATACTTTTGACGGCATTTGGTTAAACTATGCGATTTTTTGTTCTGTCCAATGACTGCTTTAAATACATAAAGGCCTGTAATTTCATGTAGATAATAAATTTTATTCGGGATTCAATCGATACTTGTCGCTTGTGTTCAACCCTACTAATATTATAGACGCGAAAATTTGTACAATAGATAGTTTAAAACTATCTATCTAACTGTGTATCTAGGAAATTTATTCAAACATTTATTTATATTAGGTGTATTGTAGATTGTTCCCGGAAGTCGCTTAGCGTTCCCGGGGGCTCCCTACATGCCTGAGGAAGGCCATCGCTGAGGTTTTTAGTGGGTAGGCCTCCATCTGGAGAGGAGAGTCCCACATAACCGCCGGTTCCCCGCAGCCGGGGAATGCCATTTAATGCATTTTCCTCAACGTGAAAAATCAAAAAGATGTATAACGGAAAATTTAACATACACTTTCACCTTTGTTTATAATATATTATTGTCAAAAATATCATATAACTATATATCTCTTTTAATTAATTAGCTATGGAACTATAGTTTTATAAGTATTTCTTGTTTTTATAATATTATCCGAATGTAAGTTCTTAAATAAATATAGAAAAAAATGATTTTAATGAGACTGTACAATAATATAGCTTATCAGAATAACACATAGACTACATTTTTTATACATCCATACTAATTATAAATGCGAAAGTAACTCTGTCTGTCTGTCTGTCTGTCTGTTCCGCTTTCACGCCAAAACTACTGAACCGATTTAAATGAAATTTGGTACACAGATAGTCTAGAGCCTGAGAAAGGACATAGGCTACTTTTTCATGCAAAAAAGGTTGTAAAGGGTTGTAAAAGGTTGAAAGGAGGGATAATAGATTGTATGGAAATATTGTTAAAACTACTGAACCGATTTAAATGAAATTTGGTACACAGATATTCTAGAGCCTGAGAAAGGACATAGGCTACTTTTTCATGCAAAAAAGGTTGTAAAGGGTTGTAAAAGGTTGAATGGAGGGATAATAGGTTGTATGGAAATATTGTTAAAACTACTGAACCGATTTAAATGAAATTTGGTACACAGATATTCTAGAGCCTGAGAAAGGACATAGGCTACTTTTTCATGCAAAAAAGGTTGTAAAGGGTTGTAAAAGGTTGAAAGGACGGATAATAGGTTGTATGGAAATATTGTTAAAACTACTGAACCGATTTAAATGAAATTGGGTACACAGATAGTCTAGAGGCTGAGAAAGGACAGAGGCTACCTTTTAAAGCAGAAAAGGGTTGTTAAAGGTTGAAAGGAGGGGGTGAATGGTTGTATGGCAGTATTTTTAAAACATATCCTTTCTGTGGTAAATTCGAATATCACGCGGGCGAAGCCGCGGGCGGAAAGCTAGTATATATATAAGGCTAAATAATAAGGGTAGTCCACTCCTAACATTTTATTTGTTGTTTTTTTTTAATTTTTATAATGTGCCATTAAAATACATACAACCCTAAATTTTCACCCATCTTTCTTTTGGTTTTTTTTTCTACACTAGAAATTCCCTAGAAATAATGTATATGGTAAGTCAACGTTTGCCAGGTCAGCTAGTAGGTATCATATCAAGCCCGATTTTATACTCAACTCAAAATTAATCCGTTCGTACATTTCTCACGAATCCCGGAGTCGTGATCAAAGGATCCGTGAACTCATTCACACTCCACTGAAACGATATTGTACGGTTAAACATTCCTTTGGACTGCTAAATTAATAAGCTTATGTTGTTTTATATGTTGCTATTGAAATTGGCCGCGACCCACATACATGTTTTTTTTTAATATAACAAAACTAATATGTTAGGTACTCTTTCACGTAAAAATACTGAATGGATTTTAATGAAACTTCACATCATAGGCCTATACAGACACTTATCGACTTCAAAACAAAATTAAGCAGAAGATAACATCAACATCTTGTACGTGCATACGAAACAAAATAAAAATAATAAAAAATGCTTTACACATGTTACAATTGCTGTTGGAATTTGGGAGAGCCTTCTCAAGAAGAACAGGTAAGAAACTCTGAAGCTCTATTTTTTATCTATTATTTTAGAAGTTCAATTAAAATATCATTGTAATATAAGTAATCATACAAATTAATACAGTTATAGTCGCATTTACGGTCACACACTACTTAGATGTCTACAAGTAAAAAAAAATTGTATAATTAATAAATGTAACGACATTGAGCGATAAAGTATAGATCATACAGTTTAGACTCATTCTTCGCTCCAATTCTATTTTGGACCAGAGCAACACTGTCTCTTTCTGCCTCGTACTTTCTGTATAATCCGTTTCATTCACAAATACTCTCGTGAAACATTGAAAGATAAGTATTGCTTATGAATGTCTCGCACCATATATCTCTATCATCACCCTATCATCTATAGTAAAACACCATTGTTAAATAAATATAGATAATTCATTATCACTTACCAGAAATCACAAGCTTTCCTGTCAACGGAATAGCGAGGTAAAGAAAAAACGCGCCGTTAAATCAAACCAGTGAGTACATTCCAACCCCCTACGCCCCGAACAGATCATCAGTTATCTTATAAGATTTCATACTAAGCATTCAATGCAAACAAATAGGCTATAATGTTTATTCTAGGATAGATATGAATGTAAAATTTATTTTAATGATTACACATTAATTAATAAAATATTAGACAAAATTAAGTTATTTGCAATAGATGTTAAAAAAAAAACGGAAAAATTATAAAATACTAAACCTGCCGCCGACAGTGAGGTAGGACCCAAGCTTTCCCTCAAGATAAGGCCGGCACCACTTTGGCTTCTCGCGCCTCTTCTATTTGACTGGGGTAGTCTTCTTCGCTCTTCTGGGCGAAGGGAACTGTTCGGGGCTCTGTTGGCCCCCTGCAGTGGTCTCCACGCCGGCAGTTACTACTGCCGGGTCATTGGGGGGACGGGGGTGGTCCTCCGTCGCGGCTTCGTTGCTCCGTGGGAGCTGTTGTCTTGCCTCTTCTATTCGTCGCTCTCACTCTCTGAGAGGACGAGGCTTCTAGCATGCGCTCTCCAGTCGGGAGGGCGGGCGTGGTGAGGGGCAATGTTCTGCAGGTGTGGATGTGAGGAACTGACTTTTGGACCCCTTTTATAGGTCTGCGCTGCATCGCCCCTCTCCTGCTCTCACGATGTGCCTATATGGTTTTTAGAACTTAGGCACAGGCTGAATTTAGTGTATAGGTCACGTGGTCAGACCGCTCTCGCCGCATGGAGCCCGATATAACCTCCGTGACACATGCCGTTGCCCCGCCGGGGTATCCTGGACACGTTTCGTGCTCCTTGTTCTCAGCCTTCCTCTCCTGAGGAATAACACCAATGGCAAAGTATAGTTTGGTAAAAAAAATAGTTTAGAGATAGTTTAAGAAGCGGAGAAGTTCAAATGAAAATTATTACTACGTCAAATAATAATATGCTACGGGAAATTTTTGATAATTTTTTTGAAGAAGCTAAGATAATTTTTTCTGCGAGTAAATATATATTTTTCCTTCACAATATCTGATTAAACACGGACAAAGCTGCGAAGGAAAAACTAGTAATCCACAATTTTTTTTTTGACATCTTCTTAAAAAAGGAATAAGCTTCGTCACAGAATATATACATTCATCTATAAGTACTTGACAAAAATATGGGTCCCTGTAAAAATGAGCACGTGTAAAACCTTTTATCTTTTCTTCTCTTATCTTTTGGCAGCTCCGGCTCTTTTAATCTTGCATTTTTACATCAATCTTGCATGCTTATTTAGACATCGCGTAATCTGAAATTGAGCAAATGGGACACGCAGTCCTTTTATAATCTCTCGTCTGTAAAGGATTCGGCGTGCTCTCAAAAGACCTTTTCGTGGTCCTGATTACGTTGATAATATTTTCTGTAATTTTGTTTTTCCATTTATCGGACTGTGAAATTTCTCTAATCGTTCATGTGACTATGAATTTTTGTTGTTATTTGAATTTACTTAATTTGATGACAAACATTGAAGAGCTAGGGGAAGATAAAATATCTTAAATACGAGAAAAAAAAAATAAACTGTTCGTTCTAATATTCGGGCTCCATAAAACTAGCTGCTCTTTCTAGGGGAAATATATATTTATTTATTTATTTAACGATTTATTGTACACAAAAGAAAAAAACAGGAAAATACAAAATTATAGACAGAACAATAGGTGTGGCTTATTTCTAATGAAATTTCTTCCAACCCACCTATGATGAATATATGTGTTAAATGGTCTTTGTATAAATTTAAGAATTAATTTTTATGAATACATAGCGCTATATTTGGTAATGACATAATTTGTTGTTCGTAATGTATGTAAACATACATAAAAGTGTAATGTACAATCAAACTTTTATATATGCGTACATTTATGATTATTCTAATTTGTAAAAGAAGATTTCAAAAAAGAGTTTTTTCAAAAAAGAATTTTCCCCCATCGTCAGAATCGGCCCTGTATATATATATTATATTATATTATATTATATTATTATATTATATTATATTATATTATATTATATTATATTATATTATATTATATTATATTATTATATTATATTATATTATATTATATTATATTATATTATATTATATTATATTATATTATATTATATATATTATATTATATTATATTATATTATATTACTCTTTTGAGTTTCTCGACATTTTTGTCGGTTTTAATAAATATCCCGTCCTGATTCCTTCAGGAAAAAAGATATTTATTCCCCTCTATTTTTTTGGTTATGGTTGTGATGTTTGTGTGTGTGTTCGTTGCAATGTGTGTTGTGCTTGCGGTGTGTGTAATGTATTTTGAGTGGTTTGTGCGTGTGTGTCTGCTGAGTCTGTTTGGTGTGAGTTGTTAACAAATATATTATCTCCTAGTAGTTTACTTATAATTATGCTTGTGTGTATGGCTGCTTGTTTTTGTAGGATGGTGATGTCTATATTCGCGTCTAATTTATCTATGTATCTTTTTAAACTTTTGGCAACCACTCCTGTGGAGCCAATAACTATTGGGGTGACTGTCCCTTGGGTGTTCCACAGGCGGCTGACTTCAGTTTTTAAGAGGTGGTACTTACTAAGTTTTTCTATTTCTTTAGCTCCTATATTATAGTCTGATGGTACTGTAATATCTATTAAATATGTTTTATTGTTTAATTTATCTATATATATTAGGTCCGGTCTGATGTGTGTTACAGTGATGTCGGTGTGTACGGGCATTTCCCATAGTATTTTAGTCGACTCATTTTCTTTTACTTGCGGCTGGATCATTTTCTCTTTCCACCAAAGACTAGAGACTTCTATTCTATGTTTCTTGGCTAAACACCAGTACACGTACTGGACAAGGTTATTATGCCGCTTCACGTAATGAGTTCCCGCCAGTTTATCACATCCTGATATAATATGTTGCACTGTTTCGTCTTTACACGCGCAGAGACGACATTTTCCATCTACTGACTCCTTGAGTATGTCTCGTTGGTGCTGCCGTGTCATTACCGCGTTGTCCTGTATAGCAAATATGGATGATATATTATATTATATTATATTATATTATATTATATTATATTATATTATATTATATTATATTATATTATATTATATTATATTATATTATATTATATTATATTATATTATATTATATTATATTATATTATATTATATTATATTATATTATGTTATATTATAGATATAATGTGAAATTGTTTTTACTTGTAAAGAAAGTTGGGTTCAGACAATTTATCTGAGGCCAGCTTGTAATTGAGGACTCAAAAATTTTTCTTGCTGGATTTTCCCAGTACATGGTCTCGCGACGTAGTCTTGTGAACCAATAGCCAATAGCGTAGCATCTTCGACGTGCAAAAGTGATTGTAAGAATCCTATTGTATTTCAAGAATAATTTTTTGAATTTGATTTGAAATATTAACAAATATTATAACAAGCTAATGTAAGAATAAAAAAAAATATTTCCTACTAGAAATGCGTAGAAAACGTCTATATGATAAACTCGTCGGTTCTCTACGGAGTGCGTGAAAGAGCCGTCTCCTATAATTGTATGAGACGTATTTGCATATAGATTGCATCTGCCCCTTGCGGTAACGAATCCGGATTCCTTCACTTTTATTACAAGCACCCTCATCCACTCCAGTATTATCACATTAGCCTCCCCTGATATTCGATTTAACACCATAATTAATCTGATGGTGACTAAATAAAAAAAGTGATTCCTATTATACTAAGTACTAGCTGGCGATTTCGTCTACGCAGCATTAGTATTTTGAGTAGATTTTAGTAGCTTGGCGTATACCTTTATAATCTAATTGTAGTCTATGTTATTATGATGTATGAGCTGTATTATTATAGTCTCATTAAAATCCATTCAGTAGTTTCAAGTAGTGTCAAATATCCATCCATACAAAATTTCGTTTTCCTTCCTTTATAATATTGGTAGGGATTTCACATAAATAAATATAGAACCTATATAAAATCGGCTAAAATTCTCAGCTTCTATCGAAAACAAATACCCCTTGACATAGAGACACATAGAAACAAGGAATTTCTGTACTGATATAGAGAAAAGTACCTGTTTTCCTATTAACATCCTAAAATATATTTGCATAGAATTAGCGGTGATTTACCGCTGTTAAGACCGCATGCGACCCGAGATTCGTTTTTAAATCTAATTTTGTGCCGCCATAATGAGTTTGGGAATGCAATTTTATTTATGTAAATCGTGGTTTGATGAAACGGAAAATTAAGCGGTTTGCTTTAAGCGTTAAAATTAGTTGCGATATATTTCCATACCTATTCGATATGCTTGGATCTGAGGAGAATTTTACACTAAGTTTCCTAAATAATTCACGAATTTGATACATCTATATATATATATATATATATATATATATATATATATATATATATATATATATATATTATATATATATATATATATATATATATATATATATATATATATATATCACTACATAGTATAAAACAAAGTAGCTTTCTCTGTCCGTACATCGCTATGTATGCTTAAATATTTAAAACTACGCAACGGATTTTCATGCGGTGTTTTTAATAGATAGTAGAGTGATTAAAGAGGAAGGTTTATATGTATAGTAACATAACATACATACAATAATAACATAAGCACCCCACGTGTTTTGTTAAATAATATCAATTTTTCAACTGATTACTACTATAGTTTTATTTTTAATTTTTAATTCAATCAATTTTAAAAACGTGTTTTTTAGTTTTTCAAACTTTAATTTATTATATGCAACGTTCACAGTTTTTTTGTTGAGTATTTAGTAACAGCATTGAACCCGTGCGAAGCCGGGGCGGGTTACTAGTAATATTATAAATGTGAATGTATCTCTGAGGGCCCCGCGTGGGCCTCCGAGCGCCGAGTCTTGGTCGCAGAGATCGGGCGAGATCTGTCTCCGCCGGCATTGATTGCGGCAATGCTGGCGGACGAGGGAGGTTGGAGGGCTGTAGCCTCCTTTTGTGAAGCAGTGATGCTCCAGAAGGAGGCGGCGCCGGGTTCGGTAGCACAGCTGCGGCGCTGCCGCGGGTCGCCGGCGGGCGCGAGACAATCGCGCCCGCGGATACAGCGACCCGGGAGGGACCACGCCCCCTTCCGTGGCCGGGGGGCGTCGTCAGTGGTGGAGATCGGGGGAGGTATTGTAGCCTCCCCCGAGGAGGGCTCCCTGTATCGGCGGGGGAGCGGAGGCTGGGGGTTCCCGGAAGTAGCTTGGTGTTCCCGGGGGCTCCCTACATGCCTGAGGAAGGCCATCCCTGAGGTTTTTAGTGGGTAGGCCTCCGCCTTCTGGGGAGGAGAGCCCCACATAACCGCCGGCTCGCCACAGCCGGGGTATGCAACTTAATGCATTTTCCTCAGGGGGATAAAAAAAAAAGATAGAGTGATTGAAGAGAAAGGTTTATATGTTAACTAGCTGACCCGACAGACCCGTTTTCCTATCAAATGTCATGTTGTCTCATCAAAAGATTTTCCCGCTTTTCTGTTGAAATTTTTCCTGAATTTTCTTTGCTATGAACCTCACGGAGCCCGAGACCTTTCCAACGAATGCAAAACCATGGAAATCGGTTCGTGCATTCTGGAGTTATAGCGTCAGGAAGGAAAACTCGACTTATTTTTATATAGTAGATTTCTTTAATGGATGTTCCATTAAAGAAATACTGTTATATTCGAGGTTCTAATGTGATGTCGTAAATAATATCATTTTTACCGCTTACATTGCAAACGCAGGCTAAACCCTTCGAAATTTATCAAAATAATGTACTTAACAACGTTATCTGTAGTGTATTTAGTGTCAGCTCTGCACCCGTGCGAAGCCAGGGCGGGTCACTAGTATACATATAAAATAACATGAACGTAACACGTAGTAACGTAAACATAAAAACCAAACTTTGGCGCAACGCAATGTAAACAAACTCGGGGCAAAACTGATTAGTACATTCATCGAGGCGGAAAATATTAAACAAAAAATACCGACGCTGGTGAAAGTTGGCGAAGTTGCCGAACTCCGTTAGGGGCCTTTGATAGTTTGCAACTATCGGCCGCCTCAAGTTTTCTGACGTTTGGTCTACGCTATAGGCGGTCGCGGTTATGTCAATGCTAACTTACAATATTCTGGTCGCACGTTGAACAATGTATGTACTATTTGGTAATGTGCTATTGAAGTATTGTATTATAATTGTTAACACCTTATTACATTGTCGATTTAACAACAGTAGAGAAAGACATTTAATTGTACCTTAAAACTCTAAGGTCGATGTTTGTGTGGGAGCGTGTGGCGGTAGAATCGCGAAAGCGCACCCCGCCACACGCTCCGATATGGGCTGGAAGGACACCGGGGGGTTTTTAGTGGGTAGGCCGGTCTTATATCGCAGAGCCCCACTCACGGCCGCGTCACCGCGCCTAGCCAGCGCGGTGACAAGGTGCATAAGGGTGCATTTTCGCCCCGCAAAAAAAAAAGAAAAAAAAAAAAAGAAAAGGTCGATGTTTGTGTGAAGAATGCGAGCATTTGTCATGGTTGTTATTATATTTTTAGCTAGAAGCCGATTTTAAAGATAAAAAAAATCAATCTATTAACACTAATATTTATTTAAAACCACAAATCAAATTAGACAAGATAACACTGCTCATAATATGTAGCAAATTTACACAAATAAGAATATGGAAACAGAATATGGCTCACGTGGCCTATGTAGGCAGACCGTCACGGACTCTAACCCCGAACTCGACTATCAGAATCCCTCCGTACGCCGCGGTAACCTCGAACCAAGTGGACGAGTGACTTCTTTTTTTTTTTTTTCCTCAGGAGAGGAGGCTGGGAATCCATCATGGATACGCAACAGGCAAGCAGGGATGCGTTGATTATGTCGGACTCCTGGTGAATCGAGGCGGCTCGATCCAGCAGACCTACCGATTAAACTCAGCCTAGCCTTGGCCCTAGTGGCCTTATGGCTTGAACGGAATGGTTGGCGCACCCTCAGGAGAGGGCACGTCGGCGCTGCCCTCCGAAGAGGACATATGCGCGAAAGAAGGCTCGGTACGCCAAAGTGGGTCCGGCCTTGAAGTGATGGGGCCTACTCGTACATGTGCAGCAAGCTGCGAAGTATGGACTAGCTAAGGGATGGCGGCGCAGATGCCGCCTCTCGCAAGGCTTGAAGAGCCAGCGTCAATGAGTCGGGAGGGTCAGAAATGACGTGCCTGGGTCGACGATATTCAGTATTACGCGGATTGACTGGGGACGAGTGACTGTGCCAGCCCACCTTATATAGCCCACACGACCATATTTGAGGTTGGGTAGATTGCTAAAAACGTGGCAGCCCGCATTATATAACCCACGTGGCCGTATTGCCAGGTTGAGGTAGGGTAGACTGCTAAAAATATATTACTATCAAAAATATTTGTATGTGTATGTCTATCCGTTACCCTAGATCCCATAACACATGCCTTACAGGGCTAGGCTAATTGATGAATGTGTAAGAAATATTTATTTATTAATATCTTAATTTTGGAGATTTATTTGTAACCTTGTACTTTAAGTTTAAAAAGTAATGCAATAATATATATTTTCTATAACGCTTAAATTTAATAATTTATAAAGTTTTAAATACAAGCAAAAAGATACAATCAAAAATAAAACTATAGAACCATTGTATCAATTTTAATCATACATATATCTATCCGTTACCCTAGATTCCATAACACAATCCTTACTCGTATAAAGCATACTTTGGGCTAGGCTAATTGGTGTTTTATTTAAAAAATTCATGTTTATATTGCGGTTATATAAGTTTCCGCTAATAGCACTACTATGGTATAACACAGAGGTTCCCAAATTTTTTAGCCATGTTTTTCGATTTTGGGTAGACTTACCTGATATCGAATGCCTACATTCTACAAAATTTTATAAACATATACAATAATTGTTTTACTTCATAGATAATTTTATAAGTAATGTATTAGTCTTCTATTAGAATATAGTATAATGTAAGTAAATTGTTACTATCAGTGTATGTTGAGATCCATTATCGTGGACCCCCATTTTTATTCCATGGACTCCCAAATTTATTTTCGCTGACGTAGTCCCTTTTCTGGTTATCATAGACCCCTAGGGGTCGGTATAGATAACATATTGAATTCTATATTAAAGTGTTCTTAGACTATTTCCAACATACCAATGGCAGTTGTCATTATATTTTCGAAACTGTATGTTTGTCATATCTGTAGTTGTTCACAGAAATCCTTGTAATAAGTTATAAATAATAAAGAATGTGTAACATTTGGATTTTTTATATATGTTTTATATGTATTGCCAGTACCAGTACGGAGTGACGCCCAGCTACAAAAAAAAAATACGTTTAATAATCTAAATTCAAACATTGATCAAAAGTGTCTGTTAATTCATATCCGCGTTAGACTTGAACCACAATATCAAACGAGATCAAAGCATGTCACCCAAGACATCTTTAAATGACGAGAAGCGGGGAACATTAAGGTTTTCTTTAAAGAACTCTCTTATTTATTAAGGCATTAGATCGAATTTTCCCTAAATGAACTCCGAGATAAGTTTGTTGCATGGCGATGCGTGAGTTCCTGTCGTACAGATCACCACATAATTGTAAGGAGCATGAGCTTACATCCAATTATCTGAATGTAGCAGGAAATTTGAAGCAAGTCGAATTGAGTTTGATAATGGATGCCTACATATCATCAGCGTACTCGTAAAGCTGTAAATCAAGCTACTTAACCTCTCAACTCCACTTCTCCTGTGTTCTCTGTTCCCAATTTTATTTTGTGTCGGAGCAACATGTCTTTCTCTTCCACTCTCCTCTATCACTCGCTATTCCGACACTCACTCTCTTCTTTAACATATCATCATTCACACAGTCCATCCATCTTCTCTTCGGTCTTCCTCTCCTCATACGCCCATCCAATTTCATGTCCCATATCTTTTCTAGTAACGTATTCTATTTGACCTCTTAACTAATTTCGTAATTTAATTGGCGCTTTTTTTACATCATACCCCTTTTTATTTTTGTCCCCTGAGGAAAATGTATTAAATTGCATACCCCGGCTGCGGCGAGCCGGCGGTTATGTGGGGCTCTCCTCCCCAGAAGGGGGAGGCCTACCCACTAAAAACCTCAGGGATGGCCTTCCTCAGGCATGTAGGGAGTCCCCGGGAACGCGAAGCGACTTCCGGAAACCGCCAGCCTCCGCTCCCCTGCCTACAGGGGAGCCCTCCTCGAAAAATCAAAACTAACTTTATTCAAATTTGACTTTATAAAAAGCTCTTTTGAATCGTCCAGGTTTTTTTTTCTACCTCCCATTCAGGACGTATTTTTTAGCTGATAAGAAGAATGGGCGCGAGTAACTTATCAGCTTTATCAAAAGAAATAACAAAATTTACAATAAATTATGTCGTTAACATACAACTTATATTTTTGTGTTTGCAATTTATACGGGAATACAAATATTTACACTTTAGAATGTAATGTTTCTAAATCAACACCAAGCATTGGCATCATTTAAGTAATCATTGACTTTGTAATAGCCCTTACTCATTAGCGTCTTTTTAACGTGTATCTTGAACTTATGAAATGGCGAATCATTGACTTTGTTATAGCCCTTACTCATTAGCGTCTTTTTAACATTTACCTTGAACTTATGAAAAGGCAATTCAGCTACACTATGTGGAATCTTGTGGTAGTTTTTGTAGCCTGTTCGTTGGAACGGCAAGGCTTATGTATAAACACACCATTCCCACTCTCACACACGCCACGACCCGGGCTACACTTCCCCCGTCAAACATAGAACCAGTACCGTCACGTACCGGGTAAATTCTCATCCTCCACTACACGGCGACCTTGAGCATCCGAGCTATTAGATGGCGTGCTCAATCTGCTTTGACTCTCTTTGACCCGACCCTAACGACCCCGGAACACACTTGTAAAGCTGAACATAGCCATCTGCAGATTCAGTATAGGTCCTTCAAAAGAAAAGTATTCCCACCATATCTAAACCAGCGGCTAGCCAGTCTGCCTTTAACTGAATAAGCGCAATCGTGAATGACCGCGCGATCGAACGAAGCTAGCGAAGTGAGTTTAGCTTGGACGTCAAAGAACTAAGTTTGCTAGATCTAATAGATTAATTTAGTAAAATTATTATTAATAACTAAATTGGTAACTAGATAGGCGATGATAGATGAAAGATTCACAAAAATAAAACTTCTACAAGGATACAATTTGAATAAAAATATTTAGTTTCACATAGAATTAGTTTCACTGCCGTATTGTTATTTTAGATTAAGTCAGACAATTTAAAGTAAGATCTATTGGTGTCGTTTTACAGATTATGTAATTGTTATTTCTATAATTAGGTGATTTCTAGAATTTAATTACCCTGTATTATTATGTTACTATTTAAAATTTGGGGTTAAATAGTTCTAAATAAAATCTAGATAATCTAATGGTGTTTTTTAAAATTCAGTAACCATTCTGCCTTTAAATGAGTGACTTCCAGGATATAAATTTTATGTATATCTCGATATAAAGCAGAATAAAGCAAACACTACTTTTTTGTATAAATTGTTACAGTTTCTATATACAATATTTCCTCTTTATAAATTTGTGTAAATAATTCGACGAACAATATGATGGACAGTATATAGATTTATCATCATAAAAAAACGATGCTCATATACATAGCGATTTATTTGTTTAATATAGTTATTTATTTTTTATATCAAATTACGGATTTTTTAATAATTAATTTTTTTTCAATCTCGAAATCATAAATAAACATTAATCGATCAGGATCTAATCATTCTACATAAGGAAATAAGGGCTAAGACTGTAACGGGAACGCTGTCCAACCTTAAGATTTTCGGCCTATTTCTTTATTACTCCATGAAATTCAAAAAATGACATGTCACGCTTTGCCAGTGTTCCTAAAAATTCATTATTGTTGATTATCAAGATATATAACATACTATACCAAAAACTTTGAAAAACATCTTAATAATTCAGGCTAAATTGTATAAGTTACGAATATTGAAATAGTATAATATTTGAAAAATAGTATAATATTTCAAATATTCAAATATTATACTATTTGAATATTTTTCAAATATTAGATAATGAATATATCCTAATATATATAAATCTCATGTCACAATGTTTGTGCTCAATGAACTCCTAAACTACTTAACCGATTATAATAAAATTCGCACACCATGTGCAGTTCGATCCAACTTGAGAGATAGGATAGTTTAAATCTGAGTGTCATCATCATCATCATCAATTTTAAAAATTCTTTCACCAATAGAAAGCCACATTATTGCGGAGTGTCATCATCATCATCATCATCATCATCATCAGCGGACGGCGCGCGATGGCTTCGGGTTTAATTCAGTTCGCTTTCGTGCTCGCTTCGGGGATTATTAATATTATGCCCAACGAAGTGGGCGCGGGTCAGCTAGTATATATATATATATATATATATATATAGATATTATATATATTTTTTTTATTATTTTAAAAAAATGCGACCTATAGCAGTGTTCCTGTTACAGTACTTGTACTAGTTAATAGGAAATAAAAATATGTGCGATTACTATGTATTGTGAATAAAAAATATTTCAAGTAAGTCACTTCCATATCACAGTAATCCGGTGCTCGACGGTGCGTGGAAGTTCGAAGGATCTGAAACCACTTAGACATCGCTTGGAGCGTCAAGGGCCCATATCAAGTAACTGGATGTTGAATAGGAAACCAATAACCCTGGGTACAATGCAAGCAGAGCTATATGCACAAGCATTATTCTTGGTTTGTATACAAAAGACTTCTATTGAATTTTCGGGAGTTGTTTTTAACAACTGAATCTTAGAAGCGCTATATTTTCTAGTGTCTTTTAAACATAAAACAATCGCCTAATTCGTTTTCACTGATCAACTATTTGTTGAAACGCCTCCGTTAAGAATTCCGCAATAACAAAATATTAGCAGGGAAAAGAAATTATGCAAAAAAAAAAAACATTTTTATAATATCAGTTTTTTTATTTCCGCCATCTTGCCACATCACGACATAAATCAAGTATGGTATATTTGCTAAACGTCACGTCACGTGCGTCGGTTAGGGGATATATACTCATAATGTGTGAGAAAAATATATCCATAAACTTTCAATTCAGGCTATTTTCCGAGCGGGGTCGGGAGATGGCCGATCCCGCTCGAAGAAGCCGGCGCCGGGCTCGGTAGCACAGCTGCGGCGCCGCCGCGGGTCGCTGGCGGGCGCGAGGAAGTCGCGACTGCTACGGCGACCCGGGATGGACCACGCCCCTTCCGTGGCCGGGGGGCGTCGTCGGTGGAGGAGACCGGGGGAGGCAGTAGCCTCCCCCGAGGAGGGTTCCCCTCTAGATAGGGGAGCGGAGGCTGGGGGTTCCCGGAAGGGGCTTGATGTTCCCGGGGGCTCCCTACATGCCTGAGGAAGGCCATCCCTGAGGTTTTTAGTGGGTAGGCCTCCCCCTTCTGGGGAGGAGAGCCCCACATAACCGCCGGCTCGCCACAGTCGGGGTATGCAATTTAATGCATGTTCCTCAGGGAAACAAAAAAAAAAAAATTGTCTATTTTCCGAAATTTGAACAATTTCTTACAAGTAAAAAATTCAAATTCGATGCGTCTGCGCCTTCAAATAGTTTTTTGATTCTCACCCCTATGGTTTTTTTAGTAAAGGGATCAATGAACTACCTATGAGATGGCAAAACTGCATAGATAACAACGGCGCATACTTTAATTAATTAAATATAATTTACAAAAAAAAAATTGACTGTATATTCCTCGCGTACAAAATTCCAATTTCATACGTATGGACATAATATATCCATTAGAAGTGAATATGCTGTTAAAAAAATGTTTACGATAATAAACCTACTTTTTTCCGTATGGCAACACGAAGGGCGTTTATCTAAAACCAGATATTCCGGATAATGCCGAGGACTCATGAATAGTGTATTTGTTATAGTTCACACCACAAATAATAGCAAAGAGATAGAGGATTTGTGATGTTTTGTTATTTTTTATTATAGGCTTTATTTATAAAATCACAAATGTTGGTTATAGAGGGAAATACGATTATCCATATGTGTTTAGTTTATTTTTTTCCCGTTAGAAATGTGATAGTTCAGTGTAAATTAGGGTTTAACATGATGAATTTAAGGCTGTAAGCTCAGTGTCAAATCTGTTTAGCTTTTGGATCACTCTTATGTCGCTTAAAATAACAGCGGTTTTCGTAGTGCGAATGTATAGCTATAAGGAGTCCCGTATCCCGTAAATATTGTATTTTATTTGTATGTATTTTTATTAATCTAGATTCAACATTGATATTTGAAAGGGACTTATTGATATTGTTGGATTCAATGTTAAAAATCCAAGTCAATTGTCACATGTATATATATATATATGTATATACATGATAAATCTATATACTATCCATCATATTGCTCGTCGAATTGTCTACACTAATATTATAAGGAGGAAATCATGTATATAGAAACTGTAACAATTTATACCAAAAAGTAGTGTTGGCTTTATTCTGCGTTATATCGAGATAATATATATATATATATATTATATATATATAATATATATATATATATATATATTTCTTATATATGTATAATATATATATATATATATGTGTGTGTGTGTGTAAAGAAATGACATTTCATTAATTAGCGTATTCATAGGTTATCTGTGGAAAACAATAAGAAAACTTGTATTCTTCTAGAGATATAAATTAATCGTAAAATTTATAATTAAGCAGACGATATTAGTAAACTTTAATTAGTAAAAAGATTTAAGTTGCAATATTGTAACTGTGTGTTAAATAAACAATCTCATTGTATTTTTAGAGAAACAATTTATGGTTTATTTTAAAAAATCCTCAATAATATATCTCATATATATATAATTAACACAAGCCTTCAAAGCTCACTTTGGGCTAGGCTAATTAGTGTAAGTGTGAGAAATAAACATTTATGTATTACTATATCTCGCAAAAAAAGATATGATAAAAACCATAGAATTTTATCATAATTTCTGCATGAACGACCCAATGGTTCGTGGAAAGAACAAAGTAATCAGACCAAAGAGGCCTAATAAAAAATCAATACTACTCAATTTCAATACAGTGAGTTCGTACACTCGTTCCAATCAAATTGAGGTTAAGCGCTTCCTAAACTTAATCCTTAGACCACTCTAAATAAGGTTCAAATGCGGCCAATCGTCCCGGGATGACTTTAAGCTATTTAAAACACTCGGTAATTAAACCTGAGTCTTCTATTAACTCCCAATGGATACAACGGGCAAACTTTTTAATTAAAGAAGTATTGACGTTTCAAGGAAGTTGGAAGTCGGACGAAGATTGATTTCAATCAAGGCGGTAGGTGCTCGATTTATTTGACAAAGGACACGGTCGAATTTCTATCGGTTTCTTTATCGAGCCAGGAACGGAATCGAATTGTATATTTTATGCTAATTAATTCGTCCGGAATATTAGCTTCAGGTTTCAGGTTTGTAGATTTATTATTGGTAGGTGAGAGTGGAATCGATAGAATACGTTGTGCTATGTGATGCTACAAATTTTGCATTGCTGTGATAATTAACTCTCTACGCAACTGTAATATTAGATATATAGATGATATTTTATTTAGTCTACAGACGCAAACTGTCCACTCAAGTCACTAACCATTAATAAGTTACAACCTGAAACATAACATCATATTAAAAGTAAGAATGATTTGTGAGCACAGAACACAGAAAGAGGTTAGAATGGCGAACATGCATCGTTTGTACGGGAGCCGCTGTCGCAGTTTTAAGAAGCCAGCGCTGCGTCTGTAAAGTCACGCATAACCAATCAGGAGAAGTACGCATCGCGCGATAACGAACTGAACCAATCACAGCACTGCACTCACCAGATTCAAATAATTCCGTCTAAAAACGATATTATTACTTAGTGATTGACAAAAATGAAAAATTATCGATATAAAATGTCGATAGCAAATTTAATATTACAAATATTTTTCAATACTGAAAACGAAATATTACATTCATGTAGGTATTTAAAATTTAATAATTAATTTAATTGTTATACCTATACTATAATGATGAAACAAACTTATTAAGTGAAATAGATGTAGGTTGGAAGCAAAGTAAACTATATTCTCTGTTAATCTTGTTTCCATAACAAACATATACAGGCACTTTTTATATGTGTGCGATAGGACATTTTTCCGACATGTTCATACTTTTTGCGATTTTGCAGTGGCTATCTTTTCACAATTTTATAATTTATTATGCCCTAGCTATCTGTAATATCATTCATTTAATACATTTACATATAGTATGCCCAAATTCAATAATAGTTTTATATATTTAACGTATTTTCCTAAAATCTTATACTCAATCTCAATCTCTTTTATTGCTTACGCTGCTATCTCTGTCTAAGGGTTTTTAATCAATATATGTATTATTATTACATACTATATGTTTTCTTCCTGCTATGGGAACCTATTCTATATACTTTATTTATTTCCTAAGCTAAAACTTATCTTTATTTATCAATTATGCTTAGTGCTATTCTTACTATTATTCCGCCGTTTAATATGTTTTATTACTATCTTAATTCTATTATTTTATACATTTTTATTTATTAACTATTCTATCCCGAACACATATTTTAAATTAATTTGATGATAATCTTGAATCAGTAATTTTTTTTTTTTTTTTTATATACCGTACATATACATGGGCCAAACTGGAACATGTTCTTTCATTGTAAAATATCATAATTTTTTTAAAAACAGCAAAAAGCAAGAAGCCTGTTTCGCCGTTTTCACCTACTAAGACCCCTTAAGTGGTGCCTTGCAGCCATTCGTAATAAATTAGCGCAGTCGAAGTTGACGTCTGTCAATCGGAGCCATAATTGCGACAGCTATTCACAGTTTCGAGAATATATACCAAAATATTACAATAAAATTAAATTTTAGAATTAACAAAAACAATAAAAATGTCCTGACAACCGTTAAAACAAAAACCTGTATGTAGGACAGAGAATTATTTACTGGCCTTGAAAAAGTATATATTTATTTAGAAGCTGTCTTTTTGTTTCTTTTTTAAAGTAGTATTTAGTAATTTTTTTGATTTTAATCAAGTCTGTGACATGATTAGAAGTCGGGAATTCATCGAGTTGATGAAATTATATTTATCAAATATATTAGTGCCAACAAAATTTCTTAAAATTTTTGTAACTATAATATCTTTTTAATAATTTTAATTTATCTGTATATTGGTAGGGTAGGCTCAGCCCCTCAGTGGGGACGTATGTGAGTTGTGATGATGATATTAATTATACATGTATTTGGACATATTAATAATATTTCCACGGTCGCACACACCGATTAATTCGTTTAATAAAAGTATAATTTAAATTTAATTAAAACTTAAATAAATACTTGAACAATCTTCCAACAAATGTTCGAGTTTACCACACAATCATTTATTCCTACCAGAATATTTAAAAAATATATTTATCGATAAAACATAATGCGTACGTTTTTTGGTAAGCACAGCACTATGGCCTTTTACTACGTTTATTGCTGTTATTCAAATGCGTCGCTACCGAATTCAGTGTACTACATTACGCGCTCTGAGTAATGTAATTAGACGCATGCGCGTACATAGCCGGCAATGTATATTTTTTAGAAAAATATTATGTGTCTTATCGTTACGATCAAGCTTTGATGATTTTTTTGTAAAACGTTAGTTATTACGATCAAATTTGCTATTTACCGATGAAAAGATATTCCATCTTTAGCTACACTTGAGACCTGACTTCTTGCTTTGCAGGTAATTACAGCACAAGTAGGCATTTTCATTAATAAACGCGCAGCACTTCGTAAAACTCTCTCCGTGATCACTCGTGACTGACTAAGCAACGCGTTCGCATTATTGGCCACAGTCATGATCATTTGATCATAACTGTGGCTCGCGTGCCACGCCTACATAGCCGTTCTAATCTCTTTCTGTGTTCAAATTTTTTGTGGGTATTGAGCATATACCGGACCTTGTAACACTAACTACCAAGAATATAAATAATAACAATCCAAGCTTATTATCACACATTTAGTTACAGTAAACACACTAATTATTAAATTACTAGCTTTCTGCCCGCGGCTTCGCCCGCGTGGATTTCGGGATTGGGTGTATAGAGGGTTAAGGGTCATAGCTTTTGCCCACGGCTACATATACGCGGAAGTCGGTTTATGGTGCGAAGATTTTATCGCGCTTCCCGTGGGACTATCCGTTTTTCCGAGATATAAAAAATGCCGCAAAACTCCTCAAGAATCACTCTATCTATTGATGAAAACCGCATAAAAATCTGTGCAGTAGTTTTTGAGCGAAGCCTTTATTGCGCATCCGTGGGATCTGACGATTTTTCCGGGATAAAAAGTAGCCTATGTTACTCGGGGAGAATGTAGCTTTCCAAAGGTGAAAGAATTTTTGAAATCGGTCCAGTAGTTTAAGCGTGAAGAGGTAACAAACAAACAAACAAATAAACAAACAAACACACTTTCGCATTTATAATATTAGTTGGGATATTACTTAAATTATATATTATATATATATATAGAAAGAAAGAAAAACATTTATTTGTCTCGGTATACAATCCCAACTAATATTATAAATGCGAAAGTGTGTTTGTTTGTTTGTTTGTATTTGTTTGTTTGTTTGTTTGTTTGTTTGTTTGTTTGTTACCTCTTCACGCTTAAACTACTGGACCGATTTCAAAAATTCTTTCACCTTTGGAAAGCTACATTCTCCCCGAGTAACATAGGCTACTTTTTATCCCGGAAAAATCGACAGATCCCACGGGATGCGCAATAAAGGCTTCGCTCAAAAACTACTGCACAGATTTTTATGCGGTTTTCATCAATAGATAGAGTGATTCTTGAGGAGTTTTGCGGCATTTTTTATCTCGGAAAAAACGGATAGTCCCACGGGAAGCGCGATAAAATCTTCGCACCATAAACCGACTTCCGCGTATATGTAGCCGTGGGCAAAAGCTATGACCCTTAACCCTCTATACACCCAATCCCGAAATCCACGCGGGCGAAGCCGCGGGCAGAAAGCTAGTATTATTATAATTAGGTAACTAAAAAGTAAAAAGAGACAAAACAGGACCAAGCTCAGCGCTTAGCTGCAGCATCGCGAGACGCTGCAGCGCTGGTATTCTGCTTGGCCCGCAATAGGTATTCGCACCTCGCGGAGCAATCGGATTACCACATATTTAAACTAATTTACAACCAAAAAATATATAACAAGTAATTGAATAAAAGTAATACACTGCTAAAGGAATATGTCATGACAATAAATTATAATTATGTTGACATATAATAAAATAACTTAATGTGTATAATAATGTATCTAAAACAAGGAGGTAGATCTACTGATAAAAATCAACTTATAAACATACTATTCAATAATTTAACACACTACACACTGTCAACACCCGAATTCATCCCAATGAATTACATGAAAACACCAGAGCCATCAAAACAACTAAGAAAAAAAAAATTAACAAAGTGTCAATGTGAAACGTCCATATGTCAATGTCAGTGGTAATGTTAAATCGAGATAAATAGCTTTGCATTTTACATGGCTCGTAATAACAAAAACAAAGACTTAAAGTCTAGTTTAATTTTTGTTGAGTCAATAAATATTGTTTATATCGAAATTATATATATATATATATATTATATAATATATATATAATTTCGTAAATAATTTAAGTAATATACATATATATCATACATATTAAAATTGTGAAATGTAACTAGACAATAAATTAATTTTTCTAGATCAGGTATGCGATCAGATCACTACCATAGTATAAAACAAAGTCGCTATCCGCCGTCCGTCTGTCCCTATGTATGCTTAGATCTTTAAAACTACGCAACGGATTTTGATGTGGTTAAGACTTAAGACAGAGTGATTCTTAAGACAGGTTTATATGTATAATACATGTATAATATAGTAGAGAACCTCTAGCTCTAAGCAAAACATGTTTGTATTGTCTAATGACAAAAAAACTGTGAACGTTGTATATAAGGACATTTTGTAGTAGGTATATTTACATAAGCAATAACCCGTGCGAAGCCGGGGCGGGTCGCTAGTATATAAATATATTTTTTAATATTACGTCTGAAAAGCCTCACTCAGTCCGAGAAATGTGAGATAATTCGACTATTGTTCTCATTTTTATATATAAACTGGAGTTTGTAATATAATATACATATATTTTTTTCAAATGAGACATTGCGCAAACGTGAATGTGAATATTAGTTTTTAATTAATAGTTTCTACACATATCGACTTGGTTATAAAATAGTTATTTCGCTGCAATAAATATTAATACTATTTTGTAATCTTCTTATATATAAAAATGAATCGCAAAATGTGTTGGTAAGCTCATAACTAAACAACGCCTGTACCAATTTGGCCAATTCTTTTTTGTTAATGTTCGTTGAAGTTCAAGGAGGGTTTTTACAATGAGGAAAATTCGAATAATTATCGGAAATACCCTAAAAACAGCCCTTTTATTTTCCCATGCAAACGTTTTCTATCTAAAAACTACAGTCGAATTGAGCTTTATTGTTATTGTATAAAGTTCATATTGCAAGCACTCACTGTTATCTAAGCAATGAAGGTGTGTTCCTAACATCAAAGAGTCAATTTGCGCTTTATTAACGCTACATATAGTTGAAATTCAATCATATCTATCAAAACAGTGTGCGTGCGTGCGTTGGAGCACAGAATACATCGTTGGAGGATTTAATGTCACGTTCCAAAATTGAATCGCCACAAAATGTAATAGGTCATTTAGACTTTTTTTTGCGATTTGGTTGGCTATGCGACATTATCTATAAAATAATTAGGAACAAAAAACTGTCACTGTACAAATCTTTTTGACAGGACGAAGTCTATCGGGTCCGCTAGTATTCCCATAAATATGGTATAAATTGATTAGGTTTTCAGTGTTACATTGAATTTTTCTGAGCATATGATTCAACAGTTAATTCTTCACCACCTTCCATTACACGGCGATCTTGAGCATCCGAGCCACTAGACAGCGCGCTCAACCTGCGTCGACTCTTTTCGACCCCCTAACGACCCCGGAACGGCGCCGGGGTCGCTAGCAGGCAAGGCGTCGAACCTTCCGTTCGTAAGAATTCCACAAACGCATTCACGGTAAACCTAAACATAGCCATCTGCGGCTTCGACATAAGTCCTTCTGTCGAACCTTCTGTTCGTGCGCCTCCCACAAAAACTCACGGTAAAGCTGAACATAGCCATCTGCTGCTTCAGCATGGGTCCTTCAAAAATTCAATAAATAATAATCTCCCTGTTCTGTATTCAAAATAGTATCTTCACTATAAAAATATTATTTTGCCCCCTTATAATGTTCTACTATTTAAGGCTTGTTTTAATAATAGTCGAAATTAGTTCATTGCCATTTATTTTTCGTTTCTGTGAAAGAAATCTCTGTCGCGTCTTGTCTCCTGTTTGTCACGTCGATGTTTGCGACACAAACGCAGCAGATTGGTGGAGTTAATAACTCAAATTCACCATCACAGCCGTGTAATATAATTAATAGAGAGTTTGTCGCGTTCCTTCGTCCCACCCAACATGCCTCCACGAGGGTTTGCTCCACTTTGTGCTTGAGGCTTAACCCTGCTACGTAGGCTGTCGAAAATATTTCCTTAGAGTAATAAAAATTGATATATGCAACAAATTTTGGTTTAGTTTTTCCAGTAATATACTAATTTTAAGGTTTTTTAAGAATTGTCACTTGTTAATATAGCAACGACTGTTTAACTGTCGTTCTTTGTGGCGCCACGTCAAACATAAATGACTTACAGCACTTCCTCGCGCTTGGTATCAATTAAACTACTACTACCCTCATATTTTTTTAACGAAGTGGAATGCTCCTAACCATCGTACCTGTTGATGGCTAATCAACAGGTGTTTATAGGACTCACCTGGCGGGAAACAGGACATACCCACTAAACCACCTCGATGTCTATTTTGTCCTCACTTAGGACGATCTGGGTACTGGAAACCCAATTCCTCCAGATCACCCTTGGACAACCCGGCCGGCTATAAATCAAATCAAATCAAAAATGTATTCTCAAATAGGATTTTCCAATCACTTTTGAATGTCAAAGATGCTACGCCATTGGTTCACAAGTCTACGGCGGGAGACTTTGTACTGGAAAGAACCAGCAAGAAAACCAGCAAGGGCGTTTTTTTTTCTACCTGTATCATTACAGAGTCGTCAGTTGGAAGCGTTTGGGCTGTACTAAAAGTTTCCGATAACAATAATTTAAAAAATTACAATAATGAAAAATTAATGTTATATTTATGAAAATATTCTGCCTTTGCGTGCAGTACGTTTTCATACGATTGTTAGAATTTTGAAAACATTTGTGACTCTTCTCTTTGGAAACGTCAGCTATATGTTTTTCGTACTCTTCGAAAGCCTGTTCTGTTGATGAAATATCGTAACATGTTCTTCATTTTTGGAAAAGGAAAACGTCACCCGATGACTAGATACGCCTTCTTGCAGAATAACTCATACTGTTCTTTTCCGCTTTCAAAAACTTATTTGTCTGTCTGACTGTGAGGAATCCGCATTGTACAAGATGATACGATGTTTAGCGTTATTTTCTCGGAGTACAGCAATAATTTTCTCTAAACAATTGGATGTCACTTTTCACTGCAGCTATCTTATCTTATATATATACACTGTATTTAGCTAGTATACTACTTTTAAAGTATATAAAAGAAACAAAAATACAGAGTTAAGGCCCGAAATTAATATACATAATAATCTCCTACCATTTGAATGCGAATCGTTTGAACTTTCAGCATCCGCATCGTTTCGTTCACTTAATATTTGAAGGTCTAATTCCATCTGATTTATTTGCATTTTTCTTTTTTATATTTCCATATCAAGTATACTGTCAGTGGTCGACGTATATAATATATATAATAATATATTTGAATGATAGGTCGATTATTGAAGATTGAAATCACATTAAAGAAAAGTACAAAGTGAAGCAAACCTTTTTACGAGCTCGCGAAATGACAAACTTCGGAAGCGTCGGCAAATAGGTATTTGTCGACTGAATTCGGAAGTTTGTAGACAGTGTCTTGTAGTGACATTCATTGGCACCTATTGCTTACACCATAAGGCTCTGTTTCGCTGCACGCTTTGATAACGCTGATAGATCTTGGGATGAATTTTCATAGGCACACTAAAGTTCGCAGCACATACTTGTTATGTTGGTTTTCTTAATGCGATTTAATAAGTTTCTAATCAAATAGCGAACTTGAATGACATATTGAGTGAATTTGGGTGAAGGGTTGGGGTGCGCTATGAAATAACAAAGATTAATAAATATTATGATATTATTGTTGCTTTACTTGAAACGAAATCTATTTATTTTCTTTAATTGTATTCAGCAAGCAGTTTTGTCCATAAGTTGAAGACTTTCCGTTGCAAAAGTCAGCGTCGACTGTACGCTGTACTGTAAGACCAAGCAAAAATATCCAGTGAAAGTTATTTTATTTCCTGAATTGTTATAATCTTCAAATTGAAATAAAAGACTTGAGGCCAATTTCCGTAACAAAATTAGATAAATGTCAGTTGAAATTAAACATTTTCGATACAATAACAACTGTATTATTTGCTAAATCCAACATTTTTGTTAACATTGTAACTTAATTCAAAATATTACTGCTGTTATACTTATATTGTTTATACGAGCAGTTATAACAGATTTTATATATTCTATCAAAATATATAATATATAAATATTATAGCATTGATATTCATTTGGCTGGCACGACAGGACATGGTCCTTGAGTGACAGGCATATGCCGGACCCCGCAGCGTTGGTACCTCCCACAACAAGGGTGAAGGGTGGAAGTTTGGTGAGAACCGCAGGAAGGCGCTGGACGCTAGCAGCGCAGTACCGATTTAATTGAATCGATCTGATAAATAATCCTTGAGAGGTTTTTAACCAACTCTGGGCGTCTATTGGGTGAAAAGGTGATGATGATTTGTAAAGTAGCAATTTTTCGTTAATAAAAACGAAGGAATTGATACCAAATAATAATTATATAATTCTATCAACATTGCTGGACATAAACCTTAAGGATTTTATACTGTTCGTTCCTGTGCTGCTAGATTACAGAGTCTTCCTGCGATCCTCCTCAAATCGCAGTTCCACCTTACAGGTCCCCGACATATAGCTCTGCCAACACTTTGTATACCATCAAATGCACGTAACTCAAGGACCTTTCTGCCTCAATTGCCAGCAGATCTGTGACCAATGTGTCGTCCCCATTTAAGGTTTGTAATTCTTCGGATTATGTAATTTTTACATGTATGTTATTTTGGCTACCTTTTAGACAGCTACTAAGGCGATTTCTACATTACATTATCGTCGTTCTTTCTGGCGAAGTTTTTCCAGCACTTATCAGATGCAGATCAGAGACAGATCTTATTGTTCAAATAGAATTTTTAGAATCACATTTACACGCGAAAGATACTACGACATTGGTTCACAAGTCTACAGCGGAAGACCTTGTACTGGAATAAGCCAGCAAGAAAACCAGCAAGGGCTATTTGTGATCTCCCTGCTTTTTTATTTTTTTTTTGCTGGCTGAATAGTTTGAACCCAACTTCCTTTACAAGCCTAAACAAGTGCACATAATTTATAAAAGCTATAGTTCCATTATGTTCCAATTGCCGACATTTTAATGTTGATTAAAATTGTGAGGGGAACCATTGATTGTCCTGAACTGCTAGGCAACACCTGTATTAGGGTACCTGCGCGTGTGCCTCGTAACAAAGTTCACATGACATTCGGTGTTCCTCTCTCTCGCACCAACTTCAGACAGAATAGTTTTAGGATTAGAGCCAGTAAGTTGTTTAATAGTCTCAATGTAGATGTGGACATATTTCATGATGGTATCCATAGCATCAAAAATGTTCTGTTGGATTTTTTTCTGAAGGAAGTAATCGAATGCATTTTTGTTTTAGATTCTGTTTTATTTATTATATTTTGTACTGTTGCACTCTGTCAAAATATTGTTTTTATACTGTTTTATTAGTAACTGACAGCTGTGTAGTGCAGTGTGCTGATTAACTTGTGGCTATTTGTGATAGCTTTTAATTGGCATATAGTAGTTATTATAGTTGTGTATATTTGTTATCATTGCTGGTAGCTATCCTAATATAATTAAAAAAAAAAGTTATTTACTATAGTCAAAATATTTGGCAAAGTACCCATAGAGTTATTAAAATTAAGCCCAAGCATTGTTTTCTAATTACTGAGATCTTAGTAACAATTTCTAATGAACTTTCAAAATATCACGCATGTATTAGATACATTATAATTTTTCAACCAAAATATTATATAGTTTCTATTACATTGCTATTTTCAGACACAGGATCACGAAAGGACCCCTGTAAAATCTCACCCGGATAATATTTCGGCCGCATGAGCCGTCCGTCGTATGATTTAGTTAGCTCGCAATGTCTGAGCCTTAATAACCTGTACGTCTGGGCGGGAGAATTTATGGGAAGGCTCAGAGCTCTTTCTGTCTACTGAAGAGACAAGTCAGATATATGTATGATGAAACGTTCCATAACTTACGTCTGTTTGGAATTTCTTCGCATATTTTTTAAATTTCTTTTTTACTGAATAAGCAAATAGTTTCCTCAGGTTGTAATATGACTTTCAAAATCAAAATAATCTTTAATCAAGATAGGCCTTTACAGGAATTTATTGACATCAAACATATTAAAGTTCAAAGGCTTACGTACAAGAAAAAAAGATACTCAACACCTACTCGGAAATCAATAGAGACTTTCATAGAACAAACAAGAAACTTGAAAGTCAAATTCTTTATCACCTCTTTTTTAAAATCATAAAATAAAATAACTTTGATACTAAGATCCATATTACAGAATGAGACTCGAGGCATTTCAGTCTATAATACGAGCCTCAGTGACACAATACCGCATACAGAAGACATACGGAATGTGGAAAATGCTATTACTTATAACCATGCATTTGTGGGTTGAATTAGTCAGATTATTAATGGGATATTAAACCAAAGGGATTTTAAGGTCAAGTTCGGGAGTCACTTGGTGGACAAAGCCAAACTGGCGAGCAAAAAGTTAGGCGTTTTGAACAGTGCCAAGTGTTACTTCACGCCTGGTCAGCGGCTTGTACTTTACAAAGCGCAGGTTCGACCACAAGTGGAGTACTGCTCCCATCTCTGGACAGGCGCTCCCAAATACCAGCTCGACCCACTTCACTCCCTTCAGAGACGAGCTGTGCGAATCGTTGATGATCCGAATCTGACAGATAAATTGGAGTCATTGAAGCAGCGGAGGGAGTTTGGAGCCCTTTGTGTGTTCTATCGGCTCTTCAACGGGGAGTACTCCGAGGAACTGTTTGACTTGGTACCAGCGGCACCATTCTATCACCGTACCACTCGACGCCGCAATAGACTTCACACTTTCTATCTGAATCCGTTCCCGTCTAGTACGGTACGTTTCCAGCGATCATTTCTTCCACGGACATGTAAGCTGTGGAATGATCCTCCTGTTGCGGTGTTACTCCTGCGCTATGACATGTCCCTCTTCAAACGAGGCTTAAAGAAAGTAATATTATCTCGGTAGGCAGCGGCTTAGCTGTGTCCACCCTTGAGATTGCTAAGTCCATGAGCTGCAGTTAACACTTAACATCAGGTGTGCCGCTTGCTCGTCTGCCACGTAAGGCAATAAAAAAAAACGATGTCAAATTACTTTTGATATAAATGACATTTTCAATTCAATTGCGCAAATAATTTGGTCTTGTTTCAGTCGCCAGATCTTAATTATCAATACAATCAAATGTTGCAATTAGTTTATCAAACGCTACCATATCTGTCGGTCTATAGAATTGAACTCAACACCGGTGTTACACAGGGCGACCTAATATTGTTGATTCTAGCTGTGCTGGACGATTTGCTTAAGCTTTTGCACTATAAAGTATCAGAAATCATTATAGACGGCCAAGTCAAAGGAATTTAAAATAAAATTGGGAATGATGCTCGGAGACTTTAGTAGAGTTTCTCAACAACTGTGTCTGCATGCTGAAGAAGTACAAGATGAAACTTATGTAGGATTTTCTAACAAATTCTTTTGAAGGTTAAAAGCTACAAGTTAATAAAAAGGTGAACCAGAGACAAACAGTTTAACTAGGTACGTCAATCGACGAACCGAACTTAGGTCATTCACAGTAGAGACTCAAGTGTTTTTGCTGTTGGTACAGATGACATATGGTACCGAAACTTGGCCAATTACAATGGATTCTCTAAGGATATTCAAATTGACTGAGTAATGCTCGTTTCTTAGAATACAAACATCACAATACTCTTGTTTCTGTCTTTATATATTATAATATATTACAAATATAATTATTATTACACCAAATTACTTGTTCAATCTATCATGGCGTCCTCGATGGATTACTGTCCTGTCTTATGACAAATAAAGCAATATCGACGAGTCGACATTAAGTCTTGATTGAGATCTCGTGTATAAAAGATATATTTCCTTAGGCTTTACTAAGTACATATAATTGTTAGAATAGGTGTTTACCTATGAAATTGCCAGTTTGTATCGAGATTTTAAAGTTTGCTTTTTCTATACTAACGTTTTATTTGATTATATATAAATGACCAAAAAAATATTATATTAACTTTTACACGCACCTCAACATGTATTAAACGAACTAGAAGTGAAATTTAAAGGCAAGAAAAATTGCCAGAATCAGGAAGTTACTAGACAGAAAAGTACAAAATCATAAATCCATAAATTGTTTTCACTTTCAAGATTTCTTTAAATAATTTTAATAATCAATATGACTGGGCAATCGTAATCATACTTATAGTAATAATAAAATAACAACTACAAGCCACGTAATATAAAACTTATTAACTTAGAATTACGAAAGAAATAAACAGCAATTTCATAGATAAAAAATATAATTATTTACATAGATTTTATAGTGTATATGTTTCACAGATCATATATAAATGTGTTATATCTATATTTTACTTTCCTTAGATTTAAAATATCAGCATTTGTTTACAAATTCTCATTTTTATTTTTCTAATTTGCTTTAACAGTATGAGCTGACGATTAGAGGTGGTCTTTCACTCACTCTATGTCACTTTATGTTAGTTTTTAAATAAACTTCATGTTATTTTCTCATATTACGTAAAAAAGAAACAAAATCCAAAGTCTGCACCAACAACACAATCCCAACATACCCAAATGTTCGTTAAAACCCGAACGTGCTTCCCAAACTATTCAACCACTCTGCGGTAAAAATGGCGCCGAGCACCCTTTGTAATGTACAGGGGGAACAATAACGTTAATCCCCCAAATAACCTGCCAACAAAACCTCACCCTGTGCGACTAAGTTTCAATTAAACAACCCCCGGTCTACACCATTCGTTGAGGCTTTATCTAAGCTGTGTCCCCTTTATACGTCACGACCCGATTAGACTTTGGCGATTTACTGCAAATATGGCACACATATTTCAATCCGTTATCTAGGGATTGAGACCAACAAGAGTTTTACTGCTCGGTCCGGATAGTGCTAGAGATTGTAATCATGTCTTTATGTTATTTATTGTTATTTATGTTCAAATTAATAGTACATCTACATCACCATCATCATCACTTCAGCGCCGCCCACTGCTGGGCATTTTAAGCACTTCCTAACTGATCATCATATCGTTCGATCCTGCGCTGCATGCTTTCAATGTCTTCATGCGATCATCATGCATTTGTCGGCCTATTTTGTAGAAGGTCTACTAACGCCGTGATTCTCGGTATATCCTCTTTTTCTTCTCAAGAGAAAGAGACTGACAATCCTGATAGGGAGCACGAAACTTGCCCAAACGATATGACACACCAAATTAACTCAGCCCAAGATTTGATCCTATTGAACTTATGTGAGTGAGAGCGACAACTTCTCATGAGAGGACAAGGTCCAGCGCTGCTCTATGAAAAACCGGTAAAAGACGCGGGAAGACAAAGTAGCACCGGCTGTATCATGGTTGGTGATCATAATTCGTTAGTCATCATAACTTTCAATTATTATTTATGACGAATATTACGAATGTAATGAAATTTTTAACATATTTTAATGTTTTTAAAGACAGAAATAGACATCAAATATGTATACTTACTCATATGTTTAACCTAGGCAAATACCCAAACAATTTACTTTTTACAAAATAAATAGAGATTTTATTAGTCTAGATTAAATATTAATTTATAAATCTATGGTCGACACTGGTACCCCTATAATATATAATATATTAATATAATTAATATATACTCCATATCAGAGTCAAGCATTGTTGAATTATTCTTATTTCGGGATATTATAAATTAAAACCACCGAATTCTACATCACGTTAATGCATTTTATTCCTTTTTAGTATTAGCTGTCAAACATCTAAAGAGGTAATAACATAAAAATTATGTCATAGACAAGTATAATAAGTAAACATGAAGATGGATTTAAATTTTATTGTACATGCATTTTCCAGTTAAGATCGGAGTCTATGTTTGAAACTAGAAAACTGAATGAGGTCACAGTTTCTAGATTTTCACCATTGTAGTTGATAACCTCATTCAGAGGCACGGTACTATATGAGGAAACTTTAACTGACTTACGTTTATTTCTAAATCATATTCGTTGAGTCAATTTGTAGTTAATTTCTGTATTAGACGGTTATTGACTACTCCTCAAATTATACTGGTATATCCTCAGCAAAGATCACAAGAGTAACGCGTGCAGGAAAGTATTAACGAAAATCGAAAACGCTAGGGAAGTATGTTTGGATAGTAGCAAAGAGAAAATTGTTGTCTTTGTATATCCCTATGGGACAGAGGTATAGCAGTACATATCTGTCTATATCCTCACAGAAGAAGTGGGAGGTCTGCTGGCTGGTACAGCAAATGATTCATCACGCAATAGTTGAAATAGGTCAGCGCCAATCACACAACGCTGAGTTTGCTAAGCCGAGCACTATAATGGCGCGTGCTGACTATCGTCAAAAGTGTTGCAGAGAAGACACTACAACATTTCTCTTCGAATCGCGACCCTATAGTTACAGACATTTTAATACCCAGATAAGAAAACTTAATAATTACTACTTTTTGGGAATATTTTTTTTCCTGATTTTATTGGTGGTCGTGATATATTTGCGCTGTAACGTGCATCAAAGTCTGATACTTTAGAGTTTTCTAGTAATGGCATTCATTTGCCTCCCTATTACTGGAATTCATTGGTCACCTGACGGTAAGCTATTACCGCCACTCAAGGACACCCACCTCCATGCAACATTCGAAGAGTTGCAAGTCCGTTGCCGGCCTTTTGATTTTTGAATGTCGCATCCGTTAGAAATACCACATGTGGCAATTCTTTCCACAGCTTCGTAGTGCGAGGCATAAAATTTCTGCAAGACTCCTGCACTGTTGTGGACTGCCAACCCTATAGATAATGAAAGTGAATATTTTAAAACGATGGCGAAAACTGGTGGCAGGAATCAATCCAAAAGATTCCTCAAAACATCCCTCGTAATAAGCAATAGATGGATGCATAATGAGGACCCGAGGCTCCAACTGAGTTTAGTCGATAGATTATCCCGGTCGAGCCGCCTCGATTGGATCGGAGTCCGACATAATCACTGCATCACTTGCGATGTTATCCATGAGAATTCTCAGCCTCTCTACTCTAGAGGGAAAAAAGGAAGAACAAATTCATCGTGACATTAGGTTTCTCAAGTTCTTATTTTAGTTCATACTTAGTTCTTATTTAGACAGTTTTTTAATCACCGTTTACAAAAATAGTAAATTACCTAATACTGTTTACTTATTGATAGATACATTTAAATATTTTAACTTGTAAAAAATATTAACAGAAAATCGTAACGTGTAAAAGTCGTCAATGTAAGCTCATTTTCTGTAAACGCCTATGTAGATGCTTCGAGTAAATAGATTACAGGATTTATTCCAGGGCTAAGGTAAGATAAATTTGATGAAGAGTGGCTCCTAATGGTCCAACGAACAATGCTTTGCCGGTAACAGCGTGTATTTAAAGGTGAAGGTTGAACAGCCTTTGACTCCTTGATGTGGATTATGCATTATTTTATGAGCCAAACTTTAGACAACCTTAATATCTTTTTGTTGTGATTTCAACGACAATACGCCTATTGCTGGAAATAATTCGTAGAAGGGTATTTTTGGATCATCGACGACGAACTCTGTAGTCGAGTGGATAGTACACCGGTTTCAAGGTGGTGCCATGGTTGAGGTTCCGGTTTCGAGTCCCGGCGGGGGCAGTCCAAAATATAACGATAAGTGTTCAGCGCAGACAAAGTTGCGGTCACCAGCTAGTAGAACATAAAATAAATCCCTACGAAAATGATGATCCAGGGTACCGTCCCCCGCTCTGGAGAGCGTGGGGTTTAGTTCAAAGCCGATAAGGTCCCAGGACTTCTGCTCGACCAAAGGCTGTAGGTAGTGTTTAGTTGGTAAGCAAGCCTTCTGCTGGAGTCCAACATAACTCGCCATAGACCGGGCGCGGGTAGTATCCGGCGACAATACGCCTATTGCTGGAAATAATTCGTGTAAGGGAATTTTTGAATCATCGACGACGAACTCTGTAGTCGAGTGGATAGTACACCGGTTTCAAGGTGGTGCCATGGTTGAGGTTCCGGTTTCGAGTCCCGGCGGGGGCAGTCCAAAATATAACGATAAGTGTTCAGCGCAGACAAAGTTGCGGTCACCAGCTAGTAGAACATAAAATAAATCCCTACGAAAATGATGATCCAGGGTACCGTCCCCCGCTCTGGAGAGCGTGGGGTTTAGTTCAAAGCCGATAAGGTCCCAGGACTTCTGCTCGACCAAAGGCTGTAAGTAGTGTTTAGTTGGTAAGCAAGCCTTCTGCTGGAGTCCAATATAACTCGCCATAGACCGGGCGCGGTAGTATCCGGCGACAATACGCCTATTGCTGGAAATAATTCGTGTAAGGGAATTTTTGAATCATCGACGACGAACTCTGTAGTCGAGTGGATAGTACACCGGTTTCAGGTGGTGCCATGGTTGAGGTTCCGGTTTCGAGTCCCGGTGGGGGCAGTCCAAAACATAACGATAAGTGTTCAGCGCAGACAAAGTTGCGGTCACCAGCTAGTAGAACATAAAATAAATCCCTACGAAAATGATGATCCAGGGTACCGTCCCCCGCTCTGGAGAGCGTGGGGTTTAGTTCAAAGCCGATAAGGTCCCAGGACTTCTGCTCGACCAAAGGCTGTAAGTAGTGTTTAGTTGGTAAGCAAGCCTTCTGCTGGAGTCCAATATAACCCGCCATAGACGGGTGGTATCCGATGTAAGATTGTCCGAGCACCAGGATTATTAAGACAACTACAAAAGTAGCGCACCCCTTATGAGGATTCACTACTATACCCTGTGGGAAAAAAAAATAATAAAATAAATGAAAAATAAATAATTTTCTTACACCAATCAGCCTAGCCCTAGTAAGCACTGTAATGCCATATATAAATATGCTCCATATAAATATCTATTTACAACCATGACTAAGGTACAAATCTCGTATTCATGACACAATCTGCCCTCACCTGGATTCGAACCTGGAACCTCAGAGAAGGCGACGCCTTGAACGGTGTCCCAACCACTCAGCTACGGAGGTTGTCAAAAAGAAAGTATAGATTGCAAACTCCTTGCATTTACTAAGGCTTTAAAAATCATAGGGTATTGTTTGCAACGATAAAAAATAATATGTTTGTTTGAAATTTCTTAAATAATGCATATTTTTTTTATAGTGGATCTCTTCAATTATTATATTTTGCAATCAATAACCATCCTCAGTCCTCATTAAAGTAACATTTATTTAATAGTTTCAAAAAGTTTGCTTTCTTTTGTCAAATTAATAAGGAAAAAATTTGTATGGAAAAAAGCAAGCATAATTCATAAAATCGCAATACTGAACCGCAATTTAATGGGTTAACAAAATAACATATTCTTTTCTTTAATATCACACAAACATCAATAGTTTAATCACCGTCAAAATACACAACAACACACACAGTACACACTTCAGACACAAATTTAATTTAGCGACAGGAACAAGAAACCCTCCAACCGCATTTCAGTCTAGACACCTTTCATAGCGAAGTTATTACCGAAAGCCTTCAAGCTCGGAGGGTTTGGGAAATTTCGTTCAGTATAGACGCAGCTTTCTGCAGCGGAGATTGACGAAAGGGTAGTGAAGATAATACTCATGCGTGAAAAATGTTTGAATTAATTTTTTTACATATACGTTTTTATTTGATGGTGAGGGTAGTCAGTTTATCTGGACTTCTATTTGGAAACCTTTATTTGTTACTAGCCAGAGTCTGCAACATCATCTGCGCAGGATTAGTACCTTTATAAGTTGTAGCCTATATGTTACATTCATATCACCATTAGAATAAATATTATAGTCTATTTGTTTGTACTAAATGTTTAGTACGAAATCTTATAAGATAACTGATGCAAATGGCGTTACTTTGCAATAATCTAAGGGCGTAGGGGGTTGGAATGTAACCACTGGTTTGATTTAACGGCGCGTTTTTTCATCACCTTGCTATTCCTGTTACAAGCAAGCTTGTGATTTCTGGTAAGTGATAATGAAGACGAACATTATCTATATTTTATTTAACAATGGTGTTTTACTACAGATGATAGGATGATGATAGAGATATATGGTGCGAGACATTCACAAGGTCATCATCCTCTTGCCCATTTCCCATTATCTGGGGTCGGCGCAGTAGATCTTTTTCTTCCATTCCTCTCTATCAGCCGTCATTTCCATGCTTACTCCTTTCATTCTTATATCATTCTTCACACAATCGATCCATCTTTTATTCGGCCTTCCTCTGCCCGTGTATCCCTCCACTTTCATATTCAACATTCGCTTTGTGACATGACTTTTATCCCTCCGCATCACATGTCCAAACCATGCTAATCTACTTCCTCTCACTTTTTCTACCACTGGCGCTACTTTCAGGCCTCCTCTTATGTACTCATTCCTTATCTTATCCATCCTTGTCACACCACACATCCATCGTAACATTCTCATTTCATTTGTATGCAATCTATTTTCATCCTTCTTCTTGACGGCCCAGCATTCACTTCCATACATGACGACAGACATTCACAAGGTATACATACATATATGCATGTACATACTTATCTTTCAATGTTTCACGAGATTATTAATGAATGAAACGGATCATACAGAAAGTACGAGACAGAAAGAGACAACGTTACTCTATTATCTAAAAATCATGAGTAAAGGCTCTTAATTACTATAAAGTTAGTGATTATCTCAATGAACACACAATATAACACAAGAGACAGTTTTCATTGTGCCATGTTTGGCTCAATGTCGTTACATTTATTAAATATACAATTTTTATTTTACTTGTAGACATGTAAGTAGTACGTGCGACTATAACTGTATTATTATGTATGATTGTCCTAATCTAAGTATCATAATGATATTGTAATTGAACTTCGAAAATCATATATATAAAAATGAATAGCAAAATGTGTTGGTAAGCTCATAACTCAACAACGCCTGGACCCATTTGGCCAATTCTTTTTTGTTAATGTTCGTTGAAGTTCAAGGAGGGTTTTTACAATGAGGAAAATTCGAATAATTATCGGAAATACCCTAAAAACAGCCCTTTTATTTTCCCATGCAAACGTTTTCTAAGTAAAACGTACAGTCAAATTTAACTTTATTGTTATTGTATAAAATTCATATTGCAAGCACTCACTGTTGTCTAAGCAATGAAGGGGTGTTCCTAACATCAAAGAGTCAATTTGCGCTTTATTAACGCTACATATAGTTGAAATTCAATCATATCTATCAAAACAGTGTGCGTGCGTGCGTTGGAGCACAGAATACATCGTTGGAGGATTTAATGTCACGTTCCAAAATTGAATAGCCACAAAATGTAATAGATCATTTAGACTTTTTTTGCGATTTGGTTGGCTATGCGACATTATCTATAAAATAATTAGGAACAAAAAAACTGCCACTGTACAAATCCTTTTGACAGGATGAAGTCTGTCGGGTCCGCTAGTAATAGATAAAAATATAGAGCCTCAGAATTTCTCACCTGTTCTTCTTGAGAAGGCTCTCCCAAATTTTGTTTCGTACGCACGTACAAGATGTTTTTTATATTCTGCTTAATTTTGTTTTGAAGTCAATAAATGTCTATATAGGCCTATGATGTGAAGTTTCATTAAAATCCATGTAACAAACATCCACACTTACAATCTTTAGCGTTTACGAATATAATATTGGTAGGGATAAAACGTGGGGTCGATAATACTGACACTGTTTTTGATTATAAATATATGAAAAAGTTATGGTATCTTTTCTTTTTCAGCCAGCCTGCCTACCATTTTGATAATTCTTTTCTCTTTAATTTCAAGTCTTTTTATTTACATTTAGTCATAGCCTCTAAATTTTAAATTATTTGTTAAATACATAGTGTATTTTCAATATTATCTTTCTTATTATTGAATATGTAATGTTATGTAATCTGTGCATAATTTAAATTTCGCGCCTTCGAGCAACTATCTTTTTATCTCTTTACTCTATTTTATTTAAACTTTGGTCGCCCTCACGATTTGCCTATATGGTTCTTAGAACCTAGGCCAGGCTGAGCTTCCCGGGATGGACACGCCCCTTCCGTGGCCGGGGGGCGTCGTCGGTGGAGGAGACCGGGGGAGGTAGTGTAGCCTCCCCCGAGGTGGGCTCCCCTCTAGGCAGGGGAGCGGAGGCTGGGGATTCCCGGAAGTAGCTTGATGTTCCCGAGGGCTCCCTACATACCTGAGGAAGGCCATCCCTGAGGTTTTTAGTGGGTAGGCCTCCCCCTTCTGGGGAGGAGAACCCCACATAACCGCCGGCTCGCCACAGCCGGGGTATGCAACTTAATGCATTTTCCTCAGGGGAACCAAAAAAAAAAGGCCAGGCTGAGCTTAGTCGGTAGGTCACGTGGCTGGATCGTTCCAGTAGCGTGGAGTACGACATAACCTCCATGACACTTGCCGTTGCGGGGGTATCCTTCCACTCCAGAGGAAAAAATAAATTAACTTAATTTTTTACTTTATCAACTCTGTGACATACGTTCGCTCATTGATTTTTAACCCCCGACGCAAAAACGACGGGATGTTATAAGTCTGTGAGTGTGTTAGTGTGTCTGAGGCAACGTAGCTCCCAAACGGATGCTCCGATTTTAATGCAGTTTTTTTTTGTTTGAAAGGTATATCCGTCGAGAGTGTTCTTGCTATGTTTGGTGGAAATTGGTTCAGGTCAACAGGTCGTTTGATAGGAATGTTACACGCACAGTTTGCTTGAAACGTATGTGGGATCTGACATTTGAAACACTAATGTCTTCTGAAACCACTGAGCTGGTCTGCTGTTAGGGCTCGAAGATAGGAGACATAACATTGGATTGCCTTCTAGTAAACCCATTGAGTTTGGGCTTGTTGAATTTGTCTTGACTGGTTCTCTTGATGTTTCTAATTGACGAGGACCTGATGCTAGAAATGAGATGTGGCAGATGAAACCCTGGAATGCCGGAATGAAACGGATAAAGGCTCTCACAGACTCATGTGCAAGGTACGTAGGAAAATCGCACGCTAATTATTATTAGAACATAATGTATTTTTGTAACCAAAATATGTACTAAATATTTCTACAAAACATAAAAGAGATTAAATGAAAGAATGAATTATTATGGAGCTCCTTCAAAAAGCATAAAATAAAATATTTTATTAAAATTTTAATAAAACCCCCGACACAAAAAAAGTACGCAATTATTATAACAAATGGTTAAAAATGCTAAACCCTATAAAAAGCAAAAAATAACTTTGAATACTACGTAAGTATAAACTAAAGCGTGTCAGACTATCTACTCGGAACTTTGTGCACCTTTATGTCGGAGGTATAACCGCTAATTTTGAACTGCAAATGGTTATCTTGGCCTGCTGTTGACCGTACGTATGAATTAGAATATATGGATACATTTTCGGTATCATAACAATTTAACGAGATTCACATTTTATTTCGTCCATCTCACATCGTATCATCGCAATTCTGACTTATCACCGGCCACCGAGCTCACTGAGAGCCCCTTAATAGGGTTTTGATATCGTATGGCGAACACCGCGGCTCCAATTATAATACAACCCTTTGAGACTGGATTTACCGACCGGACGTATTGTGGCGGTGCAATAACTTTATAACTTCGATAAGCTTCGAATATATAGGAGAAGCGAGTAGTCGTTTTACAGGAAGAGTTACTACATCTATTTAAGATGGTATATTGTTGTAGTGCATAAACTAGTTTGTTATAGATCAGATATTTATAGTATATGTTTGAACTTAAAAAGAGACAACGAATAAAAATATTGTACGATAAAACGTTGTTCTTGTTATTATTATTATTATTCATATATTTAATTTATAATATTAAATTTAAGTTTTTATACAATATAAATATATAAAAGAAACATAAATACTATAAAAAACTTAGACCTAGTATGCCGCCGGCAGCGAGACAAGGCCCAAGCAAATCGATGGTTAGGGTTGCAGACAGAGAAATCTCCGGACAATACGTGCCGTGTCGAGAATCACCGCTTTTTGTATCCGGCCCTTGATCCATCCGTCAAGCGAGAGCCTCTTAAGAAGTTGATCGAGACTCTTCGCTATCAAGCCATTAGCAGACACAACTATAGGAACAAACGGAATTGTCGAATCAACATCCCACATGGCGGTTACCTCGTATGCCAAGTCAAGGTACTTACTGGCTTTGTCCTTCTCGGCTTTTACGAGGTTCTCATCATGAGGGATGGTAATATCGACGAGCATTGCACGGCGTTGGGAGCGGTTATTATTATTATTTAAAGGAATTATGAATATTGATCCGTTAAGCGGATGAAGATGGTGATGGAGAATGATGATGAAAGAGATAGATCTCTCGTTGGATACCACACTTGCTTAGCGACGACCAAAAGGCAGCCCGTGTTAGTTGGTGTCGCAAAACTCTGCAGCGATTCAATAGATGAGAGTCCAAGGCATGCTTATGATAATAGGTTAGTGGTGACGAGTCTTATTTATTTTTATTTATTTCGACACAATTACAATTGTGTACAAAAAAATGTGTTTAAATTTAATACAATTGTATTAAATTTAAAAGTTAGAACCTAGATTGCAATTATGTACTTTTTTATTGAATATTATTATTATAGGTACCAATATTATTTATGGTTGGTATTTATTTAATGGCTGGTTCATTATTTGTTTAGCATAAATATCTCTCAAAAACGCCGTCACAGACTGGTGGAATATATCCACTTCATTGTGGATTTTATTGTAATTCCTGCACACCAGATACGATGGATCGTTGTAAGAAACATTATATGTCAATAGTGGCACGTGAAACAATTTTTGATTTCGATGTCTACCAAACGTAAGCTTAATCTGATGTAATAATTCACTTGTATCCCTAAATGAATTTACAGCTTTGAATAGTACCTTAGTCTTAGATATATGCTTATATAGGATATCTCAATAACCAGCTATAGCTCCTTGTGTACACGAATGTATGTCTCAGTAAAACAGCTATCACTCCTTTAGATCTTCTTTATTTTACATCAACACTATTACATACAAGTTATAACCTAGGCAACTCACACTAACCGTCCGATCGCTACCAGTGCTCCGAACAGAATGCGCCAATTCACGTGGTTGCGTTCCGTCAAGACTACACGCCGTTTTTGTGTTGCTAGTATAAAAAAAACAAATGTCACGTTCCGAAATACGGTAAAATAGATTAAATCTTATAAATGTTGCGTTCCGAAATACATCAAAAATAAATTAAACCTTACACTTACGATCCTAACACTAAGCAGCAGTCTACTGTCTGGGTCTTTCAGGATGAGATAAAACTGACCAAGGTCATACGCTCACGGAGCAGTTAAAAAATAATGGTTGCCCGCTTTGTGGTAAGGGGTGGTACCACTGTATGTTTACCAAAAGTCACCTAATTTAGCAAAAAAAAAAAACAATCTAACATGTCGTATGACACTGCACCATGACAAAGCAAATTCGCACACCGCCCGACAAACAAAGATGTTTGTGAACATCCGAAATGTCGAAATTTTAGAGCATCCGCCTTACAGCTCTGACTTAACCTCTATTTTTTTACGTTACCCAATAATTAAGCAGTCTTCGTGGTGAACGTTTCAGCTCACTCGAGGAAGCTGTTGTTGCATACAAATCGGCCATTTTGACTACCCCCACTTTGGAGTGGAATAAATGTAATAACTGATTTGAACGCATACGAAAATGTGTTAAGGAACGCGGAAAATTCTTTGAAAAACAATAAATGATAATTTGTTAGATTGCCTATACTTATTTCAAACGACACAACTTAAAAGGCAGCCCTCGTATTATTTGTTTTGTTTTGTTATTGATGTAGGTATCGTTGTGTGGTCCAAAACAAATGTATTTCATTCTGTATATGTGAGGAAGATAGGTTTCAACAAATTTCGAGAAATTGTTTTTCATTAAAATTTTTCGTTAAAGTATTTTCAAGGCGTATTATTTTAGATATAAAAAATGCAATTGACTAACTTGTGATACTTTTAAATCGCGAACGCTACATAAAATCTAATCTATCACTTGAAAGTCTCGACACCGATTGACATTAGTCATAGATTAAAATTGACAGTTGCGAATCCCGACATTTAGCCGACCGTACCAGCCTTCAGTACCAACAAATCAGCTCCCCTCTACGCGGGGACTGGGAGACGTTAAAACAGACATTTGTCTTCATAAATTCGTCAAATTGCTATCAATCCTCGTAGGCTCCGTTATTTATAGACCCTGCTAATAAACCATTCGTCTCGGGAGAAATTTCGCTGTATTAGACCAGATTTTAGATGAATTTTAAAGGTAAAGTCTATGTAAAGTCTGACAAAGTGCTCGACTTTGTCTGTACTCAAATTAGGTTGCTTATTGCTTGATTTATTGCAACAATAGGTCACTAACTATCTAACGTTACATATATATTTTTTTAATTTTCAAAGCAACAGAAATTTAAAGAAACCTACTTCGTAAATGACTTCTATTTTCTATTTGCTTGCAGTTATGTTATATATTACTTTATTGTCTATTGACAATGACTGAAAGTTTTATTTCTTAGTTGATAAATAAAAAAGAAAATATTAAATATATATTTCTTAAACTCACACCAATTAGCCTAGCCCAAAGTAAGCACTGTAAGGCTTGTGTTAGGATCTAGGGCAATGAAATATACATACATATATTAATATTTTTAATAACTAGTGTCATATGGTTGACTACATACTTCATCTTTGATCATCATCTTTGATTGCTTCGAAATGCGTCACAATTCCTGGACGATGGATTTGACTGATGAATATATGAATAAATAAATCGAAGCTTTAAACTAAACTCTAACCGATTTTATTAGATCAGTCGCAGCGATTTGAAACATGAATTATTTTATAATATGTAAATAAATTAACGATCAACGTTAAACTAATTAAGTTATTATCGGATCAGCGATTAAAGAAGTAAACGATTACCAGCTATGAAATAAACCAAGCCTGCATCGCTGACAACAAAAGCGACACGATTTCATGGAATGACACAAAATAAATATAAAATTATCTGTAAGCCTTGAACTGACACGTGCCATTTTAATGCAGACGCTATCTGCCTTCCGGTAGGCGATCAGATGACGGCGATGTCAACTAATTTATCGTTTGCGATTTATCGGGTATCGCTTTAAACGCCAGCTATTCGATGCGAAATCGATTCTCCTGTTGGTCGATTACCCTTTGTTTTTAATCGCAAAGGGTGCTGTTTTGTTTGATGCCACTAATTTAAATTCGTTAAAGATTGCTGGCGATTTGAATTTTATTTGTAACTAGCTTTCCGCCCGCGGCTTCGCCCGCGTTATATTCGAATTTCCCACAGGAAGGATATGTTTTCCGTCGGTAAAATTATCTTATTTCCTTCCTTGGGTCCTCAGGTTTTACGATTGGTATATACGGGGTATACTATCTGTGTATAAAATTTTATTTAAATCGGTTCAGTGGTTTTTACAATACTGCCATTTTCTGCTTTAAAAGGTAGCCTCTGTCCTGTCTCAGCCTCTAGACTATCTGTGTACAAAATTTTAATTAAATCGGTTCAGTGGTTTTAACAATATTTTCATACAACCTATTATCCCTCCTTTCAACCTTTTACAACCCTTTACAACCTTTTTTGCATGAAAAAGTAGCCTATGTCCTTTCTCAGGCTCTAGACTATCTGTGTACCAAATTTAATTTAAATCGGTTCAGTAGTTTTGGCGTGAAAGTGGAACAGACAGACAGACAGACACAGTTACTTTCGCATTTATAATATTAGTATGGTAGTATGGATAAATATGGCCAGCAAATATGTGGGATCACCCATAACAAAGTACATATACACTCATACACAAAGTCATTGCTGTACAGATTCAGAGCACTGAGCACCATGTACAGCGAGGTACAATTTTTTAAAAGGTACATATGTTTAAGGCTCACATAAGTTTCGATAAGAGATGTATCATTCATTAAGGTCCTTTGTCCCTTAGCTGGGGCAGAGGGCGTCCACAGTGAGTCTCCATCCCGCACGGTCTTGAGCTTCGCATTTGATTTCGCTCCAGGTTTTTCTAATGACCTTCGTTTCGCCAATGACAGTCCGCCGCCAGGTCTGTTTTGGACGACCACGTTTGCGCTTTCTTGGGAGATTCCAGTTTAGGGCTTACCTCGGTATGTCGTTTGAATCCCTTCGGAGAGTGTGGCCTATCCAAATCCATTTGCAACGTTTGATCTGCTGGTCGATCCGCACTTCATCACAAGGTTCCCAAAGCTGCTCGTTGGGATTTTTTTCTCGCCAGTAAATACCCAGGATGCTGCGAAGACATCGATTGATGAAAACCTGGAATCTATTTTTTTTATAGGATAACCGCGGCAACCGTTGCCCATGGACACCCACAACACCAGAGGAGTCTCAAATGCGTTGCCGGCCTTTTCAATGAGTATTATGTTCTTTTTTTGAAGGTTTCGATATCATTGGTTCGGAAATACTGCAGGCTACAATTCATTCCATAGTTTAGTAGTGCGTGGCAGAAAATTCCTGGAAAAACGCAGTGTGGTGGACTGCCAAGCGTCTAGATGATGAGGATGAATGTTGTGTCGCGTAGAACGGTGACGGAAGTAGCAGGAATGAATCCGAACAATTCCTCGAAGCGAGAGAAGCGAGATGTCCTTTGTGACCTTCCAACGAAATATATCAGAACGTATTAAATTTAAAAAACTTGTTTAAAACTGACTAATAGAAATTATATAGTTTTAGGAATCAGAAGAGAAATTCCTTAAAAAAATAAACAATTTAACAAATCACTTATAAACACAAAAATTTGGCAACAAAATAATTTTACAGAGGAACAAAATCAGCCTAACGCCTACTTTACGAATTACGCAACGTTACGTAACGCAACACGTAATAACGGTACGACCGGTCTACCCGCTCCGAATGCCCGATGATAAGTAAGTCGCTAGCTTTTTTTTTTTTTTTTTTTTTTCCCACGGGGGATGGTAGTGAATCCTCATAGGGGGCGCGCCACCACAGTGGTCGCTATTGACAACCCCCTGGTGCTCGGACGACCTCGCACCGGATACCACCCGCAACCGGTCTACGGCGGATGGTTATGTTGGACTCCAGCAGAAGGCCAGCCTACCAACTAAACACTACCTACAGCCTTTGGTCGGGCAGAAAGCCTGGGACCCTATCGGCTTGAACTAACGCTCCCGCCCTCCAGAACGGGGCGGTGCACAGCGTAGCCTCAGGAGAGTGCGTACGCTCTTAAATGGGATCGGTTGCCAGAGTGGTCCGAATGGTATAACGTGTGCTCTGATGCACTTAACTACTAAGCTAACTACACAGTTGTTGGTGTGTGGTTGCTACTTACGTGCTCGTGGAGTTTGGCGACGCAGAAGCCGCCTCAAGTAGCCTGTTGAGCTTAGTTGTTATTGTGTCTGGCGGGTCTGTTAACACGTGTTTGGGACGGCGGATGCGGTCAGAAACAACGTAGTTGGACGCGTTTTTAATGAGCGGATTGGGGTGGGCGGATGCGGCTTTGAAGAAGCGCTCCGAGCATGCTTTTAGATGTTGTTGTACGGTCGGCATGTCTACGTCTCTATGGAGATCGTGACGACGAACATAGTAAGGAGCCCCGGTGGCTCGGAGTAGAAATTTATTTTGCACGACCTGCATGCTGTGCAATATGTTGGGATTCGTGTGCGCGAACACGGGAGACGCGTATGTCATCACCGGCCGAATGCACACTTTGTATAGCGTACGCTTATTGCGTAGGGACATTTTGGAGTTCGTGCCGAACATGTTCCCTAACCGATGCATATAAAATTTCGCGCGGTTCACTACGTTGCGAATGTGCGGACGGAAGGTGAGCCGTTTGTCCAGGGTGACGCCTAGGTATTTAACAGAGCGCTGCCACGGTATGGTCGCGCCCTGCAGGCGGATGTTATCGGTCCCGTATGGAACTACCCGAGTCCGTTTCCGGCCATCCAGGCAAATCGCGGACGATTTGTCCGGATTTACCTCGATGCGCCAGAGACGGAACCAGTCTGCCAGCTCATCTACCGCCCGCTGCACACGCTTCGTAGTGTGCGCGAGGCATGTACCTTTACTGTAAAGTGCGGTATCGTCCGCAAATAACGCTAACTCGACCCTTTCGGTGGTGTCGGGATGTCAGTCGTATAGACTGTGTAGAGTGTAGGTGAGAGCGTGGAGCCTTGAGGGACCCCTGCTTGGATGAATCGCGACGAGGACAGAGTGCCCTCGTGTTTGAATTTAAACGTTCTGTTAAGCAGGAACGTTTGTATTATTTTAACTAAGCGGTCGGGCGTGCCGCTGCTATAAAGTTTATAAATGAGCCCGGTGTGCCAAACTTTATCGAAGGCCTTGGCGACGTCGAAGAATACCGCCGCTGTGATCTTTTTTCTAGGGTAGAAGCCTTCTAAGGCGTACTCTACTATGCGATGCACCTGCTGAGGGCAGGAGTGCTTAGGTCGGAACCCGAATTGTTCGGGTCTAATGACATTATTCGAGAAGAGATGCTCTTTTAATCGAGCTAAAATAAGTCGCTCATACACCTTCCCTAGAGCGCTGATGAGGCTAATGGGTCGGTGGTTCGCGGGGACGTTTAGAGGTTTCCCTGGTTTGGGGATGCCTATGACAATTGCTTCCTTCCACGCTTGCGGAAAGTAGCACTTGTCATAGCAGGCATTGAACAGGACTGTCAGAATCGTGAGAAACTGACGTGGTAGGGATTTGAGAGCTTTATTGGACACACCGTCAGTCGCCGGGCGCTTTCCGGTTGTGTAGACCCTTGATGACGTTGAAGACTTCATCGGTGGTAATCGGGTCTGAGGGAGGGCTCTCGGGTGGATCTAACTGAGTCCTCCGGAGGACTTCTGTTTCGACCCGCGCTATATGAGCGGGGTCGCAAGGTTGGGTGCTAACTGAGCATTGTGAAGCAATGCTGTCGGCGAAGCATTCGGCTTTTTCGACGTCGTCAAAGGCCGTTGTTCCGTCCGGACGGTTTAATGGTGGTACGTGTTGTATCGCGTCGCTGCGGAGCGACTTTGCGATTCTGTAATACGCGGTGTGCGAAGGTCTAATGTCGGCCATGAGGTCTTCCCATTGCGCGTTTCTAAACTCTTTGAGTTTTGCCTTTACTTCCCGCTGAAGGCGGTTGGCTTCGGCCCTACACTCACGAGTAGGATAGAGGGCGGCCCTCCGGAGGGCTGCCTTCTTCCGTTGCAACAGGTCGGAGAGAGCTCGCGGGAGCTTACGCCGGGGTACGGGTACCTCGCGGACGTTGTCTTCGACTGCCTTTTGGATCTTAGATGTTATTGACGACACTGCGTTGTCTATCTCGGTGTTGTTCGATAGACAGTCCGCCTCGAGAGAGATGGTATTGTTCTCGATCGCGGTCGCAAGTGTGTCGTGGAATCCTTGCCAGTTGGTAATTCGCTTTGTTAGCGGTGGCTGTATCGCTTGAGGCCCTAGGATCAGTGATACCGGTCTGTGGTCTGAACCTAGGTCGTCCAGCGTACTGATAGAAGTGAGTCTTAGACCTACGCTTCTAATTAGGGCGAAGTCTAGGACGTCCGGTCGCGAGTTCCCGTTGGCCGGGTAGTGGGTGGGCGTCAGAGGCGCCAGGTGATCTAGGTTAAGCTCGTCTAGGATGGTGATTAGACGTGAGCCATTTGCGTTTGTAAAGTTACAACCCCAGTCGATATGTTTGGCGTTGAAGTCGCCGAACATTACGACTGGTCCGCCTAGTCCTAGTATGGCTTCAAAGTCGCTTTTTAGGGCTTCTTTTTGCGCTGGTATGTAGACTGACGCGACATAGACGGGCTGATGCCCTGTCATCGCCAGTCTGCATACCGTCGCCTCCATATTTCGGACGGTCGGTGTGGGAATAGGCGTGCAGTGAAGCTGCTTCCTATAGTATATCGCGGTTCCGCCGCCGCGGCGGCCTATTCTATCATTACGGGTGAGTTTGAACCCGGGAATGGTAAGACCTTTCCGGTCGCTTGGTTTGAGCCAAGTCTCCTGAACTAATAGTAGATCGGTAGGGTTGTCCTTCACGAACTCCTTTAATTCTAATACGTTCGCTCGAAGTGAGCGTGCGTTAAATGAAACTAGTGATAGGCCGTCTGGTTTGATACGGCCGTGGGACAGAGGCAGATTCCCCTGGCTGGCGTTAGTGTTATTATTGCTGTTGTTGTTAGCCATTGAGAGTTAAATGAATTTATTTGACTGAGGCCAGAAGGGCCTCATTCTGTAAGTACAGAGTGAATAATTCGAATTCTGTTTTGGCCGCTTTGAATTGCTTCGCTACGGCGCGTATTTTTGCAAAATCTATCTTTTGCGCAATGTTGTGCAAAAATAGTAGAGCCTCCATGTCGGAGTCGACTGTGGAGGGCTCTGTGGTGGTATTGCTATTGTTTTTGGCCGGCTCCGGCTGAGGGCCGGGCGCCGGCTGTTTCGCAGCCTCTTGTTCTGCGGGCCGTTTTCGCCACGAGAGTGGCGAGCCGGTTGCCGCGGGCTTTGTTGGCGGTGGTGGTGCCTGTGGAGGAGCCTGAGGAGGAGCCTGAGGCCTCCTTGGACGCATGGCCGGAAAATCGGCCTCTGTCAAGAAAAATTCGCGATTGCGTCTGCCGCGGCCTCGTCCGCCACGCCGCCCGCGTGACTTGGGTGCTTTGGGGCACCCACGCCAGTTGGCGGTGTGGCCTTCTTGGCCGCATAAAACGCAATAGACGGGTTTACCGTCTCCTAACTTAGTAGGGCATTCGGCCGTTAAATGAGAAAGAAGGCACTTAACGCACCTTGGTGGGGCCGTACAGTTGGTCGAGCCATGACCATATTGCTGGCACCGGTGGCATTGTCCGGGGCCTTGATTTCGCGGGGCTTCGACGTAGACGCCGACGCAGCCGCATACCGTAACTTCGCGAGTTCGGTAAATCTCGCGACCTTTCTCATTGTTCTGGAGAACAATGAGAGCAATGGGGTATGGAATCCCCTTCTTACTATGTAGTAAATAGGCGGCCTCAACTGGCCAGCCTTGTTCAGTTAATGATTCTTTAATCTGCTCCGGCAGCAGATAGCGGTTGACACCGCGCAAATTGTTTTAATTTTCCGCTCCTCGGGGAGCGGGTGGGTGAAATAATAAAATTTTTTTGCTGCCATAAGTTTGGTCAGCCGGCTGAAAGAATCGCGGTCGGCGGTCCAGATTTTGGTCTGTACCCCGACCGTTTTTGCTTTAATGAATTTAATGTTTGCCCGTTTAATTTCGACCGAGAGGTCGTACCACTGCCGGCAGTCGTGCAGGGTGACCACCGGTGGCGGCCGTATATGTGCTGGCTCGACCCTAATGGGAACCGGTTTGGCGATGGGCGCCTCGGAGGCGTCCTTCGGGGAGTCTAACGCGGCCGAAATCGCGGGTGGAGACGCGACGCGGCTCTTTTTAGCGGCTCGGGCCTTCTTTTTGCGATTCTCCACGAGGGAGGAACGCTTCGGAGTCCGAGTCCGATGAGGCTATTAGAGTTTCCTCGCCGGACGACGACGTCGGCGAGGGGTGTCAGAAGGCGCGGGCCTTTTAAGTGATACTGAGATGTCGGTCTCCATCGATGAGGTCGATGGAGCGGGCGAAGGTGCGGTCGCGGACACGGGCGCGGGCACGGAGTTTTCTTCCGTCGAGTCGGTCGACGGAGTGGGCGCGGTCGCGGTAGCGGGCGCGGTTGTTTGTTCCGCCGTCAGGTCGGCTGACGGCGTGGGTTCGGGCTCCGCCGTCGAGTCGGTCGACGGCGTGGGAGAAGGCGCTGCCGCGAGAGCGGGCGCGAATTGCTTCGCGAGCGACTTGTTAACGGATTTGTGGAGAGACTTGGTCTTCCTGTCGGAGAGACCAAGGGAGTCCGAAATTGAGTTTAAGATTACGGCGGTGATCGCCTGTAAAATCGAGGGATCAATGGTCGTGGCCATTGTTGAGATGCGCTAAGGGCGCGGAGGTAGTGCGGCACAAGTTGCGCGCAGTAGAGGGTGTGACGTCAGTCGCCCAAGTGGCGGTGACGTCAGAGAATAGCTAGCGCTAAGGTAGCGCTGGGACGGCGCGGAAGGCGCGGACGCGGTTTTTTTAATTTTTGTTTTTAAAACGAGGGCGGCCTAGCTCGCCCTCCCTGCCTGACGGGGCAGGGAGGCGACCTACGGGGGGCACAGACACTGGCTGGGCGGGTCGCGGGACCGCGCCGAGCACAACACAAAATAACTAGAGCACAAGTACTCACTTTAGGCGGCTTGGCGTGTGGAACTCCAAGGGCACTGGCACTAACACAAGACACTGGCAAGGCGGGGTCACGGGGCCCCGCGCGAGCACACTACTTTAACACTAACACCAACAACTGACGCGAGCACGGGTGGCCGATAGACGGCGAGCGCGAACGAAAAGTACCGAGAGCACGGGCCGACAGTACGGAGTGGCGGGAGCACACGTCCGTACCGAGCGGCGAGCGAATCGGGAATGAAGTCGCTAGCTTTTTTTTTTTTTTTTTTTTTTTTTCCCACGGGGGACGGTAGTGAATCCTCATAGGGGGCGCGCCACCACAGTGGTCGCTATTGACAACCCCCTGGTGCTCGGACGACCTCGCACCGGATACCACCCGCAACCGGTCTACGGCGGATGGTTATGTTGGACTCCAGCAGAAGGCCAGCCTACCAACTAAACACTACCTACAGCCTTTGGTCGGGCAGAAAGCCTGGGACCCTATCGGCTTGAACTAACGCTCCCGCCCTCCAGAATGGGGCGGTGCATACAGCGTAGCCTCAGGAGAGTGCGTACGCTCTTAAATGGGATCGGTTGCCAGAGTGGTCCGAATAGTGTAACGTGTGCGCTGATGCACTTAACTACTAAGCTAACTACACAGTTGTTGGTGTGTGGTTGCTACTTACGTGCTCGTGGAGTTTGGCGACGCAGAAGCCGCCTCAAGTAGCCTGTTGAGCTTAGTTGTTATTGTGTCTGGCGGGTCTGTTAACACGTGTTTGGGACGGCGGATGCGGTCAGAAACAACGTAGTTGGACGCGTTTTTAATGAGCGGATTGGGGTGAAGTCGCTAGCCAACCGCAGCGGCTTTTATAGGCAACGGTCGGCAACCTTACGCAACGTGTGGGGGTATCCGCTTATACGGCCTCTCCTGACATAGTGTCGTCCTCGACACGAGCCTCGGGGTTGTCACCTACTCAGTCATCCACATTCGAGCGTCCCCCTTTAGACAGTTGCCTATTCTGGAAAGACATTCGTAACCGTTCCAGTTATTCATCGACTTGGCACGATCGACTTCTTCACACCAATCTTCGAAGTTATGCAAATTAGGATCGAAACTAGAAATATAAAATATTTGGTTGGATCTCACCGTGCTGTTGATGGAGCGTATCGCGTCTACTATACGCTCGGTTACCGTGGCTGTGACGCTAACGTCACTGTTGGCGACCTCCGGCGCAGTCTCGGGCGGGCCCTCTGACGGCACGACCGGCGTCACAGGAACGTGCGGCGGCGTGTGCGACGGTCCCTGGCTCTGCGCAGGCGTCGTAACCGCACAGCGAGCCTCCAGCGGCCTCGCAGTCGTCGCGCGCGCCCTCTGACGGCACGACCGGCGTCACAGGAACGTGCGGCGGCGTGTGCGACGGTCCCTGGCTCTGCGCAGGCGTCGTAACCGCACAGCGAGCCTCCAGCGGCCTCGCGGTCGTCGCGCGCGCCCTCTGACGGCACGACCGGCGTCACAGGAACGTGCGGCGGCGTGTGCGACGGTCCCTGGCTCTGCGCAGGCGTCGTAACCGCACAGCGAGCCTCCAGCGGCCTCGCGGTCGTCGCGCGCCCAGACGGCGCCGATGATGCGGGTGCGCAGACGGAGCGCCGCGTAGTCGGGCGCCGCATAGTCGGCGGCGTGTGCGCGCGGTCCGATCGCCTTGACAGCGACGCGGCGCTGCGGCGAAATGATGGCGGCATGTGCCCGCGGCTCGGGCACCGAGGTGATGTTGACGACTGGTCCCTCACGGACCGGTGGGCGTCCATGGCGAGCGTCCGCCTCTCCAAGGCATGGAGTCGGGATCGCATCGCCTCCATCTCTCGTCGTCGTTATCTAGCGCTACGGGCGGAAGACACACTTAACAACGCCCATGGACGGAAGACACACTTAACAACGTCCAAAGTTATTTAGCGCTACGGGCGGAAGACACACTTAACAACGCCCATGGACGGAAGACACACTTAACAACGTCCAAATTTATTTAGCGCTACGGGCGGAAGACACACTTAACAACGCCCATGGACGGAAGACACACTTAACAACGTCCAAAGTTATTTAGCGCTACGGGCGGAAGACACACTTAACAACGCCCATGGACGGAAGACACACTTAACAACGTCCAAATTTATTTAGCGCTACGGGCGGAAGACACACTTAACAACGCCCATGGACGGAAGACACACTTAACAACGTCCAAAGTTATTTAGCGCTACGGGCGGAAGACACACTTAACAACGCCCATGGACGGAAGACACACTTAACAACGTCCAAAGTTATTTAGCGCTACGGGCGGAAGACACACTTAACAACGCCCATGGACGGAAGACACACTTAACAACGTCCAAAGTTATTTAGCGCTACGGGCGGAAGACACACTTAACAACGCCCATGTGCAGTCATATTTACCTTCGAAGAACGCTGCACAAGTCTCTGGGCACCACTCTCCTCGCCACGGCACCATATGCTGTGCTGCAGCTTGCGTAGTCTTTCCGTAGGCTCCGCTCAGCAAGCGTAGCTCGTAGCGACCATTCGGCAGGATCCTGACTACTTTGTACGGGCCACGCATGCCAGGATCAAGTTTTCCTGTGCTCTGCGAAAACTTTATAACAAAAACGCGGTCATTTATATTAAATTTCCGTGGAGGGTGTCGTTGCCGGTTCACGCGTTCATCCTATGAACGTCGTATGTACCCCCGAAAATAACTGGCTAAGCCCATAAACTGACTTACCTGCTTAACATTTTGAGGTTCAGCTGAAATTCAAAAAATCAAAGCTCTAACCTTCTCCTGACTCGGCCTAACCTGACCTTCACTTATATTGCTAAGATCGACGCAAGACGGTCCACGATCGAATTCAATGTGGAATGAATAGCCAAATCCGGGGTATGTGACCTGCTTGAAGACCGCGATCTGTTCAAGCGACGATGATGGCGATCACGATTAGGCGTTTTTTCTGACGGTGTGAAATTTTCATTACGCGTCCTACTATATGACCGACGTCGCGATCGGCGGTTCCTAGTGGACACCTCGTGACGGCTACGTGAACGGTGCCGCGACTTATCACGGGAACGACTTCGCGACCTACGGTCACTCCGACTGGATCCGCCAGCGATTATTACAAACATGAACACTAAAGTACGCAGAAGACTTTGTTCCTCGTAATTGTGGGCTAAGAGTTGCTTATCCCAGTTCTGATTTTAGGAATCAGAAGAGAAATTCCTTAAAAAAATAAACAATTTAACAAATCACTTATAAACACAAAAATTTGGCAACAAAATAATTTTACAGAGGAACAAAATCAGCCTAACGCCTACTTTACGAATTACGCAACGTTACGTAACGCAACACGTAATAACGGTACGACCGGTCTACCCGCTCCGAATGCCCGATGATAAGTAAGTCGCTAGCCAACCGCAGCGGCTTTTATAGGCAACGGTCGGCAACCTTACGCAACGTGTGGGGGTATCCGCTTATAATAGTATTAAAGAGTTTTTAGTTTATTCATAGGCAGTAAGTATTTATTTCAATTATTATATTTGTGTATTAGGTCTGAAAAGGTAAAAATCTAAATCTAAATTTTTTTCTTCAACTGGGACTTTTACAATCACTATAGCACGTCAAATGCTGCTGATGCTACGCCATTGGTTCACAAATCTACGGCGGGAGACCTTGTACTGGAAAGAAGCAGCAAGAAATCCAACGAGGCAGTTAAGTGATTCTCACATTTATGATTCAGCAACAAATCTTAACCTACTGTACCTTATAATGATAATTTTTCTACACACCAATTAGCCTAGCCCAAATTAAGTTCTGTAAGGCGTGTGCTATGGGATCTAGGGTAACGGATAGACATACATGTATTATACATATATTAGTACATTATGGTACAAGTGTGTAATGTTGGTGATTACCGCTGAGGCGCATTGAAGCCCGAGTCGTCAGCCGTTTTAATGAGCCGAGGACGGTAATCATCAATACACACGTGTATCATACAACGTTTTTCAACACACTTCTGAATAAAATAATACTTAAATAAAAACCCTTTTTCTTCATAAATTGTATTTGCAGACATCTTAATTAATAACTAACTAAATAACTTCAAAAGAGAAAACGAGACGAGTTGTGAAAAATGTTTCGTAATGGCGGGAAAAATTAATCAGTTTTTCTATGCGCGCGCATCGGCCATAGACTAATAAATTTCGTAATGGCGGGAAGAATCAATTAGTTTTCTTATGCGCATATGGCACATCGGCCATAGACTTTCGCGGATAGCTTTTTAGCGCAAATGTAAGCGTAACTCAACCAATAATATTATACAACCAATAGTAATGAAAAAGTCACAGTTTGATTATAGTTTGATTATGGCGTAGCTTTTCGACATTCACAAGTGCTTGTAACAGCCCAGACTGAATAAATGATTTTGAATTTGAATTTGAATTTATAGGTGTCATTATGTGCCTAATTGCCATGGGATTAGAGCCACTTTATGAGGATGTGTGTTAAAAAAATATTTTTGATGGTAATATTATATTAACAACCATGACTTAGGTATAAGTACCAGCATTCAACATACAAACATTTGCCCCCACCGGGACTTGAACCCGGAACTTCAGAAGAGAACCTTGAAACCGATGTACTAACCACTCGACAGCAGGGGTCGTTAAATAAACCTTCCTTATACACAATAAAGAATTTGAACTTGATGGATTATAGGACCTAAAAGCTATCGGACAGAGACGGTTAAGTGTATTATATTGTTTTTTATTATCCAATAGTCGTGACCGAAGACGCCTAAAAGATATTTTTCTACAAAATCTTCACTTCTGATGGAATACAATCCTTCTCCACTAGGTAGTATAAAACAAAGTTGCTTTCTCTGTCCTATGCAACGGATTTTGGTGCGTTTTTTTAAATAAATAGAGTCGTTGAGGTTTATATGTATAATAATAAGATAACATACATACAATATTAACATTAGCTCCCCACGTGTTTTGTTCAATAATATCAATTTTTCAATTGCTTACTACAGTTTTATTTTTAACTTTTTAATTCAATCAATTTTAAAAGCGTTAAATTTTAACCTATAATTTAATATATACAACGTTCACAGTTTTTCTGTAGAGTATTTAGCTTTGCACCCGTGCGAAGCCGGGTCGGGTCGCTAGTAATATTATAAATGAGGAAGTATCTCTCTGTCTGTGTGTCTAACGTGTGTCGCACTTTCACGTGAAAACTGCTAAGTCGATTTGATTGAATTTTGCTTCTTGAATAGTCGTGTATGAGAAAGGATATAAGCTATATATTAATGGGAAAAAAGGGTTGTAAGGGATTGCAAGGGGAAATGAAAAGTTGTACAGAAGTATCGCCATTTTTGAAGTATCTACGTAATAGCGAGCTTTTAGGTAATAACATGTAAATTATGAAAATATGAATTAAAAACTATTATAAAGGCGAAAGTTTGTAAGTATGGATGTTTGTTACTCTTTCACGTAAAAACTACTGAATGGATTTGAATGAAACTTTACCACAATATAGCTTATACATCAGAATAACACATAGGCTACAATTTTTGAGGTTTCTAATGTGAGGTCGTAAAAAAAAACACATTTTTTGCGCTTACATTGCAAACGCTGACTGAATCCTACAAGATAGATCAAAACAATTTACTACAGTCTTGTACAACTTAAAAAGGTCTACAAAAAAGTCCGTGATGGTATATGTATATCTCTTAGGAATAACCCACAAAAGAAAAAAGATCGTTAAATGTAGTTTATAGGAGCAAACTGCAGTAGCTACCTATAGGCCTATGATTAGGGCTCTGCAGTGCTTAGTTACCGTATTTCTTACTTATTACTAGACTAGACGGGACGAACCTGAAGTCCACGCGAACGAAGTCGCGGGCAAAAGCTAGTATTTAATAAAAATAAATAAACGTAGAAAAATCTTGACATATGTTTACGGCGGCAAATGTTCGTTTAAAAAAATTCACGAAATTATTATTATCGATATAAATCTAAAAAAATGGCATATTTTTAAAATAATTACATCTTTAATGCTAACAATTGTTATAAAAGCGTGGGGTGTTCAAAATTAAACATTACTCATTTAATGGTCTTAACATTTACACCCCACGCTTTTATAGTCATTGAGTTCTTGGACTAATTTGCTAAATTTTATAGACAAATTTTTGAGTTACAGTTCTTTTTGTCATCAGAAATTTTTCTTGATATGTACCCAAATTTTCTAAAAGCGTGACTTTATTTTTATTTTCAAGTTTTTAGATCGGTTTTTAGTCTTTTTTACTACTTTTTAGATCAAATGTTTTTTAGTCTTTATAACAAACAAAAGTTTTTTCAAACGTTTTTTAGTCTTTGCGTAAAAAGCGTGTTTTTTAAAAAGTTTTTTTAAATTTTTTTTTTATTTACTACTTTTTAGTCTCGTGATTATTATAACAAACATAAAGAAATGTACATAATTGTTCAGAAAATGTAGTATTAGAATTAAACATAATATGCATTATATCAAATTCTATCTGTTTGCTTCATTGAACCAATTCTCATATTAAAAAGTTTTTAATTTATGACAACATAATTATGTATTTTTATGATTCGAAAATGATTGAATATTGTATTGTCATCTAGAATACACATGTAAAAAAAATTTGAGCTCGATTGGAGCAGTAGAAGTGGTCGAAAAATCGATTACAAGATTTGATCATGACAAACAAACAAACGGACAGAGTAAGTCAATAAAAAGCGTGTAATAAAAGTACGTCGACACGGAAACCAACGAAACACTTCGGCATAACAATAACGACTGCTCAATTGTTCGCACCCCACGGAACGGAACCCCAAATTAATATTGGTTCTGTCAGCTCCATCTGACGGGGATTACTATGCTACACTAATGCGTTGTTAACAAAAATGTTGCAACTAACCCTTTTAACGGGGTGGATTTGTTATTCCTTAGTTGAGTAAATATTACCTAGTATATAATAGATGGAAAAGTCTAAGAAATACAAGACACACTGTCAATTTCTTTGCTGTAAGAAAATATATGTAAAAAAATTTAATGCCACATTATAACACTTGAAATGAAATGAAAATGAAAAAGTGTTTAAGTGTTTTTAGTTAACAGTTATTTACAATAGTTTTTTACTTCTGCCAAACTGCATAACAGTTTGTTGGCAGACGTGGCTCTCATATATTCATTGTTCTTATAAAATTTATAATTTTTACACTTTTTCAGTATTGGCTATTGTTTAGGACTTATGAGTTTCGGACCGCGGAAAAGGAAATTTAAAAAAGTAAAAAAAAAAGTTTTTGACATTACGCTTTCGGTACTTGACTGTCACTTCGGATTTTTTCACGGCATTTTTATTGAGTTTATTTTCGGCGGATTAATAATTGATCATTTACATTTACATTTGGAAAAGTGGTCGGCTACGCGTTCTCCTATTTTTTTACACTACAAGTATTGTAGTTTATGATATATATTTATAACCACATACGGTAGGGCACATTAGTACACACAAAACACACGTTCAAGCCAAGCCAGAACTACGGACCGGTAAGTAAGCAATATTATTATATAGTTAAATAATATAACCAAATTACGGGCGTTCGGGAAAACGCAACAATTCTTGGTAGCAGAGCGTGGTTTTCTTTTCGGTTACGGACCTGTTATTTTGTAAATTCTTTGATATGTCGGACGGTTACAACGAAATTCGTCGCATTTTGCAATGGTTGGTAAGCGCATTTTCTCTGGTGAGTAGACCAGACAGGGTTGAGGCCTTGAAAGAGCGGGCTTCAAATGCGAGCAGATACATGGCGGATCTGGATCAAGCTTTACAAATGTGTTATGATAGGGCTGACATGAATCCAGACAATGAAACTTTGCAGGCAAGGTTGATTCAAGCTCAGGCAGACTACAAGCAATGCTTAGAATATTATGACAGCATTATTCAGGCGGTAAGGACACTGGATCTGGCCAGTAGTCCCACGGTTAAGGGTCAGTCAAGTAGTAATGCCTCAATTTATACTAGATTGCCGGATTTAAATTTGCCCAAGTATTCTGGTGGGTATGAAACTTGGATGTCATTTATTAACATTTTTGATTCCTTGGTACATTGTCGGATGGATATATCACACTCACAAAAATTAAGTTATCTGTTGAGTTGTCTATCGGGAGACGCTCACCAGGTTATTTCACATTTAACCATAACAGATAACAATTATGAGACTGCAAGGGCGCTATTGATGGGCAGATATCAAAATATTAGGTTAATTGCGGATGCCCATGTGGCAAAGATATTAAATTTGCCTTATTTAAGGAATATCATGTTTATAAGGGATGATTTTTTAAATCCATTAAAGGTGGCCTATAATTGTTTGGAGAAATTAAATTTACCAGTAACGGAGTGGTCATTCTTGTTGCTCCATATTGTATTGAATAAGTTACCCTCTGATTTAAAATTAAGATTTGAACAAAAATATGGAAGCGGAGATGAGGCAAGCCCGTTGCCTAAATTTATTGACCTTTTGACCTTCTTGGAGGAAGAAGCACGGATTGTTGACAATGTAGGCTCACCTCCTGCAACGGCTACCTCAGGGCCATCTGGGAGGCCTGTGTCCAGTCAGGGAAGACCTGTATTCAGTCAGGGTAGGATTAGGCCACCCACTCGGGGGACTAGGGTAGGTATGGCTACATCGGACCATACTATTAATAATAGGTTGCAATCCAAGCGGGTTGGTTGCACCTTTTGTGGCATCATAGGCCATTTTATATCTAAATGCAAACATTTTATAAATTGTTTCCCTCAACAGCGGAGGCGTTTTGTGCAAAATCACAAGTTATGTTATTTTTGTTTAGGGGATCATCTTGTTAATAGTTGTGCAGTGGCACGGCCATGTATTCATTGTAACGGCAAACATCACGGGATGTTATGCCTGAATAGGAATGGTGGAGTTAGGCCTGCAGCGGCACGGATTGGCTCTCCTTCAGGAGGGGGTCAAAGCGGACAAGTACGGACTTCACCTCCTCATTCTGGACGAGCGTCGCCTCGACGGGTGGACGTGCGCGCGACACCTCCATATACGGGTGGGGGTGGCTTTAGGCCTACTTCACAGGCATCTCCACATACGGGTGGGGGAGGCACCGGGCCTATGGTACAAGCACCCTATGCAGCGGGCATAGGGCATATTCAAGCGGACGAATCTCGTGACGTCACTGCGGAACAGTATGCGTCTGCGGCCTCGTATGCAGCGAGAGCGAGGGGTTTCTCACCACCACTCGCGGAACGGCCGCGATTGAGGAACACGCCGCCATCTTTCGGTCATCCGGTTGGTTACCGGACACCGGATGCCAGTTGGCACCTGACTCGGGCACCATTGGGGCGCTCGAGACCCCCTACATATAACCCTCTGGCGCTGTCGGCAGCCCAGGTTTTTAATCGGGTGAATGCTTCATTTCATAGTGACGTTCAAGAATAGGTAGTCGCCGCCGCCTCGCCAAATGCAACTTTTTAAAATATTTTTATTGCCTACCGTTGCGGTAAGGATTTGTGATATTAATTTTTATGTTAGAGCACGGGCTCTAGCGGACACGGGTTCGCAAGGTTGCATGATAACAGTTAATTTGGCGAGACGGTTAGGCCTATACATATTTAATAATAATATTTCGGTTCGTGGCATAGGTGATGTGGTCGTGTCACATGTTTATGGTCAATGTACCTTTAACATTGTTGGAGAATCGGTCTCTCAACCTGTTATTACAGTTACAGCACTAGTGTTGCATGATATTTTAGGAGAACATCCACAGGTGGAATTACCTTCGGAAATTTTGAACTCGGCTTCTCACCTGTCTTTGGCTGACAGAAAATTTTTAAATATTGGAAAAATTGATTTGTTGCTTGGTACTGATGTGCTTGGTCAATTATTGTGCACCGGACGCACTATAAATTTAAATAATAATGGCTTGGTTGCTATACCATCGCACTACGGATATATGATTATGGCCCAGCATATGATACGGTTTCTGATACGGTTTTTACGGGCGTTTCTCTTTCGGATTTAGTACAGCGTTTTTGGGAGACAGAAGAGGTACCCACGGTTTCACGGAAGGACCCGCTCGACGAAGAATGCGAGCGCCATTTTATCGAAAATGTTTATCGGTTACCGAACGGTCGTTTCGTTACTCGGTTGCCCTTTGTGAGCATTCGCAAACCGCTGGGGCAGTCCTACCTCACTGCTGAGAAACGCCTGCTTTCTATGGAACGTCGCATGAAGCGAGATACAGAGTTTCGCGACAAATACATTGAGTTCATGCGGGAATATGAACAATTAGGTCACATGTCCCTGGCACGGAGGGACTACTCATCGGAAGAACACTATTTCATACCACATCACGCGGTTTTTAAATCGGATAGCGGTAAGATACGGGTCGTGTTTGACGGGTCGGCCCCTTCCTCTAACGGTGTTTCATTGAACCAAATCCTGCACTCGGGTGCTAAACTACATAAAGATATTTCGGATCTTATTTCGGCCTTTCGTAGACACCAGGTGGTCTTCGCGACGGATATACGCATGATGTTCCGGCAAACGGTGATTGATGAGGCTGATAGACGATATCAGCTGATTCTTTGGCGCGAGGACCCGTCTCACCCATTACGCGTCTACGAACTGAACACAAACACGTACGGTTTGAAATCTCGCCCCTGGATGGCTATGCGGTGCTTGTTGGAACTCGCTCAACGGGAACGCGTTCGATTCCCTCGTGCGGCGGACGTCTTAGAGTCGGAAATTTTTGTCGATGACGTTATCACGGGTGGATCTTCGGAACAGGAGGCTTTAATTTTACGTAACGAGCTCATAGCGTTATTGGCAACGGCTGGCTATGAACTATGGAAATGGATTTCGAACAGTCCACGTCTCTTAGAAGGACTACCAGCGGATCACGTTCAAGATCCATTGTTATTTGAGAATCCGGACTCTCCTCGTTCAACATCGGTTTTAGGTGTTCAGTATTTACCGGTTCCTGACATCTTTTCCTTTCGGGTTTTAACAATAACGGAAAAGATATGGACTAAGCGGCTAGTCCTGTCTACGGTTGCTCGTATCTATGATCCTAAAGGGTGGATCGCTCCTATAATATTTTGGGCTAAATGTTTTCTACAACGGTTATGGTTGGCTGAGCTTAAGTGGGATGAGACCCTACCTACTGAACTCTTAACGGACTGGCTCGCATTTATTGATCAGTTACCCACTATCGGAAGGTTGTTATACCTCGTAAAATACTTCCACCGGGGAAGTATCATGCGTCACTTCACGGTTTCTGTGACGCCTCGGAATCGGGTTTCGCGGCAGTCGTATATCTTCGGACGATACAGCCAGATGGTTCAGTAGCGTTACATCTAATCACGGTGAAGAGCAAGGTGGCTCCTATACGCAACCGCCAAACCATACCCAAATTGGAGCTCTCGGGAGCTGCGTTACTTACTCGGTTATTGAATCATGTTTGTGATACACTCGGGAAGCACATTAACATAGGCAACGTTTATGCGTGGACTGACAGCCAAATTGTTTTGGCGTGGCTCCAGACCTCGGTACATAGGCTGGAAACATTTGTTGCGAATCGGGTTTTCGCAAATTCAAAACTCGTCAGTGAATCTGAATTGGCGGCACGTACCCGGCGAGTTGAACCCCGCCGACGTGGCCTCTCGCGGCTGTTATGCCTCCTCGTTGTGAGTCATAACCTTTGGTGGGGACCTGCTTGGTTGACGGCACCGGAGTCGTCATGGCCCCCTACGGTTTTAATCGGATCGGATCCGCTGCCCTGTGTGCGTGTCATGGCTGTGGAGAAAGAAATCGTCACAAACCCTCTTTTACTGCGGTTTAGCTCTCTTAATAAATTACTGGCCGTTACGGGATGGATGCGTCGGTTTATAACGAATACTCGCAAACCGGTTGTAAGAAATACATCTTTGTTTCTGACGGCAGGCGAACGGCGTGCTGCTCTCATGTTTTGGGTACGACGGGTACAATCGGAACGGTTTTCTGACGAGCTTAAATCGTTACGGACGACGGGTCGGTTAAAGGGTGCCGTACAGAAACTTAACTTATTCATTGATGGCGAGGGATTACTTCGTGTTGGCGGACGGCTGCGCAACTCGAAGCTGCCGTATTCGGCTAGGCATCCCCTTTTGCTGCCCAAGGACGGACCCTTGACGCAGTTGATAGTAAGTGATCGGCACATTACTAACTCGCATGCAGGTTGTACGGCACTGCTTGCTATTCTTCAGCGGGAATTTTGGATACTATCGGCGCGACGGTGCGTCCGATCGGTTATATTTAAGTGTATACCTTGCTATCGGTTAAAGGCTAACACCATGCAGCCTATGATGGGTGACCTACCTAGCGATCGGGTTAGTGTCACCAGACCTTTTCACGGTGTCGGTACGGATTTCGCTGGTCCTTTTATTGTCAGGGCTTCTCACTTGCGGACCTCTAAGACTTACAAAGTTTATTTATGTGTATTTGTTTGTCTGTCAACGAAGGCAGTACATTTAGAAATAGTATCTTCGCTTAGTACGGAAGCGTTTATCGCGGCGTTCGGACGTTTTGTTTCACGGAGGGGGTTACCGAGTTTGGTACGGTCGGACTGCGGCACAAATTATCAGGGTGCTGACAGGTATCTTAAGGAGGTCCATGATTTTTTAACGAAACATAGTACGGACTTGGGACAAGCAATGGCTACTCAGGGCATTACGTGGAAGTTTGATCCTCCTGGATGTCCTCATTGGGGAGGCATCTTTGAGGCTGTCGTGAAGGTGGCTAAGACACATTTGAGACGTGTTATTGGGGAAACGGTTCTTACGTTCGAGGAACTTACTACGGTCTTTTACAGAGTGGAAGCAACTTTAAATTCACGGCCTTTATGCCCACTCTCTTCGGATCCCAACGATATGGAGGTTTTGACACCGGGTCATTTCCTCATCGGCCAGCCCCTTGCAGCTCGCCCTGAGTATCCCTTTGAGAATGTACCACTGAGTCGACTTTCTCGCTTTCAAATGTTGCAACAGATGTCACAAAATTTTAATAAACGGTTTTATTCGGAGTATTTGCACATGTTGCAGCAGCGGCTGAAATGGACAGATAAAACGGCTCCTGCACGGGTAGGGGATCTTGTCCTGATTAAGGATTCAAATCTTTCTCCTCTACGTTGGCGTAGAGGACGCATTTTGAGGCTTTATCCAGGCTCTGACGGTGTACCTCGGTTCGCAGAGGTCTCGATCGGCGACTCTGTGATGCGCCGTGCGGTGGCAACCCTGTCCCGTCTACCGGTAGACTAGCGAGATGAGGGTTGCTCATCTCGGGGTGGGGGATTGTTTAGGACTTATGAGTTTCGGACCGCGGAAAAGGAAATTTAAAAAAGTAAAAAAAAAAGTTTTTGACATTACGCTTTCGGTACTTGACTGTCACTTCGGATTTTTTCACGGCATTTTTATTGAGTTTATTTTCGGCGGATTAATAATTGATCATTTACATTTACATTTGGAAAAGTGGTCGGCTACGCGTTCTCCTATGTTTTTACACTACAAGTATTGTAGTTTATGATATATATTTATAACCACATACGGTAGGGCACATTAGTACACACAAAACACACGTTCAAGCCAAGCCAGAACTACGGACCGGTAAGTAAGCAATATTATTATATAGTTAAATAATATAACCAAATTACGGGCGTTCGGGAAAACGCAACAGCTATAGTAAAAGATATTTTGGCACATTAACAAACAATAAGACAATCGACAAACTGCTCTAACTTAATTAATCAATTAAACTACTAAAGTACTTTAATAAAATATATAAATAAAAAATTCATTACTACATAATCACTATCTGATAAGCATAATGAAAATTATATTATTATCTAATGAATGAGTTAACATGGATCCCTCCCAAAACGTAAATTTTAAGTGGGTTCCATGTTGTCTCTAACAATATTCAGGAGAAATTCTGTAATCTTGCGTTTAAACGAGCGTTTCGTTATTGCATAGCTTTCTATATCCATGGGTAAACTGTTGAAAGTAGTTGGAACTAAATATACGTTACCTCTTTGTCCATAATAATTATGACAAGTAGTATGGTTGTAACGGAACTTCGCCTCCGCCTCCGTTACTGCGGAAGTTCCGCAAGAAATCGTACTTTCACCTCCGCTTCCGCCTCCGCACAATTTTTGCGGAGTTGTAACGGAGTTTTATTTACGTTATCATGGAGTAACACCGCGTGAGCGTCGCGCGCAGCGCGCTAAATGGTCACGAAACGTGCCGCCAAAAAAGCTGGAGTAGAATCAAACCCAATGCATGATGAACCAGGCAGTACAAGCTTCCAGATATTTTCACCAACACAAAGCGTGCATTCGTATCTGGCTGACATATTGACAAATCGCAGTGACAGTGAAGAGGAAACTGAAAATGACGACAGCAATAGTAACCTCATGATATGAAAAATTTTAATTGACGGATATAATAAAGAAAACAGATTCAAATTAGACGATGATCTTTCACCTTCGCCTCCGCCTCCGTTAACCTCCGCATCCGCGGAAGTGAAACTCATCGCCTTCGCATCCGCCTCCGCCTCCGTTAAGAAGGCCTCCGTTACAACAGTAACAGGTAGGCGTCTCAAACGCACGCATTGTTTACATGTTATAATGTATATAACGACACGACATGATTTAAGGTGATATTTATTTATGTAATAAACGAGTAGTTTGTCACCTAATCCACTACCCATAACCACTACTCAAGCCAACCCATCACCAAGCAACACCAAAAGAGTTACATGTCCGTTGCTGGCCTTTTAATTGGGAATACTTTTTTTGCAGGTTTAAATAGTGCATCCGTTGGAAATATCTCATGAGATCTTTCTAAAGCTTCGTAGTGCTAGGCAGAAAGTTCATACAAGAGGCACTGTTCTGGACTGCCCACCGTATGGATGGTGAGAGTGAATATTTTGTAACGATGCCGGAATCAATCCAAACAATTCCTCGGTGCATCCCTCGTAGCATAAGCAATAGACGGGTGCATTACGAGGACCCTTCCATCCAAGCCGTAGAACTCTTACGGCCTAGCTTAGTTTAGTCGGTAGGTTATTCTGCTCTAGCCGCCTATCCGTGAGGATTCAACGGCTATCCTCGCCAGACGGAAAAAAACAGACACGCATAATAACGCACGCTTTTGCCGTTGAAAACGTAACAGACAAACAAAAAGGAGAAAAAGGACAATGTATATGGAATTTCATCTAGCATTGCAGCATAAAAATCTATATTTGTTATAATCTACGCTTTATATACTATGAAATAAATTTATTTTAAATAAAATGGTTCATTGTTCTACTAATACCTGAGTTTATCAACACACTGTTTTTGTGTTAAAGCACTTCGAAAGTCATAAGAAAACCATCGCTCTTGAATTTTCTCGAGTCAATTCCATTTTCTCAACGACTAAACAATTTAAATTTAAATAATTAGTGTTCGATTTTTAAAAACCAAAAAAGAAATATGGCAGGAATAGTGGAAATATTCCATTCCCGATACTTTTAATGCAGCCCTGGTAATTAGACGTAACGGAGAAAAATTAAAAGCTCCATGATTTTAATATAATGGTTTTCAGTTGTCAGACAAATGAACAGAATGATACATCAACGTAAACTTATGGAAGAAAGAGATGGAAATAAGATGTTTATTGCTTTTCTGAAAATCGATAATTCTTGACTTACTTTTGATTATTCGAATTTGTCTAACCAAATTGTGTTATTTATTTTACCAAACGAAGTCTCATTTTTTCTCATCATTTCTAAATTTTGTTGGGACTATTTTAACACATAAATGTAAATCTTAATTTAAACACAATACATATATAAACTATTTTCAATTACTTTATCGTCTTTACTTAATAACTGAATACTTAACTAATATATTCACCTTCTGCCAGTCCCGCCTTTAATATTAAAGAATAAATTTAGAATAAGTCGCCCCACAGAAGCCTAGATTGGAATGGTTGGCAACCGTTTGTCCACAAACGCCTTGGACGGAAGCCAAGATAGTAGGTGTAGCGTCCTTTGTTAACAAACTTTTCAGTTGTAAAAAATTTTCCACTTAAATTGACAACTATATATTTGATTTTTGCTATGAACGTTTTTATTATTTTTGTAATCAAACTATGTAACTTGTTAAGCTTTAGATGCTATTTATTTTTAAAACAAGTTTCTACCCCACTGTTTCGGGATGGGTGGCTGTTTGGTCAAATAAAGCACGTGTTATCTCACAGACCACATTTATCAGTCTAAACTACATTTTATCGTACATACAATTAATTTACAATTGACTTAATTATAGATGTGATATATATTTTTTAACGCAAGCTTCACTAAATGTTGCCAGTAATGATAAATATAGTTGCCAGTATATTAAATTCTATTTATTTAAATTGAATAAAATCGCCTTGGAATCAGAGTGAAGAGTATTTATAAGGTATACGTAATTCTAAACAAAAAGTAAATAGTTTAGAATGTAAAAGCATGTCTTGATCAAACATTTAAAATTTGATCACACATTTAAAAATTTTTCTTCTTATGTAACATCGCTTGTATTTTCAGGAAAACAAATAATATATAACAATGGAAAATGTCGTGCTTCTAACTTCAATTTTAAAAAAGCAGCAAGCTTTCTTACTCTAATAAGTTTTGTTGACGAGAAGAAAGGATTATGCTAACTAATTTTAATTGCATTTTGCAAAATAGTATTTTATTAATGTTATTTAGAAGTTTACTTGTTGGATATATTTTCAAAGCATTAAAGAAATAAATTGAAATGCTTATTCCAAAATAATATAACAAAAATATAAAATCATCCAAAGTAATGAAAATCAAAAGCAAAACAAATGCGGAGGCTTCACCAACTCCTTAAGCAGGTGTTCTCAAGTTCTGCGATCACTTTGAAACGCTGGAAATAAGCCAAGCGGGCGTATTCTGGGCTCATACGAAATGCGATTAACTTAAAGTTCGATTTTTAATTCGAGTCAGTAAAATGACATTTCCAGTGTCATGTGTCACAAATCATATTATTTAATATGGTATGTATTACATATTTACAATAAAAAAACGCTTTGATACCTATAAAAAATAAAGCATGACTAAATGTATAAATCTATTGATTGCCGAACATCACTATTGTAGTGGGTTGTAGTGGGTCACCTTTTTTTGTATATCAGTGACAGTTGCACTTGTCATTTTACTGACTCGAATTAAAAATCATAGTTTACGAACTAACGAAATACAATAAATTAAGCAATTACATAACAGTATTAGTTATTTAACATATAAATGAAGAAAAGATTAACAGATTTAAGTAATCATTCGTTGAATTCGTCTTCATAAATACTCGAATAACTATCGAAATTGCAATTTATTTATACTTTAGAATTAATCCTTATCAAAATAAATTACTAATACTATTATATAACTCGTATAATAGGCTTGTATCCACTATGAACAAATCTGATGCATTAGGTTGCATAACTATTAAGATGATAATTTAATTATGAAAAAACAAAGTTTTAAAAATAATAACTTTTGATTATTTATATTTTTATAAAATAAAATTGCACAAAATAAGCCATAAGTCACGTGACAGCAAACACCAATTAAAAAGTGTTACGTCACGCCGTGTGCGAAACGTCAAAGTCAAAATGTCATTCCAAGTGTCTTGTGGAAGTGCGAAAAAGAATGGGCATCATTCCTTCTCGCGAGTGTCAGTCACTTTTTACGTATCTGCTGATTGTTTGGCACGTATATAAATAATTTTTTTGGTGTTTTTATACTTGTGCTTGTACACTGGGGCACTATGCAGTACTTGTAATACGATGAATCCATTTTTTATTAAAATAACTTCACAATACCGAATATTCCGATACTAAAACAGCTGTGTTTTGCACGGCGTGACGTCATTCAAGACGCCATGACAGTCATGAGCGTTTTTGATGACTAATGTCAAATATTTAATTAAATGCAAAATTATTCTTATAAATAAGCATTTTTTTTCAAAAATAATAATTATTTTGTATAGAATAGGCATCAAGGTATATTAGTATCTAACTACTGAAATTTAGGCAACAAGCCTATTTGAATGATGCAATTTGGACATTCCTAGCGAAAGATATTTAAAAACTGTCGCATGGTCGCCGCTCACGCCATTCGGTTAGACAGCGCCATAATAATAATAAGCGACGTAGGCGTTATTCATTTACTCTTTTTTTAATAACCCCACGCACAAACGAGAAAGTATGTATGAGAGAGTGTGTGTGTGTAAGAAAATATAACTTTTGAAATGTTTGTTAAATACCCGTGCAAAGCCGCAGCGGGCTGTTAGTCATGAAAGAGTTTTGCAGCTTGACTACTACATTCCCATATTACTATATATGTATTAAATACTATAATCATATACTTCTTATCTTCTCTTCTTCACTAGTGCTTCTTTCAATTTCTTTTCCAATTCGTTTAATAGATAATTGCCTTTTCATAAGTTCAAAGTACATTACAAAGGAGGATATTGATTACGTTTGTTGATTCCGCGCAGTTGATGATGACTTGTCTAACAAGCAGACAAGGTCAACACGTGTTTCGTCTCTTAGCGAGACATCTTCAGGATATGTTTTTTTTTTTTTTTTGGCGCTAGATTATATTTTGGTCCTTTTTCCAAGAGGGCATTTCTTGTGCTGGGAACTGTCTCGCTAAGAGACGAAACACGTGTCGACCTTGTCTGCTTGTTGGACAAGTCATCATCAACTGCGCCGAATCAGCAAACGTAATCAATATCCTTTGTAATACAATGGACTTCCGCAAAATAACACCTGCTACAATAGAGTATTCAAAGTACATGTTAAAAAGACGCTAAAGATTATAGGCTATTACAAAATCAATGATTATTTAAATGATGCCAATGCTTGGTGTTGATTTGAAGATATTACATTCTAAACTGTAAATATTTGTTTTCCCGTATAAATTGTAAACACATATGTACATTGTATGATAACGATATAATTTATTGTAAATGTTGTTATTACTTTTGATAAAGCTGGTAAGTTTCTGGCGCCCATTCTTCTTATCAGCTAAAAAATACGTCCTGAATAGGATAAAATATTTGGACGATTCAAAAGAGCTTTCTATAAAGTCGTATTTGAATAAAGTTAATATGGATTTTGATAAAAGTTATTCAATGACCACAAAATAAGTCCTCTCCTATGTCGATTATAAGGATATTTTTTCGACACCCAACCAGAATACGACTGACTCCGCAGGCTGTGACAACTTCAGTAATTGTTGGAACTTTAAAATTTGTCCGTCTCCGTTCAGAGGGTCGTCACCTGCCTGTTACATTGTTTATTTCGCTACCAAATTTACATTTCGGAGTTGTTGTTTTAATTAAAATGTCGTTTGTGTGCTTATTTTAGCGCATTAATACGTAATAATAAAAAAATGTTCCAGATCACACACACTGCGTAGGTATTTATTGACTTAGTAAGTCATTATAAATGCGAAAATAACTCTATTTGTCGCGTTTTCACACCAAAACTAATGAAATGATTTAAATCAAATTTAGTAGATAGATAGTCCAGAACCTAAGAAATGAGACAAGGGGAATAATATAGGATAATTTTTACAGTGTGAAAATATATGTTTCCTTTTGGAAAATTCGATATAACAACATTTTTTTTACTGATGTAAGTAGCAGATTCTATCACGCTGCAGGAAACACTTTTAAAATTCTAGCTCAGAGATTCCCAAACTGTTTTGTGTCTTAGACCCTTTGCCACGGATTTGGGTAGACCCCTACTTACCTGATACTGAATGCCTACATCCTACGTAGGAAACTTACAAAAAAATGTAAACATTTATAATCTTCTAATATATATAAATCTCATGTCACAATGTTTGTGCTCAATGAACTCCTAAACTACTTAACCGATTATAATAAAATTCGCACACCATGTGCAGTTCGATCCAACTTGAGAGATAGGATAGTTTAAATCTGAGTGTCATCATCATCATCATCATCATCATCAATTTTAAAAATTCTTTCACCAATAGAAAGCCACATTATTGCGGAGTGTCATCATCATCATCATCATCATCATCATCATCAGCGGACGGCGCGCGATGGCTTCGGGTTTAATTCAGTTCGCTTTCGTGCTCGCTTCGGGGATTATTAATATTATGCCCAACGAAGTGGGCGCGGGTCAGCTAGTCTAATATATATAAATCTCATGTCACAATGTTTGTGCTCAATGAACTCCTAAACTACTTAACCGATTATAATAAAATTCGCACACCATGTGCAGTTCGATCCAACTTGAGAGATAGGATAGTTTAAATCATCATCATCATCATCATCATCAATTTTAAAAATTCTTTCACCAATAGAAAGCCACATTATTGCGGAGTGTCATCATCATCATCATCATCATCATCATCATCAGCGGACGGCGCGCGATGGCTTCGGGTTTAATTCAGTTCGCTTTCGTGCTCGCTTCGGGGATTATTAATATTATGCCCAACGAAGTGGGCGCGGGTCAGCTAGTATATTATATATTTTTTTACTTCATAGGTACTTTTATAAATAATGTTTGTCTTTATATTAGAAGATAGTATAATGAAAGTAAATAGGTACTATCAGTGTATGTTGAGATCCATTATCATTTCATGGACCCCCAATTTTTTTTCTCTATATAGGGATCTAGATATAGACCAATTTGGGAATCATTGCTCTTGATGAAAATCAATGCTACAGCTACCTGGAGCATTATTATATCGAGCTATATAGCCTATTGAACACTACACATGGATTCATCTACTTCATGTACATATATATGTATATATGTATGCACATGTATATCTGTATATTCGTTTTGTCTTTTGTTCTTAGTTTTTGATGCTTGTGTTTTATTTTTGTGTATTCTGTGTAATGTATATGTGTCAATAAATCTATTTCATTAATTCAAATTTAATATTAAATAGCAAAAATGGAATAGAGGTCCATTAACTTGCTCTTATTGCACCCTCCCAACCAACAGATGAAGCTTTGGTGTTTCCTACTAACCCCTGCTGGACCAGCGTGGTGAAAGATGATCAAAACCTCCCTTTTACGATTTACTCGTACTAGCTTTATGAACATAACTTAGTTGCATGATTGCTGCATTTTGCTGTGTTGAATTAAATAAAACCCTTGGACCTACGTTCGTCCCAAAATTTTAGAAGCTGTGGAAAACAAAATAAAAACGTTTAAATCATGAAAACAAAAATGTAACGAATAATTTCATAACAGCAGACGGAAGACGAGAAAAACTGTCGGAAACCCGAAATTGGCAACACTGCCGCAAATCCTGTAAACGACGTTATTATAATACTTCCCCCTCATTGTGTTTCTAAACTTCAATCACTATGACTTAGATTACGAATTTCATTGCCGCGCCAAGACAAGTCTGTACTAATCTCTTTTTATCAAGCAGTAATGTATGACTAAAGACTGTGAAATTAAAGCAATCGTGATTGGTTTTGTGTTCACAATGAAGGGTGTAGGACCTGCAGGGTGACGTCACTCGCCCTCCGACGCGTTAGGTGTGGAGGGCTTGGAAACTTTTTGATTAATTACATTTCGCTCACCGTAGAAATATTGCCACATTCCAGGTAGGTAAAAGTTATGCGAAAGCGCGCAGAGCTAGGAGCAGAGAGACACGGCTTGTTAATTGGATTCCGAGCAGCAGTACTACTAGTTTGTCGGGTGCGGTTTCTGTTTATGAGACTTTAACGTATTAAGCCTTCGTAAGTTGGTCGCGTTATGTTATGTTTCTCCGAATGAAGTTTCCAGTTCTCATTGGAGGTTGAGTTTGTTATAGTACTGGCTGCATGGATAAACTTTTCTGCTGTAGTTACTTTTACTTAAATTTAATAATTTGTAAAATGATGTTTACTTTGTAAACACGGCTCGCAATTACAACACAACCAATTAAGTTTAAGTACTTTAATTGTTGCAGATAATGTTCTAACTCAATTATTAGGAAGATTTACCCAATTATTATTAAGTAATTAAAAGTGGACAGTGAATTAGGCACTAGTTATATTATATATATACAAGTCAGTAGTCAAGTAAGTCTACTGACTTACTACTGCTTAGGAACGTGCTATTGTTGACGAATGTTCGATGTGTGCTGGCGTAATTGGGTCGCCGAGCACCCGAGGTGAAAACCGGTTCGGTTCTAGCTGGTGCAGTTAGGATCTGCGTTAGTCTCGGCGGGTGTGTTATCACCATAAAATAGATCAATGTTGAATAAAATTGTAATAAATGTAAAATTTATTACAATATTAATATCAAATCAAAAATTGATATTAAGTAATAAGACGACTGCGTATTCATTCATAAAATTGTCCTGGTAATTTCGAATAAGTTTTTTTTTAAATAATGGTTCATCAATCAAACCGATCAAACAGCGTACCAAATATTTTTTTAACGAGATCATAAGCTTACAGAATAGCTGACTGACTACGTATATTTTAAAACTATTGGTTCAGTTCAGCTCTGAGAACATGATCAAGAAAAATACAATTATTAACAATTCAATTTTCCTTTGCGATTTCGCCGCTGCGCGGTCTAAACAATTTATATGTCTACGTGCAAAGTACGGAGCGACTCTCAAGTTTATTACCTGACATGTTTGAAATACCGGCCTTATTGTGGGAGAAGGGTGGAGGCTTCCGGGAGCTCCGACAGCGGCGTATTGTAAAAATATCTCGCCGATATTACACGTAATCATAATGCTATGTTGAATGTGAGTGACAAGTGTTTCGCGTTACATTTCTATGGATCACTATTTCATTTTTCTCCTGAATGTAGAAAATGTTGATTTTCACGTCTGCATACTGTCAAGTGACTTTGCTTTTTATATGTATGTAGCTACGTCAGATTTTTACAAAGCACTACCGTTACTTAGGTTTGTACGATAGTTCTTCTCAGATACTGAACGTAATGAGAAATTGATTGTATCTTATCGAAGAGAATTTAAAGGCAAGCTACAATGTCTGTGATGTTGACCAATTCCTGTGTCCCAAGGAGGTTAGCAAAGGTCAACACCAACCTTATACAACATCCAGATAGTAGATGCCACCACTTCTGTTGCAGCACTGTGATTCTTGAATATGTGCACGGCATACTGTAATCATCTAGATCACTAACAATGCATTCATACTATAACAATATGAAACGTTCACAAATGTCGATATTTGTTCCACTCAGGCGGCAGAACATTTATGAATCTATGACAGTGCTCACTCTAAGCGTAGATAAAGAACTAAGTGTCACACTCAGTCCGCTGACACTGCTACTATATCTAAACACAAGAATCTGACAAGTTTTCAAAAGGCGAGAATTTTGAGAGATCCTCCGCCTTATAGGACGGGATCGACATAACTTTACTGGTACAGAAATTGAAGAGTTGAGCCCATGTTCGCCCTGAGTGAAGGATAGGGAAAAGCGACTCGATGCATGTGTATACCGATTATTCATAGTATATAGTCTAAATATACTATGGTAGGTAATATGTGGGGGTGTAATGTTGGAATGGTTACTAAATAGTAAGGGAGGTATCACGAACGTGACATGGTTCAAGAAGGTTTTGGAACTAATTGCTTCTTCTGCTGTCTTTGTGTCGTGTTTGTAATGTAGCTGGCATTGTAACGTTTAACAAGATCTTTCAGAGGGCCATATTTGAGTCTATGAAATATATAGAAGTAGTAGCGTGGGAGTGCCTGTCTACCTAGGGGAAGTGTTCTAGGACAATCCCCCTCGACTGGAAGTCGGCCAGGCTGGTGCTGCTGAGGAAGGTAGGAAGGACCGAAAACGTTCCGTCGTCGTTCCGTCCGATCTGCTTGCTGAACGAGGCGGGGAAGCTCTTCGAACGAGTTATCTCCGCCCGTATCAGCGAGCACCTGTCGCGCGTGGTCCCGACCTGTCGGACTGCCAATTTGGATTCCGGCAGGGGCGATCGACGTTGGACGCTGTCCAGCGCGTGCGGTTGCTGTCGGAGTCCGCAGTCCGATCGGGGGGGGTGGCTCTGGCGGTGTCTTTAGACATCGTCAACGCCTTCGGCACCCTCCCCTGGCAGGCCATCAGGGGGGCACTCGACCACCACGAGTTGCCCCCCTACCTGCGAGCCGTGGTCGGGGACTACTTGCGCAACAGGACGATCGGAGTCAAGGGAAGGAACGAGACGGAAACGGAGAGAGGGATCGAATGCGGCGTTCCGCAGGGGTCAGTTTTGGGACCCTCTTATGGAACCTCGCGTTCGATGCGGTCCTTCGCACCAGTCTTCCTTGCGGCGTGTGTGTCGTCTGTTACGCTGACGACACTCTCGTCGTGACGACCGGGGCCGACTTCGAGCAGACGCTCAGGCTTGCCGAGCTGGGGGTGGCGTGTATCGTGAGGGCGATCCGCCGGCTGGGTCTAGAAATAGCGCCGCACAAGACCGAGGCGCTATGGTTCCACGGCCTTCCAAAGCGCCGGGAACCACCCAGCTGCCGGATACGGCTAGGTGACGCGGAGGTCCAGGTGGGACCCTACATCAAGTACCTTGGCCTCACCTTGGACAGCAGATGGAGCTTCGAGGAGCATTTCGTGCGATTGTCTCCCGAATCAAGAGGGTCGCGGGCGCCTTACATCGCCTGCTGCCCAATCCGGGGGACCGAGGGATGGTGTTCGCCGCCTGTACGCGAGCGTCGTACGGTCCGTGGCCTTGTATGGGGCCCCCGTGTGGTCGCAAGACTGCACGAGGTCCTCCCGCTGCAGAGCTCTGCTCCGGAGCATGCAGCGGACAATGGCTATACGGATCGTGCGAGGCTACCGTACGATCTCGTACGAGGCGGCGACGGTTCTGGGGCGTCCCCCCCTTTCGAGATCCTGGCCGACATGTACGCGGTGATGTACAACGCACCGCGACATGTCGGTCGGGGGGGCGACGGGGGGAGTCCCCGGCACCAGCGCACGGAATGCACAGACGGGAGTTGCACCGACGGGCCGAGAGGGCCTGGCGTGCGCAGCTAGAGCGTGGGGGCTGCGTGCGTCAGCGCGCGGTCGGTGCGGTACTCCCGCACTTCGAAGCTTGGCTCTGCGGGAGGGCGGAAGTCACCTACCGCTTGACTCAGATACTCACCGGACATGGTTGTTTCGGTGAGTATCTGAGTCGAATAGGGAGGGAGGACACGACACGATGCCACCATTGCGCATCTGACCTCGACTCGGCCCAGCACACGCTGGCGGAGTGCCCTGCTTGGGACTCCGAACGTCGAGTCTTGGTCGAAGAGATCGGGCAAGATCTGTCTCCGCCAGCGTTGATTGCGGCAATGCAATGTCGCTGGCGGGCGCGACGCAGTTCGTGCCCGTGGAGGCGACCCGGGAGGGACCTCACCCCGCGATGGCCGGAGGGTGACGTCGTAGGAGGTCGGAGGGGAGGAGGCGGCAAGATCACTCCTCCCCGAGAAGGGCTCCCCTAATGCACCCAGGGGTGCAAAGGCCAGGGGTCCTCAGATGCGATACTTGATCCTGAGGGCCCCTACAACGCCAGAGGATGGCCATCGCTGAGGTTTTTAGTGGGTAGGCCTCCCCTTCTGGGGAGGAGAGCCCCACATAACCACCGGCTCTCGCAGCCGGGGTATGCAATTCAATGCATTTTCCTCAGCGTAACAAAAAAAAAAAAAAAAAAAAAAGGACAATCCCCCCCTTGGCGAAGGCTCGACCAATTCCGCTCGGGCTGGCCCGTGGGCGGTGCCGGTGAATCGCGAAAGCGCACCCCGCCACATACGCCCTTATATAGGCCCAAAGAACACCGGGGGGTTTTAGTGGGTAGGCCGGTCCTCTCAGACCGAAGAGCCCCTCACACATCCGCACTTTGGCAGCGCGGTGTCACGGTGCATAAAGAGCATTTCCCCTCGTAAAAAAAAGTATCGTGGGACATCTTGGGCGCTATTAAGGACGAGAATGAGGCTAATACATATAAATGAGGCCGAAAAATTTGGTAAATAATAATTGAATAACCTATACATTTTGCTCAAAAATCACTTATTAACTTCCCTTAAATCTCAGACCTCATATACATTTATTTACTGCGTCGCCCCTTTGCCCAAACTCGTTATAGCTGAAGTCATGATGGAAGAAGGATATCCATCACATTAATTTCAGCCACAATACTCCTACTTCTTACATGAACTACTCTATAAAGAACTGTCTTCGAACATGCTGGCTCAGTATGGATTGTTGGGAATTGGAAGTCAGAAATCATCGTTCTAAAAGTTTCAAGAACAACTGAAGCAGAAAAATCGACGCCAGCGCGTTGATGGCGTGAGCGTCACCTGAGCGGTGACAAGGTCACACGTGCATTTGTAGTTCTTTTTAATATAAATGATATTACTATACCCTTGGTATTGGTATTGTACCCCACTATTGGTATTGTAGCCTCCCCCGAAGAAGGCTCCCCTGTATCAGCAGGGCAGCGGAGGCTGGGGGTTCCCGGATGTCACTTGGCGCTCCCGGGGGCTCCCTACATGCCTGAGGAAGGCCATTCCTAAGGTTTTTAGTGGGTAGGCCTCCCCCTTCTGGGGAGGAGAGCCCCACATAACCGCCGGCTCGCCACAGCCGGGGTATGCAATTTAAAGCATTTTCCTCAGGGGAACAAAAAAAAAGGGCACTTATTGACATTGTCAAAAAAATACTCTTATTACAAAAAGGTTATTATACTGTTAAAGATTATTTGTATGATTCAATTGATACAATTCTTGGGTTTAATTTTAATAACTCAATAGTTATGTCTGTATAGATATAATGTGAACTTGCTTAAAATTGTAAAGGAAGTTGGGTTCAGACTATTTATGTGTTGCCAGCTTCTAATTCACGACTCTGTAACAAAAAAAAAATATCCTTACTGGTTTTCTTGCAAAAAACCAAATACAAACCAAGAGCTGTGTGTGCTGTAGAAGTGTAAAAGAGTCGTAGCTCAGTGATTACAATTGCTCACAAAAGAATGTGAGCAAAGCACTGATATTCTGCTACAACCTAAGGGTTTTTGTCAATAATTCTCGAAGATTTTACATACAATAAAACACAAGTTGAAAGTAATACATATAAAAATAAATATTATTATTATACTAAAGAAAGGGTTGTAAAATACAGAATCATAAATAAGTGCACCAAGCTGTTTAGTATTGCTCCATAAACAACAGCCGTTGAAGAATAAGCTAGGAAGAAAAAATCTGAAGTTCCCAATGCACCTCGCTGACAAATGTTAAAGAACTTATTACAGCGCGAGTAAATAATGTAGCTTAAACAGCACTTGGGAGATTTCACTTAATCTGCCCCGTGGTGTTAAATCGCTGACATCAATCCGCACAATTACTGCGCTCTTTTCAAAGGATCCAGTGTTCTCAGGCTGTACTGAGAGCGACACATTATGTATTGCAGTTTTATATTTTAGAATGTGATGACCATGACAATTCAAAATTAGAAAATTATTCTATCATCACAATCGGATATCATTAGAAACGGTCGTATTGGAAAAAAGTATATGCGACTACACTCCTCCCCCCTCCCCCCAATAATGAAAATGTCACGGATCTCGAGTCTATGGAGTATACATTAAAAAAAAATACCGTACAAAACTCCTCCCCCAAACGTCTGGACCAATATTGACAAAGTACGATCCAGTAAAAAAAGTTTTAATACAATTTTTTATATTTGTTACGTGTGAAAGTAGAAAAAACAGTAGTTAGTAAAAATAGTATCTCTTACACAATATCTTTCGGACCTATTTTTTAATTAAAAACAATATACAAATAATTAAAATAGAGAATCATAATGATTCATCATTTTATTGGTATATCCTAGTTAAATAATAATAATTAATTAATTAGGGAAAATCGATCATTATTTCAAAAGGCATTATTTTTACCTGTAATATCAATATTAATAATACAAATATTGTTAATATTGATATTTACAGCATTTAAATAATTGTCTATATCAACTTTGTCTTTTTTTATACATCTATGTTCTAAAATTAATTCATATCTAATATATATTTTGGCATTAGGTATTTTTATTAATTTATTAATAAAAATGAAAAGTGTCACAAATATCTTATTTAACTCCTGTGTCCTGCTTAATAATAAAAATAAATTCTGTACGTAACAGTTGTTATTGAAACTATATACAAGTATTCCATTAAATTACACAATTTGTATTCTAAGGACTAATAAATTTGAATAAAAAAGTGAAGACGTCTCAAACGACCCATAACTTAGGACTCCGTCAATGGACTTTCGCTCTTATTGCTTCAGTCAATAGAACTAAGTAGTGGAAACTACGTCAAAATTCAGAGTTTCAGTGGCTATAATAACAGAAGGAACAGCCCCAAGTATATATAAAGGGTAAATGCTATTGCCCTACGCGTAAAGTTTTCCCTGGCGCGCTGTAAAACTACCCTCTCTAGCCAAGAAACGCCCGGGGAAATGATGCGAGGCTTTGGGGAGATGGGGCAAAGAATTTGTAAGATACAGAACATTTTTTCAAATAGTGACGCTTATTTTAAGGATACATAAACACAAGAACGTTAGATCATAAAACGCATTGTAACTCTTAATATTTCTTTTTCCCTCTGCGTATGTTGTATGTAGAAATTAAGCTAAAATATTTTTTCTAAATAAGCCTTTACACATCGTCACATACAACCTTAAGACGCCTCATACCTTCTTTTGCCTCCTGCAAATAAATTGTATTCTATGTAAAAGTCGGCAATTCACTTGTGACTCCTCTGGTGTTGCGGGCTTACATCCGGGCAGAGGTAATATTTTACCATCAGGTAATACATCTGCTCGTTTACCCCCCTATTATAAAAAAAGAAAGTTTGAAAGTCTTACATTAATAGTGATTAGCTTTAATGATGGAGTTCTTCTCGAAAAGGCTCTTCCAATTTCCGAACATGTACTAAGTTTTTGTTCTCTGATGCATATTTGAATTGATGTAAAAGAGAGCATGTAAAGGTCCAAGTCGAATAAAGATTATTTTGATTTTCTTTATGAATTACGACTTGTTAATAATAAATTTAATCTAAATTTCATCCTTATTCAACCGCAAAGCTAGACGTGATTGAATGGCGTTGTACAATAAACGTGTTACCTGTTTGATTAAATACTAATCACAACTAATTTTCTGTGACATTTACATTTAAAACCTCGAATCCAATACCCATAGAAAAACAATGACAGATAGTATAATCACATTTTTATGTACTACTTAACATGGCAAACAGTCAAAAATAAATACAAAATATTAGAATTATTAACGCACAAAACAAGGTAACGATAAATAAGTGTACGTTAACAGAAACAATACAAGCTTATGAACTACCAAGAATTACGTTCCTTGCGCCCCATTAGCAGAACTATTTAATTAAGGAAGCATGGGTTCGAATGGGGGAGATCAAAAGACATTGTACCATACTTACACTTATATCTAACAGATGATATCGCTAACGTGTGTATTAAGACTAATTTGATTAATACAACTGGCACGGTCTTCGAAGGTGATTACTTGGGGATTATTAATAATAGATTCACTTTGATGCTCAAAGCAATAACAGCGCTTATTAGTATGGCTAGTTACTTTGTTGATAGCTGCTACATAAGCATACATATAATGTATTGTGTTATTATATTATAAAAAATGAGTTTTGATCTTTGGGAAGTCTTAGGATTGCCATAGCTACTGCTTCGGTGAGTATCTGTGTCGAATAAGACGGGAGGGATCGACACATTGTCACCACTGCGCATCCGACCTCGACTCGGCCCAGCACACGCTGGCGGAGGGCCCGCGTGGGCCTCCGAGCGCCGAGTCTTGGTCGCAGAGATCGGCCGAGATCTGTCTCCGCCGGCATTGATTGCGGCAATGCTGGCGGACGAGGGAGGTTGGAGGGCTGTGGCCTCCTTCTGTGAAGCAGTGATGCTCCAGAAGGAGGCCGCCGAGCGGGAGATGGCCAATCCCGCTCGAAGAAGGCGGCGGAGGAGACCGGGGGAGGTAGTAGCCTCCCCGAGGAGGGCTCCCCTCTAGGTAGGGGAGCGGAGGCTGGGGGTTCCCGGAGGTGGCTTGGTGTTCCCGGGGGCTCCCTACATGCCTGAGGAAGGCCATCCCTGAGGATTTTAGTGGGTAGGCCTCCCCCTTCTGGGGAGGAGAGCCCCACATAACCCGGCTCGCCACAGCCGGGGTATGCAATTTAATGCATTTTCCTCAGGGGAACAAAAAAAAAAAGGATTGCCATAGCTAAATAATGAAATGAGCTACAAAGAATTAAAATTCTTGCAATATTTTGAACGTTATCATTTGAAAACAACTAAAAACCAACTAAAAATCACTATTAACAATGTAATAACAAAAGAAATAGTAATATTAAATGTCTGTCTACATTCTTCTCAGAGTCAACAGAGCTTTATCCACAAAACTCCGAAACCACGATCTATGATGGCAAACTAAAAACAGGTATTTACGGCCTATTTGAAATGATAGACTTTTTATGAGCATCCGGCACTAACCGGTTATATCCGGCGGTATCCGCTTATATCCGGTTATTGTCGCGGCTTATTATTGCCGGCCAAATTTCAGGCGCAGCGCAGCCAAAGATTGCAAGCGAAAGAGGCTCTGTTGTTTATTTGCCGTGAAAACTTTTAGCTATTGGCTGTAAATTGGTTTTCTTGAAGGCGCTTTCGTGTTTTTGTTACAAAAAGGTACTTTTTGAATTCATTGGGCAATATTCCTATGAGAACAGTGCACAAGTAAACTATGCTTGGCATTTTTATAGATACAAAAGTTTTGTATTGTAAATAGATATTTAAGGGAACGCTCTCAGGAATTCGCCTTTTTTGCTCTCTCTATAGCCCGTAAACGTAGCCCGAAGAATTGTGAACCTTAAGCGCCAGTGGGCAATGTACATTGCTTGCAACACTGACAGCCATTGGGACAAAAAGGTCCTTGAATTATATGCCGGATACCACCAACGCTGTGGTACAAGATGGGTCGTCGATTTGGTGAAGAAGGCGCTGCTGCAGCGCAGAACCGATTAGTATGGAGATCCTTGAGATTGGTCTATGTCCAATACTGGAAGTCTACTGGCTCAAATGATGATGGAATGATGATGACATGACATTATTTCATCACATCCTGTAATGCTTCACAATCCTCAATTTGTTTAGTTATATATCTTATTCTCCAAAAAAAAAGTTGCCTCACTTGAAAACTCACATGTACATACATTTGAACAGGATACGACCGAAGGAACAAATTTTTGTAGGTCATACAGAAAATATCTGTCCCGTGCAGGAATTGAACCCGTGACCCGTTAAATAGTAGTCGAAAATTCGATCTTTGAGGCAAACGTGAATATACAATGTAACATAACAAAAACAGTGTAAGTTTTCATAATATTTACAAAATTGTATTTTATACAAAATTAAACCCGAAGCATCGCGCGCCGTCCGCTGCCTGTTTTTTTTCTCCGATTCACTTTGCAAAACGGACTACCACGTAAAAACCTTTTATTTTTCGGTTTTTTTATATAACCTATGACACTCAGCAATAACGTGGCCTTCTATTGCTGAAAGAATTTTTAAAATCGGTTCAGTAGATACCGAGATTACCCTTACAATTTAACAAATATACAAACACACAAACTTTACTCTTTTATAATATTAGTATAGATTACTTCCAATACTATTTAATTGAATGTTTATTAGATTTTATTAATTATGTTATTTTATTATGTATTATTATCCAAATTTTTGTATTACAAGAATATTGTAAATGAAGATTAAAAAGGGGGTATAAAAAATATACCATCAGACTTTTTTATATACAGATTCACTTATCGAGAAGCCTATTTCCGATTCTATTTCCGAACATGTACCTATAGAGATTATTCTTTATTATTCCTTACACACATTGCAAGGTTTTATTCTCTTAAGCTTCTTATAAGGTCTATGTTGAATAATTAAATATATACCTATATTAACCCCTAGGGGTCTATGACAACCTGCAAGGGTACTCTATTGTAGCAGGTGTTATTTTGCGGAAGAAGCGACTCACTGTCGCTCGTGAGACACCGAGCGGGCAACAGATCCTGAAGATGTCTCGCTGAGAGACGAAACACGTGTCGACCTTGTCTGCTTGTTGGACAAGTCATCATCAACTACGCGGAATCAGCAAACGTAACCAATATCCTTTGTAACCTGCAAGGGGTCTACGTTAGCGACAAATTTGGGAGTCCATGAAATAAAAATGGGGGGTCCACGATAATGGATCTCAACAAACACTGATAGTACTTTTTTATTTGCATTATACTATCTTCTAATATAAAGGCATATTACTTATAAAAGTACCTATGAAGTAAAAAAAAATATTATATATGTTTATAAATTATTGTAAGTGGATGTAGGCATTCAATATCACCGACCTCGACTCGGCCCAGCACATGCTGGCGGAGTGCCCCGCGTGGGCCTCCGAGCGCCGAGTCTTGGTCGCAGAGATCGGGCGAGATCTGTCTCCGCCGGCATTGATTGCGGCAATGCTGGCGGACGAGGGAGGTTGGAGGGCTGTGGCCTCCTTCTGTGAAGCAGTGATGCTCCAGAAGGAGGCCGCCGAGCGGGGTCGGGAGATGGCCGATCCCGCTCGAAGAAGGCGGCGCCGGGCGCCGGGTAGCACAGCTGCGGCGCCGCGCGGGTCGCCGGCGGGCGCGAGAAATCGCGACTGCTTCGGCGACCCGGGATGGACCACGCCCCTTCCGTGGCCGGGGGGCGTCGTCGGTGGAGGAGACCGGGGGAGGTAGTGTAGCCTCCCCGAGGAGGGCTCCCCTCTAGGCAGGGGAGCGGAGGCTGGTGGTTCCTGGAAGTTGCTTGATGTTCCCGGGGGCTCCCTACATGCCTGAGGAAGGCCATCCCTGAGGTTTTTAGTGGGTAGGCCTCCCCCCACATAATCGCCGGCTCGCCACAGCCGGGGTATGCAATTTAATGCATTTTCCTCAGGGAAACAAAAAAAAAAAAAAGGCATTCAATATCAGGTAAGTTGGGGGTCTACCCAAAACCGAAAACCATGGCAAAGGGTCTACGACACAAAAAAGTTTGAGAGTCTCTGGTCCAAAGTAAGCTCAGTAAGGCTTGTCATATGGGATATAGGGTTACGGCTATTTAAAATATATATTAACTTGATTTATATTTTTAATCACCAAATATATGAGTACATTCGAATACAAAAGCTATACAAAAAATATCTATACATATGTATGTATGTATATACATATATATGTATGGGTGCTTAGAAAAACGAGCCTACTATATAGTTATAAAACTCACAGCAGCAGTACATTGCCATGTTATGAAACGTTACTTATAAAACAATGCAGACGGGAGACGGAGAGAGAAACAATTACTGACGCAACACGTCCCCGACTCGTTCATGCATCACTTGTTCGATGCTCGTCTGTTCAGGTATTAATGGGTAGTTCCGAGACTATGAATAATTTGTTGAATTTTGTTCATACAATTTTGTTATAATTATTATCATAAATAATTGTCAACAACCAAACCAGAGTTTAGTTAATTTATTCAATTTATTAAAACATAGGACACTTATTTTAAGAGGACTTCAGATAATCTCCTCATGATGCAGTCTGGGCAACGTCTTTTGACGGCCAGTAGTTTGATAGCGGGCCCCCCAAGAGGTGAGGCATGAGATGGCCAGCGGCGGAGGAGTGACGCCCCCCTTCTTCTGTAAGAGCGGGTGGTTGTCATCCAGGAGACCTAAATGGGTCTCCTGGACGATAACCACCCTCTCTCCGCTCGGAGGATGGCCGAAGATATCCGGTGATCACCTTAGTGGTGACTCGGTGTGGGCACTAGTCGCCATACGCCGACGGGGTCATGGTAGTTGTCCGCAAGGGTTCCTATGGCCTCGTCAGGGCGCGTTGCAGCTCTCCTTCGAGATGACGCGCTTGAGCCCAAGCGGAGTAGAGGGATCGCTGAGGTTTTTAGTGGGTAGGTCTCCCCTTTCTGGGAAGGAGAGCCCCACAAAACCACCGGTTCTCGGCGTATGCAATTCATTGCATTTCCCTCAGCGGCACACAAAAAAGAATTAAAAGGACAGTTATTTTAAAAAGAGCCTTATATATTCTACAGTTAAGTGTGTAATTTTCTAATCTCAATTCACGTTGCTTTTTTTTCCTGCTGAGGAATATGCCCCGTATATACCCCGGCTGTGGCAAGTCGGCGGTTATGTGGGGCTCTCCTCCCCAGAAGGGGGAGGCCAACCCACTAAAAACCTCAGGGATGGCCTTCTTCAGGCATGTAGGGAGCCCCCGGGAACACCAAGCGACTTCCGGGAACCCCCAGCCTCCGCTCCCCTGCCGATACAGGGGAGCCCTTCTCGGGGGAGGCTACAATACCTCCCCTGATCTCCGCCACCGACGACGCCCCCCGGCCACGGAAGGGGCGTGGTCCCTGCCGGGTCGCCGTATCCGTGGGCGCGATTTCCTCGCGCCCGCCGGCGACCCTCACGTTCCTTACCTAGTAATTACTGGCTATACCAAAGGTAGGTCAGAGCTACGTCTACGTCTACTTCTGCCGCGATAAAGCAATGCATCTCTGTATACTGAATTGTAGGTTAAGAAAGAAATTACTGAGCGGTACTTAATAATTTCTCTCCTAACTTACACCTGACTTTACATCTTGTCACAAGTTCACCTCCACTATTGTCCTTATGGGGATTGCAAATGTACTACGAACTATATGTATAGTAATCACCACGTTAACTGTATAAACACTGAACTCTTCTTAAGACGGATAGAATAACGGAAAATATTGTAATGCAAATGTCCAGATTTCCATAACACCTTACAGTCATATGACTACAACCAACTTACATTGAAAAGAGAATTCGTAGATATATAAAAGCTATAATAAATATAATTAGAAAAGAGTTAGATATTGCAGGCTTGCGACCTACATAATGTCCGTCATTTAATTTTTTTTCAAACAGCAACACTACCAAATATAATGAGTGGAAGCTATTAAAGAAAAAAAAAACAAAATGGCTAACAGTACTTAAGCCAGGCTTCGTAGTGAAACCTATTTTTGCCGTAAAATAGCTGTAAACCTTTGCATAGTTTAATTGGAAATTTCAGATTTACTGAACTGGAACCATATACACTATAGGCGACAATAACTACTTACCATCAGTTTGTTTGTCTGTCAGTATATCTATTTATAAGTAATGAGTAATCAAAATCCTACATATTCATAGAATATCATGAAAATAAATTATAAAAAGAAAACCAAACCTTTCTCTTGTATTAAATTAACTTTTACATTGATTCATTTGCTACTACTTTGAGATCATAGTTTCAATTAAAATTCTCTTTCGTATGAAAATCCAATAATGTCCATAGTAAATTGGTATGGACACAAGTTTGAGGTGAAGAGGACATAAGGCATTCTTATTATGGGAAAATATATTTTTCCGATTGGGAAGTCCGATATATCCCGAAACGACTTGAAGTTCGTAATAAATAAAGTGGAAGTTGAACCAAATGTTCAATGTTCACAATAGTCTAATACAAGTATAAAATGATCTTTAATGGTGGTGTATGTAGCAAGTAACTTCAAACGAAGTATTTCATATACAAACTTATTTAAAATAAAAAGAATCATTGATTGAACAGCTCCTTAAGGGCGCGGGAGGGGAACACCTGGGAGGGGAGCGGCCAGACGTCAGCTATCGATTATTTCAGAACGAACACGGGACTCAAACGAGTCCCGGGAAACTGGTTCCTTCATAAATATTAACACCGACGATTTACGTCTTACACACAATGCATCAAAGCTCAATTTTGTGTAACGATCTCGTAAATCACTCATATTCCTTCACGTAACTAAAGCAGTGTCAATTTTCAGGCTCAACTTTAAATTTACAGAGGCAGAGTCCAGAATCGACTGCACCGGCCGCTGTCGGAATCAATTTGGCCGTATGTAAATTTTTCGATAGGAAATTTCAAAGTGTTATAGGTGAGTAAACATGTTTCAAGGATGGAAATTCTAATGGTAACTTCGAGAAAGGTTATTGTTAATGTTTCGCTTGGAGTGTTTGAGTTTGAAGCACCCTTAAGAACGTGTGTACTGGAAAATTGTGAGTTTCTTTGTTGGGGGAATGTTAATATTTGAATCCTTTGAAATAGATAAACTGGTTGGATTTGTTCGACCCTTGATGGTTAGAAGTCACGGTATAAAGTACAATAATTCTTTATATAACCTAATTAATTTGTGTACAATGTCTACCTTTTAATATCAAATAACAATAAACTTTATTAATCAACTTAAAAATGGAGGAGGTTCTTAATTCGGGAGATTTTTTTTATACCCAAAAATAATATATTTTTATTCCATCTGTTTTGTATATTGTCCACAATTTTTCAGGGATAGTTCTATATATATTTAAAATAGATTTAATTGGAGCTTAATGAAAAATCAACAAAATAAATAAAGATGAAAAATAGCTGTTTATAAAACTATTTACAATCCACAAATTAAAGGGCGTTCGTATTTACATAATATTTGATACAAATCTTGACATATAGTACATAATATTATATAAGTAACAATGATTTAGTTATATATATATAATAGGTATTAAATGGATCCTAGGTGCTTGTCTGAGATCTGATAACTTAATTTCACCATGAATTAAATGAAAAATTCACAAGGAATAATTAGTCGCTTAATTCTAACAAAACTAAACAAAAATTTTTTATATATTTTTTTACCAGTGATTACCACTGATATAATGATACTGTAGATTCAAAACAGGACTTCGCTAAATATGGGAATATGGGTTTGCCAGGTTACATCTTTACAACTCTTCGGACGGAGCAAGCTTAAAGCCATAATCTCCCAGCCAGTAACTTATTCAACTAGCTTCACTCCAGTTTCTAGTTTAGGAAGTTAAAGATCGTCGAAAAAAACACGTCTTCATCTGCTAGCGTGTCCAACGGGGCGGGGCAACGAAAGTATCTTCTTCCCGCGCTCGCTTCCAGCCTCCTTCTGCGTGAAAACTTCTTCTCAAAAAGAAGCAGAAGCCTCCCAAGCTATCACGCTGGTATAAGAACTGTGATGGATGAATAAGTGAATGTGTCTCGTACCATTCCTGGTTATGCACCGCCCACCGCTCTGGAGGCACTTTAGTTCAAAGGCCATAAGGTCCCAGGCCTTCTGCCCGACCAAAGGCTGTAGGTAGAGTTTAGTTGGTAGGCTAGCCTTCTGCTAGAGTCATAACCACCCGCCGTAGACCGGGCGCGGGTGGTATCCGGTGTAAGGTCGTCCGAGGATCCCGCGGGTCGCCGGCGGGTGCGAGGAAGTCGCGACTGCTTCGGCGACCCGGGATGGACCACGCCCCTTCCGTGGCCGGGGGGCGTCGTCGGTGGAGGAGACCGGGGGAGGTAGTGTAGCCTCCCCCGAGGAGGGCTCCCCTCTAGGCAGGGGAGCGGAGGCTGGGGATTCCTGGAAGTTGCTTGATGTTCCCGGGGGCTCCCTACATGCCTGAGGAAGGCCATCCCTGAGGTTTTTAGTGGGTAGGCGAGAGCTCCACATAACCGCCGGCTCGCCACAGCCGGGGTATGCAATTTAATGCATTTTCCTCAGGGGGAAAAAAAAAAAAAATCGTCCGAGGACCAAGGGGCTATTAAGACGACAACAATAGTAGGATTATGAAGATTCACTACCATCCCTCGTGGGAAATAAAAACCTTTCCTGGGTTAAATTCTTGTCAACGAAGTATTTAGCACACAATCCTAATATAACCTTTTAAAATTTGCAAAATAAGAAGATCTCATCAAATATTTTCCTAAAAACATCTGGTGAGATTCCCATTACGTTATTATGTAGAAGACAATTTATATATTCTATAGATGTAACCTGATAATCTGGGACGAAGCTTAAAACAAATTCACTCACTCGATATGAATGTTTGGAGACTTTACGTTTAATGTTCCCGATTTAAATATGGGCTTACTGGTCTTTATAAAGGTTAGGTAAGCTTATTGGACGCCAGCTTAGAAGGGATCGCTGTAATTCCATTAAGACATGATTCTTCAGAGAAGCGTCTCTGGTTATAAATCTCGAGGTTTAGGTACTAAATTTTCTTATTAATTTTTAATTAACAGCAATGAATTATGTGAATTATTATTTTTTTTATTTGTTTTAGAAACATAAAGTTTGTAAAACGCTTACGACAGAACTGTGGTAATTCCTCGTCCATTTTAATATTATTAATTTTTCTTTCGGTTTTCACCGAGGAATACTGTAAGGATTCTTCGAAAAGGATGTTTGTAAGCTGTGTTTTTGAAGTCTGTGTAGCTTTAGGCGTATATGTACGATAACTTCTTATCATTAGGTTGTAAGTATATTTGTTCACCATAGTGGTAAGAAATAAATGACAGCGATCCCTTCTAAGCCTGCAGTTTTCTTTGGAAGAAAATCCCAATAATTTCTATTGAATGTATTGATATATTAAATACATCTATGGATCCGAACATAGAGTTATAACATCTTATAAAGTAATTTAGAGCAGAGCAGGACAGGTATATATATAAATTTACTTCCGTAGTTGAGTGGTTAGTATACCGGTTTAAGGTGTCGTCATCTCTGAGGTCCCGGGTTCGAATCCTCGGGGGGCAGATGTTTGTGTGATGAATGCGAGCATTTGTATCGAAGTCATGGTTGTTTATATATATATATATATATATATATATATATATATTCTATCAAATATATTGATACTAGCTTTTGCCCGCGACTTCGTTCGCGTGGACTTCAGGTTCGTCCCGTCTAGTAACTAAGCACTGCAGAGCCCTAATCATAGGCCTATAGGTAGCTACTGCAGTATGTTATTCCTAATAGATAAACATATACCATCACGGCCTTTTTTGTAGACTTTTTTAAGTTGTACAATACTGTAGTAAATTGTTTTCATCTATCTTGTAGGATTCAGTCAGCGCACATAGGAGTATTTGATATCAAAAACCGGACAAAAATATTTTATCATTGTTTTCGAAGTTTTGCCAAATAAAAAAAGGTTTTGAATAAAAATAAGGTTTATTCCAAATTATTTAGGGGGGTTAGCGCTTACTGGCATGGCAAAAAACACAAAATGAAAACATTTAACAAGCATAAAAAATGAACAGCTTAAGACACAACGCATACAAATTTTAAACACATTAACAATAATACAATACAAAATATCAAACATAAAAGTAAAAATAAAAACATGTTTCAAGTATCCAAAAAAACATTTTTTGAACTTTATTAATAGCCTCAGAATCAGAAACACATTAGGAGAATTAAGCCTTGCACAGTAAGAATCCAAGCTCTATGGACAACACAAAATAAAGTACGTAGGTTTAAAAATAAAAACAGTTTTGATAAATGCACAAGTTTTAAAAAAAGGGAAAGAGAGTGATGCAACATATTTTAAAATTATTAATTTGAAAATGGTTCTTGATCATCTGCTTCAACATCATGCTCGCATTCATCTACAGCTTCGTCTTTATCGCTTTCTTCTTCGAGAAAAGACGAAACCATTAGGCAGTACAATAGAAGAATTTAGCCATTCTTCATTCAATCTCAAGAATCTTTCAGAAGTGTAGCTAGCGGCTATCCACCTTCTCTTGTATTCATTTTTAAAATATCTTAAAGCACGGGTTAAAATTTTACTCTGATTTTTTGGACATTTTGTTATGACAAAAAGTTTTTCTTCCAAAAATGACAACTTTTTCCCCAGTGTTTTTTCTGTACATTGGCACATTATATCACAAAGTGATTTTCTGGTAAATTCCGCTACTTTTTCCAATGAACCTACAAGATAAAAGAGGGGAAAATGATATTATTTTAATTATTCAAGAATATTAAATTTTATTTTAAATTATTATAAAACCACGCGGGGATACCGGGGGAAGATATTATTATTTTAAGTAAATGTCGCAAGTCTACAAATTATGTCTGTTTAAAAAACGAAGCTTGACAACCCTTGACACCTAAACAAAAATGTTAATATGTGTTCAAATTTTAGTTTTTTTAGATAACCAAATAGATCTTCTCCTTAATCATACAAGCAAAGAGTTAAACTAAAAACAAATGTTGCAAAATAAAGTGCATACCTTCGACTTCCATATTGTAGATTTTTTTTGTCGTAGCTCAACTCTAACTATAAAAAAGATATTTGTTTACAAGTGACACAATTCGATTAACCGCGTGCGTTTCCGACACTGCCTGGATTCCCAATGGCTGTACAGCTAACTGCATTAGCAAAAGAGAGGGGATTGAATGCTAATAGGTAGGCCATCTATCGACCTTGAATAATAACACATTAGAACGGATTTTAAATAAACTTGGTGATTTTGAATTTTGTCCGGTTTTTGATATCAAATACTCGTATGTGCAGCGTTTGCAATGTAAGTGCAAAAAATGTGTTTTTTTACGACCTCATAGAAACCTCAAAAATTGTAGCCTATGTGTTATTCTGATGTATAAGCTATATTGTGGTAAAGTTTCATTCAAATCCATTCAGTAGTTTTTACGTGAAAGAGTAACAAACATCCATACTTACAAACTTTCGCCTTTATAATAGTAATAGGATAGGATACATATGTATGTTTATCCGTTACCACAGATCGCATAACACAAGCCTTCAAAGCTTACTTTGGGCTAGCTTAGCTAAGCTTAAAAGGATTCATATTTTTGTCAGAGTTTAGAATTTTGTCTATTGGAATTTTAAGTACTATAACAATGTTAATAAAATGTTCTATAAATATAAAAGCTTTGAATTTAGAGTGTCGTGTGGGAGGAAAAGAATTTTGTGTCGCTGTCGAAAAGATTATCTATTAGCTCCATTTTTAAGTTGTATATAGATCAAAATTATTAAGATGTATTATAGTAAAGAGTGTGTTTTCGATAATTGTATATGTATTGATTAGCAATACCTATTTTTTCACATGATAATTATGCGAGTTATTTTTACCTGAATACTAATATAGATGGCTAATATTAATTAAAGCTGAAATATTTAAAGCATGATAAAAACGAAAAGAGTATAAGGTCGCATGTAACGAAACGTTTTTGACAGTTGGCTGACGTAACTGTGACAGGCCTTCAAATTGCCGCCATTTTGCCTTTGCTCGCGAACTTCACTTCGTTCAGACTTTCGCTATTATCGTCATCAGCACTATTAGAATCCTATGCATACTGGGCATAAGGTTTGGATTACATTGCTAAAATATAAATATAGTATATTCTTATACAATCCTTGAAAACTCAATTAAAATGTATTTGTCCATTTGAATTTGTACCAGGTAGACTTTCCTCTTTGGTCGACCGCAAAAACTCGTTATGCATTGCGGACCCAGACGCGAGGTCTGCTCACTGCCACCATTTAATGGACTCTCTAAGTGAACAATAGATAAAAAAGGCCCAAACGCCGAGATAAAACAATTAATTACAAGACAATGGACATGTATCAGCTGAGATTTTTATACATCTACCCTTTCCTGTTTATTTTAGGGTGCGAGCACATTGCGGTATGAGATATATGTATATGAATGTAAGATACATGAATCTTTTAAGGAGTTCGAAATTTTTTTTTATTCTTTTATATAATATTAGCCCAGTCGGGTTAGCATTTAACTTTGCCTTTACCGCAAGCGTAGCACCTTAAATATCGATTTTACGGAAAAAGTTGTAAGGACCAAATTTCTTGGAAATTCAATTCTCTACAACTTTGTTGCAGAACATTTTTGTCCAAAAGTTAATATTTAATGAGATAATTCGATGTTAATAGTTTTTCACTATTTTACCGCTTAACTTTAAAAATATCGTTTATACGAAAAAATTTGCCATAAATAAATTGTAGATAATTAAATTTGCAACAACTTTGCTCTTTAAACTTTTGTCGAAAAGTTGAAAAGGGCGAAGTTATTAAGCAAAAACCGTTTTGGCTTAAATTCAAAATGGCGGCTGACGCTCCGTTGGAATTTGGTCGCCATTTTGAATTTAGACTCCCACTAACCCCCCCAAAGATTCCAACAATAAAAATGTGCCTGGGAATTTTTGCAGGGTTCGGCCCTTTTTTTGTCTAACCCGACTGGGCTATATGTCTACTCCACGGACTCGTAGTCCGTGCCTTTTTTAAACTGTCCTCGTTTGGATCTACTACGTACTGTACGTAAGCGTCATATTATCTTATAATACTATTCCGTGACTTAACATTAACGTGAGTTGCGTAGCACTTACTTATCTAACAATAGTACTTTTCTTATCTAATAACTATCCTAATATATACCTACATACAACCATTAAACTTACAATTTTCGAAAGTTCGTAAGTTCGAAATTTAACTTACAATATGTTAACCAATTTTTATTTGGACGACTTCTGTAGTTGATTGGTTAATACATCAGTTTCAAGGTGTCGCCATTTCTGAGGTTCCAGGTTCAAGTCCTGGTGGGGGCAAATGTTTCTTTGATGAATGCAACCATTTATATCTTTGTCATGATAGTTAATACATAATATATTTCCATCAAACATATTTATATTTATATAATATATGTATGTATGTCTATCTGTTACCCTAGATCCCATAACACTAACATTACAGAACTTACTTTGGACTAGGTTAAGTGGTGTAAGTGTAAGGAATATTGATTGATTGATTCTTCTTATTCTTAACATAATTATACGTTATTATTATTCTATTATAACGTATGTGTTGTAACGTATTGTATAATAACGACATAATTTATTGTAAATGTTGTTATTACTTTTGATAAATTTGCGCCCATTCTTCTTATCAAAGAAAGAAAGAAAAGAAAGGCCGGGTCAAGAGTACTGGCAACCGACGAGCATGCATGAAGACGCTCATGAAAGCTGAGGAAGCAAGAGAAGGATCGTAGCAAGTGGAGAGAGGTGGTCTCTGCCTACCCCATTGGGAACAAGGCGTGACATATATGTATGTATGTAGTATGTATGTAGGGTGGTAGGGATAAAAAATTGGACGATTCAAAAGAGCTTTCTATAAAATCATATTTGTATGAAATTAATTTTGATTTTGATTTTTGATTTCAAATCGTGAAGCTTATACTGATTTATAAACTGTGAGTCTTGATAAAAAGCCCAAACGAGGAGAGGTGAAATTTTATTTAATTTTATTGATGAAAACGAAAAGAAAAAGAAATTGATGCCACGATTTTCGAATTGTTGTCCTTTATGATCATTTTTGAAATCGCTACCGTGTTTTAATAAAATAGATACATATAACCTTTTTAGAGAAGTGACATATCTTGCTAAAAATTGCAGGAAAATAATCTCTATTAAAATGCTTATTAACCAACATCAAAATAAGAACGTCAAATGAGCATTTTGTGAAAAACCGTCTCACTAAAACTTATGTATCCGCTTTATAGTAAAATTCTTACAAACAGAATGTCGTATTTCAACATCTCAGCCAAAAAAGGCAGTTAAAAAAGTTTAACTTAAAAACGACGTAGATTCCATATAAAATTACATCCGCTATATTAAACTCTAACGGTCCTTTTATCATATTTACAATTTGTGTACCAAATTTCATTAAATTAGTGAGGATATTAATGATAAAGATGGTCTAACCATATAGCAAGTAACATGGAAATTAAAACAAAATATTCAAGTTACCATCACTATATCTATATATGTCACTAACACCACCCCCTTAATCCATGAACACTTCGTCCCCCTACTGTGCTCTACCCTCTAATTATGTAACTGATGCTATTAATATTAAGAAAGAAAAATAAAAACATATTTAAAAAGGAAGAAACATTTGTTTGAACACAGACACGACACTTGATAAACGGAACAAACTACTATATACATATAACATATCTACACTGATATTATAAAGAGGAAAGATTTGTATTTTTGTATGTAAAGAATAAACTCAAAAAGTACTATACCGATATTAATAATTCCTTTTACATTAGAAAGCTACATTATCACTGAGTAACATAGGCTATATTTAATACTAGATTACTATGGAAATCTTTAGAAATTCTTATTAAAACCAACCGAAGGTGTAAAAAATTAGCCATAAATGTCTTTCATCGCATACGCTGCGAAGAGTATTAATGATAGGACAAAATTATGTTCGACAATATTATATAATATATCAATATCTATAAAAAACTTCGCAAGACCATATGTCTAACTATTGTAGTTACGTCACTACAACTAATTTTTTAAATTTAACAAATTGATAGAAATACCGATCAAAATCAGACCGTGTTATCCATACCATTTATACTTTTTTATCCAAATAAATAATTTAATATTCAAGACTGTCTCAATACCTGATGATTACCTTTTGAATTATTGAAATCGGACATTCCATTCAAAAGATATCATGAAATTAAAATAAAAATACATGCCGACGGTGCGGCGACTGCCACGCAGCGCATCGAGTAACTAATTCGACGAGAGAGGGGCAGCGCGGGAGAAGGGGGTGCACCAATATGAACTATGTAGGTAGAGCCAAGCGGCAAATTCGCGCGATCGGCTCCTTACACAGTGGATGCAAGCGATATATTTCGAGTTTTTTTAACACATTTATATGCTTCACTTAAAAAGTTATTTTCAGAGCTACTTAGTATTAGGAATCACACTTTTTCATAATATTTGTCAAAGTTTTTTTCAGAACTATCCCATTGAACTTGAATAATTTCTTTTTTATTATTAACTATTTTATAAATTAAATAATTTTATTTTTCTCGTGCGAAGCCAGGACAGGACGCTAGTACTATATATAATAGTTTGTCTTACTACTGTGTCTAAACCATTAGCCAGTTCAGCATAATGTCAGGTGCCGCACAACCCGACGCTGGTTTTCAATTGGCACTCATTTTTAACATAAACATACAATATGTAATAATAAAACACATAACAAAACATAAAAATTTGCTACGGGAAAGGATACCTGTCAGTCAGCATGACGGGAGCGATGTCATACAACCTCCTAGTGTGGTACTCTGAGCAATGCCTTTTGATGGCTTATAGTCTGACCGAGGTCCCCGAGAGGGGGCGGCGGTGGATACTCTCCTTCTTGCTAAGAAAAGGTGGATCTGTGGCTCTGGAATCGATCCTGAGTCGTAGGATGGCCGGATCCAATAGGGCGGACACTTCCCAGTAGCTCCATGGGAGCAATTATAGAGGACCGGCAACTATCCTTGAAGAATGACGCACTCCCAATCGCAATGCAGCTCTTCTTAGTGTGACTCGCTCGCGCCATAGCCTGTTTTTTAATGGGGAAATGCACCTTATGCACCGTGACACCACGCTGGCTTGGCGCGGCTGTGTGTGGGGCTCTCTGATCTGACAAGACTGGCCTACCCACTAAAACCCCCCTGAGTTCTCTTGGCTCATGCGGGGCACGTGGCGGGGTGCGCTTTCGCGATTCTACCGCCATTCGCGCTATAGCCTATGTGAGGGGATTGTGTGATTTTTAGTCGGTATGCCGCGTGTCTAGCCTGACATATCTTCTCGACTAATCCCGAGCCACGAGGAAGGCGTAACTGCATTTCCCATATATACAAAAATAGGAGTCACAGACCCGAAGCTGGTCTTCCATACATATCCCTCTAGGGACACTGTTATGGCACAGCAAAATAGCATTTCATTGAAACCGACAGATGAAGCAGAAGTTACGGATGAAGATGAAGATAAATATAATAAATATCTTTCATTCATCTACTCTAGAGTAAGAGTAATCAGCTACTGGTCTACTCCATAGATGAAGAGACATTAGCAAGTGAAAGCAATAAAAACGTATAACATTATCCAAAGATCTTCACTTTTTGGTCACTAGTCATTAATTGTATTTTTTAAAATGATATCGAACATGGATTCCTGTAAGATTAATATGAAAAATATGTATACTAATGACAGCGTTACAGAGAGAATTTGTAAAGAAGCACGTTGAAGTAATGACTTAATCGAACAAAGTAAACACGAAAGCGGCTTTTATTAAGTAGAGAATAAAGGTGGTCTCAAAGTCAACAGAACAGCAACAAGATTTTTTTATAAGCTCCAATTTTATGGTAGGTATTACAAATTTGAACAATCCAATTTATCTCTTATCACCTATAAATTAACACTTATTATCAAACATATAAAGGTTCCTGTACAAAATTCTTCAAACCCACATGAAGAAAATCCCTTAAGTTTTCGTAGTAACGTGCTTTTGGGGTTAAGTGATTTATAATAATCGATAATCGGTGTTACACTTTCTTAAGTTAAGTAACGCTTGTCGCATTACCTCACTGTCGTCATTCGCTTATTCCACCAAGGGCGAATATAATATAAGCCCATTATTGTTAGGTCTCCCAAGAAGGCAGTGATCACTAGTGGCGCAAGTTCCATTGGCTTTGAGATCCTTGATTCCTATGTCCAATTGTAGGCTGAAATGCTGATTGTAGGCTGAGCTGCTGGTAGCTAGTTACTTGTATATTACCTTGTTTGTATCTTGTCACACAGGACCTGGAGACTTTTTATAATAACCTTATAATTTTTTATTTAAGCCGATAGACGCCTAGTGCTGGATATTGCGGGAGACTCCAGGATTACACTGATCGTTCCTGCCTTGGTAGCGTCCAGAGTTAACCTACAATTCTCACCAAAACGTCTGCCCATCTTCTAAGTGGCCAACCAACGCTGCGGTGTTCGTCATATGCTTGCCTACTAGCAAAATACCCTACCTACCTGCCTTTTAAAGTCCGTAATTATATAAATATATGTCGGTGCTGCAGTCGAAATTAAATTAAAAGTAGTTTTATGATTATCATTTGTCTTCCGTTAATTGTCATTATTTTGTGAAATAATAATTAATAGAATTTGAATATATTTTGATGAGTTAAGATCATAAATTTGTTATTAAAAGTTGTCAAAATATTTAGATCTAAAGTTCCTGATTAGTTACAAAACGTTTAATTTGCCTCTCTTTAAGTTATAACTGTTTTCTTATTATGGTATTAAAATGATTTGATGTATTACAATTACATTAAATGCACTGCTGTGGCTATTAAATCTTTAAATGTTTTAATTCCGAGACGTATGATGCGACGTTGAAGATGGCGCGACATACGTCATAAATAAAAAGGATCTTAATATTTCCATTTATTGTTAAAATAGGCAATAAAAGTAGACGCAGTGCTTATACAATATAGTTCATTTTATAATTATTTTTCATAACATCATTTAAATGAGGGAAATTTATTTGACTGTGTAACGGAAGCACCCAGAAACAATTATATGGCGACATCCACAATGAAGTCTAAAAACAAAAAGTTAACGTTATAAGTGTTTTTACAAAATTATTTCATTATGATAGCGTTAAAGGTCGGACAAACATTAATAATAACACCTTCTCTCAACCGAGAATTGATATGTTACTTGTAAATTGATAATAAATAAGAAAATAAAAAAATACTAACACAAACAAAAGAGAGTGCGGACCAAAGAGTCCGCAGAAAATCAGACTAACCTTATAAAAACAGAAACATTAATGAAATTTAACGCGATTTTGTCATTTCTAATAAAATCAGGTAGAGAAACTCCAAGCATACTCTAATTACCCTTTATGTAACTTTTAGCTTCCTTGTAAGGTCTATTATGAAGAGGTAGTTTTTGTTCCATACGTCATTACTGGAAATAGCACGAACCATGCACTAGTCTTAGGGCTATGCGGTAGTTGCGCCAAGAAATGATCAATCAACGTGTTTTTCTATTACGCTTATAGCTTAGAACTAATAAAAATGCCACTCATAAAACTTCCCTTAATTATGTTATGATACTCGGAAATGATGTTTGGGTGTCAGAGGTTAAATTTCTATGTCGGTAGCATAAATAGGTCGAACTAACATTTTCTTTCCGCAATAGGTATCACAAACGCTTAGTTATTTAAGATAAACTGGTATACTCCGACAAATTACTGGTGGTTGGCCGTATTCCAAGGACGATGAAATCCTAAATTAATTTTTTCTTTCGCCTCTTCCTATGCGCCTGCCAACTGTCATGGCGAGATGTCACGAAACGAATTTATCACGTAAATATGCACAATAACTCGCTAAGTCGTGGAAGAATTTGTTTGTCGCGTCATGACATTACATTTTATATTGTTAGTATGATTTTGCTGTTGTGTGTGTGTATTATGTGCTCTATTATTGTATTTAATTTTTAACATAAACAACCAGCATACGAACCTCGTGTTCGGATATCTCAAGTTATCAGCATCTACCCGCAGACCGTTGGTGACTTACTTACGCGCGAACAAATTGAGGACAGTAATTTTACAATCTTCGTAATGAGAACATTATAGTATATGTTTTATATTCCCGAATCGCTTAGATGACAAGATCAAGTTGACGTTCAAAAAAACTAGGCTTGTTTAACAGCCGGGAAGGCAGCGTGCGCGGCCGGCTACCGCGTAGTGTCAGTAGCGCAGATTGTCCTTTTTTTTTTTTTTTGTTCCCCTGAGGAAAATGCATTAAACAGGGATGGCCTTCCTCAGGCATGTAGGGAACCCCCAGCCACCGCTCCCCTGCCTAGAGGGGAGCCCTCCTCGGGGGAGGCTACTACCTCCCCCGGTCTCCTCCACGACGACGCCCCCGGCCACGAAAGGGGCGTGGTCCATCCCGGGTCGCCGTAGCAGTCACGACTTCCTCGTGCCCGCCGGCGACCCGTGGCGGCGCCGCAGCTGTGCTACCGAGCCCGGCGCCGCCTTCTTCGAGCGGGATCGGCCATCTCCTGACCCCGCTCGGCGGCCTCCTTCTGGAGCATCACTGCTTCACAGAAGGAGGCCACAGCCCTCCAACCTCGCTCGTCCGCCAGCATTACCGCAATCAATGCCGGCGGAGACAGATCTCGCCCGATCTCTGCGACCAAGACTCGGCGCTCGGAGGCCCACGCGGGGCACTCCGCCAGCGTGTGCTGGGCCGAGTCAAGGTCGGATGCGCAGTGGTGGCAATGTGTCGATCCCTCCCGTCCTATTCGACACAGATACTCACCGAAGCAGCCGTGCCCGGTGAGTATCTGAGTCAATCGGTAGGTGACCTCCTCCTTCCCGTGGAGCCAACCTTCGAGGTGCGGGAGTACGGCACCGACGGCCCGCTGGCGCACGCAGATCCGTAATTCGAGCTGCGCGCGCCAGGCCACCACAATCCGTCGGTGCCACTCCCGCTTAGGCACTTCGTGCGCGGGTTCCAGGGCGCTCCCCCCATCGCTCCCCCGGCTGACACGCCGCGACGCATACGTCGCCGCGTACATGTCGGCCAGGATGGGAGGGAGCATCCCAGAACCGTCGCCGCCTCGTACGAGATTGTACGGTAGCCTCGTACGATCCGTATGGCCATTATCCGCTGCAGGCTCCGTAGCAGAGCTCTGCAGCGGGGGGACCTCGCGCAGTCTTGCGACCACACGGGAGCCCCATACATGGCCACGGATCGCACGACGCCCTCGTACAGGCGGCGAACTCCACCCCTCGGTCCCCTGAGATTGGGCAGCAGGCGATGCAATGCGCCCGCCACCCTTTTGGCTCGGGGAACCAACCGCACGAAGCGCAGATTGTCCTAGTGTGGCTCGACCAATTAGGTCGAACTAGCCCGTGGGCGTGTGGCGGTAGAATCGCGAAAGCGCACCCCGCCACGCGCCCCGATATGGGCTTAGAGTTTTTAGTGCTACTTAAAGAGAACACCGGGGAGTTTTAGTAGGTACGCCGGTCCTCTCAGACCGGAGAGCCCCATACACGGCCGCGCTTTGCCAGCGCGGTGTCACGGTGCAAAAGGAGCATTTCCCCCCGAAAAAAAAGGCTTGCTTAACAGAGCGAGCGATTCTCTTTTTCTGAGGCAAAGACTGGTCTTATATAAACCGCTAGACAAGTCCCAAATGGTGTACTGCTCTCATCTGTGGGCATCACTTCGATAACTGACACAAACCAGCTAAGTGTGTCATACATTGTGCGCGTTCAAAGGAATTTCTTCCCATGCTCCCTACGACTATGAAAAGAACCCCCCCCCCTGCTGAGGGTTCTCCGCGGGAAATAGAGTATGTGATATAAAAAGAGATTTAAAATTTCCTTAAAGGATCGACTATGTGTTTATGATGCCTCTAGTGTTGAAGACCAGTTTACCAGGCAGGCTGCTCTCGCTATCATCGTAGTGTGTGCAGTTTGCCTCACGCTGCTTATGTCCTTCATTGTAGGAGTTTCAAAGGTCACACCAATCATATAGCAGAGCTTTTACTCCACACCCAACATTCACTTAAAGAAAAGACTAATTGCTTCCATGCTTTGTTTAAATCTTTTACACCACAAATCTCTCTTACTCACAAGTCAGAAATTATTTATTTCCATCACGCGAAAAGTACTTTTTTATTTTTACGAACTGAAGCAGGCTACATAGATAATGTAATCTCAGCTTTATTTTAAACACACCCGAACAAGACCTTCTCTGGAGCAAACCTTTTTAGTTGGCAAGGAAAAAACAATGGAAAAGTAAATAGATAACGTCATACTTTTGAAATGGGTAGACGTCAGCCTGTAGCGGTGCACTCGTCCGGAACCTCAGATAGAAGTGATGGAGGAAAATATTCCTGGTTCACGAGTGAGTGAGTTGCTTCTATAATAACCTACATGTTATTTAAGGATCCATTAGAACTAGTGGTTGCGAACACCTGGTTATATATGCTAAGTTTTTGGGTTCTTCCATCTACTAGCCTATTAGCTATTCTTTGATGTTTGTGGAGTCCATATATAGCTCTTGAGCGATGTTTTCCACCTGACTTGGTTAATGTTATGGCTATCGAGTCTTCCTTACTAAGTACCAGTATATATATACTTGTCGTTATAGTAACATTAGTTATATTTTTTTCGTATAAAAAATTTGACGTGAAGTCCTTTATTACATAAGTAGTCTGGTACATGAAAAGAAAAAGAAAAAATCGGGTGGGGCTGTGCCGGGGCACACGGCCGTTGGTTTTAACGTGAAACGTCTATGTTAGGGAATCGCTTTTAAAGTAAAAGATTGAAATAAAAAAAAACGAGATTGACGGTGTTTTAAGTATTTTAATAAAAAACTCAATGTCACAACAGCGAGCTGACTGTATAAGTGAAATATTCACACCACATTTTTGTTTCTAAGACTAATAGTTTTTTTAATAATTAAGGTACGATGATATAGACCTTTTCGTTACGGTCCACTTTTTAAACCTGGTACCCGTATGTTTCGGCGCGATTTTAAAGACGTTTCACGTCAAAAAGAAACAATGTATTGTTAGCTGCACAAGCAAGACACACAAAAGTGATAAGTTGTTAACAAAAAATACAAACTTAGACGAAGAAAATGTAAAAGAAAAACATGATAAGCAGACAACAAAAGTCCTTATAGGGTGAGTGAGTACACTCACCCTATAAGGATGAACTGGTTCAGCATATGCAGACACTGGTGCTTGATGTTGGTATCGAAATAGTCCTTGTTCAGTGACTCACGGATTCGAGCATCCCTCTTAAATATTATAACAAAAACATAAATTGATTACATTTAAATATGTGCATAACGACATGAGAGCGTCGGTGGCGCTGTGGTCTCGGCACTGGTTTGTGCGCCGCATAGAATCGGGAGGTCCGCGATCTAATCCCCACCGTGTACCAATGTGTTTTTCGTTCTGAATTTCATTACATTTATCCGACGCTCCTACGGTGAAGGAAAACATCGTGAGGAAACCTGCGTACATCTGCGAAGCGATTCAAAGGTACGTAGTCAACCAACCCGCACTGGGCCAGCGTGCTTGACTAAGGCCTAATCGCCCTAACGTAGTTAGGGTAGGCTCGAGCCCCTCGGTGGGGACGTATATGAGCTGTGATGATAACGACATAAATTAACTAATTTACTCTTCTGACAGATGATTATGGTTGGTTCTGAGACTTTTGGATGTATTTTGATTAAAGAACTAACGACATACTGAAGAATAATTAAAAGACACCGAAGAATGTTTACTAAAGATTAAAGAACTAACGATATACTGAAGAATAATTAAATAACATGTTGAAGAATAAACTTAATATTCTGATCAAAGCATTGAAATGTTTGTTGACGATCTTTACTCTCTACATTGACAATCATTAATAAGTCAGTGTACGTACATTAGGGCAATTTAAAGATCAGCTAATGAAACTTTGGTTGCTAATTAAAGTAGAAAATGAATCTTGCGAGAATGGTTAGAGATAAACTTTAACACTTATATTATTTATTGTCCAATTAAATTTTAAACTGACAAACGCCCTTCCAAGAGTGGAACGCAAATTAATTGGGCCGCAGTGCGATCACCCCGATATTTCATTAATTGAATACCTCTTCTGTGAAAAATCGCAGTTATTTGACGCTTTCGTGGTCCCCGTCCATTATTTGTTATATATAATCGAAATTGAGTTGAAATTAATAAGAAAAAAATTGAAAGGTAATACAATGGGAGAATAAAAACTGGTTATTCACTATAGGTAAATAATAAATAAATATTTTTTATACTTAGCGTTGCCTAAAGCACGCTCTGTTAGGCTTGTGTTATAGGATTTTGGGAAACGGATAGACATAGACATGTTATATATATATATTTTTTTTTTGAATGAAATATATATTAACAACCATGACCAAGGGACAAGTGCTCGCATTCATCACACAAATATCTGCCCCCATCGGGACTAGAACCTGGGACCTCAAAGATGGTGACACCTTGAAACCGGTGTACTAATTACTCAACTATGGAAATCGTCAAATAACTGTTTCATTAGCTCTATTAATTATTCGATTATCGAACAACGAACATTTCTCACTTATCAAGGTGTATTTTTTTTGCGAACCTGTTCTAAATTTAAATAGAATATTGATTATCTGAAAATCTGTTACCTCTTTGGTTTGCATGTATCGATATAAAAAATCGTTCCATTTTTGAAACAATGCTAGACATAAGTTTATATAGTAATCTATTTGGCCGCTATAACCCAACAGATATGGATTTTATACAACTTTTGCCGGCCGTTGCTCGCATGTACGAGTATACGGCCAGTACATCAATTTCGATATATCTCGAAGAAGCTTGTCAACTTAATGTTCAAATTTCCATGCATGTCTGAGAAATACCGTGATTTTCTACCGTGGGAGAGCCATGCTTCGGCACGAATTGGGCCGGCTCGACCGGAGTGACACCACGGCCTCACAGAAAACCGGCGTAAAATAGCGCTTGCGCTGTGTTTCGTCGAGTGAGTGAGGGTACCGGAGGCCCACCCCTCCTTCCCCCCTTATTCCCAGGCCAGCAACGCATCTGTGACTCTGGTGTTGCAGGTGTACACGGGCAACGGTTATCATACCATCAGGTGATCCGTTTGCTCGTTTGCTGCCCTATAGTATAAAAAAAAAAATACCTATTTACATTTTTGTATGTTTTTCACTAACAAAATCAAAAACTACTGGACTGGAGCATAACTCATTCCTTTACGATAATTTGATATGTCACGTGATACATAGCGGCTTCGACTAAATTGACAAATAGTCAAATTTGTATGGTGTCTACAGTTTAATCTATGGCCAGTGTCGTATGGGTAGAGGTGAAGGGATGTTAAAGTGAGAAACAAACCCAAAAGATCGTTCCGACTATTTTATTTTTACAAGCTAAGAAGAGTATTTATATAATTTATAGAAACGTGGACCTAGGTATATTTGCTATAATAATTACTTAACTTAATAAACTATTATTGACCACTAACAGATAGACCTACTATACAAGACTAATATACTAAGATTATTCTATAGTACTCCGTACAGAATTATTTGAGGCATTGCTCATCCCTGCTAATGTTATTAGCGCGAAAGTTTGTAAATATGGACGGATATTTGTTACTATCGCGTAAAAACTACTGAATAGATTTTGACGAAACCTTATATTAATATAGCTTATACATCAAAATAACACATAGGCTACAAATTATAAAGATATACGCTACGCTAATATAGGCCAGTCGAAATACAATCCAGCGCAGACGAACAATTCTTCAATCAGAATATACAAACTTCAAATTTTAGATACTCTCAACAAAATTATACACAAATACACACAATATTTTCAAATTAGGCATTTTTAATAGGCATCTTAATGCTTAAATGATTCATCCTTGCCATTAGCGCCCTAAATAATTCACAATATTAAAACATTTAATTTAATTAGTTCCTCGCTCGAGTCCACGTTAACTTCTAATCTACAGGCCCTCCGTAAGGGGAAAGATGATTTTGTTATTTACTTCTTGCTGGCATTTACATTTTTCGCTTCCCTTTGTTCTGCGGTTATATATTTATTAGTGACTAGCTGTGCCCATGACTTCGTCCGCGTGGAATTGTAATTTTAGGTAGCATTTTTAATTATTCTTCAAATACATATAAGACTTTTACATGTTCATATCATACAAAAAAGTAGCCTATGTCCTTCCTCACAGTTCAGTGGTTTTGATGTAACTTAATATTTTACCGTGGGAGAGCCATGCTTCGGCACGAATTGGGCCGGCTCGACCGGAGTGATACCACGGCCTCACAGAATACCGGCGTAAAATAGCGCTTGCGCTGTGTTTCGCCGAGTGAGTGAGGGTACCGGAGGCCCACCCCCCCTTATTCCATTTTAAAAGGCCGGCAACGCAACTGTGACTCCTCTGGTATTGCGGGTGTCCATGGGCAACGGTTTCTCTGCCTTATCCTAAAAAAAAAAATAAAAAAAAAATAGACGGATTAACTTTCGTATTTGCCGCCTGCCTGTTCGTTCGTGACCTTACACAAAAATAATCCTTATAGCACAATTTAGTATTTAAGCACGACGACGGCTTCTTATTAGCGTTTTTCATATTATATAACTTTGGTGCTTCTATGATTAATTTTTATAGAATAGTTAATCGTGTCAACTTTTTAAATTAGGGATGACTGAGAATTCCTGGCCGACATGTACGCGGCGATCGGTGCCGTACTCCCGCACTTCGAAGCTTGGCTCCACGGGAAGGAGGAGGTCACCTACCGATTGACTCAGATACTCGCCGGGCACGGCTAATATGTAATATGTTAATGTGCTAATATGTTAAATGTATTATTTATGTTTCTGTGTATTATTTATGTGTATGTGCAATAAAGAGTTTTACAAACAAACAAACGGCTGCTTCGGTGAGTATCTGTGTCGAATAGGACGGGAGGGATCGACACACTGCCACCACTGCGCATCCGACCTCGACTCGGCCCAGCACACGCTGGCGGAGTGTCCCGCGTGGGCCTCCGAGCGCCAAGTCTTGGTCGCAGAGATCGGGCGAGATCTGTCTCCGCCGGCATTGATTGCGGCAATGCTGGCGGACGAGGGAGGTTGGAATGCTGCGGCCTCCTTCTGTGAAGCAGTGATGCTCCAGAAGGAGGCCGCCGAGGGGGTTCGGGAGATAGCCGATCCTGTTCCTGACCCGAGATGGAAGGAGGCGGTGCCGGGCTCGGTAGCACAGCTGCGACGAGGAATCGCGCCAGCGGATACAGCGGATACAGCTCCGGAGGGACCACGCCCCTTTCGTGGCCGGGGGGCGTCGTCGGTGGCGGAGATCGGGGGAGGTATTGTAGCCTCCCCCGAGGAGGGCTCCCCTGTATCGGCAGGGGAGCGGAGGCTGGGGGTTCCCGGAAGTCGCTTGGTGTTCCCGGGGGCTCTCTACATGCCTGAGGAAGGCCATCCCTGAGGTTTTTAGTGGGTAGGCCTCCCCCTTCTGGGGAGGAGAACCCCACATAACCGCCGGCTCGCCACAGCCGGAGTATACAATTTAATGCATTTTCCTCAGGGGAACAAAAAAAAAAGGGATGAATGAGAATGTTATAAGCGTAAGAGTAGACAATTATAATCAGAAAGCTTTGAACTGCTAAACTATCGACAGTTACACGTGATATTGTGAGTGAACCATAAAAGATAGATAAATGCTGTCGTGGGATGTTTTTTAAATAATTTTAAGGAGAACATTTCCATCATACATGATGTTTGTGTAGCTTTAACCATTAAGGCTGCACACGCGACGGGAGGTTAATAAATGGTGTAACTTCTTCAGTTTTCCCAACATTTCCCTTCACTGCTCTGCTCCTATTGATTGCAGCATGATGAAAAGTATACTGTAACTAGCTCAGGAGTATGAAAAATAATTGTAACAAGTTTCGTTAAGATCCGTCCAGTAATTTTTGTTTCTATAACGGTTATACAGACAGACAAAAATTTTACTAATTGCATTTTTGGCATCAGTATCAGAATTATTGTAATGTCTAGTAATAATAATAATAATACTGTTTAATTATATTTAATCATATTTAAAAATGTATCGATATGTCGATATTTTGTATTTTTTTCGATACTTACTTAACTCTGACCACATACCATACCATACCATTTAAAAGGCCGGCAACGCGCTTGTGACTCCTCTGGTGTTGCGGGCGTTCATGGGCGGCGGTAATTGCTTACCATCAGGTGATCCGTCTGCTCGTTTGCCCCCTATCACATAAAAAAAAACATACCTAGGGATTGTTATTATACAACTTATATATTTTAAAACATTTATAGAAGTTCCGTCATGTTAGACGTATTTTTAATAATCTTTGACAACAGCAACGTGAGATTTGCTGCCAAATGAATGCAGATCGGGATCTCGACCTGAATATAAGTTTAATTAAAAATATGAATACTTTTTTTTGGCACTAAAATCAATGGCATGGTTCATAAACTCAGATTGTTATATTTCACAGAACTTTATGTTTAGACTTTATGTACCTATAACTCTGAAAAGATACAGGCCTATCAACCCAGTGGGACTGGAATCCCATCATTTGATGGTGATTCGGTGACAGGACTTCTGTTATATTCAATTAAAACAAAGGTCATCAAAATTGTTACTTATTTCACTCTGTATCATAGAATTTTCATTAGCGCTTAAATATTTATTTGATTTATGTAAAATGATTAATTTCGGACATCTACTGGCGATGCTGTAAACTAATGTGAATGGTTGCGGCAATAAGATTGCTTAGTTTGCGTTTACTTAGTTCACCTATTCCCTGATAGATGGTGCACAATGCTATAATGTGTAAACCATTAGTTGCCACGGTCAGTTAAATTTACTTTTGGTAGCAATGTAACTTTGGTAATTAAATAATTTTATCGATAAAGAGAAGGAAAATTAGGAAAGGATCGCTAATAGTGGATAAATAATATAAAGCCATTTTTTTTTAATAATATTCGGTAACATTTTATTTTAACTATAATCGCATTACGAAAACTTACGAGACGAGATATTTGTTACAAATAACAATACATTATTTTATTTTTTCTACAAAATTTCATTAGGTAATTACTTTACAAATATATTTGATGTAAACAAATTTTTGAAAAATTTTTCTTTTTAGATTAATCAATTGATGATTCAATACCTGCAATGAAGATGCAATATCCAACAGATGAAGTTCCCTCATTATAATTATGTGCTTCAATGAATGCTGCAGACTTATAACTCTATCAGAGCCGCTGCTGGTTGAATATGTAAGTTATAGATTAGCATATATCGTCGCAATTATTGATTGATGTGGTAACTGTTTTTATATCTTAATAAATAAATAAACTATAGATAATATAATAACAGCTTAAATCGAGTATAGTAAAATGCAATTATAAATCGGACCAGGGGCACGATTCTCATGCAATCGAATTTTTTCCATATTAAAATTCGTATACGAATTTCTCCGCTCTACTGAAAAGTTCGAATGTTTCATTTATCTCGTATTCTGAGCACCCATAGAACGATTACTATTCGAAATAGTACGTCGGGTATAAATTAAATAATAAATTACGTAATTATTAAGCGTTTATAAAAACGCTGTTACTGCTTCATCTACTAATAGATTTTATACGTAAATATTACTTTTAAAAATATATTATTTTATTAATATGACACTTGAATTTTGAAACTCTTAAGTTTTTTAGTAAACAACTTTCAAACGAGAAATTAAAAATTATTTATTTCCGATATTTTCTACATATATATATATGTAGAATATAATACATATATTTTTTTTTATTTTTTTTTATTTTGCCTACCTTTGTTTTTAATAAGTCAATGCGTGATCGCTGTTGAATCACTGGCTGAAACATTTGGATGAGTTCTAATGTAAGGTTCTTATTTAATCGAAAATGTTTAATAAACTCGCTGCCTCTAACTCTTGAACTAATAAAATCTACAATAAATTCGTCCATTTCCTATGTAAAGTCAAATCAACACAAACAAAAAGTATATCCAATCAAACTTTGATTTAAATTCGTATTCGAATGTCCACTTCTACTGGTCCGTATCACTCGTTTTGTTCGAATGACGTTCATGCGAACTAGTTCGATTGTGAACTTCTGAGAATAGACTAACTGTGTTACATTCGAAAAAAATTCGAACTTCGAACTTTTTTACGAATGTGAACTTTTTTCTATTGCATGAGAATCGTGCCCCAGGAGACCTATTTTTGGATTACGAATGCGACTTCGAAATCACCGATGTGACTAATAATCACCGATTTTCAATAATTCTTATTTTTGAATATCACTGATGTGACAGGTGTGATTTCATTACGAGTGCCCTCACCCACTCGTAATCAAGTCATACTTGTGGAAATGTTATCTGTGTTTTGTTTAATTTTTCAGTCTATATATACAATATACATATATGAATGTAGCATATATATATATATATATATATATATATATATATATATATATATATATATATATATAATATATATATATATAATAACCATAATGGTTAAGCCGGCAATAACCGGCAGCGGCTACATTCTGCGTGGAACCGAACTCCTACATTTATGTGTGTACTTTATCTATGTTGGCAGCTCTGCGATCGACTTTCAAAAATTGGATGTTTAGGAATCCGTGACCTCAAGTCATCGCTGACTATTTAGTCAGCGGTGATTTCGAAATCGCATTCGTAACTCAAAAATAGGTCTCCAGATCAGAGATCACGCGACCAACTAAACTCAGCCTGTCCCTAAGTTCTCAGAACCATACTTATAGGCAAATCGTGAAGGCGACCGCCCCTCAGGAAAGGGGCGTTGCAACGCAGGCCCATAAAAGGGGCTCAAAGCGCTTGAAGAGGCGCGGGAAGTTAAAGTGGCGCCGGCCTTATCTTGAGGGAACTTAGTCATGGCGTTGCTGAAGGCTGCCGAACTAAGGAATCATAGAGGGCTTGGCGGCGCAGATGCCACCGGCGGCACAGATGCCGCCTGCAAGAATAGAAGGTTCTGCGTATGTTGATTGTGAGCGTCGATGAGGGCGCAACGGGTGACGCAAGGGTGGCGCGGGAACGTAGTCCACTGCCTTTCTCATTAGCGGATTAGGGTGTTGCTCTGCGGCTTTGAAGAAGCGTTCAGAGTAAGATCGGAAATGCTTTCTTTTGACGATATAGTAACAAGTATTTGGCGTTGTCGCGGTTCAATATAAATGCGTGTTTGAAAGTAATGAAATGTGTTATACTTACAAAATAATAAATAAGTATTTCTTACACTCATACCTATTCGCCTAGCCCAAAAGCACTATAAGGCTTATGTTATGGGGCCTCGGGTAACGGATAGACGTACATATATATTTTTGATAGATGTATACTTATATATATAGATAACCATGACCAAGGCATGTATGTTCGCATTCATCGTGCAAACATCTGCCTCCACTGGGATTTAAACCCGGGACCTCAGAGATGGCGACATCTTGAAACCGATGTATTAACCACTCAGCTACGGAGGTCCTCAATTATTTACTTGATATTAAATTTGTTTATGACATTTCATGGAATTTATTTGTAGCTTTGTATTATTACGTTTTTTATAGACGCCTTAAGAAAAATATCGTTTATAACTATCAACATATAATTACTGTAAGATAATTTAAAAACACTAATTGTACAGCAAATAAATAAATAAATAAATATATATATATATATATATATATATATATATATAATATATATATATATATATATATATATATATATATATATATATATATATATATTATTGTATATTTATTTACATACCTTTTGTAGTTATTTCTATAACTGAAATCATATTAACATAATGTTATTCTTTACAAGTATTTATGGGATCTTCAGATAAACTGAAAATAATTAGCCCAAGTGTTGTCAAATAATGTTAATCATAGTTTGTGGTTATTACGTTATGTATCCAATCTAAATAAAGACTCACTGGTACAAACGCATTAGGATAAACGCTGAATCCCCCACTCAGAACACCAATAATTTTGCCTTTGAAAAAAAGTGGACCACCAGAATCACCTGGCATTGTAGATTGCTCCATAACTTTATTAATACATTTTGGAGAAACGCAAATTAGTGGCATCCACGTATGGTCGCCATCACACAATGAAACTACACCATCTGCAATTTGTAATGGCATTTTACTATGCTCGATTTCAGCTGCCGTTTTATTGTCCACAGCTTCTTCATCGTAAGTTGTTCCATAACCTGCATATTCAACCAGTAGTCCAGGTAGAGTTCTAAAGTCTGCAGCATTTATTGAAGCATAAGGACTTGGTAAGTCAGAAGTAAGAATTAGTCCAATGTCATGAGTACAATAACTAATATATTCTCCTTGAAGGATAATTCGATATCTAGGATGACGTATTTTCTTTTTAATGTTTCTATGTAAATCTGCCGCTACGTCTAGTGGAACGGTGACGTCGCCAAATCGAACTATTTGCTTCTGAGATATCAAGCAATGGGCTGCAGTTAACACCCAGGTCGCGGCTATGGCGCTGCCCGTGCAACAGCGGTAATTGCGCGTGTCGTTTGGATTGATGTCTTCGTCAAATCTGCACTCTATGCTTACCACATACGGATATTTATTTTCAGTGTCGTTTCGACCAAACCAAACCCTTGGACGTACACCGTAAGATCTGCTGGAGCTTATAAAACTTACAATAATTGCCAGGAGGAAAATTTCGCTAATAGACATTGCAGGCTTATCTTTATGGTCAAATAAATAATTCTCTAGGTATGTAAAACTGTTTCCTGCGAATAAAATATACAACTTCAACTATAATATACTAAACTATAAAATTTTGTTTGATAGCGTTTCGCGATTTGTGTTTTACGTGTATTGGGAAGAACAAAATTCTTAAATTTCTTTAATTTATTTAGGAATTCTTCGTATTGTAAAGATATAATAAAATCCTTATAAATGAATTATTTACTGTTTAAATTGAAATCTTTTAATGGCATCCTTCGTGGTCAGTGATATATAGATAACTTCTTCACTGTCAACTTACACATTTATGAATTAAAAGCAATGTGTACTATAGAAGCAATCAATTTTCCAAAAGCTGTCAAACAGTCCTAAGTGAAATTGTCTTTGTCGGTTGCCATAAAATAAAAAAATTGAAGTGATTTTCTTTTTATTATTATTGTTATTTATTTACTTATATACACTAAAATACAAAATTGATTATAACATTATTAATAAAGAGACACCGTTAACGTTCACCCTCATCACCTTGCAGTTGGCAGTCCAGACTACACTTTCCGGGAACTTTCTGTGGAATAATTTGCCCCCAGCGTTATTCGATTTCCTGATCAGGAATCCGTACGTGTGCAGTCAGGATAAACATTATTAATGTCAAAATGACATTTTAACGTAATGAATATAAGAAATAAACACATCATCATCCTCGTGCCCATTCCCCATTATGTGGGGTCGGCGCAGTAGATCTTTTTCTTCCATTCCTCTCTATCATCCGTCATTTCCATGCTTACTCCTTTCATTCATAAATCATTCTTCACGCGATCGATCCATCTTTTATTCGGCCTTCCTCTGCCCGTGTATCCCTCCACTTGAGAAATAAAAACAGAAGTGAAAAATAAAAGCCAGTTCTACCACGAACCTAACAACCTAACAAAGTATTGTTACGTTAGAAGTAATCTCTAGTGATCTTTGTGGAGTAATTGATTTCAATTCTCTTTTGTGAATTTACAATTTTTATCGCTATCAATGAAAGGTAATTTATTAAAAGATTTCTAATTGTCAATAAATTATAAAAATACTTTTTTTTATTTAAATACACAATATTTAATTTTTTTTTTAAATAATTCAATACATGTTAACTTTTTAGCGAAAACAACAATTTTATTTTACTGCTACATTATAAAATTCCATTAAACACTTTATAGCCATGTTTATTTTAAAAGAAATTAAATTGATGTATATTTGACACTTTTGCATAAGAGTAGATAAATTAAACAACGAAGCCACTTTAGTCTGTGCCATCCCAGAAAGGGGATTGTTCCTAGGTCCAAAATGAATTAACATACAATTTAAACTTATAATTCAAAGCCTCCAAAATCTCAATGAATTTGTTACGTTACGCGCAACTTAAAAACAAATTGAGGAAATCGAAGAATTTCATTCTTCTCAGTACACGTGACATGTAAATATTGTTACATATAACAACGTTATCAAACAAAATTTATGGCGCCCCATTGTAAACGGACTTGTACTTGGATATTTCATTCGCTGGAAACTATTTTAAGATTGTCCAGCTGCAAGAGGTAGATTATATACACAGAGATATTTCTATTTTACCATGAAGATAAACTAGCAATGCCATTCAGCGGAATACTCTGGAACGTCCTGCCTGCAGCTCCTAAAGGAGATATCCCATATTGGTTTATAGTAACTAACTCGGGTAAATTTGATATATTTGGATAGAAGGCTCTAAAAGAAAGTAATCGCCGTAAGTCGTGTTATTTTCAAGACCCCCGATTTTCAATAATTCGTATTCTAGTATAATAAAAAATTAAATATCTTTAATGCAATAATTACACATTGCTTAAAAAAAATTATCAACAAGCCTTTTAAAAATCTAATTACATACATAATTGCTTTAATGAACCGAATATTTCTAATTTTGAGAAGTTTTTAACTAACAAAATATAGGGACTGCTATGTTACTTAATGTATGTTATCTAGAGCCAGAAAAAATATTAATAAAAAATCAACTGACAAGTCAGGCACCTGCTGTCAATGTCATAACTCAAAAATATCAAACATAGAGTAAGATTTTTTTTTTTTTAATTTATTTAAAGCATTGGCCATAGGCCATCAGCTTAATCATGAAACAAGGATATTATAAATAGAGTAAGATACCGGTAGTCACAGATATTAAACACATCATTAAGGTGTTGCCATAATGAAATATTTCTTAAAAACATGTTTTATTTATTTAAAAATAATTGGGGCTGGTTAAAATATTTCTTTTATTTGTTTCATACTTCATATTTTTTCGGCTTTCAATTTAATGTAGTTTGGTGTTTGTTAGTTAACGCTGATCACAAAAAACCAACCTCCTTGTAATAAGAGGACATCTCCTTTAATTATAGATTAGATTTTAGGATTGTTTGTAAGATCTCTATTATAGGAAATAAACTATTTTTCGGTAGCATACTGTAGATAATGTTAGTACGCTTTGTTCTACATAGTTTATTTTTTATATTTACTATTTTCATATCTTTATTTACGTACCACCTATATTTGATTATAGGTTAGATTTTAAGATGGTATGTAAGCTTTTATTGAAATAAAAGCGACCGCTTTCAGAAGAGGGCGCGATGCTGTCAACGTGTCAACATTGTTAAAATGCGAATGGTTCTATAAACAAAAGAATAATCTAAAACTAAATGTCGTCAAGCGTTATTCATATTCGCCTCCCAAAATCACGCCATCTAGAATAAATCACTAGAACTAGAACTGCTTCAATATTTGTTTCACGCTATGAGGCATACTTTTAAAAAAACCTTTTTTATTTAACCCCAATTAATACAACTAGTGACATCTAGTTTGCAAAAAAATAACTAAGTCAAGTTACGCTTTGTAGTATGGTATATAGTTGCGGCAATAAGACTGCTTCGATCGCGTTTACTTAGTTTACCTATGTACTGATAGATGGCGCGCATTGCTTTTACGTTTCGCAAGTTGAAAACCAACGGCAACGCAATTTTATTAACTGTTTCGGTTGTTTTAATATGGCCGTCACACACATTGCACAATTGGATGCCTGAATAACGTGCATTATAAACACAAGAAAAAATTTATTATAAAAACAATAATATAAATTTAGATTTCTTTCCTATAGATTATTGATGATTATTATCACTCGTAAATTCTTTAAATTTATTCATTCTTCATTTTCATTATAACAATCAACTTGCATCGCAATGAGCTTTGATTCCTCTTTTAGGTCTCTTTAAGTCCATATAATAGTCAGCGTGGTTTATTAATTATTTATTTTCTATAATTTATTGTGTATACATAAATATAGACATAAAAATATCGTGGCTGTGTCTCCACGGAAAAAATATTCACTAAAAGGAAAAGCGAGCCGAAAGCGTATGAGTCATTCCCAAGTGCATTATCATTGTCAGTCGTTATCAGTCTAGTTGTTGACTGAAATTATAATGGTTATAAAAACACACACTTTTAAGGGGTAAAAAAGGAAAATATAAAATTTATTATCACTCATAAAATAAAAATCATTTTCATGATAACAATCAACTCGCATCGCATTGAGCTTTGACTCCGCTTTTTAGTTCATAGAAGCTTTGAAACGTATTTTTAATCATTTATTCTGTATACATAAACAAATACAATAAAAACACGAAGAGTATCTTTTTTTTGTACGTTTACAAGGCTCTGTAGCTTTTAAGCTCTTTGTGTATTAATAATTATAATTTTAAACATTTATCTTTTATAACCTACAATGTAAGCTATTATATAATTTTTGCTTAAAAGATTTCTTCTAGAAACTTTATGACATTTTTGAGACTTAGCTGTGTAGTCTTTTTGATTAATATTCATGGGAACGTGCGAAGAAAGATTTTATTAGATGTGTCACGAATTCGTATTTAACGTCTACATTATCACTAAATGAAATGAAAACAAAGCCGTCTGTCTCTCCCTATGTATGCTTAGATCTTGAAAACTACGCAACGGATTATGATGAGGTTTTTTAAGTTGAAAAATAATATACTAACGAAACAGCTAATTGTTTTTTTGCATGCATTGACAAATAAAGTCTATCTTTTCTCAAAAAAAAAAACATTTTGTGAATATTTAGAAGTTTGTTAACATAATTGTTGTTAACAAACTTCAAAATATTTTAATACATGCATATGCCATTTTTCAGAGTAACAAGTCAGCAAATCCAATGTCAAATTTAACTTGCGTCTTAAGTTATTTTCATTCTGAGGCAGTTTCCTATGATATGGAAGTGTAAACATAATAATTTTATTTATATTGAAATTATTTCAACAGGAATAAAATTCACTTAGCATAGATTTATTTAAATTTCCTCTATTTCCCATTATGATAATCAAATTATGCCAGTCTAAACTAGGCAAATATTTAGCTGACCTTTTGCTTTCTGCAACATACATATATTTATGGTGTTTGATTGTATGTTTGTTTTTTCTCAATTATTTATTATCATTGGTTTACTAGATACTTATGTGTATTTTGCATAAATTAATAAACGCTTTATCTATCTATTTTGATTTTGAAACATAAACGAACACCACTGTTGTATCTCCACAGAAAAAAATATTGTTCTAAAAGGAAAGCGCAGGAGCGTTCCCCAGTGACATTGTCAGTCGTCATCGGCCTAGAAAGTTGCGTTGTAATTATTCCACGCGTGCTCAGCGACAGCGAAGTACGTAAAAAAACATAGTTTAAATCAAAGCAAAGTTTAAATATATAATGTGGAAGGAAACTAAAACAATATCTTCTAATGTGCGATTATGATGAGACTGAAAACCTATTTAAAATTATAAAGTAAATTCAAATATATTATTATTTGTTTATTTAAAAGTATTTCTTAAATCAAAGTTTTTTTACATCATTATTATTATATTTTATGTATGTGTATGTGTATGATTATCTATGTATATGAATGTGTATATTCAATATGTAGGTGTATGTGTATAGGTATGTGTATTTTATTACATATATAGGTAATATATTATTTTATTACTTGACATATCGAGTGTGTAATGATGTTTACGATGTTGTTTTGTATTAATTTCGTCGTATCTTGTCTGTTAATAGTGTAAGTGAAGTTTTATTTTTATCGGTCAAAAATGTATACCACTGATAGGACTATCGTCATTCATTACCTTGCCGTAACACAGTTAATAACTAGTACGGAGGGTAAGTAAGCATTGTGTAAAAAAAAAAAAGCTGAATGAACTAACGGTAACCCTAAACCTTTATAACCATGTTTTTTAGGAAGTAATAAACTGTAATCTCAACCTACCCCCCTGGGAGGCATGAGTACGGGTATGTGTTCTGCGGATGATTAGTACCTATTTCGAAAAGTTTATATTCTGATGTATAGTTATTATTGTAAAGTTTAATTACAATCCATTCAGTAGCTTTTATGTGATAGAGTAACAAACCCCATCCATTCTTACAAACTCTTCTCTTTATGGAGGGCCTGTAGATTCCCTTTCCTTTCCTTTATACAAACACACGTAAGGGTCTTCGGAGCCATCCGTACACTATATCCCCTATTCCACACCGCACTAAGAAATTCCAAAATTCCTTCTTCTGCCGTACTTCCCGCACTTGGAATTCTCTGCCTGCGTATGTGTTTCCTTCATGCTATAACATGAGCTCCTCAAAAGAGGCGTGAAAAAGCATCTTTTGGGCCGGCAGGGATAGGGCAGATAGGAGGACCACGCCCCTTCCGTGGCCGGGGGGCGACGTCGGTGGAGGAGACCGGGGAGGTAGTGTAGCCTACCCGAGGAGGGCTCCCTCTAAGCAGGGGAGCGGAGGCTGGGGGTTCCGGAAGTGGCTTGATGTTCCCGGGGCTCCCTACATGCTGAGGGAAGCCATCCCTGAGGTTTTTAGTGGGTAGGCCTCCCCTTCTGGGGAGGAGAGCCCCACATAACCGCCGGCTCGCCACAGCCGGGGTATGCAATTTAATGCATTTTCCTCAGGGGGAAAAAAAGGAGATAGGAGACTGGAGTAAAGTCACTATCCTATCTGTCATCCCATTTGGGTCTCTTTCACCACTTAACATCAGGCGGGAGGAAAAAAAAAGATTAGAAGTTAACGTGGACTCGAGCGAGGAACTAATTAAATTAAATGTTTTAATATTGTGAATTATTTAGGGCGCTAATGGCAAGGATGAATCATTTAAGCATTAGGATGCCTATTTAAATCCGGGGGAGGTGGTAGCCTCCCCCGAGGAGGGCTCCCCTCTAGGCAGGGGAGCGGAGGCTGGGGGTTCCCGGAAGTGGCTTGATGTTACCGGGGGCTCCTACATGCCTGAGGAAGGCCATCCTGAGGTTTTTAGTGGGTAGGCCTCCCCTTCTGGGGAGGAGAGCCCCACATTAACCGCCGGCTCGCCACAGCCGGGGTATGCAATTTCATGCATTTTCCTCAGGGATCAAAAAAAAAAGGGCAGATAGGAGACTGGAGTAAAGTCACTATCCTATCTGTCATCCCATTTGGGTCTCTTTTACCGCTTAACATCAGGCGGGAGGAAAAAAAAAAGATTTGAAGTTAACGTGGAGTCGAGCGGGGAACTAATTAAGATGCCTATTAAAAATGCCTAATTTGAAAATACTGTGTGTATTTGTGTATAATTTTGTTGAGAGTATCTAAAATTTGAAGTTTGTATATTATCTGATTGAAGAATTGTTCGTCTGCGCTGGATTGTATTTCGACTGGCCTATATTTAGCGTAGCGTATATCTTTATAATTTGTAGCCTATATGTTATTTGATGTACAAGCTATATTATATAAGGTTTCGTCAAAATCTATTCAGTAGTTTTTACGCGATAGTAACAAATATCCGTCCATATTTACAAACTTCGCGCTAATAACATTAGGTGGAGTGGCTATCTACCTATCTGACTGTGTTTCTTACAAGCCTTTAGCCTCCTCCAGTTCCCGTCATGCTGGCATAGAATACCTATTCATCAATATTGATATAAAAGTGTACAGGTTGTCCTGGAGTTGTCTATTGCCCTCCTTCAGTTGATTTCCAATCCGAATTGGACTCTGTGCTTAACTCAGTCGCAACTGATTTCTCGCATCAATTATAATGGGCGATTTTAACATTAACCTATCAAAAGTCAATGTCCAATCTCGTAAGTTTCGAGCCATAGTTGAATCGGCTAATTTACAAATACTTCCGCTAGACCCAACTCACCACAATATATCTTCTCCTGACTCCTGGATTGACCACATTTTAATTTCCTCTTCTACTCATCTCGTTAAGCATGGCCAACTTTCTGCTCCTGGCTTCTCCAGGCACGACCTTATTTTCTTATCTTATAAAGCTAAGCCTCCCAAACCTAAATCCCGTGTTATTTATATGCGTTAATTTGCCAGACTAGATGTAAAGAGCCTTAATAGTGACGCCTGTGATATTGACTGGTCCCCCATTAGAGAGACTAAGGATGTTGATGTGATGGTTGCATATTTTAATGATTCATTAATAAATTTTTATGACAAAGCATGCGCCTAAAAGGTGGGTTAGGATGCGTCGGCCACCCGCGCCGTGGATCAGCTCAGGGGTTCGCATGGCCATGCGCAGACGTAATAAATGTTTTCGTGTTTACAAAGATGCCGTACTGACTCTAATGGGAAGCTTTCAAAACCGCTAGAAATCGATGCAATCAGATGGTAAGAGCCGCTAAACGACAATACTTTCATCAAAACATTCTTAACTCTAATCCTGCCAGTACTTGGAAGTTTCTTCGGTCTCTTGGTTTGGTAAGAGAGACTCTCGTCTACATAGTTTTTCTCACTCACTCAATGATCTCAACAATCACTTTTCAACGGTTCCCTCTCTTTCTAACTCTGTAAGTCTCTCCACTATTTCATCTATTACTTCCCAGGCCTCCACTAACGAATCTTTCGATTTCCGTCCCTTAGTTGAAGAGGATGTTAAAAAAATTGTTCTCTCTATGAAGTCGACAGCAGTTGGCCACGATGAAATAGGTAGATCTGTCACGTAGCGGAAGGCTACGGAGCAAAACAGGTTAAGGATTATAAGAAAAAGATAGAACAAGAGAATAATATATTAAAATAATTATTAGGACAGCACGGCCGTAACTTAAAAAATAAATTAAAAATACAAAATAACAATTTTAGATGGTAGAAAAGGGGAAAGAAAAGAAGGCGGTACAGGATCTAAGTGGACCAAGTATCGGTAGGCTGGTAGTATTCAGCGGCAGGCTGGCAGGTATTCAGCAGCAGGCTGGTAGACACGCAGCAACAGGTTGGCAGGTGTGCAGCGGCGAGCTGGCAGGTATTCACCGGCAGGCAGGTTGGTATTTTGCAGCAGGCTGGCCAGTACCCCGCAGCCGACAGGCAGGGATGCAGCAGCAGGCAGGGATGCAGTAGCAGGCAGGTAGGCAGCGAACGTTGGAGGCTCGATGTGGCAGCAATAGTCCGTGGTTCTTATGGTGAAGTATGCAGCAGAGTTTCCACAGTACTTTCAGAGTAGTCTTTTCCTTCACAGAGAGCTTCAGGTAGTATTGAAGGTTGTTGATAGCTTCAGAAGTGGAAGTAGAATGTCCTCAAGAGACCCTGGACCGCCTTATATAATAGCCAGATATGGTGTTCGAAACTAAATACAAAAATTTAAAATGATGACATAAAATTCATAAAAGGAGTCTAACATGGCATGAAAAATAATAAATATATTCAAATTTAGAAATTTGGAAGTATGTGACGTCACGTAGGACTGTTGTCATACGTTGTCAAATTCTAGAATGTTCCTAACAAAACAAGAGAAATCGTTGAAAATAATAAAAATTATTAAGAAATCATAACAAATATACAGCAAAAAGTAAGAGAAAAGTAAATTACAAGTATTCAGTACAATAAAAGTGTTAAAAGTGAAAGATATAAGCCAAAACAGTGCAATTTAGTGATACAATAAGATTACATAATATAAGTTGGTTTATAAGTGTTAAACATATTTGTAAACAGTTAAATTGAAAATAATATATTATTCCAAGGTAAAGTTGAGACATTCTTATTTGTAGTTACACCAAAGACTCATATTTGAACATAACATAGGTAGGTAGCAACTGAGAAGTTAATGATACATATAATTCAATCTATAAAGTAATAAATATATCCGTCCATCTATTAGTTTTCTAGTAGATTATCATTTATAGCTAATAGCATATGCGTAGTCCTCAGCATATCAAACATAACACTTACAGTACTCCTACAGTACACATTACAGACAGAATACAACCCATTTGTACATACAGTAATACTATACGCGATTCCCAATGGAATCAACACAAAGTTGTGTTGGGCTTGGGTGTTAATAGATCACCTCTGTCCAGCTCGCTTAACACTAACGGCAGTGCTGTGGGGAGTACCCCCAGTGTATCCTACATACAAGTTGGGTGTAGCGAGCACTTTCCTAGGGCAATCCGTGCCGACTATCTAGAGGTGTTCAATATTCCCATACTTGAACTCTATACATGCATGACACGATTAATTATAGAAATGCAGATGCGTAGATTGCATGAGCGTAGCCTGAAAACTAGCAGATGGGCAGATTTGCATTAAAAGATAACAATTTACTAATAATTTCGAGACCTGAGAAAATTCTAGAACATTCCGTTAGAAGATTAAAACTTTACATATAATTGCAAGTTCCGAGAAATTTCCAGAATACAGAATATTCTAATAGTATAGACGTTACAGATCTATGATTATACCTATTATTGATTCCATACTTTCTATTCTTACATTTATCCTTAATCACTCTCTTTCCTCTGGTAAATTCCCTCTCGCTTGGCATAAAGCCATTGTTATTCCTCTTCCCAAAGTTTCTAACCCTTCTAGCCTTAACCACTTCCGACCTATTTCCATCTTACCATTTCTTTCCAAGATCCTTGAAGCTGCTGTCCACAAGCAACTTTCCTCTTTTATCTTCCGTCACAATCTCCTAAGTCCTTTTCAGTCTGGTTTTCGGCCTGGACATAGTACCACCACTGCTCTTGTCAAAGTCTTAGAGGACGTGCGTGACGGCATGGAGGATGCTCTGTTGACTGTTATGATTCTTGTCGACTTTTCTAACGCGTTTAACACAGTCAACCATGACATTCTCCTTGCTATACTCTCACATATTGGACTATCTACTTCAACTAGGTCGTGGTTTTCTTCGTATCTTAGTGGACGTCAGCAAGCTGTTCGGGTTGATCAGCAACTTTCCAGCTGGCGTGGTCTATCTGCTGGTGTTCCACAAGGCGCTATACTTTCTCCCCTTCTTTTCTCTCTTTTTATAAACTCTCTAACTACTCAACTTCAATCCTCTTACCATCTGTATGCGGACGATCTCCAATTATATGTTCAAAACCCATAAAAGTAACATAAATCAGACCATTTTCAATTGCAATCAGGATCTTATCAGAATTGCCAAATGGTCAGAATGTTACGGCATATCCGTCAATACTGATAAGTGCCAAGCAATCATACTCGGCAGTTCTCGACAGTTGTCGTCTCTAGATATAAGCTCTATACCTTCTTTGGTATTTAACGGCAACTGCTTACCGTATCTACCTCGAGTCAAGAATTTAGGCCTTCTTATCGATTGCTCTCTCACCTGGGAGGACCAGGTCAATGAGATTTCTCGCAAGGTGGTCAACGCATTACGGTCTCTGTACAGGCTTAAATTCTTTCTCCCATTTAGCACAAAGATCGCGCTTGTACAAGCTCTTATTCACCCTATCATAGATTATGCTGACGTTTGCTTTTCTGATATTAATCAACATCTTTTGAACAAATTAGATCGTTTGCTTAACAGCTGTATTCGTTTTGTGTTTGGTTTACGTAAATTCGACCACATCTCGGATTATAGAAACCAACTCAAATGGCTGCCTATCCGTGAGCGTAGGAGTGTCAGAGTTGTCCGTCTGCTATTTAATATCCTTTATGATCCACATACTCCAGGATACTTAAAATCTAGGTTTCAGTTTCTGGGGAACTCTCACCAGCGTGACCTTCGCTCAAGTGATAACCTGACCCTTCAATTTCCCGTCCATCACTCCGGCTTCGTAACCAATTCCTTTACTGTATCCGCTATACGTCTGTGGAATAATCTTCCAATACATATCCGTCGCGCTGATAATAAAACCACGTTTAAGAGATTAGTGCGTGATCACTTTTCTGTCTCTGTCTAGCTGTAATAATATTAGTATATATTTTATTTATTTATTATATATTTTTATGTATATATATTTATATGTATTTATTCATTAATATTTATTCTATATATTTAGTATAATTAACATATATCTATTTTATAGGAATACTACATAATTATTTATGTCTTAATCTTTCTTCCATCGCCTCACTATAGTCTACAACATTTGTTCCGGTTGACTGGTTGAGAATGCCTTGTTGCGTTAAGTCCGCCGATTGTGTTATTGTTATGCAATGAAGATTAAATAAATAAATAAATAAAAATTAGCAGGATGAGCAATGCCTCAAATAATTTTGTACGGAGTACTATAGAATAATCTTAGTATATTAGTCTTGTATAGTAGGTCTATCTGTTAGTCCTGCGTGGGTTTGCCGTCCCATACCAGGCGCGTCTTCAGGTGGCGGATAGGGGAACGCCGCCCAGATATGGGGGGTACCGGTTTCGGCCGGCGCGGGCCAAATAAATAATAAATAAATATTTGTTACACTTACACCAATTAGCCTAGCCCAAACTAAGCTCTGTAAGGCTTGTGCTATGGGATCTAGGGTAACGGATAGACATACATATATTATACATATATAAATAATTTTTGTAGAAATATATATCAACAACCATGACTAAAGTACAAGTGCTCGCATTCATCACACAAACATCTGCCCCCACCGGGATTCGAACCCGGGACCTCAGAGATGGCGACACCTTGAAACCGGTGTACTATCCACTCGACTATGGAGGTCGTCAAAAACGGCGGGAGTGGCTGCCGCCCTTCGGGGCGGGGGCGAAGAGGAAGGAAACCTCGTTAAAAGATAACCTTGGCGGGGTTCGCCCCGAGGGAAAGGCCGTTTTCAGGGCCAGCAGCCGATTATCGGCGTGTGTTAGCCGGAGGAGTCCGGCGGCCGCCCTTGTGGGGCGGCGCGGAAGGGGCGCTAGTCACCATGTGTCGGTGGGGTCGTGGTGGTCGTCCGTAAGGGTTCCCATGGCCTCGTCAGGGCGCAATGCTGCTCTCCTTAGGGATGATGCGCTCGGCCTCGGCGTGATGCAGCTCTTCTTGGGAATTAGCGCTAGCGTCCAGGTGCAATCGAGGGGGGGGGGCGATCGGTGAGGTCTATCTGTTAGTAGTCAATAATAGTTTATTAAGTTAGGTAATTATTATAGCAAATATACCTAGGTCCATTTCTATAAACTATACAACAAGCAACCGTCCAAAGAAACTTTCGCATTCATAATATGAGTAGGATTGCCCACGCTTCCGGACCGTAGCGGATAAGGAAGAATATTAAGGATATTTTAAAATACAATATAACATAAATGGCAGATATAAATATTCATTTTAATAAAAAAGAACTCATAAATTGTGTAATACATAAGGATGAGAATCACTTACATCATAACATTAGAATGAATGTATTTTGCATAACTTTCTCGAGCGCGAGCTATTTATTACATATTTGTGTAAGATAACCGTATATTTCTTTAAAATCGAATAATCATATTAAGGGTTATTAACATCGCTCAATGAAATTCAGCATTTTTTTTGTAGTAAAAAGTATCATGTTAAATCAATTAGAAAACAAAAAGTACAAATTGTGAAACACATCACAACCTTAATTTATGGCAAAATTCATGTCTTACTTATGAGCCGTTTCCTAGAGTTAGTTTGGAATTATTAAAAGACATTTTTAGATAGTTTAATCACGTTTATGTATAATTTATTTTAATTTTAAACAATACAATTTATCTTTTATAACCTACCGTGTAAGCTATTATATAATTGTTGCTTAAAGGATTTCTTCCATAAACTTTATCAAACCCACAATTTGAGGGTTAACTGTTTAGTCTTCTTAATTAGTATTCATGGGAACATGGGAAGAAGGAATTTATTTATTAAATGTATCATGAATTCGTATTAGTGATGAAACGGATATCCGGTAACTATCCGGTATCCGGCCTATCCGGCCTATTTTCACTATCCGGCCGGATACCGGATAGTAGGGCACTATCCGGCCGAATACGAATACTAGATGTTTCCCGCGATACCGTTCGCGCTGAGTGCTTTACGCCCTAAACTCGTCTATATCGCGCTTTTCTGTGGGAATACAAAAGTTTTTAAGCCTATCTATATTGTTTCTCGTTGTCTAATCTATCTCTGTATCAAATTTTCAGCAAAATCAGTTCTTTAGTTTAGGCGTGAGAGAGTAGCAGACAAACAGACTGAATTTATAATATTAGTAACGGATTATTTTGCACATACACACACATATATGACACGCGATAAGCGGCCGAATATCCGGTGGCCGGATATCCGGCGCTCCGGCCTCGTAGTTAGCCGAATATCCGGTATCCGGTATCCGGCCAAATCACTATCCGTTTCATCTCTAATTCGTATTTAACGTCTACATCAATGATTCCCAAAGTGGTCTAAATCGACGACTTTTTTTTCTTCGGGGGAAATGCTCCTTATGCACCGTGACACCGCGCTGGCAAGGCGCAGCCATGTGTAGGGCTCTCCGGTCTGAGAGACCAGCCTACCCACTAAAACCCCCCGGAGTCCTCTGAGAACATACCGGGGCGTGTGGCGGGTTGCCCTTTCGCGGTGCTATTTACTGTTTACGGGCTAGAGAATCCCTAAAAAAATTGTTCAAAGAAATTAATATTTTAACTTTAGCTAGTCAATATATATATATGATAATTTAGTTTTGTATATAGAAACTATAATAAATTCAATAAAAACAGTGACCTACATAATGTGAATACTAGAAACAAAAATAAACTTGCCGTTCCAATTTTCAGACTCCATAAAACTAGCTGTTCGTTCTTGGGGAAATGTATATCTATGTTTAACAAACTTCCGCAAAGTATCATTGATAAATTATATAAATTTTAGCCTTTATATAAATTTAAAAACCATATCAAAAAGACAATCATGAGTAAAGGTTATTATAAAGTAAGTTACTATTTAAATGATCACACTATTTGGGAATAGGGACTCTATTCATAGAGCCATGTTTGGTAACAACATTATTTATAATATTGTATTATTTTTATATGTATATGTAAACATACATACGACTGTAATCGTATTAGGTATGATTGTATCTTAATTTTGTATTATTTTTAATATTATAATTATTAAAGTTGAAAAGAGGAGATAAAAAATAGACCTTCCGAGTTTCTCGCCTGTTCTTCTCGAAAAGGCTCTCCCAATTTCGGAACAGGTGTAGAGTCAATTTTTTTTCTTTTTTTTTCCTTGATCGTACGTACGGACAAGGTTTTTGTTTTTTTTTCAAGCTTTTTTTGTTGTTGTTTGTTTTGACGTCAATAAGTGCCTGTAAAGGTCTATGTTGATTAAAGATTATTTTGATTTTGATTTTTGATTTGATTTTGCGGTTCTACCGCCACACGTCCACGAGCTAGCTCGACCTAGTTATTCGAGCCATCGCCAAGGGGGGGATTGTCCGAGAACACTAGGACAATCCCCCAGTTAAAGAGTCACTTAACCGCGTGCGCGGTAGCCAGCCGCGCACGCTGTCTTCACGGATCTAAATCGACCTCTAGGGATCTACGTCAACGAAAAAAAATTTTGATGGTCCATGAAATGAAAATGGGGGTCCATAATAATGGATCTCAACATACACTGATATTACCTATTTACTTATATTACACTATTTTCTAATATAAAGACAGATATACATTATTTGATGATTAATGAAGTAAAAAAAATAAATAAAAAGGATATGCTTATAAAATTTTGTATTTTGTAGGATGTAGGCATTCAATATCTGGTAAATAGGGGAGACCCCAAAACCGTAAAACTTGACAAAGGGTCTACGACACAAAAAAGTTTGGGAAACTCTGATCTATTCTATTTACCAATAGTGCCCATTATCCATCCATACCACCTGCAACATACTACAGTAACTACCATCTGTAGTATACATTACATTGCAAATTTTTGTATTTCAAATGAAAAAATTGGCAAATACCCAATTAAGGTAAGTCGGTGGTTGCGGCATTTGTCTAGAATCGGCTGATTCATGGATCCCAGGGTTTAACCTGCCATGGAGTAATGTGTTTTCGAATCGCACATGTAAATCGATCCCAGGCGGCGCCGGGCTCAGTGGCACAGCTGCGGCGCCGCCGCGGGTCGCCGGCGGGCGCGAGGAAGTCGCGACCGCTACGGCGACCCGGGATGGACCACGCCCCTTCCGTGGCCGGGGGGCGTCGTCGGTGGAGGAGACCGGGGGAGTTAGTAAGCCTCCCCCGAGGAGGGCTCCCCTGTGTCGACGGGGGAGCAGAGGCGGGGGTTTCCTGGAAGAAGCTTGATGTTCCCGGGGGCTCCCTACATGCCTGAGGAAGGCCATCCCTGAGGTTTTTAGTGGGTAGGCCTCCCCCTTCTGGGGAGGAGAGCCCCACATAACCGCCGGCTCGCCACAGCCGGGGTATGCAATTTAATGCATTTCCCTCAGGGGAACAAAAAAAAACCCCTCACGTACCGGGTAGATTCTCATCCTCCACTACACGGCGATCTTGAGCGTTCGAGTCACTAGACGGCGCGTTCAAGTTGCGTGGACTCTCTAGTTTTCGACCCTTACGACTCCGGAACGATCGCCTGTGTCGTTAGCAGGTCGTCGAACCTTCTGTTCATGCACCTTCCACAAACACACTCATTGCAAAGCTGAACAGATTCATCTGAGGCTACAGTATAGGTCCGTCCAAAAAAAAAATTCTACGGTAAAAGAAAACATTACAAATTCAAAGTTGTATGTAACCCAATCCGCACTGGGCTGAGCGTGGTTGGCTAAGGTTTAATCGCCCTAGCATATTGAAAGCTCGTGCCCCTAGGTGGGGACAAATTTGAGCTGTAATAGTGCCGGGTTGATTTTGCATGTCATCGTATTACTTGACTTTCCCTCATGATAAAGCCGGCGCCACTTTGGTTTCCCGCACCTCTTCAAGCGCTTTGGGCCCCTTTTATGGTCCTGCGTTGCATCGCCCGTCTCCTGAGGGGCGGTCGGCCTCACAATTTGCCTATATGGTTCTTAGAACTTAGGCACAGGCTGAGTTTAGTCGGTCACGTGGTCAGACCGCTCTGGTCGCGTAGAGTTTGATATAACCCCCGTGACACTTGCCGTTGCGGGGGTATCCTGGGCCTAGGACTATAGCTGAACATCAGCGATGTTTGCTCTTGTGCAAATATTAGCGCTGAGCTGTGGACCTTTTTGTGCCGCTGCAGCATACATGAACCCAAGTTATTCTGTAATACCGGTGCCCACGACTTCGTCGGCGTGGAATCATAATTTTAGGTAGCATTTTTAATAACTGAGAGTGTTATAAACGTAAGAGTAGACAAATATAATCTGAAAGCTTCGAACTGCCAAGCTATTGGGTGTTACACGTGTGAATCAACCATAAAAGATAGATGATATGCTTTCGTGGGATATTTTTTATAATATTTTAAGGAGAACATTGCCGTCATATATGATTTCTGTGTAGCTTTAACCATTAAGCTTGCACACGCGACGGAAGCTTAAAAAATGGAGCCTGTTTTCTCAACATTTCCCTTCACTGCTCTGCTCCTATTGATTGTAGCGTGATAAAAAGTATACTATAATCAGTTCAGAAGTATGAAAAATAATTGTACTAACTTTCGTAAAGATCCGTCAAGTAGTTTTTGTTTCTTTAACGGTTATACAGACAGACAGACATGAAAATTTTTCTGAGTTTTAATTTTGTATTTTTGGCATCAGTATCGATCCCTAATCACCCCCTGATAGTTATTTTGGAAATATATTTTATATACAGAATTGACCTCTCTACAGATTTACTAAAAGTATAGACAGAGGACAGGTTTCTTTCTCTGCTCCTACGCAAAATTGTTTTTTTTTTCGTTTTTAAATTTTCTTGTGATTTAGTATAATTCTTGTGTGTGTGTGTCTGTAGACCAAATAAAATATTAATCCATATATCTACCGAAACGAATACATATGTGATCTGTAGGCCTAATTTACTTTGGTCATCTCGTATTTCCTTTTAACCTCGGTCTGTCTAGTTTTGAATTTGCATTGATAGATATGTCAGAAATAGTTTACTGTACGCAATATTAAAATGCCTTGTGATTTCCAATCAACAATTTAAATCAAACTAACAAACCATTGTTTGCAAGTTGCAAGCTATTGAATCAGCCATTTTCTCTTGTTAAAACATGTTCTATAGTAACTATACTTCTATCCAATCTACAGCAGTTATTATTGAGATAAGGTGAGTGCTCTCCTAATACAACCTTGAGGTTATTATTAAGGTAACGTTATCTCACGACTTAGATTTTTTATTATGCCCTCTCATCATTTATGATTATTTTACGTCTTCATGTGTCGTCCAATGTATTTTTTTTAATTATTATATATATTGTGTGGATTTACTGAATTTTATTCCAATTCTAGTAGAACTGTCAAATTCAATTGACATTACTAATTTAAATCTGACGGTTCTTAAATTTAAACGTTTGGTTAATCAAACAAACAGACGTTTGGTAAAAGAAAAAAAAAAACTAACTTCGATGATATAAATATCGCTTTGGCAGAAGTATTAAAATGGTTTCCAAATGTAAAATTCCAAATGTAAAATTCCAAATGTAAAATTAGTTGACACGACAGTCATACTCGACAAAGAAAAATTACAAGTGGTGGACTCAGCTGTCTTCCTCGGTGTTACGATTGACTCAAAGTTACAATGGGGCCCCCACATCTCAGTCTTAGCCAGTAAACTTGCCTCAGCCGCATATGCTGTACAGAAAATCAGACAATTAACAAATATTTTACCGTGGGAGAGCCATGCTTCGGCACGAATTGGGCCGGCTCGACCGGAGTGATACCACGGCCTCACAGAAAACCGGCGTAAAATAGCGCTTGCGCTGTGTTTCGCCGAGTGAGTGAGGGTACCGGAGGCCCAACCCCCCTTATTCCCCTCTATTCCCCTTATTCCTCCTATTCCCTTTTAAAAGGCCGGCAACGCATCTGTGACTCCTCTGGTGTTGCGGATGTCCATGGGCAACGGTTATCGCTTACCATCAGGTGATCCGTTTGCTCGTTTGCTGCCCTATGCTATAAAAAAAAAAAAAAAAAGATATTGATACTGCCAGATCAGTTTATTTTAGTTATTTTCACAATTTAATGTCATATTGCATACTCTTATGGGGCACCGCAGCTGACATAGAAACTATTTTTATTTTACAAAAACGAGCTGTCCGCGCTATTTACAAATTAAGCTCTCGAACTTCTCTTAGAGAGAGATTTAAAGATATTGGTATACTGACTACCGCCTCGCAATATATTTTTAATTGCCTTGTCTATGTTCATAATAATATCAATACATATACTAAACGAAGTGATATACATAAGCTAAACACACGTAACAAAGACAAACTTGTTGTACCACAAACTAGGCTACAAAAAATTACTGCATCATTTGTAGGGCAAAGTATACAATACTACAACAAATTACCAAAGAGTATTATAGAATTACCGATAAATAAGTTTAAGACTCGCATTAAAAATAGTCTTCTTAAAAAGGGGTACTACACTGTTAAAGATTATTTAAATGATAAATCAGTTTGGATGTGACTCTTACCTGCTCCTCGTGGGATAGCTCATAGAAATTATAATTTTAATGTTGTGTATCTAATATTCTAAAACTTGATTTGGAAGATGGACGCATGTACAAGTGCGATTAAGGAATTAATTAATCGCAATTAAGTTTTATTAATATTATTATTCTTGTGACGTCAATAAGTACCTGTAAAGGTTTAAATTGAATAAATTATTTTGACTTTGACATTGACTTTGAAACAAAATCTATTCCAGAAATATGTGTCAATATGAAAATTTTGTAATAACATTGTGATATTTAAATCTGTAACGATTCATAAAAAAGGACGTCACTCAAATTTCCTGGTCATTTGATGTCTCCCATATACTTATAACATGTGTTCACATTTGTTCCTTCTTAATGAACGCGCGACTCAATAATTTATGACCAGACCGTCCTTAACCCTATATATTATATGGTAGTACCGCGTCACTCAATATTTGTATTTCCACAAAGTACTCATTGAAAAATCTCACTCACTTTTACTGGCGATTTAACTGTCTCCGTTGAGTAACAGATTGTAATTTTTATTCATAAGGGTTTAGAAGCGAGTTTTGCCCGCGAACTCTTACTAAAGCAGGTTCTCGCTGTATCTACAACCATTGCGTTGTTGTGTACGGAACTGTACGGTTGTTTGTGCGCGCGATTGCTTTGGACATAATTTCTGTTGCGAAACACTATATTGTGAGTGCGGTAGTTGTTGATAAGAGTATTGTTTTAATTGCCATTCGGAACGCGGGGTTGTGGGTGAGTGAGATTATATTTACAAAGTAGAAGTTTGAGTAGAATTTAAAAAAAAGAAGTTAAATAAATTGTCAATAATAAACTTTACGCTTATTTCATGCAGTCTGTAAAATATAAGTAATTTAGTTTTCTCGACTAGAGAATTTTGAATCTCGAGCTAGTCTGTAGTACAGATGCTATGAAATGATATTTCTTTCCTTTCACGAATACTTAAATAAAATTAATTATTTTATCAGGAACATAATGTGAATAGTTTCTGAGTTTTAACATAAATTGTTACGGAACTGTTTGAATGGTAACAGTTTTGTTCTCTGTGTATGCTGAATTCCGAATCGCGAATAATTATAATCTTTAATCAAGAATTAATTTAGTTTTTATTTCAAGCTAGCTACCTCCCTGTGTCTTCACTCGCGTTATATCGGATTTTCCAATATATACTTTCCTGTGCTAAGCATTATCATATCTTCTTTCCCGGTTCTTCAACCATCCCCGTACCAAATTACATTCAAAATTGGCTAGCTGTTTTTATCAGATTTTCCCTCAGAAAAATATATTTTCCCATATAATATAAATATCGCTATTTCATCTCCGGGTCTCAAACTATCCCAATATAAATCAGAATATTAGGTTCAATAGTTTCTGAGCTTATGCAAACAAAAAAGTTTCAATTCTTATTGTACCTCCTTTAGGGTAAAGGTTTTGCCAACTTTCAATGTCGTATTTCTTTACATTTAATTATAAATTTAAAAAATAAGTTTTTATATAAGCTTTAATCTCCACTTCACACAGCTTTTCGCTTATAAAGCTTATATCCTTTCTCAAGCTTTTTATACTGTTTCTTTAAATCAGTTAGTAGTTTTGACCGACATACAGATATATGTAAGGATTAAGTAAATATATAGGATTAAGGATTATGAGTAACTTGAGTGAGTTTTAGTTATATACTGTTGATATGCATATATATTATGTTTTGAGTAGGTATATAACTCTATTTAGTTGTTAAATTATATTTTTTTATATGTGATGAAAGCTGCAACCCCCACAAAAACTAAAGTGTACTTTGCCAATATGTGACACAGGCTTAGTAATTTACGGCAATTGTATCTAAAAGTCTGGTTTGTTTTTGTATTTATACAAAACGTAGAGTCGTGATGGCAGTTACGCGTACACTTAGAAACACACAAAGTTTGACATTTGCACTTCTAAAATCGCTGTTATTACGAGCGAAAAAAGCTAACTTAACGTTAATAGTAATAGATCGTATAATAATAGCTGTGAAGTACATTTTGTACATTTAAATTAATTTTCATATTTAATGGTTTATTGTATGTTTTATAATATTTTGACTATATCGCACAAGATTTTTTTATATTAATATTAAATATTGAAAATAACTATTCTTTTTTGTTTCAAGATATATTGGCTATAGCTGCCTATTTACATAACAAATATTTCTACGCCCCTAATAAATCTAATTCTTCAGGGAAATCAAACATGTTGGCGTGTCTGTCATGGTGTCGCTCCGCTAATTATGACATAAAAAATATTGCCACTAACAAAAATAAATTGACTCTCCATTTTAAATAAAATAAATAAATTTCAGGCAATTATAGCCTATATCAACTCGGAGTAAGACAGCATATCTATTCACTTATAATTTTATAGATCATATATACAATAAATTCAATTAATATTAATAGCGATACAATGTTAAGTGTTAAAGAATAATGAATAATAGTCAATACACGAATGTGTGGAGTGATAAGGAAGGAAAGAGTGAGGAATTAATATATCGGGGGAAGTCTGGGGGAAGGAATGATCATTATATTAGGAAAGTTATGGGAGTATAAGTGGATTTTTTTTTATTGCTAAAGTTGACAAACAAGCAGGCTGCCCACCTGATGGTAAGTGGTAACAGTCGCCTATAGTACATGTGGTTCCCACGAGATTCGCAGCAAATCTGCAAACCTCATAAGAACCACAGTGTACGTTGCCAACTTGTGACATAAGATGTAAAGTCACAGTACCCAGTAATTTCACTGCCTATCTTACCCTTCACGCCGGAACACAGCAAAGCGAACCCTGCTGTTTGGCGGCGGAAATAATGGATGGGCGTTTTGGAAGAGGAAGACTGAAAAAAACGATGGATGGACTGGTATGAATGTTGATATGATGAAGATTGGAGTGAGTATCAAAATGGCGTATGATAGAGAAGAGTGGGATAAGACATGTTGCGCTGACTTTAACTGAAATTGTTAACAGGAGTCGATAATTAACAAATAGTCTGATTAATATGTTAAATAAATACAATTATTATTAAGTTAAATCAACTTAATCTAACCTGGACAGATTGTTACATCATGTTGTTTTTGGTAATCACTACCTCGTACGTGGTACCGAAATATGTCTATTTTTTATTGTACCATTCGACCCCAATACAATACCACAATTGCACCAATAACAATAGACCATCAGTATTATAGTACAGCACATAACTGATGAATACAATGTGTTATCAAATTAATACCCGTGACTTGGGAATCCGAAATTATCTGAGCTAACATGACGGATGATGCATGCAACTTTCAACCGAGTTTACGTAATATCCGAAATAGATTTGACCGATACGGATCTCGGGGCCTATTCTCGATCAGATTACAGGCTCGAAATGGTTTCTTCTGACAATTTTGTTTATTTGTTTCATTTGTTTACATAATTGAAGCAGGGATGATGGACCTCTGGCATCGAAGCTAGTTAAAATTGTATTTTCGATATCAGTTATTCCTAGAAAAATGAAATATTTATGTATACATATATATAATAGAGAATATTTAAAACACCTTTCGATTATACAAAACGACACATTGGAATATTTTTTAAATGTTTATTAAGCTTCGAAATCGGTGATTATGTCTACGGTGATATCACTTTCCGTACTCTACCAAGGGGCTCTACCAAGTAGCTCTACCATGAGTTTGCTAGCTGTTTCCTGTTCAGTATTTTCTGTTCAATTATATTTTACAATGAGAACATTTTGACAGGTGTCAACAGTTTGACAGGTGTCAAAATGTTCCTGTCATAATTATGACATTTTGACAGATAACCTATTGCGATGACACCTGTCAAAACGGACTTCTTAGATTGGACTTTAATTACTATTAAACTGCTGCGAATGTAGCCATAAACTTAAGTAGAACTTTCCAGAATAGTCCCTCTATGGTCTGCCTATAAGACACGCAATATCACGGTGCAAGCGTATCTTTATTAAATTATCGACTCTTGTGCCCCCTGGCGAGATATTTTCAACAGTTCTGCGGTAGATTTGAGTACCAGTTTAACTTATTAACTACATCAATGTCGATGTTATACAAAAAAAGCTTTTCCTTAAGTAGAGCTTGTGAATGTTCTTCGTACATGAAAAAAAGAAAAAAAAATGCACATTAGAGAATTATTAATAAAAGCTGAAAGCGTCAAAGGACGTCAAATTTGAAAACAAACCTTAAGATAGAGGTATATTTTTGATACTTGCTTGATTATTTTCGAAATATGTTTTCTTAAGACTGAACTCGCTTTGTGAGTTAAAAAAAATCTATATGTTTATAATATATGTCTAATAGAAACAAGAATTATAGATTACTATATATATATATATATATATATATATATATATATATATATATATATATATATATAAAATGAATAAAATGCATTGTTGCCAAGAGACATTGCCATTTTTGCCCTACCAAATGGCCCGCAAGGTAGCCCGATTTAACGCCTCTGGACTATTTCTTGTGGGGATACGTTAAGGATGAAGTATACAAAACAAGTTATGATACCGTTGAAGACCTAAAAGTTGCCATAGAGACAATTTTGACGCAAATTCACCACATGAAGATACAAAATGCAATCATAAGATCGTTAACTAAACGTGTTGAATATTGTATTGAAAAAGGCGGCGGTCACTTCGAGCACCTACTAAAATAAAATAAAGTATGTGAAAACAATGCATTTTATTCATTTTAGACATCATGTTTCATAGAGACATTTACTACTTAAGACCTACACAATCGATATCTAAATAGAAATAGTGTAGGTATTTTTTTTCAAAACAATCGGGTTCGATTCCCGAACGGAGTACAGATGATTTTTAAAATGTATGAATGCAGTTTTTCTTGTTATTAAAATCGATGACATGGTTCCTCAGAACAGATCTTCGTATGTCTTATAGTTTCAGACTTTCCCATACTGACCGATTTGAATGAGACACCCTGTATATTTATACTCAATGCTGTAGGCCTATCAGGATAGCTTCCAATAGGAATAAAAATTAAGTGGAATCGAGATGGCACTGTCACTGCAAGAGCGATGTGTTTCTATATTGTTTTAACCGTCCTACATGGTATGGCCTATGATCATATGATTTTTTCAATTCTTAGCGTTCTTTCCATGACAATTTCATGATATAATTAAATCATATATTTTATATATTTCTTAAGTATTAAAATAAAAATGTTTCCAGGCATGGAAATCACTACTTTAGCTTTCACTAGACAGACTAGTGACACTGTCAGCATACTAATATAACAATAAAAAAATATGACTTAATATAAGTCGGTCTCGCGTAGCGAGTGTTCCGTAAATATGTTTGTAATCGTATTTTTTATTATGTTACATACATTTGTTTTATGACAATTATCATGATTCTAAGTCAATGGGACTTATACTAACTAATAAGCGCTAATAACAGAAGTTTTGATTATCTTGCCAGTGTCAAAAATTTATACTTAAACATTTTTTTTTTATGGTGCCTCTACAAATTTACGGTTTTCGGATTTGTTCCTTCCATAATTCTAAGTAATAGGTTCTATGCATCTCAAAAATACTCTGCACGAACGTAGCAAAAAAGCTAGCCATATTGATCTTTTTTTTACGGTAATTATGTTTTGATTTTAGTTAGCAATTTAGTTTAGTTAGCAGGATTTTTTTATGCTTGCAAGTCATTGTATATACATATATGTAATATTTCCATCAAAAATATTTATATATGTATAATATATGTAAGTCTATCCGTTACCCTAGATCCCATAACACAAATATTACATAACTATACGGATAGTAACACGGAAAGCGCGATAAAACCTTCGCGCCATAAACTGACTTCCGCGCATATGTAGCCGTGGGCAAAAGCTATGACCCTTAACCCTCTATAGATCCAATCCCGAAATCCACGCGGGAGTAGTCGCGGGCAGAAAGCTAGTTCTTAATATATTTATTAGTACATAATGCTTTGAATTTTAATTGAACCTATATTATTTAATATTGAAATCAGCGATTCCCTCATGTCTCATGAGGAAATATTGGAGGCTGAATTAAAAGCACACACGCACTAGTGATCTGGCATACAGGAATATGATTGTTACGTGTGTTTTATTTTTGTGTGTTTTTACATTTATATCTGTATAATACTTCTTGTTTGTTTTTATTTCTTTCATCAAATATATAATCTATCTATCTATCTACCTATATCATGAGGTTTCTAGAATGAATCTTACACCACAACTATGACATGTCAACCGTGAGAACGTGTCGGAGCTAGCGTGTGTATAATTGCTAAGAGCTTGGTCTTTTAGACCAGAACAGCAGATAAGATCAGAATGAAAGTGTGAGCCATAGGTGAAGCTAAATGGCGCGTCGTGGGGGTAATGGATAATGACCTACGCGAAACAACATCAATCCAGGAGACCTATTTTTAAATTACGAATGCGATTTCGAAATCACCGCTGACTAAATAGTCAGTGGTGACATTGAGATCACGGATTCTTAAACATCCAATTTTTGAAAGTCGATGGCAGAGCTGCCAACATAGATAAAGTACACACATAAATGTAAGAGTTCGGTTCCACGCAGAATGTACCGCTGCCGGTTATTGCCAGCTTATGCTACATTCATATATATATATATATATATATATACTGAAAAATCAAACAAACAAAACACAGATAACATTTCCACAAGTATGACTTGATTACGAGTGGGTGAGGGCACTCGTAATGAAATCACACCTGTGACTAAGGTAGTCACATCAGTGATATTCAAAAATAAGAATTATTGAAAATCGGTGATTATTAGTCACATCCGTGATTTCTAAGTCGCATTCGTAATTCAAAAATAGGTCTCCAGGATGCGATCTTAACCCATGTATATATTTACGGATACTGCGTTGTACCATGTAAATTAGTTTAATGAACTTTTACTTACATCATTGGTAATTAATATGGCAGTCAATTGTTGAGAAATTAAAAAGACAAAGTTAAACCTATTAACACATAAACGCCACAAATTGAGTTAGACTTAATTCCGTTTTGTGATGGCATTTTTAAAAGTATCGAATATTTTTTATTATATTAATTCATTTTGATAGCTAGTAACGACATTAATTTTTTAAATGTAATATGTCTAATGTCATAAATATGTCTAATGTCATAAGACAGAAATAGTATAGACGGAGATATTTCATCATCAAAAGTTTATACATAAATATATTTTATCCCAACTAATATTATAAATGCGAAAGTAACTCTGTCTGTCTGTCTGTTACGCTTTCCCGCTTAAGCCTCGCAACCGATTTTGCTGAAATTTGGTACAGACAATCTTTAGATCCTGAGTCAGAACATTGGCTACTTTTTATTTCGAAAAAAGGGATGAAGGGGTTGAAATAGAGGTTGAATGTTTGTATGGGATTTCTTAATTTTAAAAGATAAAACCATTGGACTTTATATGTAAGCACTTGATAAGAAATCATTAAATATTTGTTCTAGCATTTTTGAAATTTCGACCAGCATTTCGACCAGGGGGTGAAATAAGGGTTGAAAGTTAGTACTTATGCAAGTTCGTCAAATATCACGTCATAAGAAACAAAAAAATCGTTGTCGAAGATAACACCATGAATCTTGGTACCTTAGACATAAGGGACCAGGATTGACAAAAACTAATTTCACGCGGGCGAAGCCGCGGGCGAAAGCTAGTTATTGATATGCGAATAATATAATAAAATATATTTATTTGTCCTCCTAACTTATTAGAATAAATCATTCACTAAGGACACTTTCCGAATTTTAATCTAAATCACACTTCTATTGACTTTAAACTTACAAAAATACATAATCGCAAAGCCACAGTCAGTAAAGTGCAAAATTTTCAAGAAAAAATTGGTACAGTGTTATAAGAAGACCTATTAATGTCAAATATTATAAATACTTAATATTTTAACGAATCAAGCGACGGTAATCTGCAGTATAGAGTACTATTACCAATACAATACTCTCTAGATGTTTGATTGATAGACAAAATTCACTGACTCATTGTTAATCAGATAAACTCATAGTATTAATGTCTAATGGCCGTTTTCACCAACCTTGTCTTAGCTTAGGTGACTCCTAAGAGACATGCTGTCTCACTCTTTTCAGTTAATATAAAAAGTGACAGCATGTCACTTAGGAGTCACCTAAGCTAAGAGAAGGTTGGTGAAAACGGCCATAAGTATCGCGAATTCCAATCGAACAAATACTCTATCTACTAACTCACTTTCATGATAGACGCATCAACCCAGCCTCATTATCTGATTGCATTGGATACGTTAATTGATTGATGAGAATGCAGATGTGTAGCCATTGTGCAAATTATGAAGCGTGTAGCTTCCGATCGATATGGGTATCGAGGTGATAACCGGTTACCTAGATAACCGGCTTTAGAGATACTTAAGATGTTTGTCATTTTTTATTATTAAAATGATAAACTAATTTACTACAGGATAATGTATTTGAAACTGTATTTTGTGTATTTTAAGTAGGATTTAGCTTGGCTAAGCAGGTTTAGGAAAGTTACGTGACACATTCTTACTAGATCTACCGTAGCGACTCAGGAATAAGGACAAAAGTCGATTGATTAATGCCAGTGATGTCATATGGAATAAAACCTTCAATGGGCCTTATAAGTGACGGCGGGATTCCGACATAGTCAATTTGATAATTTCATGAAGTGAAAATTGGCGATGAGATTCTTGGGGAACGCTTATTTCCAGCAGAGACTATCGGATGAAATGCTGAACGATTGTCTTATGTTTCACAAAAAAAAAATATACTGGAAACTTACCACTAAGGCTGGTATACTTAAGTTAACCTTAAATTCAAATCGCTGTTTAAATACAGTTGGAAAGGGACGGTGCTATTGGGCCCATATAGCGACATCCACTACTAACTGAACTCAAGCAGAAATTTGAGTATGAATCTCTTTGAATTTGATTTTTACATTATTGTCCTAAAGTATATTTTCTATTGGCATTATATGCCAGTTCACCAAATAAAGTATCAATCGCTACACGCCTCTACATTCATCAGTCCATAAAGATACTCCTGGTTTTCGCGAGCTTATCCTATAAGTAAATTATGGTATTTAGTAGTTAGTCAACTATTCTGACCTCGTGCGGTTTGTTGCGGCCGACGTTTGAACTTTTTACAGATTATTTTTCTATTTAGGAGCTAGAGTAAGCTTTTTCCGATCATGTTGATCACGCGTCCCATCAGATTATCATCTATGATCAGAAACTAAACTTGATATATATAATCTTATTTTAATATTGTCAATTTCATTTATGTATCATTTTCTTATTTTCACAGGCAATATTTTTGTGTCCGCCACACATTCGTTCACTGTATGAATACAAAATAAATAGTCATACGGACCCACGTCTATTGGAATACAACTTACACTTGACTTCTCATCGCTTCATTATACCGTGCACCGAACTGGTTCACACGAGATAGAATGGTATTATGATGTTAAGCGAGTCATTTAGAATTAATCTTTTCATTTATCCAATAACTTGTTCTAGAAGCTTAAAAGAAACAATATTGCCACATATAATTGTGTCATAAACGGAAACAGTACATTACCTACCTAACGCGACGGAGATTATAAAAAATCTATACAGTGAACTCCCGGTAATTCGGCCCCTGTCTAATCCGGCACCCCCTGTAATCCGACGTGGTCCATTATTTATTATTGAATACATACATATTCGCTAATGACTGATTAAACAAGTTTCAACTTGTACGCACTATCACTACTGCACTCGACGCGAAGACATTGTTTTGATTCTGATTGCTTAGTTTTAATATGACTACATTTGATAACAAAGCTTTAATCTCTCGTCTTAACAATGTTAAAAAAATAATAACTGATGAATATTTTTATGCTTCTTAAATTGATTAATTCATAGTTTTTGATTATTTTAGCATGTACATTTTTTTGTACACAATTATTTCCTAATGTGAAGTTATTGCATATTTTTTGTAAGTTTTATAACATTAATGACTATAATTTTATGATAAAACGTAAGCTCACAATTGTATGGGTAAATTTACTAAATTTGAGATTAATAATGAAGTATAATCTGCACTTCAGCGTATGTGTATATATATAGGTAATTTGTCGGATTACAGGGTACTCTTTTGTGAAAAAATTCGAACTATAAGGGTTCTTAGGCAGTACTCTATAATCCGACAAATTCGATAGTTCGGCAATGCCCTGCAAAATGATTGTCGGACTACCGGCGGTCCACTGTAATTCAAAAATCTTCATTAAATATATTGACTTAAAGATTTACAGATTAAATGTTAGGTACTCGGTACTATAGATTTTTCTATAGTCATATATATATATATGTTAATTCTTATAATACTGTTCGTAACTATATTAATGACATAGAAAAATTACATGGATCTTTTGACCACTCATTAACAAGTTCTCGTGTTGAATTTCAAAAGCTATTTATTTGATTTCTATGCGATTTTCACTTCCCACAGTTTGTTTTCTCAACGGCGATATGTTACTGATTGTAAATCAAATAATCAAGGAAAGCTAAGAAATGATGACTAATGATTGATAAATTATATAAAGACGAAAGAAGAAAGTTTTACTTACAATTACAACATTTTATTACTGTTTTACAGAAATGTATGAAGCAAATAATTTACAAACACATGTATGAAACAAACAACAAATATATGAAAATTAAAAATTTCATTTTTCCCAATACACGTGAAACAACGCCATCAAACTACATTTTATGGCGCAAACTTGTAAATCGTTGAAATTGTATATTTTAATCGCGGAAACAATTTCACTTACCTAGAGAAATTTTTATTTGACAATAACTCGCAATGTCATTTAGCGAAATTTTCTTGCTGACAATTGTGAGTTTTATAAGCTCCAGCAGATCTTACGGTGTACGTCCAAGGGTTTGGTTTGGTCGAAACGACACTGAAAATAAATATCCGTACGTGGTAAGCATAGAGTGCAGATTTGACGAAGACATCAATCCAAACGACACGCGCAATTACCGCTGTTGCACGGGCAGCGCCATAGCCGCGACCTGGGTGTTAACTGCAGCCCATTGCTTGATATCTCAGAAGCAAATAGTTCGATTTGGCGACGTCACCGTTCCACTAGACGTAGAGGCAGATTTACATAGAAACATTAAAAAGAAAATACGTCATCCTAGATATCGAATTATCCTCCAAGGCGAAGCTATTAGATATTGTATTCATGATATTGGACTGATACTAACTTCTGATTTACCGAGTCCCTATGCTTCAATAAATGCTGCAGACTTTGTAACTCTACCCGGACTGCCGGTTGAATATGCAGGTTATGGAAAGACCTACAATAAAAACGATGTGGATAATATAACAGCAGCAGAGATCGAGCATAATACAATGCCGTTACAAATCGGAGATGGTGTGGTTTTGTTGTGTGAAAATGAACACTCATGGATGCCATTAATTTGCGTTTCTCCAAAATGTATTAATAAGAGGGAAACTTCATTGCCTGGAGATTCCGGCGGCCCTCTTTTTTTCAAAGATAAAATTATTGGTGTTATGGGCGGGAGTCATAAGGTTTATCCTACTGCCTTTGTACCCGTGAGCCCTTATTTAGATTGGATACATAACGTAATGACTGGAAACCATTCTTTACAATTAAATTAATAAGTCATACATAAATCATTTTCATTTTATTGATCCCAGCTGTGGAACAACATTGTTGTAAAACATTGTCCCTATGATTTACAACATTATCCCTGGTTCATTATCCTGCTGCGATCGATTAGTATTTCTCTGAATTGCCCTTTCATAAGTTCAATGTACCTACATGTTAAATAGACGCTAATGAGTAAGGGCTATTACAAAGTCAATGATTATTTAAATGATGCCAATGCTTGGTGTTGATTTGAAGATATTAAATTCTAAAGTGTAAATATTTGCTCCCCCGTATAAATTATAAACACAATTTATAATTTATTATTAATGTTGTTATTACTTTTGATAAAGCTGATAAGTTTCTTGTGCCCATTTTTCTTATCAGCTAAAAAATACGTCCCCAATAAAATTGGACGATTCAAAAGAGCTTTCTATAAAGTCATATTTGAATAAAGTTAAGTTTGATTTTGTCTTTCACATAAAAACTACAGACTATATATATTAATTAAACTTTACGATAACATAACTTATACATCAGAATGACACAGTAAATAATACATATAAATTGCTATGAGGTAATTTAAAGAGTGCTCAAATCGAGAAAGCCTTAAACAGTCTCATTATTAATAGTACAATCATTGCAGAGGTAGCTTACCAATTTAACAACATGTACTAAAGAAAACCCAATTTAGAGTTTACACGAATGAAGTCATAAATTTGATTTGATAGCAATAGGATTGACTGCTCGGTGCATTGGCTGCAAACTTTCAGAAGATACACTCGTCTCTTTCACACATAAATAAATACATGATTTTCTTAGATTTCACTCTGAGAAAGAATATATGTAGGTAATGGAGCCGGGACCAGGAAATAAAATTCAGTAAACTTCTAAACTGCCTTGAAACTTAAATAGTCACAATAAAAAAATAAATACAATTAAATGTAGCTTCGAAAGATGGTCACGGTACTTTAAAATCAGTAAAATAGGTACCGGATTTTAACCAAGTCAACTAATTGGATTAAAATTCATAGACAATTAATCTATCATATGTTAATTGTGTTGTATCTGTGTACAGATAGAAATATTCTTAATTCCACATATATATTGGCAGACAGGAAATAAATATGGCTATTGGACATAACTTTGTCAAGGACCTTTTATTTAAATGAGTGGATGTTTGATTCACTTTTATTCACTGCAACTTAATTCTTGTCTATCTAGCTAGCACAGGAATCGAGAAGAGAGTTTAAAAATGATTTGTTTTGCTTTTATTTTCTCTCAGGAGAGAGGCTGAGAATCCTCACAAGGAGCACCAAACGTGCCCAGAATACACCCGCAACGGCAAGTGTCACGGAGGTTATGTCGAACTCCACGCGGCCAGAGCGGTCTGACCACGTGACCTACCGACTAAACTCAGACTATGTCTAAGTTCTAAGAACCATATAGGCAAATCGTGAGGGCGACCGCCTCCTCAGGGTCCAAAGCGCTTGAAGAGGCGCAGGATGTCAAAGTGGCGCCGGCTTTATCTTGAGAGAACCTAGTCATGGCGATGCTGAAGGCTGCCGAGCTAAGGGATCATGAAGAAACAGTTTGGTCTTACCAAAAATAAAAATATATGTTTGTTGGTGTTGCCAACAACTTAAATATACTAGTTCAAACATAAGTTGCTTGAAATTATCTTTATTTGTGCATATTACCAGATGAATTAGCACCGAAACATGCCTACTTACATACCTGCATAACATAGAAACTTGCTTACGTATACACCTCATAATAAGGTTCATTCTCTCCTAAAAGGTTTTAGAGAGCTTTACTCGGAATTTCTCTAAGAGATGGAATCAGAAACAAATTCCGTAGCAAACCTATTGTTATCAACATAACCTAAATAATTTCGAATAATAATATGTAGAGAGGAAACATTGCTCCTAAAACTAACGTGTACAGAGCAGGAAATGTCCTTGAGTGGCAGGTTTATGCCAGGAATCACAGCGTTGGTTGGTATCCCACAAGGGAAGCCGATTTCGTCGAGATTGCAGGAAGGCGCTTGTAGTGGAATAATGATCAACTTTGGGATCTTTAGGAAGGCTTGAGTCTAGCAAAGAATGCTTCTCATCTATAAAGATATTAATGATGACGATAACATAATAATTTTTAATTTATACAATTGCTCAAATCGAAATTAAAACTATGGAGCTAGGCACGTATAAACATTATAATACAAAAGTGTTTTCAAAATAAACGTCTAAGCATCTGTTTACATTCTTCGCTCAAAAAGCTAAGGGAAATTTAGTTTCGATGCGGTCCCTAAGGGCACTAGAAAGCCAAGACCAATCTAGGTCATTGCACTTGAAGCACGAATGAATACTAAATTTTATACACATATTTCACGAAGCGAGAGACACGCACTAAGTCATTGGGGACTCTTTATGGGAGCGATTCTTTATTAGTTAGTCTAATAAACTGTCATGTAATGAATTGAATTAAATTACCAGGTATTTTGTTAGTTAAGCGACGTGTTCGCACTACAAAAGTAAATACTCCTGTATAAATAAATTCCATCGCAGTACACATAGATGGAACTCATTATTGTGAACATAGGTATAAGCTGATAAACATATTACCTCTCTTTTGCATAGCATGGTCGGATAAAAATACCACTTCATTTTGCCCCATTGTACAGTAACAAACAAGCACACTTTAATATATGATTTTTATTTTTGCCTATTCCTTAATTTTTCATACTTCTGCTTTATTATTATTTATTTGTGTATTATGTGCTATAACGAATAATCTTTCTATTTGATATTTTTACTTAAACTTTGTATGAATCATACCTACGTATATGAAGCTAGTACTGATAATTTGCAAGGTGTCGATTGATCTGCAATTGTACTGGAATTTATTTATTACTATTTTGAAGACATTTTGATACTGGATTTTTCATATAAACAAATTTCGTATTACAGATATTATTTATTTGTATTTTTTTCATTATGTTGGTAGTTAGTTGTCATAATCTTGAAAATAAGTGAATCATTAAAATTCGAAATTCGGGAAATAGATATCCAGATAATATCCGTCAGTGAATAGTTACAAATGGAATCTGACTGACGTGATGAGATAATTCAATAGATTCAAATGTAATTTAAAAGAACAACAGCAATTTCATACCACTTAACAGTTCCTGTAACAGAATACATTTTGCATTGATGAATTTTCCAGTTTATCAATGAAAAAAGATTATTATGCTTATTACTGCTATAATCTTTGTTGTACATCGTCACACGTTCTTCCATTAAACGCTTAATGGCTAATAGCTAGTAATGGCTTTTTTTGAAAGACCTATGCTGATGCCGCAGATGGCTATGATCAGCTTTATTGTGAGTGTGTTTGTGGCAGGCGAACGAATGGAAGGTTCGACGCCTTGTATTTTTTTTTTATAGGATAGGGCAGCAAACGAGCAAACGGATCACCTGGTGGTAAGCGATAACCGTTGCCCATGGACACCCGCAACACCAGTGGAGTCACAGATGCGTCGCCGGCCTTTTAAAAGGGAATAAGAGGAATAAGGGGAATAAACGGGAATAAGGGGGGTTGGGCCTCCGGTACCCTCACTCACTCAGCAAAACACAGCGCAAGCGCTATTTTACGCCGGTTTTCTGTGAGGCCGTGGTATCACTCCGGTCGAGCCGGCCCAATTCGTGCCGAAGCATGGCTCTCCCACGGTAAATGTATGCTAGCAACACCGGCGCTGTTCCGGAGTCGTTAGAGTCGGATGACGTAGGTTGAGCGCGCCATCTAGTGGCTCAGACGCTCATGGTCATCGGGTAGTCGAGGATCAGAATCTACCTGGTACGTGACGGTACCGGGTATATGTTTGACAAGTGTGTCCCGGGTCGTCGCGCATTCGTGTAAATGGCGTTAGTGTTGGTTTTGTATATCTGACATCATATTCCTCAAAGTCAAATATTATTTGGGTATTACAATTGGCTTAATTTACCTCGGCATTTCTTAAGAATAATGGGGTTGCCATTAATTGTCGAAAGCTTCACTTTGCCACTGTGATGTTTGACATTATTCAGTCGGAATCACCAAAATATCTGTACAACAAAATTAACTGGGCAAAGAATAATAATCCATACCTTATTAGAGCTGCCTCATTTATGATTCTTACCGCTAGACATAGAACTGCTGCATTTCGAGGGTCATCAATTATTCCGTCTTCAATCGTTGGAACAACTTGCCGCCTCCAATTCGCACACTGAAATCGACTCTTATTTGGAAATAGATTGAAAGCATATTTGCTTGAGTTGCAGTTCCAAGGGTTGGGTGATTTTAAGTTATGTACTTAGTTGTCTATTTAATCAATAATAAATATTTCTTACAGTTACACTAATTAGCCTTTTTTTTTTTTGTTCCCCTGAGGAAAATGCATTAAATTGCATACCCCGGCTGTGGCGAGCCGGGGTTATGTGGGGCTCTCCTCCCCAGAAAGGGGAGGCCTACCCACTAAAAACCTCAGGGATGGCCTTCCTCAGGCATGTAGGGAGCCCCCGGGAACACCAAGCCACCTCCGGGAACCCCCAGCCTCCGCTCCCCCGCCCAGAGCAGCAAGCAGTGATGCTCCTTCTGGAGCATCACTGCTTCACAGAAGGAGGCCACAGCCCTCCAACCTCCCTCGTCCGCCAGCATTGCCGCAATCAATGCCGGCGGAGACAGATCTCGCCCGATCTCTGCGACCAAGACTCGGCGCTCGGAGGCCCGCGCGGGGCACTCCGCCAGCGTGTGCTGGGCCGAGTCGAGGTCGGATGCGCAGTGGTGACAATGTGTCGATCCCTCCCGTCCTATTCGACACAGATACTCACCGAAGCAGCCGTGCCCGGTGAGCCGAGTCAATCGGTAGGTGACCTCCTCCTTCCCGTGGAGCCAAGCTTCGAGGTGCGGGAGTACGGCACCGACGGCCCGCTGGCGCGCGCAACACTAATTAGCCTAGCTCAAAATAAGCTCTGTAAAGCTTGTGTTATGGGGGCTAGGATAACAGATAGACAAACATATATAAATAAATTTGATAGAAGTGTATTATAACAACCATTCATCACGCAAATATCTGCCCCCACCGGGACTCGAACCCGGGACCCAGAGATACTTTTGTCATATTTTGAATTCCCTGGATATTTTTATTGTTTTGTTCGTTCGTACTCCGTATATTCGTTCATTTTATCTTTGTCTCTTTTCTTGATGTACCGGTCGATTTTCTAAGTTCTCCGTGTGATCGTCCCATAGTGCCTTTTTTTTTCAGCAGCTAAGCTTGCTGCTTGTAATGAGCTTGCCACGGTTTTGGTGCATGCAGCGGTATGTGTTATTATTAACATGTAGGTATTGTTTTGTTCTTGTTGTTGGTACCGTTGTGTGGTAAAATAAACATATTTCGTTCTATTAAATTTTTTTGGTAAATTCTTTGCAAAGCTCATTTACATTTATTTTCCGGCTTGCAATTAAACCATTATAACATTGATAGCATTTTTCTTGTTAAGTCATAATTTGCTTTTCGTGACTTCTGTATGACAAGTATGTGGATTTCTTTCGCGTTGATTACAATTCTGGCCCGCTCGAAGTTAGTCGTGCATTTGATGCAGCAGCTGACAATGTTTGGCATAAAACAATGTCAGCGATTTGTAATGTGAGTTTCTAAGTATTGTTTAATTGCTTTTTAACACATCTTACTTGCATACTTCACTTTCGAGTTCAGAATTTTATTTCTTATCAGTAAAATACATTTTTTCATTTGCCTTGTGTTTAACACAATAAGCAAACGTCATCTAAATAAGTTCATACATCTTATTTTATATTAAACAGTAATTTAAATTCGAGGTTATATTTCGAGTAATTTATATTAGCGTGGCGTATATTATATTCGTAAATCGTAGCTATTATGTGATGTATATATTGCTATATTGTTGTAAAGTTTCATTAAAATCCATTCAGTAGATTTTGAGAATAACAAACATACATCCATACAAACTAGTAGGATTTCTAGAACAATTAAAACAAAAACAAATAATAACAAAGAACAAATAAAAGTTGCAAATTTACATCTTTTTGATAGTCATAGAAAGAGAAAGAAAGAAAGAAAAACGTTTATTTGGTAAACAAAATAACGGTTCGGAAAATAAAGAGACAAACACGCATACAAGTTTTGTTACCAAAATGGTCTCCGCTCAGCATATGTCGGGCGTACACCACGACGCTGATCTTCCGCGGACGCCATTTACAAAATTAAAAATAAAAAAAAAATGAATGAAATAACATAAAGCAAAGAACACAAATAATAAACACTAAACAATAAACTAACCATATTTTCTGTGAGTAATTTTATAAATATATAATTTGATATTAATATACATACAATATTATTTTAATATATAATTAAAAAATTGGTTACATGAAAATTTGACTGTACAATGGTGATTAATCAAATAATCCGAATACAAATAAACAAACACCAAAAGACCCCAAATACACAATAACTTCATAAATCATATCTACGAGTATAATAACAGCATAAAGTTCGTCATTATATACCTAAGAAAGTTGACACAAAAGCGCGACTGGGCTGGGTCCATAGAACATGCAAAATAAAATATATACAAATGTTAAAGTAACGCTTTTTGGGCATTAAGGACGTATGACTTAAATCTATTTTTAAAAGACATGACAGACTGTGAATTACGAATGTCGGTGGAATGTCGTTCCAGCATCGTGTTGCAGCAAATCTGAAACTACCACGAAAAGCAGCAGTCTTATCTTTGTTTTTGATAATTCCAAAAAGTAAAACTGCAAAATGTATCTTACGCCGAGATTGCATATTCAAAAGGTTATTTTTGTTCAAGTAGGAAGTAATATGAGCTCTTTGGGGAATATCTGTACACGCTGTATCAGCTTATTAGTACGAGCTAATAAACAATTACCTGTTACACTATCAGCGTAATTTAATTTTGATAGTACTAAGGATTCACATAGATACATTCGACACTCAACACCTAAATATTCTCTGATTTGATACAATACTTTTATCCTATAGTAACAATTTTTAACAATATCTTGTACATGCTTTTCAAACTTTAGGTGACTATCTATAACAAATCCCAAATTTCTAGCTTCGGCCACACATTGAATCTCTGTACCTTTCATTTTAACAACTGTCTTATGACTTTCAATGTCACGAATTTGGGACTTAGTAGGTACCTAGAATAAGATATTTGGTTTTTGTTTAGAACCAAACTCAAGTACACGAGAGTAAGTTCAATTCTAGTCAATATCGACACAAAATACTCTGTATCCACTTAATTGGTTTTATAGACATGAAAGTAAATAGGCGTGTAGGGTATTGAAGAAAATATGGATGGACTATGTGAATGAGTGAAACTTAGTGAGTGATAGAGGAGAATGGAAGAGGAAGAGATATTGCGCCGACAACGGCCGCCAGCGAAATTGGGAACAGGGCAGGAGAAAAAATTCTTGTCTGGCTTGATCCACTTGCTTTATACAAAGAAATACGCTGATTGGAACTAGCAAGACTCATTGGGCTTCGACAACTGATCTTTGTAGAGTTTTGGATCAGACAGAACTAATACATATTCTTTCCCATGGGTTTAAGCAGAGATCACAGTTTTCCACTTGCATGCAGGTTCGTCGGTTACGGGTCCTCTTGATCTGACCTTCAATATATCACTTATTTAGTCTATTATATATGTATGCTCGTCTAGTCGTTATCGTTCCCGAGGACTCCCTATATGCCTGAGGAAGGCCATCACTGAGGTTTAGGTTGTTTTCCGCCGACTGGCTCAATCATGTTTTTTCTCATAAATTTCTTTCATCAGTCATCTTTCGTAATATATAACAAAGCTAAATTAACAACTAATAACTAAGGAATATATAACGGTACGATAATCAATAATCATGTAAGATTAATATGCTTGACATTTGATTGATACAAAACATTGTTCGATTCAACTAACTGACAAGCGCTATCGTTTTGAAACAAAGCAGTAGAAATAGGCTGATTTGAATATATTTATCCATAAACAAGACACAAGCGGCTCTCTAGAAACTGCCGCCATTATCGTGATAATGGAGCTTGGCGTCACGAAGCAGTCTTATCTTTAAACTTTCAAGCACCCACCTAATAAGACGACGGGATTATGATGATTTTATTACTGTTTAGTCTTTTTTGTCTGCTCTAGTTCCTTCGATGCAACAAGTTTTGTTGACAAGCAGTAATGAAATAATAAATTCTGTTTTTTTTTGGTCTTTTGATTCGTTCATAATTAGGAGCGGCTACTATACATATACCATTTTATCCAATTATTTCTCAGATTTAAGACAACACACATTATATTTGTTAGGAATAAAATCAAAACAGAAATAAAATCACACTAATTTGAATTATGAAAATGGTAGCGATGTATTAGATTGTTCATGGGCACTAATGGGCAAATTAAAAGTTAACCAGGATAATATCTATTTCCATCGAATTTTCCTCCTTCTAAGATATTGCAATGCCTAGGTATTAGCTTACAGAAGTTATGATTATGAAGATACAGATAACAATACGAGTATACTTTTTATAAGACTTCCACATAAAATGTTTTCTGAAATGTTCCTTTATTCTTCAATCATTGAAAGTTTTAAGTTATGTAATGGCGAACATTAATATTGTTCACAGAGTTGGAAATTACCCTTGACTTATTATTACAGCTTTTGTAGCTTATGAATGGATCAAACTATTACAATTCCAAACAAAAAAATTACCTGTCTTGTGTTCACAAATAAATCACTGGCAGTTAAAAACATAGTTTTTTTTAGAAACGTAATCACATTTCTTATGGCTATTTACAATGACGAATCACTACCTCTATTACACGCCATTACGTGAGACTTAACTACAGTTTAACAACCATACTTTGGTTGTATACGTAAATGAAAGTAAATTTTGCTGATCACATATTGTTGTTTATTGCAGATGCAGCCAATACATCACAGAGGATCGCCATAAATGGAAAGTGTAATAAGCAATAGAAAATTACTAAAATTATAGAGATCTCTGAACCGTTGTTGAGACATCAGACAGGGCTCATTAAGATCAGAAAGATAAGCAAGACGACATAATGAGTCAACATGAAGCGGAGGTTCGAGGTCTGAGGTGTGTTAAAAATATCTGTGACGATTTAATTACAACGCCCAAGAAGAACGGCGATAGTACACAGCTCACTTTGGCACGAATTTAATTTATACAACGTTTTGAATATCTTAATCGTGTATGCAAATTAAATTGAACCCACAACATCAAAAGAAGCATTTCACGCAATTGACAATTCAATTGATATGTATATTATACACATAAAGGAATTGGACGTAATAAATATGATTAAGACACGCAATCCTATTAAGGCTTAGATAAGATCGAAACAAAGAAAAAGTACGGACGGAAAGGAATGTCGACTCCGATGGAGAATTTTGCAAAGATCCGCCTTGCAGTCAAGGAATTTATAATAAACCTTTTTGTGTAGATAATAAGATCGTTGTTGGAGGTGTCGGCGGTTAGTTTATGACAATCGTAACTACCAACGTAGGTACTTTGCATGATGACCATAACGTAACCTTTGTAGAGGTTAAATAAGAAACTGTCTTGATATTATTAGATTGAGGAGAATTACTTTTCAAAGATACGTGACCGAAAAGTTGAAATTATGAGTTTGAATACAGTGTTGCAGTAGAAGAAACGTCGAATAGTGTTTTGGAATCAATCAAATAGAGACAGGTGATGCCAGCAGAATCTTCATTGAAACCTCATCTGATGTGTTTTACTGGTAAGTTTGTTTGTTTTGCCTCTGTAATCTGTAAAAATCCATAGTCTTTTCCGGGCCTCAAAATAGTTTGAGACCCTGGATAGCTGTATCAGAATTCATTTGATCAATGATATTTGGTAAGTAGATAATTTATTTATTTATATACACTTTATTGTTTAGAATAGGTACGACATTAGGTTTATAATTGGCGGACTTATCTCCAATAAGGTTTTCTTCCAGTCAACCCATGGCAGTGTTAGTATTAGTGAGGCGACACTATAGTGTATTGAAAACTAAAAAAAAACAAAAAATATATATTGTAATAAATATACAATATAAAATCTAAATATTTCATAATATATAATATAATGTGGTATATACAAAGTGTAATAAAATACATAAAACAATACATGGAATACACAAATAAAATGGAATAATTTAAAGATAATAAAAATAAATTACTTGATTGATGAATACAATATAATGAATCCATGAATATGAGAAAAGTTAAGTGTTGCTTTGCAATAGGTAATAAATACCTCTTCAGCTGACGCTTGAACGAATGTATGGACGGACAGTTTTGTATATGTGTTGGGAGCTATTTCAAAGCTGAGCGTTGCGAAAAGAGAATGAGTGAAAGAAAAAGCGAGGCTTGGTAATGGGAAGTTCAAGCATTCTTGTTTTACATGAACGCTTAGGACGATTTAGGTGGCAATTAGAATTGTGAGCGGAGATAAGCAGGAATCTGGGGATCTTTTAGGATAAGTAGTTTTTTAAGTTTAATCTTTACAAATGTACAAAAATAAATACTTTCTTCTATATAGAGCCTTTAGTTACACCTCGTCTAAGATATGGAACAATATACCACCACCCATGCGACAGCTTAGTTCTGTAAATACTTTTAGAAAACGTTTAAAACTTTATCTACTAAGCGCGCAGAGCGAAATGGAAAATTATAACGTAAATATATCATTCATATAGTAATCTTAATATTTATATTAAGTTATTAATCATTATTCATAAACAATATTTTATGATATGTATGTATGTTTCGTATTATATTATTTAATATTTATGTAGTTATTAATTTAACGTCACTTAAAACGTATCTAATATTATTTGTATTTATTATTTTATTATTATAATATTATATTTATATATTTTTTGGTAAAATTGAATTACTGACATTCAGCTGTCGGAGAAGAAAAAAGATTAAGGCGCCAATAGAAAATCTGCGTCTGGACTAATAAACCTGACAAATATGCTGAATTGGCTACCTGTTTTGGCACAGCATCCGTGAGACAATTCCGCTGGCAAATTTGTAATGTTTCTTTTTATTATGTTGTGTCAGAATAAACGTGTTTGCTTTCTTTCTTTCTTTCTTATATAACATTACTTACTAGCTATAGACGCGTTATATCGGATAAGGAAAGGAATATAGCAATGACGTATTGTTTCATATAGTTGTTGTATTCGAGAAGTTACGCAGCCGTAATGCTTCAAGGCGAAGGTTTCGACTCGTGCGCATTGTGAGTACCGTTAGTGCACCGAAATCGTATCGTTTACATTAGTCCTTAAGAATAGGCTGAAAATCACCAGAAGCAAAATGAAGAGATCAGTTAAGTTTTTTTTTGACGTCTTTGCTCGTAAAGCTGATGTAATTCCAGCGGTATTACAAAGCGGGTCATAAAAATGCGCGCGTTACCAAAGCAAATAGTTAAGTTAAAGTCCATACAAATTCCATAACAGTATTATTTGCCATTTCGCGTTGGTCTGATAGTCACTCCGGCGAAACAACCCTCGACTGGCGAGTCTGTGTCGGGGTATGTAGAGTCGTTGAAGCATCCTCGGCTGATATAATGCACAGATTAAAAAAAAATCTAATACAGATTTAAATTTCTTAATACCACAAACTTGTTATATGTTTTAGACACCAAGTATTTTCGCCGCCTGTACGAGGGCGTCGTGCGATCCGTGGCCATGTATGGGGCTCCCGTGTGGTCGCAAGACTGCGCGAGGTCCCCCGCTGCAGAGCTCTGCTACGGAGCCTGCAGCGGATAATGGCCATACGGATCGTACGAGGCTACCGTACAATCTCGTACGAGGCGGCGACGGTTCTGGGACGCTCCCCCCCATTCGACATCCTGGCCGACATGTACGCGGCGACGTATGCGTCGTGGAAGCGCCCTGGAACCCGCGCACGAAGTGCCTAAGCGGGAGTGGCACCGACGGATTGTGGCGGCCTGGCGTGCGCAGCTCGAATTACGGATCTGCGCGCGCCAGCGGGCCGTCGGTGCCGTACTCCCGCACCTCGAAGCTTGGCTCCACGGGAAGGAGGAGGTCACCTACCGATTGACTCAGATACTCACCGGGCACGGCTGCTTCGGTGAGTATCTGTGTCGAATAGGACGGGAGGGATCGACACATTGCCACCACTGCGCATCCGACCTTGACTCGGCCCAGCACACGCTGGCGGAGTGCCCCGCGGGGCCTCCGAGCGCCGAGTCTTGGTCGCAGAGATCGGGCGAGATCTGTCTCCGCCGGCATTGATTGCGGCAATGCTGGCGGACGAGGGAGGTTGGAGGCTGTGGCCTCCTTCTGTGAAGCAGTGATGCTCCAGAAGGAGGCCGCCGAGCGGGATCGGGAGATGGCCGATCCCGCTCGAAGAAGGCGGCGCCGGGCTCGGTAGCACAGCTGCGGCGCCGCCGCGGGTCGCCGGCGGGCGCGAGGAAGTCGCGACTGCTACGACGACCCGGGATGGACCACGCCCCTTCCGTGGCCGGGGGCGTCGTCGGTGGAGGAAACCGGGGGAGGTAGTAGCCTTCCCCGAGGAGGGCTCCCCTCTAGGCAGGGGAGCGGAGGCTGGGGGTTCCTGGAAGTTGCTTGATGTTCCCGGGGCCCCCTACATGCCTGAGGAAGGCCATCCCTGAGGTTTTTAGTGGGTAGGCCTCCCCCTTCTGGGGAGGAGAGCCCCACATAACCGCCGGCTCGCCACAGCCGGGGTATGCAATTTAATGCACTTTCCTCAGGGGAAAAAAAAAAAAAAGGCACCAAGTATTTAGGCAGTCATTGTCCATAGTAATTTTGGCACCTGATTGTATCAACTTCTTTTCCCTTACACTTTTTGTATTATATTTATTTATTACACTATTTTTGAAATATGTACTAAAATATATTCTATCCCTAATAAATATTTGACTTTATAATCTATTAGTAAAATTAGTAAAATTTTAGAAATGCGAATAGTTTGTCATAAATAATCCTTGTTACATATAATTTTTACTTTTTTGCTTACCTTCCTTCAAGACGTAAGAGTAATTTAGAATGTTAATGCGAAAGATTTTTTGAAATATTTGTAAATGTAGAGCAGCTAGAATAGTTTGAATATTATTGTAGATATTACTACAATTTTCTGTTTCCCAAAGTATTAATAAATTAGCATGTATATTTTTTCACAATATTACTATTTTTGCATTAGCCCACATTCTCTTTTGTAATTTTGATTGTCTGAATGAAGTCACTGTGGTATTTTTCTACTACAACAGTTATTCAGTTGTCAACGAGTTGAGGCATTTTGTTACCATGTTTTTGATCTTATTGTCACCTGTATTCAGGTGACGATAATATAATCACGATCAAAAGTTTTATTGTTGCGTGTGAAAATAATCATATTATATTTATCATTTTAGTTTTTATTCGTATGTGTTCGTTTCTCAATGTGTTTGGGGTCTGGACAGTGTTTTCTTTTCAACTCGTCTCTTTTATTTGTCTACTCAACAAATCCAATTCATATTTAAGCAATACCTTCGAGTTAATTAAAAAACTGTATGTTTTTTGCTTTTTATAGAATAGGGCAGCAAACGAGACAAAGGTTTTGGTCGCTTATATTATTATTATAACTAATAATTTGTTAATTTTGTTCTTTTTGTAAACACTACTAAGCGCCAAATAAATAATTTTTCTTTCTTTCTTTCTTTCAAACGAGCAAACGGATCATCTGATGGTAAGTGATAAGATAACCGTTGCCCATGGACACCCGCTACACCAAAGGAATCACAGATGCGTTGCCGGCCTTTTAAATGGGAATATGCTCTTTTCATGAAGGTTTCGACATCGCATCGGTTCGGAAATACTGCAGTTGTTGTACATGTTCGGTCTGGTTGATTACCGGTTATTATAACTCATATTGAATCTGAAAAATTAATATTAAATAATTATTGTAGGGTCATAAAATTTTCAAGCATATGCAATAAAGCATATGCAAGCATAAATAACAAGATAGAAAGTTGTTTGGGTATGGAAATTAAAATGTGTGCGACAATCTTATACACTCCGAATATTAATGAGTACTCGCCACGTAATCATGTTACATTAATTAACTAACAGTATATGTGACTACATTAAAACTGACGTTAATTGAATTTTTGGAAATATTATCCTAGTGAAAGTCGGCGATTGTATCACAGTAACCGTCATTAAGTAATCTGATAAGAATTTAATTTGAGATGTGAACATTGAAGTTAGTTGATAACATACCTTATTGATTGCAACGTTGTGATTTTGATTGATCGAAGTGATTTCAATTCCCTCTAAGGGGCCATCCATAAATTACGTCACACGGTTAGGGGGAGGGAGGGGGTTGACGAAGTGTGACATTGTGTGACAAGGGGGTGGGAGGAATCTTAAATTTCGTGACGTCACATTACAAAATCTATTAAATCAAATAAGCTAACTGTTAAAACACAAACTTTATATTATTATTCTTAGTATGAAAAGTGCTGTAAATATTAACTTTTACTGTAAAGTCTGTATACTCTCATAAATAAATAAAGGAATAGTATCTTTTTCTATGTAATAATAGGGGTACTACCGAAACGTACTATTTTTGTAATTGATTATAGTAGGTGATTTTGAAAAATATAATAAGAAAATCATGAAATGACCATATACTTATTTAATATAAGTAATCGTTTTTTTGTTTTGTTAATTGATTTGATGTTAATTTTATTAAAATGAAAATAAGACTGATTTCGATACCGCTTTTAACATTCAATAACTTCTATAATTTCAAAATTTGTGACGTCACACTAGGGCGGAGGAGTTATGGATGACCCCTAAGGTCTAGATGTGTTTTTATGTATTCTTTACTTAAATAGTTTACATTCAAAATTTTAATTATTACTAGCTGTGCCAGCGACTTCGTCCGCTTGGAATAGTTATTCTGAGCATCATACTCGTATTTATTTTTGCAAGCAACCACCTCAGCTGTTACCTGATCTTGACAACGCGACATATCCAAATTTGATCACCATAAAAACGATTCTAGTGAGTTAACATTAAAAGATAGACATATACTGTCACGGACATTTTTTTAGATCATTTTAAGAAGAATAATTCTTTCATACATATTTTTTTGGTATCTAGAACCGTTTTCGCAGCGCACGCAACGGGAGCCCTCAAAGATGAATAATTTTCACAGTTTTTCCACTGTTTCCATTATTTCCTTGCTCCTATTAGTCGCAGCGTGATGTTATGTTATGTTAAGTCTAAAGCCTTCCTCGATTAATGGGCTATTCAATGAAAAAATAATTTTTCAATTCGAACCAGGAGTTCCAGAGATTAGCGCGTTCAAACAAACAAACAATCAAACAAACTCATTAAAGCTGAATTTAATATTAGTATAGATTATTGTGAGTCAACAATAAAAGATAGACATATGCTGTTGCGGGATGTTTTTTAGACAATTTTATGTGGAATATTTCCGTCATACATGATTTTTATGTGACTTTAACCATTAAGGCTACACACGCGACGGAAGCTAAAAAAATGCAGTTACTTCTCCCGTTTTCCCAAAATTTCTCTTCACTACTCTGCTCCTATTGATTGTAACGTAATGGAACGTTCTATAACCTGCCCAGGTGTATGAAGAATAATTATACCAAGTTTCGTTAAACTCCGTCCAGTAGTTCAAAAACTACTGGACGGATTTTAACAAATTTCTATAAGGAACATACAGACAGACAAAAATTTTACTGATTGCATTTTTGGCATCAGTATCGATCCCTAATCACCCCCTGATAGTTATTTTGAAAATATATTTCATGTACAGAATTGACCCCTCTTCAGATTTATTATAAGTATAGATTTATTCAATTATTGATTTTCATCTACTAGTCATTATCATAACAATGCCTTTATTCCATTCTTAAGTTTAGTCGGCCGTAATACGTTTTCTTAATCTATCTTCTTAATTCTTTCTTAGGCTTTTTTCCGTATTTAGATTCTATCTAAAATTATTTTATATCGGTAATAAGTTGAGATCGGATAATCGGATGCATATTTACCTAAAGTTAGTTTAAGACAAAGTATGGAAACGGCTTTTTATTGTTTTGTTAAATAAAAATCCCGGGATTGCGGAATTATAAAAATCCCGGAATTCACACTCATTAAATCGGAAGTTAACTCAGAGTGAGATACTAGACCATACTTACGCCCGGGCACCATTTCCGTTTTTTTATTCAATTATTTAATTGATTATTGTTTTAGTCAAACTAGCTCACTACTTTCGTATAACACTCTTCATGTGATAAATCGTACATTCATAAATCGCACGGGGAACTGAAACTAAACTTGTATAAACTATAGTTGTATAAATGAACCCGGAGTCTCGGTCTTTTGAAAATAAATACCACGTGCTAATTTAGTAATTTTTAAACAATATCACTACGTTAAATTTGCAATCCCGTATTTTCCCGGGATTTTCATTTAACAAAATGTATTTTAAAAAGCCGCTTCCATAATTTGTGAGCCAAAAATTAACTTTAGGTAAATATGCATCCGATTATCCGATCTCTAGTAATAAGATTCTCATCCCGCACATATCACATTAGTCTGTTATCGACGATAAATGAATTTAAATGTGCTAAGTTAATACAATATATAACGCGATGACGTTATATATTGTATTAACTTAGCAGATTTAAAATCTCATAAACGGTTATGTCTGATGAGACATAACTGTTTATGAGATTCAAGCAGTCTTATTTAACTTGTATTTTTGTATTCAAGTGAAACTTCTATTGTGCCCAAGAAAAACTGTCGTCTCAAATTATTAATATGTGTATCGATCGAACTAAGGTACGGTGGACGCAGTTCCCACCATTCAAGCAAACTTTTCACTTTCATCTTTTCACTGCCTTTGTTTATTTCTAACGAGTTGACGTTAAAACGCCTCTTGCATAATATCGTCAAAGGCCGAAGGGTCGATTGTTTGAGCTTATTATGATTTTGGAGATGGGACTAGTGACGAGCGTATGTTTGATACTAGCTGTCGCTGTTCGTCCGCGTTAAATCGTAATTTAAGATAGCATTAGGGATGACTGAGAGTGTTATAAACGTAAGAGTAGACAAATATAATCAGAAAGCTTTGAACTGTTAAGCTATCGGCAGTTATACGTGTTATTGTGAGTCAACCATAATATAGATAATATAATAGATAATACTATCGTACGCAAAATAATAAATACGTAATTTCTGTGTAGATTGTATGTCATGTACAGAATTGACCTCTCTACAGATTTATTCTAAGTATAGATAGACTTGCTTTTTTCAGTTCACTTTATTTTTTACTACATGCTGGTAAAGCTATTGATTAATAATGAAATATATCTGGAGCATGTTAACTACTAGCTTGGTTGCTTAAAATTTAAATGATTATTTTTGTTTTAATTTTTTATTTAACTTCTTAGGCGATGCATTTATCTATACTAATATTATAAAGAAGTAAAGTTTGTGTGTTTGTTTATTTGTTAAATTGTAAGGGGTGATCTCGGGATCTACTGAATCGATTTTAAAAATTCTTACACCAATAAGAAGCCACATTATTGTTGAGTGTCATAGGTTATATAAAAAAAACCGAAAAATAAAAAGACTTTTACGTGGTAGTCCGTTTTGCAAAGTGAGTCGGAGAAACAACGGTCGAATGAAAGCGTTTCTTACGAACGCTGCCTTAACCATGAAAGATATATTTTTGAGTTCTAGAGAAAAGATGTGGAGCTTGAAAATGCCTACAAAAATGTCAACGACAGCATATGTCTAACTTTTATATTTAAGTTACAAAAAGTAGTTTTTTTTAAATATTGGTATAGATAATTTAATGTTAAATATTAATAAAATAATTTAAATCCTTGGGTCATATTTATTAGTCATATATTACCAACAATTATAAATCTTTATGAAAATAAGTAAATTCATCGTCTACTTAAGACGAAAGCAGCGGAGGGCGCGCGATGGCTTCGCATTTAATTCGGTTCGCGTTCGTGCTCGCTTCGGGGATTATTAATATTATGTCCAACGAAGTGGGCACGGGTCAGCTAGTATGTGATAAAAGCATTCGGTTGTATTTGATTTTTCGCTGTATTGCTGTCGGTTTTGCTCTGCGTCCAGCGCCTACCTGTGCTGCCTAACAAATCAGAGACGATTTGGTGGACAGCCCTTTAATTTGTCCCATCCTATTCCTCTTCTGGGAGGCTTTACAAAGCAACCGTGTTGCCATATGCAGGTATGCTGACGCCTGCTACTCGAGGACTGCCACTGTCAGTCCTGTGAACAGTACCATCAGTACCAGCATTTGATCACGCAGAGAAACTCCGAGTGTAGCTCTCTCCATTACCCTTTTGGTGACTTGTAACTTTTATTACATTCTTGGAAATATATTTCTATTTCAAAATACAGGTATTTATTACATTTTCAGAGGGTATATACGTTTTTACGCAGGCTCTCTAAGGTAAGGCGATTGGGGGCTTTATTCAAGCACGCTGGCCCAGGGGGATTGTTTCGACTACACACTCTAGAATTCAATGAGTAAAAATGAGAATTAGTAGGTGGATATTGTAGGACCTGAGGCAAATGTGTGATAATGCTTTTTTTTACAAGCTTTTATTTAGTTTCACCTCTCCCGTTGTCTGTCGTTCTGTAATCAAATCTTGCAACTTAAATTTGACCCACTTCCCGGTTTCCGATTGAGCTGAAATTTGGTATACACGTTTAATTCGGATGACAATGCATGATTAACTGTGTGACGTCATTCTAAATCCAATATGGCGGCGTATCCAATATGGCGGACCAATTATTTTTAATGCACTCCTACAATATGGGTATCAAATAAAAGGGCTTGCCAAGAATAACTAGAAAAATAATGTGACGTCATTCTAAATCCAACATGGCGGCGTATCCAATATGGCGAACCAATTATTTTTAATGCACTCCTACAATATGGGTATCAAATAAAAGGGCTTGCCAAGAATAATTAGAAAAATAATGTGACGTCATTCTAAATCCAACATGGCGGCGTATCCAATATGGCGGACCAATTATTTTTAATGCACTCCTACAATATGGGTATCAAATAAAAGGGCTTGCCAAGAATAATTAGAAAAATAATGTGACGTCATTCTAAATCCAACATGGCGGCGTATCCAATATGGCGGACCAATTATTTTTAATGCACTCCTACAATATGGGTATCAAATAAAAGGGCTTGCCAAGAATAACTAGAAAAAAATTAAAGAAAAAAAAACCTTTTTAAAAACAAGCTTTTACTATTTGTTATAAACAAAATGAACTAAAAAGTTAAAAATAAAATGAACTAAAAAGTTAAAAATAAATTAACTCTAAAAAGAAATATAACACTTTGTAACTTGATTGTAACCTTTAACGACAAATAAGCGTCTTCGTCTAGAGCTAGAGTTAGCTCTTTTGTATGGATATTAAAGACATCTCTTTTTTATGTTGGGATACCTCGCGCTTCGGGATAGTTGCGAGATTATGTCAGACTCCTTTCGTAATGCAGACTGCATTAAGATGCTTTCCTTCATTGTCAGGTAAATATACATGTAATAATAAAAATAAAATATTTTATTCGGCACAGATACAATTTACACGAATAATGTTAGGATACATGATACCATAAAATAATTACGTTAAGCGTGCCCTAGCCGAAAGGGTTGCCATTTCAGCATATGCAGGACGTTAGACACACAGCGCTGGCTTTCAGCTGACACCCATAGTGGCACGGACGTGGTAAGGAAGAAAAAAATAAGATATATATTTTATACATACACACATATATATAATAAATAGATAAGTGTGCACGTAAATAAATATTAGGAATTAATATTGATCCATACGGCATAACTATGTATAAACGAAAGATTAAATTAGTAAGTTTACGTAGGTAATAAATCATTAAGCGTTATTAATTAGATATTTAAATTAAAAATTTCTAATAACGCCAACGACGCTAAGCTCAAAGCAGTTACTTTCAAAGTGTAAAAAGCAAATAACCTTTACTAGGTAATATTTATTTCATTAAAAACATCGATTTTGAAGAATCAAAATTATTTAAACATCAAAATATATGGCTCTTACAAACATAACTATAACTTGAAATGCAATAAGATAACACTTACAAATATTATAAAACTATCAGTAACTCTACAATCACTTCATTTCTGATGAAGACGTTTTTTCTCGTTTCGGGTCACGGAGTTAATCGGTGCTCGTGCGCATCCATACCCACAGCTCATGAAAGGGACAATTGGATGCCAAGGTCATTTTTAGTGTCAGCTCTTCACGATAAATTCTTCTGTGGTTAATGCTTCAGGGTTTATTATTTATTTATTTATAACTTTACTAGCGACCCGCCCCGGCTTCGCACGGGTGCAGTGAAAAAATGGTTATGGTGGGTTATCCCTAAGAGATAGACATATACCATCGCGGACTTTTTTGTGGATTTTTGTAAGTTGTACAATACTGTAGTACATTATTTTGGTCTATCTCGTAGGGTTCAGCCAGCGTTTGCAATATAAGCGCAAAAAAACGTGCTTATTTACGACATCACATTAAAAACCTTTAAATTTATCAGTGTTTCTCTACTATATTATGCATTTATTATACATACAAACCTTCCTTAAGAATCACTCTATCTATTAAAAAAAAACCGCGTCAAAATCCGTTGCGTAGTTTTAAAGATCTAAGCATACATACGGACATACAGCGAAAGCGACTTTGTTTTATACTATGTATTGATTGTACATCTACCATAGTGAAAAAAAAATTACAGAAAATGAATCCTTAAAACTAACTGTACAAAGGGCGACCCTATCACAAAGAGTGATCTCTTCCAGGTAACCTTAGGATGGACAGGAATTTAAATCAATTATTACGTGGGAAGATGGCAATGTATAACTTAATGACATACTTACTATAATATAACAATACATACTATAATACATATATACAGTTACATACATATATACAAACATACTTACATACAAATACCAATAAAATACAAAATCACAGCGACAAATAATGTTTTTTAACAAGGCTTTTGAAAATGGGAAGGCTTTGTGCTTGCCTTATATTTAAAGGTAACGCATTCCACAATAAAACTGCTTGCACCGTGTAGGCCTTATTATAAAATTTGGTGAAGTAAGATGGTATGCTCAGCATTAAGTTCTCTGCCGACCTTAATAGTTATGTAGTATGGGTAATTTTTACTGTTAAAAAATCATGCGAGTACAGCGCCATCTATGATTGAATATACAAATTATCACAGCACCATATCATAGCAACGTACTCTAAGCATGTGGCATGCGTTTCTAGATACATAATTCGTATTGTATTATTATAGAAAACTTTATTTCTAGTAACTGTATTAAAAATGTTATGTAAATTCGATTATGCTCTTTTTAATATAATATTATGTAGATATATATACTGAAAAATCTTGAGTACTTTTTTACAAATAAGCAACAGCGCCATCTAGAGCTGTATTACAAAATCATAGCAGAGTCTTAAAGCATGGTTCTTTATCGACCTCGATACATTGTCGCTTAGTTTTGAAATAAATCTAAAGAGGGACCTGAATGCTGTATTTGAAAGACAACTGTATTTGATTTTTTTTCCTCAATATCAGAATACTTTCCAGTTTCATAAGAAAAATAAATGAAAAGGTTTCGGGCTACATTTATGTAAATAACTAAGGGTATATAGAAGTGTATTATTATGACATTATTACACTAGTCCTTTTAATGCCTGGCATGACAGACGGTTGGAGTACGTCCCTCTGAAACATATAAGAACCGTTTGTATTGCAATTCACCGACAGCTCTGAGCAGCTTGAGAGTGATTGGTTACACTAGTGGGACATTATTCGTCACATAAATACCCACCAGTGGGCCAGTTGCATTTCCTTATTTATTTATTAGGGATGACGAACAGAAATATTGGATTTTTTATTGGAGAAATAAACGGCAAAGTTGACGCAATCAAATGATATGGGCTGTTATGTTCCATTTATCTAGCATTATTAGCACTAGTAAAGGATAGGATAGGATAAAATCATCCCATTACAAAAAAATACATAAATTACAAGTTCCTACCCTCGATGCGCGAGTTTGAGTTTGCTTATTGTAATTTTGCTTTTAGCATATTTATCATGAGATGGCATGAAAACTTTAAAGAATTTAATAGCATTTTAAGTTCTCATGCTACATCATAAATGGCACGTCTCAACTCTAACAGTGTAACTAACAGTTGCTAAGCTCGGATTCTCAAAAAACAGACCTGGAGACCTATTTTTGAATTACGAATGCGACTGCGAAATCACCGATGTGACTAATAATCACCGATTTTCAATAATTCTTATATTTGAATATCACTGATGTGACTACCTTAGTCACAGGTGTGATTTCATTACGAGTGCCCTCACCCACTCGTAATCAAGTCATACTTGTGGAAATGTAATCTGTGTTTTGTTTGATTTTTCAGTCTATATATATATATTTGCATATAAATATATATAAAAAACATGATGGTTAAGCCGGCAATAACCGGCAGCGGTACATTCTGCGTGGAACCGAACTCTTACATTTATGTGTGTACTTTATCTATGTTGGCAGCTCTGCGATCGACTTTCAAAAATTGGATGTTTAGGAATCCGTGACCGATTTCGAAGTCGCATTCGTAATTCAAAAATAGGTCTCTTGGTCTTGTTTTGAGAATTACTGCATCACTAAAAAGTCTCATTGTGAAACGACGAAACGTCTTTCGACTAATTTCGGCTTGCTGTTCTGGTACTCTGAACTATATGTTTTACTTGACACTGATCTGCGTACTGCTCGAGATACAGGTTGATTCCTAGTTCAGGAGTGTGCTGATTAGTGGCAGAATATTAAAATAATATAGATGTAATGTCTAGATTAAGCAAACAGAGATTATAAATTGAATTTCTTCTTCAATGAATGAAGAATCTTTAATTCACATTAAAGATTCTTCATTCATTGAAGAAGAAATTATATTCAAAAAATTTACGTCCCTCAAATATGAAACTTTCTCTTTCTTTGCGGTAACCAATAATATGAAATGTAAAATCAAAATCGATTTCTTAACTCGTTTCTCGACCATTGTTGAATTCAACCGCAACTTCTAATGTGGAAGGATACCTATATATAATAAGTTTGTAATGATTGCGAATTTTACTTTTGTGGTTCAGTGATGGGGGATCTGAAGTGCAATTAAGTGAAGCAATGAATTTAAGAGTAGTTGGCGCTGTTCTGGCTGGTTCGATCCTGTTATCTCTCGTCAATAAAGCCAGTAGGGTCAATAGGACCAAAGGCTAGGCTGAGTTTAGTCGGTAGGTCTGTGTAGTCGAGCCGCCTCGACAGTACCAGGAGTCCGACATAATCAACGCATCCCTGCTTGCCTGTTGCGTTGGTATCCATGATGGATTCTCAGCCTCCTCTCCTGAGGAAAAAAAAATCCTGTTATCTACTGTGTTTAAGATTTTCAATGATTTCTTAAGTAGGTTTTATCCGGTAAACATCTTTCTTTCTATTAATTACTACAACGGCCTATAAAAATATATATCTAAAAAGTTATAATTTTCGAAGTATCGTCTTAAAATAGACTCAATTGCTACGGTTCTATACTCGTTTATCGTATAGAAATTAACTTAGTCATAATATAATACTATAGTAACGCATTCGATATCTTGTGTAATTGAAGATAAACTCATGAAAGCCATTGAATGTGGTCAAAGAAGTAATTGAGAGATTCTCATTCAAATATTACATCATAAGAGATTACACGAATCCCACGTGCAGAAAGAAAACAAAAGCAGGAAAATATCTGTCTCAAATTATTCTTATAATACCATACAAAATCAAAATCAAACCGAAAACCGAGGATGGGTGCTATGATTTCGGCGGTCTCTCCAGTCCTTGGCCTATTGTGCTCGAAGGAACAGCTCTTCCAATCTGTTCGGAATTTAAATACCTCGGATCCCTGCTTCCAGAAGAAGTTGGCCGAGGTATCATGCGAGAGACTGGCACAGGATGGATGAAATGGCGACAGGTAATAGGAACTACCTATAACACCCATATTTTCCTAAAATTCAAGGGTAAAATAAATCAGTAATTAGACCTGTCGTCATGTATGGATCGGAATGATGACCCGTCAAACAGATGGATGAAAAAAAATGCGTGTTGCTGAAATGCGTATGTTAAGATGGATGGTTTTTTTTCCTACGGGGGATGGTAGTGAAACCTCATAAGGGGTGCGGTGTAGTGGCCACAGTGCGATCACTGAGATCACTGAGATCACTGAGACAGTGCGATCAGTGCGATCACTGAGATCACATTAAGACGATTCTTAACTACCTATTACCTTACCTACCTAAAATTTTCTAGGAGGTAGACTCTGTACCAGGGTCGTCTGCATGGGTACCTCCGTCTTACCTATTTCCGCCGCCAAACAGCAGGGTTCGCTTTGCTGTGTTCCGGCGTGAAGGGTAAGATAGGCAGTGAAATTACTGGGTACTGTGACTTTACATCTTATGTCACAAGTTGGCAACGTACACTGTGGTTCTTATGAGGCTTGCAGATTTGCTGCGAATCTCGTGGGAACCACATGTACTATAGGCGACTGTTACCACTTACCATCAGGTGGGCAGCCTGCTTGTTTGTCAACTTTAGCAATAAAAAACAAAAACCCCCGGACGACCTTGCACCGGATATCACCCGCAACCGGTCTACGGCGAGTGGTTATGTTGGACTGTAGCAGAAGGTCAGCCTACCAACTAAACACTACCTACAGCCTTTGGTAGGGCAGAAGGCCTGGGACCTTATCGACTTTAAACTAAAGCTCCCGCCCTCCCGAACGGGCGGTGAAGATGGATGTGTGGAGTGACTAGGAAGGATAGAGTGATAAATTAATATATCAGGGGAAGCCTAAAAGTAGCCCCTATTATTGAAAAATTGAGAGACAGGAGACTTTTCTGGTATGGTCACGTATTAAGAAGAGGTGATCATGTTACTAGGAAAGCTATGGACATGATAGTGCATGGGCGTGTGGGGAGAGGAAGAGCGAAGAAAAGATGGATGAATGTTGATATGTTGAAGGAGGGAGCGAGTGTCGATATGACGAGAGACAGAGGAAACCATATTGCGCCGACCCAAATGAAATTGAGAAGAGAGCAAAAGAAAGAAGAAGAGGCCCCTGACAATGCCTGTTTTTGGTCATCGCTGAGGCTTTAGTATCCCTTTCTGACGAGGAGAGCCCTACATACCGGTCATGGTGGTATGCAGTCCATTTACTCAGCGCAACAAAAAATAAGTTTCTGCAATGTAACTTCCCCCATCATTTCAAGGCCGGACCCACTTTGGCGTACCGAGCCTTCTTTCGCGCATATGTCCTCTTCGGAGGGCAGCGCTGACGTGCCCTCTCCTGAGGGTGCGCCAACCATTCCATTCAAGCCGTAGGGCCCTTAGGGCCAAGGCTAGGCTGAGTTTAGTCGGTAGGTCTGTGTGGTCGAGCCGCCTCGACAGCACCAGGAGTCCGACATAATCAACGCATCCCTGCTTGCCTGTTGCGTTGGTATCCATGATGGATTCTCAGCCTCCTCTCCTGAGGAAAAAAATGTATCTTGTGATTCTAGTGAGGATCTTAAATTATGATTCTACTTATCTACTAATATATACGTCGTCGAAATGTCATCAAACAGTCCTGATCAGCTTGGGGATATGAATAGACCTGTTCATCACTGAACCTGTGGATTAGCTGTTTGATGTAATGTCATAGTTAAATTGTAGTCAGCAGTGAACTACCAAAGTACTCGTATGTAACTTTTGTGACATACTCGCGTTCTTTATTTTTGCGTTAATATGCTGTTAAAAATATCTGCTTAGTTTTTCATCCTCTTTTTTACTGTCTGCTTTTTTATTTCAATAAAACGGGTTTAAGAGTTTTCTATATAATATATTATAAGAAATATAAGTGTACTTGATTAAAATATGAATGCAAAAATATTATACAGTGGAATCATCTTGTGTTTACATTTTACCAAATTTCATAAAACAGATTTGATATTTACAACATTTATTTTGATAGTAACTTAGTTAATTTTAGGTTAACTGATAGAAAATGATTAATGTAAATTAGTCCTTCCAATTGTATAGGAGGTTGTGACCGTGGGTCGATTCCTAAAGCCATAATTAATATTATGAAAGTTGTGGCATGAAATTTAGTTTTACAAAAATACTTTGGAGTCTGGAAGAGATTGCTGTTTAGCAATATTCCGCCTTTTGTACACTTGCTATTTGTTTTTTTTTTTTGGTATTTTATGTGTACAATAAAGAGTTTTGTTATGTTACAATTTGACGTGAGAACTTTGTCCCCTTTGTCTCCTTTGCACAGCGAGTTGGAAACCAGCGGATCATCGCTTTGGGGGCAAGACATGCTCTTCCCCCAAGACTAATGTGACCAGGAGACGACAGTGGCGGGCTATGAGACCCGAGACCTCCTAAGACACGGCGATGGAGGTCACCGATGGCTCCAACGCCCAAGCGACGGCCGCGGGTGGAGAGGAAGCACGCTTCCCGCCGGGGTCGTAGTGCCGGGGAATTGCGGTGACGAGAGCCGTGCGAGAGCCCCACAAGATGATCAGGGAAAATGGGAGGGGCTTGCTACGGCGAGTACGCACTGACGGGGCCGCGGTTGTGTACTATGGGTTCCCGTAGCCTCGTCACTTTTCGGTGCAGATGCGAGGCCCGTAGAGTTTTAGTCGCGTTTACCATCTGGCGGAGAGTCCGACATAACCTCGTGCTGCTCCCGATTACGAAGTATGCGTAACTGCATTTCATTACGTTAAAAAATAGGGCTTGCAGTTTGGTTTGCAAATCGGTTTCGATAGTCATTTGAACAACAGAAATCATATCAGTTTAATATGAAAGAATAGTTAAATACCGCTAGGGGCGCTCTACAAAATTTTCATACAAGAATGTACGCTGTCGATATCGTTTGCTATCGAATGTAAACTCATTTTTACACTGTTATTTCAACCAATTTGAGGGTGCTGTATAATAGCTGTCAATAACCCTATAATACAGCCACTGGACATACGGTATTCCGGTGTGTTTCACTGTGGCGTGTGTATGTATGACGCCGTAAGAAGTGGTACAGCGTACCGTTACTGAGTCGGACCGCCAGTTAACCGCGATACACTGTGACAGGCGCGCGCGAACCCGGGGTACGTTGACTAGCTTGTCCAGGGCGACGAAATACGTAATTTAATCGGTAAGTTGTTTTTCGTGATTAAATTTGTGAATTTTAAAAGTCTGCTTATGTTGTAGATTTGTTAAATATACTTTAAATTTCATTCATTTTCTCATTTTCCAGAATAAAATCGAATAAATTAAATAATAATCCGTAATATTTTATACACGCTCCAGTGACTTCAGTTCAAATTTAATTAATTGTTACTTATTGAATTATCTAGAAAAATAAAAAAAGATATTTTCTAATTTAAACTCTGTAATGTCATAATATCATCAATACCGATTTTAAATTATAAAATATAATATTTAGTAAATTCGTTTGTTTTTGACAACATTGCGATTACATCACAAGTGATTCCGAACAAAAGTTGTCTGGAAGAGATCACTCTTAGCGATAAGACCACATTTGCTCACATTAGTCTTAAGAATTTATTAGTTACTTTTTTATTTTGTTTGTGTGCAAATAATTTTTTGTCTATCTATCTATATCAACTAATACATAAAATAGGATTAATAAAACAAAATAATTTCTCTCTGTCACTAAACCCAAATACTACATAAAAATAATTGAAAACTTTGGCAATGACTTTTCCATTTATAAGTAAATTTTATTTAATGCTATTAATAAAATATGTTTATATTTTTTTAACATTATTCTAAAATTCATTTGGCAAGAGCTATAATTGTGAATAATAAATAATAAGAAGTTAATGAACTTTTACAATTAATTCTTGTTAAGCCGTTAATCACCCGTCAATTTAGATACAAACTTAGCATTTAACTTTAAGTCGCGCAAGCTTTCAAAAGGGTTAACGAACAATAAGCTTTGTTGCATTCAGGACATGACTATTTTTCACTTCTTTCTATAGCTGGTACAAAGCTTCGAGTTATGTTCGTAGTTATTCATTAAAATAACGGATTGTCTCTAACGGTTACAATTCAATTACTGATTATTCTAGAACGGTTACAAGAACTATTGGTTAAAGAGCTCAGACATTCGCGCCTTATACTTTCAAAGTTTTCCAGAATAAGTTGCAGTAGCTTTTGTGTGTTATTACTCAATAAGTCTCCGTATCTTTAAAATATTTCTATATTAGCTGACGCCCGCGACTTCGTCTGCACAGATGGTAGATTTTTTTGAATATTTAACAGTGTCTAGCAGTGAATTATGTTTGGAAGTTGTATAATGGATTTAATTATAACGCAGAACTCAATTAACATTTTTATTATAAAGGATAACATAAAAGAAGTACTTAATCGATCGGACACATCGAACAGAGAGAGCAAACATAGTTAACTTTTTTATATATAGACAATAACTTTATAGCATGTGTGTACTGACATTTTAGCATTCTGACAGATTTTTCCTATTCATCATATTCATATTTATAGTCATATTTTGGAGAAGGTATTATGTGAATTTCATAGAATCTACCATCTGTGCAGACGAAGCCGCGGGCACCAACTAGTATCTTTGTAAATTGCAAATTATGTGCTGTTGACTGTTGACGAATAAGCTACATTATTGTAAGGTTTCATTGAAATTCGTTCAGTAGTTTTTAGTTCGTCGTTCGTTCGTGAAAGAGTAACAATCATTCATCCATACAATCTTTGGCGTTTGTAAATGAGTAGGGACTAGCTTTATGCACGCGGTTTGATTTTCCAAAAGAAAATATATGTTTATCCCCGTGGTTACTACGTATCCCAATTATTATCATGCCACATTGCATCAAAACCTGTCCTTACTACTTTCATCAGATTTCCTCATTTATATATGTTTGTTGGAAAAATCGAAGTGTCCCTATGTCTTTCTTCGGATCATAAACTATCCCTATATTAAATTTCATTATAACAGGTTCAGTAGTTTGTTGGCCAATTTAAACAAAAACTTCATAGTAACTTCAAAAAAAGTCATACTTATATCTAATCCAAGGCTGAAAAATAAGTTTCAAAAACTAGCTTTCAAAAATGACGCTTACAAACTATCATCCAAAAGAAATCTATATCAATTCTCAGGCTGAGTACCAAATCTAATTAAAATCGGTTTAGTATTTTTGGCGTGAATGCGCGACAGACAGATAGACAGACTTTCGTATTTATAATATTAGTCCTTACTAATATTATAGAAACTTTGTGTTGCCAATTCATTTATTTTCATCTTAAAGTTAGCTTTAAAAGAAATGGCTTCAAAATCATACAAAGTAACAATTATGCTAACGGTTCCATTTCATCCACCGACTATGTACGATCAATCTATACTACGCAATGCTTCGTTCGTCGAACATAAAAGCGAAATTGACAGTTGTTGCAGAGATGATCGTGCCGTCATCTAGATCCAGATAGATGCTGAGTTTAACTTAACTTATCACATTGTGAAAGATTTAATTATGTCCCAACGCATCCCATGCATTTATTACTGCTTTAGTGGGAGTGCCGAGAGGACTTACAGCTTTTTAGCGACAAGCAAGGGTTAGAAATGTGATATCATCAGAAATTGATGCAATATGACTGTCAATTCATTGCTCAACTAAGTAATTGCCCAATTTCGCTGATTTGTTTATTATTAATGTCAGAGTTAAGAGGAATCTTAGAACTTTTATGGACATAAGTGCTCTTACAAAGCTCGTGAGCATTAAAGTATCTATCAAATTACTTAATCATTACACAGTGATTTTAAGTAAAATGGTTTAACCTTGTCTTAATTCACCAATATACATTAATATCTCCTAATTACTAAGAAAATGTTTGAAAGCATAATGTATTTTCAAGGCGTTAACACTTTCATTTATTCAGCGAAAAATATTTCCTAATATCATACGCGTCGCAGTTATTAGAAACTAAAAATCTACTACAGCATTGTTTGATAATTAGGCCCAGAAAAATGTTCGTGGTTTGTTTTGTTTTGTAAAATTTAGACCAAACAAGTTGGTCGGTGAAAGTGGCAAGTGTGTTTAAGTGTATTGCATTTGACTGGAGTACACTTGAAACTGACAGGGCTGGGAAGTTATAGATTCTTAATGATAAATGTTGTCTGATAAATTATTTTTCTTATTTGTTTGTTGTGACTTTAAAATGTGTAAATCTTACTACAGCCATAACATTGGCTTTTATAGCAAGCTATCCACAGTACAAGCAGAAGAATTACGAAAAATTGCTGTTTCTAAATTGAAAATTGGTTATAAAGGGAATTTTAGAAATTAGTCTCCAAATGACAGTTCTATTAAACCTTAATCAACCACGATAACTCCATGCAGGATTCTTATGCATTTGCCTGAACGCACTTGAAGTTTTGGCAGGGCTGTGAGCTTTAGATTCTTAATGATAAACGTTTTAGAACTAAACTGGATTTTAGTGATATTGAATTTGTAGTCTTACCACAGGCAAGAAATTTGCCTTTTACAGACAGCTATAGTACAAGCGCAAGAATTATGAAAAAACCTGATTCTGTATTAGTCTTTAGTTAGATTGGAAATGTTGGAAATTAGTCTCCAACTGGTAGGCCTATTAGACCATGATGACTTAATGAGAGATACATATTTCAATGCTTCATAATATTCTCCATAACCGTAGGCGTGCCAGATAAATCTACAAAATGAAATTCTATAAACACATTGGTATATGATAGACCCTGAATCTCTCGATTCGAAGAAAAGTCCCAAGATCGGAGCACCAGCGACGATCCTTCTCAAAGAAAGATAATGTAATAAATCATTTTTATTTTACAACATTAGGTTGTGATAAAAACGAAACAAGAACTTTCAAAATCTTTAATATTTGAAGAGAATTGAAGAAAACTCCTGCTAGGCAAATATTTCTTTATTTATTTTAATCTTTATTGCATAATATAAATAAAGTACAAAAAGTGGACTTAATGTAACAAGGCATTCTCTACCAGTCAACCGAGTGGTTAGTTACAAAGAACTGTGTTTGACGCAAATATCAAAATTATTACAGACTTAGAAAGTTATATATATAATGTAAATATTTGAACAGTGTTATTTGAGAATCAGGTGTTTAAAAGTAAGTGTATTAAAATACTGCTCACGAACCACTCTCTTAAATATGCATTTACTTTTAGAATCCCGGATGCGGTAAGCTAGATCATTTCATAGATGACTCGCAATGACATTAAAATGATCACGGAATGAAGTTAGTGCGGTGCACTAGAATTTTCAACGTTAGGTTACCTAATGAACGGATAATATTTACTATTTCATATTTTAATTTCATATCTGGCAACCCTACGTTTAAGGAAAGTGGAGTCCAGAATAAGGTCACTTTCCCCTTTAGACCTTCAGTAAGGGGTACTTTCATCGGATTAATGCATCGATGCGTGATTATGTCTGTTATATGTATCAGTTGCATTAGTCATACAATTTTACCTGTAGTTCATAGGAGATTATGCAAGTATTTTTACTAACTTGTTGTTTATGAAGATTTTTTTTATGAGGATGGATGTCAGGCTGAAGAACCTAAGGATGATTTGACTGAAGCAGTATATGTATGGGAAGAAGAAAATATGTTATGTAAACCCCATAATTTTATTCTACTCCTGTTAGGAGAAGAGAAAGGCAGGGATGTAAATGATGAAAATAATGTGTTAGTTAATTATAGGCTTAGATTAGACGTTGATACTTTGATTACTGTTCATGACAGTGTTACAATTTAATTTATCAATTTGCCTTAATTCATAATCATTTGTTTTTTGTTTTTAGTATTAAGGCGAAAATGTTTTGGTCACCTAATGGTAAGGGGTTTTAGTCGATTATAGTACATGTAGATGCTGTGAGGTTTTCTGCAACTACCCCACAAATTTCACTTCACACCCGAACATAGCAGTTTGGTGTTAGTTTCAAAGACATATATTAACAACTCAGATTAGCTTATACATATTTACGTAGCCTATAAGATTAGCACTCAAAGTAGTGTAAAGGGTATTCGCCTAACGTTTTCCAAGGCCTCGTAAACTGGATACATCACGAATTAACGGAACTTAATGAAATCCTGACAATGGCATGGCATACTTCGCGACAAATTTCATCTAATAGATGTTATTGTATACTTTCTCGTGAAACGGAGCTTTTGCACAAAACAAAGAAAGGTGATCGCTTAAATGGACTTTAATAGCATTATTACAAATTGTGTGAGAAATAGTTACCCATTTGATTATCTACGACAAAATTTGATGACAATTGTCATTGCTGTCAAATACAATTACAATCTTATATATAAAAAAGATGAATCGCAAAATGTGTTGGTAAGCTCATAACTCAACAACGCCGGGACCAATTTGGCCAATTCTTTTTTGTTAATGTTCGTTGAAGTTCAAGGAAGGTTTTTACAATGAGGAAAATTCGAATAATTATCGGAAATACCCTAAAAACAGCCCTTTTATTTTCCCATGCAAACGTTTTCTAACTAAAACGTACAGTCGAATTGAGCTTTATTGTTATTGTATAAAGTTCATATTGCAAGCACTTACTGTTGTCTAAGCAATGAAGGTGTGTTCCTAACATCAAAGAGTCAATTTGCGCTTTATTAACGCTACATATAGTTGAAATTCAATCATATCTATCAAAACAGTGTGCGTGCGTGCGTTGGAGCACAGAATACATCGTTGGAGGATTTAATGTCACGTTCCAAAATTGAATAGCCACAAAATGTAATAGGTCATTTAGACTTTTTTTGCGATTTGGTTGGCTATGCGACATTATCTATAAAATAATTAGGAACAAAAAACTGCCACTGTACAAATCTTTTTGACAGGATGAAGTCTGTCGGGTCCGCTAGTTTATACATAAAAATAAAACAAGAGCAGTAGACGGTAAAATTGAAATAATTGACTTATGTTAATGTGATCCATTTGTAAAATTTAAATCTGATGATAACAAAAATATTTAAATGATCCCGCCTGATGATAAGCAATCATAGTAGTTTATAGACGGGATACTTGCAACATCAGGAGCTTTACACCGTATTTTACCGTTTACTGAGTGGGAACCTTATTTATATATTAACCTTATTTATACAGGGACAGAGAGAGAGACAGGGAGTTCATTCCACAATTGGACTCTAAAAGATTTTTGTGTTAACAAACAATCGGTTAAGCTTTATGGACTAAACAGCAATTATCTATATTTCCATTGTCGATAATCTCTGAAATGGATGGATCGATTTTGACGGTACTTTTATTGGCAAGTAGCTAATGTAATGAGTAGAGATCGGATAATCGGATGCATATTTACCTAAAGTTAGTTTAAGACAAAGTATGGAAACGGCTTTTTATTTTTATTCAATTATTTAATTGATTATTGTTTTAGTCAAACTAGCTCACTACTTTCGTATAACACTCTTCATGTAATAAATCGTACATTCATAAATCGCACGGGGAACTGAAACTAAACTTCATGTAAATACGTATGCATAGTTGTATAAATGAACCCGGAGTCTCGGTCTTTTGAAAATAAATACCACGTGCTAATTTAGTAATTTTCAAACTATATCACTACGTTAAATTTGCAGTCCCGTATTTTCCCGGAATTTTTATTTAACAAAATGTATTTTAAAAAGCCGCTTCCATGATTTGTGAGCCAAAAATTAACTTAAGGTAAATATGCATCCGATTATCCGATCTCTAGTAATGAGGAGTAACTTAGACTACTTTTATATTAAAAAAATAAAATAATATTGCAATGTCCAAGTACTTTCCAGTATCACGGACAGCTCACGTGCATGCCACTTAAAATAAAAATGCAAAAACTAAAAAAAAAATGTTTATTAAATTTTTGTTAAATTCCACGCAGTCGAAGTTGCGGGTACAGCTAGTAATATAATACAATAAAATAAAAATCTGCACGCACAATAAGCAATTTTAATGATCAAACAAACATTCTTTATCACTTTAAATCGTATTTGAATTTGACGAAGATAATTTAATTTGATTGCCAAATTGTTTCGCAATGACTGGAACTTGTCCGCAAACGAATGGTTTTTTTATTAGGTAATAATAATCAAACACTTCAGGTCTATTTACAAAAATGTCACATAGATGCCACCACACCATAACATTACACATCGAATCGAGTTCCGATCTACTGTTATAGCCTTTACATGCAAGTAATAAGGCTTACTTTAAGGTCAACGAACGGTGATATTGGAGGATTGTCACAAGTCGAAAGTGTTTCCTATTACGATGCACCGAACACGTATTGCACACAACTTGTTATTTATTGATGGGTCGCCTATTACTTCGTTACGCCGTTTTGCCTTTGATATGCTAACTGTACTGAGATGTTACGTCATCAATATTTGTGAAAACTGATGAAATGTGACTTTTAAACTTATGAGCATCAAGCGCTTATTAGAACATTATTTAAAGTGGCGTCGTCGATAAGTACTTACATAAAGAAGCTGTCAAAATCTAAATAGAGCTTCAAAGGTTACTCACAGCCTTCATGATGTTTGTTACATATATGCTGTTGATCAATTATCTTTAAATGTGTATTACACAATTTATTTTTAATACAACATCACGACATTTAATTACATAAACCTTAGTTGATGCAATTGTTGAATTCAATGATTTAGTAACTACGAACGAACGAACAAAGTAACATGCATTAAAGTCTATTTTATAACACGCATCTGTATTATTTTGTTCAAGTTAAAAATGCTGTGATTCATTTAACTTATGATCAACATTGTACAATTAAAACAATGATTTAGATTTTGTTCACGCTTTCAACGATATTATAGTAGTTAAACAATACAAAGCAGACAACTGAAATGTTGTCAAGTTTCAGCGCTGATTTGTAATACATCAATAATTTTTCGTGTTTATTTCTTCATGTGATTTCATAACGAGAATGTTAAAATTTCATATTTGTTTTTATAAACGTCAATAAAATCATTGAGAACGATAATGTTGTCAACATAAGATAAACCCCTTCAATCATAATTTGAGAAACCTAAATAGAATACCGGTCTACGAGCCTCATCAAGTAATTTTCCATACATAATTGCTGACACAGGTTTTACAGCAGTTTTCTAATAGTAAACATTACTAGACAGGTCCTCGCATTTCTACGAGTGCAGGAATCTTAAATATACGGCACTAGCTAATGTTACGAGTATTATTGCAAGCGGCTTGCTGTACTAACTAACTAAACGTCTTTATTTCTAAAAGAAACAAATCAAAAAGAACTAAAAACATGGGTTTGAACTATTTTTAGCTTTTATATTTTATTTCCATACTGTAAACTACAGAGAAAAGTATATGTGTTAGCATTTTATTTATTTACTAGCGACCCGCCCCGGCTTCGCACGGGTGCAGTGAAAAAATGGTTATGGTGGGTTATCCCGAAGAGATAGACATATACCATCGCGGACTTTTTTGTGGATTTTTGTAAGTTGTACAATACTGTAGTACATTATTTTGGTCTATCTCGTAGGGTTCAGCCAGCGTTTGCAATATAAGCGCAAAAAAACGTGCTTATTTACGACATCACATTAGAAACCTTTAAATTTATCAGTGTTTCTCTACTATATTATGCATTTATTATACATACAAACCTTCCTTAAGAATCACTCTACCTATTAAAAAAAACCGCGTCAAAATCCGTTGCGTAGTTTTAAAGATCTAAGCATACATACGGACATACAGCGAAAGCGACTTTGTTTTATACTATGTATTGATTTAGCATAAAAAATTATATTCTTTGAATAGGTATATGTTATCAAACCCATAATCCTGTTTTGTTGTGTTCAAGCATTCTTGTTTTGGTAAGTGGTTAAATAGAAACTAACAATAAGCTAAAAAGGTTTTGTTTAACATCCATTATCACTAATGTCGCTATTAGAGTTACTTTTATTTTAGACTATTTCGGTCACGTAGCGCTAAGGAATACATATATAACTGTGAAATCAGTTTTCAATGGTTAATAAATATAATAAAATTTAATAGTAATGTATAAGTTTATCTTCATTATATAGTATAGAGAGATTTTTAAATTTTATGTTTCTTATTAATATTTAAATGACTTCAACATCTATAAAATTAGCCAACTTTAAAAATGTAGTAGCTAGATTTTAAATGAGTATTTTTATAGGTTTGAAGTGTTATTCGCACAGTATCGTCTATTGCGTTTGTCATTTGCTTAGACTCGGACGAATGAATTATTATGTTAATGATACAACTCGTATAACTGGACGCGTGCGCGCCGGTATGCGTTCTCGTTTCTGCCACTGTGGCTACATCCAAACTAGGTGTAGGGAGAAATGGACTTCCTAAGTCATCTTTTTCTACAGGTATAAAATTTGACAGATTTTCTTTCTTTGACCGTCATAGTAAAAATTCGACCTTTAACTAAAAGGACTTAAGTTGTCAAATTTGATTTTTTAATTGAACTTGAATGAGCAGAAGATTTTCTTTCATTCGGTCTAAGAATCATTTTATAATATTAAATAATTCGTGAGATATAGGAACTTTTTTAACCGTTAAGTTTTTAAAATTTCAATGATTCCCTACCTTAAAAGCGACTAACCAACACTTCTACGCTAAAAATACGTTAAAATACCTTAACTACTTGATGTATTAATTATATTCTAGATTTCTTAATCACTAAAAGTACGTTTTATGATTATTCTTGAACCATGGCTCTAACATTCTCCGCGTTTCTTGCCGTTTTCTCTGGAACATTGTTTTTGGCTTAGCGTCCTTTTAGTTAGAGGACGGTAGAATTACTATTCAAATATTCTTTACTCAATCATTTGCTGTAACTATGACGTTATCGATCAACATTTTTGTTACTGTCTTAAACTCGGTAAAGACAAAATATAGTCTTATGTCTCCTAGATCACGTCTTATGTCTCCTAGATCACGATGGTTTGAAGCAGAAGCACTGCAACATTCCTAAGTTAAACATAATTGACGCTGAACTTTGTCACCAGAAAATATGTGGTTATAACGGAACGTAAAAACCGAAATGCTTTTATAATGTGGGTCACTGGTGCGGACGAAACCGAACCAGTCGGGTGACGGTCATGGCCGGTGGTTCATTCACCTCCATCTGGTTCTATAAAAACATCGCGTGCTGGTTGGCGAGTAACAGCTTTCTGTAAACAGCACTATTAGTATACGCTATGGTTTCTTTATAGGATGTAGGTAAGGCAATATGAAATCATATACAATTTTTATTCATGTAATAGGTATAAGTCTTGTAAACTATTACACTATCCATGAAAAGTCAGGAAGAGGTGTAACACCGCACATACAACCTGGTCAACTGTAACTAGAAAATGTTGTAAAGTTCCAGGAAATAGGAGTTTTGTTTTTTTTTTTTAATTCTGCCAGTTTAGTATATGTTAGTTGTTTACGGCGTATTGTGTCCTAAACTAATACAAATTTAGAGAAAATCTTGAAAGTCTCTAAATATTTTTATTCTTAAAGGATATTGACAAAATTAGATTCCTTTGGAATTTTTAACAAAAGACCACGGAATATAGAATGTATAAAGCCAAATATGGGAAAGTATTATTCACCACAAACCAAAACCACATTCCAGCACTTTGACAAATGAAAAAGCGCCTCGATATGTTAGGAATTTCATTTTTATTTGGCATCATGCCATATCTGATTCATTTTGTAACATCATAGATGTATGCATTTTGATTTTAGTTATATTCACACAGTAATTTGAATTTTATTAATGTATTTCTTTGCTTTATGATTCTGATTTTGGATAGTAACTATTATCTCACATAAATTGGTCACATATGATATATGTATTAGTAAGAGTGAAAAGTTATGATTGCCAGTTCTTCAGTTGTTAACAATATTAAGTTTAAGTATCTTTGGAGCTTCTCGTTTATGTTATTGTTGATAAAATGACTGGGAACTTCTCTGTCGTAGATAAAAAAATGTAAAGATCTTCTGATTTCATGAAAATTTAAAGTTTTTTTTGTTGAATGAATTGAAATGTGTCAATGACTTTGAATTCAACAGAATCAATAAAATAACAATTATTATTGATTATCAAAGGTGTAACTGCACCTATTAAATAGAAAACTCAAAAGAAAACTAAGACAGTACCGGTTTAATCGCTCGAGTCCAACGATTGCTTAACGGAGTCTTCCTTTTAAGATTTACCGGTTTGCCTGCGTGCTTTGTTGTTATGATTATTGTTTTTACAGGTCACTCTTATTGTAAGTCAATATTATTCGAATATGCATTTAGGAGAGTTATGACGTCAGCGTTCATGATATATTTGCCTTGACGAGAACTACATCGGTGTATCAGCGCTTTGCAGGAAAAGCGTTTTGATGTTTCACGCTTTGTGGAGATTGTACGAGTAAAGGTTTCTGTGCAACCCACAATCTCCCATGAGGGATTGTGTGAGTGTACTTTATTTGACCTAGGTATATTATCTCAAGTAGTGAAAGTGGCTGAATAAAATTTGATTTCGGCTGTGGAATGCCTTGTTGTGTCTACGCCAGAGCAAGCGCCAAAAGAGTTGCTTCAATCAGCTGTTTGTAGGCCTGGCTTTTTGAGTACTTGGTTACGTTGGCAAGTTTAATGGTTTCTTTATTACCTGTGATGGCTATGTATTCCGGAATCCCTCTGGTATTCAGGTATAACCTGATCACTGGCCGTCATATAATTTTCGATAATATATTTAATGAATTAATTCTCATTGCAATGTATATTTATTTGTATAACGTAGAAAGATCGTTATATTTTATGTGTCGTATCATTGTAAACTATTTATCTTAAGATTGTAATTGAACTTGATAACTTACTCATGTACAAAAAGCAATTGCCTTAGAATAACGGAAATCATAATATATTTTCTTCTGTTACAGATAAGGCGTGCGGTGTCAGCAATGACGAGGCGAAAAAGTGTGTGTACAAAATGGATTCTAGTTTTAGTAGTTTTAGTGTTGTGTCCGTTAGTTTACTCGCGACCACAAGTTACTGAAAACAGTGAAACTAAAAGTGAGCATGTAGAAAAAACATCGGAGTTCCCTATAAGGTATAGACATAAGAATGTAACTTTAAGTGATAGTTTTAAGGACCTACTAGATTTAAATTCGACTGTAGCTATTAATAACTTGAAATTAATTATTAATAATTCTACCCTACCATTAGCTTTACAATCTGACGCGTATGATGTAATAAAAAATAATTTTACTACAAGTAGAGAGAGTCGATTAATAACGCATAATCGGAAAAACAATAATAAAAATAGAAATAAAATTACTTCACCTAAACCTTTGTTAAGTATAAATCGTCCTTCACATACTGAAAGAAAACCTACAATAAAAAAGGTAGTTACAAAATGGATGGATAGCACAAAATATGACGATTTACATTTAACAGACAGTACAAAATCTGAGAATGACGAGGTTAATGTAGCCAATTTAGGAAGTACAGAATATTATAATGGAATGGAAGACACACTAGATACATCGATGGAAAACACTAAGAAAATAACACGCCCAAAACCAATGCAAGAGTTGCTCAATCAAATAAAAAACAGAATTCACAAAAGACCAAAACCGGGATATCATCATGTTACAGATGGACAAATACATTATAGTAATCCATACTCTGGTGATAGTCTTTCGTATTCTAATCCAACTTCTACCTATACTTATGTAACGCCATCGCCTACACCAGTTATCACGAACTTAGGAAACCCTCAACCATGGCATAGACCTAATAACCGACCGTTTTATCATGCAACAACTAAGAAACCTACAAATAACCCCAACTCTATATATAATTACCAAAATTCTGTACATAATAGTTATCCTATATACCCAGGACAAGAATATGAAGTGACAACTTTTGAACCAACAAATGCCTACACGGACAGAATAATAATACGACCTGAAGATTACAGTGGCTCACCAGATGAATGTCCCACAATATTCTTAACGTTGAATAACACATTTCAAGGTCAAGGAAAAGAAGCATGTCCTGATTTGAATATTGCAGTTAACACAAACGTAATAAATAAAAACGTAGTTATCGAGTCTGACGAGGAAGAAGATGGCGTATTTTCCGACCCTTTTGGATTGCCATTTGAAGAGGAATCTATAGAAGAGAATAATAGTAGCAATGAAGGGACTGATTATGATGAAAACCAAGAGGAAACCGAAAGTGCATCGATTGAAGGCCTTTCTTATACTAATTTTGATGCATCTCCAAATGTAGCATCTTCTGAGTTGGCATCACCGGGATATTCTAACTCTCCATTGCAGGCAACTAGCTTAGCAAATGACGATGACGATGATTCATTATCATTAAATTCATTTGTAAACTTTTTTAAGCCTGCTATCAGTGCCGTAGGATGGTTAACCACTCTAAATCCATTTGGTTTTGGATTACTTCCACTATTTTTAGCTCCATTAGTATTTCTATTTGCTGGAACCTCGGGAATCGCCGCTTTGTTTGCGCCATGGGCATTTTCTGGTAGGGAAGCTCCAAAAATAGTTCAAATCCATAGACCCCATTGGCATTGGGACGACGAAATCAAAACATGGCACCTTCATTCCTTTCCGCACAACAGAAATGTTTTAGGAAAAGTTTTATCTAGGAGTAATGAACAATCAGAAAATCAAAGTTCGATTAAACCAACTTTTACATACAGGTTAAAGGAATTTATGAAATTCGCGACCAGAATGCTCAGATTACAAAATGAGCAAAGTAACAATTCAACGATGCAGGCGCGTCGCAAAAGGAAGAAACGGGAGACATGGACGGTTAGAATAAAGTAGATGACTAGGATATTTAAAATAATGTAATATTAAATGTAGTTCAACTACCGATTTTTACCGTTTCATTATCAACGGGAAATAAAGCAACTGGAGATTGATATTCCTAAGGTTCCTTAAACAAGGTTCTGTCAGATATGATACAGTAAAATGTTTGGATTAGGTGATTATGTACATAGAATATTGCTTTGCGCCATTTATGAGATTGAAAAGATTCAATATTGCTCCTAAGATTCAATGAGGGATTTTTGGTCAACCAATTAAAATAATTGTCATAGTGGTATTAAAAGAAGACAACGTTTTTGTCCTAAGATTAGTCAACATCATATTAATTTGTCACACGATAATTTATTCTCAAAATTATCGTAAATATCAGTAGCATAGACAAATAGAATTTATAGTCATTGCAAAATATGTTTTGTACATAATCTATGGACATTTAAAACCATTGTTTTTAATCTATCAAATGTGACTTGGTAATGCCATCTATGGACAGGTTTGGAAAACTCGTTAATTTATCGCATTCTCATTCTTAACATAACATAACATGACACTTTATTGCACATGAAAAACAAGAACATGGACAAAAAAGGAATACAACTTATTGCTAAATTGCAATCTCTTACAGGTAATCTTGGATCAGGGAACTACTAAAAGGAGATTTAGGCTCATTAATTAGAGTGGACAAAGATTAAATATAAGTCATGGAATCATTGACAGGAAGTGAGCACAGACTTGATTCTCAAAGACACTCCAACGTTCGCGCTCTCCCAGTACTCTGAAAGAGTTCCATAACAGGTCGGCATAAGCCGAAAAATTTACGCATTATTTACTTAATAATACCAAAGAATCGAGTACAAAAATGTACATTACATAAGACACAAATATTGTATTTACTATGGACTTTTATGGATTGTATTTATTTTTTGTACCAAGTTAGGAAAGTTTAAGAACTGTGAAACATAAAAAGTCAAATATATAAGTTGAATATGGCAATACGGCTTATATATTTTGTATATATAAGCCGATATAGGACTAGCTCATACATACCTCGACGAGGAGCTTGAGTATACGCGATATCAAGAACTTGAGATCTTACTTAACCATGCTTAATAAATGTGGGTTAGTCGTAGTAAGGTGCAAGTTGCTTCAATTTCTTTCACCATCTGATAGCAGGATCTAAGGGTAGATATAAAAACGAAAAATATTTTGGTACATAACGAGACTGCACCTCGGATCTCCGAATTAGAAGACGTGTGTGTGAAAGAAAGAAAGAAAAGCATTTATTGACGACACACAAAATAATATTAAATAAAAAGGTACATTTAAAATCCTAAATAAACGAGTGTGTCGACAACTAGGCCTCAATCACAGCGCATCGTAAGGGGTCATCCATAAATTACGTCAACGAATTTCGTGATTTTTTGCTCCTCCCCCGTCCTTGTCACAGCTAGTCACATTGTGAGACTCCCCTCCCCTAGTGTGACGTCACATATTGAAAAATTTACATTTAAAATTATTGAATGATTAAAGCGGTTTCGAAGTCAGATATATTTTATTTTAATAAAATTAACATTAAATCAATCAACATAACAAAAAACGATTACTTATATTAAATAAGTATATGGTCATTTCAATGATTTTCGTATTATATTTTTCAAAATCACCTACTTAATCATAGAAAAATAGTACGTTTCGGAAGTACTATTAATAAATAGAAGATACTATTTCTTTATATATGATGAGTATACAGACACAATGAAAGTTAATATTTACAGAACATAAAAGTTAATATTTACAGCACTTTTCATACTAATAGTAATAATTTAAAGTTTGTGTTTTCAGTTAGCTTATAATAGATTTTGAAATGTGACGTCCGAAATTTAAGGTCCCTCCACCCCTTGTCACACAATGTCACACTTCGTCAATCCCCTCCCTCCCCTAACGTGTGACGTAATTTATGGATGGCCCCTAACAGAGGTATAAGGCTGCATCACATCACTGATATTCTAGAGGAGCCTAATCGATGAATAATGGCGGACAGATAATACAGGAGAATATTGCTTTAATCACAGATAAATACTAAATTAATAGAAAACTAAACAATATGAAGAAAAAAAGAATAATTACAGATTTTAAATTGAAAATGTTCTAGGGCCTTTCGTATACAAAGTGAAACACTACACTTCAGACAGAAATCTATGAATTTATTAATTTAGCGACATATACACTACCGCTCAAAAGTATTTGGCTATCTAGTAAAATGTATTTTGTAAAAGTGTAATTAAATGAAATTACTTCTTAAATATTTTAACTGTTTATTAGCATTTTTGTTTGACATAACAATAATTGTATTTGGCGGTGATACAAACAATGTAACCTAATAAATGTTTTTTTTTAATTTATTTTTACAACTTATACAAAATGCAGGTGGCTTTTGAGCTGTAGTGTATATATATACCAGCTGGTACGCCCGATTTCGTCTGCGAAGGACATTTATCGTATTATATTTGACAATTCAAATAATCCCAACTAATATTATAAATGCGAAAGTAACTCTGTATGATTTTAATGAAATTTGGTACAGACAATTTTTAGACCCTGAGACAGAACATAGGCTACTTCTTATTTCGAAAAAAAATGATGATGGGGTTGAAATAGGGGTTCAAAGTTTGTGTGGTATTTATTAATTTTAAAGATAAATTCATGAAACTTTATATTAAAGCACTTGATAAGAAATTATTAAACACTAGCTGACCCGCGCCCACTTCGTTGGGCATAATATTAATAATCCCCGAAGCGAGCACGAAAGCGAACTGAATTAAACCCGAAGCCATCGCGCGCCGTCCGCTGATGATGATGATGATGATGATGATGGATGATGATGATGATGATGATGACACTCAACAATAATGTGGCTTTCTATTGGTGAAAGAATTTTTAAAATCGATGATGATGATGATGATGACACTCCGCAATAATGTGGCTTTCTATTGGTGAAAGAATTTTTAAAATCGGTTCAGTAGATCCCGAGATTACCCCTTACAATTTACAAACACACAATCTTTACTTCTTTATAATATTAGTATAGATTTGTTCTGGCATTTGAGACCATGAATCTTGTTACCTTAGATATAAGGGACCAGAATTGACAAAAACTGATTTCACGCCGGCGAAGCCGCGGGCGGAAGCTAGTATCTATATATATATATATATATATGTGTTGTGTGTGTGTGTGTGTATTAAGGTTACGAGACCTTACATTTATCGTCATTATCATTCGAACAAAAGCAGCAAGGCGCACTAACTAATACACGAAAAAGAGAATTAGAAAAAAAACTTGATAAGACGCACTTACATTCGGTTATCTGTCTATCTACGTAATGACTATCTAGGAAGGAAAGTTTGACCGCGTGCGAAATTACCTTACTTGTTGTGGAAAAAGAATGCGATTCGTTCAATTAAATCTAGGTCATTTATCACGTATTAGTTACCAATTACATTGTTTGAAGACAAGAAGTTGAATTGTAATATATTTAACACTTTCACAAAACGTATATATTCCCATAATATGGCAATGAATATTACATAACTATTGAATTCACAGAACAACCCCTAATGTTTGAAAATTACATTCATATAATATACTAGCTTTCTGCCCGCGGCTTCGCCTGCGTGGATTTCGGGATTGGGTCTATAGAGGGTTAAGGGTCATATCTTTTGCCTACGGCTATCCGTTTCTCGGAGATAAAAAATACCACAAAACCTTGCTCAAGAATCACTCTATCTATTGATGAAAAACCGTATGAAAATCTGTGCAGTAGTTTTTGAGCGAAGCCTTTATTACGCATCCCGTGGGATCTGTCAATTTTCCGGGATAAAAAGTAGCCTATGTTACTCGGGGATAATGTAGCTTTCCAAAGGTGAAAGAATTTTTGAAATCGGTCCAGTAGTTTCAGAGCCTATTCATTACAAACAAACGAATCTTTCCTCTTTATAATATTAGTATAGATATTTCAGGTTTCAAGGTGTCTCTGAGGTCACGGGTTCGAATCCCGGTGGAAACAGATATTTGTGATGTGATATATTTTTCTATAAAAAATATCTATATATGAATAAAATATATGTATATCTATTCGTTACCCTAGATCCCACAGCACAAGCCTTACAGAGCTTAGTTTAGGCTAGGCTAATTGGCGTAAGTGTTAGAAATATTTATTTATTATATACAGTCTATATAACGTAAGTTCATATATTGCAACGTCGTGCCTAACAACTGAACCGATTTCGATGACAACATATTCTAGTAATTTAAACATCACTAATGATTTAAGCGAGATTCTGAGAATCTAACCTCAAAATCACGTGTTTGGTATCAAAAGTAAGGCAAATATGTGAAATAAAATAAGGCAAGACATTACAAATATTTATATAGGTATAACATCATTATTACCAGTGTATGCGTAAGCGAATACCGGTCAAGTGCGATTTGTCGACATGTTAATTGTTCGTTCATTACTAGAATTGAGTCTCAAAGATTTTTCCTGCTTTTTTTTGTGAAATAACTACAAATTTACGGTTTTCGTTTACTTGCGCTACATTGCTTCTTGCTAAATTTCATGATTTTAGGTCAACGGAAAGTACCCTATAGGTTTTGATTCCCTTGCAAATGTCAAAATCTATACATATAATAAGACAGTAAAAATATTTTGTCTGTACATTTAGTATTTTTGACTGAAATGGATAGAGGGGCACTTAAATAGATTATTAGAAAGCAAAAAAAAATTTTTGGAATTTTTTGTCTGTCTGTCTGTCTGTCTGTATGTTTGTTCACGTTTATCTCCGAAAGTACTGAACCGATTTGCTTGAAACTTTCACTATTTGCTTTGTTTTAACTCAGAATAATATTTAAACTTTGTTTCATCAAAATCGGTTCATTAAAAAAAAAGTTATCGTCATTTTAATGAACTCAAGGCATGATAATATCCTACTACGATTATAAAGGCGAAAGTTTGTAAGTATGGATGTTTGTTACTCTTTCACGTAAAAACTACTGAATGGATTTGAATGAAACTTTACCACAATATAGCTTATACATCAAAATAACACATAGGCTACAATTTTTGAGGTTTCTAATGTGAGGTCGTAAAAAAAAACATATTTTGCGCTTACATTGCGAACGCTGACTGAATCCTACGTAGTTTATAGGAGCATACTGCAGTAGCTACATATAGGCCTATGATTAGGGCTCTGCAGTGCTTAGTTACCGTATTTCTTACTTATTACTAGACTAGACGGGACGAACCTGAAGTCTACGCGAAGGAAGTCGCGGGCAAAAGCTAGTATGCAATATAAATGGAACATAAACGACCATATCTTTTTATTGCATTCATTAGGAATTTGTTTTTTTTACTGCTTTGAGAGATAGGAGACCTCAGTATGTGATATTAATTTCAGCTTGATATCTCGATGCGTTTCTGAGAAAAGGCGTCTTAAAGACAGACGGACGGACAACAAAGTGGTCCTATAAGTTTCCGTTCTACCTTTGGAGGTACGGAACTCTAAAAACGGAAAAGAATAAAAAAATAAGTTAATAAAATCGTAACTTGATTACTTGATTCTTTTTTATGTGATCGGATTATATACAGTAACCCGAATACTGAACCCTGGTTCTACTTCGAGTAAATTGTATTTTTTTTTATTTTTTGTAAACCATGATGGCGGCAAACAGGGCTATGACCTGCCTGATAGTAAGCAGTTACCGTAGCCTATGGACTTGCAATACCAAGGGTGTCACTCGCGCATTGCTGACTGTTTTAAAACTTACTCCCTTTTTGAAGGACCTCATACTGTAGCCCTCCCGGAAAACCTCGGCAGGGAGTTCATTCCACAGCTTATTTTCGTTGTCAGGTTATTGTTTTATATACCTTATTTTCAACTAAAAAGAAGGACTATAACAAAGTAATGCTGAATAAATATAAAAATATGTAAAGATTTTCGTTTCAATGTCTACGATTAATGTTTCTTCTTTAATACTATTGTTATTGTATTCAAACCGTCTTTTTTGCAATACTTTTTTTATTTATTTGTGTCTAGATTTTAAAAGTTAAGAGTAAAGTTTAATTTTAGACTACGATCATATTGTGTATTTAAAATTCTACGTCAACAAACATAATATTTAAATTACGAATATTATATTTATGATTTCTTATTTTGAATGTTAATAAAATATTATTATATAAAAGGTATGATATAAACATTTGTGTTAGTTACTGTAAAAAAAAAATAATTAATATGCTATACAATGTAGATATTTTTAAACATATTTTCAAGAAGCTTATTGTGATGACTTATTTATTAATTGTTTAATTAAATATCATAATTCAGTCTTGGATATGTTGTTGTTGTTGTAAATTAATTATAAGACTTTTATGTAAAAGAATATTTTAATACATAATGCTATCATGTAGTTTTAATTTAATGAGCTTTGTATATAACTTATTTTAAATTCTTTAAAAATAAAATAATCAGTACGTTATATTAAAAAAAAAACGATTTTGTGCAAAATATATAGTAAAATAAATTATTTTTTTAACGTATAAATGGACGTAGACTGTTATAGATCTTACTTTATTTATTTATTTATTGTATAATAAGTTGTGATAAAATATAAAATTAACACTTTAATGACGTTTTATTACATTTTCTTTTGTAACAACATTTATGACATGCTCCTTCCTTTTAATACACACTTGACCTACAATATATATATATATAATATATATATATATATATATATATATATATATATATATATATTATTAGATGATTCGTGAAACTTGTTAATTTATTTTCTTTTTCTTTTACAGTAGTACGAGCCAGAAATATATCGAGGAGAAAATTAAACACAATGATCAAACAACAGCATCCCCTGCCACTCCTGACACATCAAGAGATGTCAAAGCGAAGGGGCCAGTTATACGAGATTCAATCAAAATGGTGGCGAATCAATTACTCGAGAAGACAAATAATAACACAGTTGAAGCAGCAATTGTTACAGATACAAGAATACCACCAAAACTTAAAAATCAATTAGCGCAAAAACAAAAAATCAAAACTAGGAATGATGACAGTGATGACTCAGCAGAAATAGCTCACGCTGGTGTAGCTGTCCCTGTAACAATGGAAGAACTGGAAACAGAAAATAAAATAAGTGAAACATCTACATCGAATGAAGGTATTTCAACATGGATTTTATTGAGCAATCCTCCTAATACTACTGTAGTCTCGACCGAACCAACAAAAGTTGAAGAAAATCACAAGAAGTCGAAACCAAATTTATCTAAAAATAAAAATAAACGACCACAAAATAATAAGATAACATCTGCTAAACGACCAATAATTGGAAGTACTAATAAATCGGATCTAATTGCTAGTGGTTCTGCTATAAATGAAAATGTTTACAATAAAATAAAAGATACAGTGTTAACAAACGTTCAAAAGAATAAAAACAACCTCACACAACGTACTACTGTTACGTCCTCTACTACAACAACAACTACTATTGCACCTGTCATTGAAGAAGTTTCAACTACAAAAGACATTTCTACTAAACCTCCACCTCCAGTCATCCCAATTGTCAAAGTTACTTCGAAACCTAACAAAAAGAAAAATAAGAATAAAACTAAAACTACTACTACTCCAATGCCAATATCTGAAGAAATTCAAGAATCTGCTTTGTTGCCAATGGAACCAAAAGAACAGGAAATAGAATTGGAAGTTAGTACACCGGCTACAACAACGAAAAAACCAAAGCGAACCTCCACAAAAAAGAAGAACAAGACTAAAAAGCGAAAAGTGACTAAACCGAAACCGGAAGCTGAAACAGCAATAACTGAAAATAAAACGTCACACAACAAAACAAAATCAACGAAAACAAACAAGAAACCCGCAACACCAAGTGGTCCAATAACAACACAAATCTACAATTATTTATCAAGAGAAGTAATGCCATCAGTCGGTGTAGGAGTATTAGGTCTTGCTAGTTTAGTTGGTTTAGCTAGCTATTTCTTATATCCATTCTCAACACCAGTAAGAAGAACATTTGAAGTTGACAAAAAAGATGATTTGTACCGAAATAATGCAGAAGAATACGCTAATGAAGGCAACGGTCAGCTAGAAGAAGAAATGCTTGGAACAGTTCTTGCAGGTATGCCAGCACATTCTAAACAAAAACTTAATCCATATGCTGGACAAACACATATGAATAGATATCCTATGAAGAAGGAACAAGATATTAGATACCGACACGTTGCTGCGGGTTATGACCAAAATTATAATATGCGCTATCCACAGCAGAAAACTGGTATTGCGCATGGCGCAATTTACTCGAAACCTGTAAATTATGGGCCTCAGCAGTACGAAACCAGGAATGTTTATACAACAGAGAGCAAGTATGTTTATGAAAAATCACCCGCAGCTTATACTCCATACCCAGTTGTGGAACCAATTTATGCAGCACCACAGACAGGCCCGTCAGCAGTTTCATCATACAGTAATGATGCAACTAATTCAGTTGTATACGGTGTTAAGCCTGAAAATTCTGATTTTAGACCGGTTTATCCATTCGAAGGCCAAATATTCAGTGAAACCACAAGTAGCCCAGTGACTTATCAACCAACATCTATGTATTTAGGATCCAATAATGACCCACAAGATACAGATGGAAATAATTATGAAGAAAACGCAGAAAATGATGAAGTTGATGACGATAATAAGTTTGTAGTTGGCAATGTACCTAAAGAACTATCTGAATCTGCTACTCCTGCCGTTGTTCCCGAGCACGGTCCTAGAAATATCAGAAGAAAAAGAAGCGTGGTGAACCGAAAGCGAAGTATCACAAGATCAATAGAAGAAATGTTGAAAGAGGCGAACAAAGATGTATTTATTAGTAACGAAATTGATGAAATTCCTATGGATCCGATAAGCAATTTATCGCCTTCAACAGAACTCACTTCGATGACCAACGAGATGACTTCTACACCAGAAAATAAAGAAGTAGTCACTGTTTACGCTTCATCTGTAAATCCAACAAAAGTGGATAAAGTACCCACTAATGCACCGGACAGCTTTGTGGAAAGCATTTCAACCATACCTTTAAACAACAACAAAGAAAGTGCAACAGAAACGGAAAATGAAAACGAGGTGGAAACTTCGACTAAAGCTTTCCGTGTGTACGAAGTTTTTTCGACTAATCCAGCAGAAACGGATCATTTTGGTCAACAAGTAGAATTGACGACTCAAACAAGGAACATGATGACTGAAACCACAACGGAGCTAAAGTCGGAAACCACGTCCACAATGCCACCATCACCTTCACCAATATCAGACTCGAAAAGACCGTCTACTTCTGTTTTCTTCAAACCGAGACCAACATTGCACCCTGAAGTAATAACTTATCCGCCCCTTAATCAAGATGGCGGATTCTTTTCATTCTTAAAACGATTAGTAGAATTTAAGTATAGGCTTGGACTAAGTATACTTCAGACGACGTCGGATAATTTGAACAGGTATCTTCGGAGTATGGAGAATACAGTGGAGAAGGTATCGAAGGCGTCTGCATCGAAAAAGAATTTATAGATCTACTAAGAATTTAGCAATGAAACTGCATTTGATACTCATCCGTAGTGATCTATCACTTAATGATTAAGGAGAAACAAATAGGTTTAATGTTATATTTAAATCCTAACTTATGCATAAGGAAGATAATGAAAATTTTCGATTTTACTGTGACTGTTATTATAATCACACGCATTAAGAAAAATAAACTAAATATCAGAAATAAATATTTATCACGTAAAATTACCTAAAAAACTCATATAATAATAGAAAGTAGTAGTAAAGTGAAATATCACATTAGACATAATATTTCACAGTTACAAGTTGATTGATTAGTGAAAAGTATTAATTATTAACTGATTGTGTAATAACCTCAAAAAAATAAAGAAATAAATATCAGCGTAATAACAAAAAGTACTTATAATAATAATAAATATTGTTCCATATTTAATCAATACATCGATATTTAAAATATCACATGTCTTAAACTTAGTGTATTTTCATTCGCATAGCAATAATGAGAAGTGAAAACGTTTCTTGCTTCGATGCTGCAAACAGCATCTAGCGGCTAGCGTAACGCTATCTTTCCATCTCGTACTTTTGATATGATCATTTACTTAGAATTTTGTGTAACATTTTAAAGTATGCATATGCAAGACCGGACATTTTTTAAATGTCGCGAAGTATCGTGTCTAAAACCAGAAATATTGACAAGCCAGTAAAATTAAAATTTCTGTTACATATAATAATAAATGTTCTAATAAATCAAGACGATAAAATCACAAATAAATCCGCACTCATTATAATATCAGAATGTTATCCTCGGATCTGAATGAAGACTGAGGGGAACCTACTGAATTTATACAATTGTGATACAATTGCGGACAAAGGTATTAAAGTTTTTATTTTTGTATTAAGGATAATGTATTTTTTTTAGTGTACGTATATTTTAATGGTGCTTATACATTTTGAAGTACTTAATTAATAGATTATCGATATTGTAGACTTTCGAAGTTTTTGTAAATATGGTAATAAAATTATTTTTTATATTATCTTTCAGTATTTATTTTAAGTTTCCCCGATGTTGAAGAAAACAGCAGTACAGAAAAATTAAATTAAAGCAGAAATATAAAAATTTTAATAAAAGTAAAAAAATAGTATTTCAATAATTAAATACCTTACTTTATGAACTTATCGATTTCATTGGAATATTTTCCTAGTAAATCTGTAAAGTAAGTAGGTCTTTGCTTTCGAAATTACTGTTAATGTCTATCGTACTAATAAATTGATAATTAAAACACATTATTTATGTAGTATTTATTTCATTTTGCATAATACATATTTTGGTTTTGTCTCGCAAGTTTTGATTAGAATATGCCCAAAGATTTTGTTTAAGTATTTAAATAAAAAAATACAAGTCTTGAAAGTAACGCCAATTTGTCGTTGGAGATTTTGTACTTTCCGGCTATAATTTTCAGGATTTTATTTTACTTTTACATTATGGTTATAATTAATTTGACGCCTGAGTATTAAAAAACAATATCTTAAAATCTCTATACTAACTGGCATTTCATAGGTAATACTTAATATTCTCTCAAAAAAGGTTTCGGTCTTGTTTCCAATCTATATGTCAATATACAGGGTAAATCTTACTAACTATTGAAATAAGGTCCAAACAACCAATCTGTGGGAGAAAATTTAAAATTACAGGTAAACTAATTAAGGCAACATTTTTGCAACAAAAAGGTCATTATGGTCGAAATGTAAACGCACGTGCAAGAAAGATTTAAATTCAGCGAAATTGAGGGGAACAAAGATGATACCTCAAAAGAAAGAGTGATAATCAAGCATGTTTTCAGAAAGGTTTGCAAAAAGAAAACAATTTCCGTTTTTTTAGATAAGTTTAAAAACGTATTTCTTAAATTTTAAATGTTGTTTCTAGAACTTCAAACGTCTGTTGTTTTAAATATAAATTTTGGTAAAATTCACAAAAATCACAAAAAAATGTGTAAAGAAAAGTATCAGACTTGTCTAAGACAAACATGGCTTAAATGGTTCTAGATTATCTGTGTTGAAGAGGTTGAAATTTTGTCTTTGGTAAGTTGAGAAAAAGAAAACGTGTTTGGAATTAAGATTTTGATAGTTGTATTGGAAATTGTAGTGCGAGGGTTTTTGTAATGTTTTATGTTGAGTTTTTATCTTGTATATTAATAGAGATATTTTGAAGAACAAAATGTGTATGTAATTTTGTTCTTCAATATATCTCATTTGTTCCCCTACAATAGTACTTCGCCTTAAAGTTTTGCACCCAGCTTTCAATCACTTTACATAGATTTTATATACAGATATAAAATCTATGTAAAGTTTCAATAATTAAGGATTATTATTAGTATTAAAAAGCAATCTCTTTAAAAATCTCCATACAAATCGGAAGTTATCATACTCACAAATAATAACAAACTTAACAATATTGTTTCAAAAAAGATTTATGCTTCATAAACAGAATTTTACGAAAAGGAAGTTTCATATTTGATTCATCGATATTTGCTTAAGTATATTCGAATACAACAGTGATAAAAATATAAATATATTGAAAGATTATAATATTTCTTTTATATTCATTATTTATAAAGACGCTGTATCTATAAAAATAATAATTGCAGTTATACTGTTACTTCTACATTATTTTTTTATCTAATACCATATTATTTATATGTATATAGAGAATAGAAAGAAGTAAATACCCAATTATGTAGGTACTTAAATAATTATTGTACGCTGGTTAATATTACTATACTTGAAATCTATTGTTAACAATATTCGTAGTGACGTTTACAATAGACATATTTAGTAGTCACAAATTTATCATAAGACAAGACAGATGTTGCTTGTGCTACATTTAATATATAATTAGTTAACAAATTAAATACCTATTCTGCGCCATCTATTGGTTTTATCTCGGACTAAGCCTTAGTGGTTATTGTATATGCTTTTGCAACGTAGCATGTGAAGAGTAGCAACTTTTCATAGAGTTCCGAGAGTCTTCAGTAGATGGTGCTATGTGCATAAAATTATGAAAAATGAAAAAGTTTTGACGCCCCCCTGTTTCCAATTTTGTCTTATATTTCCAAACATGTTTTGATTGAACATGTTTGCTGAAGGCGGTATTGAACTAGTTCGCTTATTTTTGAGACCTAACGAAGTAATCCCCTTTATACTGTATTTCCTTTCAGACAATTGTTATTTGTAAACTTCGATTCAAATAAATTTCAGGTTCAAGTTTGTTTTTGTGTAAGTATATGGTACAATATATAACAGTTACTGATCATATATGTGAGAATATATTAATATTATAACAAAAATATAATAATTCACATAAATACTTAATGCCTATAATTTAATAACTCCTGAATATTATAAAATCATTTTTCAAAAAGGGCAGTTTCTAACTAGTTTTCTTTTTAATTTAAAACGGTTTTAAAATTGTCAGGTTGCAAAAGTGTTACGTGAAAATAATGTTAATTATGCATTTGTCTTGTACAATTTGTGTTTATATGAGCGTAAGCGATTTGACATTTTATAATTTTCTAGAAACAAAGTCTCCGTCACAGCTGTGTGTTTATTTGTTTACAATAAAACAAATAAACACACATCTAATATACAACGTGTCCCAAAATTCAACGATAAGCGGCCACCAGAGAGTGGACCTACTTTTTTTGTGGCCAGTTTCCGTAGAGTATTATACCATTTATGAATCTTGGTTAGTTGCGTCAACTTTTTAAATAACTTGCCATAGTAGTGTCGATACAATTTTTATACACCACGATGCGTGAAAGTGAACTGAAAGTAAACATCTCTGTCAATTTTAGTAGAAAAAAATATTTTGATAAATTTTTGTGTAAAACCTATTTGTATTCAGGTATTTTGAAGGGCTTTGGTGGTTAGAAATGTTACTTAGGTTGCCAATACAAAAAAAAATAGTAGAAAAAAAAGATATTTTTCTGTTATTTTTTCTCGAGTAGCCATGAGTGGACTTACACTCTCTGGTGGCCGCTTATCGTTGAATTTTGGGACACGTTGTATATAAACAAGGCAAAGTAAGTATTTTAAAATTTCTAAAGAAAAGCCGACAAGACTGGTTTGATTTTAATCCGAATATAGCATGTATACATTTTTCTTTTTGTACAAGTGTATGAAAGTAAGTTTGATCAACCCTGTATTTGCCTGTAAATCGTTGGTATATTATAATAATTACCAATAACCTGTTCAAATTAATGTGGCTAACCGCAGCCATACACCATGGGTACCTGGTGAGCAGAGATATGTTATTATGGTTTGTCTAATATTACTACCAGAGGTGGGAATTAGATAGAGTTATTTATGTACTTGCATGGAATTAATGTGCACCTTCCAGGGATTTCTAATGGATAATCCCGTGTGGCCAACAATATTAAAAACTAGCTGACCCGTGCCCACAGTGTTATGTTTTAATTTCTACTTTCTACTACTGTAATATTATAAAAACTACTTTTTGTAACTTAAATATAAAAGTTAGACATACGCTGTCGTTGACTTTTTTGTAAGCATTTTCAAGCTCCACATCTTTTTTCTTCTTTCTAGAACTCAAAAATATATCTTTCATAGATAAGGCAGCGTTCGTAAGAAACGCTTTCATTCGACCGTTTTTTCTCCGATTCACTTTGCAGAACGAACTACCAGATAAAATCCTTATTATTTTTCGGTTTTTTATATAATCTATGACACTTAGCAATAATGTGGCTTTCTACTGGTGAAAGAATTTTTAAAATCGGTTCAGTAGATCCCGAGATTATCCCCTTACAATTTAACAAATATACAAACACACAAACTTTACTTCTTTATAATATTAGTGTAGAAGTATAGATAAATAATAATAAAAACCTCAGAGATAGACAAATAAAACAAAGATAATTAACTTACAATTTTTATTAGTTTATATTAATTCCCAATACAAATTGTTGATAGTCTTAAGCAAATTCTCGTACGCATATTTCGCCTTTTTTATATACTTTCGCTTCTAGCCTACACTCGTGAGGTTATTCAAACGGCCCATCACAATCATTTTCCATGTCTGATTTATTACCAGTAAGATTTGAAGTGTTCGCTTCAGATTCAATGAATTTCTCCAAACTAGTGTTGTAACGGAGGCCTTCTTAACGGAGACGGAGGCGGATGCGAAGGCGATGAGTTTCACTTCCGCGGATGCGGAGGTTAACGGAGGCGGAGGCGAAGGTGAAAGATCATCGTCTAATTTGAATCTGTTTTCTTTATTATATCCGTCAATTAAAATTTTTCGTATCATGAGGTCACTATTGTTGTCGTCATTTTCAGTTTCCTCTTCACTGTCACTGCGATTTGTCAATATGTCAGCCAGATTCGAATGCACGCTTTGTGTTGGTGAAAATATCTGGAAGCTTGTACTGCCTGGTTCATCATGCATTGGGTTTGATTCTACTCCAGCTTTTTTGGCAGCACGATTCGTGACCATTTAGCGCGCTGCGCGCAACGCTCATGCGGTGTTACTCCATGATAACGTAAATAAAACTCCGTTACAACTCCGCAAAAATTGTGCGGAGGCGGAAGCGGAGGCGAAAGTACGATTTCTTGCGGAACTTCCGCAGTAACGGAGGCGGAGGCGAAGTTCCGTCACAACCCTACTCCAAACGTTTAAAATCCATTTGTACATTGATAAAGATCTTTTTATTTAAACAAACACGAGATATTTTTTGCTCTTTAAAATTACTCTCGGGCTTTGAGGCATATCCATATTATTCTTTCGCTGTATGAAATTAGTAGAAGTACATAAATAACTCTACCTGATTCCGACCTCTGATTATTAGCCCGAGTTGAGTTTGTTTGATCCTGTCCTTTATGATAGATGTAGGGAACTTTCACACATTTTATTACTTACATCATTCTATTACACACAATTAAAGTATAATTATTTATTTACACACATTTAATCTATTTACATATATTTAATTATTATAATACACAATCTACACAGTAGTTTTCATTATATCAAACATTGTTGCATATCGACTACTGCATACTAGTCGATACTTTCACATTGATTATATCGACATGTCGATATTCTTGTCGATAGAGTTTATCGACAAGCCTTGCTCACTATTGCATTATGTACAAGACGTCCTTGTGCGTATGCGCAGAGGTCAAGCTAGCTGTCACAGATTAACCGTTAGATTGTTGCTTTTTCGCTAACGCATTATTAAATATTTACGCTTCGCTTATATTATTTAGCCAGTATCTAATTGTATCTTTTTGTGCTAATTCTCTAGCTGTATTTCTGTGGTTGTGCGTTGCTGCTTATCTCTGCCGAGAGCTATAAAGCTTAGTGATTGTGTATTGGAATATGCTTCTCATGTATACTTCGTAAGTGGTCAAGAATATATCAACTTTTGTATCGTGTAAGTTGGATTTATTATTTACTCATATAACCAAACCACTACTACTTTTTTTAAAGTTGTACCAAAAAGTTTATAATAAATAAGCCCATATTTGGTTAGCAACAACGATTTTAATGGTTGTGACGAGTAAAATTTAAATTATATATTCGATATTATTTCACAATTATAATAAGAAAGCAATGGCGTCCTCAATAATATTTATCTAACAATATATACACAAAATTTTATATACAACTATAAACAGATAACACAGAATAGGCTAGAAAATTTTTCATATCATCCATTTAATTACTTCCACCAGACCTATATATATATATATAAAATCATTAGAGTATATTGCAAAGAATAATCAACCTTTAAATAAATCATTATCTATATAATATAATATCAAGTTTTAAACATAATACAAATAATTTTAAATTATAATACGAAAAATAGAATACGGAACTTTACCGCTTTGGTAGTCTTTCGCGCAAACTATTCAGTTAAGAAATAAATGATATTAGAAACCTCAATATCATTTTTGAACACCTATCCATATAGATAACCTACCCCTAAAATTTCTAGCCTTTTACATTTTAGCCATATTGAAATTTATCCTTAGTGTTTCAAAGTTTAAAGTGATAAATAGCTCTATCATATCGTGTTACGTGGTTATCGTGTGTTGTGGTTAAGTTATCGTGGTCACGTTACAGGGGCAGTGTGATTTAATTACTTATTAATTCCACATTGTTTAAATTTTACAATATTAGATTTTTGAATCAGTGAATTTTATAATTTACCGACAGCAGCTTATCACAAGTATCCAAGTCTATTAAATTTATTTACCTAATTTACAACTTAACTTTCTACGTATAGAAATCATTTTACATTGCAAAGATATCCAAACCTATCAAATTTATTTAACTAATTTTCAACTTAATATCGAACATAGAGAATTCTATTTACATTGCAAATAAGAAACCAATTGCAGTAGCTTGATGCTCTAGTGTTTGTACTAATAAAATACTACTAAAGATGAAACAATAATCGTTGTTTTGTATCAATAAATCATAATCCAATTAATTTATTCCATTGTTTCACAACTTAATCTAAAGCTCGGCGTTTTAGTGTGAAATTCGTGTATTAAATCAAACCCCTGAATATATTAAAATCTATTGTTTAGTGACACCACAAGCGAGCCAGTCAGGCGGAAGCAGCCAAAGGATTTGTTACAAAGTTATATCCAATACAAATAAATTCCAAATACTGTTTATTTGTTGTTAACATTAATCTAGAATTTAAATTTTAAATGTCGCGAGGCTCCATTTGCATTTTTGATTGATCGCTGCTTTGGAGATTTACTGTGTGAGCTTCTGTGCAAATATAAATAACGATAACTGTCACATTTTTTTATTTAAATAACGGATATTGACGTTAAATAATCAGTTATGGAATCAACTTCATTTGCCAATATTTGTCCTACATACACTGGACTGGACTTCTCGTTCTATACATCAATACAAAATGCTTGGTGTTGATTTGAAGATATTACATTCTAAAGTGTAAATATTTGTTTTCCCGTATAAATTGTAAACACATAGGTATGTACATTGTATGATAACGACAAAATTTATTGTAAATGTTGTTATTACTTTTGATATAGCTGATAAGTTTCTTGCGCCCATTCTTCTTATCAGCTAAAAAATACGTCCTGAATGGGTGGTATACCACCTTAGCTTTTAGCTCTTTTGAATCTAACTTTATTCAAGTATGACTGTTCACGCAAAACGAACATGTCTCAATATTTAAAATTGTCTTGTATATTTTAATTCAAACCTTGCCGCGCTTCACTTCATTTCTACTAAGGTGGTCTATAATCTGTGACTTTAAAAAAAGGACGCACACGACGCTAGCGCCAACTAAAAAATATAGAACAAAATTTCATGGCGTCGGGCTCTTAACCTGTCAAGCTGTAATTAGTAATAATTCATTTTATCATCATAAAAATAGGTTGTAACTCAGTAATTAAAGGCAATCGGTGTAAAGAAAATTATCAAGTGGTTTCAATCATCATCAACCCAATATCTCAGGACGAGATAAGTTCCTGCAACATACCGGGACGGCGTGTACGCAGGTGGTGGCCCAAAAACTAACCTAAAACCGGGACCTGGTAAGAGATACAGGTCATAATTATCAAAACTCAACACCAGAACGGAGTATCAGGGCGATATTTCCAACAATGACTTTATAAAAAGCTCTTTTGAATCGTCAATTTTTTTTCCCTATAGGGAAAAACGAATTGACGATGACGATTCAAAAGAGCTTTCTATAAAGTCATACTTGAATAAAGTTAATTTTGATTTTGATCGCATAGTTAAATTTTAAAACTCTGTCTTCAGATCTATAGATTTTTTTCGATATAAATAACGTTGATATCAACAATAACTTATAATTTATTCAAATTTATGTTTAACCCTTAATAGATAAATAATTAGTTTTAAATTGGCTTAACAGAGATTTCAATGAATTATTCGTAAATTACAGAATAAATCAACTTGTAACGCTATCTTTAGCCTATATTGAGTTACAAATTGAGAATACATCTTAAATCTTGCAAACTTGTTTCGTTTAATCCTTAGACGATTTAATGTCTGGCTATTTAATACGAGTACAACTTTTTAAATTGCTTAAAGTTATTATATATTTTACAACTTATCCCAACTAATATTATAAATGCGAAAGTGTGTTTGTTTGTTTGTTTGTTTGTTTATTTGTTTGTTTGTTTGTTTGTTACCTCTTCACGCTTAAACTACTGGACCGATTTCAAAAATTCTTTCACCTTTGGAAAGCTACATTCTCCCCGAGTAACATAGGCTACTTTTTATCCCGGAAAAATCGACAGATCCCACGGGATGCGCAATAAAGGCTTCGCTCAAAAACTACTGCACAGATTTTTATGCGGTTTTCATCAATAGATAGAGTGATTCTTGAGGAGTTTTGCGGCATTTTTTATCTCGGAAAAACGGATAGTCCCACGGGAAGCGCGATAAAATCTTCGCACCATAAACCGACTTCCGCGTATATGTAGCCGTGGGCAAAAGCTATGACCCTTAACCCTCTATACACCCAATCCCGAAATCCACGCGGGCGAAGCCGCGGGCAGAAAGCTAGTATTTAATATTTTTGGATTGGGTTTTTAATGTTATTGCTTATAAATTGTTTGCTATTAATCTACGAATCTAACCATAAATACTGTTACAATTAAAAATAGACAATATATTACGTTTGAATTTGGAATCTGTCATTCTTGTATAAATGTTAATATGTAATCTGAGGAACTTGATTTTTGAGTATTATTATTGTTGCTTATGTCACGAAACAAGGTCCTTTATAAGGCGTGCGGATTCAACGCGTAGAGGCCATTTAAGCAAAATTTAATGAAAGCGTGCATTAGTTTTTATTTTTGTGAATTATATTTTTGTAAGTATATTTATTAATTTAATCTATTTATTCATATTATCAATTATAGCTTAATGTTAGACGTTCTTTACTATAATTCAGATGAAGAATACTTTTCTGCGTCATCCTCTTCTGATGGGACAGTTTTTGGTGCTGAGAATGAAATTGCGGATATGCCCACTTTAGAAGATCAGTTGCGGGTAAGTTTTTCCTCATTCAGGAAGAATTTCAATGTTACTCATCTTAACGCTCAAAACATAGAATCAAAACATTCACGCTATACTTATATCTGAATCTTTTTTGAAACCGTCGCTGCCGTCGACTTCGTTTCCCTTACCGGGTTATCGGCTTATTAGGAACGACAGAACGTATCTGAGGGAAAATGGAGACCGAATGGTTGGCGGTGGTGGTGTTGCCATTTATAATGCTGAATCGTTTCTCAGTCACTTTCTGTGCGCAATACTGCTGAGCACCTTTTCCTTGAAGTTTGCCTACACCATACGAAAATTCTGCTTGGAGTGTTTTATAGTCCCGACAGTCATGTTAATTATTTTGGAAGTTTGGAGGGGATATTAGCAGATCTGCGCTGTCAATTTGACCATATGATTATGATGGGCGATTTTAACACTTGTATAATTAAAAAGGACCATTGGACCAACTCTCTCCTTTCCTTTATTAACTCACTTGGTTTGAATTTAATGCCCCTTGGTCCTACTTATTTTCCTCATAATGGCCCTCCATCTTGGTTAGATTTGATAATCACTTCTTGTCCTGATCTGGTTAACAGCCACGGTCAATTCAGAGCGGCTGCGTTTTCGCGCCATGATTTAATATTTGCCTCTTTTCGGATTAGGCCTCCCAAACGAAGACATAGAGTCATGCTAGTTCGTAGTTTAGATAAAATAGATAAATGCCGACTGGGATTTTGTTTATACGGCTCTGGATGTGGACAGTAAACTTGCCAATCAACAAAATTATTACAACAATTTATGATAAATTTGCTCCGCTCCACCCAGTTAGAGTTAAACACTTACCTGCCCCATGGCTGACTCCTAATTTGAAAGCTCTAATGGCCAGGCGTAACCGAGCCAAACTGAAGTATCGGCAGGATCCTTCCGATGCTAATAGGGAGGCTTACATTACTATCCGAAATAGCTGTGACCGGCGATGTAGAGACGCTAAACGTAAACATATTCACTCCTCAATTGAAGATTGTCCTCCCACAAAACTGTGGAGATTCCTGAGATTATTAAGTATTGGAGGAGACCGGGCGAAGTCATCACTAAACATAAATATTAAATAGCTAAATCAACATTTCAGCGCTTCTCCCGTGAACCTGTATGTCCCATAAGCAGCGCACTCTGTCGAACATTAATATCATCCCACCACATCCCACCATTGCTGCAAATCCGTCGGAGTTTCGAGAAGTTACTGCCGGTGAGGTGGGGAAGTTGTTAAAAACAATTAAAACTGCCACCATAGGAGATGATGGTATCGGTCTGGGGTGGCTAAAACCAATACAACAGTTTATTGCACCTATTCTGGCTCACATCTTGAATAGCTCACTTCGAACGTTGACTGACGTTGTTCGACGACGACTTTCACTGACGTTTTCCCGAATACTTGGAAAAGAGCACACATTATCCCCTTGCCAAAAAAATCCAATCCAACAAATTTTTCTGACCTTCGCCCTATATCTATACTTCCGGTACTCTCCAAGGTGCTGGAGAAGTTTGTGCAGCAGCGCCTCACTTGCCATCTCTCTCGATACAACCTTTTGAATTCATTTCAGTCAGGATTTCGCGCTAGGCACAGCACCGTCTCGGCTTTGGTTAAGGTCATTGATGACATTCGTCGTAACATTGATAATAAAAAGCTGACTATGCTCGTACTTCTTGATTTCAACAGTGCCTTTAACTCAGTAGACTATGACATTTTGCTTGCTATGCTAAGAACGATCAATCTATCTCCCACTGCAATATACTTTTTTTTTTTTTTTTTTCCCTGGGGAAAATGCATTAAATTGCATACCCCGGCTGTGGCGAGCCGGCGGTTATGTGGGGCTCTCCTCCCCAGAAGGGGGAGGCCTACCCACTAAAAACCTCAGGGATGGCCTTCCTCAGGCATGTAGGGGGCCCCGGGAACATCAAGCAACTTCCAGGAACCCCCAGCCTCCGCTCCCCTGCCTAGAGGGGAGCCCTCCTCGGGGGAGGCTACTACTTCCCCCGGTCTCCTCCACCGACGACGCCCCCCGGCCACGGAAGGGGCGTAGTCCATCCCGGGTCGCCGTAGCAGTCGCGACTTCCTCGCGCCGCAGCTGTGCTACCGAGCCCGGCGCCGCCTTCTTCGAGCGGGATCGGCCATCTCCCGACCCCGCTCGGCGGCCTCCTTCTGGAGCATCACTGCTTCACAGAAGGAGGCCACAGCCCTCCAACCTCTCTCGTCCGCCAGCATTGCCGCAATCAATGCCGGCGGAGACAGATCTCGCCCGATCTCTGCGACCAAGACTCGGCGCTCGGAGGCCCACGCGGGGCACTCCGCCAGCGTGTGCTGGGCCGAGTCAAGGTCGGATGCGCAGTGGTGACAATGTGTCGATCCCTCCCGTCCTATTCGACACAGATACTCACCGAAGCAGCCGTGCCCGGTGAGTATCTGAGTCAATCGGTAGGTGACCTCCTCCTTCCCGTGGAGCCAAGCTTCGAGGTGCGGGAGTACGGCACCGACGGCCCGCTGGCGCGCGCAGATCCGTAATTCGAGCTGCGAACGCCAGGCCACCACAATCCGTCGGTGCCACTCCCGCTTAGGCACTTCGTGCGCGGATTCCAGGGTGCTCCCCCCATCGCCCCCCCGGTCGACACGCCGCGACGCATACGTCGCCGCGTACATGTCGGCCAGGATGTCGAATGGGGGGGAGCGTCGCAGAACCGTCGCCGCCTCGTACGAGATTGTACGGTAGCCTCGTACGATCCATATGGCCATTATCCGCTGCAGGCTCCGTAGCAGAGCTCTGCAGCGGGGGGACTTCGCGCAGTCTTGCGACCACACGGGAGCCCCATACATGGCCACGAATCGCACGACGCCCTCGTACAGGCGGCGAACTCCATCCCTCGGTCCCCCGAGATTGGGCAGCAGGCGATGCAATGCGCCCGCCACCCTTTTGGCTCGGGGGACCAACCGCACGAAATGCTCCTCGAAGCTCCCCCACTGCTTTATCCTAGTTTAAATCATACCTGGTTGATCGGGTTCAGCTGGTTAAGGCTGGCGAAAGCCAATCTCAATGGTGTGCCATAACTTCTGGCGTACCTCAGGGCGGTATTCTGTCTCCAATTCTGTTTTCCATTTTTATTAATAATATTACTTCTTCTTTATTGTCCTCCTTTCACCTCTACGCTGACGACCTCCAGATATACACATCTGCACTTATTTCCAACTTTAGTTCGGCCATTGACATTGTGTAATCTAATATTTCTCCTACTCACCAACTAGAGTTATAAAGAAAACACAAATAATACAAAATAACAAAGTTACTGATTTATTTATCAACTTCAGTATAAATATATATTTAAGTTAACAATTAAACAGAGGCAATTAACAATAAGTGTACTCTTTTATTATGAACAACTTTATTACTTAAAATAACAAATTTTTGATGATTAAACACAAGGGCAGGTTGGTTCTGGTGCTGTTTGATCAATCTCGGCAAGGATATTTAACAACAATGGTTGATCAGGGTATTGAAATAAAATATTTAATGGTTATTCCTAAATCTAAAAAAAAACATGTATTCTTATGCTAGATTCCCATCTCCCGGTGGTTAGTACTGAATACCTCCTTGAGACTGGGTCCAGACACTCTATTTCAATTCTTCTTTTGATATATTGTAGTTTTATTCTTCTTAAGTTTTATATAATTTTCTTCAATGTAATATTTTATATACATATATATATATATATTTTTTTATATATTTTTCTTACATAAATTTGTAAGGCCGGGCTTTTCAGGTATAACTACCTCCCGGTACCTTTTTGCCCTGTTATATATCATAAAAATGCTACATTATCATAGTCATGGACTCAATGTGGGTGGTCTATGCGGTTCAGAAGGAACCCATATACATTATTGTTCTTCATACAATTAAATCTTCATACAGTTTAAAAGATTGGTATCAAAATTGAATCTCTAGGTTATTAAGGGTTATCATTATGCATATGAAAGATGATATATCTATAACGGTTTTACGGAAAAATGTGAAATTTGGATTGGGACAGTTTGAGAACCAGAGTCCTATATAGGATAATTTATGGAAAGCTAATCACTTAAAAAATATTAACCCTGTAACTTCTATAAAATCCTACAAATTTTAACAGTTTTACACATGACCGGACTTATTTAAACCAATAATAACTCGTTTCCTCGTCCCATTGCGGCCGATTCTCCATAGCTAAAAGGGTTAAATGCTATTCAGCGTAATGTATAAAGGCGGGTCAACTCGACCGTTTCCGCCACTAGCCGAATAATATAATGTTGAAATTACTGAGGGATGGAATGCACTTTATCTAATGTGGATAGACATGAGTATTATAATAAAAAAAATGTACTGTGTTCTAAAAAAGAATGTTATTTTTTATTATATTTTATCATAACAATTTGTAGTAACATTAGCGGCCCATCCCGGCTTCGCACGGGTAGACATTACTCTTCGCAGCGTATGCGATAAAATTTATGGCTAATTTTACACCTTCGGTTGGTTTTATTAAGAATTTCTAAAGCTTTCTATAGTAATCTACTACTAAATGTAGCCTATGTTACTCAGTGATAATGTAGCTTTCTAATGAAAAAAGAATTATTAAAATCAGTCCAGTACTTTTTGAGTTTATTCGTTACTTACAAAAATACAAATCTTTCCTCTTTATAATTGTACAGTCTCATACTGTACATATCATCTTGCTTACATGCTGAGCAATATTTTACTGTGCAATGTTACCTTTTAAGTACTGAGCAATATTTTACTATGTCATATAATTTTAGCTGCGTTTGCAAAAGTTGTAATGATTAACTTTATTAATATTCTTTTTGTGTAATAATTAAGTGTAGTGTGCGATTAACAGCCACAGAGGAAGCATTAGCCAATTAACGTTACTCTTTACTGTTATAACTTTTATTATTATTATTATTTGACAATATACGTCAGTTTAACTTATGGTGATCTTTCTCTGCACACCGACCAAACTCAACCCCATCACATTCATACTCAAGTGTACACCGTACAATAATATTAGTGTAGATAGCTAATAGGTGTATGTTTATTTATTCAAAAACACTTTATTAAAACATAATGCCTTCGTCAAACATATACCCGGTACCGTCACGTACCGGGTAGATTCTCACCGTCCACTACACGGCGATCTTGAGCGTACGAGCCACTAGGCTCGCTAAACCTGCGTCGACTCTTTTTGACCCAACCCTAACGACTCCGGAACGACGCCGTAGTCGCTAGCAGGCAAGGCGTCGAAACTTCCGTTCGTGCACCTTCCACAGACACTCAAGGTAAAGCTGAATATAAAATGAAAATGAAAAAAGTAAAACATAATGCTAAAAAAAGTTTACAATTGTTAGACTTACCTCTTCCGCGGGTCGCCGGCGGGCGCGAGGAAGTCGCGACTGCTACGGCGACCCGGGATGGACCACGCCCCTTCCGTGGCCGGGGGGCGTCGTTGGTGGAGGAGACCGGGGAGGTAGTAGCCTCCCCCGAGGAGGGCTCCCCTCTAGACAGGGGAGCGGAGGCTGGTGGTTCCCGGAAGTGGCTTGATGTTCCCGGGGGCTCCCTACATACCTGAGGAAGGCCATCCCTGAGGTTTGTAGTGGGTAGGCCTCCCCCTTCTGGGGGGGAGAGCCCCACATAACCGCCGGCTCGCCACTGCCAGGGTATGCATTTTCCTCAGGGGAACAAAAAAAAAAAAGACTTACCTCTTAGAGAGATTTTGGCAACATGAAGGTATAAAAACTGCACTGTTTGCTACCATGGAAGTATAAAAAAAATTACAATGGAACAAAAGTTACATTCGTTGAAAATCAGGTAGATACTCTCAATATTAGGAACATACAGAGTTATTGACACCACATATACCATTATGTAGTATATAAGAATTTTTCAATACTTATAACTAATTAGCGGCCAACAATAAAGCATCTTCAGCCCCCATCCAACAGATCACCCTTAAAATTTGTCTTTCCAATTTACATATCAATATAGCCATTCGAAACTAAAATCAAATTTATATTGGCCTGAAAATATTACCATAATTTCACCGTTTACTGCGTCCGTAATGGTTGCTCCCAATTTGAATACGTACGAACGAGTGTTGCCAACATTTTGAGTTATTAAAGATTCTATTATTTTATTAGAAACACATTTCAAAAGGTTTTTTATGATAATTAGATGATAATCAAGAAAGTACCACAAGCAAGCATGGTACAATACATTACACGATTCCATTCTCTCGCATAAGGTGAATTTGATAAATATTTCGAAATTAAAGTTTTTCATCGCTAATTTAATATACATACTGCCTCAATTTACTTTTCACTTCAGTAGCTCAAACATGAAGGTTTTGCTGCTTAAAATCAGTGAGTAAAATCGATTTTTACTCACTAGTGAGACAAAGCTAACCACAGATTATAGCAACCTATGTATAGTAACTAATGGGATAACCATACAGACTATGTTTAACTTTTAATTTGTTGTATAATTTTGAATTTAAATAAATGAGTTATTTTACAATATACTCGTTCCTGTGTCTTATTTTATTTCCAAAGTAGGTATGATATTTGTTCTCGCTGCTGAAGTGAAAAGTTATGTGTGTCACACGAGAGCAAAGTTGTTTGCATCTCGTGCCTTTGAATCCCTCGACACGCTCAGGATTCTACTCTAGAATCACTCGCTTCGCTCGTGATTCAAACAGAATCCTTCGCTTGCTCGGGACTCAAATCAGCACGCGCAGCAAACATCAACTTTGCTCACTTGTTGCACAAATAACTATTAATACTTTACTTGTGGTGTGACATTGGAAGAGATGTGAAATAAACATGTGCAGATTCATCATTGAAACTATCCATGGTTCTCAATAAAAATATTTTCTTTCTTTCTTTCTTTCTTTCATGGATGTTCGTTTGAAAAGTACCTTCAAGTACTTTCTATATACGCTAAGGATCAGCTAATTTTCGTTAGCTAAATGGTGTGATTTGGATGCGATTTCCGTAAAACTAAAGGGCAACATTAATAAATCAGTAATTAGACCTGTCGTCATTGGCCCGTTCCGCAGATGGATGCACAAAGATTGCATGTTTCTGAAATGCGCATATGCGGATGTGTGGAGTGACAAGAAAGAGTAGAAAAATGAATGAATACATCAGGAGAAGTCTGAAAGTAGCCCTTATTGTTGAAAAATTGAGAGAAAGGAGACTTTCCTAGTATGGTCACGTATTAAGAAGAGGAAATGACCATGTTACTAGGAAAGTTATGGACATGAAACATGAGACTGGATGGGAATGTGGGGAGAGGAAGGCCTAAGAAAAGATGGCTGGAGTCTGTGAATGTTGATGTTGCGTCGACCCCAAATAAAATTGGGAACAGGGCGTTAGAAAAAAGTGTCCTCACACCTACCATATCGGACTTCGTCACAGGACTTGGTGCTTGGAAACTTCCATACAAATCCTTTGTTGCCTGCCAAATGAGTGACGGCTCTCTACAGGAGCACGAGATAACAGGCGGAGTTTTACAGGAGTCGGTGTTAGGGCCTGTGGAACTTTGGCTATGACTGAGTTGTTGGGTGAGTGCGTAATATGATTACAAACGCAGAGGCCGGGTATCTCTGCAAAATGGGTACTACGTTTTGGACCAGGTTCCACGAATGTTGATCTTTCAGAGGATTCGAAAAATTCAACACATTTACTCTTCGCAAATCTCTTTACAATCATATGGCGGTCGAATCGCGAAAGCGCACCCCATGTGCCCCGTATGGGCTTAGAGAACTCGGGGGGGTTTTAGTGGGTAGGCCAATCCTCTATGACCGGAGAGCCCTACACACGGCCGCGCCTTGCCAGCACGGTGTCATGGTGCATAAGGTCGCATTTCCCCCCCCCCCAAAAAAAAGGGAGTCTGGAATATAACATACAATATATTCTAACAAATACATAGTTACTTGATATTATTAAAATTAAAAATCTTTGCTCAACTTATATTAATAAAAGAACATCTTTATTGTAATTTTAACCTCTAACTGATGATTTACAAATGGCCGTGATGAAATCTCGTCATCATTAAGTTTTTTACAAACTTTTCATATTTATGGAGAATAAGTATTAAGTCTACGTATAATGATAACGAGTAATAAAAATAACGCATACTTTCATTAAATTTCGCTCAAATGGCCTCTACGCGTTGGATCTGTTTTTTTTTTCCTCAGGAGAGGAGGCTGAGAATCCGTCATGGATACCAACGCAACAGGCAAGCAGGGATGCGTTGATTATGTCGGACTCCTGGTGAATCGAGGCGGCTCGATCCACCAGACCTACCGACTAAACTCAGCCTAAGCCTTTGGTCCTAATGACCCTACTGGCTTGTATGGAAGGGGGCCGCACCTCAGGAGAGGTACGGTTAGCGCTGCCCCATGGAGAGGGCATAAGCGCTAGAAGAGGCGCGGTTCTCCAAAGTGGGACCGGCCTGTATTGATTGGGAACCTACTCGTGGCGAAGCAGAAGGCTGCCGAATAGGGGGAGACAAGGGAGGCGACGGCTCAGACGCCGCCGCTTGCAGGTCTAGAAGGTCCTGCGTTAATTGATTAGGGGGGTCGCTTAGGACATGTCGCGGTCTACGTGTCCTCTGCCAATATGGACTGGTGTTGGATCTGTATCCCCGCGACGCCTTATAAAGGACCGTGTTTTGTAAAACCATAACATGACATAAGCGATAATAATAATAAGTCTACAACACATCGTTTCGTGTTTAAAAATAAAACAACGATTGAGAAGTGACTTTTAGTGGTTAGCCCAAAAATGAAACCCCACATAACAGGTAAGTCCCATCATTGCGCCAGATCAAAAAAAAAACAGGTAAAGTAAAGCTTATTACTGCACAGATTAAATTTGTGCAGTATTAATCATGAATGGGAGTTAAGCCAAATAAATTGGAAAGAATTGCGTTGTGGTGTGCTATCTGGTAGGTTAATATTAAAAATTATCATACTAATAACACAATCCATTATCGCTGTTCCACTTTATGGCCCTTGGCAATCGAATGGGATAGGCAATTCAACTCTGAGCGTCACTCACATTAGGAGTTATAAAGATAATGGCCAACCGACACCTTAGCGCCTTCTGATGGCGCAGCTCAATTTTGATTGAACGACCTAATAACGTTTATTGTAAGGATCGGTTGTGAGTATTTATGATTTCAACGCCATAATGCTGAAAAAAAAATGTATATAATAAAACTGTCGCGTAGCGGAAGCGGAAAAATTGAGAAATTTTTTTTAGATAGAAGCGTAAACACGAACAGCTGTGTATTTTAACACCTTTGAAAATGCTGTAAAGCGAAACCGGTCAGGTCGATAATAATTAAAATTAGTGGAACAGTACAAGAGTTTTATTCAACATAGCTTATTTTGCTTTGGCAAATGACATATTTCGAATTTTGACTGACAACCAAAATCATAAACGAAAGAAATAAACCGGCCAGGATTCCCATGAGGATTCCTAATATCATAGACAATGCTTACCGATGGTGAACCATAGGCAACATAAGACATGTAACGGCTACACCGTTACAAAACTAAATGTGGATGATGCACAATGGATAGAGGAGCACTATGGATGATGACGGCCTTTTAGAATATTTAAAAAAATTGTTGTGTAAATTTAATTTTACAGCTACAAAGAGTTTCTGAACCTAAGTAAGTCTGGGTAATAAAATATTCGTATGCTATGATATTCGCTAAACAAGCATAATTCGTAATATATAATATATAAATAAAATAAATATAAATATTTGTTACACTTACACCAATTAGCCTAGCCCAAACTAAGCTCTATAAGGCTTGTGCAATGGGATCTAGGGTAACGGATAGACATACATATATTATACATATATAAATAATTTTTATTGAAATATATATCAACAACCATGACTGAGGTACAAATGCTGGCATTCATCACACAAACATCTGCCCCCACCGGGATTCGAACCCGGGACCTCAGAGAGGCGACACCTTGAAACCGGTGTATTATCCACTCGACTATGGAGGTCGTCAAAAATCGAGTCGTCAAAAATATGAAAACCAATTTGGGGGTCCACGATATTGAATCTCAACATACACTGATAGTATCAGTACTTATTTACTTACATTAAACTATCTTCTAATATACAGACTTAAACATTATTTATAAAAGTACCTATGTGAAGTAATAAATATATTATACAGGGCGTCCCACAGCCATTTGATTTTTTTTATGGGGTTATGTAAAAGATTTAGTTTACAGGAACCGGTACAACAGTGTGCAGGAGTTACAAAATGAACTTAGACGTATTATTTTAAACATCCACCATGCAAAAATAAGTAAATCGACAGGGAGAGAAATTGTCAAAAGAGTGAGACTTTGTATACAACAGAACGGATCACATTTTGAGCATTTGATAATTTTTTTTTTTTAATAAAATGATAAATTTTATGATCTTAGTTTCATTTAATATGCTAGGTTATTTAGGAAAAAATAATGCTTACGAGTAGCCCTTTCAAACGCTATTATAAAATACATGTACTTTTTCTACCACATTTGGCGGGTTCGATTCCCGGTTGAGGTAGGCGATTTTCAAAAAATCTGTGAATGCAGTTCTACTTATTAATAAAAATAAAACGATGTCTTCTTTTAGTAAAATATCCTACGTTCAATGTTTAATATACTTTCCCTCCGTGTGGCATGGCCGTGGGACGCCCTGTATATGTTTATAAAACTTTGCAAATTGTAGGATGTAGGCAGTCAATATAGTAGGTAAGTAGGGGGTCTACTCAAAACCGAAAAACATTACAAAGGGCTACGTCATAAAATAGTTTGAGAACCTTTGATATAGCCTAAGCTCCGGAGAGTATATAGCCCGCTAATAGGTAATTTGCCACCCTTTTTAAAGTCTGCAAATTTTTCACCCTGTCTTACCCATGAGTCTTTACAAGGTCCAAATACGTTGCCATATAGAATACTGGATTCTATAGACAGTGAGTAGTCTATAGACGAGTGAGTAGTAAGTAGTCTATAGACGACTGAGTGGTTGATTAGTGATGAATGCCTAGTATTCAAGAAGTTATAGAGCCGTACGAAGTAGTAAGGGTTATTGATGGTTGATATTCCACTTATTCGCACCAGACTATTCGCGTCCAAATTTATAATGTCAACAGAAAAATTCTGGACTGATTTTTCTGCGTCTGTTTCTGACTAAATGTTTCTAGCTAGGCAATTGTGAGTAGATATTATTTCTGTTTACGTATCCCAACCTTGAGCTACATCTTCGCCTTCCACCAGCTGATATTCAGGACGAATGCGCTCAAATTCATATTTAAAAAAAAAATATGAAAATTTCGGCGCCCCCAAATAAACCGAGGTGATAAAAGCCATCTGTGGCTAACGTTATGTATCCATAAAAATGCTTTCATCGAGTTTCATCGAGTTGGAGTTTCATCGAACCCAGTTCTTACGCGAGTTTTTACGCGAGTTCAATTCACACTTGACCTTTTATTAAGACATGTAATGAAGTCAACAGATATTAAAATAACAAATAACATAAAGAGGAATGTCTTAGAATTATAAACGTAAATCAGCTCAAATCAAAAAGTAATCTGCTTTCTATAATATTGTTAATTCGTATTAAAAATAAATCCATACGAATTTTGCGATCTAAAAAAAAACAAGTAGAACTTCAGATCTATTTCATTATTACCAATTAAAGCATTCCATATCAATAATGTAATTAAAAAGTTGCCAGTATTAAAATTAAATGCTACAAGAATGGTAGGTACCTCGTGTGAGGACGATATCAGAAAAAAATCGTATTTAGGAAACAGTTTTTTTTCTATTTTATAAATGAGTTGTGTAATTCAAGAATAACAATAAATTGCAATTAGAATTTTACTGAGAGCCAATTAAAAAAATAATGAGACAAAATGTACGAAGGCAAAATAGTACTACTGAAGAACTACTGGCAACAGGCAGCGGAACGAGGCACGACAGTTGGAAGACTCTAACGTTATAGAGAACTAATGATTACTTAATCTGTGGCATTATACATCTGGCTTATGATTAACATTAATCAAATTCATTTTACTTCCCATTAATTCACAGTTTAATAAATAGCGACACGGCGAAAGCTTTTGCAAACTATACTGAGTAAAGCAAATGAAAATATAATTTTCAAATGCCCAATGTTCCATGAATATGAAAATCGCTTCCAATAAATACAATAAGACTATTATTTCGCACAAATTCACAGCGCACGTGGAAATGTGCGAATCATTGTGATTGATTTTACGATTGGATACACAGCTCTGTGCAAGCATTCCCATAATGCTCTGGGTACGTAACTTCCTATTGTTCTTTCAGAAATTTCGGAAATATTGTATAATATTATTTTATTTATTTAGCAAGTAAGCAGACTTGCGAGAGAACTGAAGGGTAATCTAAATATGCGTGTATAAAACATATTATATATAACATATTTTATAAAACACATATACCAATATACTTATACTAATATATATAAAAACAACAATATGGATAAAAACGTACAGACATAACAATAACATAAATAATACCATAAATAAGATCAACTAATTTATTCAAAACACATTAAAATAACAACAGTTTATTTCTTTTCTCTAAGTAGACTTTGGAATTCAAACTTTATAATTTTTGAAGGCGTAGGTATATTGTCAGACATATACAAAGTATGTAAATTTTTATGGTATAATTCAATTCGAGAATCCTATGACTAATGCTTAGAAAATATTTGAAAATTTTAATCTAGCTATTGAATAAATAATAAATCTTTATCATATCGAAGTTATACGTAGAAACGTTCGGATTATTCATGGATAATTTTTGCAACTAACGCAAAGGTTCCATTAAATTTGATTAAATTTTAATTAAATAATGTAATGAAACTCAATCGCAAAAATCTAAAAATTCGATACGTGTAGGTATAACGTAAATCTAAAAATAAAACTGCAGATGACTTGGCTGTATATACGTATCCTTTGCTTATTTGATGACATTCTCTTTTATTATTAAATGTTGGCATCTATTCTATTTGTCAGTGGAAACGAACAGACTAATGGCCGTTTTCACCAACCTTGCCTTAGCTTAGGTGACTCCTAAGTGACATGCTGTCACTTTTTATATAACTTAAAAGAGTGAGACAGCATGTCTCTTAGGAGTCACCTAAGTTAAGACAAGGTTGGTGAAAACGGCCATAAGTCTTTCTTTAAGGACACAAGTAGAGTCACTTAGAATTAGTCTGTTCGTTCTGTCCACGCGCTCAAGGAATCTGTTCTGTCCCACCCCAAAATATTGTCCGTTTACGCGTGGATTTTCGAATACTAGTTTACGTACCGGGTTTTATTTTTTTTTCATTTACATGTGCTATAGATTTTAACATTGTACCCGTAATAAATTCTCGCAATTCTTCCCGTAATAAATAAAAAAAGAAGTTAATAACGGTAATATTTCATGTACCGATCATCACTAAGTGCTATTAAAAATCTGTTTATAGTGCAGTGTTGCTTTCCCCTACTGACAATGTCAAAATACTACTGTGTTCGCGCTTGTGCATCGCCACAACATAATCTGAGACAGTCTCGATTCACACTTGTTGCTCTTGTATGTTGTTTATTGTAAATACTGTCTATTTGTTGAAATCTGTGCAAAATTTCATGCATTATGTATCTGTGCATAGTTTTTGTCAATACACGTGGTTTCTATCTCTCAATCATTATAAGAACTCATGGAAGTTTCGCCCGAATGGAGTTTTCAATTGAAAATGTTTAGTAAAATAACTGAATTTTCAATGTTAATTGTGTTGTCAACAGTATCAATACTTTCTAGAAATAACGGCTTAATTATTTAAAGCAATGGAATACTAGCGGGACTTTTATAACTTGCACTCTTCCCGACTGACTGAATACTGATCCCAAACAAGTCATATCTAATTATTACACCTTTTAAAATCAAATGTGCAACTGTGTTCCGCCACGTGGCTCACTGTGCTGCCATCCATCCTCGACCAAGTAATCTAATCATTACACCTTTAAAAATCTAATGTGTGACTCTTCCCCCACGTGGCTCACTGTGCTGCCATCTATTGGATAATATCACAAAAAATAAAAGACAGTCAAATCCGCAATCTATCATCATGGCTTAACCTCAAGGATGAGAAGTAGAATTGCATATTTACATTACAATGACTGCGTATAATAAATAAGGTTTTAATAATTGTTTAATTTGACGTTTGCATTTCATAGTTGATCTTTCCCATTGGGGTCATACACAAAACGCAGTCAGTCAATAAAATTAAAATAAAAAGTTCTGAAAATGTTTCGAAGTCTTATTTATTTATTAAAAACTAACAAAATTAATAAGAAAAAAATGAGAAACAATATCGTTTTTGGGAATAATAGTAATTATAGAACTTTAATTATTTTTCCTGCTCACAGAAGTGACAGGTATGCCACAGAAGAGATCAATATTAATGTTAAACATAAAAAATCACTGTTAAATATGATTTAATCAGCCTTTTTTCTTTGATTCGGTATGATTCGAGACACGCATTCTAATCATATTATTTTCACGTCATTTAAGCACATTCAAGCATTCATAGACGTAGGTATAATTCTATAATTAGTTTGTTTGTCCATAATTAGTTTAATTTAATTTAAATTATTTATCTCGATATCCTTTAACAACATAAAATTATACATTTTAAAAATCAACTTTGTTACTAAAAAATATAAAAAACATAATTAAACATTAAAAATCACTGTATCAACAAAAAATAAAGTCCACAAAAGAATAAATATTGTTGTTGGACATATTTGTTTAAAAAATGTCTTCATCGCTCTCCTCACAGCCCACAGTCGGTGGTTTAGATATTTTAGGAGGTGAATTTTCTTCATCACTGTCATCAAAGAATGCTAAACGTTTTTTAGACTTCTTAGGTGGTGAGTTATTATTTTCACTGTCATCAAAAATCGCTAGACGTGGTTTGCTTAAGTGAGGAGGTGGTGAGTTGTCACTATCACTAACGAATACGTTAACTGACCTTAGTTTATCTGATGTCGCAGAAGCGGAATCATCTGAGTAAAAATCTTCAAAATTACCCCTTTTCCTTGGTGTCAGTGGCTGACGTACACTTAAAATGGAATTTGGGGATGGTGTTTCTCTAAAAGAAAACGGTGTTCCCGGTCCAGTGTGAGTCGATGCTGATGCAGTTCCTGGAGAAGAAGCTACTACACTTTGCGTACTGGCTTCTGATGTTGACCTTGATAAAGGTCTTGGTAGCTGTATGATTTGCACTGGAATTAAACCGATTTCGAAATGAGTACATTTTGTATCAGCGGCGCAAACCATACAACTCAGTCTTCTTGCGTGGAGTATGTTTGGCTCACGGTTGCTCCAACTGATTTGGTGAATTTTAAAAGTCCCTTTGAACGGGGGAACTCTAATTGCATCTACTATATTTTGTATCGCAGGTACATGCGAATTATCAATCGGTATAACTGTAATGCCTGTACAATTAGCTTTTACGCAGTCAACGAAAGTGTTAAGATCAATTACGTCTCTTCCATTTGCAACAGCTCTGTCACAGGTTCTCTTAAGGCAGCCGCCAACACCATCGGGTGCCCCTTTTCCGTGGCTCTTTTTCCGAAAAATGCCATGTAATGGTTTCCGTATTACAAATTTTACTTATATAGTTCACTATCATTTGGAACATAGTTTTATTTCGGTATTGGGTTGTAGGTCCATCGCTCAATATGTGTAAATTTTTTAAATCTGGGTTGACTAGTTTTATATGTTCTATTACAGGTTTTAAATGAGCACAAATAAGTACGGGATCATGTCTTAAATTTTGAGAAACTGTGCAGATACATGTAGATTTTATCACACTTTGTGATTGTTGATAATCTTTGGAATAGTAAACACAAGTATGTAAGGACAGCTGCCCTTAGACCCGCCGAAATGAGCAGATTGAATTTCTGCCCCATATTTACATCCATAATTTTCGGAGAAATCAATGTGCAATAGGCCATCTGTGGATGTAATATTTTGCTTGATTAAATTAACTGCTCTAAACTGATTGTATTGGTTTGCAAGGTGCTGCATAAATGTATTTAGGTTTGTTTTTAAAATATTGATAAGCAATCGATGTGATGTTTTGACTTTTTCCTTTATAGTTTTCTTGACTTGTTTTTCTTCACCTTTAATAGTCACTGTAATATTTTTAGTGACCCATCTTTCATAACATATTGTATCACTGCCGTTAATGACATTGAAATTTACCTTTTTATCCATTGTGAACATTTTCGTTCTAGACAAGCGACATTAGGCTCATTACTGCAGCAAAGGGACTTTGCAAGGAGAGAAGCTTTAGAATAAGACAAAATTTTTGCGTTGTGCAAAGCATAAACAATATAATCATTATTGGTGCATACTGAACATAAGCAGGTGTTTTCTTAATGCGGCTGTGGGGAATATGACCCAAAAAGGACGATGACGCCGGAAAGTCTCATATGAAACCTTTAACCCGGACTTGTTAATAAATATCTTATGTAGATTTAATAACGTATCGTTTAAAAGCCGTATTTGTTTTTTTACTTTTCGACGGGTAATAGTTTCTTTTTTGCCTGCAGTCAATCTACTGTTCTCATCGTCCAGTAAAAAACTATGTATCTTTTCTTTTATGCTGACTTGATCAGTCGTTCTTTGGACTTTATTTTTTTTCAGTCTTAATATTTGCATTCGATATTTAGCAAGTCTTCTTTCTAAAAGCTGTAATTTCATAGTTAAAAACTCGTTCTTTGCCTTCAATCGACGCCTATTTCGAGCGCTTACAGCTTTTCCACATGCGATTCTTGAAAAACTCGAACTTGGGCTTGAAGGTGGTGTATCATTAAGTATTTTGTCGGTTCGTTTTTTGATTTTCTCTTTCTCTCGCCTGAGTTTTGATTTTTCACGCCACATTTTTCTCATTTGGCGTTGCTGTCTGGGCGTGAAGTCTTTAATAGTCTTAATCAATCCGTCTTGTTTTTTACGCTGATATCGCTCCTATCTTTCCTACGTCTCTCTTCTAGAGAAGCAACGTCTAATTTAGCTCGAGCCCTACGCATACTCAATTTTTTTTGCTCTCGTCGGCGTTTCTTCTTCTCTTCATCACTTAGATTTGACCTAGACCTACTTGATCGAGGCATTTTACCTAAAACAAACATAGTACCCTAAATATTAAATTTTATCTTTGAGGAATGAATGGGATAGGTATATCAGCGGTAGAGACTTTGTTTTAATATTTTGGGAACCTACTAATCAAATTACATTTAATAAAAAATAAGCCCTAAAACCTTGTCTAATAGTGAATTTATAGTGAACATAAACTCTTCTGTGGACATTTGTATCTCTCTGTGGTCATATGAAACCACAGAAAAGATGTCCACAGAAAATACAATTAGAGTAAACTGAGCAATGGCGTTTTTATATATTTGAGGTTAGAATACAAGTAAATGTAAAATTAGAAAATACTCCTTGAATGGTATTACGGATATTTATTTAATAAATATTAATTAGTATACTTACCAAGTAATACTAGGAACAGGAAAGTAGCACTGATCTATTACACAACTAATGAAATTAATATTTAAAATTCAATTAATTAGCTCCTGTACACAGTCTCCATTTAGCCGAAGCAGGCAAGTGGCCGATATTCAGTGCTACCAATATAAAAATATTTCATGTTTGGTAGTTATGTTACAAAAATAAAAAGCTTGAATTTTTAGGTCCACAGAGAAGATGCAAAGTGGTATAACCGAATGTTTATTTGAATTTTTTTACAATATATTGCGGTAATAATTTTTGACGTGATAAAATAATGTGTGACGTGTGACGTGATAAGTAATTTTACCTGTTTAAACAAAGCAATATTCCTTTATATATTAGCATTGCTTATCTGAACAGTCCACAGAAGGGGACATTCAAACATAAATACATGCAAAAATATAAAAAAATAAAATAATTTGACTGTTTGAGTCTACTATTTTAAAAAATGCTTTAGTGTTTGAATATTTTTTAAATTAAAAGGATCATTTATAGTTTATTTTTATAGCTACTGTACATGAACATGCGTATATGTATGACCCATTGTTGAAGTACTAGATCCAAAAAATATACAGTCGAATTGAGAACACTCTTTTTTTTGAAGTCGGTTAAAAAAGACATTCTCTTTTCCGATGTTTCAATAAATTGTTTCCTGCAAAACCAATTGTCCTGTCCATCACTAACATGTTGCACATGACAAAGTCAATGGTGTTGTTGTTTTTCAATTACTTTTGTTTAACTTGCAACATGTGTGTGTTTGTTTTAGTCAAACCATCCAGTTGAGGACAAATACCTTAAAATACAACTGTATTTATAACAGATTATAACCATATGCATACTTACTCCATTCGTTTCATTTCGCTATTCATGAGGAAATTATCTAGACTTATCTCCTAACAACTTACTGATATTGTTGTCTCATATGTTTTATGTTTCACAATAATTTATGTCGATTTCAAAAATAAACCTAACTGAATGCGTAAACTTTTATGTAACAATAATTTATTTTATATCCGTGAACCCATTGAAATAATAGTCTATTTAAGTAATTATAAAACTTTTACTCAATAATAATTTCTCAAAATAAATGTTATGTTACATTATTTATATTAAATTAGACTTTAGATGTAAGCACTAAATATATAAACATATTAATAGTTATATTTTCTCTAAGAATTCAGACATTTTGTTTTGTTTCGTAAGCGGTCGCAATTTTTTTACATATTTACCTTTTATATATAAATAAGTTATTGTTTCAATCAAACGTTTGTCTCTAACAAATACTATGATCCGCATTTTAATGCTTTGACAGTTTTAAGCAGAGGTTCGCAAACTTATTTGGCCTACCACCCACATTACAAATCATCAAATCAATCAAAAACTTAAAACTTTCCACAACTTGGTGGAATTGGGCTTTAAAAGGCAAATTTTGAAAACGAAGTCTCATTTTAGTTTATTATTTTTTTTTTTCTAAAACATTTCCTCAATTGTTTATTTCTCTAAAAACAGATACTTAGTTGTTATTAGAAGATTATGGTAATATTTCTCCAAGAACAAGTACTTAGTTCTTAAAGCGTATATTTAAAGATTAAGGTAATGTTTCTCCAAGAACAAGTACGTAGTTCTTAAGGTGTGTATTTGAAGTTTTAGGTAATATTTCTCCAAGAACAAGTACTTAGTTCTTAAAACGTGTATTACAAAATTAAGGTAATGTTTCTCCAAGAACAAGTACTTAGTTCTTACAACGTGTATTAGAAGATTAAGGTAATGTTTCTCCAAGAACAAGTACTTAGTTCTTACAACGTGTATTAGAAGATTAAGGTAATGTTTCTCCAAGAACAAGTACTTAGTTCTAAAGCGTGTATTAGAAGATTAAGGTAATATTTTCCTGGAGCTTGAAAAAGTCTTATACAAGACAAAACTAAATCACACCATCTATGAGCAAATTTCTGACACAACAAAGCGGAATACAATTTCCGCGTGAAATATGAAGGAAAGCACAAGTAGTGTAACGAACGAACAATCGAACCGCTCCCACGAACTACTGTATGTATAGTTCATTAAATCAACAAATTATGTGTCAAAATTTTCGAGCGTGCCGCGCGAATGCGAACGTTCGGGAAGAGGGGTGGGCTTTAATAAAATAAAACGAGAATATTATCGAATGGTACCCGTCGGGGTAATGTGCCGTGCGGAGGGTGACGCACAGGAATGGCATGGAGTCGATGCTTCGATTTACAGAATTTAATTTTATAATTTTTAAAAATGTTCTAATTTGATTTTATATGCATAGCATATGTGTGTATATTGCACTAGCATATCGTAATGTAGGCATTTAAATTCGGCCAATTGGTGTATTTTGATTCAGTTGTATAATAATAGCAAGAAAGTGAAATCATCATTCTTTGCTCTACCATTTCCTTTCGTTCCAAAATTGCAGATTTGATGCGACTCCCACGAGAAGTACATACTTATATGCGACTATAACTGATTACTATCAGGTAAGAAGGGTTCTTATTTGTCAATATACGACCAAATTACGACAAAGAAAAATTGCAAACGCAAAGGGGTTATTTACAGTTGGATGTTTTTGTTTTTTTTATGAGTTAAAATTTTAACTTTCTTGAAATATTGTTATTTGATTTGTTTAATTTACAATTTCTAATTATGCAGCGATCAACTTTTAAAAAAAACAGTTGTGGTAGCACAGACTATCTGTTTGAAGTCACGGGTGTCTTAACTGAAAGAAACTCATTGGGATTACGCCTCTTTCGGCATTCACGACTATTGTGTCCAATTTCAAATAAAAAACCCGCTGTGTTTGACATAACGAGTTATAGACAGTTGATGGTGAGACTTCTAGTACGGACAACCTAGCGACAACATTGTATTAGCTTGATCAAAAAAGAAATACCAATAATTGAAGAAATTGTATTTATATTTTACCTAGCTGGTACACGCGACTTCGTCTGCGCAGTATTAGTATTTTCAGTAGCTTATATCATCGTGGCGTATATCTTTATAAATTGTAGCCTATGTTATTATGATGATTCTGATTTGTTTTTTTTTTGATAGGATAGGGCAGCAAACGAGCAAACGGATCACCTGATGGTAAGCGACAACCGTTGCCCATAGACACCCGCAACACCAGAGGAGTCACAGATGCGTTGCCGGCCTTTTAAAAGGGAATAAGGGGGGAAGGGGGGGTTGGCCCTCCGGTACCCTCACTCACTCGGCGAAACACAGAGCAAGCGCTATTTCACGCCGGTTTTCTTTGAGGCCGTGCTATCATCACTTCGATCGAGCCGGCCGGCTCTCCCACGGTAGAGCATGTCATTAAAATCTATTTAGTAGTTTTTATGTATAAGAGTATCAAACATCTAAACTTAAACATTTTCGCGTATATAATATTAGTAAGGAAGTATTCCCCACGATCCCGGGGAACCTCGGAGTGTGTCACAGAACCTAGCACTGCGGTATAGTAATTACAGTTTTACGCATGCTTCGCTCTGCCGTCTCCACTGCTTTCCGTACTCCGCCACAAAAATCCTAATGTTGCGCCTATAAATCTGTATTCTTCGTCAATACTCCACACAAATTTCATTGAGTCGCAATCGAATCGAGACCGCATTGTGGTCCCGGGCCCGCGGTCCGCTCGTGGACAATGCGCTCTATGGGCCGTTAACAAACCGTTTTGACTCTTTGACACGTCTTCTCAATTTATGCCCCTTTAAGCCGAGTGCTACGACTTATTTACTAGTTTAATGTTTATTTAGCTTTCGTGGTAAGGGAGTTTGTGTAGAGCGCGATATGTAGGTTTAGTGATGTTATATTACTACTAGGATTGGTAAGCTTAAGTGGCAATAGGCCGGCCACATAGCACGAAGATTGGACGGTCGATGGGGCAAAAAGGTTCTTGAGTGGAGACTACGTACCACAAAACGCAGTGTGGGACGGCCACCTACCAGATGGACCGACGACCTAATGAAAATCGCTGGGTCTCGTTGGATGCAAGTGGCAATGTACCGGTCGCACTGGAAATTGACTGGAGAGGCCTATGTTCAGCAGTGGACGGCGATAGGCTGAGATGATGATGATGATGATATCATCATCTATCATCAATATTACTCCTATTGTAATATACTATTAGTTTTATGAAATTCAGTTTACCCTGACTTCGGTTACCTCGTGTAATTACGTACGTAAGTAGGCTTTACCAATTTTTTTCAAAGAATCGTTTTAAGCCGTTTGGGATGACGCGCTGTTAGTATGCTGCTGATTTTAACTGGACAGATAAAATAATGAAGTTATTGATAGCGGAAGCATTAAATTCACACTTGTAATAATAATTTCTGTAATTCCTTCAGATTAGAATTTCAGGAAATTACTGATTTTACAACATAATTAATTCGGCACGTTTATGCTACAGATTACAAAGTAATTGATTTATAAATCAATTCTCTTTCTACGTACGTCTTTGTACGTATAATATTAAACAGTCAATATTAAAATAACCTGAGTATTAGTTTTTTTTTGTAATCAGCACTCTAACCACAAAAATTCGATATATCGTTGACGTTGTCGTTATCACACACAGCCAAATTAGAGTGAAATAAGTATCGATATTAACGACCATTTACTATAATTGTGATTATAAAATACCTTACGTTTTCCGAAGTAAGCGTTAAAAAAAAAACCTTACCATAATTTATGGATATTATTAACCACTATTCTGTAAGCCCCTCTCTTGTGGAGGACTCAGGGCAGTAATCCCGTCTGCTGCCTCTTTTAAATCCGGCCCTGGATAGAAGCGATTTGTCTATTGCATAAGGGCAATATCATACAAATTATTGAGCTCTGGCGTCGATCCCTTCAACAACATAAAATTACCTCCTGTCATAGTCATTCCAGAAAATATTGTGTTTCTTCCTCAGTAAAGTACATGGCACAGTTTATATGGCAGTTTGGCGAGCGGCGATCGACTCGAGGTTTTCGAAGTTAATGACAAAGATCGCCGCTAGGGGGCTCTGAAGTTTTGATTAAAAAATCCTGGTTTTCTGCAGAATGACCTGAAACTCGGATATGTTGTTCTCCTTGACGAGCTGATATTTCCTGTGAGACTTTCAGCAAATCTGCAATCCTCACAAAAATCATAGCGTACGTTGTCAACATTTGACATAAAAAGAAAAGTCTTCATACTACAAATTTAGGCTATATCATTCATCATTAAGGTCCTTTGTCCCCTAGCTGGGGCAGAAGGCGTCCACAGCGAGTCTCCATCCCGCACGTCTATGTAGTACTATTTATTTATTATTACAAAATAGGCAGTGGCCTATCTAACCCTTCACCCAGGACTCATTCATAAATCTACTAGCTGACCCGGCGAACTTCGTACCGCCTTAGCGTAGCTTTGATGCACTACTTTATTTTGTATAGTTGACCTAATGCTCTTTTAATATAGTCTATGGCTGTGAATGACGTTGACATTCGTATAAAAAAAAAATTGACATTCGTAACGCGCGTTTTTTAAAATATACAAAATTAAATGTATACTTTTCAATATTTCTGAGAGATTTTTTAATATTTTTTTCCGTAAGAACCATCCTTGGACTTCCACAAACATTAAAAAAAAAGAATTATCGAAATCGGTTCAGCCGTTCACACGTGATGCCGTGACAACGCGAAACGGGTTTCATTTTTATATATATAGATACATTGAAATAGGTAAGACGGAGATACCCAAACCGACGACCCTGGTATGGAGTCTCCCTCGGTCTTAATAAATAAATAAATAATTCTTAGAGCCATCAATTGGGCTAGTTCAAAGTTCACTCTAGGAATTATGGGATCAACGGTAACCTCAACTAAGGCACAATTTAGGCACATCTACCCTATCTCTCAGAGATAGCGACACCTTGAAACCGGAGGTCACCTACCATATCAACATCATCTACCAAAGCTGCACAGCTTACAATAGGTCGCCCTACGCTAGGATTTTTATCCTCTATCGTCGTTTCAAAAAAACATTTTGTAGTAGATTAACCCATTTGTGGCCAAACAAAAATGACAAGAATAAATTTAGAAATTTATTTATTTATTCATAGTTGGGAATACAAGTAAGTGAAGAAAAGACAAAAAAAATATATTATATTGAAATTATAAGGGTGTACCCAAATTGGCACACTAGTCACTTACGAGTGAAATTGTGTATGCATTATTTCTCAATGCAAAGTGTCTTTTTGCTTTTTTTACAAGCCCATCGGGTCCTATTATGACAGATAACACAACGAACACGCTTTAGAAGCTTTTCTGGAACATGGTTGGCACAATTTCAGTTGTAACCCCTCGATGTTGGATGATGAAGGGCGAGCAACATGGTCATGAGATGACTGTCCAAGATAAAATCTAGCTATACTTGGACGAAATAATAACTAATCCATTGTATCTTCTTTAGACTGAACATTTAAGTACCACGCCTTTGATATGGTCATATCAATCATGTATGTGAAGAGAACCCACCACCATTTTTTGCCACGTATCCCAATTCTATACAACGATATTGATTGGTCCATTTCATCTACACCACTCATGCCTTTACTGTATTTTTGGAACAAGTGGGGAATATTAATATCACTCTCTTGTTTTGACGTGTCAACGTCTATTAAATTGGTACGGCGTGGAGTCATTCTCGAAAACACCGTAACGGCCGAATCTGACGCCACACGGAGTCCACGAACGGCGTAACGGCCGATCTGACGCCACACGGCAACGTAATAAAAATATAAATGTTATACATTACTTTATTTTAAATAATTTCATTGCACCCAGAAAAAAATTTTGTTATTCAATTAACATACTAAATTTGGGAAGAAATATCTTTGTATTTTTTACGAAAACTAATTTTGGCAGTCCTCTCTTGACATAAATCTGACTCTACTTTGAAAAAATAGGCGAAACTCTGAAAGTATAAGGGATATATGGATATGTCGCAGTCATCTGGTTGAATCTGCTATTTGATTGTACCACTAGCGCGTTCATTGAATGACGACATTTAATTGAATGACTAGGCTGAACGTTGATTGAACAAACGTCCTAGTCCAACTAGTTAGCGGATTTTAATCACGATCTTTTTCGGACGTTTGTATCGTACGTCATCTACTTTTCATCACCGGCAATAAACCACTTCAAACCCGGTTTCATTACGTCTAAATAAGGAACCGAAAATCAGCACACGATTTATTTGATTTTTTTGACGTGACAACGTCTATTAAATTGGTACGGCGTGGAGTCATTCTCGAAAACACCGCAACGGCCGAATCTGACGCCACACGGAGCCACGCACATTACTCATAATAATTAATTTATGTATAACTTCAGAAGCAGAAAATTTAAACAAACTATTAAATAAAAAATATAAATGTTATACATTACTTTATTTTAAATAATTTCATTGCACCCAGAAAAAAATACCATGTAATAGACGTTGTCAGGTTCAAATATCGGCAGTAGACAGAGTTCTACAGACAACCAATTTTTTTTTTCTGGACACCATCTCTTCACAGTCCCTATTGGTTGAAATAAATTATGTATGATATTGTAGAGAGGGCTAAAAAGGAGGGGTGGAGGTGCCGTTCGCGCTTGGAAAAAGAAAAACAATCAAATGTGGCTGGATATACCGTAACCCCCTTTCCTCTAACATTACAAAAAGAAAACGTATGCATAAGGCAACCTTATTCATGCCATTGCATAAATCGGAGGAAGAGGAGTCTGCGGGTACCGATGATGACCTTCACAGCATGCCAGATATTTCTACTTCTACATTCCAAAATGAAAAAGAATTAGAATTAATTAATGAAATAAATCAACTAAAACTAGAACTGCAGATAGCACATAACGAAGTCGAAAACTTAATAAAAGAAAATGGTGACCTTAAAAAACAAATTAGCGAAAAAGATAAACTAACTGTCAAATGGAAAAAGCTTTTCACTGAATCGATAAATACTCCAAAAAAACGAAACTCTATTGCAAACCAGGAAACTTCAGAAAAAAAATCTACAAGAAAATTTATAAGCCAAACACTAGATTTAAACAATTGTAGCATAGAAGAGGAAAAAAATATTAATTTAACGCCAAAACATAAGGCAAATGTAAAATCGGGATTAAATCAAGGAACAAAAATGTGTTCAAATGAAAATCAAAACCCAAGTAAAAATAAAGTGGTAATTTTTTCTGATAGTGTGGGTAAAGGCATTGCGGGAAAACTAATAGAAAAAACAGATAGCCGAGTGATTAACACGTGCAAACCAGATGCAGGATTTAATAAAATACTGGAAAATTGTAAGAATATAATCAATTATTTGAACAGAAGCGATACAGTGGCATTACTGATAACGAAATATGAGAATAATATATATTATCAAAAACAAAAATACCTTCAACTTTTGAACGGAATAATTAGCGAAAAGAACAGGAAATTTAATGTAATAGTGACAGGTCTGCGTTACAATGGCACACATAACGAAGACATCTACAATATAAACATACAAATAGCAAACATGGCGAAAGCTAATGAAAAAGTCAAGTTTATAGACCCAAATGTAACATATGAAAATATAAAAAATTATATAAAAATGAAAACTTACATCATAGAAAATGTTATTGCAAATATCAACAATAAGTTTTATGGAACATCTAATCTACGATTCATAAACTACCAAGAACTATCTTCCAATACAAAAAACAAAAATTCGAATTTTCAAGTAATACAAAAGCTAACTCAAAAACAATAGTTCTACACTCTAATGTTCGAAGTATACATAGAAAATACCTACAAATTGAAAGTTTAGCAAATGAACAAAATTGTGACGTGCTGTGCCTGACGGAGACATGGGGAAAAAACTGCCAGGTAGAAGCAATGACAATTGAAAATTATACACTAGCAGCTTATTTTAATAGAGTATTTTTTGAACACGGCGGAACGGCAATTTATGTTAGAAACGGTTTAGATTATAAGGTTAGAAATGATTTAAACAAACTTTCTTTCGAAACGAATTGTGAATTAGCGGCAATAGAAATCAAACCTTCAAAAACTGTCATTGTTGCATTATATAGACCTGATTATGATCTGAGTTTGTTTTTTGAAATATTAGCAAAACTGTTAAGTAAAATTTGTAACGAGGGTAAGCAGCTTATTATCGCAGGAGATTTGAATTTGAATATTTTAAAAGTAGACAGAAATATAAATAAACTCGATAGAATACTAAAAAATTTCGATTGTAAATGGTTAATAAATGAACCTACTAGAACTGAAACAAACAAGAATAATGTAACTAGTTCAACTTGTATTGATAATTTCATTGTTAATTTTAATGACTGTGAAGCCTCAGTGCTTACACATAAACTCTCGGACCATAATGTAATAAAATTAGAACTATTTAATGAAAAATTATCATATAATAATAATAAGGTATATGAAACTAGAATTTTTTCAAAAAGTAACCAAAACTTTTTTAACCATATGTTTAACAACGAATACGCTAAAATTAAATTAGAAATTCATTTGGCAAAAGATGCTAATACAAGAATGAAGATTTTACAGGATGCATTGAACTATTTTTATAACATTGCTTTTAAAAAAGTAAAAAAACAAGTAAAAAACAAACGAATATCTTGGACCACATTAGGCATTGAAACAAGTAAAAATAATTTAAGTAAATTAGAAATACTACAAAAACATTATCCAAATCAGATAACGAAACTGAGAATTAACAAATATAGAAAAGTATTACATAATATCATGATAACGGCCAAGAAACTACAATACAGAGACAGAATAAATAAATCAAAAAATAAAATAACTGAATCGTGGAAAATTATCAATGAACAGGTAGGACAAAACAAGCGCGTGTATAGTAAATCTAAAATTGAAAGTATTAAAAATGAAGCAGGGGAACTTGTCACAAATAATGAAAAAATAGCGAATACATTTAATGATTTTTTTCGGACCATTGCTGAAAATATAACCAGTAATTTAGATATTAAAGCAGAAAATTGCAAAAAATATTTAAATGAATTAAATAAACCGGACACATCTATTGTGTTTCATCCTATGGATATAAAAGAATTTGAAAAAATTGTTAACAACATAAAACATAAATCTACTTTAGATATTTACGATATGAGCACCAAAACATTAAAACATTTTATATTAAATAACAAAAATATATTCGATTTATTGTATATAGTTATAAATTCATGTTTAATGGAAGGTATATTCCCCGATGTGCTTAAATCTTCCAGAGTATTACCACTTTTTAAAAAAGGAGATGCTTCAGAGGTCTCTAATTATAGACCAGTTAGTATATTACCCACAATATCAAAAATACTAGAGGCAGTCATAAAATCTAGAATCATCGGTTACTTTGAAAGCAACAATTTATTCACGATGACACAGTTTGGTTTTAGGAAGGGTCGATCAACTGAAATGGCAATCAGAAAAGTAATTTATTTTATTCTTGACTCATTGGACACTTCAAATAAATGTGCTAGTATTTTTTGTGACCTTTCTAAAGCATTTGATTGCTTACGGCATGATATACTAATATTAAAACTACAATATTACGGCTTTAAAAATATTGAATTAAACATGATGAAGTCTTATTTAAGTAACCGAACTCAAATTGTATCTGTCAATAATGAAAATTCTCAAAGGGGAGCTGTGTCAATCGGGATACCACAAGGGTCCATTCTGGGCCCCGTTCTCTTTTTGATCTATATAAATGATCTTTGTAACATAATGCCAGACGAAGCTCACTTAAGTTTATTTGCTGATGATACACATATTGGGTTAAAAGACAAAAATAAAAGTAATTTAGATGTTAAAATAAAAAATGTAATGAATCTGTTGAAGGAATGGTTTGATGCAAATGGTATTGTTCTTAACTCAGATAAAAGTGTCGTTATGTATTTTCAATCAAGACTTGGCCTTTATGGTAATTCAACATCTCAAGAGAATTTATTTTTAGGATACACAATAGACAACACTATCAGTCACAAAGCCCACATTGAAAAAATATGTAAAAAAATTCAAGCGGTAACTATGCCTTATTTAAACTGAAACCACTATTAGATAAAAAATCATTAATATCTGTATATTATGCTTACATTCATTCCATTATACGATATTCTATTACTGTTTGGGGAAATGCTACGGAGGTCGACAAAGTTCTAAAGTGTCAAAAACGATCAATAAGGATAATTAATGGATTAAAGAAACGTAGTCCTGCTAGGGAACATTTTAAAACAGATAAAATTATGACTGTCGTTTCACTTTATATTTATAATAGTTTATTAGAAATTCACGAAGATAGGGATATATCAGAAAAACCCGATATATGTTTACCGTACAATTTGCGTATTAATGAAAAACGATTGCTTAAAAACAATGAAAGCCGTGTAGTTCCAAAAACCCGTTTGGCTAAAGTCCAAAAACAAGGGCGACATTCCAAAATATTAATGTTCAATAAATTGCCTAAAACCGTAATAGGTCTAAATTATAGCACATTTAAACAAAAAATTAAGATTTTTTTTGAAAATAATCCATTTTATTCATTAAAAGAATATATGTCTATGCAACTTGTGGAATCTTTGTTCTTGAAGGAAATGTAAATATTAATACTTGGTTGCACGTTTATTGTTGTCTCCTTTTATCGTTCAGTTGAATTAGAGTGGCTGAATTTAATGTGGTTGACTTGCCTGTAAAATATTTTACTGAATGGCTAATAAATATCTTTATCTTTATCTTTATAATTTGTAGTCATCGTGCAAATACTGTTGTCTTTCCAGCGAACCAAAAGAATCTCATTGTTTTTATCAAATCTATAGTAGAACGCAGCTCTGGATTTTTCCATCATCTTCGCATTTGGTAGTGGAGTATGCCAAAGAATACCTTGAGCTCAGCAATGGTGACGATAAAGTTATGTTGATTATTTTGGTTCGCGTACAATTGGCTCAAATCTACAATCATTGAAAGAACTTCTTCAAAGTCGAAGAACTTTTCAAATATTTGAGCTGCTTTAGCACCAGTCTTCTAACGTTCACTTTCATACTACTCTGGTTTAGTAATTGGTAATTCGATGTTAGATAAGTCTGAGAATAAGAAGGAGTACAACTTTCGCCAAGAAGGAACATTCAGCACTAACCGATTTTGTGCAATTGTAGGTACACTCATGGTAGTTTGAATATTAGGTCTAATACCAGCTCTCTTAGCTGCCAACGGTTCATCCTCACTGCTATCCTCAGAATCCGAAAGAGCACCAACATTATTAATAAATACCTCGATTTCTCCTGGAATATCGTTCGGCAATGTTGATGAAATTTGTCCATCATCAGAACCGTCTTCTTCGTCAGTAACAACAGAAGGTTCAGGTGGAAATATAGTCAAATCGTTCTCAAAACCGTTTTCACTATCTTCGAGGATTGTATTTACCGCTTCCTCTATACCACGGTAGTTGTTACTGACACTATAACGTCGTTGACGGTTCATCCTAATAATCTGCAAAAATATTTTTTTTAGGTGCTATAAAATAGTTAAAAATAAATGTCAAACGTTTTTAATGTGTATACAAGATAGTTTATTTATTGAATGTGAAGACCTATTATAATATTTATTGAATGTGAATAACTATTTACCATTATGTATTTAATGTGTAAAATATCATAATCATTATGTAAAGATGTAAAATATTATAGATATGTAAAGACCGTAGCAAGTGGAAAGACGCAATCTCTGCCTACCCCCATGGGAAAAAGGCGTGAGTGTATGTATGTACAAACAGTTACTTACCTCGACAGGTTCTTCAAAAGCAAAATTCGATCAGATTTTGCAATAAATCTAAAATATGTAACTAAATTGTTCAATATTACATCCAATCACCACACTTTCAACTATCCAATAATGTGAAAATTTACTATCATCAATACTTTTTTCATCTACCCTCAAAAATTAAGTGTTCCCAAAAAAGCACGGCGGTCAAGAATGGGTTGAGATAGGGTCTATACATAATAATTTTTATATCAGTGAAACACTTTAATGTCTATGGGTAACGAAGACAAAGCTTCCAATTTTATGACAAGGGCGTCGAGCCACCAATTCTCCAATAAAACTGTTACAAATGTTACATTTAAATGATTTTTTTAAATAAAACACTATTCTACTTCTCCTTATATGTCTACGGACCAAAGTTTCTAAGTTAGCGGTTTTACATACAAACTATCGGCATTTCTTTTAATCTAATGTCATTTAAGTTAATCTTTGTAACGAAATAATTGGGGCAACAGTGCGCTCTCTATTTTATATGCAAATTGCTAATTAAAATAAACCAAGCACAATGGATTCCCGACCATTGTGGCGACGGCTCAGCGACATGTCTAAACACAATAAATTTTATGGCCTGTTAATAAGCCGTTAGGATCGTTTCATGCGGTCTCCGGATTTATCGCTCTTTTTACTGCGTATTCTATTTTGATGACATTGTAGAATGATCTGTGCGAGGAAGAAAACATGTGGGAATATTGGTTCTCGTGTGTGCAAATATTTATGACCAATAAGTATTTTTTTTCCTTCCTTTTGTTACTTTTGACATACATATATAATACATATTTATATATGTTTAATCACAATCAATATTAGCTTTATTTAAATATAACTTTTTTGAATTGTCCAATTTTTTTTCCTACCGCCCATTTAGGACGTGTTTTTTAGTTGATAACAAGCATGGGCGCAAGAAATTTATCAGCTTCATCCAAAAGTAATAACAATATTTACCATGAATTATGTCGTTATCATACAACGTATATATGTGCTTAAAATTTATAATTTGTTCAATTTTACACTTTAGAATGTAATGTCTTCAAATCAACACCAAGCATTGGCATCATTTAAACAATCATTAACTTTGTAATAGCCCTAACTCATTAGCGTCTTTTTAACATGTGCCTTTAACTTATGAAAAGGCAACTCAGCCACATTATGTGAAATGCTGTTATAAAAATTTGTACATTTGCCCATAAACGAACCTCTAGGATTTTGTAGCCTTTTTTTTTTTTGTTCCCCTGAGGAAAATGCATTAAATTGCATACCCGGCTGTGGCGAGCCGGCGGTTATGTGGGGCTTTCCTCCCCAGAAGGGGGAGGCCTACCCACTAAAAACCTCAGGGATGGCCTTCCTCAGGCATGTTGGGAGCCCCCGGGAACATCAAGCTACTTTCGGGATACCCCAGCCTCCGCTCCCCTGCCTAGAGAGGAGCCCTCCTCGGGGGAGGCTACACTACGTCCCCAGGTCTCCTCCACTGACGACGCCCCCCGGCCACGGAAGGGGCGTGGTCCATCCCGGGTCGCCGTAGCAGTCGCGACTTCCTCGCGCCCGCCGGCGACCCGCGGCGGCGCCGCGCCGACTGATTATATATATATATATTTATATTCACGACTAATTTTGATAGTCTATGATATAGAGAGCTTCTGATGGGTTGATAATACCTAAGCTCCAAGCTTACAAGCTTCCCGTCCTAATAATATTAGTAACACTGATTGTATTAACAATAAAAAACATTTTTTTATAATTTTTTATATAGTATAAATATAATAATATTATTGTAAATCTAGTCTCTTATTTCAGCGAAGTCAATGTTCAGGTGATAAATCGTATAGTCTTTTGGAATTGTTTATTTTAAAATTTATTTAAAATATATATTATTAATTGACATAGAGCCTACACTCACTATTTAAGCATTTAAGCACTTTGTAGTTCCTAAATTCAATAGAAACGAAATAGTCTTAATTATGCGGAGTGTAAATAAATCAGATTATTTACTGTTCAAATAATAATTCTTAAAATCATCTAGGATTGAATAAATTATAACTAATATGTATTAATTCTCATTTGAGTACATAGAATAAGTTTTAAAAATGATGATCTTTTTTATATATGTCCGCCGTCGATCGTCGATTGTCTACGATCCATCGTAGTTCTTCTATTGTCTACGATCTATCGTAGTTCTTCTATTGTCTACGATCTATCGTAGTTTTTCTATTTTCTACAAACTATCGTAGTTCTTCTATTATCTACAATTTATCGTAGATATTCTAATATCTACGATCTATTATCTACTATCGACAGCGAACATACATAACAACGAAAATACTATAAATTAGACATTATCGCACCGCGCTCTTTCCCAAGAAGCGGTGACCCACCGTATACGTCATAAGCAATAGGATCAAGACTCAAAGTAGAGTTTATTGATAGGCAGTCTTTACAAAGCCGTCTCGGCTCAGGTCGAATCCTGCGAAGCTTCCCATTCCTTGTGAGGACTCTTTACATACTCTCCTGAGGGAAAAATATCTCAAGATAAGTTTTAGAAGTTAATAGAAGAAAATCGTAGCAGTCAGGATCTATTCTAGAAATGGAAATTTTTGCATATTTAGTGACTAAGAGTGTCACTAATCTAGTAAACATCAATCTAACGACATTTCTCAAGTTTAACTCCGTTCAATTTATCCATATATCCAATCAATCCATCAAGTTGTTCAGGTTGCAGAGCGTGTCAAACACTTGAGAGAACAGAGAAAGAAGATGAATTAAGCGTCTAAAATTCGCCATTATGTATTATTTTCTTTTTGATATACCCAGTGACACTCTCATAGTATATATGAATCTAACGATACCTTTTGTATCTAAAATTGATCTACTTGTTCCGGCTGCAAGTTGTACCAAACAATTGTACTTGTTTTGAAAGCATCCGAATCTTACCTTATCGGTTATTTTATAATGTCGGCAATCGAAATTGAAATCAGTTGACAGTTAGCTAAATTCATTATTTTTTGTGTGAGATTCTTATCATATTTGTTGAATAAATTGATCAATTTGTTATATCCATGCACGACGAAACTACTATTCGTTGTTAGTCTGTCTGTCCGCTGTCATGAACCGTGATAGTTAGCTGCAATTTTTACAAATTATGTATTTTTGTTCTGTTATAACAAGAAATATATACAGTAAACGTGATTTCTTTGCAAGCTTTTCCTGAAGTCCGACTCGCACTTGACCACTTTTTGTAATCAGGTACCTACTTATTCAATTTTCCTACGTTCATCGATCAATCAACTGTGCTGACAGAACATTAGGAATAAAGTATTTTTAAATATCGGGTACGGATTTCATCTAATTCAGCCCTTAAATACCTAAAAACATTATATAAAGGAAAGATTTGTACGTTTTTAACGTAACGAATAATATGATTAACCATTTTAAATATCTAAGGCATTATAATAAATAACTTTTTTTAGTCCGAAGGTAGGTGGGTAAATATTTTCTGTATTGTCAGAATTCACAATATGATCTGGGTCTTTTATAAGCTTTTATCACGAAAGGATTCATGTCTTTGACATTTAACATAAAATTCTAATAAATTTACTAGAATATGTATTTATGTAGGCATTCTTTTGTTTTCTGATGTTTAAAGGCTTTTGAAACCGTTTATTTTTATTTTAATAAATGAAACAGTAAATATATGAAATATTATCGCCGTTTGATTTCTATTTTATTACAATTATGAGGATTTGTAGATACATAAAACTCATGTTCAAAGGGGACTGAATCTTTTAAGTCCAGAAGTGATCAAAAATTAAGTAAATTAAGCTGAGCTTAAATCCAAAAAAGCAGTCAAATCTTTAGTCTATGAAACGAGAAAAATGAAAACATCAATAATCGATAATGTTATCGATTACTGTGAATTTAAAACCAGCAGAAAGTGAAGAAATCTTTTAAAAAACGAAAAGTATTTATTTTTAGGCAAGTAATAATTGACAGACTTGCTGTTTAGACATAGAAACTGCTTTTTCTTCTATAAAAGCTGTCAACTTGCGTTTTTTATTTAAACTTTATGCAGTTTAACTTGAAACATAAGGATTAAAATATCTGTCAATTTCAAAAAAATATCGTCGTAACTTTGAAACTAATGTATTACTCCCACTGTACTTCAAGCTCTGGAAGTTTTTTTTCCCTTATAGTACAGTACTTCATATATGCACCAAGACCAGACTGGGGTATATCATTAGAAAATCGTATTTCGTAAGTTATTCATACATAATCTCACTTTTTTATAATCCTGTATATCTCAATTCATAGATTACATAATAACTTCTATATTTCAGTAATTTATTACAAAAATATCTTCTTAATTAACTTGATAACCTTGGGCCAAATTTGTATGAAGCGGTTTCAGTCTTGAATTATTATTATTTATAGATATTAATTTTTTTTTTTATGTAAAAAGAGGCAAACGAGCAAGACGGGTCACCTGATGGTAAGTGATTCACCGCCGCCCACGTCACCAGCGACGCCAGTGCGTTGCCTACCCTTCAGGTAAGAATATGCTCTTTTCTTGAATAACTCAATGTCGCAGTTGTTGGGGAAGACAGCTAATGGCAACGAGTTCCAGATATTTACTGTGTGTGGCAGAAAACTGTTTTTAAAACGCATTGTCGTGGAACGCCAACCATCCAGATGGTGCGGATGATAGTTCGGCGAGACGATCGGTTGCGAAAATCAGCGGCTTCTATTAAATTGAACAACTCCTCGGAACACTCCCCATAGTAGACTCTGTAAAGTATGCATAGGGAAGATAGATCCCTACGCAGTGCCAAGGATCTAGCCGATCGGCAAGTTCAGGATCGTCGACAATCAATGGATTCGGTCAAATGGAGATAGCTGATAACCCGGAGCCCCGGCCCAAAGGTCGCAACAATACTCCATGTAAGGCCGCACCTGTGCCTTATACAGTTTAAGGCGATGAGCCGGCTTGAAGTACTGTTTCACCCTGTTGAGTACTCCGAGTTTTTGGAGGCCATTTTAGCCTTGCTCTCCAAATGACCGCCAAACTGTACAACACTCGAAATATCGACGCCAGAATGTCAATGTTTGGCTTGGCACAAAGGTGAGTGTTTCCGAAGAGTGGCGATGCGACAAAGGGGGCTTTTTTAGCGGTGAACGCGCAAACTTAAGTTAAGTCTTAGAAGGGTTAAACTGGACTAGATTTAGTCCACCCAATTGGAAATCTTCACAAGGGATGATTCGATTTCAGACACAAGTTTGTTCCGACACTCGTCGACGTGGTCCCGAGTGATATTGCTGCGGCCGAAATACAGTGCCTCCACGGTTACTGTCATCCGCATATCAATGAATGCTACTGGTATGCAACAAATCATTGATATGCAGAATGAACAATGTCGGGGATAACACGCAGCCTTGGGAACACCAGCATTTACGGTCGGGGGTTCGAGCATGAGCCGTCTACGACGACTTTAACTCTCCGTTCCGCAAGGAAACTGCCGATCCACCTACAAAGTCTCTCAGGAAGCCCATAGGAAGGTAGCTTCGATAGTAATGCTTTATGCCAAACCCGATCGAAGGCTTTCGCTATGTCCAAACTAACGCCCAGGCCTCACCCTTACTCTCAACCGCCTGCGCCCAACGGTGAGTTAGTAAAGCCAGAAGATCACCAGCTGATCGGCCTTTGCGATCAATGTTTGATATATAAATCAATGTTTGATAATTATGATCAATGTTTGATATATAAATAAAATCAAGTCGTGATGGTAGAATAAATATTGAAAAAAAAACAAGGGAATAAAACAACGAAGAAAACCATTTATTTATTAAAATGTCACTTTAATTCCACATTCTTAAAATTAATTCTAGTTCAAAACCATATTTATTTTTATTCAACAAGGCCCTTATTGATGTCCAACAAATATAAATGTAAAAGGACCAAAACAACTTAAGAGTAATATAACCTTATACGCGTACTACGGAGAAAAAAGACAAGAAAATAACTACACCTTTTAGGAAATTGCGGCTTCTCTAGAAGAACTAGCAAAAACTTCTTACCAGGACAAGCAAGAACTCGCCAAAGTTTTGTGGACTAAAGTTTGATTTCCTTAATCTTCAAGTTTTTATGTAAATTCTAATTAGTAAAACTGTGCTGACGGCGATTTCAAGGTATCACCGTCTGTGAGGGCCTGGGTTCGAGTCCCGGTGGGGGCAGACGTTTGTGTTTTGATTATGAGTATTTGTGCTTTTGTGTCTTACTCATTGCTGTTTATATACATATATTTTTATAAAAAACAAATGTTTATCTATGTATGTTTATCCCATAACGCAAGCTTACTTTTGGCCTAGCCCAAAAGTAAACAATGATTTTTGTTCTAAAAAAAACGTCGCCACATACTAAGATTTTAAGATTTCTTTCTGTATTGTGAGTGCAGTTATACATATACAATCACACATGCACATACGATACAACCATACCGGAAAAAAAATGAGTTGAATCCGCGATCCGCGGCAAATTGCTTATTATTTTACTTTATATCGTAACGTATCGTAAGTGACCTCATAATTTATTTGTCTTTAATAACACGTGTAACGTAAATTTACTACTTATTTTCTACTATATTGATACAATCACAAATCACGGCTAGTTGACGCCATATTGAAAACAAAACGCACCTAGCGCTGCGGTGGTGAGCGCTGAACTAATTAAATCAGCTGTAGTGTTGAACGTTTTGAGCGACTCAAATATTCAATTAATAAGCTAGACGTATGGTTGAATGTCGTTGTTCAGTGAAAGGGATAACTGTTTGATTGAACGGCTATTTTAACCAGTTGGCTGCGACATATACAATAGGTATTCAAATGATTAAATATATGTTTTATTTATGTATTCCAAATTTTCTATATTCTATATCAATATCACACGTGGAACACGTTGTACCCAAAACATTCACTAGAATAATATGAAACGCACATTATTTTTCAGCATTCCGATATTTTTACATAATTCCATCATGGCCGCGGTACAGGCGTTGTTCTTTTATTACTCTTTGACAATGGGTCAATTTTACGTCGAAGGGGCGTGGGGCCAAATCTCATTTTCCCTATTGTGCTTATTCAATGGACCTTTTTGTTTTATTTGTTTTAGGGCTCACAGACGGATGTTTTAGTGGGAAGTATGGTGTACTTTTATTCAATTTTGATTACGGCTGACTTGCGTTTACATTATTTTGTAATATGTACATTATTTGATATCAGTTATAGTAGAAGAATGGTGCTCATACTGTGTAAGATTTGTATGGCATCTCATGCTTGTCTGTAAGTCTACACAATTACTATCCATAAATATCTAATTAATAATACACACAAAACTCAAATGACGCATGACCTTGACACCGCTCAGGTGACGCTCACGCCACCAGTGTTATTTGCCTTTTTTTTGAAGTGGTAAATCATGGTGTATTATAACATTTCCTATTGCAAACATTCTTTCTATAACTTCTAATTTTAATATAATAAAAGGATGATGCATTTTAGATATTCATAGCTATGATAAAACAATGTGCCAGTTTCTAAAATGTATTATAGAAAATGCTCAGCAATTTGTTCAGAACACAGTCCTAGCCAACAGACGTAAAACATCATGCATTTCCCTTCGAAAAAAAAAGGAGCGCGTCCGTTAGTTGGCAGAGTGCACCGCGAACAGGTGAGGTTGGTTTCCGTCAAGCCTAGTTCGGAACACCTCACATTTTATTAAATAATGAATAAATCAATAATTGAAACAGGAAATCATATGAAAGACAATTCAAGGCCCAGATACATAAATCAAATTCATCCCAGTAAAGTCAGTGAATCGGTGTTGTCGCGAAAATGCTAATCCCTCACACGTGGCTACAAAAGCGGAGCATTTATAATGCTGGCAACACCTCTGATAGCGCCGCGAAAAAAAAACCTGCTTTTTATATGGAAAATTAATGTTTTTTTATGATTATCTTTGGCTGGCTTGTGTTTACTTAGGAGCTAACTTGACTTTTCCCGAATTAAATAATTATACATTATATACTTCAACACAGTTGTATATTTATTTTAAAATTATGTATATTGTATTATTGTCAATATAATGTGAATACATTAAAATTGTTATTTGTGAAGAATATACACGAAAACTAGATCATACGAGTTTCTTGCCTTTTCTTCTCGAAAAGACTGTCCCAGTTTCCTAACCGCAATCATACTCTTAAAATCAAGTTCCAATTTCAATCTGACTCTGATTTAAAATGCTCAACTGTCAAACAATGTGTAAAGACTGTTAAAAAAGCAAAGGAAATAGAAGATATACACCTCAAAGAAACACCAAATAAATTTCATTCAATTTGTTTTATTCCCCTTTCAGATGTATAACCCTACTGGGGCAACACTAGGATAATGATTTAACTTAACCTAACATTCTAGGTCAAGTTAGTATTAAAATAAATTTATCATTTTTTGTTTTCGTAACGTATTATTATCAAAGATATGTTTAGTAACTGACTGAAACAGACAGACAGATCCAAATATTGAATTAGAGTGGGGAACGACGTCTTCACTTCGCTGCTACAATGCAACTAAGCGAAATTACATTAATTGCCTGAATTTGGAAAGTACAGTTTCGACGCGCTTATGCAATATTTACCTATTGTTTGTACATAACATCATTGAATTAAGCTGTATTCTTAGGCCGTATCACAGAACGAAACTTAAGCTCAAATATTAGCCAAAGCTTTAAGCATCAAGCTAAAGAAAGTACTGTTAGAAAGGAATGGTGTTATTGAGCTCACATAACGCCGTCGCTTTCGTATTACAATCTTTAATCTTTTACTTTGTTCAGCCAAAGTACTTTATAGAAAGAGTTTAGTTTTTCAAATATGGGTAGATATATACAAATAAGGAATCAAATAAATGATTCCTTCTTTTTTTTTATTTATGGTTTGCTCAATGAGAGGTGTAAAATTTGAAAATTGACTACAGTTTAGTGGATTTTCGTAATTTTTAAAGTTTGCAAAAATCAAAAGATGATAAGTATTAATAATGGGTCTTTAATTATTACAATTGTTGTTTATTTCGTTCGTATTTAAAACTTAAATTTAAGCGTTTACAATTTTGCTTAAATTTTCAACCCTATACCTTTATACAAGTTTTGGTTACAATTGAATCTCAGAATTAGATTTAATTTTGATCAAAAAGTCAATAGTCAAGTTTTAGTTTCAATCAAACTATCTACAATATGATAAAAAAGGCCTTAAACATAATGACAGTTATATAACGTTTTAAGTCTTAATGAATGATAAAATGCGAAAAATCTGTTTTCCCCAATCAAACATAATAATTTATACTTTAATCGGACACATTACAACTCATTTTAATGTGTCCCATAGTTACGTCTGTCTTCAACCACAACTCTGTAACTTGACATTTTAATGCGATCAAATTGAAGATTGTTCATCTCGACGTCTTAACACAGAATCTCATTTAATAGCATTGATAGTAATTTCCATCCGCACCGCATATCTTAATTGATACAAAGCAAATTAATTAACCAAATAAACACGCCGTGGTTTGTTCTTAATTGAAGTCTTACCCACAAGTAGATACAGCTTTCTATAACATTGAGCTTTTGGCTTGCGTTATGTTCATAAATTATGTTGTTAGCAGTATATAAGGGCTAAATTGTTTCTTATGTAAATAGAATAACAGCTACATAGTTCTATTGGGCACCCTTCTTTCTTATTACGTTTGCAATAACCAACAAATTCATTAGGAGTAACGACAAATTTGGGAACTGTAGTTAGCAAACTTTACTTTTGCAATGTAGCGTTCTCAATATTGTAACTTATACATAGAACGTATTTTTGTTGTTCAAAAAAGAGCAGTCCGCGCTATTTATAATTTACGAGCAATGGATTCTCTTAGAGATTTATTTAAAGAGATTAATATAATGTATTAAGTGGGTCAGTATATTTATGAAAATTTTATTTTTCATATAAATTTTCAAATGCAAAATTTAAACACAAAAAATGAAAATAAACTTGCCGTTCCATCGTACAGGCTACAAAAAACTAGACGTTCGTTTATGGGTAAATGTATACATTTTTATAACAAGATTCCACATAGTGTAGAAGAATTGTCTGTTCATAAGTTCAAGGTACATGTTAAAAATACGCTAATGAGTAAGGGTTATTACAAAGTCAATGATAATTTAAATGATATCAATGCTTAGTGTGGATTTCCGTATAAATTGTAAACACATATGTATGTTGTATGGTAACAACTTAATTTATTGTAAATATTGTTATTACTTAGCTGATAAGCTGATAAATCTCTTACGCCCTTTCTCCTTATCATCAAAAAATATGTTCTGAATGGGTGATAGGGAAAAAAAATGAACGATTTAAAAGAGCTTTCCATTAAATCATAATTGAATAAAGTTAATTTTTATTTGATTTGATTTCTAGTTAGAAACATAGGGCTTCTAGAAGAGACTACGATTAGTCATAATTTTCATCCTTCTAGTAGTGATTAAATGAACACAGGCAGGGATGCGTTGATTATGTCGGACTCCTGGTACTGTCGAGACGGCTCGACTACACAGACCTACCGACTAAACTCAGCCTAGCCTTTGGTCCTATTGACCCTACTGGCTTTATTGACGAGAGAGCCGCACCTCAGGAGAGGCACGGTTAGCGCTACCCCATGGTGAGGGTATATGCGCTAGAAGAAGGCACGAATCTCCAAAGTGGGACCGGCCAGTATTGACAAGAACCTATTCAGGCTAAGCAGAAGGCTGCCGTTTAGGGGTTGACAAGGGGGAGCGACGGCTCAGACGCCGCCGCTTGCAGGTCTAGAAGTTCCTGCGTGAGTTGGTTGGGAGGGTCGCTAAGGACATGTCGCAGTCTACGAATCTTCTGCCGGTATTGACTAGTGTTGCCTTGTGACAGGCTCACAGTTGGTGGTATTGACGGGTAACGATTAAATGAAGCTGATAACTTTTCTATTGATCATCTGCTACATATTCCCGTAGCTAGTATTCGGTAGCCAGTCACGATCGCGTCACTATTACGTCGCTATCGCTTGATTTGACATTTGCGCATCAACCATCGCTTGTTTACTTGTAAATTATTTTGTATGAAAGAATGAAGCCTAGCAGTGGTTGATGTGTAACTGTATTACGACGTAATTGCGGCTGGTTGCTGAGTTATATAATAATCAAATCAGCTTGCTCTTTTCTATGAGCTGCCAAACTAACTTTGCTTTATCAAGTGGTCTTCAGATGTTTAGTTAGTAGGTATTTATATTAGTATAGATGAAAAATATAACTCATCCCCCAAATCGATTCTTGAATTGTTAAATAGCAATAAAATCAGTTTTTTCTAATTGTATATAGACCTATTTTTATATATATGACGACGTCTGTAAGTGATTAATGCTTTGCTCTCTTGATACTGGATTCTTGGCGTCGGTCTCAGGCTAACAGGTCATCTTCGTTCGTCGCTAGTCACAGAAGAAGTGATGCCAATGCTAGTGTAACTTCATAACACGATTCCACATGAGTTCAGTCACTCATTTGACTTAACTCGTTTTCAATCATGTGACGTCCTGATGTCCACTCACTTCTGGTACAATGATAATCAAATTAAATTCTATTAACTGAAGCTAAAATAAAACGTCGACATATGAACACTATTGTACTGAATTGATTGTCAAATATCGGAATTTAGTCGTTTTTGAATGTTTGTTCTTGTTTAGGATTTATGACATTCGGACCGCGGAAAAGGAAGGGCAATAAAAAAAAGATTTTTAGATTCGATACGTCAAAATAAGATTCGGGACTTGAATGCCACTACGCGTTTATCTATGATGCATTTTTCAGCATTATTAAATTGAATATTTACGGAATCATCAATCAATACATACCCCAATTTCATCCCAATATCACTTACGGATAGACACAAACAGTGGGTGTTCAGTGTCTTGAAGACGGAATTGGAAAATTAGACGACCACGCGTTCACTTCATTACACCTTTTTTTTTTTTTTGTTTCCCTGAGGAAAATGCATTAAATTGCATACCCCGGCTGTGGCGAGCCGGCGGTTATGTGGGGCTCTCCTCCCCAGAAGGGGGAGGCCTACCCACTAAAAACCTCAGGGATGGCCTTCCTCAGGCATGTAGGGAGCCCCCGGGAACACCAAGCCACCTCCGGGAACCCCCAGCCTCAGCTCCCCTGCCTAGAGGGGAGCCCTCCTCAGGGGAGGCTACACTACCTCCCCCGGTCTCCTCCACTGACGACGCCCCCCGGCCACGGAAGGGGCGTGGTCCATCCCGGGTCGCCGCAGCAGTCGCGACTTCCTCGCGCCCGCCGGCGACCCGCGGCGGCGCCGCAGCAGTCGCGACTTCCTCGCGCCCGCCGGCGACCCGCGGCGGCGCCGCAGTTGTGCTACCGAGCTCGGCGCCGCCTTCTCACTTCATTACACCTACAAGTATGGTGTATATTTATAAACACATACGGTAGGGCACATTAGCATACAAACACACCATAAGCCTTGGTGCAAGAGCTGTATGGTAAGTAAAAACATATATATATATATATAATTACTACAAATAAATATAACAATTGCGGGTTACGCAACAGTTCTCCTCTTTTTGTACAGTCATGCTAACATTCATTACTTCTTTGGATAATAATATATAGAGACAATAACACTGAACATAAACTTAGTAGCTGTAAATGCTTTGAAATGTCTGTTTTTGCCATAATAAAGTGAAGCTTATCCGAGGAAAATTTAGTCAAAGTTCTAATTAAAAAAACGTAAAGAAATACAGTGGTTGTAATTACTACAAATAAATATAACAATTGCGGGTTACGCATCAGTTCTCCTCTTTTAGTACAGTCATGCTAACATTCATTACTTCTTTGGATAATAATATATAGAGACAATAACACTGAACATAAACTTAGTACCTGTAAATGTTTTTAAAATGTCTGTTTTTGCCATAATAAAGTGAAGCTTATCCGAGGAAAATTTAGTCAAAGTTCTATTCAAAAAACGTAAAGAAATACAGTGGTTGTAATAATTGTCACGGCGGCTCTATCCCGCCCAGCTGGCTGAACTTAGAATATCGACGAATCATTTATTACGGCCTGACCCTTATCTCGGCTGACATGTCCCTAAGTAGCCCCTCAAATTGCCCTTTTGAGAGTTGACCGATCACGTGTTTCGATGTCAAGCTTGCTTCGACCATGCCAAGATCGTATCACAGGGTTCGTCGGGTATCGCTTCAACTTTATTAGAACATCCGCGTTGATTCATTAATCTTCTGACGGTTTCTGATCTCCGGGCGTTTAAAATAATAAATTTGGGCTCAGCGATATATTGTTGGGATTCATGTAGTTCAAAATAGACTGTCGTTGTGAATTTATGACTTTCTTTATAATTTAAAGGTTTTAATAATGTAAGAGCAGATGGTAGTCACTCTGCGTCAGATCAGGGCTATACAGAAAATGATCTAGAGCGTGTAGAGTCCATTGAAAAGACGTTACGTTCTTGTTGTATGTAATACTCAAAATTCACGTCTTCTAACTCTCATGCGTGTCTGCACAACGCTATCTATGAGATTTATGCCAATCTCTATAGTCATAACTTCTTTATGCTGAATAAATGTCTTGTTTATTATTCTGTGGTACAACATCCAATGTTTCAATTATTTACTTAACATATTATTATAAAAAAAAAAATTTAACTGACTTCGAATTTGTACGCAATTAACTTACCTTCGTATGTTTAGAAAGAATATAAGAGAACTAAAAAGTATAAAATAAAAGCGATAACTTCTGTCTTAAATAATATTTTTCTTTCTCTCCGTAGTTATAACAAAAGTTTAATACAAACTTTGTAACGTTATCAATAAATCATATATTCGTAATGTAATGCATTAACATTTTTTTTATATTCCTCTTTTACCGACCCTTTCAATATGCATATAAGAGTCAATTGTTGCATATTATTTTTAAATCTAATTACTTAGATCCTGGTGACACTATTTAGTCATGCGTCGGTTACGACTGCAGTAAGAAAGGGATGGTTCTATTCAGCCCATATAGTGTCATCTCTTTCTAACCATACTCAAGTAGAGATTTGAATTCGAGTCGTATTCTGTAATTAATATCACATATGGTTGCAAGTTGGACAAGGCTACAAGGTAACGCGCTTATAAGGTTAATTTCGAGAAAAACTGTATGTATTCACGCCGTAGGTATGTCAAGGTCACGCCGGACAAGCCGACAGTCTAGACAGTGTAGATCAGGCACTTGGTCTTTCGAAAAAACAAGAACAAATTTATTTCCTACGTAATTAAAACAGTTTTCATCAAGTGTGATGCTGGACATTAAGACGTTTTAGATGCCAATGTATTCTCCTATGTCATGCCGCTGGGGCGGAAAGGTCTGCGAGTGGCAGGTATGTGCCAGATACCGCAGCGTTGGTAGGCCTCTCACAAAAGTTGGTGCATAGGGTCGCATTTCCCCCCCCCCAAAAAAAGGCCTCTTACAAAATGGACAGACGATTTGGTAATGATCGCAGGAAAGCGTTGGATGCTAGTAACGCAGGAAAGACGGAGGCATATGCGCCGCCAAATCCTCCCATGATCCCTTAGTTCGGCAGCCTTCAGTATCGCCATAACTAGGTTCCCTCATGATAAGGCCGGCGCCACTTTGGCTTCCCGCGCCTCTTTTGGGCCCCTTTTATGGGTCTGCGCTGCATCTCCTGAGGGGTGGTCACCCTCACGATTTGCCCATATGGTTCTTAGAACTTAGGCACAGACTGAGTTTAGTCGGTAGGTCACGTGGTCAGACCGCTCTGGCCGCGTGGAGTCCGACAGAACCTTCGTGACTTTTGTTACTTGTGAGGATTCTCAACCTCTCTCTCCTGAGAGGAAAAAAAGCAGGACCGACTTACAGGCGTTTATTGTTGGCTGAAATCGTAACTATGAAACTAAGTGTAACAATCAAATCTATGATATGGAAGGTCTTAAATTAATAGAAACTTAGATATGAGTGGTTTAGTTTTGAACGCCACAGTTAAATGTAGATACTTACTTTGAATAAGTTGGCAGTCAAAGGGTGACATGTTTCGGAGAGACCGAGGACTTTCGAATTTGGAGAACTCTGAACAACGTAATGTAATGTTGTGGGATTTACTTAGAATACAAACATATATCAGAATATGAGATGAGTTGTTGGTCTAATATTTCTTATTCAGGTCTTGTGCATTCCTAAATCGTAATAAATTTGTTACTATTAAACGACCACACGCTTGGGACAGATTCGAGTTATTTTAAAGCTTTAAAAGATTATTTAGTTTTAATAAATTGTAAAGGTATGGTTTATACATTATTATTCAACGAATTTCGAATATAAATTTTTGTAAAATTACCATAATTTACATACATCCTTGCTTTTTTTTCTTTGAAAACCTCCGTAGTCGAGTGGTTAGTACACCGGGTCCGAATTCTGAGGTCCCGGGTTTGAATCCTAGTCGGGTAGATGTTTGTGTGATGAATGCGAGCATCCGTTACCCTAGATCTCATAACACAAGCCTTACAGAGCTCACTTTGGTCTAGGTTTATTGGTGTGGGTCGCCAGTGGAGGCGAGGAAATCGCGCCCGCGGATACGGCGACCCGGGAGGGACCACGCTCCTTCTGTGGCCGGGGGGCGTCGTCGGTGGTGGAGATCGGGGGAGGTATTGTAGCCCCGAGGAGGGCTCCCCTGTATCGACGGGGGAGCGGAGGCTGGGGGTTCCCGGAAGTAGCTTGGTGTTCCCGGGGGCTCCCTACATGCCTGAGGAAGGCCATCCCTGAGGTTTTTAGTGGGTAGGCCTCCCCTTCTGGGGAGGAGAGCCCCACATAACCGCCGGCTCGCCACAACTGGGGTATGCAATTTAATGCATGTTCCTCCTCGGGGGAGATTCACTACCTCCCCCGGTCTTCTCCATCGACGACGCACCCCGCCACGGAAGGGGCGTGGTCCATACCGGGTCCCGCCCGGCCTGCCGGCGACCCTTTTTTTTTTCATGTTAGGAAAATGCGTTACGCATACCTCGCGGCTCGGGAAAACCGCGGGGTTATGTCGGACTCTCCACGAGCTTGGGGGCCGAATGCCAGCCAAGTGCGCGACCTACCGACTAAAAACCTAACAATGCCCCTCACTGACGCCTTGCCGCGAGAGCTTCGATCTGTTACATCTGGGGATTGTTCCCCTTTTTGCCGAAATAGCTATTTTATGCTAGCTCAACATTAATTTGCCTTTATAAGGTTCCAGACTGCCTCTAGCGAGCCAGTCTACCCATATCCTCCGCGCATGATCTTGCTTCCTCGACAAACATCCAAAAAACCTAATTCTATTGTACTCTTTCACTATCGTGTAACCAATAAAATTCTTTTTTAAAAAGTCTTTTAAAATCCCAATCATAACAGATCGTCGGCGGGTCCTCCCCCCATAAGATGAGGGGGGGGGGTGGGCACGCCAAGGGGAGCTGCATCGCAGCGTGACAAGGTCATGGGAACTCGTGAGAATACTTCCACGACCGCCGGCGACCCTGCATGGAGAGTCCTACAACTGACGACTAGCTACTTGTATCATTATATAAAAATTACAAACACTCCAAATAGTTAGGAACAAAATTAACAACAACCTTCATAATATGTATAAAAAGTCGATGTTCATTACATTTGAAAATATATTATATTGGTCGAATAGTTGCTCTAGCTAAAGCTGGTTTTTCACTAAAAGATTTAAAGTATTATCTCCATGTCTACTGTTAAAAATTTTGCAAGTGCAGCATTAAATTTTGTGTATTCGACTCTATGCTTAGTTTCCGGTAAAATTACACATAAAATAATAAATACCAACCCTAAAATATATCATCAATTTACGCTAAATAACATTGAATGGCAGATTTTCGGTTGTTACTCGTCTCTCATTCCAGAGCATCAAATTAAAATTTTGAATAAATTATGCCGCTCCATGACTCGGAACGCTGAACGGGCAAACGTTTTTACACCGCGATGAATTTAGTGTCGCTGCACTACTTTGTCGTTATTGAAATGCAGTGTTCATTTGTTAAGTACTTTTTAGTAATGAGTATATTGCTTTTGCACTGATGAATCTTTAGCATAAAATTATGTTCGTATATATCGAAATATAACTAGTTAAAACAGATGTTCAATCGAACAACAAGCCCTTTTATTGAACACCATTCCACCATATTTTTACCATTCAATCATAAATCACATAGAGAAGTGATGACCACATCACCCGCTGGTGGGGCATTTAATGCCTCATAAATGCCCTATCAGTGCAGTTTATCTCCCTTAGGGATGCTTGTGGCGAACTGTCGGTGAGTTGCAACACTGAGGGTCCCAATATGCGTATGCCATTCGCCTCTGTGTTGCCTTAACCGGTCGGACAGAGTGGAGTCGCGAGAATAGATGCTCGAAGGGTGGAAGTGTAATAATGTCAAAACGATGACGGCGTCTCGATCGCTGTCGCAGACACATCTACACCCTTAGCCCTTTACACCAATGTTGCTTCCTTCGCACCAATATTGGTCTGCGTTTCTGGGGGGGATCTTTTAGTGAGTGGCCACCACCTGCCATATTTAATTCAATTAGGGGGCATTGAGAAGGTAGGTGACCGGAGTCTCCTCCATAGTGAGGTTCTCATTACCACCGAAATCAAAATGCAATAGCCCAAAATCGTTTTGACCAGTAATAATAATAGTTTCTGTATATCTAACTGGGTATAGTCCTTAGATGCATGTTTCATGGTGCAGATAGAAATTAGACCCAGTTGGTACACTCCACGCACACTTTCATTAAAGTGTTATATATACTGTTTATATGGCCAAGTGGTTTTCGGGACCCAGGTCTAAATTTTGGATATGTTGTTCTCCTTGACGAGCTGATTCAGAATATTCATATTCAGAATATTTATTACGAAATAGACAGAGCTGTGCAGCATAGGATTAACGCAGGGTGGATGAAATGGCGACAGGTCACAGCTACAACGTGCGATCCCCGAATACCAATAAGGCTGAAGGGGAAAATTTACAAATCGATCATCCGACCTGTCGTCATGTATGGAAGTGAATGCTGGGCCGTCAAGAAGAAGGATGAAAATAGATTGCATACAAATGAAATGAGAATGTTACGATGGATGTGTGGTGTGACAAGGATGGATGAGATAAGGAATGAGTACATAAGAGGAAGCCTGAAAGTAGCGCCAGTGGTAGAAAAAGTGAGAGGAAGTAGATTAGCATGGTTTGGACATGTGATGCGGAGGGATGAAAGTCATGTCACAGAGCGAATGTTGAATATGAAAGTGGAGGGATACACGGGCAGAGGAAGGCCGAATAAAAGATGGATCGATTGTGTGAAGAATGATATAAGAATGAAAGGAGTAAGCATGGAAATGACGGCTGATAGAGAGGAATGGAAGGAAAAGATCTACTGCGCCGACCCCAGATAATGGGAAATGGGCAAGAGGATGATGATGAATATTTATTAGATACCTCAGATTTGTGTATTATTAAAAAAAAAATAGGAAATCAATTATTAAATACCGAAACTTCATATCCCCCTAGCGGGAAAATGCGTCGTTAACTTTTTCTAAAAGTTGAAATTCTGAATCAGCTCGTCAAGGAGAACAACGTATCCAAAAATCTAAACTACGATTTTCTAATACAGACTTCAGAGCCCCCTAGCGGGAAAATAAGTCGTTAACTTTTTTTGCGACCATTACTTTTTTTCTCAGCTCGACCAGGGGAGCAACATATCCAAAAATTAGACCTGGGTCCTGAAAACCACTTGGCCATATAAACAGTATCATCTGCTTTCGCTTAAATGGCATCTACGCGTTGGATTTATATCCCCGAGTGCGCCTTATAAAGAACCGTGTCTTATTAAAAGCGTGTGATATTAAACAACATAACAAATAATAATAAATCATTCTTTTTAAAGAGACAATTAAACTCAACGAGAGTCTACTGTAAATAATAATTTAAAAATCCAGTTAAAGTGCGATAATTTAATTTATATATATGACAAGAAACTACAATTAAAGAAAACTTTCTTGAAAACTAGTCAAATTGACGGCCCCGGTTTCTAGGTATCGCCATCTCTGAGGTCTCAGGTTCGAATCCCGGTGGGGGCAGATGTTTGTATAATGAATGCCAGCATTTGGTACCTTAATCATGGTTAAATATCAACATATATATCTCTATAAAAATATATATGTATGTCTATCCGTTACCCTAGATCCCATAGCACAAGCCTTATAGAGCTTAGTTGGGGCTAGGCTAATTGGTGTAAAAGTAAGAAATATTAAAAAAAATGTCGGCATAAATGATAATTTCCGAGTGCAAATAATACTCAACTTAAATGCTACGAACTATAACCTCCACGACTACGCTTTCAAAATTTTTTAAATGAATTAAAACTGTTACGTGTATTTCATTCAAACTTCAATTGCATTTACATAGTTCCTCCACATGGCCCTCACTGTGCGTTAGAGGCGCAATTTTGGGTTGAAATTTATTTGCCGGCACTTGGAGCGTAGAACGACCTACAATTCAGCAAGTCCGAAAGTGTCCTTGTAACTTATCTGAGTTTAAGCTGCATTTAAGCAGCTACAGTTTACGACTGCTGGGTTTTTGAGTTCCATTATATAAACGCCCATATTTGCCGTTTGGCGCTGTTTTTGTAATGAACCATTTTACGTGTAATTTTCTAAACCTTTTGGCAGTATCTTTATACATAAATATATCTTAGAAAACTATCCCTAAGTTTCATAATACAATAGCAATCATTTGAAAAAAAGTAATCAAATTGGTAGATTTTAAGGAAATTTCTCATTACAGTATAGTGGCTTTAATTTATTAATTCAGGACTGAGGATGTACCTTACACATAACGATTTTTCCCATTGATTTCAACATTTTTCAAATATTAGCAGAATAATCATTATCATTAAATTAAATATTTATTATTTAATCCAATAAATTGTTAATAATCTAATCAGTTAAAGTCAATTATCAACAAATAAATAAAAATAGTTTTATTTAAATACATTTTATTATCTGTGAGAGATAAGTCCGCTTTTGGACCAATTAGATTATTATCTGCTAGTTTTTTTTAAGTAAGTTTGTTTTATTGTGTGGAATAAAGAGTTTATATAATATATATAATATACAGTTATATTTATATATAGTTTATATAGAACATACGTATTACAAAACTTTAAGTGTAAGTTTTAAAAAACATATAACAAAGCTAAAAAAACATATAGCAATAAAAATAAGGTTATCAACCAAGATTTTTCAATGCTTAAAGAACAATTGCGAAATATCATGAATTAGCGCCTGAAAATTACACTAGTGTATAAAAGGGCCCTTAAAGAAAATAAATAAAAAATAAATATTTGTTACACTTACACCAATTAGATCAAACTAAGCTCTATAAGGCTTGTGCAATGGGATCTAGGGTAACGGATAGACATACATATATAAATAATTTTTATTGAAATATATATCAACAACCATGACTAAGGTAGAAATGCTCGCATTCATCACACAAACATCTGCCCCCACCGGGATTCGAACCCGGGACCTCAGAGATGGCGACACCTTGAAACCTGGAAACTATGGAGGTCGTCAAAGTATCATTCATGTTCGATTCGTTATCAAAATCGTTCCCATAGTTCTAACGTTAATGTATAGAAATGAGACGAGACGAAAATCTTAGCAATCCATGGATTTACCGTGCGAGTCCATCGTGTGACAAAGAGAGAAACTCCGAGCAGCTCCCGGGACTTGCGACGCTGGTGTAGGTTTAAGGGGCCCCTTTCGATGTGCATCAACGCTCACCTTCACTGCTCGTGTTTCCCCCTCTGCCGAGCCAGACTTGATAGGAGCCTGCGAGTGCTGCCTTTGATACTCTATCTAGAGTTGAATTAATTGCAGCTCTCGACAGGCCAAGGTCTTTCAGTAAGTTGTATAGAGATTTTAATGGTATACCTCTCGCTCCAACTTCTACCGCGTATAATTTGACAGTAAAGCCATTTTTAGTTATTTCGTTAGTGAGATCGATCTAAATTACAGAATCATTCCCGTATATTCGGTTCTAACGAAATGAACGATATCATGTATGTTCTTTGGCAATGGATTCTTAGGTTATACCATGATAACTTAGTGTAAGTATTGTTAACTTGTAACTGCGATTTAAATCTTTTTTTTTTATTTATTTTACCAAAAAGAAACAATTACAGAAAAGAATTTATACTAGGCGTGACATAAACTCTTTAGAGTGTTGCCGCACACTAAAGCCGTCGTATCAATACTTAATAGTAATAAACATTATACAGAAATAATAATAATAATAATAAAAAGAAAAGATGAACCCGTCGTATCCCATACCCATCATGTTAGCCCTAAAACTGAATTGATTTGTAGACCTATATCCCAGGAAAGGTTATGTAAATTTAAAAAAAAAATAACATCTCAAGTTACATCTTTGCCTACTGTTGGTGGAGATGCAAATAATTTATATAATAATTTATTTAATTTAGTAAGAATGGAAAGCAACAATATGTTTCCACAAAAGGTTGTAAAATTAAACAACAAAAAGAAATTTAGTGACTGGGCTACTCCGGGTATATATAAAAGCTGAAGAACACTTTTTGAATTATATGCTTTAAAAACTTCTGTCGACCCCGCCTTTTTAGATTACAACGGACAAGGTTTTTGTTTTTTTTTTAAGCTTTGTTTTTTTGTTTTGTCTGTTGACGTCAATAAGTGCCTGTAAAGGTCTATGTTGAATAAAGATTATTTTGATTTTGATTTTAGGGTCAGGAACAATACATTTCTACCAACGCAGCTACCTCTCTCCCTCTTACATGATGCGCGCAACTTCACCATGCAGCTCAAACCTACAGACTATAGGATGTTCCATTAGAAATATTTATTTTGAGATATGTGTATACTTATATATATTGGTTATAATATATTACTATTTAAATATGGGGACAAATATATAACTTATATAGATATGAAAATATATTAAGTGAATAAGAATTTTCTGTTATTATTGAAGTATTTTTTTTAAAGTATACTTAATATTTTTGAAGTTAATTTTATTTATATCCACCGGTATACTATTTATAAGAGATAGGACAATATATTGTAATCTTTCTTTCCCATATAAATTATTGATATTTGGTAAATTTAGTTTTTTAACTTTGTCGCCCCACATAGTAATTTTAGTTGGAGAAATTTTTCTGTAGTTTTTTAAGCTATCATTGAAGTATTCTTCAACTAATAATGTGTACTGTACCTTTTTATGGACTGGAAGGACGCTACAAAATTCAAATATGGTATCATCTTCACTCGGTTTCTATACAGTAAATTTAAACTTGCGTCACAAGACTATAATCAGCGATGTATGCGACAGCATTTGCTGCAATTTTCATTGCGTAGGAAAATCGCTGATACATGCTTTCTTATGAACATAGCTCAAGGTAAAATCGATAGTCCTGAGCTCCTAAGCAAAATTGAGCTAAAAGTTCCATCCTCAAATCTTCCAGCCAGAGATTCATGTTGCTTCGCATTCCACATGCTCGTACTAATTACAGAACCAATAGTTATTTTCTTAGGTCTTTTAAGCTATTTAACGATTTGAATCATAAATGTATAATGGATAATCGATTTGATTTATTTAATGGCACAACTAAATATGTTAAACGTTTATTAACTGAAATGCGGGAAGTAATCGAATAAAATTATTGTTGTTAAATTAAGAAAATTTGAAAATTTATATGTGGAAGCTTGTAATTAGCCTATAAATGTTAGTTCTATTGTTTTATATTGTAAATGTAGCTGTAAGCTTTCCTAATAAAATAAAATAAAAAAAATATTTCATATTCATTATTCGTTTCATAATAGTAGATTGTTAATCGAGGGTGGAAAGAATCAATTCCCGAGGTATTTAGACCGAGTAGGAATTGATTCTTTTACCCGTGTTAAACACTCTTTTCACTTCGAATATATGAGGAAAATAAAAAATTGGTTGTTTATTTAATCTATTTATTGATAATATATGATAATATTAGCAGTACCTATTTGAAATTAATTGTCAAATTAGGACAATTCGTGAAATTAAAACATACATTTTTGTTTGGAATGTTTATGCTGTTTGATATATTATGACAAATTTGGCTGTTTTGAATTTGTAAAACTAGGAGATTCTGGTATTTCGACAAACGATGGATTGCATGGCGGATACTCCCTGGAAGTTGACGGCTAAGTTAAATTGGGGCGTATTTTTATGGTTTCAGTTAATTTGGTTGAAATTTTAGTTTTATTTTGGACTGAATCCTCAATGTACCCTTCGGCGACTGTACTGGATTTCCAGCCTCCATGTCTTTTTAACGTTGTCATGTTTGCCCCAGAATCGGCTAAAAGTGTTGCTGACGTTTGTCTATAATAATGTCTTGTATACTGCTCACAGTTTGGCAAATTTAAATATGTCGCTATCTGCTTCAGCATACCTGAGATTTTATTTTTACCGGTCACTTGTTTATAACATTTTCCCTTCTGGTAGTTGAGAAAAAAAAATCTGGTGGGGCTGTGCCGGGGCACACGGCCGTTGGTTTTAACGTGAAACGTCTATGTTAGGGAATCGCTTTTAAAGTAAAAGATTGAAATAAAAACAAGATTGACGGTGTTTTAAGTATTTTAATAAAAAACTCAATGTCACAACAGCGAGCTGACTATATAAGTGAAATATTCGCACAACATTTTTGTTTCTAAGACTAATAGTTTTTTAAATATTAAGGTACGATGATATAGACCTTTTCGTTACGGTCCACTTTTTAAACCTGGTACCCGTATGTTTCGGCGCGATTTTAAAGACGTTTCACGTCAAAACGGTCCGTTTTTACATCATTAGGTCTCATTTTTTGATATTTCTGTACTATTTGTGTAAATTCTTCTTGTACTACAAACGAGCGCTCAATATTTGTTTTTGTTTTAGTCAGTTTTACTAGTAATAATTGGCCTTGACTTTCAATGTCCTTAATTGTCAAATTTGTGAGTTCACTGCTTCTGCAAGCGCCGCTTATACCGAGTATCAGTACCACCTGTGAAAAACATGTAATTTTTTAGTATTTGTGTAATAAATACGTTCATTTTTAGAATAAATACTTGGGTAAACTTACTTTCACTGCCAAATATATCTCGTCAGGAGCATCATTTAAAAATTTTTCTACTTCATGAGAAGTGAAAACCTTAGATTTTCTACTCTTGAACCCGTGAGACTGTCTTCTCAAAAATGATGTTAAATTATGGAGTTTGCTCAAATTTACATTATGTTTCACACTAAGTGTACTCTTGAGCCTTGAATATCGGCTCCATAGCGTAGAAGGCTGTAATTTGCTAGACAGTCCATTAAAATATGTAAGAAATACACTCTCGGAAAACGATTTTATATTCTTCTCTGCTCGCCACTTCATAAAATCATTGTATGTATTTATATATCTTTCTTTTGAGATTTCTGGCAAAAGATTTTGGATAACACAATTTGCCTCGTCTTTAATTGAATCTGGTGTCAATATTTCGGAATCGCTTGAACTCATTTTTAAAATTAAATTCTTAACTAGAATAAGAGATTATTAGATTTTTTCAGATTCCGTCACAGATACATATAATTTTTGTCGTCTGTCTAAATTCTAAATATGGAACTCGCCGCGTATCTATTGTTTGTTGCGGCTTATTCCTCTCGACGTAGTTTGCGCTAAGTTCACACTGGCTGTTTAGAAACTCACATTGCCGCACCATTTTTTTTAATAGTTCACAGCTGACATTTCTGAGTGTATTCGTAGTTCTATTTTTAAAGTTCTTTCCGGCCCTTGGGTGGGAAGTAAATTGTATGAGTTTTTCCCTCCTTATGTCGGGAAGCAGCATTTTCCACCCAATAATCAGATCAAAACAACACAACTTTCCGAGTATGAGAAATGAAAATATTATTTTAGTTTGTACAAAACACAAACAACTCGATTCCTAGTAAATATTATTTCACCGATCCTAAAATTTACACTATAACCAAATCAAATTAAAACCTATACTATAAAAGTTTTTGAACTCAATATTAGTATAAAATTTAAGGTAAAAAAATCTTAAAATTTTAGTAATAAATGTAGTAATATTAAATACGCTAAAAGAAAAAAATAAACTTTTACACTAAAACTTTTACTGTCAACTTATAACGTCATTTCAAATTTAACACATTTGACACAATTTATATGTTATAAAAGCTTGTCGCGAGATTTAAGTACTCGTATTTACTTACTGCCTATTAAAATTTTAAAACTAAGAAAGTTCTAACTAAGAATGTATATAGGAGTACTTAAATCTCTAAGCTTGTTTTTAAAGAATTTTTTTTCTAGTTATTCCTGGCAAGCTCCTTTAATTTGATACTGATATTATAGGAGTGCATTAAAAATAATTGGTCCGCCATCTTGGGTACGCCGCCATGTTGGATTTAGAATCACGTCACACAGTTAATCATGCATCGTCATTCAAACTAAACTAATACAAAATTACAGCTCAATCGGTTGAGGGCAAGTGCTTTAAAATTACGAACATACAAACATACATTGGAAGTTAAATAATAGCTTGTGATAGTGATATAAGAAGTCACGCAAACAAACAAACAGACAACGTAAAATATATTGCTCGACAATCTTTTTTTTATAATATGTAGACGCCATAAATATAGTGTTATTTGTTGCTTATACACTCACTCTATCACTATCAGAAAAAGGCTTTCACTTAAGGATCACGCGAGGGACTGGCCCCATCGACGTATAACTGGCCCATTATTCTTTCCAGATTACCCGTAAGTATTTTGGTGTGTTAACATCTTTAATCTTATAAAAGCGATAACGGCTTAATGTATCACTAAAAGCTGTTGATCCTGTAATCTGGACGACACGTTTTAACGACGAATCTACATAATTATAAAATGACCTAACATATTAAAAGAGATTCCTGTTAATTATCCTCGGGGTAGTTCGATGTCGAGAATTTATTGTCCCAATCAATGAAACCAAATATACTATATATATAGAAATATTTTATTGACGACACAAAGTAACAGCGTCTCATATGCTTATCCTTATTTTTTTTGTACTATGATGGCGGCAAACAGGCCTATGGTCCGCCCACTCGCGCGTTACCGGCACTTTAGAAACCTAATACTCCCCTTTTGAAGAACCCCACACTGTATATATATATATGTACATATGTAACCTTATTCATTGTTTATCTTATTTTCGTCTTGTATCAACAATGATTTATACATTTTTATTTATATATATTCTTGCTTAGATCCTAATTCAATATATAGGGTATGTCAACACTACTGGTTTCTGTAAAATAATTATGTTATATCTATATGCTTAAATATAAACTGTGTGTGTTCTAAATAAAATAACATAAACATAACATTTAACAACTTATATGCAATAAGAAGCCATCAAATTGTTATAATCACACTACTGTATAGTTCGCGCGATCAAGTGAGAAAACAGTATTTTTCTAACTATACGCTCGTCTCCTTGGGTATCTCCTCAGGTATTATATCTATTTCTAACGCTAAACAGCAGTATTCCAATCTAAAGAGTATGATTTGGCAGCAAAATTGTAAGGGGTTAGCAGCAATTCATAATTCATATTTACCCACTAAAGAACACCAGCCCTTCTTTTGATGTTGGGAAAATGAGCTATCGCAAACCTCGCCTCTCGGTTAAGACGCGAGTTTATGTCGAGCTCTTCGCGAACTTTCGGGGATTAGTGCTAGCCAAGAAATGCGGTATATGGACTAAAAACTCAAAAATGCCTGTCCTATACGCCCGCTGCAAGCACATTCGCCCCATCTCACGCATCGGAAGCGGACTCGCCAGGTAAAGACGCGCTACTGCTGGATATGAACATGAAAACTCTCACGAACACTTCCACGGCCGATAATAACACGAACGTAATGACAGATCAATAACAATTATCAAATTAAAAAAAAAAATAGGTTGTTAAAGTATACTATATTCCATAAAATGCTGATGAACATACTCTTTTTTTCCATAGGAGAGGTAGGCTGAGTAATGTCACGGAGGTTATGTCGGACACCACGCAGCCAAAGCGCTCTGACCACGTGACGTCAGTTTGTTGTTGACGTTGTTTGTTGACGTAAGTTCTAAGAACCATACAGGCAAATCGTGAGGGCGTACTTTTATTTATCGGCTTTTAATGGAATTACAGTTTATTTACAAAGATTTGTACTTATATCACTATAAAAATATACATAATGTTTGGCGAGAATAAATGTTATTTCCAAAATGTAAACCTATATTGTGGTGTTACGAATGCTGTTGAAGTAGTTGTTTTTTAAATAAATTGCGATATTTTATGGTGTAGTACAAAGTGCGTTTATCCAGAGACCAGCAAAGTTACAAGTAAGTGAAGAAAACGAATGTGCAAAATTTTGAAATTGAAAGTCCGTTGACATTGACATATTCTTCCCATCCAATCCTGATACACGCCGCGTCGCGATATTGTGGTAAAGTTTCATTCAAATCCATTCAGTAGTTTTTACGTGAAAGAGTAACAAACATCCATACATCCATACTTACAAACTTTCGCCTTTATAATAGTAGTAGGATAACAATAAAAAAATGGATCCTAGAATCGAGTATGACAAACGTCATTCGTATCCAATTTCCCAATTCATTCTTAATTGTGTACGTGTTTCCTACCTATTTGGATCAAACGTAGCCCGAAACTCCAAATTTTTGCAGACCTTTCAGCACAATATTGGTGTTGTGATCCGATAAGAACGACGCAATCCCACCTAACCAATCGCATTACGCCCCGAGCATTGATTAGTGGACAATACGAGGACCAATTTTCCTCCAACGGGTCAATTACTGTGTTATTTCTTCTAAAACTTCCCTCGCTCCCAATGGATTGGAAGTCTGTTGCTTTTGACTCATATACGAATTAGCGTTTTTGTATCAGCTACGATGCTTGAGATGTTTGCGTGGAGTTGTTTTTCATTAGTTTTTCGGGACTCTGGTTTTGGTTTTGCGTGCAGTCAAAATACAATGGCAAAATTTCAAGATGGCGTCTATATATAACAATGGATTGCGTCGTTTTTTGTTTCAGAAACTTCAATTAAGAGTCAAGGTTGATGTATATTTCTGTGATTAGTCATCATATGTATTGTAATAATTGACTACAGGAAGTTCGTCCAATGAAGTACCAGATAAAATTTTTATTTTTAGTTACATTGCAGATTTGCGACGTGACAGTATATAATATTTATGCTGTAACTCCATTTAAAATGTTTTCAATGCAATCATTATGCCTATGACAAAATACAATTGCAAATTATCAAGATGGCATCTACATAAATCTAACGATGGATTAGGTTGATTTTCGCTTCATTTAGTAAAACATAAAACTACGTATTAATATTTTCATTTTAACTTTTGTAGGCACTTATTGTCGTCAAAATATTATTTATAAATCAAAAACCACAAAGAGCTTAAGTAGCTCTCCTTGCACATTCACGGGTACAAACAGAAAAAAAAACATAAAAGATGTCTCTACATCCTGGGAAAGAATTCTCGGGAGGAATTGGTAAGAAATTAAGGTCTGTTTTTGTATCTCTTGTTTCCAATCATCATTTTAATACATTATTTAATAAAATAAATAAGAACATATATGATATAATACACATATTTGTGCGGCCGCTATACGTCATATATTAAAAAAAAAAGCCAATTTTTTTTTTAATATATGAGGCCATCTTTCATTACAGTATAATAAAAAAGTATTATTTGGAATAAACTTTGTGGCAGAAACAGAATTTTCTCCAATTAATTATTCTACAAGCAACTGAAAATTATCCCACAGAGTGACCAAAGACTTGGGAAGGTTGCAGATTGTCATTTATTTCTTAAATTTATGAAAAGGCAAAGGCATTTTAAAGGCTTAGTTGATAAATCATAAACACTTCCTCATGAAGGATACTTAAGTTTTTTGAAGACTGAACGTTGAAACGGTATGTTTATTTTAACTATAAGTTTCAAACTAGGAACATCTTTCTTAACTATCTCGATTTGATTGGGCCCCAATTCTGATATCATTTCAATTCGAAAGTTAGTTGACGTAACACGTCAAATATGAATGTGAATGTAAATACGGCATCTGATTTCTAAGAGAAAATTTAGTATTAAAAACAAAAATATTTTCGTAAATTTGTATTGTCGCCATTCATTCGCCTTATTCATCACTGATTCCCATAGTGGTCGATATCGACCCCCAGGGGTCTATGACAACCTGCAAGAGGTCTACGTCAGCGAAACAAAAATTTGGGGGTCCATGTAATAAAAACAGGGGGATAATGGATCTCAACATACACAGATAGTACCTATTTACGTATATTATATTTTTTTAATATAAAGACATAAAATCCTAATATATACTAATATTATAAATCAGAAAGTGAGTTTGTTTGTTCCGCTTTCACGCTGTAACTACTGAACCGATTGCTTTGAAATTTCGCAGACCGGATTAAATAATAGGGTTTTTTTTAAATTTATCCGGGAATAAATAGACAGATACCACGGGATGCGCAATAAAGACTTCGCTCAAAAACTACTTCATGGTTTTTCATCAATAGATGATGTGATTATCGAGGAAAGTTTTAGGCTATTTTCATCCCAGAAAACCGACAGATTCCGTAGGATGCGCGATAAGGACTATTCAAAAACTACTGATGGGATTTTCCTGCAGTTTTCATCGATAGACAGTGATTCTTGAAGAAGGTTCTAGGCTATGATGTATCCCGGAAAAACCAATAATAACCCCTCTATTATACCTGTGAATTAAATTTAATTTATCGGCTCAGTAATTCTAGCGTGAAGCATTACAGATATACAGATGTAGTTATTTCGTAGTTATAATATTAGAAAGGAATCGAATAGATATAGATACGTAATGACAATGCTCATAAAAAGGTTTTTTTAGTAGCTAAATATTTTATGGTACCTTAGAAACGGCCGGGTTTGAATCCCGGTAGGGGTATGAATGTTTGTATAATGATTGTACCATTTGTTGTATTTGTTTTACCAATTGCTGCATTTGCACCTTAGTTATGGTTGCTAATATATATGTATGTATATCTCTCAAAAATATATATTTATAAAATATGTATGTACGTACGTTACCCTAGATCCCATAACACAAGTCTTACAGAGCTACTTAATGTAAATAACATTTATACTCTGTCCATTATATTATTTTCTTTTTGACAGTTTAAGATATTTTGAAATCAGTGATGAACTCGCAAGTTACCGATTCGATTAAAACAGAATATCGATTTTATTTAAGAAGAACTTTTAATCGATTTAATGCAGCGATATTATTTTTATTATAAATATTAAATTGTGTGTGTTGTGGTGATGTGACGCCTGAAAACTGGGCGAGTGTTGTACAGAGGACAAAAAAATTAATAATGTCTGATTGGGATCGAGATGTTGCAATTGATAACATGATGGCACAAGAATTGGTTATTTATGTAACAGAAGACTCAACTGACGAGTCTAGTGTAATTTACGAAGAAGAATCTGATGAATCTATGTAATAAATAATGTAAAATAAATTTACTTGTTTAATTTTTATATTATATATTTGGCGAATTACCCAATTGGGGTAATTCGCCAAATATATAAAATTTTGCCTAATTTCCTTGGCATGTGTAAAACTTTATTTTTTCGTATGTTTCTGATCCATTTAAGAAAGTTTTCCTTTTTCTCTCTTAAATGGATCAGAAATATATGAAAAAATAAAGTTTTACACATGCCAAGTAAATTAGGCAAAATTTTATATTTTTGGCGAATTACCAATTACCTAGCTAGTTTGTTAAAAAAATGGTATGTATGTGATTTTCTAAGTATTCTTGATCATAATTCTTGTTTTAAACTTGACGTAGATGTTATTAACTACATATGCGTTTTAATATTAAAATTCACATACCTATAAATAATGTAAGGTAGCTGTCGAGAAGGAAATAAATAAATTTACAAATATTTGATTTGAAGACAATTTATCGATTTATCTGATTTCAAGAACTGCTTATTGTCTGTGGTAGTTTGTTATGCACAGAGCACTTCACTATGTGGGCGTTACCCGTCTAGAAAGTATATTATTACTGTAGTACTATAATTTGAAAATAGAAACAATATTTCATACGCGCGATCTGTCAAAAAGAAAATAACATAATGGACAGAGTATAGTGAGTAATACTTGTTTGTTGTTAAAAATTTTTTTCACTTCAGTAGCTCAAACATGAAGGTTTTGCTGCTTAAAATCAGTGAGTAAAATCGATTTTTACTCACCAGTGAGACAAAGCTAACCACAGATTATAGTAACCTATGTATAGTAACTAATGGGATAACCATACAGACTATGTTGTTTCGCCCTAAGATAATATGCCCATGGACATTGGATCTGCCTGACACTTCTCGTTGTTCCGTGTCACGCATAGGTACCACTTTAAACTAATGTAAAATAAATTGGCAAGAAATCAGAAAAATAATTGTTAAAAAAATGTCTCTTCGGAACGGAACATAATAATTGTCAAAAGAACAGAAAAATAATTGTTAAAATATGTCTTCAAAAATAATAAGTAAGTATATTATTGTTATTATTATTCCCTGTTAGTAAATTAAGCGAATTAAATAAAAAAAAAAAATATTAAAATCTCAAGAATGATGCGCGGAACGGAACTATTGACAGAAGTTCCTTTCCACGCATCATACATTCTTGAGATTTTAATATATTTTTTTTATTTAATTCGCTTAATTTACTAACAGGGAATAATAATAACAATAATATACTTACTTATTATTTTTGAAGACATATTTTAACAATTATTTTTCTGTTCTTTTGACAATTTATTTTACATTTGTTTAAAGTGGTATGCGTAACACGGAAAAACGAGAAGTGTCAGGCATAATTGACGTGATATTTCCAAAGTAGGTATGATATTTGTTCTCGCTGCTGAAGTGAAAAGTTATGTGTGTCACACGAGAGCAAAGTTGTTTGCATCTCGTGCCTTTGAATCCCTCGACACGCTCAGGATTCTACTCTAGAATCACTCGCTTCGCTCGTGATTCAAACAGAATCCTTCGCTTGCTCGGGACTCAAATCAGCACGCGCAGCAAACATCAACTTTGCTCACTTGTTGCACAAATAACTATTCTTAGTTCTATTTACTTTCTATATTTTTCTATCCTGCTATGGAATGACTGTACTATTGCTTGGGTTGGCTGGAAGATATCTCTTTTAGACATAAGTCCGCCCTTGTAAATTTGCTTAATTTCATTATTTATAGTAATGTTTGTGTACAATAAAGTATTGTACATTAAAACATATTGGTGTTACATTCTTTGCAAGAATTATTATATTTTAACTATTAAATGTCATGATAATTGTCTATTTATCGGTGTAAATGCTGTGAAAATATTAAAAGCAAACAATTTCCGTACACGAGCCGCTGTGTCAGAACAAATTTTGTGACAACTCCGAGCGGTACCAATTTGTGCGTCCAAAAACTGTTCCGATTGGAATTGCAAATGGAAGGTGGATTTGTAAAGAATACACCGAAATTATGCGGCCCAAACCAGCTATTGGGTTGATGGTTCTTGAATTTAGAGGCTGAGGATCGATAATTTAAACGATATTATAATTTATTATAATATCGTTTAAATTATTATTAAACTATATCGTTTAAATTATTATTAATAATTATATATTATTATTAAACATTACATTAGCATTAAAGTCTTTCTGGCAATAACAATAAGTCCAACTCGTGGCATTTTACCTCTGTGATCATCAAACGAACAACCAAAAAATAATTTTAAATATGTTCGTTTTAATTGCTTTATCTATACTTCTATACTAATATTATAAAAAAGTAAAGTTTGTGTGTTTGTAAATTGTAAGGGGTAATCTCGGGATCTACTGAACCGATTTTAAAAATTCTTTCACCAATAGAAAGCCACATTATTGCGGAGTGTCATCATCATCATCATCATCATCATCGATTTTAAAAATTCTTTCACCAATAGAAAGCCACATTATTGTTGAGTGTCATCATCATCATCATCATCATCATCATCATCAGCGGACGGCGCGCGATGGCTTCGGGTTTAATTCAGTTCGCTTTCGTGCTCGCTTCGGGGATATTAATATTATGCCCAACGAAGTGGGCGCGGGTCAGCTAGTATAAAATAAATGCCAAATTTCTTACATTTAATAATTACCTCATATAAAAATAAAACCGTAATTTGTGTTTTTTCATCTATATGTTAAAAATATGATGCAAATTTTCGTTGTAACTCATGAACGGGCTTATCTATCGAAACCAAATATTTAGGCTTTGTTCGGACTATTTAGTAGATGTTTTCTTTCAAGTTTCCACAAAATCGATCGAGCGATTCTTAATTCATCACTTTTTTTGTAACAAATAAATTCAATAAACGGCGGATAATTTTGTTAATGAGGATTTTCGTGTCAAATTGAAATGTTTTTTTAATATGGGGATTGTGCTGTCAAATTGGTACTTATTTCAGTCTTGACAGTACAAGCATGTTGTTATGTCATTTATGTGGTTATTTTATTTTGGACGCGCTTCGATTAATACAAGTTGTTAGTGACAATTATTGCATTGTGTTTATATTTTAAAAAATATTGTTGATTGCATTCTTGAATTGGCGAGTCTTGAATTGTTGAAATGTATATGTGTGTGTGTGTGTATGTATATTTCTCAGCTTGTTTTTCATGCTCAAAATATAAGAACGTAAAATATTGTTTATCCTAATATTTTTTTCATTAAGTTTTAAAATAGCTGGCAATTAATAATTTTTTACCGTGGGAGAGCTATGCTTTGGCACGATTTGGCCCGGCTCGACCGGAGTGATACCACGGCCTCACAGAAAACCGGCCTAAACTAGCCCTTGCGCTGTGTTTCGAGTGTGTGAGGGTACCGGAATCTCAACCCCCCCTTCAACCCTTATTCCCTTTTAAAAGGCCAGCAACGCAACTGTGATTCCTCTGGTTTGCGGGTGTCCATGGGCATCGGTTATCGCTTACCATCAGGTGATCCGTTTGCTCGTTTGCTGCCCTATCCTATAATTTTTTTATTATTTCACTTTATACGTAGCGAAGCACGCACCCTAGTACAGGGGTATGACTGATGCACCCAGGGGAGCGAAGGCTAGGGACTCTCAGATACGATACTAGATTCTGAGCGCCCCTACGATAACTTAGGACGGCCATCGCTGAGGTTTTTAGTTAGCCACTAACTTCCCTTAACTTAATTTAGGTTATGATTGATAAACTAGATAACTGTGTAATAACAACAAGCATGTTCAGTTATAATCATCTAGCCAATTAGAAGTGACACAGCGATATAAGTTCTTCATTTGTTAAGGAGTCCAGATGAGGCTTCTTTCCTTCTGTGGCCTTATCACATCTTACTATCAGGTGGGATGATGGAGATGAATTGGATAAATATGATATGCTTTTCTTTTTTCTAGTGAATGTGGAATATATCACTGTTTTGCGCTTAAGTTATAAAAACACTGAAGTTATGTGAAATTTAATTACGACGTTTGACAAAATTGTTTTCTTTTCAGTAGACTAAATTTATTTAACAAACAAAAATTTATATATAGTTTGTTTGCTGCATTTCACAAATGAACCATTATCCTTTATAGCGATCCAATTTCCGGCACTAATTGTTTCGCGCTACATCCCGAACACTATACTGATTTTGAGTTTATTTCGTATTTTAACTAAGAGTTCACTTTATGTTTTAAATGAAAACATTTCGTTCAAATTTATATATTTATGAATTTGACACTTAAAATATGTGTTTAAAATTTCATGTCTGTTACAGAATGTTATTAGCACTTCAAAGATTGTTTCCTATTATCGCTATATATATAAAAAAAAAAGTTTTTTTTTTCAATTATAGCGATAGTAGGAAAAAATCTATGAAATGCTAATGCGATAGAGGAACACATCTTGTCCGAATTCAAAAATATGAATTTTGAATGTGTGTAAAAGATCATGTCTGCTACAGAATGTTATTAGTACTTCATAGAATTTTTCCTACTATCGTTATAAATTGAAAAAAAGGTATATAGATTCGATAGAGGAACACATCTTGTCCGGATTCAAAAATATGAATTTTGAATCTGTGTAAAAGACCGTGTCTGTTACAGAATGTTATTAGCACTTCAAAGATTGTTTCCTATTATCGCTATAAATCGATAAAAAAGGTATATAGATTCGATAGAGGAACACATTTTGTCCGGATTCAAAAATATGAATTATGAATGTGTGTAAAAGATCATGTCTGTTACAGAATGTTATTAACATTTCATAGAATTTTTCCTACTATCACTATAAATCGAAAAAAAAGGTATATATATTCGATAGAAGAACACATCTTGTCCAGATTCAAAAATATGAACTTTGAATGTGTGTAAAAGATCATGCCTATTGCAGAATGGTATTAAAACTTCACAGAACTTTACACTACTACTATCGCTATATATTGATCAAAATGTAGGTATATAGATTCGATAATATTACCAACAAGTTCCACTTGTCCGGATTCAAAAATATGTGCTTTAAATGTGTGTAAAATTTCATGTCTGTTACAGAATGGTATTAAAACTTCACAGAACTTTACCTACTATCGCTATATAACGACAAAATGTAGGTATGTAGATTCGATAATATTACCAACATGTTTCACTTGTCCGGATTCTGTTCCACTTGTCCGGACTCAAAAACAGGTAACTTGGATTATCAACGATTTTAATCTCAGGCTCATATTCCAAAATGAAAGTTAAACTCATATCGCTGCTTGAGTGTAAATAGAAAGGGATGGTGCTATTGAGCCTACATAAAGCCATCCCTTTCTATCTGTATTGAAGTAAACTTAGAAGAATACAATCCATACAATAGATTTATAGCCCTTGACTTTATCCAGATAAGTTTGATTTCTGTCTGTTGTGTCAATGTCATAACTTTCAAACCACATATTAGTCTGAAACGCGTATTTTATCAGTAAAATTTAAACTAAATATGTGATTACACTGGGTTTAATTAATAAAACAAACCTTTCCTCATTTTATAAATAGTATATTAAATTAAATTAGTTTTAAAAATTTCTAAATCTTGATTTTTTTTTGGTGAAAATTAGTCTTACATAGTGACTATTTTTTAGCATTTCAATTTTGTAGCATTGTCATTTGCCAGCTCTCATTTGCCAGAGTATTCAATTGATCATAGAACTCCATAGCACAAGTTAGGGCTTCATAAAATTTATCTCACTTCATATAACAAGATACGTAATAACTCTTACATCTAATAGTCCCGCATGACTTACTCCTATCTCAAGCAATCGGCAAGACGAATCGTGGACATTCATCTCGGTATATCGTATAGAATTACCCTTAGGGTCAGTGCAGACCGTAGGCACGGAGCAATATGAAAATTCAACCTTACAGCCTCTATTTAAGACTGATTTTAGTATTGCGCGATTAAATATGCAATTGGTATTAGTTAGATAAAATTCTGAGTTCTGCAAGAAATAATTAGGTCATATTTACATTGTAAAGTTAAAATAACGATGAGCATCTTGAAAGAAGTTCACATCATCATCATTAAATTTATATTCATCCTCACTGAGGGACACGAGCCTTAATGAGTCTAATGAGCTACATTGGTCCAGTATGAAATGGTTGATTTTAAAATCTACTTTATATTTTACAGTATATTTTATTCACGGTATGACATTTAACTTCACATTATCTCAATCGTTGAAACTGTTCAATAAACATATGAAATTCGAATGGTAAAGATCGAGTGCCCAACTTCTCGATTAAGAAAGAAAGAAACAAAAATGATAATACTTACAACAAGAGATAGTCAATTCGTGAATCGAACTGGACCAACTCAGCATTGTGATACCGTCGGGTTAGACAATATTGCTACTGTCGGTGCCATTATTCGAATTACTCAAATTACATATTAATTGCGCCAAATAGCAATTAATTTATTTTATACTGGCTGTACTCACGACTTCGTCCGCGTAGACTCGTAATTTTAGGTAGCATTTTTATGACTGAGAGTGTTATAAACGTAAGAGTTGATAAATGTAATCAGAAAGCTTCGAACTGCTAAGCTATGGGATATGGGATATGGGATGGGGCTATAGGGAGTTGCACGTGTTATTGTGAGTCAACCATAAAAGATAGACATATGCTGCCGTGGGATATTTTTTATATAGTTTTAAGGAGAACATTTCTGTCATATATGATTTCTGTGTAGCTTTAACCTTTAAGGTTGCACACGCGACGTACGCTTTAAACATGGGGTAACTTCTCTCGTTTTCCCAACATTTCCCTTCACTGCTCTGCTCCTATTGATTGAAGCGTGATGAAAAGTATACTATAGAAACCGGCTTACCTGCGTGCGGCGGGATGATAGCAGGTTGTTGACAAATATTAGTAACAAGGAGTTTAAAAGGAATACACTTGGCCGATCGGGGCTTGCCTCGTCCCCTCCCCTGAGAGGGCGACCGCTTAGATAAAGCCGATAGGGCCCCAGGCTTTCTGCCCGGCCAAAAGCATTAAGGCAGTGTTTAGTTGGTAGGCTGGCCTTCTGCTAGAGTCCAACATAACCAACCGCCATAGACCAGGCGCGGGTGGTCCGGTGTGAGGTCGTCCAAGCATCAAGAGGTTGTTAAGACGACCACTGTGGTTGCGCGCCTCTTATCAGGATTCGCTGCCTCCTCCCGCGGGGAAAACCTTTTACCGTGGGAGAGCCATGCTTCGGCACGAATTTGGCCGGCTCAACCGGAGTGATACCTCACAGAAAACTGGCGTAAAATAGCGCTTGCACTGTGTTTCGCCGAGTGAGTGAGGATACCGGAGGCCCAACCTCCCCTTCCCCCCTTATTCCCTTTTAAAAGGCCGGCAATGGATCTATAACTCCTCTAGTGTTGCGGATGTCCATGGGCAACGGTTATGGCTTACCATCAGGTGATCCGTTTGCTTGTTTGCTGCCCTATCCTATTAAAAAAATAAACAAAAAAAAAACGATCGGGGCATTCTATGAAAAACCTCTGAACTGTACGGTTGAATTAAGTAAACGACTTGCTGTTGCCCCTGAGTTTTATTTCATTAGTTGTCCACAATTCTTGTTGTGCTCAATAAAAAAAAAAAGATCCCATGACACTAACCTTATAGAGCTTAAATCATTGTGCTGCGCTAATTGACGTAAGTGTAAGACATATATATGATTAATGATGCAACAAAAGTGTCTTAGCGGAACCAGAAACGAAAATAGATGTCAAATGTAAATTTTAGCAGAAACGGAAACGGTTATAGAAACGGAAGTGTAAATAATATGAAAAAAAATAAACAAATTTTATTAAGTATCAAATAATACAATATCAAACAATATATATATATATAATATATATATATATATATATATATATATTATATATATATATATATATATATATATATATATATATATATATATATATAATATATATATATATATATATTTGACGACCTCCATAGTCGAGTGGATAATACACCGGTTTCAAGGTGTCGCCATCTCTGAGGTCCCGGGTTCGAATCCCGGCATTTGTACCTTAGTCATGGTTGTTGATATATATTTCAATAAAAAATATTTATATATGTATAATATATGTATGTCTATCCGTTACCCTAGATCCCATAGCACAAGCCTTACAGAGCTTAGTTTGGGCTAGGCTAATTGGTGTAAGTGTAACAAATATTTATTTATTTATTTATATATATTGCAACTTTGCAAGTGAACATTTTATTAATATTCAAAATTTAGTAGTGGCAAGTTATATTTTATAAAAAGTAATCCGTCATAAATAAAAGCCGTCGGATGTAAGCTACCGTTTTAATCTCCGTAATAAAAGTTGCGGAAACAGAAGCAGAAACGGATGTTGAAAAGCGCGCGGAACTTCCGCACTTGCGGAAACAGAAACAAAGATCCGTTGCATCACTATATATTATTAATTACTAGCTGTGCCCGCGACTTCGTCCGCGTGGAATAGTTATTTTGCGCACCTCAGCTGTTACCCGATCTTGACAACGCGACATATCCAAATTTGGTACCATAAAAACGGTCATTGTGACTAAACCTTAAAAGATAGACATATGCCGTCGCGGACTTTTTTTTAGATCATGTATAGAGGAATAATTCTTTCATACATATTTTTTGTGTATCTTGAACCGTTTTCGCAGCGCACGCAAAGAAAGCCTTCAAAAATGAATAATTTTCCCCGTTTTTTACACATTTACCGCTCTGTCTTTGCTCCTATTGGTCATAGCGTAATGTTATTTAGCCTATAGCCTTCCTCGATAAATGGACTATCCAACAAAAAAAGAATTATTCAAATCGCACCAGTAGTTTCGGAGATTAGCGCGTTCAAACAAACAAACAAACAAACAAACAAACAAACAAACAAACTCTTCAGCTTTATATATTAGTATAGATTATTATTAGAAACGAGAAATGTAAAATGAACACATATAAACATAAGTAAATACACTACGTTTTAAGAATACAATTAACATGACTTGTCTTATCCAGACTTACGCAAAAGTACTCAGTATACGAGTATAACGGGAAAATAACGTATTACAATAACTTACACCTTAACCTTTTTGTCAGTTTGTATAACTGCGTTCTACAGAAAATGATGACAGCTAGAGGATTAATTATGAATAAATTGTATGTGACATTTTCGGCTCGGTGCTACACCTAGCAAAGCCTTTAAGTGTTTTCGAGTGTTTCAAGAAATCTGTCTCTTAGTCTAAATAAAATTGCGGCTGTGTATTTTTATGATGTACTTTTGTTAACTCTGGAGGTAACCCATACTTTTTTTTAACCCTAATAAAAAAAGCCGTAAACCCTAAGATTAAACCGGCTTAAAATTATTTTAGAACAATATATTAGGTATCAGTATATATCAGTATACAAGTTTTCTATAACTACATTAAGAAACGAAATTAAATTTTTTATTAAATTTAAAAAATAAATGATAAAACTAATTACTCTGCTGCCATGTTTACACATAAAATTTGAACTAAATGTTGAATGAAACATAAAAACAGAAATTTTGCAGACGTAAAGATAAAAGTCCGAATTAAATAATGGGGTACTTCTTATCCCGGAAAAATCGATAGATCCCACGGGATGCGCAATAAAGGCTTCGCTCAAACACTACTGCACAGATTTTCATGCGGTTTTCATCAATAGATAGAGTGATTCTTGAGCAAGGTTTTGCGGTATTTTTTATCTCGGAAAAACGGATAGTCCCACGGGAAGCGCGATAAACCCTTCGCACTATAAACCGACTTCCGCGCATGTGTGTAGTGTGGGCAAAAGCTATGACCCTTAACCCTCTATAGATCCGATCCCGAAATCCACGCGCGCGAAACCTCGGGCAGAAAGCTAGTGTATAATAAAACTGTAGAGAGGTCAATTCTGTACATAGAATATATTTCCAAAATAACTATCAGGGGGTAATTAGGGATCGATCAATCAGTAAAATTTTTGTCTGTCTGTATAACCGTTATAGAAACAAAAACTACTCGATGGATTTAAACGAAACCTGGTACAATTAATTTTAATACTCCTGAGCTGGTTATAGTGACATGGAACCATAGGAAGACGCTAGACCCAAGCAAAGCATGAACGACCAATGTTAAGACCCTTGGGAGAGGCCTATGGCCTATATACGTCAACTGGCTGAAATAATGATGATGATGATAAAATAAAAATTAAATTTGATTAAATATCACAATTACGTACAATAGACACAATATTCAAACAGCTCAACAACCCCGCCATAATTGTTCCGCCTAAGCTTGGTACATAAACTTGATTGTAAGTAACTTACAAATTAATAACAGCACTTCATTTAGTATATTGGTATTTATTAAAGCCGTATTATATTCCCAGATTAATACTGTTTACGCCTGGTGTTTGTTAATTTGTTTTATATAAATTTGGGTGTATACTTAATAGAAGATGAATATCCTGTGTTTAGTTTCTTTATTATATCTTTTGGAACTTTAAGACGCGTGTATACAAACTCAATTGCCAAAGGACTCTAAGAAATAGGTGCGTATTCTGTAGAATGTGTGAGTTGATTTTTTCTGTGAAACATCTTATTATAAGATTCTGTCAGCTACTCTTCAAGTACCCTTCCATTCAAGCCGATTAAGGCCAAGGCTCAGGCTGAGTGTTGACCACAAAAACCTGTATCGCGTTTGCCGCTGCCCGCACGCGCTCCCTAGAAAATAATGTGTTACAATGTGGCAGCTGGATTGACGCAACAATAACAGACCGTCCTATACCCACCCCGTGCCTTTATATTTTTATTCCAATTAAATGTGAGTGCCCTAAACTTTACCAGTGGAGAATATTGAAAAGAGAAGAAGTCAGTGGGTTCCATGGTCAACCTAGGGTTCAAGAAGGCAGTCAATCGATTTTGAAGAGTCTAGAAGGTATAACAGACTAATGTAGCGGTATTCCATTTTATATCCACATTTTTTTTAAAATAGTTTTTAGTCTTATATGAGTTTTGAAATGGATCAATATTGGAGAATTTGTAGCCCTACTGTGGAAATATACAAGAACGTACTGTACTTTAAAACTTACTATACTAAGTTCCTGTAAAAATGCACTGTCAGAACTATCAGAACGTCAAGGCGATGAGGGTTATAGAACATATTAAAGCTCATAGATTTATTAAACTTCCGCAGTATCAAATATATCTGTAAAAAAATGTTGGCACCCTACAATAATCGATTAAGGTGTTTTTAACCTTTTACTGTAGGTATATCCCAACAAAGTTACAGGTAATAGGCATTTACCAATAAAAGTCGCTTGCTCTTAAATAAGGACGCTACTCGCACTACGTTCGCTAGACACATGTCACCGTTCAGATCTTCGGATCCGATCGCTCGAAATATACGGTACGGCAATTTTCTTTTTATTTGATACGTCAATTTTGAAGTTGACAAAGAATAAACGTTGAGAAGAAATGTATTCATTTTAACCGCTGTAGCTGAGTGGTCAGTAAACTGGATTCAAAGTGTCGCCATCTCTGAAGTCTTGGATTCGAATCTTGGTGGGGGAAATTTTTGTGAGCAGTTGTGCGTTAGTCATTTGTTTATATACTCACATCTACTTCTTGTGGGTGTAGAAAAAGATCACAGTTTGAAGGCGACTTTAAACCTAATAGGACCAGATAATGGTTAATAGAACCTATGTGGAATAACTTTTATTAGACTGGACCTAATCTTATATCCGCACGCACTTCAAGAGGTAAGGGGAACACCAGGGGTTTTAGTCGGTTGGCCTAGGAGAGCACATACGCCCGCCACCTAGTCAACGAACAGGTAAGGTGCAAAATCACATATTTACCCAGGAAAACCTCTTTGACGACCTCCATAGTCAAGTGGATAGTACACCGGTTTCAAGGTGTCGCTATCTCTGAGGTCCCGGGTTCGAATCCCGGTGGGGGCAGATGTTTGTGTAATGAATGCGAGCATTTGTAACTTAGTCATGGTTGTTGATATATATTTGTATAAAAAATATTAATATATGTATAATATATGTATGTCTATCCGTTACCCTAGATCCCATAGCACAAGCCTTATAGAGCTTAGTTTGGGCTAGGTTAATTGGTGTAATAATACAACAAATATATTGTATATATTATTATATTAAAAAATTAGGATACGATTTGACGCGAGAATAGATTGCACCAGCATCAGCCCCGCGGATCAACTGGATTGCGCAACCAGATGTATCACTGGTACACTGCAACGCGCCGACTATCTTCTCTGAGTTCCTTCTTTTAAATAGTTCCTTCTTAGGTTTATATGTACATTGATTGTATTTCAGTTTTCAGAATATATGTTATATTTGATAGGATATTATAATAAATTCTGCAGCTTAAATGGTCATGTTAATATTCCGTAGCGCGCCCGTCCCGAACAGACGCCGTAAGTTTTCATAAGCCCTACCCTGTCCCGTAGCAAGATTTAATGTCAATTCTGACACGGGTCTAATCTTGCGAGAAAAGTGCGCGCTTATGACATTTTCGAAGAAAAACTTTATATTAATAGCGCGTATCCCATATACTTACCGTATCAATAGGCTTTCTCAATATCGCTGATTATCCTACTACTATTATAAAGGCGAAAGTTTGTAAGTATGGATGTATGAGTGTTTGTTACTCTTTCACGTAGAAACTACTGAATGGATTTGAATGAAACTTTACCACAATATAGCTTATACATCAGAATAACACATAGGCTACAATTTAATGTGAGGTCGTAAAAAAACAAATTTTTTGCGCTTACATTGCAAATTGTCTGTTGTGTCTGTTTATAGGAGCATACTGCAGTAGCTACCTATAGGCCTATGATTAAGGCTCTGCAGTGCTTAGTTACCGTATTTCTTACTTATTACTAGACTAGACGGGACGAACCTGAAGTCCACGCGAACGAAGTCGCGGGCAAAAGCTAGTAGAAGAATAAGGCATAGTAGCAAACAAGCAAACAATAAGTAAAATGACTGTTTAAGCCTTATAAGAAGAGGGATCTTCTGTCTTGATCGTATTAGAATAGATAAAATTCTCTAAAAATTCTCTAAAAATCTAAATAATTACGAATATTATATTGCAATACGCTTCTGAATCTCCAAAGCTCATTAAAATCGACAGCATTTAAAATTAATTGAATGGATTTCCGATCGATCATGCTACCCTGTATGTCCAGTTCTTACCTTGGCGCTAGTCTATGGTGAGAACCATATGGAAATATTGACAAACCTACTGAAATTTCAAATTGTTGTAATAACATAATACAAGAAAGATGATCTAGGTAGCAGGGGATAAGTTAGACGAACATTCTTAAACCAAATAGATGATATACTGATGGAAGGTCGGGCCAAGAGTACCCGGAACCGATGGGTATGCATGAAAGTATTATTTTCCCAGGGGTATGGTAGTGAATCCTCATAAAGGGCGCGCTACTATTGTAGTCGTCTTAATAGCCCCTTGGTGCTCGGACGACCTTACACCGGATACCATCCGCGCCCGGTCTACGGCGGGGGGTTATGTTGGACTATAGCAGAAGGCCAGCCTACCAACTAAACACTACCTACAAGCCTTTGGTCAAGTAGAAGACCTGGGATCTTATCAGCTTTGAACTAAAGCGCCCGCCCTCTAGAGCAGTGGGCGTGAAAGTATTAATGAAAGGCAAGGAAGCTAGGGAAGAAATAGGGAAGAAGATCGTATTTCGTAGCAAGTGCAAAATTGTCTACCCAAACTAGAAAGAGGCGTGAGTAAATATATGTCCGTATATATAATACAAATAAGAGGATTTGTTTTAATGTACCACTAAAATGATTCAGACCTGACGGTAAGTAATCATAAGATCGAAGGTGGACGCGAGTTTCAAAAGCTACTCTACAGATTTGGAACTAGCAATCGTACTTGTAATTTTCGAAACAATGATTCAATTAACAATATCATTAAGTCGATAACCTTAAGTAAGTTGGCGGTAGCTGCAAAAGTAGACTCCTCTATCCTACTAGCAGTCAGTTAAGTTTTCTGTCTGACTACAAGCTCTCTGGTCGTGAATGAGTCTCCTACTTTATATGAGATTAAAAAACCTTAATAAGGCTTGGCTTAACGGCTAGTAAGTGAATATATCTTTAAATATAATGTAGATGACTTAAAATATAAAAAGTTAAATTGGTTATTTTTCCTCAGAATAGACTTAAATGGTTCCCACCAAGATACGAGCATTTAAGATGGGAAGCATATAAATCTGCCTTGTCACTTCACCGTTTCGCCTCGGAACACAACACCGAGATAGCTGTCCTCAAAACAACAACAAAGTTCGCAAACAATGTGTTTTTGCGTTAATTTACACTCGGATCTCCCCAGTGTCTTAACTAAGGAATCTATAGTTTTGCCAAGAAGGGTCAGTTTGTCTTCCGCTCTTATCAGACCGATTCAGACGTGACTTCCAACATTTCCAAGAGGCAGCGACAAATTTACTATGTCATCTATAAACATCCTTAAATCTAAACGTGTAAGACAGAATTTGGCTGAGCCACATGCGAATGCACCTGTGTTTACAACCACACGCTATATGTTGTTCGTTAAAACCTTATGTCGCAAGTAATAAAGGTTTAAATGAGATTGACGGTTGCACAGCTTTGTTTGTGTTACTGAGTGGCTGGTCTTTGACAGATGACGACAATTTGAAGCTTCTTCTTGCGTTGTTTCCTCCTAACCTTTACACTATTCTGGTAAATGAGCATTACGTACTCGTAGGTTCTGAAAACAAACTATTTGAAACAGCTTGCTGACGGAACTTTAAATAATTTACGCCAATTGATTACAAACTCTAAATTCGTCAAAGGTTTCGCTTCCAGTATTTACATTTATGTTCAAGCAATAGCTTAGGCATTATTAAATGAAAGAGATTAGAATTTAATCTCTGCCTTGACTAGAATTTAACCTTGAAATAAGCAATCTTTCTCTACCTCTTGATGTAATCACAAAATCAAACTATATGAATAACTTTATTCTAAGACCATCAGACGACAATCAGTAGACGTATTTTTGAATCATTAGACGTGAATTTGAAATTCGAAGACGAATACAAATCGTGCGCGAAATTATTTTCTACTACGTACAATTTTATAGATTTTCAATTACTCGAATTGAGTGTTGGTAAGTTAGTTAAAAAAAAATCTTATTTAGATTCCGTTTCACGCAGAAAAATTAAAAATCACATCAACAAAAATTAAAATATATGTACTCAAACAATATTAACTTATTATTATGTACCTATTTACAAGCTTTACATCAACCAGAGTAAATTTATTACTATCAACGTCACTTCAGAGTTGAATATTCTACAATGTGTTAACAACGTGTTAACATAACATGCGTTTCAGAAACCGGCCGTTAGTATGTTAATTAAATAACAAAACATTTTTCTGGGTGCAATGAAATTCTTTAAAATAAAGTAATGTATAACATTTATATTTTTATTACGTTGCCGTGTGGCGTCAGATCGGCCGTTACGCCGTTCGTGGACTCCGTGTGGCGTCAGATTCGGCCGTTACGGTGTATTTGAGAAAGAATTGAATTCGGTAATGCGTATACGAATCTCACGATTTCGAATGTGAATTGGTTTTCTATTATTTCAAAAATTCGTCTCCAGTTCGTCCGATTTGATTAATCGAGAAATACTAATCCTTTATATTTAGTTTAACAATATTCACGCAAACCTTTTTTAAAATGGTAATTCTTGTCAATAGGGTAGACGACTACAATTGATTATGGCCGTTTTTATATTATAATTTACTGATTTGAGCAATTTATATCTCGTGAAAGTATGTCAATACAGTAATTTCAGTTTAATTATTAATTAATATTGTTTTTAGATTTCTAAAAAATGGGCAATTATTATTTACGTAATTCTAATGAAACGAACACATTTTTAGCATTCTCACATCAAATGTGACATTTTTTATATAGAAAGTATACCTATAAACGTACAATTAACAAACTTATTTTAAAATTTGTTTAAACGCTCATACAAATTTGACGAGTTTACTGAGTTATGACGTCACGATTGCAGTGCTTTTAGTGTGGAGCTTTTTTGAGCAACCCGCGACAGCGCCGCAAACATGTCGATGTATCTTCAAAAGTAATAGGTGCAGGTGTACTGTTGGTTCTACAATATTTCTGACTTAATAGAGTAGGTACTCTTATTATATATTGAATTTAAAAAATTGTCGTCTACCCAATTGACAGATTTTAAATTTGATCTCATGAACGACGTGAGTATATATTTCATTCGTGTTTCATCTATTCTTGGCAGGAATCATATTTAATATAATGTTTCGCTGCGAACACAAATTACGCTTCTGTTAAATCCCTACTAACAATATACACAGGAATGTTTGGATGTTTGTTATTCCTTCACGTAGAAACTACTGAATGGATTTTAATGAAACTTTGAAATAATACATACATACATACATATACTCACGCCTTTTTCCCATGGGGGTAGGCAGAGATTACGTCTTTCCACTTGCTACGGTCTTTACATATCTCTTTCGCTTCATCTACTTTCATAACATTTCTCATACATGCTCGACGATTGATACTTCTGACCTGGCCTTTTTTGAGGAAATATAGGTTATATATCTGAATAACATATGGATTACAATTTATAAAGACACTAGTTGGTGCCCGCGACTTCGTCTGCACACATAATAGATTTTTACCTACTTATTTGACCCTTATCGTCATATTTTGTCACGCTTTATAAGTTGTAGCCTTTTTTTTCGTTCCCCTTGAGGAAATTGCATTAAGTTGCATACCCCGGCTGTGGCGAACCGGCGGTTATGTGCGGCTCTCCTCCCCAGAAGGGGGAGGCCTACCCACTAAAAACCTCAGGGATGGCCTTCCTCAGGCATGTAGGGAGCCCCCGATAACACCAAGCTACTTCCGGGAACCCCCAGCCTCCGCTCCCCCATCGATACAGGGGAGCCCTCCTCGAGGGAGGCTATAGCCTATGTATCATTCTGATGTATAAGCTATATTATTTTAAAGTTTCATTAAAATCCATTCAGTAATTTTTACATGAACACACATCCTTCGATATTTAAAAATTTTCACGATTATAATATACTAGATAGATAGATAGATAAAACATTTATTCGTCTACACAGTACAGATACAAGATTTTTATACAATCGTCGTAAAAAAATATTAACAAAACAAGAGAACACACATATCAGTGACTGCTGGTAGTGTACTGTGCAAGCGAAACGGTCCTGACTCAGCATTTTGCCACAGCTGGCTGTGGCGCTGATTATTCTGCCAGAATCAGGATTGAGGCTGTAATACGAGCGATTCTGAGCGGATAAACACAGATAGACATATACACACTTAAAAACTTATACACATTTATACACACATACATAGATACGTATACATACAATATTAGCAGATATGACTCTAGTGCGATCTAAAGGAGTAGTAGCGGTGGTAAATGATTGCTTATAATATAAAGACAAGGGACAAGTAGCGTGGCCAGGTGGCTTCAAAAATGTGTGATTTAATATGACAATTTAAGTAAATATTGCTTTAGCAGATTTTTAAAATAAATGCGGGATTTTACCCCGCCTTGCAATGCTGATACAAATACACCGAAGAAAAACTGCGAACTTTGGTACATTATTTTGATAAATCTCGTAAGGTTCAGCCTGCGTTTGCAATGTAAGTAACAAAAATGTAATTATTTACGACATCAGACTAGAAACTTCAAAAATAACAGTATTTCTCCACTATTTAATGGATGTTATTATACATACATACATACATATATGTCACGCCTTGTAATGGGGTAGGCAGAGACCACCTTGTTCCCGGAAGTGGCCTTTGTGTTCCCGGAAGTGGCCTTTGTGTTCCCGGGGGCTCCCTACATGCCTGAGGAAGGCCATCCCTGAGGTTTTTAGTGGGTAGGCCTCCCCCTTCTGGGGAGGAGAGCCCCACATAACCCCGGCTCGCCACAGCCGGGGTATGCAATTTAATGCATTTTCCTCAGGGGAACAAAAAAAAATGTAATACAAGTTCTTAAGGTTCCTCTACCTGACTCATAGAGATATTTTCTATTTGTATTCACTTGATCGATAATCCGATTTTTTGTAGTTTTTCATACAAATAACCGACCTCAAGGGAACAAAAAAAAAAAAAAAAAAAAAAAAAAGGCAGAGACCACCTCTCTCCACTTGCTACGATCCTGGCACACTTCTCTTGCTTCCTCCACTTTCATGAGCGTCTTCATGCATGCTAGTCGGTTGCGAGTACTCTTGACCCGGCTTTTCTTTAGGACATCTTCAATTTGATCGAGATATGTCCGCTATATGTTATTATTAGAGATCGGATAATCGGATGCATATTTACCTAAAGTTAGTTTAAGACAAAGTATGGAAACGGCTTTTTATTGTTTTGTTAAATAAAAATCCCGGGATTGCGGAATTGGATAGCCGGATGTTTATTTATTTACCTAATTTAGTTTTTGACAAAGTATGGATTTGTCTTTTTATTTTATTTCCATAAATAAAAAACCCGGAATTCCGGTACTGTAGAACATTTTGGTAATGCAAAACTAGTCGGTAATATGAGCTTATAATATCCTATTTAAAATGGGGCGTAAAAAAATACCACGTGCTAATTTAGTAATTTTCAAACAATATCACTACGTTAAATTTGCAGTCCCGTATTTTCCCGGGATTTTTATTTAACAAAATGTATTTTAAAAAGCCGCTTCCATAATTTGTGAGCCAAAAATTAACTTTAGGTAAATATGCATCCGATTATCCGATCTATAGTTATTATACATATAAGCCTACCTCTTCAATCACTCTATCTATTAAAAAAATCGCATCAAAATCCGTTGCGTAGTTTTTTAGTTTGCGTTTGCGTATATTTAAGCATACATAGGGATATAAGGACACAGAAAGCGACTTTGTTATATACTATGTAGTGAAATAGGGATTTTTTTTTAATATATATATATGTCTACTACACGGACTCGTAGTCCGTGCCTTTTTTGAACTGTCCTCGTTTGGATCTACTACGTACTGTACGTACAGCGTCATATTATCTTATAATACTATTCCGTGACTTAACATTAACGTGAGTTGCGCAGCACTTACTTATCTAACAATAGTACTTTCTTATCTAATAACTATCCTAATTTATACCTACATACAACCATTTAACAATACACTTAATTTCAATACTTTATACAATAAAATTAATTAATCTAATAATAATAAGCTATCCTAACAAACATTAATAATTAAATTAACCCTGCAATGATGTCGATTCTAGCGTGATTCTCTAAACCCAAAAACCAATCCGACAACAGTCCCCCCCTGTCATTTTGTATAGAGTATGACAAGGACAGACCGCCGCCAAACTCAGCTCTAGGTTCGGAGAATGATGAGTGAAATAGGGATTGTGTGAATTGTACAAAATATATGTAGATACGTGTCAAGTAGGTAAGTATCTACCATCTGTGCAGACGAAGTCGCGGGCGCTACCTAGTTATATATAAAAAAGACAAATATATTTCTTCCTCTTATGTATATCCAAATCTTTATCGCAAAGGAATAAATGATTTGTAATACTGGCAACAGCGGACTGATAATCTAAATGTGAAATATATGACATCAGCTCAAGCGAATCTCAAATTATTATTGTTCGGTACATCAAAACATTTGCTTCCACATCACGTGCCCGTATAAAACATTCTTTGGTTTCTCACAGTGAGCTTTAAACTTAACGACTCTGAAAATCCCGTTTTACTGAATTTATTCGCCACTTTTTGCGTGATACGCTTACAAATATTTATCAAAGGTTGATGGAAAAATTAAGAGTGCTCTTATTTTTGCCAAAGTTGCGTTCGAAATGTATAAATAAGCCTCTTGACAGAGTTCTGTCTGAACAAATTGTTTGTATTTACTGCTTTGTTTCAGTTTTGGATCGGATAAGATCCTTTTTAATGTTTAAGTAATTTTTTTTTAATATTTCTGCTAGTAAGGAATTTAAGTATAAATAAGTAAATAATTACTTCTTACACTTACACCGATTAGTTAAGCCCAAAGTAAGCTCTGTAAGGCTTATGCTATGGGATCCAGGGCAACGGATAGACATACATATATTATAAACATATAAATAATTTTTATTGAAATATATATCAACAACCATGACTAAGGTACAAATGCAATTATCACACAAACATCTGCCCCCACCGCGATTCGAACCCGGGATCTCAGAGATGGCGACATCTTGAAACCGGTGTACTATCCACTCGACTATGGAAGTCGTCAAATTTATTGCCATCATCTGAATATAGGTAGGAATTATGACGATAAATTGGGGAAGCCACGGGTCGCTGGCGGATGCGACGCAGTTCGCGCCCGTGGAGGCGACCCGGGAGGGTGGAGGGACCTCACCCCCGGATGGCCGGAGGGTGACGTCGTAAGAGGTTGGAGGGGAGGAGGCGGCAAGATCACTCCTCCCCGAGAAGGGCTCCCCTAGCGCACCCAGGGGAGCAAAGACCGGGGGTCCTCAGATGCGACACTCGATCCTGAGGGCCTCCTACAACGCCTGAGGATGGCTATCGCTGAGGTTTTTAGTGGGTTGGGTTCCCCCTTCCGTGGAGGAGAGCCCCACATAACCACCGGCTCTCCGCAGCCGGGTATGCAATTCAATGCATTTTCCTCAGCGGAACAAAAAAAAGTAGGAACAGTATTACGTTATACAGGGTGTATTTTTGAAACGGGGCAGTAAGGGTAAATAGTAATAGTAATAAGTAAATTTTTTTTTATGCCAATCGATTCTATTTCATGTGGGGATCAAAAAACTTTATGGGACCATTTTAGCTTTCAGTACTAGAAAAGACAGAAATCGCCAAAAACGTTTTACGTAATAAACGAATTATTATTATATTCTAGAGCCTATTCTATATGGATAGAACAGGCTCTAGAATATAATAATTATTCGTTTATTGCACATTCATATTTTTTCCAGTATAATTTCTACACCTTGCCTTGTCTGTACTGTAGTCAATCTACATATTAGCGAATAATTCTTGCTACCTACCTTAATTTTTTTTGTTACATTTACAATATTATAAATCTGAAGAGTTTGTTTGTTTGATTGTTTATTTGTTTGAACGCGCTAATCTCTGGAACTCCTGGTTCGAATTGAAAAATTCTTTTTTTATTTAATAATCCATTTATCGAGGAAGGTTTTAGGCTACATAACATTACGCTGCGATTAATAGGAGCGAAGAAATAATGGAAAATGTGGAGAAAACGGGGAAAATTATTAACTTTTAAGGGCTTCCGTTGCGGGCGCTGCGAAAACGGTTCTAGATACCAAAAAAAATATGTATGAAATAATTATTCCTCTTAAAATGATCTAAAAACATGTCCGCGACAATACATGTCTATCTTTTAATGTTAACTCACTAGAATCGTTTTTATGGTGATCAAATTTGGATATGTCGCGTTGTCAAGATCGGGTAACAGCTGAGGTGGTTGTTTGCAAAAATAAATATGATGATCAAAATAATAAGTAATGTAATGTGACAAATTAATAAAATGTTGTTAATATTAATAAATTATAGTTAAAATTAAAGATAACTAAATATTGTTATTATTCATTTCGACGCTAACGACTCCGGAACGGTCGCCGGTGTCGTTAAAGTCAAAGTCAAAGTCAAACACTTTTATTGTTTAGAATCACACGTGATCACTTACAATCGTCATATACAAACAAAAAAAACATATTATCAGCTACTTAAAACAAACAAAAGGAAAGTTATAAGATACAAATAACATATTACAATACAAGTAACAAAAAAATAATAAAACAGCTAAATATAATTAGGATCACCAAGAACTGGGACCAGGATAATTATGCCCAGGGGCTTTTATCTTCGAGGTAACAAGCAGTGTTATAGTACGCCTTTTTCATAAGTTTACATTTTATGTATTTTTTAAATTTGTTAATTGACAAATCTCGTATATCTCCTGGTAGCTTTTTGTAAAAACGAATGCCAGCGCAACCAAAGGATTTGCTTATTTTATGGAGCCTACTTCCGGGCACAGTAAGGTCATTTTTATTTCTTAGATTTAAATTATGAATATTGTGATTTCTTTTATATGTATTTAGCAGGCAAGGCGCCGAACTTTCTGTTCGTGCGCTTTCCATAAACACATTGCAAAGCTGAACATAGCCATCTGAGGCTTCAGCATAGGTCCAATCAAAAAAAAAAATATTGACATTAAATTGAACGTTTGTTTGTGGATGTGTGTAATATATCTAAATAGAGTGTTACCTATTTGTCGGTTTTTGTTATAGTAAATATTTTAAAGTGTTCTTAAGACGTAAAGCAGGTCTAGTTTGTGCCACACATAGTTTATTCCTAAATGACGACCTCAATAGTCGACTGGATAGTACACCGGTTTCAAGGTTCGCCATCTCTGAGGTCCCGGGTTCGGATCCCGGTGGGGGCAGATGTTTGTGTGATGAATACAAGCATTTGTGCCTTAGTCATGGTTGTTGATATATATTTCAATGAAAATCATTTATATATGTATAATATATGTATGTCTATCCATTACCCTAGATCCCATAGCACAAGCCTTACAGAGCTTAGTTTGGGTTGGTGGTGGCTAATGGGTGTAAGTGTAAAAAAAAGAAAATGTGGTCTGCGAAAAATTGGAACTATCACCTCTGTCTTAACGTCATTACTCGGGCTGTAGAATTATAAGTTAAGAGTGAATAGAATGCTATAGAGTCAGCCTTTCAGCAGTTAACCTTTGATTTTATCAGCGTTTAGTTTCAGATTTGGTCAAGTTCCTATTTAAACGTAAAGAAAATGGTGTTGAAATATACGCGGTCTGATCGCTTAATCCATTGTCTAATGGTTTCCGACAACTATATAATATAATCTTTATTTTATTAATCTTAACAGACATAAATCATGTGATCTTTTAATAAATTTGCCCCCTTATTATATTAAAAAAAAAAGCATAAAATTCAAAGTATTACAGTAAATCCTCCAAGTATATTCAAAACAGGTTTTTTTTCGAAACGCTATTTACATAAACTCAATTCTGAAACTCGAAATAATTCTCAACATCTAAATTATTCTCAACAGTTGAATATTGAAAACAATAAGATGTGGAAGTTTGTTTAAACAAACGAATGGACTGAATAGAAAATCGAAGTTGGCCAAATTGAATTCGTGACAGTGTGTCAACAAGATCAAGAGGAATTATTGTTGTTACGAACTGATGGTAACTGGTTGTGAACACTAAAGTTTAGACATTCCGTAAAGTGATTTGGTTCTGAAGAAATTATGATACTGTAATAACAATGAGTTTCGATTACAAAGTATTTCCAGGCCGTCGATCTGAGGTGGTTTTTCCTTGTATTTATATTATAACTGGCTGACGCGGCGAATTTTGAAACGGCTAACCGTCAATAGGTTACCTGTTAGTTTAACAATATTTATTATTTTTTTTCCACATTATTTATTTATTTATTTCAGTAATCCAACAGCGTTACAATAAATATATGTCACAAATATTTTTATACATAGTAAGGCCAAAAACGGATTAGAAATTTAGATAACAATAATGACTTAAAGAGAACTACATTTCATACTACAATACTATATAAGTCGGTTCCTATATATTAATTAATTACAAAATAAAGTTATTTTCTAGGTGTGCATATGTGTGTTTTTCTGTGTGTGTGTGTGTGTGATTGTGTCTTATGTGCTTGTTTTGTGTGTATGCTTTCATCTTCGTATTTCATGACTAAGGCTGACTTATAGCTTCAAGGTGATATTGTTTTATTTTATTTTTTAAAATATTTCGAGATAAATAAAAAAGGTCTAATTCTGAATATTGGCTGTTATAAGCTTGGGTAGCTCGGCTTAAGACAGAGTTTTTAGCGTACCTCGTGTGCGAGTGGGGAACGTGGAAAAGTGGAGTATGTCTAGATCGACGGGAAGGTACACATATTTTAATGTTTTCTAATAGTTCAGGGCTGTCTATTTTCCCTGATAGGATGTCATACAAAAGTACAATGTCATGTTGTTTACGGCGAAGTGACAGTGGTTCTAAATTAAAATAAAAACATGCTTCTGAGTAAGATTCAAAACTTCTAAATGATTTAAAGCTGAGAAATTTTGCAAACTTCTTTTGAATGGATTCCAATCTAACTACGTAGATACTATAGCATGGAGACCATATACTGCAGGCATGTTCTAGTATGCTCCGCACATAGGCAAAGTACTATAAAGACTTTAATGCAACTGATATATTATATAAAATATTCTATACATAACTATTTATATATAACTATATTCTATTATAACTATTAATGGATTAAAGTTTACACTTTAACCGTTAATATTGAAAAAATAATCATTGACAAATTCTCCACAGAGAATTGTAAACTTATGGTTTCTACTCTCTATGGATACGTCAAAGTCTCGCCTCCATCATACTAACGTTTTCCTTGTTTATTTAATTTATAACAGAGCAAACATGAAATTTATACATACGAATCATTAGACATTAGACTAAACGTTAAATGTGAAAAAGCCTCAATAACTAAATAAAATTTCCATTGAATAAATACACAAATTTAAATAAAAGTAAAGTCAACATTAAGCATCAGATTGTTAAGGCGCTTATCATTTAAGCTCATGATAATAAAGCTCACAATTCTGCAACGATTACGATAGAGATCTTAAAAGAATAAGCGAAACCAAATCAAAAGGAAATGCTTTTATCACGAATGGTGCCAATGGCTTAATTATCTGACGGATAGATAAATTTCTTTATCTCGAAAACACTATCCTTGCCAGACATAAGTAGTAAATAAATCACTATACTCCCTCCCACAGGAGTTTATCGAAAAACGCCAGGACGCCGCCCTATTTTTTCCACAAACTGTACTTCCAAACTGGTTTCATAGCAGAAATGGTAATAATTGATGCTCGAATCACTGTTTTTCGCATTTGTTTTTCTCATTCGACTTTGTGGCCTAAGTCATGAGTATAGAATTGTCGTGTTATTATTTTATTTTATTAAAATGTTCTGTGACAATATGACCCCTTTGTGTGATAATTAATCTCTCTCTGCTAATTGATCTTTACTCTTCTACTAACTGATTTTTTTCCTCAGGCGAGGAGAGGCTGGGACTCTCATGATTACCATGCCATGATAGTCCAAGCATGATACCAATGTCAGACTTAAGACCGATCGAGGTAGCTCGACAGATGTGATCTATTGACTAAGCTTAGCCTAAGCTTTGGTCCTAATGGTTTGTAGTGAATGCGACCGCTCCTCAGGATAGAGCGCGGTGCACAGCTGGTGTTCTTAGAGTTACTTAGTGTCAGGCGAGATAAAGGTTTCTAGAAACAGTATACTATACCAAAGTAGAAAATGATTCACAATTACTTAAATGCCCGGTTGAATATAATGAAAGTAGTGTATGTAATAAAAAAAATGAACTTGATACCAAAAAGCTACTATCGTTTTTGAGATCCATAGACCAAAAAAAACATGTCTATAAAGTATTGGGATTTTTTTGTTGATAAAAAGCGTCGTTTTGCAGGCTTTAATTTAACTTGCAATGTATGTATGTTTGTATGATCGGATGGGACCTTATAAATCAATTTAAGTCGCCCGCAATGGATTGAGCTGAAATTTTGTATACACATTTAGTTTGGATGACAATCCATAATTAACTATGTGACGTCATTCTAAATCCAATATGGCGGCGTACCCAAGATCGCGGACCAATTATTCTGAATGCACTCTTACAATATGGCAATCAAATAAAAGGGCTTGCCAAGAATAACTAGAAAAATAATGTGACGTCACTCTTAATGCAATATGGCGGAACATCCAAAATGGCGGATAATTATCTCTTATTCCTTCCTACAATATGGATTTTCATTCATTTCATTTCATTTATTTTGCTTTCCACAATGGTAATCATAGGTGTTATAAACATTCTGTACATTATGGACCCTGCCGGGCACAGCCAATGTAGGAGAGAGGATGACTTATCATTTTTATTAAAAATAAAAGAAAACCATAACTGAATATTACTATGTCAAATGATCGTAAGTCTAAACACTCTTCTTATGTATTATCTCTATATTATTATTTAGCTATCTGTCATATGATTAATTAGATTATTATTAAATTAAGTATCATTGTTATATTCATTTTTATTAATTATTTTGTGGAATTTACGATTATAAATCATATATTATTTCAATTTAATTTTATATGTATTTAAGTATTTTTGTGCATTTTATTACATAGTTTTCAAATCAATTTACTATGTCATTGTTTAAGTTTTTATAGATTTTGGTCGCACATATATTCCTGTACCGAATAATAGCACTTTTGAATCAGTAAAGTTTTTATTTGTTTTAAGTATATTTTTTCCTCTGACATATTTCTAATGTGTGTAGGAAGCCTATTGAATATTTTGATACACATTACGAAGGGACTGCTCGAATGGATATCAAATGAAAGGACTTGCCAAGATTCAGCCAAGTAATCTGGTTATTTTCCGATATGATATACAAATAATCATAAAATGATTTGTAAAATTCATTCTTCAAGAGCGCAAGACTTAACAAATAACTAAACAACTTTATACTTTTTAAATACAATATCCAAATTTTAATTATTTTTATTCAACATAGGCACTTATGGACGTCAAACAAATATATTATTTAAAGACACACTTAAGAGTTATAATACCTTGTACACAGATACGTACAAGGAAAAAATGAAGGCACTCTAAACCTTCTGTGTAGATGCTTTATATCTATTTTAACCCTTATCACTTTGTTTTAAAGCTCTTTTTGCGTTTTGTCGTTAATATATTCCTATATTGAATCAGAAAACAGCAGAAAAAAGTTATAAATTTATTTTTTTACACACTGTTAAAAATGAAAATCTCTTACAGCAACATTTTAGAGATCTATTTAAGAAGGATTGCCAATATATAAACAACTAGCTTCCGCCCGCGGCTTCGCCCACGTGAAATTAGTTTTTGTCAATCCAGGGGGCGTACTCTTAAAAACAATATTCGATATATCGTGGACTTCGTCGTGTCGTATCCCACTCTTAGTTACTATCGTTTAAAGCATTCCACCGAACGATCGAACGAACGATATCAATTTTGACATAAGAAAGCCTCAAATGACTTCGATGAATTGAATTTGACAGGCAAAAGTAATACGATACGGTTTGAGGTGTCGTTGTAATTATCGTAAATTTGACGTTTATTTTTAGAATGTTCGTTTGTCAAATTCAATTCATCGTTGTCATTTGAGGCTTTCTTATGTCAAAATTAATATCGTTAGTTCGATCGTCCGTTGAAATGTTTTAAACGATAGTAACTAAGAGTAAGATACGACACGACGAAGTCCACGATACATCGAATATCGTTTTTAAGAGTACGCCCACTGGTCCCTTATGTCTAAGAGACTCTTACTTACGTGATATTTGTCGAACTTGCATACTAACTTTCAACCCTTATTTCACCACCTAGCTGGTCGAAATTTCAAAAATGCTGGAACAAATGTTTAATGATTTCTTATCAAGTACTTAAATATAAAGTTTCGTGGTTTTATCTTTTAAAATTAAGAAATCCCATACAAACTTTCAACTTCTATTTCAACTCTTTCATCCCTTTTTTTTTTAAATAAAAAGTAGCCAATGTTCTGTCTCAGGGTCTAAAGATTGTCTGTACCAAATTTCATCAAAATCCCTTGTGAGGCTTAGGCGGGAAAGCATAACCGACAGACAGACAGAGTTACTTTCGCATTAATAATATTAGTTGGGATTCATTTATTTTTATCTTGCACGAAAGTAGTTTCTTTAGTCAGTTACTTAAAATATAACTTATTATGTATTATTTATTAATATATGTACATATATATAGTTCTTTGTGTTAGTGTAGTTGTAGCTTTTTTATTTATATTCGTATCATTTTCATATATTTGCACTGCCATTTGAATAACTTTTCTGCGCGATTTATTAACTGTGACTAGGAGAGAATGCATATTAAATACATATTAGTAATGCCATTATGAATAAAGTAAATATAAGAAATAATAGCTAATTATATAATGTTATTAAAACTTCTACACTCTTATGATTTAGTCTAAACGTATGTTTATTTATTTAGTTAAAACTTTTATATATTTGTATTTAGCAACCATTTTGTATTTTTTGGTCAGTAATATTTGCGTCATCATAATAAGCTAGTCAGTAATTACAATCTTATTATTACTATATTTTTACAATTATTCATTACTAATTGGAATTTACTTAATTATATTTATACTTATATATTAAAATAATAAACAACTATATATCAATGGGTAATAACATATGTACGTTCAGTCATTTTGAGTGGTATAAGTTCATTCAATGAATGAATGAATTAAATAGGATTCTCTACAAAAAATATAAAATTTGTTTGAACTTAATTTTATCTAGTTCTGTTAGGGCTATTACGTACTTAGTAGGTAGTTAAAAGAAACAGTTTAAATAATGGCGTCCAAAGCATAGATACGATACGGGTAAACGAATCGCTCACTCTTTTGACCTAAGCTAAATAACAAATTTTGGAGTTCAATTTTCGTTTATCGTCAGCCGATGATAGACGACTGTTTACGCAGGTCCTAAATTAAACCTTGACTTGCTTTTTATTAAATTCTCAAATATTGTTGTTTTATCGGAAATATAGTAACAAAATATTGAGCGTACCAGTTCCTTAAAAAATGTTACTTAATATTTTTAAAGTTTTATTTCCTTGAGACACCTCATGTTATACATAATAAGTCAGATTACAGCGCTGTGCGCATTATCTCATGACAAGGCCGGCGCCACTTGGGCTTCCCGCGCCTCTTCTAGCGCTTTTGGGCTCCTTTTATGGGTCTCTCCTGAGAGGCGGTCGCCCTCATGATTTACCTATATGGTTAAAGAACTTAGGCACAGGCTGAGTTTAGTCGGTAGGTCACGTGGCCGGACCGTTCCGGTCGCGTGGAATCTTTTTTTTTTTTATGCTAGGCGCGGTAGATGACCTCCTCCCGCCTGATGTTAAGCGGTGAAAGAGGCCTAAATGAGATGACAGATAGGATAGTGACTTTACTCCACTCTCCTACCTGCCCTATCCCTGCCGACCCAAAAGATGCCCTTTCACGCCTCTTTTGAAGGAACCCATGTTGTAGGATGTAGGAAACACATACGCAGGCAGAAAATTCCAAGTGCGGGAAGTACGGCAGAAGAAGAAGAAGATCTGACATAACCTCCGTGACACTTGCCGTTGCGGGGGTATCCTGGGTACGTTTCGTGCTCCTTGTGAGGATTCTCAGCCTTCCTCTCCTGAGGAAAAAAAAAGCGCTATGACCTGTGACTGACGCCGTGGTCGAGTAGTACGTAAGTCGGTTCCAAGTGGTCACCATCTTCAAAGTTATGGGATCATCATAATCAATATATATAAGTGTATCGATCATCGTAACTAACACAAGCCTTATACTACTCGCTTTGGCCTAATTATTAGCAACAACCCTGTGATTTGTGATTAAATGGAAGCATCAGTCTGTCGTAAAAATAAAAAAAAGCAAGGCCTTGCACAGATTCCTAAAATTGAAGACACAATAAAAGCAGTGACACCATAAATGTACGTCATAATGGTAGGTTCATAAATTGAAGGAGATGTATCTTTTTAAGACTAAGTATAGTTTGAAAAATCCTTGTTTCAGTTTGAATAGAACAGTTAATTGTGATGAATTGATAACTAATTTATTTACATTACACTTTTGTTTTTAACATTTTCATATTTATATGTATATAATTGAGTCTGTAATTTCACAAATCATGTAAATATATTATGACATTTGGATTTGACATTTTTGTAGAAGAACAGTTGATTGGCCGTCATTGTCATTATTTGTTTTGAACTTTTCGTACCCCATAATATTGGTTCGAAACACCTATTTTTTATTTTATTAATGTACAAATATAATATGTGTTTAACCTGGGGTTTGAATAATAAAATAAACATTACAAGTCAAATTAATGTTTAAAATGTTTCAATGTATTGAGTTAAATTAGTTTTTAAAATCTCACCTTTTGAGTTGTTTGGTTGAAAACAGCCATTGTCTCTAAGATTGTTTTAAACTTAACGAATGTCTAGGAACTTTGTTGATTTATATTTTTCCGTTGATACTTAGGTATAAAATGTTAATAAAGTCTACTTTGGTTTGACAGACTAAGAAGACCATTGCACCGCGCCCTATTTTTAGGAGCCGTCGCTCTCACTATAAGTCTTAGGGTAATTAAGTCCCATGCTTAGGCTAAGGTTCGTCGTTAGGTCACATCGGCCGAGCTACCTCTATCGGTCTGGAGTCCGACGTCAACATACTTGGTTGCGGTTGTAGCCCTGAGTTTTTTTTTCTCACCTTCTCCTCTCCTGATGGAAAAAGAACTTAGAAGATCAGAATATAGTTGAAATATTATTTTGTCTTCTTTGTTTATGAAATCTTCTATGAAATATGAAACATACATTGTTTATTTACATTGCTCAGAGACGTATCTTTATATCAGATTCTAGAGCTGGTTTCGCTCTCTTGAGACCTAGCATTAGATGAACCCAGAATGTGATCATACAACATAAATGATAAAGATAGTTTTCTTCTGAATAAAATTTGTAATCTTTGAACTGTTTTACGCATTTAGATTACACGTTTTGCACAAAATTCCATTAAACCAACCCGAGCCGCGACATAAGAGTATTTTATTGCGCCATACATACATTCGTCTTCTATTTGTAACATTTTTTTTTCCGGCGAACTCGATTTATTTCCATTTCAATATAATATACATTTCTACGCTCCGGAGCGCTAAACGCGATTACGGCCAGGAGGGTGTCAATTTTACAAGGAATTATGTATCGCATTTCTTTGTTGAATCAAGCCTTATTTCGTTTTATGCTGATAGGTGGGATCTTTGAGAGTGAAATTTACGAAGTCTACATATTTTTGTTTCTAGACAGCGCGATATATATTTTATACCGTGTGAAAATGTAAGATTGGCATGTAACGTTTCCATACAACAAGTGTGGAAACGTTGCGATTGTTCCTTAAATTTAAAACACGATGATGAAAAAGTCATGGAATATAATGTTCTTGGCCCTAGATATATAGGCTAGTACTGTAAAACTAGACTCTATTTAAATCATGTTTAGGTTCAATATCATCATCCTTTTCTAACTGTAGTCGAACATATACCCGCGATTTGTAATACGGACCATAATCATTCTGCCAATCAATTTGCAACTTTACGTCAGTATCGCTTTGAATGTAATATACGTTAAGACACAAACTCCAGAATTTGCTAAGCGAAAACCATCGCAATTTAGTTTAACATAAATACGACCCACAGGTCAAACTATTAAGTTAAATCTGAAGTTGTGTACATATCGCAACGTGTTCGACCTTACATGTTGACTTTGAGGCTCTTATGTCGCTTGTAATAGATTTCATAATTTAAAACTTGACGTATTGCTACCTGTACATACTCGTATACTAATAAATGTTACGGTTTCAGTAGCATCCGCATTTGCAATTCCCAAAAGGACCATAGTGTAACACTTGAGTAGACTGTTCCATCCAATAGTTAAATCCTTTGGAATCGTAAATTGACACAGTATTTTAATTGTAAATTCAAAATAATGTTAAGATGTAACAAGTGTCAAGATAACTGCAATTGAAGTATTTTATGAGACTCATTCTAATCGTGAGTCGTGACTGAAGATATTAAATATGATCGTAGAGCGTAGACAAGAACGTGTTATCAGTGAAATGAATTATATTTTTGTTTTAAGTTATAATTTTTTGTCTGTGTTTTTTTTATCGATTGTCTGATCGATGAATGAATGATGTGGAATCGATTGAAGTAGACAAATTTCCCGGAAATATACAACAAACAACAACGGTTAATAAAGGGCAAATTAATGAGATCGTTAAAAATATTTCAGTGAGTATGCGGTCGCGGTCTATGTATTTCAGCACTGAAATCTTGTAGGTAGTTGTAACTACATTTTTAATTTGTAACTGGTCGGGAAATATCGCTACTGAAGGCAAATATTTATTTTAACTTTTTTCAATCAAACATGTTAAGTTTCATATGAGAAAGACCTATTGATTTTATTTTAATTAGTTCACAAACTTATATTTACAGTTTTTTAAAGCATTTGTCTTTAACCCTAACAGAAGTAATTCTTGTAACTTATTGTTCGCCATAAAATGGTCTGGAACCAAGAAGGTTGCTTCCCGTTTTACAACTTATTTGTCAGGGCAGCAGTATAGTCGTCGCCAACACATTATATAGGAACAAACATTACAGCGTTCTATTGATCGGAAGACGCAGCGTACGTGGCATACATAATGGGGTCAGTTGTTTATTTACTCTAAGAAGGACATTTTTACACAATAACTTGGAAAATAAATAAATTGGCCAGAATATATTAAGTGCTCCAGTAACCTACATTGTTGGTAGAAATGGATGAAATAGAGAACCAAACTTAGCATAAGATTAGTTAAACACTTCCAGTACTCTCCACCATCTCAGGGAGCTGGGGTGATTGTAATGGAAGATTCTTTATCCAGGATTTATTGGTCTCTCAGTAGAGTAGAGAAAGTCGGACTGGGAGAGATGGGATCGTCGCAGAAGTGAGTTTTAAATCTATTCACGAAATGATTGCGTTTTTTGTAAGTCGTTTCTTTGAACTTCACTTGCTTTTCTTATTGTACTATTCGCCAATACATACATACATAGAAATTTCTAGAACTATATTTTATTTTATAAATTTAAATAGATCGGTGATATAATGTATAAACCATATTCAGTTTTCTCTCATATTTTACATAGCATAACATTCATTTCAAGAAATAATAAATAATGATGTAACTATTGCCTTATTATTAATAATTTAATTTCTAACCTAATATTTATAACAAAATGTTATTTGGCTTTCTTTAGGTCTAAGCGAAAGATCCTCGAAATCGAATTATTCTGCTTGCTTGCTTGCATGGTTGTTGAATGTATTGACAATATGGCAAATAAAACGATGCTGTAATGAGTATTAGATGATATATTACTTAGAAAAAATGTTGCTTTGCTCGAACATAACTTGGGTAAAAAGTTTTTCGACTAGATGACCCTGTGGAATAACGAGAAACATCGAAATGATAAATTGGAGAATTTAGGAAACTGATCGAACGTGTGCTTTCTGTGAGCTGTTTGTTAAATGAAAATACAAAAATTTTGAATTTATTATTTGTCTCAGTCAATAATCCATAAGTCATGCATCTAACTAGTATCCAGATTTTAGATAGGTCGGAAACCTGAATCTGCACCCAAAGTAATTCTTTGTAGTATTCTCGTATTTAATTTAGCAACCCGATGTTGATTTTGAAACTAACAGAATAAATATCCGAATAATTGAATGATCCAGTTTAAATCCAAGATCAATTTTAGCACCGCTAGGTTGCTAACTAAATAATGTTGCAAAACGCAAATACAGCAAACATCGCAGACCGAGGACCTGGTGTTTTATTGCGTTATGACAATTCGCTGACTGCAAGATGTTTCGCGATCAGTAAGTCGTAGCGAGGGGGGACCAGATTAAATGACGGGGAAATTATAGTGCAAGTTTTACGGAACAACAAACTGTTAGTCGTTAGCGAAGGTATGTTTCGTTGCTTCGTTTTTTTACATATGACAGAAAATCTTTTGAACTGATGAGACTTAGTCCTTGATAACGATTAATGAGTCTAGGTAGCAAGTGGCTCTGCCGCGCGGCGCAGGATCTTTTGATCCAAGCGCTCGCGGAGGATGAGGTTGCTCTGGCGGTCGTCGCAGAGCCCTACTCTGTCCCGAACCACCCAAGGTGGTTTGGGGACGACCAGGGCTTGGTCGCCATTTATTGGGCGACCGACCGACCGCATTGCACCCTGCTCGCTACGGGGCCGGGTTACGTGGCCGTGGAATGGGGGTCCACGGCCACGATAGGCTGTTACATCTCCCCGAACTGCGGCCTCGCCGCATTCGAGGCATTTCTGGACGGGGTAGCGAACTGCGTTCGCTGTTGCGCTCCCCGTCCAGTCTTCGTCCTGGGTGATTTTAACGCCCACTCGCGAGAGTGGGGCGACACCCGGGACGACGTAAGAGGGGAGTCACTCCTGGAGTGGGCGGCGGGACTGGACCTCCGGCTGTTAAACCGGGGTTCGGTCAGCACCTGCGTGCGGTGGCAGGGGGAGTCGATCGTCGACCTGTCATGGGCGACTCCCTCTGCGCACCGCATGGTGTCAGGTTGGAGGGTGGCGGCGGAGGTGGTTACACTCTCCGACCACCGGCACATCGTGTTCGACGTGTCGGTGGCCCACCGTCGCCCTTCCCGCACAATCCAGGAGGACAGCCGTCCGCGACGTTGGTCCATCAAGCGGCTGGACCGGGATGCGGCTCTAGCCGCTGCCCACGTCGCGGACTGGGCGGAGGAGGCACGGATTTCGCCCGATCTCGATGTGCATGCGCGGGCCGCCTGGCTCCGGGGCACGATGACGTCGATCTGCGACGTCTCCATGCCCCGAGTCAGGCCGCCCCGGCGGCGCTCTGCGTACTGGTGGAACGAGGAGATCGCGCGGCTACGGGTCGTTGTAGTAGCCGCGCGCCGCCAGTACCTCAGAGCCCGTCGAAGACGGCGAGCCTCAGTCGACGAAGTCCTGAGCGCCAGAAGCGCGTACGGAGCCGCGGCCAAGGCGCTCGGCGTCGCCATCGCCGACGCCAAGGCGCGGTCCTGGCGCGAGCTGCTGGGGGGACTGGAGAGGGACCCATGGGGGCGCCCGTACCGGATTGGTACTGGGCAAGCTCCGACCGTGGGTCCCTCCGCTGACGGAGACCCTGGACCCTCTCGTCGTGGGAAGAGCGGTGGATACGCTCTTCCCGAGGTCCGGGACAGTCCCCCCGCCGCCCCGTCGCCCGGCCCTTGGTCGGATGACCTCCGGGTGACGGAGAGCGAGCTCGCCGGGGCCGTTTCGCGGCTCTCTGCGCGCAACACTGCCCCGGGACCGGATGGGGTCCCGGGAAAGGTGCTAGCGCTGGCGCTCAGGGCGTTAGGGAGCACGGTGAGACAGCTCTTCACGAGCTGTCTCCGCGAGGGCGTGTTCCCGTTGACTGGAAGTCGGCCAGGTTGGTGCTCCTCAGGAAGGAAGGAAGGACCGGCGACGTTCCATCTTCGTTCCGTCCGATCTGCTTGCTGAACGAGGCGGGGAAACTCTTTGAGAGGGTTATCTCCGCTCGTATCAGCGAGCACCTGTCGCGCGCGGGTCCTGACCTATCGGACTGCAAATTTGGATTCCGGCGGGGGCGATCAACGCTGGACGCCATCCAGCGTGTTCGTTCCCTGTGTAACGTTGCAAGTTTTCCGTATCTGTTTTTTTTAACAACGCCACAAAATATGCCATGACATTTAATCATGATCAATGATATGTTGGCATTGGCTGTATGGCGAAATGCCTTTTCTTTTCCGAGCCATGACACGTCACGTCATTGTCACTGTCAAAGGTGAACATGTTTTTTCGGACGGGGAATGACGAGGCCGATTGACGGTTCAAAGAGACAAGAGAAAAAATACTTAAGAATTTAAATAATCATTCAAGTTTAAATGGCAATAATACCATAAAATCATACATTGGTAAGTGGATCAACCCTTGTAGGGTTTATTTTGGTAATTTTTTACATTTTCTTGACCATTTTGAAGGTCACACCTCTTGAACCAATGTGCTCCTCTTTTTTAAGGGATGGTTGAGGGAGCGGAGGCAATAAGTTTTAGACTGGATAGATTTATTATATGAAATCCAAAAGATGCAGCTTCCGCAATTGGGAATTTAAGACTTAATGAATTTAAGAACTTAATGAATTTAAGAATTTAATGAATTTAAGAATTTCATAATTTAATAATTTAAGAATTAGGAGATCATGTTAGATCGCCCCAAGAACAAATAGTTCTCACCGAGGGACCAGGTTAGTGGCCCTCCTGAGCGGTGGATGCCTGGATTGTCTTCGACCAGTTTCTCTCCAGACAGCCATCGATCAGGATGAAGATTTAATATTATATTTCTTTAAAACACTATAGTTGTTTCTGACCACATCCACGAACCAACATAAAGCGACCCGTAACTGAGGGCCTTATGCTCTATTTCTTTGTTTATCTCAATTTCTCCAATAAGGTGAAGGTAATATAACAGGTTAATGTTTCTCACTCTTTAAAATATCTGTATTAATTTTACTACAACTATTCATTAGTATAAAGGAACTAGAATAACATAATAAATGTGTAATTGAAATAAACTTGTATTGACACAGATTCACAGGTTAATGTTTCTCACTCTTTAAAATATCTGTATTAATTTTACTACAACTATTCATTAGTATAAATGAACTAGAATAACATAATAAATGTGTAATTGAAATAAACTTGTATTGACACAGATTCACAGGTTACTGTTTCTCACTCTTTAAAAATATCTGTATTAACTTTACTACAACTATTCATTAGTATAAATTAACTAGAAGAATAGAATAAATGTGTAATTGAAATAAACTGGTATTGACACAGATTCACGGGTTCATATTTCTCCCCTTTAAAAATAACTGAACAAAAGCAAACTTACAATCTACAAACAAAAAGAAACCTTAATTTATTGCGTGTTGGTAAAGTTGGCTTAAATATGTGAACAAATTGACGTAATCGGAACGTCATCTTCATTCATTTACTCGTAATAATGTTATGTAAATAAAAAAAAAATACATGCAAAAAGATAAAAAACAAAACAATAAAGTATTAATGAGAAAAACGGTAACTTTAAAAAAAATTGTTCCACTCGGTTTCACATAATACATTCTCACATAATTTTCTCTACATCGAGAATGAAAATAGAAATTCACTTCGCTCCAAGCAGAATGAAACGCAAGTCTTTATCTGGTGGCAGAATTATGTTGATTGCTCAACTTACCAAATAAACCACCGGAGAAAACGGGCGGTAAAAAAGGGGTGGTAGGAAAAAGTCGTTTCAATCGTAACTCAACTGGGAGAAATCAGCCCAACTACGAAATATTATTAATAGATATGTTATAAGGTCTTGTCCGTTCTATGTTATGTTGATAAAACAGAAAACTAAATACTTCTATGGATACAAACAGTTCTCATTTGCATTTACAAAATATATTGCTATCGCCTAGTCTAATACATCCACATGTTGTGTGTAAGTTTAAATAGAGTTAAGAATAAACAGAGTATAATGCAGGTTTTCTTGTTTTCTTCATAAATTGATAAATAGTCACTAAGCATGTAAATATTGTTAACTTATATTATTAAAATGTTGAATAAGAAAAAAAAATTGTCTCCATTAGTGCTGTTATGTGCGCCGCCGGGCTCGCCGGCGGACTACGCGTGGAAAGGGCCCGGGCGCGGCGCCCTGCGGCCGAGGCAGCTTCTCCTCTGCCTCACGGCCACAGGCCCACGCCGCGGCCGCAGGGACACGTGGAGACCCTGGTTCGGTCTCACGTCGTCACCCGAGGCCCTTTCCATTTGTAGAAAGAAAGGCGAATGCCCGGCTGACGCGACAATAAAAACCAAATTAAAGGACTCACTACGGAATTTACTTCAGCGTCTGGATCCACACGTTGCCAAACCAACAATGGAGCTTTCGTCGAACGAGTCGGTGGAACTTCAGGTGCTTTCGAATCCATCGACATGTACAAATAATAATTTTAAAGTCTCAAAATGGAATTTAAAATTTGATGGTATAGGTAGTGTTAGATGTTTTTTAGAGTCTGTGTCTGAACATGCGTTAGCTTACAACGTTTCCGAAGAAAAACTTTTTCAATCAGCGTTTGTGTTTTTTGCTGATAAGGGTCTAGTTTGGTACCGAGGGGTCAAAGACCAAATTTCTTCTTGGAAGGAACTAACATCACTGTTGTTAGAAGAATTTGAAATTACGGATTATGACTATCGTGCCATAGGAGAGATTCGGTCTCGGACTCAAGGTCAAGACGAGCCCATCCATATTTATTTTGCCGTAATGAATTGTTTATTTTCTCGTCTGAAGAATCCCCTTTCTGAGAAAGAGAAGTTAGAGATTTTGCTGCATAATATTAGACCAACATTTAGTGAACGTTTAGCGTTGCAAAATTTTGAATCGGTTTTGGGTTTAAAAAACTATTGTCGCAAATTAGAGGCTGCTAAGGAAAAAGCAAGTTTATTCACTGAGCCACCGAAAACCTCCAGTTTAAACCCGGATTTAGCTTATAAGGGTAAAAACAAAACAACTGTTTGTGCACTAAAGCCTACAGACTACACAAAATCAAAAAATAATTTTGTGAAACAACAATATAACAACCCTAAAAAGTTTGTTTCTAACAAAAAAGAGGAAACATATTGTAATAGGTGTAAAGTGAACACTCATACTCGGGCACAGTGTACGGCTGATGACAAAAGGGTGAAATGTTTCAACTGTGGTGAGCTCGGTTATACGACAAAATCCTGTCCAAAATGTAACGCGAAAACAAAAAACTAATTTGCTCAGGCCGAGGGGAAGCCGCTTCAAGGGAGGTCGACCCTGAAGATTGGAAATATTGGCAAAGTTTAGTGGTCAAATATTTTAAAACATATAACGTCGCCCCGGTCTTATTTGAACCACACTCTAGTGATGTCCGACCGTATTTAAACGTCAAATTATTAGATTTGACAATTTGTGGTCTTTTGGATTCAGGTGCAGCAGTGTCTATAATCGGTAACGGAGCTCACGCGCGCTTGAGAAACGCTGGTTATCACATGGAAACTTCCAATAGCAGTAAAGTAACTGTTGCTGACGGCTCTGAATGTGATACTTTAGGATTCATGACTCTGCCCATAACTTTTAATAACGTGACAAAGATCATTAAATTCTACGTGATACCATCTATTGTCTCGAATATAATTTTAGGCGTAGATTTCTGGAAAGCCTTTAATTTGATGCCGGAGATCTTCAAGAACATTGCGTTTATTACTACACCTCCTGATTTTTTTACGAATAGTCCAGTGACTTCTGTCCAATCATTGCAAGACCTGTCTTTACATCAAAAGGAACTAGCGGAGACAATGATAGACAGATTTAAGGACATCTCTTTTGAACGCAAGGGGTTAGGTCGGACTGATTTGATCCAGCACACGATTAATACGGGTGATGCTTCTCCCATAAAGTGTCGACCATATCCAATGTCCCCAGAAAAGCTCTGTGAACTCCATAAGGAGTTGGACAGGATGCTGGAGTTGGATGTAGTCACAAAAAGTGAGAGTCCGTGGAACAATCCTGTGTTGATGGTTCCGAAATCCGACGGTTCCTGGCGTTTCTGCTTAGATTGTCGTAAGCTGAACGCAATTTCGAAAGGCGATGCTTACGCGATCCCATATATTCCGCAGATCCTGGACAGCCTGAAAAACGCTAAGTTTATCAGCAGCGTCGATTTTAAAGCTAGTTTCTGGCAAATACCGCTAGATGGCGCTGCTCAGGAGAAAACTAGTTTTACTGTTCCTGGACGGGGACTATTCAAATTTAAGGTCATGCCTTTTGGTCTTTGTGGCGCACCAGCTAGACAACAGAGATTAATGGATATGCTGTTTGGCCATCCCTTCTGTAGTGACGTCACAAAGGGCATGATATTCTGCTACGTCGATGACGTCATAATCGTAAGCGAGGACTTTGACACACACCTTTTGTTGCTAAATAGATTGAATGATCGCATCAAAAGTGCATTCTTAACTATAAACTATGAGAAAAGCAAGTTCTTTCGAAGTAGTCTGAAATACTTAGGCTATATCGTGGACGAGTGCGGTTTGAGGACGGATCCGGATAAAGTGAGTGCGATACTTAACTTTCCAGTACCGGAAAACCCTAAGGAGGTTAAAATGTTCTTAGGGACGTGTTCCTGGTACCGTCGCTTTATAAGGAACTTTTCTAGTATCGCCTCTCCTTTAAACGCACTGACGAGCACAAAAGTGAAGTTTAATTGGAGTTCAGAAGCAGATTCCGCCTTTAACGATCTTAAAAACGCTCTCGTTTCTGCTCCTGTGTTAGCTTGTCCTGATTTTGACCAACCTTTTACTGTACACTGTGATGCCTCCAATTATGGAATAGGCGGTATGTTGACACAGGTACAAAATGGAGAAGAGCATCCAATAGCGTACATCAGTAGGTCTCTTAATAAAAACGAGCGAAACTACAGCGCGACGGAACGCGAAGCTCTCGCAGTGATTTACGCTGTGGAAAAATTTGAACCGTATTTAGGTTCACGCGAATTCACTGTCGTAACGGATCACGCGTCGTTACAGTGGTTCCTTCGTCTCGAAAACCCTACGGGACGTTTAGCACGATGGGGATGCAGGTTATCCCAGTATAATTTTAAAGTCGAACACCGAAAAGGGAAAGACAACGTCGTACCTGACACATTATCGCGTCTTCTACGCGTCGAAGCGATTATTGGTGACGACTGGTATGATCGAATTTTTCGTGGTTGTCAAAAGAACCCTTTAAATTTTCCAAACTACCGAGTAGGAAATGGCACATTGTTTCGGTTTAGTAAAGCGAAATACCGTTTAGCGAAGGAATTTGAGTGGAAAGTAGTTGTACCGAAAAGTGAGCGGGCTAAGATTATCGCAGACCACCATGAACCACCCACATTCGGACATTTCGGCGTGTTTAAAACCCACAGGAAACTTTCTCTGCAATTTTACTGGCCAGGAATGTACCGCGATGTGGTGGAATTCGTCAAAAACTGTGATACCTGTGCCGCGTATAAACACTCCACCCAGCTCACTCCAGGTTTAATGGGTCAACCGAAACAATGTTTTAGGCCTTTTCAAGTTTTGTCAGTGGATTTGGTGGGTCCGTTACCTAAATCTCGGTCTGGTTTTGTTCACCTCTTAGTGGTAACTTGCTGCTTCTCCAAATACACGATGCTTTTTCCTTTACGTCGTGCGACCAGTGCAATTGTGGCTAAAGCGTTTGAAAATGGCGTTTTGTTGATACACGGAATACCCGAAACCGTAATTACTGATAATGGGGTACAATTTACGGGATCGGAGTTTCGTGGATTGATGGACCGGTATAACATCCCGCGGGTTCATTTTGGCCCGCGATACACGCCACAAGTTAATCTGGTCGAACGCTATAACAAGACCGTTATGACTGCGGTTTCGTCTTATGTGAAAGACGACCACAGAAAATGGGACGCAAATTTGCACAAAATACAGTTCGCATTGAACAGCGCTGTAAATGAGTGCACAGGGTTTTCGCCATTCTTTTTAGTACATGGCAGGGAACCGATTGTAAACGGCACGTTTTATAAAGATTCGCTTGATTGCGAATATGAAGTCGCTGTGCCTAGGGAGGAATATGCAGGCGAGTTTGGAATTCTGAATGAGGTCTTTGAGAAAGTCAGAGAGAAAATCTTAAAAGCACATCAAAACAACGCCAGATACTACAATTCCCGTAGACGGCCGATGACCTTTAAGGTAGGTCAGGAAGTCTGGAAACAGACCTTTGTGCAAAGTGATGCAGACAAATTCAAAGCCTCGAAACTCGCGCCGAAATATGAGAAGTGCATAGTGAGTAAAGTTCTTTCCCCTCTTGTTTACGAACTGGTAAAACTAGATGGAAAGCCACTAGGCACTTGGCATATTTCGAAGTTAAAGGCCAGTCACTAACCCGCCATGCAGTAGACCACATTTTGTGTGTCTTTAAACCTTTTGTTTAGTTTTAGATTAGTAGTTAGAGCGTCCCACACAAAAAAAAAAAAAAAATATTAAATAGTTATTTGTGAAAAAAAAAAGAAATCTTAGTTTAGAGTTTTATTTTATAAGATAATTAAGGTCAACTTAAGTAGTTTGACCTTTTAGTGCATAATTATGCATAAATTTTTTTAGTATAATTTTTTTTTTGGTATAATTCTTCAGTCACAAATTTAGAAGTACCGAAGATGACTACTATTCAGTGTTCCAACTCGAGGGTATGTTGAACCTGACGACGGTTGAGTAGTAACACCAACTTATTCATTTTAGAATAAAGTTTTTTATAAATGTAAATCAATGGATCTTACATTTTGTTTTCTCACTATGGCTAGTGTCCTAGATTTTTTTTTTATGATACCTCATCTAAATGATGGAGTTAAGAGTATTCTCCTATAAAAACTCTGGGGTTATGTTAGAGGTGGCAAAAGTGAATAAACTTGTTTGCTACTATATGAAAGATGAAGTATGTTTGATCGAAGTTGTATGAATACTGAAAGGGGATGAATACGAGTTGAGGAATGTAAGGAGTATGATTGTGCAAATTATTTTCCGGATGACGAGCCTTTTGGAAAGAGTAATCCTGAAACAAGGGGGGGGTTAGGTTCGATAGGACTGTTATTTCCGGAGGGAGACTCTGTACCAAGTCGCCTGCGTGGTTACCTCCGTCTTACCTATTTCTGCTGCTAAACGGCAATGTTCGCATTGCTGTCCGGTATGAAGGGTAAGATAAGCAGTAAGATTACTGGGTACTGTGACTTAACATCTTGTGTCACATGTTGGCAACGTACATTGTGATATTGTGGGGATTGCTTTGCAAATCTTACAAGAATCACATGTACGATAGGCGACTGCTACCACTTACCATCAGGTGGGCAGTCTGCTTAGTTGCCAACATTTTAGTTTATTGTTTTTTTAATTTAGTTTTTTTTTAGTTCGATTTTTTTTAGTTGAGTTTTTTTTGTCCAGATTTTTTTTTTTCTTTTAGCTTGCGCGCTATTATTATGAACGATGCCAAGATTTTTTTTTTATTTAGATTAACAAATTTTATGTTTTTCTGTGTCAGTACTAGATTTTTTTTTTGTTTCGTTTGTTAGTTCTGAGTAGCGTCGGTACACATCCCGCGGGTTTCAGGGTTCGTGACGCTGAGGGCAGCGTCGTTTCTCACGAGGTTCGAAACTTTCGTTGGAGGGGGTGTATTGTAACGTTGCAAGTTTTCCGTATCTGTTTTTTTTTAACAACGCCACAAAATATGCCATGACATTTAATCATGATCAATGATATGTTGGCATTGGCTGTATGGCGAAATGCCTTTTCTTTTCCGAGCCATGACACGTCACGTCATTGTCACTGTCAAAGGTGAACATGTTTTTTCGGACGGGGAATGACGAGGCCGATTGACGGTTCAAAGAGACAAGAGAAAAAATACTTAAGAATTTAAATAATCATTCAAGTTTAAATGGCAATAATACCATAAAATCATACATTGGTAAGTGGATCAACCCTTGTAGGGTTTATTTTGGTAATTTTTTACATTTTCTTGACCATTTTGAAGGTCACACCTCTTGAACCAATGTGCTCCTCTTTTTTTAAGGGATGGTTGAGGGAGCGGAGGCAATAAGTTTTAGACTGGATAGATTTATTAGATGAAATCCAAGAGATGCAGCTTCCGCAATTGGGAATTTAAGAACTTAATGAATTTAAGAACTTAATGAATTTAAGAATTTAATGAATTTAAGAATTTCATAATTTAATAATTTAAGAATTAGGAGATCATGTTAGATCGCCCCAAGAACAAATAGTTCTCACCGAGGGACCAGGTTAGTGGCCCTCCTGAGCGGTGGATGCCTGGATTGTCTTCGACCAGTTTCTCTCCAGACAGCCATCGATCAGGATGAAGATTTAATATTATATTTCTTTAAAACACTATAGTTGTTTCTGACCACATCCACGAACCAACATAAAGCGACCCGTAACTGAGGGCCTTATGCTCTATTTCTTTGTTTATCTCAATTTCTCCAATAAGGTGAAGGTAATATAACAGGTTAATGTTTCTCACTCTTTAAAATATCTGTATTAATTTTACTACAACTATTCATTAGTATAAAGGAACTAGAATAACATAATAAATGTGTAATTGAAATAAACTTGTATTGACACAGATTCACAGGTTAATGTTTCTCACTCTTTAAAATATCTGTATTAATTTTACTACAACTATTCATTAGTATAAATGAACTAGAATAACATAATAAATGTGTAATTGAAATAAACTTGTATTGACACAGATTCACAGGTTAATGTTTCTCACTCTTTAAAATATCTGTATTAACTTTACTACAACTATTCATTAGTATAAATTAACTAGAAGAATAGAATAAATGTGTAATTGAAATAAACTGGTATTGACACAGATTCACGGGTTCATATTTCTCCCCTTTAAAAATAACTGAACAAAAGCAAACTTACAATTTTCATTCTACCCTCAATAATTTCTTAACAATAACAGGTGCGTGCGTGGCGTTTTTTCCGAGCGCCTCCTAAAGACAAAGTGTTATATTCTATCAGACGTGTTAGACACTTCAGCTAATACTATGATTCAATCTAAGACAATCCAAGTTTAGAGCCTCATTTTCAAATATTCTATCAATAACTTTAACGAATTCTCTTCTACCCGCATCTTATTAAGAATATTACTATAATGTATAGTTTGTGATGTTTATAAATTTTATATATTGATTAAACAACAATCATGAGTATTGCAGCGCCCCTAATGCAAATTGTTAATTCGTTGGATCTACCAGTACTAGATTTGCTACGATAAAAACTATTGAATACCACGATAGTAGGCTAAAGAATGCTTTTTAATTACAATATTTTATAAGAAGGCATATTAAGACCAGCAATAAATTGCTTCTGTCATATTAACAAATATTTTATATTATTAATGTAAATAGAATCCTTTGCTTTGAATATTTGTAAATATTTGAAAGAGACATTTTAAACAAATTAATTAATAATACTTAATATTTGTTAATATGACAGAAGCAATTTATTGCTGGTCTTAATATGCCTTCTTATAAAATATTGTAATTAAAAAGCATTCTTTAGCCTACTATCGTGGTATTCAATAGTTTTTATCGTAGCAAATCTAGTACTGGTAGATCCAACGAATTAACAATTTGCATTAGGGGCGCTGCAATACTCATGATTGTTGTTTAATCAATATATAAAAATTAGCCCCACGTTTGGCGCCATTGTAAGTTTGCCTTTGTTCAGTTATTTTTAAAGGGGAGAAATATGAACCCGGGAATCTGTGTCAATACCAGTTTATTTCAATTACACATTATTCTATTCTTCTAGTTAATTTATACTAATGAATAGTTGTAGTAAAGTTAATACAGATATTTTTAAAGAGTGAGAAACAGTAACCTGTGAATCTGTGTCAATACAAGTTATTTCAATTACACATTTATTATGTTATTCTAGTTCATTTATACTAATGAATAGTTGTAGTAAAATTAATACAGATATTTTAAAGAGTGAGAAACATTAACCTGTGAATCTGTGTCAATACAAGTTTATTTCAATTACACATTTGTTATGTTATTCTAGTTCCTTTATACTAATGAATAGTTGTAGTAAAATTAATACAGATATTTTAAAGAGTGAGAAACATTAACCTGTTATATTACCTTCACCTTATTGGAGAAATTGAGATAAACAAAGAAATAGAGCATAAGGCCCTCAGTTACGGGTCGCTTTATGTTGGTTCGTGGATGTGGTCAGAAACAACTATAGTGTTTTAAAGAAATATAATATTAAATCTTCATCCTGATCGATGGCTGTCTGGAGAGAAACTGGTCGAAGACAATCCAGGCATCCACCGCTCAGGAGGGCCACTAACCTGGTCCTCGGTGAGAACTATTTGTTCTTGGGCGCGATCTAACATGATCTCCTAATTCTTAAATTATTAAATTATGAAATTCTTAAATTCATTAAATTCTTAAATTCATTAAGTTCTTAAATTCATTAAGTTCTTAAATTCCCAATTGCGGAAGCTGCATCTTTTGGATTTCATATAATAAATCTATCCAGTCTAAAACTTATTGCCTCCGCTCCCTCAACCATCCCTTAAAAAAAGAGGAGCACATTGGTTCAAGAGGTGTGACCTTCAAAATGGTCAAGAAAATGTAAAAAATTACCAAAATAAACCCTACAAGGGTTGATCCACTTACCAATGTATGATTTTATGGTATTATTGCCATTTAAACTTGAATGATTATTTAAATTCTTAAGTATTTTTTCTCTTGTCTCTTTGAACCGTCAATCGGCCTCGTCATTCCCCGTCCGAAAAAACATGTTCACCTTTGACAGTGACAATGACGTGACGTGTCATGGCTCGGAAAAGAAAAGGCATTTCGCCATACAGCCAATGCCAACATATCATTGATCATGATTAAATGTCATGGCATATTTTGTGGCGTTGTTAAAAAAAACAGATACGGAAAACTTGCAACGTTACACCTGTCGGAGTCCGCAGTCCGATCGGGGGGGTGGCGTTGGCGGTGTCGTTAGACATCGTCAACGCCTTCGGCACCCTCCCCTGGCAGGCCATTAGGGAGGCGCTCGTATACCACGAGCTGCCTCCCTACCTGCGGGCAGTGGTCGGGGACTATCTGCGCGACAGGACGATCGGCGTGATGGGACGGGACGGGATGGAAACGTCGAGGAGGGTCGAATGCGGCGTTCCACAGGGGTCGGTGTTGGGACCCCTGCTATGGAGCCTCGCATACGACGCGGTCCTTCGCACCAGCCTTCCTCGCGGCGTGAGTGTCGTCTGCTACGCTGACGACACTCTCGTCGTGACGACAGGGGCCGACTTCGAGCCGTGCTCAGGCTTGCCGAGCTTGGGGTGGCATGTGTCGTGCGGGCGATCCGCCAGCTGGGTTTACAAATAGCGCCTCACAAAACCGAGGCGCTATGGTTCCACGGCCTTCCGAGGCGCCGGGAACCACCCAGTTGCCGGATCCGGGTGGGTGACGCGGTGGTCCCGGTGGGGCCGTACATAAAGTACCTGGGCCTCACCCTGGACCGCCGCTGGAGCTTCGAGGAGCATTTCGTGCGGTTGGTCCCCCGAGCCAAAAGGGTGGCGGGCGCATTGCATCGCCTGCTGCCCAATCTCGGGGGACCGAGGGATGGAGTCCGCCGCCTGTACGAGGGCGTCGTGCGATCCGTGGCCATGTATGGGGCTCCCGTGTGGTCGCAAGACTGCGCGAGGTCCCCCCGCTGCAGAGCTCTGCTACGGAGCCTGCAGCGGATAATGGCCATACGGATCGTACGAGGCTACCGTACAATCTCGTACGAGGCGGCGACAGTTCTGGGACGCTCCCCCCCATTCGACATCCTGGCCGACATGTACGCGGCGACGTATGCGTCGCGGCGTGTCGACCGGGGGGGCGATGGGGGGAGCGCCCTGGAACCCGCGCACGAAGTGCCTAAGCGGGAGTAGCACCGACGGATTGTGGCGGCCTGGCGTGCGCAGCTCGAATTACGGATCTGCGCGCGCCAGCGGGCCGTCGGTGCCGTACTCCCGCACCTCGAAGCTTGGCTCAACGGGAAGGAGGAGGTCACCTACCGATTGACTCAGATACTCACCGGGCACGGCTGCTTCGGTGAGTATCTGTGTCGAATAGGACGGGAGGGATCGACACATTGTCACCACTGCGCATCCGACCTCGACTCGGCCCAGCACACGCTGGCGGAGTGCCCCGCGTGGGCCTCCGAGCGCCGAGTCTTGGTCGCAGAGATCGGGCGAGATCTGTCTCCGCCGGCATTGATTGCGGCAATGCTGGCGGACGAGGGAGGTTGGAGGGCTGTGGCCTCCTTCTGTGAAGCAGTAATGCTCCAGAAGGAGGCCGCCGAGCGGGGTCGGGAGATGGCCGATCCCGCTCGAAGGAGGCGGCGCCGGGCTCGGTAGCACAGCTGCGGCGCCGCCGCGGGTCGCCGGCGGGCGCGAGGAAGTCGCGACCGCTACGGCGACCCGGGATGGACCACGCCCCTTCCGTGGCGGGGGGCGTCGTCGGTGGAGGGGACCGGGGGAGGTGGTAGCTTCCCCGAGGAGGGCTCCCCTCTAGAGAGGGGAGCGGAGGCTGGGGGTTCCCGGAAGTGGCCTTTGTGTTCCCGGGGGCTCCCTACATGCCTGAGGAAGGCCATCCCTGAGGTTTTTAGTGGGTAGGCCTCCCCCTTCTGGGGAGGAGAGCCCCACATAACCCCGGCTCGCCACAGCCGGGGTATGCAATTTAATGCATTTTCCTCAGGGAACAAAAAAAAAAAAAAAAAAAAAGGTAGCAAGTGGCTGTCTAGGCTGAAACTCGATATGAGGATCCGGAATGTAGTTTTGTTTATATGTACATACTTAGAAATTCTTTAATGTCAACGAATTTAATTGGATTTGATGACAAACAATTTGATATAAGTTTAAGTAAAATGATAAATATTTCAGTTCAGATTAAAAAGCAATCAGGGAAAATATAATTCATGATTAGTTTTATTACATGTTAAATTTTTGAGAAAATAAAACGTGTCTACGTCGTTCAAGATAAAAGCTAATCTTCGTAAGATACAGCTTTGGGCTATTTAATTTAGGGGACATATTAACCCCTTTATACCAGCACGTTGTTTATTGTTTTCATGACTTCACATCAATATCTGTATTAATTATACGACTTGAAATAAATAATAATGTTTTCTACAAAGTTTTCTTTTAACATTAATATCGTAATTTATGTCATTCGATGTTGTTATGATAGCAGTAACAGAAGCGTATTTAATCATCAGTCCACCATATGAGGATATAAAATGATATGAGATAAAAGCAGAAATGCTCAGAATGCTGGATGAAATCTAAAGAGGAAGACGAGGTCAATATTTCAATTATAAAAACCATTGTATCATTACATTTACATATATTTACACAATCACATAGAACTGCAAAGAAGCCACACCATTAGATAAAAGACTTCACTGAGAGATTTTTTCCTCCCCGTATTGTTACAAAGTCGTCAATTTATAAGCGGGATACAAAGCAAATCCTACTACTATTATAAAGGCGAAAGTTTGTAAGTATGGATGTTTGTTACTCTTTCACGTAAAAACTACTGAATGGATTTGAATGAAACTTTACCACAATATAGCTTATACATCAGAATAACACATAGGCTACAATTTTTGAGGTTACTAATGTGAGGTCTTAAAAAAAACACATTTTTTGCGCTTACATTGCAACGGTCAGCTCTATGTGGCTTGCTCACGTGTTTCCAAAGCGAAGAATCTGCATGTTTATGCTGAAGGAAAAAGATCGTTAAATGTAGTTTATAGGAGCATACTGCAGTAGCTACCTATAGGCCTATGATTAGGGCTCTGCAGTGCTTAGTTACCGTATTTCTTACTTATTACTAGACTAGACGGAACGAACCTGAAGTCCACGCGAACGAAGTCGCGGGCAAAAGCTAGTAGTTCAATAAATTTTAATAACAATTATATTAATTAAAGTTGGATATTACCCTAAAGAAGTCTTAATTCAGAAATCAAATCACAAGCTGTACTCGAATTTAGGACCAGCTACAGATTCATTTCTTTTGAAAACACTGTTAATACCAAATGAGGCGTTTGGCGGTTTCTACATTCAGGCCAAACCTATTTCTTTTCTCGCGGATCCTTAAGAATATATTGTTGGACAAGCTAATTGAAGCGAAGATCAACTTCCCCAAAAACCAAGCGATAAAATCCAATAAATACTTTGGTTTAACAAACCAACTAATTAGCAATGGATACATTGATGAGGTTCCGAGTGGCGCGTAGGAAACATCACCTAAATCACATTATAAAGACCATGGTTTAATGTATAGGAAATGTTGCTATCGAGGAATGCTATGAGATATGACTGGGTAGATTTAGGAGCCAGGGCAACAGTAATAAAATAAATAATAATTTATTTATTTAAGCCCTAAAGACAGATTACAATATTTAAATCGTTAGATATAAATGGCTTATAATTTATTACAGTGGTTTAATCCCCTGACTTTTAATTTCAAGTCTGTATGTGGTTCATTAACAGAAGACACGGAACATTAAAGAATTAAGAGTAAAATAATAATGATACATAGAAAGAAATTGTGATAGAAAATATTGTAAATAGACATTTTTGTCATTTACAGTATGTGTGTGTGTTTCTCTGTTGTGTGTGTGTCGTAATAGTATGTGTGTGTGTGTCGTAATAGTAGTGAGACGAACACGTAGTAGTGAGTATAGATGCATCGTAAGGTGCCCCTAAACCTTCGAGAAGGGCTCCCCTAGCTCACCCAGGGGAGCGAAGGCCAGGGGCCTCAGATACGACACTCGATGTTGAGGGCCCCCTACAACGCCTGAGGTTTTTAGTGGGTAGGCCTCTCCCTTCTGGGGAGGAGAGCCCCACATAACCGCCGGCTCTCCACAATCGGGGTATGCAATTCAATGTATTTTCCTCAGAGGAATAAAAAAAGGTGCCCCTGAACCTACACCTGGGTTGCTTCTGAAAAAACGTCGCCCCATACTATGATACCGTGTCGTGGGTGCAGTAGCAAAATAGCTTTCACGTTCAAACCGGAACAAATTTCTGTAGGTCATACACACATTTGTCCTGTGCGCGAATTGAAACCGCGACTCACTGTTTTTTTTTTTTTTATAGGATAGGGCAGCAAACGAGCAAACGGATCACCTGATGGTAAGCGATAACCGTTGCCCATGGACACCCGCAACACCAGAGGAGTCACAGATGCGTTGCCGGTCTTTTAAAAGGGAATAAGGGGGAATAAGGGGGGTTGGGCTTCTGGTACCCTCACTCATTCGGCGAAACACAGCGCAAGCGCTATTTTACGCCGGTTTTCTGTGGCCGTTCCAGCCGAGTTGTCATATAATAAGAAAATGATGATCAGAGCTGGGATACACTCAACGATGTCGAGCACTACGGTCAAAAAATTATATTAAGTAACAAGGGAAACCTAATATATATTTTTAAGAATATCAGAAGGTGAAAAGGGGGTCACACAGTGAAATTGATTGTGAAACATATCTTGAATCTGGTCTGTGAATTGTATGGTGTATTATTGCGTGATCGAATCAGAAATTGGGAAATCTGTAGAACCAAAGTCAACGGCATAGCTTAAAGAATTGCCAACCTTAATTAGCAGTGGGTAGGGCACAATACTCGTCAGACTGATGGCTCTTGAATGAATGATGAAGATTGATATGAAGATATGTGATAATCTTTGTTTTAGAGCTATGCACGATTATCTCCGGCTATTTGCGACACTGAATACACAAACGTCGAATATATCAGCAGAACCATTAATTATGTGGGAAGCGAATCAATAGAACCTGTTCATTAAAATGACATTAGGTTAGTTGTGTCTATTGTTAGAATGACGGAGACCTAACACAGTCTAATAGTCTAAGATTAATTGTGTTTTGCTTTCTATTAATACATTATATATGTGTTGGTAAGTGCATATTTCAGCAACACCTAGACCAATTTAGGAAATTTTAAAATGTTCGTTGAAGTTCAAGGATAGTTTAAACAATGAGAAAAATTCGATAGGGCAGCAAACGAGCAAATGGATCACCTGATGGTAAGCGATAAACGTTGCCCATGGACACCCGCTACACCAGAGGAGTCACAGATGCGTTGTCGGCCTTTTAAAAGGGAATAAGGGGGGAAGGGGGTTGGTCCTCCGGTACCCTCACTCACACAGCGAAACACAGCGCAAGCGCTATTTTACGCCGGTTTTCTGTGGTGAAAAAAATTCAATTAATTATCGGAAAAACCCTAGAAACTGTCCTTTTTCCATACAAACGTTTTCTAACTAAAACAATTTGAGTTTTATTGTTTTTGTATAAAGTTCATATTGCAAGCACTCTCCGTTGTCTAAGCAATGTAGGTGTGTTCCTAACATCAAAGAGTCAATTTGCGCTTTATTAACGCTATATAAAGTTGAAATTCAATCATATCTATCATAAGAGTGTGCGTGTGTGCGTTGAAGCACAGAATACATCGTTGGAGGATTTAATGTCACGTTCTAAAATTGAATAGTCACAAAATGTAATAATTCAATTGGACCATTTTTGCAATTTGGTTGCCTATGCGATATTATTAGTGATGCAACGGATCTCTGTTTCTGTTTCCGCAAGTGAGGTTCCGCTCGCTTTTCAACATCCGTTTCTGCTTCTGTTTCTGCAACTTTAATAACGAAGATTTAAACGGAAGTTTACAACCGACGCACAGTGTGGTATTTGGCCTCAAAACTTGGCCAAAAATATTTTTTTGTTCTGGTAATTAAGTAATGTACTTCTTATGTAATTTTTCATTAAATTATAATATAATAATAATTTATTTTGATTGAAAACTATTTATTCGTCATTACTATCATCGTCCGTGATATTAATATTAGTAATGTCACTTTCGCATAGTAAATTTAAAACATCTGCCGATATACGCTTCTTTCTTTTATTTGAGGTACCTCTGATTCCAGAAATTAGCGGATCAGAGGTTAATAAAAGTCGGTTTAGGACGTCCATGTGGCAAGCCACGCGCGAAAACTTTCTTGTGAAGTTAAGTCTGAATGACCTAATATTTTTGTTGCGAGCTTCTGCTGCTTCTTCTGATAGCTGACCAATTAGAAGTATTGCTTCTTTAATGACAGCCGCTCCGTGACGAAGTACTTTGTGTAAGGTAGCGGACATCGGGAAAAACTATACAGTGAGACCATATACTTCAGCTGTTTCTTGGCAATATTTTTCAAATTTTTCGACATTTATTTCGAATCTAGAATGACTTTGAGTCGATAAATTAAATCTTTATCAACTCCTGTTATTTCTGAGGAAATTTCGTACTCCTCGAAAAAAAAAAAATATAATATAGATTTGGTGTGTTTGATACTTAATAAAGAATTATATTTGCAAATTAGTTTTTGTTTTTACACTTTTGTTTCTGCATCCGTTTCCGTTTATACTAAAATTTACTTTTGACATCTGTTTCCGTTTCTTGTTCGCCTAAGACACTTCCGTTGCATCACTAGATATTATCTATAAAATAAATAGGAACAAAAACACAGGACGAAGTCTGCCCGGTCAGTTAGTTCATAATAAAATATTCGTTAGCAAATCCAAACAATTTTAATTTCTTATTTGAATGACATTGTAATTTCTTTACTTATGTAATTTTGTATTTTTTTTTTATTGCTAAAGTTGACAAACAAGCAGGCTGCCCACCTGATGGTAAGTGGTAACAGTCGCCTATAGTACATGTGGTTCCCACGAGATTCGCAGCAAATCTGCAAACCTCATAAGAACCACAGTGTACGTTGCCAACTTGTGACATAAGATGTAAAGTCACAGTACCCAGTAATTTCACTGCCTATCTTACCCTTCACGCCGGAACACAGCAAAGCGAACCCTGCTGTTTGGCGGCGGAAATAGGTAAGACGGAGGTACCCATGCAGACGACCCTGGTACAGAGTCTACCTCCTAGAAAATGTGGTATCTTAGATTTTTCCATTGGATGTCAAATTACATCCAAATCAGCTTAGATGCTTTTAGATTAGGGAGGTGTATTTGTATACCGATCCAAAGCCATCCGATTGGATACCTCTGTTTTACACATTCCTGCCACAAACTGACAGAGTTCACATTGATGTATTCCGCTTGAAGAGTTGAAATTACTGGGTGCTGACTGGGACTTTGCAGCTTACACTATGGCATGGAAATTGGCAGCTTACACTATGGCTTCTGTAGGAAGTACAGGTTTGATGCGAATATCAAAGTAACCATAAGTACAGGTAACTGTTTCCGCTTACAAGTAATTTACATTTTGATAAATAATATTTATTAATGGGAATACCCTTTGTTCTTTCTCAAGGTTCTCAATTTATCCCTTGAATAAATTCCATGAAAATCTGTTAATCGCATCAACATAAAAATGCAACGTATAGATAGATATAACTACTTTCATATTGTAGTTTAAATATCGTAAGAAATATTTTTCATAGTGATACGTTGAGGGATTTATTTTAGATTCGTATTTACCAAGCTTGTTTCGGATTAAGCCAATATGTGGAGCAGGTTATAAAATTATCACCCACAAAAGTGATAACAATAATATTACATCAAAAACTGAAAAATGAGAGAAAAATGGGCAACAATTATTTACCAAAACTAAAAAATAACAAATATAATTTACGAAATATTAAGAAATAAATTTAGAAATATTCAAAAATGAAATGGCAATAGACTGCTTCGCTTGCTTCCGAAGTTAATCTTACTTCGGCCAATTTACATGTAGATTGGGTTCCAGAACTGATCCAGCCGAACTAATGCAAATACCAATTGCTACGCCATTGATAACTCAGTTACCCTTAACGCAATAGTATTAAGGTATGATTTCGGATGCAACCGTACTACACTAATGGTACGACAGAGTCCCGTTTAAATTAGTTAAACAATTTTATTGATGCACTCCCGTCAGCTCAAATAGAACTTATTCAGATCACAACAAAGCACATTTTCGAATATCAAGTAATGCAGATTGCAAAATACATCAATTTGTAATAAGTTTCAACTCCAAAGCTTCGAGAGGTCAAGGGATTGCAGAGATGGAGTGCATTCCGGGATTAGTTATTCCTATTTTCACAAAACTTTGGTATTCCATACCATATTGTATTTAATATGAAATCATAAATATAAATATATAAAATTAATATATAAAATACCATATACACCAGAATAACACATAGGGTACAATTTATTAAGATATTGTGTGAATTGTCTTAAACATGATGATAAGTATTACCTACTCACTTAGAGTAGGAAAAAATCTACTGTATGTGAAGACGAAGTCGCGGGCACTAGCTAGTATCTAGCGATAAATTGTATTCGCTTATTAAAAAGACGCTTTTTTTCCTTAGGAGAGGAGGCTGAGAATCCTCATGGATACCACCGCAACGGCAAGTAGAGTTGTGATGATTATGTCGAAGTCCTGGTGAATCGAGGCGGCTCGACCCAACAGACCTACCGACTAAACTCAACCTGAGCCTTTGGTCCTAATGACCCCTGGCTTGAAGTGATAGAGAGCCGCACCTCAGGATAGGGCATATGCACTAGAACACGCACGATACACGAAAGTGGGACCGGCCTATGTTGACTGAGAACCTACTCGTGGCTAAACAGAAGGCTGCCATTTTTTTTTATTGCCTTACGTGGAAACGAGTAAGCGGCACGCCTGATGTTAAGCGTTAACCGCAGCTCATGGACTTAGCAATTCCAGGGGTGGACACAGCTAAGCCGCTGCCTACCGAGATAAGATTACTCTCTTTAAGCCTCATTTGAAGAGGGACATGTCATAGCGCAGGGGAAACACTACAACAGGAAGATCATTCCACAGCTTACATGTCCGTGGAAGAAATGATCGCTGGAAACGCACCGTACTAGACGGGAACGGATCCAGGTAGAAAGGGTGAAGTCTATTGCGGCGTCGAGTGGTACGGTGATAGAATGGTGCCGCTGGTACCAAGTCAAACAGTTCCTCGGAGCACTCCCCGTTGAAGAGCCAATAGAACACGCAAAGGGCTCCAAAGTCCCACCGCTGCTCCAGTGACTCCAATTTATCCGTCAGATTGGGATCATCAATGATTCGCACAGCCCGTCTGCTCAGACGCTCAGACGCCGCCGCTTGCAGGTCTAGAAGGTCCTGCGTTAGTTGATTAGGGGGATCGCTCAAGACATATTGATTGTTGCCCAAAGGCTCGCTGAAGGCGGTATTGACGAGAAAAGATGCTCATGAGTAAGGGCTATCACAAAGTTAGTGATTGTTTAAGTGGTATGCTTGGTATTGATTTGAAGACATTAAATTAGACATTACATTCTAAAATGTAAATTTATATTGGTTTTCCCGTATAAATTGTAAACACATATTTTTCGCGCCCATTCTTCTTTAAGCTACTAGCTTTCTGCCCGCGGCCTTGCCTGCGTGGATTTCGGGATTGGGTCTATAGAGACTATCCGTTTTTCCGAGATAAAAAATACCGCAAAACCTTGCTCAAGAATCACTCTATCTATTGATGAAAACCGCATGAAAATCTGTGCAGTAGTTTTTGAGCGAAGCCTTTATTGCGCATCCCGTGGGCACTGTCAATTTTTCCGGGATAAAATGTAGCCTATGTTACTCGGGGTAAATGTAGCTTTCTAAAGGTGAAAGAATTTTTGAAATCGGTCCAGTAGTTTCGGAGCCTATTCATTACAAACAAACAATCAAATCTTTCCTCTTTATAATTATAGTATAGAAAAATACGTCCTGAATGGGTTGTAGGGGAAAAAATTTGGACGTTTCAAAAGAGCTTTCTATATTTGAATTAGGTTAATGTTGAATTTCATTCTGATGTATAAGCTATATTATTGTAAAGTTTCATTAAAATAAATTCAGTAGTTTTTAAGTAATAGACTGACAAAATTTGTCACTCTATTACTTAAAAACTAGTGAATTTATTTTAATATCCATCCACGCTTACAAACTTTCGGGAGAGTAGGGATTTTCAAGTAGAACATTCCAGTCCGTAAACATATAGACAAAGAATGAAGCGACAAACCACAACCACCACCCAACAACCCCAAACCTCATTATTTGCACGAACTCCACGTGTTTACTTAGGACATCAAACGCTGCAGACATTTGGTTCATACGCAAATGTTGACAAATCAACAGATATTGTTTTCGGCCCGCGTTTGCTGTTTATGCTCGCATGAGCAAATTTTAATCGTGATTTCGCTGTAATTAGGGTTTGAATGGTTATGTTTAATTATTTTTGCGGTGAAAGAAATATATACGAATGGAAATTCCCACTAATGGATAAGATAAAACAACATTCGTGACATCGGGGATGAAATTAATATATTAATCTACTACTTTATATGGATATTTTTATTTTATGTCGTATATAAAAGAGGAGATAAAAAACTGCACTTTCAGAATTTCTTCCTTGGTCTGGAGAAGGTTCTCCTAATTTCCGAACAGGAGTTAATTACTTACCTTATTTTTATGCACCTTCGAGATTGTTGTTCTCTTGTGCTTACCTTTGTTTTTATCTGTGTAAATGTAATGTCTGTCTGTCTGTAAATGTGTTAAAAATATATTTTTTGTTATGGGTAAGTTTTTATTTCATTTCATAAAAAAAACAACGCAAGGATGATTTATCTACATATTATAACCTAACATTTTTACTTTTAGGTAGGTAGGTAATGTAATGTACAATAAATTTTAATATTAAAATCGACAAAATATTGCACAAATTTCTGTCATATTTGACATTTTCATAGATTGGTTCACTTATTTAGTTTTTCTTGATTTTACTTAACATTTTTAATTTTAATGTTGGTCAATGGGCATTTTAATTGAGATTATTATTTTGCAGTCTTTAAGCAAGATATGTAGGGCACTTTACACTTTACAAAGTAGTGATTGCAAAAAAATTAAAACCATCGCATCAACTTCTTCCTTTTGTTTTTATTGATAAAATTAAGTATGAATGACCCCACTTCGTTTGCTCAAGTTTTCTGAAGATAAGAATTTACAATAAGGCTAAATATTTTTTTTTCACAACAAATGTGTGAAAATTAGTAGTATTTCATTTTTCATTTTCAAAAATCTTAAACAACTCTTAATAAATCTTATTATAACAAAGTCGATAGATGTGGAAGCGTAATTAATAACTATCGTAAAGACGAAATTGGCACCATAAGAAGTTCTTTTTGGAACTGATTTGCAAAGTGATTTCGAAAAATTGATTTTTTCATCTTCTGGAATAATTTCTGGTTTTCGAATGTTCTATTTTTATAAAAGTTACACCAATCCGGAAATTGGGAGAGCTTTTTCTTATAATATTACTGTAAAAATTTCAGTTCTTTCCCAACGGATGAATCCAAAATCTGGAATCAGGAATGAATTCCTGATAATTTCTTATTAGTATATTGAGCTTTGATAAAAGGTTTTGTAGTAAGTTGATTATCTAACTTAGAGATGTGTAATCGCAGTAATATTTCAGTGTGCAATTATGTACCTGTAAATAAATTTCCAAAAGCCAATATTGGAAATTATTCTAGCGAAACGAACTTAGAAAGTCAAATATAATGTGAACACATTTAAAGATTTCGTTTATAAGTGAACGACAAATTGAAATACTGAGAACTTAATGTAGACTCAACTTTGTTTAAGCTATTTTCAGACATTCAATACTTACGAGTATTATGTAATATTGAAATAGATTCAAGTTTTATATAAGATAGCTTACGTAGTTATTCCTCCTATAATAAAATATGAAATTCTTTCTATAAGTTTATTAAGGTAAATATATACTTTTTTACGTCACACATAAATTAAATAAGAACAAAGGTCTTAATAATAACAGTTATATTTTCTAAACAACTTTTATAAATTAATCATTTTATATATTTAATATAAATATTATATTTTGGCATAGCAACATCAAAAACAAACTGATTATTTAATACTGATACGAGTATGTATTATATACTGAAATTCTGAATATACTGATTTTCTTTCAGGAGACCTGCGAGAGCAGTATGTTTAATATTTTTCAGGGTATACAGACAAAATAAAAAAGTTACATAATACATATTTATTTGAAATTACATACCCACATAAACATATAATATAGAAACATTCATATAAAATACACGAACATGTATACACAGATATACTTGTATTAATATTACAATATACCTAGTATTGAAACATTCTCAAGGACGTAGAAATATGCCCTTAAGGGAACAAATACTTTGGCAGTTCCGAATATACGATGGAAGTGAATTTTAAAGTGTGACTGCATGTGCAATGAAATAATAGGAAAGGAAATTAAATTTACAGACAGGAACACTAAGAAGAGACTTAAACTGGGATCTACAGAAAATCTTTTTTGAGTTGGCAAAGGAAAATCGCTCTCGAAAATAAGAAGGATATGAATAGGACATTAAAGAGGAAAAAGAGTGTTAGAGCATTCCTACGGAAACAAATAGGGAGCCATTTCATGTGTGATCGAATTTCTCCAAATAGAATATGAATGTAATGCATAGATTTTGCAAGAACTCAATTTTGTTTAGAAACTTCTATCCTCCAAAAAAAAATACAAAATATTCAAAATATGCAATTCTATTGAATTTTATTCTAATTAAAGAATTACAAACCTTACAGGCAGTGAACACTGCACATTGAACAACTGACACACGTTGAGATGTATCATCCTCTAGTGGCAGTGATATGTCAGAATAATCTATGTTAGTAGACCTCTCAGACGGGTGAATATTGAAGGATGATGAACCTATCACTATAGAAGTGATGATGATGATTATGTTGATTTAAATGTTTTTTATAAATATGCACATGGACGCGACTCCATATACTCCAGGATAATCTTCGGCGCTAAGACCCGACCCAAAAATGATCTGACAGTCCTGATGAAGCTGATCGGACAGTCCTGGGTTGGTTCGGATATATTGGGTTTCCCAGTCCCTGGATAACCCCAGCGATGGACCAACAAAATATCGACGTGCTTCAGTGGATATGCCTTACTATCCGTCAGGAGAGTCCCATACACGCTTGTTAACTAATCGATCAACAAATTAGAGTCGTAAATAGCATTCACCTCGTAAGACAAAGGTCGTCAATTTATAGTTATAAAAAATACCTTTTTGATAGTCCCATTATAAGGAGTGACAAACGCAGAAAGCGTAAACAGAAATCAATATTAATTTAAAAAACCATGGCAATGTGCTCGACACTGTGAAACTTTTCTAAAACTTTTGTATTACAGAGGCACGTCCGTTGCAAAGTTGAGGCTTAAGGACAAAAGCTTAGCTCCCGACAACAGAATATTTTAGTAAACTCGTGTTTAATGTTCAGAGGGCCAGTTCAACGAACAAAGCAACGTTGAACTGGTTGGTCGCTGAACCAATCAGAATATCCAATTACGACGTAGCTAAATATTTGATGTTGTCGGATGTGCTGAACTTGCCTTTAGGTTTAGTTTTGATTTGGTCAGGCGAGTTCTGCGGCTAACAATTGCTTTTGTTAACCTACGTTATTTCGAGTAACGGTTATCAATTGTTAAAGTTAAGCAACTTTAATTAAAGGTACCTCAAAATAACACAAGACCGCAGCTAAGGAATTCCCGTTCGCGTCTCTGTGAGGCTCTCATCGGAAGCAAATGATTCCACTTGAGCTCCAGTGTTCAAAGACTGTGGTGTTCGCTTACCATGGAGATACTTATATACTACTTTTGTAGTATAACTGTTTGACAACGTCTAGTTTGATTAAAAATATAAAACGTTACTTCTTTGTTATTGGAATTGTGGTCTCATCATTCGCCTTATAATTAGGAGGTCTTGTCATGTACTGTTTCTTGAATTTCACACATTTATCCAACGCTCTCACCGTGGAGAAAACCTGCATACATTTATGAATGAATTCGAAGGTGTATGTGAAGCAACACGTACTTCATCAGGGTGGTGGAGTAAGGCTAAATCTCTCTAACTGAATATGGCTGATCCCTTTTATTAGATTCCTTACGTAATGGATTCAATTGTTTCTGATCACGATTGAATTATGTCAGTGATTCCTTTCGATCACTATATATGTATATGTATCAAAGATCAGGGACTGTACCTCTAATTGCTTCAGCTCGTATGTTCTACTTATAATATACCTCTCGAGCATATTAATATGGCTGGATCTGGCCAATACTGATAAATTGATAAAGAAGATTCCAAGAATACGTATTCACTCAATCTTTGGAGGAATCCACTTCAAAGTTGTTCAAATCACATGAATTATGCATTCCATCACACTCCGCATCACCAAAGTTGAAAGTAGACCAGTTTTTATTTTCACCACAAACAGTAGCAGCAAATACTACTGTTTGTACTTAGTACATCAAAACAAAGACAATTCGATCGGTCACAGCCGTGTCCTGATTTGCGGTCCTGTTTGACGTCCTAAACAAACTGGGAGACAGTTGTTTGTTGTGCAAGTGACGTCGACAAGTCGACTCAGTGTAAAAATCTGTCCGTGACAAAGTAGTGTGGATCTTTTGAGGATACTTATCTTAAAGAATGTAAGAAAGGCGAATAAGAATAAAACTTGCCACAATTTTAATTTTTAAATATTTTGTTAATACATCACTGGTAATCCTTTCTCTCTTCTTGGAAATATGGTTAATAACATGTGCTGTAGTCTAGGCATTGGTTTATGAATTGGAGGATTTGGGAGGATCAGGATCGATTCTGCTATGTACAATTGTATTTTTAGAATTTCACGTATTTATAGTAACTATTCTGCACAAATTCAAAGACGTATATAGTAACTAATCTGCACTGCGCCAGCGTGGTTGACTAAGGTTTAACCTAATATAGTTAGGGTCGGTTCATGCGGTTTTTACGTGGGAGAGCCATGCTTCGGCACGAATTGGGCCGGCTCGACCGGAGTGATACCACGGCCTCACAGAAAACCGGCGTGAAATAGCGCTTGCGCTGTGTATCGCCGAGTGAGTGAGGGTACCGGAGGCCCAACCCCCCTTATTCCCCTCTATTCCCCTTATTCCCCCTATTCCCTTTTAAAAGGGCGGCAACGCATCTGTGACTCCTCTGGTGTTGCGGGTGTCCATGGGCAACGGTTATCGCTTACCATCAGGTGATCCGTTTGCTCGTTTGCTGCCCTATGCTATAAAAAAAAAAAAAAAAAAAATGCCCATAGCCCCGGAGCACGTGGCGGTAGAATCGCGCAAGCGCACCCCGCCATCTGCCTAGAGATCACTGGGGGGTTTTAGTGGGTAGGCCGGTCCTCTCAGACCGGAGGGTCACACACACGGCCTTGCCTCACCAGTGCGACGTCATGGTGCAGAAGGAGCATTTCCCTACAAAAAAAAGGTTCGTGTCCATTGGTTGAGCTGTAATGATGAGAGTACCTATGTCTGTTTTCTATGAAAGGAGCATTTATTATGAACGAAATCAATGCCGATTTCTGGTTAACAAGCTTAACTAATTATCAGTTATCATTGAAGGTGTCAAGGTTAGGATTCCAGTAAAGTGAATCATAAAAAAAAAACTGAATAACTCGATATATTTTTGCTTGGCGATGACTACGAAATAAAATACAATTTCTCAGAATCATTACAGGGACTAAATTTCAACGGTGGAATCACTTAACGATCCAGAGTTTTAATTTCGCGAATCTCGCTGACCTTTCAAAAATAAAGAGATATATGAAAACACATTTAGTGAATTATTACTTTTAGCGCCTCAAAAACGCCTTAGCACCGTGAAAAGTTCAAGAGCAATTTATTTTTTCCGGACGGCGGATCATCGAAGTTTTAACGATGCCGGGCGTTTTGACTCAACATTATTTTTTTATGCCGTAATGAGCATGTGAGCAGGTTCCGCTGCTATGCTATTAGTTTTATTCGGGGTTTAAGAAAAGTTATTTTAAGGCAGACGAGAAGACAGTCCAATTGATATAAAGCGATACCTAAGATGTGAAGAATGTGTTATCAAGAAGTAACTTCGACACTTTTTCTGATATTTGAGAAGAAAATAAGTACCTTTTGCTCAATGTTATAAATCTATTTTACCTTTAATGTATGTGTGTGCAAAAATAAATAAATAAAATATACTTAGTTAAATATAAATATTAAGAAATAAAGATAAAAATTAAAAATAATATAATAAAACTAACAATAAATATAATAAATGCGTAGGGAAGTAACGACCTCATCGCCCACTGTTGGAGCATGTAATGCCCCATAAACACCCCGTCAGGGCAGTCAGTCTCCTTCATAGAAGCTTTTGGCGAGGTGTCAAAGAGTTGCGTCACTGAAGGTTCCCGTATGCTTCAGGGGGCGTATGCTACCTGCCTCTTGTCTTTGCTTACCAGACAGAGTCGCAAGAGCAGATGCTCTAACGGCGGAAGTGTAATAATGGCATAACTTTGAAGGCGTCTCGATCACTGTCGCAGACACGCCTCTTTATATCCTTAGCTGTTCACACCAATGTTGTGCCCTTCGCACTAATATTAGTTTGCTTTTTTGAGGGACCCATTTAGTGAGCGGTGAGTCACCAGGCTTTGAGAAGGCAGATGACTGAAGTCTTTACCAAAGCCTGGTTCTCATCGCCACTAAAATTGAAATGCAATAGTCCACAAACGTTTTGACCAGTAAGGACAATGGTTTCTGTACATCTAACTGGGTATAGTCCTCAGCTGTATTTCTCATTGATAATCGATACCAGGTGACAATAATTAAAGACCATTTTGATGAATATTAAATGAAAGTCGCGACCACTTACCGTTATGAATGGCGCGACGTAATTAGGGAGAGGGCCTTATGACTAAGAAACTAAGTTTCTTTAATGCCAAACTTTGAAAAAGTTATCCCACCCTAACTCCATGGGCGGGAAACTGAAAACAATTTACCACGTTTTTACGGTCAGAATATCCATTAATATAGCGGTAAATAAATAAGGGAGGCTCTTAAGTACGCCAAGGTAGAGGTACGTAAGTGGGCTTAATGTGTTGAAGTTATCAAAGTTGCCACCCTAAAGTATGTAATGTGTAATGGTTAACATTACATTATGCAATAGGATGTTTTACTCTGGATAACATGTTGATATATAGCTATTGGGATGCGGCCAAAACTGTGGCGTAATTAGTTCCAGTTTAATTATACTTGTCGAAAAAGAATGGTGTTCTTCTTAGCTAACTTTTGAAAAAAAAAGCAGCACCGTTGTTATAGATCACTGATTCCCATAGGTCTATATCGATCCCTAGGGGTCTATGACAACCTGCAAGGGGTCTATGTCAATAAAAAAAATGGGGGTCCATGAAATGAAAATGGGGGTCCATAATAATGGATTTCAACATACACTGATAGTATCTATTTACTTATATTATACTATCATTAATATAAATACATAAACATTATTTATAAAAGTACCTATGAAGAAAAAAACATGTTATATATGCCTATTAATTTTTGTATATTGGAGGATGTAGGCATTCAATATCAGGTAAGTAGCGGGTCTACCCAAAACCGTAAAAAAACGTTTGAAAAAACTTTTGTTTGTTATAAAGACTAAAAAACATTTGATCTAAAAAGTAGTGTAATTCTTAACAAGTAGTAAATAAAAAAAAATTAAAAAAAACTTTTTAAAAAAACACGCTTTTATTAAAAAGACTAAAAACCGATCTAAAAACTTGAAAATAAAAATAAAGTCACGCTTTTAGAAAATTTGGGTACATATCAAGAAAAATTTCTGATGACAAAAAGAAATGTAACTCAAAAATTTGTCTATAAAATTTAGCAAATTAGTCCAAGAACTCAATGACTATAAAAGCGTGGGGTGTTCAAAATTAACATTACTCATTTAATGGTCTTAACATTTACACCCCACGCTTTTATAGTCATTGAGTTCTTGGACTAATTTGCTAAATTTTATAGACAAATTTTTGAGTTACATTTCTTTTTGTCATCAGAAATTTTTCTTGATATGTACCCAAATTTTCTAAAAGCGTGACTTTATTTTTATTTTCAAGTTTTTAGATCGGTTTTTAGTCTTTTTAATAAAAGCTTTAAAAAGTTAATTTTTTTTATTTTTTTTTATTTACTACTTTTTAGATCAAATGTTTTTTAGTCTTTATAACAAACAAAAGTTTTTTCAAACGTTTTTAGTCTTTGCGTAAAAAGCGTGTTTTTTAAAAAGTTTTTTTTTAATTTTTTTTATTTACTACTTTTTAGTCTCGTGATTATTATAACAAATATAAGAAATGTACATAATTGTTCAGAAAATGTAGTATTAGAATTAAAATATGCATTATATCAAATTCTATCTGTTTGCTTCATTGAACCAATTCTCATATTAAAAAGTTTTTAATTTATTACAACATAATTATGTATTTTTATGATTCGAAAATGATTGAATATTGTATTGTCATCTAGAATACACATGTAAAAAAAATTTGAGCTCGATTGGAGCAGTAGAAGTGGTCGAAAAATCGATTACAAGATTTGATCATGACAAACAAACAAACGGACAGAGTAAGTCAATAAAAAGCGTGTAAAAAATGGCAAAGGGTCTACGACACAAAAAAGTTTGGGAACCTCTGGTATAGAATTATGTTATCGCTTCTACCATAGTAACAATAAAGTTAATAAATAGATCACCTAAATTGTGTTAAAAACTAGTAAATATTATCTGTATTCACTTTCTCAAAGACATTGTATTAAATTTTGTTTAATATAATATAAAAGGAAGGACTATATAAAAGGAAAAAATAAGTTTGAATGGCCAAATCAACCGTGATTCCTTCAATAACTTAAAACTAAATTTATCATAACTTCCTTCTTTAAGATAACCAATAGGCGACGTCTAAATAATATATGTGAAAAATAAAAAAGACACTTGCAATGAATGAAGAACCGAATATCTTTAGTACTTTACACCAAATAGGGGCAATGCGCGCCGCGATCAAGGTAAGACTGTCGTCTTGATTAGTTGCGTAGAACACTATTTTTTTATTTAAATACAAAGGTGTCCAAAGAAATATATCCACTGTTTAAAAGTCCATAAAGTGCAAATTATTTGACTGAGTTGTCTCATTTTTTATTAGTGAAATCGGGTAGTGAATTACTATCAAAAAATCTACCATCTGCGAGCTATTCTGGCGTGTGCTGTCATATCCTGCGCTCTAAAAACAATAAAACAAACTATAAAATTTTTGTTTATTCCATCAAGGAACAATTCAATAATAAAAAAAGTCTTCTACTCAGAACACCATCTGTAATGAAATAACAGTAAATTAACATCAATATCACAGAATTCATTGGTTAATTATTCCTCGATGATTTTAGGAATAATAATGAGCCATAAACTCTGCTGTTTATCTGCCAAATGGTGAAGTTCCCAAGATCTTGGCAAATTCTTCTGAAGTATAAAAAATCGGGTGAGGCTGTGCCGGGGCACACGGCCGTTGGTTTTAACGTGAAACGTCTATGTTAGCGAATCACTTTTTTCGGCAGCGGCTTTGCAACGTTCCCGAAACCATCTCGCTCGCTCGGCGCCGGACATTGGGGTACCTGTGTGTGGCCCATAGCCCCCTCTTTCTAATGATAGCCGTGATTTATATTTCTGGCTGGCTCTTGCACGAGCTGAGGCCGACATAGCAAATGTTTATATATTACGATCACTTTTTGGTTATTTTAAATATAAATACTGTCAAATTACACTAATTTGGAATCAATCAGTTTAATAAACCTAACAAACACACGAAAGAATCACCTCGCTATAAAGTCGGAGTCACGAGTAACACTGAATAGAAACAAGCGAAAGCGCCGGTTTCGCAAAGTTAACGCGTATCCCTCCCCCGCCGCCCCGCTCGACCCCTACACGAATTCAATGTCAAAACAGCGAGCTGACTATATAAGTGAATATTCACACCACATTTTTGTTTCTAAGACTAATAGTTTTTTAATTATTAAGGTACGATGATATAGACCTTTTCGTTACGGTCCACTTTTTAAACCTGGTACCCGTATGTTTCGGCGCGATTTTAAAGACGTTTCACGTCAAAAATTGGCTTGTTTCCTTTACTATCAAACTTTATATAAATGTCGATAAATTACATCAGTAATAATGAAACAGGCAACAAGATTAAATACAGATGTGATAATTCAGATGTGATAATGGATTGATATTTGTAAATAAAAACGTAGGTAATAAAAAGAAAATGTTCCATGACACAGGCATTATTAGGCTGAACACAATACTGAATACAATCTCTGTGACGCTATCACATTGCATTCACAAGTGTTACCAACCTAAAGGAACCATGGAGCGAAAACAGTATTACCATGATAATAATATAAATAATCAAGTATATAAGAGTATCAAGTTACTATTGATTATCCCAGTCAATCCGCGTAATACAGAATATCGTCGACACAGGCACCTCATTTCTGACCCTCCCGACTCATTGACGCTGGCTCTTCAAGCCTTGCGAGAGGCGGCATCTGCGCCGCCATCCCTTAGTTAGACCATACTTCGCAGCTTGCTGCACATGTACGAGGCCCCGTCACTTCAAGGCCGGACCCACTTTGGCGTACCGAGCCTTCTTTCGCGCATATGTCCTCTTCGGAGGGCAGCGCCGACGTGCCCTCTCCTGAGGGTGCGCCAACCATTCCGTTCAAGCCATAAGGCCACTAGGGCCAAGGCTAGGCTGAGTTTAGTCGGTAGGTCTGCTGGATCGAGCCGCCTCGATTCACCAGGAGTCCGACATAGTCAACACATCCCTGCTTGCCTGTTGCATTGGTATCCATGTGGATTCTCAGCCTCCTCTCCTGAGGAAAAAAAAAAAAAACTATTGATTACTCGCACTATTGCAAGCGTAGATAGATTAATAGAACCTACCAATAGATCAACATTTAAAGGTTTTCATACATTCTGCGCCCCAAAACGAATCGTAAAATGTAAAATGTTAGTTTTACTGGGAATCATTCATACAAAGACATCATATATTTGTTGAAGCACGGTTTTAGTATGTAACTTATTATCATACAAAATGTATTTCTAATTTATTGTTATGTGACTCAATTATTTAGTAAAATTAAAAACTAAACTAAAATAAAATATTTCAACGTCAGGCAAAAAATAAATAAAATAAATGTCAGGCAACGTCCCCATAAGACTAGCAGCATTGTCACGTTGTATGGCGATGCTGATTCGCTGCGCTAGATATGATCCAGCTTTCGTATCGTAAGCAATGTGTACTTATATTTTAAAAAGATTTTTTTATACACGACTACGAATTTTACACACGAATTCATATAATATGAATGAATTTAATATAACAAGTAATGAGAAATAAGTACCTTTATTTGAACTTTGATAGTTACAAAAATAAATTGGAATGCTCAGATCATGTATACAGCGAAGAATCTGCCCCAATTTTCATCCCATTTCATTTCAAAGACATTTTCCAATACCCAGAACACAAACTCCATAAATATCAGTCAATATAACTATGTTATTGTATAAAATCAGAGTCGGTATGAATAATAATGTTTTTTTTAAATATTTTTTTTTATTAATAAACACCGAGTTACATGGCCTAATACATTTCACAACTATGTCGATATTGCAGAAAAATGGGCCCTTAAATCAGGTACCAGCGGAACTCAAACTAGACAAAAGCCTGTATCTTGAGTCCCGCATGCATAGAGCCAATTAAAAAGTTTTTAAAAATAATCCGAAAATAAAAAAAAACCTACTACATAAACATGAAAGCAAGCGGGTACAAAAAATTTTTTGAGGTTGACTCACTTTACTCCGATTCTGTAGAATCAATTCAATCGAACTACAATGGATTTTGTTCAATATCAATACAGTCACTTTTATTATCCTATATTGTAGATTGTGATATATCCAGTATGTGTTTTCATAAAAAAATATACACCAATAATATTTATCTTAAATATAAAAATAATATGATTCGATAAAGAAGAATTAAATTAAATGACAATCGATTTATTTAAAAGCAGGTAGAAAATCTCCAGCTGTTTCATTGCGGATGTCTTTGAAAGTAGATAAATAGCTTTTAGTTATTCTTTTGAAACTACAGCTTGTCCGTTTAATACGGATGATATCAAATTACAAAAAAATATGACTTGAAGCATTTGTTTTTCGTTCGTCGCTTAGTTCCTTAGTTTTCATTGAGTAATTGATTTTGCTATTTAAGTTGCTAATGTTCTTTTGAAAGGCATTGAGTTGATTCAAGACGTGTTAATAAATGTGTTTTCCAGTTAATGATATCAATTCGACAGCGCTCCACGGACAAAAAGATCCGGGCCCCGACAGTAATATCGCGTCGTCCTTCACACCTTTTGTACCTTTCACCACACACTTTAACATATTACCATTACATACATTTTCAATATCGTCTAATGTGATTTAATATATTGAATTAACGCCCCATCAAATATTCAATTACGTAAGGGGACAACTGGGCTCAGGGCGTCCAATATTGGAACCCCTCATATTGAAGCGTAAGAGTCAATGGAATGATGGTGAGTATTAAAATAAACTCAAAACCTGTCTGAAGAGATACTGATATACTTGCATGAGGAATACAGTCAGAATTTTGTATTCGGGTTAAATGATAACAAGATATTTTTATGCAATAAATTGACAAACAAGTAAATTCGTACGTTTGAATTCTAGGAGATTCGTTGGTAGGTTGCAACGTCTTCCACCACTGCGCATCCGACCTTGACTCGGCCCAGCACACGCTGGCGGAGTGCCCCGCGTGGGCCTCCGAGCGCCGAGTCTTGGTCGCAGAGATCGGGCGAGATCTGTCTCCGCCGGCATTGATTGCGGCAATGCTGGCGGACGAGGGAGGTTGGAGGGCTGTGGCCTCCTTCTGTGAAGCAATGATGCTCCAGAAAAAAAAAAGGTTGCAACGTCTTAAAGAACCCAATGTTTGTTGCTAACCGCTAACATAAGATCTAAACTCACGGTACACGGTAATTTCACTGTCAATGTTCATCAACACGGGAACACAACTTTGTTACAGATGCTAGTATTCGACCCTCGTTAAGTGTCTCCCTCTGGTATTTAATTGGATATTATTATCATAATTTCAGCCTATAGACACCCACTGCTGGATATATGCCTCCTCCACATCGGTTGCTCCTGCGCTTTTAGCATCCAACGCTTTCCAGCGATGTTCACCAACTCGTCTGCCCATCTAGTGGGAGCCCTGGCAACGCTGCGATGTCCGGCAAATGCCTGCCGTTCGAAGACCTTTCCATCTCAGCGGCCGTCAGTCTTGCGAGGAATGTGCTCTGCCTATTACTACTGAAGGTTCGCAATTCTATGCTATGTCGTGTGGCTATATCGTAACCTTGGTTGTTCTGTGGATTTAATCATTTCCAATACGATCACGCAGAGAAAGACAGAGCATAACCCTTTACGTTATCCATTGAGTGACTTTGAATCTCCTCATAAGGCCCAAGGTAGAAGTTTACTAGGTGTCAGTGTGTACCATGAATGAAGAGGATATATAGGAAGTTGGAAATACAGGAACTAATATTAAGAATGGATATTATATTAAAAAAAAAGCAGATAGATCCTCAATTTTTTTTCTGAAACGTGTCATTTTAACAATAATCCCTCAACATTATCCATTTTAAAATTTCCTTATGGCTCCAAGGATATCGATAAAAGCTTTCTCGTTCGCCAAAAAAATATGGCGAATTTGTGATAGCCAAATGCAAATACTGTTTAATTTAAAAATAGCGTGTAATGGCGTATTAAATAATGGAAACCCTCAGAGGTATTTTCACAAAGATAACATAATCGTAAAATATTTATTGACTGATTCTATAAATTAAATTTTGCTGAAAGCCATTAACACTAACAGTATATACATTATCTCTTAGTTTTCTTTTGGGTGGTACATTTTTACATATATATGTAATAAATTACTTGGATGAAACATATTAATATGAAATAATCCGTCTCTATTTGTTAGGACTTCATAGCATCACAAAGAATAGAGTGATTCATATCTGTCTTAATACAAAGATGAATTTAGACCTGTCTAAATACAAAAGATAAATTTAGTAGGTAAATTTAGTTGGATAAATTGGTAGGAAAAATGAATGAATGCTAGTATTAACCTACAATAAATAAAATGTAAAAACTAACCATAGATAATGTAATAGTACATTATAGTAGAATATAGATATAGATTGGGTTATGACTGTGGGGGGCGGGACCATCTGTTCCCACAACACGGAGAAGAGACACCTCCCAACTGAGAATTGATATGTTACTTGTAAATAGATAATAAATAAGGACATTAAAAATACTAACACAAAAAAAAGGGCGCGGACCAAGGAGTCCACAGAGGACCAAACATTATTATAAAAAAAAACCAGTTACACTTATATTATTATGTAAGCACTGCTGTATTGTGGCACAGATGACAGAACTTGTCTATTACTCTCTGGTAAACATTTCATATCACAAACCATCATCATCATCAATTTAGCCAGTAGACGCCTACTGCTGGACATAGGTTTAGGTACCCAAGGATCTCCACACTGTTCGGTCCCGCGCTGCTAGCGTCCACCACCTCCCGGCGGTCGTCACCAAATCGTCTGCCCATCTAGTGGGAGTAATACTAATGTTGTAGTGTCCGGCTTATGTTTGCTACTCGAACACTTTTCAGCTCCAGCGGCTGTTAGTCACGTCACTTGATATTTATTTATCACCTAAGGATCTCCACACTGTTCGGTCCCGCGCTGCTAGCGTCCAGCGCCTCCCGGCGGTCGTCACCAAACCGTCTGCCCATCAAGTGGGAGTCCTACTAATGTTGTGGTGTCCGGCTTATGTTTGCCACTCGAAGACTTTTCCGCTCCAGCGGCTGTTAGTCACGTCACTTGATATTTATTTATCACCTAAGGATCTCCACACTGTTCGGTCCCGCGCTGCTAGCGTCCAGCGCCTCCCGGCGGTCGTCACCAAACCGTCTGCCCATCAAGTGGGCGTCCTACTAATGTTGTGGTGTCCGGCTTATGTTTGCCACGCGAAGACTTTTCCGCTCCAGCGGCTGTTAGTCACGTCACTTGATATTTATTTATCACCTAAGGATCTCCACACTGTTCGGTCCGCGCTGCTAGCGTCCAGCGCCTCCCGGCGGTCGTCACCAAACCGTCTGCCCATCAAGTGGGCGTCCTACTAATGTTGTGGTGTCCGGCTTATGTTTGCCACTCGAAGACTTTTCCGCCCCAGCGGCTGTTAGTCACGTCACTTGATATTTATTTATCACCTAAGGATCTCCACACTGTTCGGTCCCGCGCTGCTAGCGTCCAGCGCCTCCCGGCGGTCGTCCCCAAACCGTCTGCCCATCAAGTGGGCGTCCTACTAATGTTGTGGTGTCCGGCTTATGTTTGCCACTCGAAGACTTTTCCGCCCCAGCGGCTGTTAGTCACGTCACTTGATATTTATTTATCACCTAAGGATCTCCACACTGTTCGGTCCGCGCTGCTAGCGTCCAGCGCCTCCCGGCGGTCGTCCCCAAACCGTCTGCCCATCAAGTGGGCGTCCTATTAATGTTGTGGTGTCCGGCTTATGTTTGCCACTCGAAGACTTTTCCGCCCCAGCGGCTGTTAGTCACGTCACTTGATATTTATTTATCACCTAAGGATCTCCACACTGTTCGGTCCCGCGCTGCTAGCGTCCACCACCTCCCGGCGGTCGTCACCAAATCGTCTGCCCATCTAGTGGGAGTAATACTAATGTTGTAGTGTCCGGCTTATGTTTGCTACTCGAACACTTTTCAGCCCCAGCGGCTGTTAGTCACGTCACTTGATATTTCAATTCAATATCACATAAATCTAATAAAAATTTTGTGTATTATAGTAATATAAATAAAAAAGCTCTACTTTTAAAAAGTTTTGTTTGTACGTTTCACCGTAACTTTATTTACTATAACAAATTTTGTTTTTCTGTTATTTTCCTGGTCTTACGTCCTATAAAAGGCGAAGGTCGCGAAGACACTATTTTTAAATCCAACACTCCATGAATACTAACCAGAGCATGCCAGATAAATAAACTAGTTTTGTAACCAAAAAAACAACATAGTTGGCACGAATGAGCTTATTCTCTGCCAATATCCTATTCCCGAAGCTCATTCATCCTTATGACATTTTTTTTCATTAAACAACTTAACATTTTTAACTTGAAGGAAATTAAATCTCGCATCCAGAATAGGCAGAACTCTGAGTAGGATTTAGGTGAGCGTGAAAGCTTAAGACGACAGGGCTCTGGGTTAATTGGTTTTTTAAACATCCCCAAGTACGCGTTTCTCTATGATTGACGTTCGTAAGTTCGAGTGCTGAGATCGCTTCAGACTCCCGGAGGTGCTGGAGCAGAAATTATTGAAGTCTACATTAGCTGCTAAGTGCCCCGTCTGTAATTGGATCCGTATATCTTTTATATATATATTATTTAAGATTCGTCGAGATTACATATCGTTTTTATTGAGCTTGCGTTACGTGAGGAAATTATATGTGTGTGAAATATGGATGTTCCTTCTCTTGAGAAATAAGATTCAGAAGAAAATTTATTGACTTTAAGAGTTTTCAATCCTTAAAAATTGTATACCTATATATATTTTGATTAGTTGAAATATACTGTAAGTTAACAGATTTAGGGTTATATATTTAACTATTAACAAAATGATACACAAAAATATTAAAACCACAAAATTCACCTTTACAACTACGTTTTTTTGGTGATAGTACAGTGAAATTTTCATGTAAGTACCCATTATTTATAATTTACGTTTATTGATACTTACATGATAATAATTATACATTTAACGGAACATGTATGTTTTAATTTGAACGATGATGTGAGTTGATGGCGTTGTGATGGCATGAGGATTCTGAGCCTCTCCTCTCCAGAGGGGAATTAAACAAGATCTGTAAAGAAATAAGAACGATTAGGTCTTATAAACCTCATATAGGTGTTCAAAATGAACAAAAAAAAATTCTGGAGAATCGATAATTACGTTTCGAGATGGCTGAAATCTGTAACTATAATAAAAGCAGATTAAATTTAAAATAAACACAAACAATTCAACTATGGTGAGTAGTTAAAATTTAATATTTTCCATCGCGATTCCTCGAATAATGTGGATGGAGTTCGCTCGTTAGAAGTATACTTCAAAGTTGATAAGCCAGTTCTGGTCACTTAATTTTGTGTATTAGTTAAGAATATCAAGACGTTGGCAGGCAACACAATAGGTGTTGAAAGCTTTAGACGAAATATAAATTGAGAAAACTTTATATTTGTGCTTATTAAGCACACTTTGGCGAAACATTAAAAAATAACATTTTGAGCTTAATATGAAAGAGCTTTGTATATAAGTCTGCCACATATTAAGTATTATTTTTTATCACGATTTATGTTTTAAATGTGGTTTTACGTAGTAGTTAAGTAGTGCGAAAACATACGGAGCTTATGGATCTGCGTTTAAAAAAAACGTTAGGAATGGTTAAAACAACTATATCAGCTATTTTGACAAACCTAGTGTAATTTAGTGATACTGATATTTTCATCTTGACTCGCAACCGATTCATAAAAATTATTGTAAAGCTTTTTTCCGGGTTCTCAAATAGTACATACAAACATACACACACGAATAAACATACATTTCACTCACAAATCGCGCACACATTATGCATAGTACCTATTTTTTTCCCCATGTTAGTATTGTTTCGTCTGGTTTTGTTTGTAATTAATCTATTTTAATGTTTTTTTCTTATAACAATAATTTGCTACGCTACATGAAAATGTCAATGTGACAAACTTTTATATTGGCTATGTATGTTTTTTATTAAGTTTTATAAACAAATCTGTGTATATTGCTGTTATAAATAAATGTATAACGGCCTTTAAAGTGTATGTAATGCTTCAAGTAATTTCCGTGTAAAGACAGGTTGCGATGTTGAAGAGCTATCAATTTCATGTGAAATTAATATTCAAGCCAGAACGGAATATATACAGGCTATGGAAAAAGCAATAATAACAAGTAAGCTATTTCATTTTTAATATCCTTTTCACAAGAAAGTTAAAGCAAAGGACACATTAATTTGAAAATACAGGGACGAGATAAAGCTTTAATAACCTGTATGTACGCGGGCGACCGCACTGAATGAACTAAAGTTACATACGATGATCGGCATGAACAATACCGATGGTGAACAAACGACTGTTTAAAAAATAAAATAAATAAAAATAAATAAATATGTTACTGTTTATCTGGTTCCTCTGCTTATACGAGCTTATACGTTACCTACGGGATTGCATTCTCACTTTAATATCGCCTTCAGTGAATATGTTTAATGAAAATCGGCAAAGACAGATCGCCACACGTCCTTAGCGACCCTTCCAATCAATTAATGCAGGACCTTCAAGACCTTTTTGCGGCGGCGTCTGAGCCGTCACATCCCTTGCCTTCCCCTTCTTATTAGCCTTCTGCTTAGCCACGAGAAGGTTCCTATCAAGATAGGCTGGAGCTATTTAGGTGTACCTTGTCTCATCTAGCGTATATGTTCTATTTTATTGGGCAGCGCTAACTGCGCCTCTCCTAAGGTGTGGTCTTCTTTGTAACTTCAAGTCATAGGGTCATTACGACCAACGGATTAGGCTAAGTTTAGTCGGTAGGTCATTCGGCTCGTGCCGCTTCGGTTCATCAGATTTTTTACCATGGGAGAGCCATGCTTCGACCTCCATAGTCGAGTGGATAATACACCGATTTCAAGGTGTCGCCATCTCTGAGGTCCCGGGTTCGAATCCCGGTGGGGGCAGATGTTTGTGTGATGAATGCGAGCATTTGTACCTTAGTCATGGTTGTTGATACATATTTCAATAAAAATTATTTATATATGTATAATATATGTATGTCTATCCGTTACCTTAGATCCCATTGCACAAGCTTATAGAGCTTAGTTTGGGCTAGGCTAATTGGTGTAAGTGTAACAAATATTTATTTATTTTATATTTATTTTATGCTTCGGCACGAATTGGGCTGGCTCGACCGGAGTGATACCACGGCCTCACAGAAAACCGGCGTAAAATAAGGCTTGCGCTGTGTTTCGCTGTGAGTGAGCGTATTTGATGCCCAACCCCCCGTTCCCCACTTATTCCCTTTTAAAAGGCCGGCATCGCATCTGTGAGTCCTCTGGTGTTGCGGGTGTCCATGGGCAACAATCAGGTGATCCGTTTGCTCGTTTGCTGCCCTATCCTACAAAAAAAAACAAAAAAATCAGGAGTCTGACACCGTGGCACTTGGATGCGGTGATATCCATGATAATTCTCAGTCTTTCCTCTCCAGAGGGGGAAAAAATTGAGTTCTATGAAAAATGTTACACCTTTTTTATGCACCGTGACACCGCGCTGGCAAGGTGCAAGGCTCTCCGGTCTGCGAGGACCGGCCTACCCACTTAAAACCCCCCCAGGTGTCCTTTGAGCCTCGGGGCGCGTGGCGGGTAGCGCTTTCGCGGTTCTACCGCCACACGCCCACGGGCTAGCTTGACCTATTTGGTCAAGCCATCGCCAAGGATTGTTCGAGAACACTATGACAATCCTCCAGGAAGAGAGGCACTTCCATGGCGTGCGCGGTAGCCGGCCGCGCACGCCTGAAGGCAGTTGCGGAACATGAAAAACGTCACACCTAACAATTTTAAATTTAAATTAAATAATCATTTTTTAAACAATGTGTTGCATTATACAATATTTATAAAATTTGCCAAATACCTTATTGGTTTATAAAATGTTACTTAGGCTGTATTTTTTGGAATAATAATTTAAAGAGACAAATTAAAAAAATATGATAGTATGCCACTTTAAACAACTTATTGCAGCTTATAACCTTAAACATGATTAATAAGTACAAATAACTTTGAATAAGCTTCTGAATATGTTTGTATTTTTTTCATACACTAACGCAATCGATAATGTTAATTAGAAAAAGGATTTGTTAGCATTTGAATTTCGTATTTCGTATTTGAAACCATATATATATAACAAAAAATCGCTTTTCATATGAAGTATGTTTCGTCAACCAAATGTCAGCTTGACATTTTGTCTCATGCGTAGAAACTACATAAAATATTAGTTTCAAAACCGATTATTTTTCAACGTTATTACATTACACACAGAGTTCGCTGAAGAACTTTTTATAAAGCTTTATAAAAAATAGCGTATTATGGAGTTAATTCGAACGTCTCGCTTTTATTCCCTGTTCTTGAATCTTCGCAGGTCAGAATTACCATCAAACTTTCATATGTTATGACGCAAAAACAAACAAGAAATTAAAACATTTCATACCATTTCGTTATTTTTTATCAACATTAAGTACAAAAAAGATCAATACAAATTGAAATGTTTCCATTAGTGACGATTTGATAATTCTGTTATTTATCAATTCATATCAGCCAGCGAATAATGTTTTAGGTAATTGCGTATATAAATGTTTTTTTAAAAAGTATTCGTGCGAAATTTTATCGGAATTTCCAACAGTATATCTTTCCCTCGAAAGGGCCCTGGCTTCATGAATATTCTGATAGGTATTGAATATATTATTTTATGGTAATGGCTAATGAAGAGAGATCGAAATTACTGAAGTGACTTACGCAGAACTTGCTTGGAACAATTTTGATTTAAATTTTGTTAAATTGAAATTGTACTGGAAGACAGACTGCAAGAACGTGAAAAATGATAATCTTTTTATGGTTGGTGTATTGAAAATACAGTACATTGAAAAACAGGATTTGAAATAGAAATAGCTTGATTGTAATATTTGTTATATGTAACATTTGAATGTAATATTTGTAATATTTGAATGTAATATTTGTTATATGTAACAATTGCACTAGTTATTCTACTAATTATATATAAATACAAAAGTTTGTATGGATGGATGTTTTTTACTCCTTCAAGTAAGAATTACTGAATGAATTTTAATAATATAGCTTACCAGCTTTCTGCCCGCGGCTTCGCCCGCGTGGATTTCGGGATTGTGTCTATAGAGGGTTAAGGGTCATAGCTTTTGCCCACGGCTACATATGCGCGGAAGTCGGTTTATGGCGCGAAGGTTTTATCGCGCTTCCCGTGGGACTATCCGTTTTTCCGAGATAAAAAATACCGCAAAACCTTGCTCAAGAATCACTCTATCTATTGATGAAAAACGCATGAAAATCTGTGCAGTAGTTTTTGAGCGAAGCCTTTATTGCGCATCCCGTGGGATCTGTCGATTTTTTCGGGATAAAAAGTAGCCTATGTTACTCTCTATTCCTTCAACTATCTCCACGTAAAAAATCACGTCAATTCGTCGCTCCGTTTTCCCATTTATAATATTAGTATGGATATATTAGAACAGGAATTCCTAAAGTGGTCTATATCGACCCCCCTAGGGGTCTATGACAACCTGCAAGGGGTCTACGTCAGCGAAACAAAAATTTGGGGGACCATGTAATGAGAACAGGGGTCCCTTCCCCCCTTATTCACTTTTAAAAGGCCGGCAACGCATCTGTGATTCCTCTGGTATTGCGGGTGTCCATGGGCAACGGTTATCGCTTACCATCAGGTGATCCGTTTGCTCGTTTGCTGCGCTATTATGTAGCATAAAAAAATGAAGTAGTGATTTAAACAAATATTTCTCAGTAGTCACTTCAGATAAGATTCCATTTAGTTAATTTAAATCGCTAGTTTATTTATTAAAATAATAATTTAGTACATTTGTTTGTCGGCGTCTTGCAGTTAACACGAATGATAAGAGTGACGTTAGAATTTATCTTTTACATTGACAAAATAAAACAAAAATATTAAGCTCACAAACATTTTCCTTTAGATTTTCACAAGTACGTGTATTGTTGATTTTACTTTTACGGTGTTACAAGATTTGCATTCGCGCGATCAGACATGATTTTCTTGTGTATCCATCTTCAATTACTTTTTATTTGCATTCTAAAACCAACTTAATATTAGAAGGAATAAGGTTATTCCATATATAAAACAATGCTAATGAATCTGTCAGCGCGTGTGTGTATCGTATTGCTTAACGTGTAATTAAAAATTTAAAAACCAATTACTGACAAACTTTTGGCCGCGAACTTCTTTAAGTCTAAGCTTTTGTTACATTCATAAATACATGTAGCAATTGTCAGGACGGCATGCAACAACTGAAATAAAGCGTTTGGATATCACGATTGAAATTTATATAAGAAACGCAATTAAAACTGAATATGATGCACGCGTGAATTTGTTGCTGCTTAGGTGGCTCTCACGCCACATGCGAGCTGTCAGTTTTGTTTACTCTTCACTGGCTTCATAATAATAGTTTTTTGTAGCATACGACATTGTCAAAATTCTCCCACTACTTGCAATTCTACTAACAAAATGAGAAATTATCATCGATTAATATTTTCTTTTGAATAAGAATAGTGCCGTTTTACTGAAATTTTGTAGAATCTATACAAGGAATACAATATTTACCGTTTTCTGCTTATATTATATTGAACGAGTACTTTACCAAATTTGTGTAATTATTAAGTATATCACAAAAATCGATATACTGCAAAGTAAACTCTTCATCGCTCTTTCTGGCACAGTATCAGACGGTGGGCGTTGGTAATTACCTGGCTCTAGAGGAAGACCCAAGAACCTGGTATGCTGGACCGCGCTGAAGTCTTGCAGCGAGAGTGGCGATAACGGGCTTATCACGTCAAAAGGTAGGCAATTTTAATTATATTTACAATGCGGTCATGAGCGTTGCGCACCGCATCGCAGAATTCTGCGTTGCAACGCGTCTAATATCAGCGTTTCGGCGTTGCACCTCTCTGTTTTGTTTTCGCCCTAAGGACGAACGGTCCCACGACGACGCTCTGGAATTCCTTGCGGTATTAACCGCTCGCAAGCTATCATATACTTACGCAAACCTGATATTCACGTTGAGTAAGCGGACGTATTGTATTACATTTGTGGTCTAATTTAGTTTGCACATAATTTTCAGGTGTATATGTATATGTAGAAGCGATAGTTTAAGTAGCTGATAATACCTGTAGGTAGCGCTAACAAAAAATGAAGCAAGTGTATGGCGAAACATAAACGTGACATTTAAAAAAAATAATTACAAACATTTTTCTGCAGGAAATTAGACTAAATCGTAACATGACGTCAAACTCGTCCCATTCAATTGCTTCAATTACCTCGACTTGCCTACGTACAAATAGAGCGTCAATTAAGGAAATTTACATGAAACACGCGTGCTTTTGCTAACAAGATTAGAGCGTTGCCGTGGAGCGTAAAGGATTGGTAATAGCAAAACGGAATTAAATTTAATCAATGCCTGCCGAAGATGTATGAACTCGTAACTCTGAAATCGAACCGAAGGCCTATAAGCTACCTGTGGCGGTGTCATTGTATTTACTCATAATAGCATCGGCGGATATCACATCTTGGGACTGGTCTCATCGAGAGGTAAGAAATCGCAATGTTTTTTTAGTACCAAATGTATAAATAACCAAACTTACCATTCGAGTCTTATTAGATACAAAGTAAATCAACAAAACTTACCTCACAGTTATTGCCAAATTCTGCTATCCCTATAAAACGTTACTTCATCACAGTTTTGGGACAAAAATGATTAAGACACGTACCCAAGTAGTTCTTCATCCTGTGTGATGTCTTAGAAACGAACGTATCTTTTAAATATGATATGACAAAGGAAAATGTCATCAGAAACATGCATACCCTCCCGATTTGCCTATGGTTTATAGAACTTAGGCGCAGGCTGAGTTTAGTCGGTAGGTCACGTGGTCAGACCGCTCTGGCCTCGTGGAGACCCACAGAATCTGCGTGATACTTGCCGTTTTATGCTGGACACGTTTCGTTCTCCTTGTGATCGATTCTCAACTTTCCTCTACTGAGGAAAAAAAACATATATACCTTTGCCAAGAAGCCCAAAGAGGTAAGTGAAGTCGACCAGCCTTCACTGGGACAGTGTTAAGCCTGACCGTTCTTATTTATTAAAAGTTGGTTCGTGCCCCTCTGTTTAATAGCTTATGTTGCTTAAATGAGATTCTCGTTCGAAAGTCACGTTCAACAATAGGTTCTCTGTCTGACTTCGACTCGAATAGAGACTGAATCAGTAATATGTCATGGCTTATTTAGTTAGGATAGGTTCAACTGCTTCGGTGATGTATATATTATTTGAAAACAAGATCCTCAGGGGCACCCGCGTCGAGGTCAGGCCATTCTTCCCTTTTTATTCTTTATGAAAGTGTCGATTGTGCCGTTGTAATGTAATAATACTCTTACTCACCAACTAGATTTATAAAGAAAACACAAATAATACAAAATAACAAAATTACTGATTTAATTATCAACTTTAACACTTTAAATGTATATTTTTTTTTTATAACAACTAAATTAAAATTAAAATAACCAATTAAAATAAATAACTTTATTATGTACTTAAAATAACAAATTCTAATGAGTAGACACAAGGGCAGGTTGGTTCTGGTGCTGTTTGATCAATCTCGGCAAGGATATTTAACAACAATAGTTGATCAGGGTATTGAAATAAACTATTTATTATGGTAATTCTAAAGTCTAAGAAATAACATGTATTCTAATGCTAAATTCCCATCCCCCGGTGGTTAGTACTGAATACCTTCCTTGAGACTGGGTCCAGACACTCTTCTTTTAATAGATTGCAGTTATTCTTCTTAACTTTTATATAGTTTTCTCCAAGGATATTGTATTTATTTTTCTTACATAAATTTGTAGGGCCGGGGCTTTCAGGTATAACTACCTCCCGGTACCTTTTTGCCCTGTTACATATCATAGAAATGCTACATTATCACTCACTGTGGGGGGTCTATGCGGTTCAGAAGGAACCCATATACATTATTGTTCTTCATACAATTAAATCTGACAACTAGGTTACAAAGAAAAAATATCAAACAAGATCTATTGAACATTCATCAAATTATGGTACATTTACATTTTAAAAGAACAAGAATTTACATTATTTATATTATTATGATTAAATACAAACACCAATTACCTCAAATACATGAGATTAGCAGCTGAGCAACTAATTTCAGCATGATTTTGTATGGGTGGTTAAGCCTACCCGCTCAAAACAAATATCAATAATTATTTGTGAAAATCATTACTATTGGGAACAAATTGAAATTAAAGAGATTAAAGAATTAAAGAGATAAATGCAACTATTACTGACCTTTTTATCGGGCTTTCAATATGTAAATATTTTAGTTTATTATTTTTTCCTAAGTGCCGGTGGCAACTAGGTTAAATTATGTGTTCAAAGTACAGATATGGATAATTTTATGGGAAATAAAATACTCCTGAAATTTGTGATCCTGACACCACTTTCAGTAACTTTTATACGTTTTTATATCACGAAATATGCGTGAGATTTTTACAATCGATCGATTCCCAATTCCCAGATTTCAGATCTCCAATTCACAGATTAGTATACCATTACAGATTGCTTACCACCGATGGGGCAAAGACTATATAGACGATGTATAGTATGTGATGTTTGTTATTAAATGGAACTAGGATGATGTGGAAACTATGTCGATCCGCCACAAATAAAGGAAAGGAAGAATTGATCTTCCCAAATTTAAGTTTAATCCTAAACGATATTTTTGTAATCGGCCGTGCAAATAATTTGTTGTTAATTAGTATCCGGTATATAATCTGTGGGCAGTTATTAATCTACGACTCTGTTTTTAATCTATGAATTCCGGAGTGATGTTTCAGTATTATTGATAAAGAACCTATCTTTGTAGACGACGCTTGGCTAGATTTGGTTGCCTAATTTGCCCATAGATAATGGTGTTAGGATCATGATAAGCGGCCCACACTATAGAACTGTCAATGTCAAAGTAACAATTCGACGAAAACATAACCAATGCAAGATACAATTGTAAATGTGAATTTAATCAATATGAATAAAAAAAAAGTGTCTTTAATAGTACTTAAAATCAGTGAAAAAAAAGTGTTACATCGTAAAATAATATTTGACACTTATTCAGAATTGCGGCCTCTACATTATTTTTAGCTCCTGAATCACATATCAAATGTGGGAAAGTTGAATCTAGATCATCAAATATAAATGAAGACGAGTTTCTCAGTTCACAAATTCTCTGGAGCAATCGTAGATTTTACAGCGTCGCTTATTTAACTCAATACCAAATCATAATTATTAGCTTTACTAGCTTGCTGCCCGCAGCTTCGCCCGCGTGGATTTCGGGATTGGGTCTATAGAGGGTTAAGGGTCATAGCTTTCGCCCACAGCTACGCAGGCGCGTATGCGTGGAAGTCTGTTTATGACGCGAAGGTTTTATCGCGCTTTCTGTAGGACTATCCGTTTTTCCGAGATAAAAAATACCGAAAAACCTTGCTCAAGAAAAGTGATTCTTGAGCAAGGTTTTGCGGTATTTCTTGCGGTTTTCATCAATAGACAGATAGCTATCTATTGATGAGAACCGCATGAAAATATGTGTAGTTGTTTTTGAGCGAAGCCTTTATTGCGCATCCCGTGGGATCTGACGATGATTCCCTGATAAAAAGTAGCCTATGTTACTCTCCATCCCTCCAACTATCTCCACGTAAAAAATCACGTCAATTCGTCTCTCCGTTTTGCCGAGAAAGACGGACAAACAGACAGACACACATTCCCATTTATAATATTAGTATGGATTAGAAATCTGAATTTAGCATTAAGTAGTTTCAACATGGGATATAATAAATCTTACATCACGAGATATAATAGGAAAAACGTTTTTACGTACCTTATGACAAAAGTAATGTTTTTTTTTTATAATTTTCATTGATATATATATCCATCACTATACATATTCCTACACACACACACGCATATATATATATATATAAGATTTCTTATAAAAAGTGCGAGGATTGAGTTATTTGGTTACACCTCCCAGTCAAACGCTTAATATTTTTTGTTTTTTTATAGGATAGAGCAGCAAACGAGCAAACGGATCACCTGATGGTAAGCGATAACCGCTGCCCATGGACACCCGCAACACCAGAGGAGTCACAGATGCGTTGCCGGCATTTAAATGGGAATATGCTCTTTTATTGAAGGATTCGATATCGCATCGCGTCGGAAATACTGCAGGTGACAATTCATTCCACAGTTTAGTAGTGCGTGGCAGAAAATTCCTGGAAAAACGCAGCAGACTTGCGTTACCATGATGAAAATCTGAACTTTCGATGAAAAGAAAGATTTTGGCCGCTTTCTCTTAGCTTCGTACTTGAATCTCATCATTGCCAGTTAACCTGGGAATTAATGATTCTGTTCTTCGGTAAAATCTTGCAATGAATAAGACAAGAAATTATCTTGTTGCGTGTTACGTCACACATTTTTATCAAGGCTTGCACTCCATTATTTCCTTTTTTGTAGTAAAATTTTAATGTGATTTAATTACTTTCATTAACTGCACTCCTTTTATCAGAAAGAAACTATCATTTTAATAACTTTATTATTTTTTAAAATAATACCTTTTTATTATCATAAAAATCTTCCAGATTAAATAATACAGCCTTTTTTTTGTTCCTCCTGAGGAAAATGCATTGAGTTGCATACCCCGGCTGTGGCGAGCCGGCGGTTATGTGGGGCTCTCCTCCCCAGAAGGGGGAGGCCTACCCACTAAAAATCTCAGGGATGGCCTTCCTCAGGCATGTAGGGAGCCCCCGGGAACACCAAGATACTTTCGGGAACCCCCAACCTCCGCTCCCCCGCCGATACAGGGGAGCCCTCCTCGGGGAGGCTACAATACCTCCCCCGATCTCCACCACCGACGACGCCCCCCGGCCACGGAAGGGGCGTGGTCCCTCCCGGGTCGACGTATCCACGGGGGCGATTTCCTCGTGCCCGCCGGCGACCCGTGACAGCGCCGCAGCTGTGCTACCGAGCCCGGCGCCGGCTCCTTCTGGAGCATCACTGCTTCACAGAAGGAGGCTACAGCCCTCCAACCTCCCTCGTCCGCCAGCATTGCCGCAATCAATGCCGGCGGAGACAGATCTCAAATAACACAGCCTAGACCTTGGCTGTATTATTTAATAATTCTTCGACGTATTATTCTAACTTAGTGTTAACAGTATATTCCCACTTTTAACTATGTTAAAAGATGTAACTTTTTATTTTGTCAGTGTAATTTTATTGTCAAATTTATTAGGGAATTTTGATAGGTTTTAACGATCAAACAAAAAGCCGATGATTAAATGGGTAAACTATATAATAAGAAAGAGAACCAATATTTTATTATTTTAATTATTTTTCAATGTCATGTCATTCATTTTAATGTCTTCAAAATTAGCCAGTTGTAAATAAGATGATGAAGAGATGTAACAGCCAAAGATATTTCAATACACTTTGAGATATATATAGTACACATATACGAAATCTTTCCCCGACGTATATCTTAAACATGTTAACGTTCCCATTCTAATATATGTATGGTGAAAGATTAATATCCCGAGATATACATATAAAACACACGTTACATTATATTCTGAAGTGAAAAACCAGCTTTAGTTAAAAGCAAACATCCGATCAATGGTAATTCGAACTCTTTCATTGAACTCTTTCTTTCAAAATGTATTGAACATATCAACTTATTTTTATAAGTCGTATTTTATTTTATTTCTCGGTCAAAACTAAGCGACACACGAAATAATCGAACTGTAACACTAATATTTCTTGATTGTAATGAATATCGACTTTTGATTAGCAATATATAGGTAGTTGTCAATTTTGTTTTGTAACTGTTTCGATGTTTTTTTTTTATATGATAGGGGGCAAACGAGCAGACAGATCACCCGATGGTAAGCAATTACCGCCGCCCATGAACGCCCGCAACACCAGAGGAGTCACAAGCGCGTTGCCGGCCTTTTAAATGGGAGTACGCTCCCATTTAAAAGGCCGGCAAAAGACGTGTTTGCAATTTTTTACTTATCTTGTCCTTGTTATTTTATTTGTGTTTATGACGACCTCCATAGTCGAGTGGATAATACACCGGTTTCAAGGTGTCGCCATCTCTGAGGTCCCGGGTTCGAATCCCGGTGGGGCAGATGTTTGTGTGATGAATGCGAGCATTTGTACCTTAGTCATGGTTGTTGATATATATTTCAATAAAAAATATTTATATATGTATAATATATGTATGTCTATCCGTTACCCTAGATCCCATAGCACAAGCCTTACAGAGCTTACTTTGGGCTAGGCTAATTGGTGTAAGTGTAACAAATATTTATTTATATTTATTTATATATTTCAATAAAAATTATTTATATATGTATAATATATGTATGTCTATCCGTTACCCTAGATCCCATTGCACAAGCCTTACAGAGCTTAGTTTGGGCTAGGCTAATTGGTGTAATGTAAATGTAAATTGGCTAATGATCACAGTATATTTAGGATTAGAGATAGTGCTTATTGAAATGTATCATCTGTGAAAATGTCAACTGTATGTACTATCGGGGACACTGGCGCCTTACCAGTCCTAGAGCGTTAGTCGCTTGCACACTGCACGATGCTACGGCTACAAGCCACGCCTCCCGTTCATTCAACTATTGTGCTCACGCGGAAACATGCAAGCGAGATAGCGATAAGCGAGCGATATTAAAAAAAAAATATCTCTGGAAAGGGTATTGCAAAAGAGATTTCAAAATCGTTTGTTTGAAATCTCTTTTGGTATAATTGAATGGTCGTAGTAAATCGTAGTAAAATACGTAACCAATCTCGTAGCTACGGATCGCGTAGTCGTGCCCGGTGCGAGCCGCTTGCACACGAATATTTCTAAAAAGCGGTAAGGCGCGAGAGACCCCGATAGTACGTCAACTGTATTATGATTCATAAGATACAGCCTGGTGACAGATGGACAGACAGACAAACCGACAGCGGAGTTTTAGTAATTGGGTCACATTTTTATCGTTTGGGCACGGTACTGTAATAAAACTTTTTTTTATTATGTAAATTAACACAAACAATGTTAAGCCGAAGGAAGTAAGTTAAACAAATACAACAATATTAGTATTGCGACGATTTGGAAAAGTTATGAATTTTTTTTTTAATTTTTGTTTTTTTTAATATTTGTTACACTTACACCAATTAGCCTAGCCCAAACTAAGCTCTATAAGGCTTGTGCAATGGGATCTAGGGTAACGAATAGACATACATATATTATACACATATAAATAATTTTTATTGAAATATATATCAACAACCATGACTAAGGTACAAATGCTCGCATTCATCACACAAACATCTGCCCCCACCGGGATTCGAACCCGGGACCTCAGAGATGGCGACACCTTGAAACCGGTGTATTATCCACTCGACTATGGAGGTCGTCATACATACATATTTTCATCGCCTTAATATGATTTTTGCTTACACTATCCAAGAAACAAATATACCAACATAACAGTACAAATAACAGTCGTGAAAGAATATGGTCAGTACTAAAATACATTCATTTTTATTGAGGTCCCCTATTTCTATAAAAAGCGGTCACAATTACGTGAAGAGTTCACGTGTCCTATCGTCGGTATAATAATTTCCGATAAAACAGGTCATCTATTGTAATGTAAGTTCACGATTTAATGAAAAAGAAAGAAAGAAGATTGGCTAAATATGCCTTGACAGTACACGACGAGTTTAATTTTTAAATTTTCTCACGATAGTTTATGAATATTGACAAAAGACTTGACATATTATATATATAAACGTATCTGTAATGGTTTGCAAAAATTAAAAAAAAATCTGGTCGAGTAACTGGTTCTTTGCACGTACAATTTTATGTCAATATATATGTACATAAATCATTATAGGATATTTTTTTTACTTGCATTTCTCTTGCGATTTTTGTACAGATATAAAATTAAAGTTGGCATAATTTTACTATAAAGATTACCTTCTTTATGGTGAAATATAGGTAGAATATTTTTGTTTGAATAGACTAAGAAACTATAGAATCAATTATATGAAAGTTGATATAGGAGAAGTTTAAGATCCAGAGCAGGATATAAGGACTATTTCACTACGGGAAAATATATCTGTCCTTATGGAAAACCCAATATAATACAGGGCAAAATCACAGATTAGATAGCTTCAGCTATTAATATGAGAAAAATTGCCAGAAAAATTTGCGGGCAGACTCGAATTCGAATCTTTAACATGCTGTGTCAACAATATCAACACCTTCTAGAAATAACGACTTAATTATCTCCCGACTGACTGAATACTGATCCCAACCAAGTCATATCTAATTATTACACCTTTTAAAATCAAATGTGCAACTGTGTTCCGCCACGTGCCTCACTGTGCTGCCATCTATCCTCGACCAAGTCATCTAATCATTACACCTTTTAAAATCAAATGTGCGACTCCTCCGCCACGTGGCTCACTGTGCTGCCATCTATTGGATAATGTTACAAACAAAAAAGAGACGGTAGTCAAATCCGCAATCTATCATCATGGTATAACCTCAAGGCTGTGAAGTAGAATTGCATATTTACATTACAATGACTGCGTAATAATAATTAAGGTTTTAACATCTGTTTCAATTAAAACTTTTGATAAGCCAAAATAGACTTTACTATTAATAGCTATAATAAATTAACACTAAACACAATTGTAAAGAAAGAAAGAAAGAAAGAAAGAAAAACGTTTATTGGTCCTAACAATACATATATAAGTTACACATATACCAATGTTTAAAATTAGCCCAATTAGGCTATTGCCTCAGCATATGCCACAGTGACAGATGTGGCACTGTGGCGCTGGTATTCTGGCAACGCCTACAAACAATACAATTCTACAAGGCACATGACATCAAAAACAAACAACAAAAACAAACAAAACACGATTCATCGCTAAGCCAATAATGCAGGCACACAAAAAGCAAACACAAAACACAACAATATAGGGTATATGGTAAAAACTTTAAAACAATGAAATAAAAAGAAAGGCAAACAAAACTGTACGAATAAATTCTCTTTACACAAAGTTATTATATTACGTAAGTCTGTAAGTCTGTGGTCATTGTGGTAGCTAGCTACAAATAAGATTAATCTGTGATTATTTTTTATATCAAAGTTTTTTTTTTCCCCTAAAATAAAGACATGGCTCAAAAAAGTAGAAATTAATAAAATTTTACATGGAGTAGTCTATTCATTGTCAAGAATCGAAGAGTTATGCGTTCGTGACATTTGAAACGACGAAACAAACCTTTCTCTTTACTCCCCTTCCGTATCTAACAAGTACCTACCCTCCATAATGTGACCTTGTATAGTGACAATACTCACGAGAAGCATTTCCTTTTAATTTTGGACTTGCCGATGATTGACTGTAAATTCACTTAGATGTAATGCGTTTGTAGCCGCAATAAGTATAGCGGGTGTTACAGACTCCGTGTCACACTTTATTGGTGTTACACGGAGATGACACATTGATTGGTCTGTGTTCATTAGAAATTAAGATTCTGCAAAAAATTGTAACTCGATTATCGCGTACATTTTTAATAAGACTCTTCGATTCTGATGGTTGTGTATCATTCAAATTAAAAAAATATTGACTTAATGTGCCAGACAATATTTCGGGTGCTGGTTTGATTCCCGTGCCCGGACATTAAAAATGCTTTATAATAGTGGACTGTATAATATTTATTTAAAATAAAAACTTCGTTTTCTACATCTTATGTTAATAAAATTCACTTTTTTCTTGTCTCACAAAACACTCCCCCATTTTATTCTTTTGTTTTTCTTTTTATGTCATTCTTTTTTTTCTCATCATAAACTAAAAACTAACCTGCCTGCACTTAATCTATCTAAAAATAGGTTTTATTTTGTGTTCCGTTCCGAACACTTATAGCATTGAAAGAGTTCATTAAAGGTGGAAGTATAATAAAATTATCAAAAGTGTTGTTTTCTGTAGATTTTGTTTTTATTTTATCTGTGTATATGTTACGATCAATGTGAATAATCACTACATAGTCGCTTTCTCTGTCCCTCTATCCCTATGTATGCTTAAATCTTTAAAACTACGCAATGGATTTTGATGCGGTTTTTTTTAATAGATAGAGTCATTGATCAGTCATCAAGAGAAAGGTTTATATGTATAACATACTTTACAATAATTACATTTTTTCCGCTTATATTGCAAACTATTATATACAACGTTCATAGTTTTTCTGTAATGTATTTAAGATCAGCATTGCACTCAGGCGAAGCCGGGGTGGATCGCTAGTCCTGTGTATAATTACAGACGCACTAGTTCAGTGTGGTAAATGATATATATTAACGGATAATTATGCATAATCACTATTAAATAGTGACCAGTGTTAATATTTACTTCTTTGTAAGTAACATCTTATTACGAGCAGTAATTACTGTAACAATAACATAATAGGCAAATTGTGCTGACAAATTATAATATTGAATGCAGAAATGAAATTTTTAAATGTCAATTATTTCAATATAAATTAAGCTTTATTGTAAACCAATAAAACGCGTATTTAATTGTTGTATAATGAATGAAACGGAGTGTATAGTTATTGAATGTACAATTAGCCGAAATGGGTCATAAATGAAAAAAAAAAATGTTTTTTGTTGTTACAATCGACAATAAGTCAATTCAAAAAAGTGATTTTACATTTATACAACGAAAGCCGCCGTTATTATATTCTCAAAGTCATCAAAACCAGAATTGGCGTCGGCTTATGTAGTTGGTTATCACTTAGCTAAAATGTATACGATCCTTCTTCTTTCTGTTGCCCTGTTCCGAATTTTAATTGTTGTCGTCACAATATGTCTTCTCTGTCTATCACTCACCTCTATCACTGGCTATTTCTTATGTTTAGCAATAAGCTAGCTAAAATGTAGACGACAATAAACCAGAAATAAAACCGAAGCGTGTTTGCACACATTTCTATCCCGTATAATCCCAAACGTCCCCATCTTGACGCACTGTCCTCTTTCATGTTCCACCAACTGGAAAAATGAATTATTCTTCCAATTTATCGAATAGGCCCTGGATGAGGGGTCTATTTGGTTTACTTCAATACCAGACTAAACGTGCTGATTCTGCCTTTGACGGTTCATGTTTAGAAGAATTTGAGTGGTCTTGTCGCGATGCAAATAAGCTTTAATTAACTGAAGTTGGGGGCCATTTCTCTATTGCCATATTGACGAGAAAAGCTTGAATAAGTTGTGAATATGAGAGCTCTTTATAACACTTATTATAACAATAAAGTTTAATATAGTTGGTGAATAACATGTAAAAAATGTAAGTAAATAAATATAAATATTTCTTACACTTACACCACTTAGCCTAGCCCAAACTAAGGGAACGTACCCATACTACGTGACCCATATTTTACAATTTTTACCCCCCCCCCCCCCTCGGTGACTACCCGTAGTATATGCTAAGACCCCCTCCCTCCCCCTCTAGTTTTCACGTAGTAATTCATAAATATGGTTTTGAATTATTTTTTGCAAATAGAAAGTTTAAAAAAAAATTAATTTTTTTCATATTTATCTTTATTAATACGGCGCTTGCCTATAATACCTATAAAAGCGCTAACGTTGCCCGCCATATTTGAATATAGCTCGCAAAAAATGCGAGATTTTCCTAAAGTATATTGATTACGTGACGAAAACTTAAGGCCCCCCCCCCGCCCCTGTGCCCAAGCGTGGTATTTTGACGACCCCCCTCCCCCCCTAAACGGGTCACGTAGTATGGGTACGTTCCCTAACCTCTATAAGGCTTGTGTAATGGGATCTAGGGTGACGGATAGACATACATATATTACACAATATATAAATATTTTTGATAGAAATATACGAGTATATTAACAACCACGACTAAGGTACAAATGTTTAATCCGGAACCTCAAAGATGGCTATTTTATTATATTTTTATATCATTATTAATGCATTAAGCAACTGAAATTCCATATGACTGTTCAGTGTTACTAGATCTTTAAAACTGACCAAACAATCGTCTGGACCCACTTAACGTTTCCACACTGTGCTGCTATAATAATAACTAGTTCATCTGTCAATCTCGTCTATATTAGTCAATGAAAGAATTTGAGCTGTCAATGGTGGCAAATGGCGGAATGCCAAAGCTGTTAATTTTCTTAGCTATTTTTACAAATAATTTTCTTTGCATTTCCAAATGTGTAATCTACTACTTATGACAGCGATGATTATTGAAATCGATTCAACTGTTTTTGGATTACATGTAATGTTACTAACACAATATTAAGTTTGTTTCTAATTTTATAAAAAAAAAATGTCTACATGTTCGTTGTCTAGTGAAATATGAAATTTTCGATGAGCTAAACAAATGTTCGCTTTTTTTCACTGTACTTGCAAATGTATAGATTAACTTCAAGAAATACAAAATAACTGAGTGCTGCAGTTTACATTCAAAAGGGTTAAGGCGAGTCCTATTCTTCCGTCTTTATTTGTATCCGTAAAATAAAATTGGAATAATTCATAATTCCTTGAGGCTTATTGTGAGGCTATGGATGGACGAATTGCACTTTGTAGCGTACTGCCTGCCGTTTCTTTAATTATACTTAAGTTAGATTTTAAGTTAGTTTGTAAGATCTATTTTTAAGCTATAACTTTTTATTTATCGAGAAAATAAGCTTTTTCTCGGTTGCACACTATATATAATTTTGTTATGTTTCATTCTATATATTTTATTTTTACTCTTTATTGTTTTCATATTTTTATATATTTTCTTACTAAATTTAATATATTATTTATTTATATTTAGAGACTGCTCAACTTCCATCCTCCAAAATTATTGTCACTTTGTCTTTTGTTTTTCAATTTAAGTTGTGATACTATACATCAAAAATGTAATTCTAAAAGAGATAGAATGATATTATCTCTTTTCTTTATTGTTCTTGACCGAGAGAATTAGTCTATTGCTTTCCTTTTTCGTTTTTATTTTGTTTTATTTCACGCTTCAATGACATTCAAGTTCAATAAAACTAGTATGTTAGTTGATTCGGGAGTTCAGTCGTCGAGTTATCTCGTACACTACGCACTGTAGTGCTGGCCGTTCCCGGGCCTTTGGCATTGGCCCGGGACTCAAGAAGGCTCCGCGTAAATCTCTGCTGCAAACTAAAATTCTACCTACCTGCTCCTGCTGTGTGAAGTCTCTATCATCGTGTTGTGTCGTGGAAGAAGCTCTCCTTCTCCATCGCCGTCTTGCTCCGCGTTACGTGGAAGAAACCACTGCCGAGTCATCTATATTGATCTTTGTTGCTGAATGCTGAAGAGCATCCTGACTGCGGCCTAGTGTGACTAATCAGTCATCCGCCGAAGCGAGTATTCTGCGTGACTAGGCAGCTGTCCGTCGAAGCTACGCGCCGCTGTGACTACTTACCGACTACAAGAGTGTTCCTGTTTCCTCGCAATTAACCTACGTGTCCTACCTACGTACGCTCTTACGCTAGTGTTCCGATCCTACCACCGGTGGCCTACGCGAGTGCTAAATTCCCTTTCCTCCCTCCCTCCGTTTTACCCTTATCCCTACGACGTGTGTGTGCTACGAACAATCTCCCTCCGTTTTACCCTTATCCCTACGACGTGTGTGTGCTACGAACAATAGACTTTAAAATTATATTTTGTAAATAAATGTAATATTTTGTACCATAATATTTCTTATACATTGTAGTTTAGTATTCCTCTATTTCTCCCAAAACTTTTTCTATCTGCTCTCTTGCATTCTTTTCCTCTCGGACAGGATGTAACATGACAACTTCAACTGTAAAACGACTGCAAATTTCCAGTTTGAATGCAGTTACTACGACTGCAATAAGACTGCTAACCATTGTTGCGGCTTGATTACAGTCAGACTAGCAGCCATTTGGACTTCTTATAATCTATATACGTAAAACACCAGTCTTTAGATAGGGCAGTTTGTTTATAAACATATGTTTAGTGAATTTTTTATTAATTTTGTCGATAATAGTTAAATAGAAAACTTAAATTCATGAAATGCAGTCAATTCTGTAAAACACCAGCCTTTACAGGAAAGATCCTCTCGAGCGCTTGCATCAACAATCAGCGGTACGCTACATTAAATCGTAGTCTGAAAAAAACCTCATTATAAATTCATTCCGTGGTAGTAATGCCTTCTTTGTGGTAATACCGAAAACATTCTTTAGAGGTGCCTATTGAATTAATTTTATTCTGTTGATTGTAAATTGAAAACGGCGATATTTGAATTGCAAATGGCCGCCGCTGCGGTCGAACTCTACTTTGGATTCGACTCGAGATACGTTAATTTATTTAAGGTCCGTTTAATTTTCGAACTGCGAGTTCGATATTCGATTGACTGTCATTTACGTTTTTTCGAGAGTGGGGCTTACTATGTAACGTTAGTTTTAATCTGTTATATTTTTTATATTGCTTGTCTACTTATCATTTCTATGGAAATTTTCGAGTAACAATACGATTGAAATATGTGTAAAATGACGCGATATACATACATACATGTAAGCTTGTATGAAGAACTGTGCTGATTAGCAGCTTTAGCAAAATTATTGTTTTGTTACTATTTTAATTCTTTACCATAAATAACTTATTAATATCAATCAAAATATTGTCTGTTCGTTAACGAATTTTAAATCGGGACCAAGACTCGGCGCTCGGAGGCCCACGCGGGGCACTCCGCCAGCGTGTGCTGGGCCGAGTCAAGGTCGGATGCGCATTGGTGACAATGTGTCGATCCCTCCCGTCCTATTCGACACAGATACTCACCGAAGCAGCCGTGCCCGGTGAGTATCTGAGTCAGTCGGTAGGTGACCTCCTCCTTCCCGTGGAGCCAAGCTTCGAGGTGCGGGAGTACGGCACCGACGGCCCGCTGGCGCGCGCATATCCGTAATTCGAGCTGCGCGCGCCAGGCCGCCACAATCCGTCGGTGAGATTAACTGACCTGGATACTGGTTCTTAAAGCCACTGTCAAAAATAAAAAACGTGGCTCCTCTCCAAGAAGAGCCGAGTAACTTGTTACTAATAATACGATACGTTAATCATTATTTACTTTCACATATATAAATTTAATGAAGAAACGTATTTATGTATCGCAAATTACGTATTATTGTAAATAAATAAAAGTTTGTAGGCGACTTTCCTACATTACACATTTATTAAAATTATCCTTAGAACAAATATATACATTTACAATTATATCTATATTTACACAATAACTTAAACGGCACTATTAATAATATTTATACATATAATTAACAATTAAAATATTCATTCAACACAAAGATCTTATAACTTGTCGATATCGATTTACTTTGAATCGATTAAACTTATCGCACCCTTTATCGACAAGGCCTTCTCCCTAAACTCGCAGCTAATGTCACACCGGTCGGGTATCTACGATTTGTGATTGACTGCCACCCGCTTGTTTACGCTTTTATTTGCCTTCCGCTATTTATTGAAATTATAATTATTTATGCCGTTTTATTTATGTATAATCCATCTGTAGTGATAGTTTATGAAGAAGTGCTTGTTAATAATATATATTTCTATCGTAACTCTTCTCTCTTCCTGTAGTAATTAATGTAATTAGTGTTGTTGTGTTACGCTTCGATTTGGACTTTATTATACCAAAATTCACCGTAAGTTGGACTGTTTATTTATTACCTACTACGCTGCTGAACAATAGTAACCCTCGACGCTAAAGTGGTGACCCCGACGTGATTTAACATAATTTGCCAAGATGGAGAACGAACAATCTACGGCATCTTCCAATAGTGATGTGCAACAGTCGACAAAACATGTCGATGTTTACAAAGTCGGCGTTCGAGTTCCGCCTTTCTGGCCTGAAGAACCAGAAATTTGGTTCGCGCAAATAGAGGGGCAGTTTGCAATATCGGGAATCACCAGTGACGTTACAAAATTCCACTACGTCATTGGTCAGCTTGATAATCAATACTCCCGCGAAGTCAAGGACGTAATCGTCAGTCCACCCGCAACCAACAAGTACGAGAAGTTGAAGACGGAGCTTATAAAGCGTCTCTCCGCTTCGAATGAAAAGAAAATTAAACAGCTTCTCATGCACGAGGAGTTAGGGGACCGCAAGCCATCCCACTTTCTCCGCCATCTCAAGAGCCTTGCTGGGGCTAACGTCCCCGACGATTTTTTGAAAACTATTTGGGTTAGCCGTTTACCCCTCGGTATTCAAACTGTTCTTGCCGGACAACCTTCTACGGCTTACCTAGAGGACATGGCCGATTTAGCCGATCGAGTCAACGAGATAGCTACTCCTTCGCCGTCAGTATCCAGCATGTGTCAGCCAACATCAAGTTCCGTATTGAGCGATCTCACCAAGGAAGTTGCGGAGCTGAGGAAGGAGCTACAGAAGCTCAAGACGGGGAGATCTAGCAGGAATCGCTCCCGTTCAGACAGAAGGGAACCCAGGAGATCGACTTCGAGGCAGAATAGGTCCCAATCGAATTACCGGAAACACAAGATGTGTTGGTACCACCATAAGTTCGGCGCTGAAGCTCGCAAGTGCATACGCCCCTGTGACTACACATCGGGAAACGCCACGGGGAGTCGGTAATGGCGACTAACGATCACCCCACATCCTCTACTGGTCGCCTATTTGTAACGGATCGGACATCGAAGACACAGTTCCTGATCGACACTGGGAGCGATCTCTGTGTCTTCCCTCGCTCCATTCTGCGTGACCGTCGCAACCGTACAGACTACAGCTTATGTGCCGCCAATGGATCGCAAATCTACACGTATGGTTATGTACATTTAAGTTTAGATTTTTGCTTACGCCGTATATTTAGCTGGCGCTTTGTAGTAGCAGATGTCACTAAGCCCATTATCGGCGTAGATTTTTTAAATTTTTACCATTTGATTGTAGATATCCGCAATAAGCGATTATTAGATAGCTCAACATCAATATCTGCTTTAGCTTCTTTGGCCAATTGTAATGTTAGCTCTGTAAAGGTACAGACCGGTGTGACTAGATATCATAAAGTGCTTAATGATTTTCCAGATTTGACTCGTCCAGCTGGTACACAACGCGCACACTCACATCACACCGTCCATTACATCCGCACCACCCCAGGCCCTCCAGTATCGTGCAGACCTCGCCGGTTAGCTCCGGATAAACTAAAAATAGCACAACGAGAGTTTCAGTCCATGATCGCTATGGGTACAGCCCGTCCTTCCGAGAGTCCCTGGTCATCGCCTCTTCACCTGGCACCAAAAAGGGACAACGGTTGGCGTCCTTGCGGCGATTATCGGATGCTCAACGCTCGTACTGTGCCTGACCGGTACCCGATAAAACATATACACGACTTTGCTCATAATCTCGTAGGCTGCAAAGTCTTCAGCACACTGGACTTATTAAAGGCGTATAATCAGATACCGGTCAGTCCAGACGATATACCGAAGACCGCCATCACAACGCCGTTTGGGTTATTCGAATTCCCTTACATGACCTTCGGACTTCGGAACGCTGGGCAAACTTTTCAGCGATTCATGGATGAGGTCATCAGAGGTCTAGATTTCGCTTACTGTTATTTAGATGACATTTTAGTATATTCTAAAAGCGAGTCGCAGCACGAGGAGCATCTCAAGCAAGTCTTCGCAAAGTTACAGGAGTATGGCCTAATAATTAACACTTCTAAGTGTGTTTTTGGAGAGCAGGAAGTTACTTTTTTAGGGTATTCCATCTCCGAAGCAGGATCGCGACCCCTAGAATCAAAGGTAGATACTATTAAAAATTTTCCTACCCCCACTACCGTGCGACAACTTAAGGCATTTCTGGGCATGCTTAATTTTTACAGGCGTTTTCTGCCCAGAGCTGCTGAAATTCAAGCCCCATTGAACGCACTGTTGACGGGCACTGTCAAAAGTAAAGATCCTATTAATTTGACAGGCGACGCTCTTACAGCCTTCAATGCATGCAAAGAAAGCTTGGCAAATGCAGCTTTACTGGCACATCCCGACTGCACCGCCAAACTTGCCCTGGTAAGCGACGCTTCCGATAGGGCTATTGGCGCAGTCTTACAGCAGCTTCAAGGCGATGCCTGGCAACCTCTGGCATTCTTTTCGCGGAAACTAAGCCCGTCCCAGGCGAAGTATTCCCCGTATGACCGGGAATTACTAGCCGTTTACGAAGGGATTAAGTATTTTCGACACATGCTGGAGGCTCGCCATTTCGTCGTATATACAGATCATAAACCTATCTGTTTCGCCTTTCATGAAAGGAAAAAGACTTGTTCTCCGAGGCAGTTCAGGTATCTAGACTATATCTCCCAGTTCACGACAGACATTAGGCACATTTCCGGTCAGGATAATATAGTTGCCGATACCCTGTCCCGAATCGATGAGCTGGGAGCACCGGTCAGCCTTGAAAACATTGCAAAGGGTCAGTCAGCCGATCCAGAACTGCAAATTTTGCTACAGCAGGGTTCATCTCTTCGCCTAGAGCAAATTCAATTACCTGGCAGTCATATACCATTGTACTGCGATGTAAGTACCATGACTACCAGGCCATATGTCCCTAAATATTACCGCAGGCAAGTTTTTGACAGCCTGCATTCCCTTAGCCACCCTGGCGCTAACACGTCCGCCAAAATTGTTTCGGAACGATTTGTTTGGCCAGGGATAAGGAAAGATTGTCGCGAATGGGCTCGTACATGTCTAGAATGTCAACGTGCAAAGGTCACTCGGCATGTATCAGCACCTCTTAGCACATTCAACCTACCTCGCGTAAGATTCATGCACCTGCACATTGACCTTATCGGGCCACTTCCACTTTCCGAGGGCTATCGGTACTGCCTAACGGCAATAGACCGATTTACTCGGTGGCCGGAAGCAGTACCGATAGCAGACATTACTGCAGAAACGGTCGCAAAGGCGCTAATTTCCACTTGGATCGCCCGTTTCGGTTGCCCTGTCGACATAACTACGGACAGAGGTCGACAGTTCGAGTCTGCTCTTTTTCAGTCCTTGGCCAAACTAATTGGCTTCGAACACAAGCGGACAACGGCGTACCATCCTGCTTGTAATGGCTTGGTGGAACGTTTCCACCGCCAACTCAAAGCAGCGATAGTTTGTCACGCTAATGACAGGTGGACCGAGTCGTTACCCTTAGTATTACTAGGTATAAGAGCAGCCTTCAAGGAGGACTTAAAATCATCCTCGGCACAACTGGTCTACGGCGAAGCGTTGCGTCTTCCCGGCGAACTGTTCCAACCTTCCTTTGATGGTACAACAGATTTGTCTGATTTTTCCGCACGCCTGAAAACCATTACCGAGAAATTACAGCCCACTCCTGCTTCACGCCACTGTAAGCCTAAAGTTTTTGTATATAAGGAATTATCAACCACTGATCATGTTTTCTTACGCGATGACACATCACGTGGTTCGCTCCAACCTGCTTATACCGGGCCTCATAAAGTATTAAGTAGGAGTGATAAAATTTTTAAAATACTTTTAAAAGGTAAGGAGGTCACTGTTTCCATAGACAGGCTTAAACCTGCCTTCATCCTATCTGACCACCAAACCACAGAACCCCCACCAACTGTTCAAAAACAATACACCACTCGTTCAGGGCGTAGGGTTAGGTTCCCAAATTTTTATCGCCCTTGACGGGCTCAGGCGGGGGGTGATGTAGGCGACTTTCCTACATTACACATTTATTAAAATTATCCTTAGAACAAATATATACATTTACAATTATATCTATATTTACACAATAACTTAAACGGCACTATTAATAATATTTATGCATATAATTAACAATTAAAATATTCATTCAACACAAAGATCTTATAACTTGTCGATATCGATTTACTTTGAATCGATTAAACTTATCGCACCCTTTATCGACAAGGCCTTCTCCCTAAACTCGCAGCTAATGTCACACCGGTCGGGTATCTACGATTTGTGATTGACTGCCACCCGCTTGTTTACGCTTTTATTTGCCTTCCGCTATTTATTGAAATTATAATTATTTATGCCGTTTTATTTATGTATAATCCATCTGTAGTGATAGTTTATGAAGAAGTGCTTGTTAATAATATATATTTCTATCGTAACTCTTCTCTCTTCCTGTAGTAATTAATGTAATTAGTGTTGTTGTGTTACGCTTCGATTTGGACTTTATTATACCAAAATTCACCGTAAGTTGGACTGTTTATTTATTACCTACTACGCTGCTGAACAATAGTAACCCTCGACGCTAAAGTTCATCAAATATATATACAGTTTCTCATGTAACATTAGTATGTATGGAGTTATTAGCGACAGTTATGCAAGAATGGTCAGAAACCTCTTAACTTTTCATTTTATGTCATATTTTAGCAACATTTTAACAACAATGTGGTTTTTGTGCAAATTGTAGATTTGGTGATTTTTTTTTATAGCAATGAGCAGCAAACGTATCACCTGATGGTAAGCAATAACCATTGCCCATGGACACCCGCAACACCAGAGGAGTCACAGATGCGTTGCCGGCCTTTTAAAAGGGAATAAGGGGGGAAGGAGGGGTTGGGCCTCCGGTATCCTCACTCACTCGGCGAAACACAGCGTAAGCGTTATTTTACGCCGGTTTTCTGTGAGGCCGTGGTATCACTCCGGTCGAGCCGGCCTGATTCGTGCCGAAGCATGGCTCTCCCACTAAATCTAAAAGGAACAACATATACTGTTTGGTATTAAAGCCGTGCTGTATAACCTCTTTGAGAGTGGTTATTGTTTATGCTCATTGTACCTAATGACAGTTCGGTTTTCAAAAAGTGACCATATACTAACACATACGATATTACTACTACTACTACTAACACATACGAATGTGTGTCGCGGCAGAGCTGTCATTGCCGTCATTTTGTGCAAGATATGTATATGTGTTCACGTTGAGCACTAAGACACAGAAGATTACAGTCAGAATTGCTAGTTTTGGAGATTTAACACCGTGTGTTGAAGAGATCAAGAAAACACCAAGCCGCTGACAAGATACATATTACTACTGGATAGATAACCGGCTGCTCGGAAGGAAGGTGAGTCGTACTCAGTGCTTCTTTCATTGATTTTATGCAGCCCGGCGTGTCTATTCACCCCTAACATATTTATTTTTAAATACAGTCCACTGTTCTACCCTACATATACTATAGACGACTCTTGCCTTATTTATCAATATATCACATAAAAATAATAATAAGACAAGGGAGACAGGCCTTTTATTCCCGATTTCGAAGTGCCAAAATGTCTGGCCTTAGACCCCCCTCAGAAGGATGTACGTTACAGAAAGCGCCAGTTTAATCCATTTGTCCTTTATTTGTCCCGTAAATATTACAATAAATCCCAATTTTGTACAATTTGTTTTATTTTTATAATTTCAATGTGTACGTAATCTGCAGGAGCTCATTTTTCACCAATTTACGTTAATAATTGTGTTATATATATTAATAATTTACGTTAAAAACAGTTGATAATTGTGTATTGTTCTTTGCGAAACGCTACTAAAGAATATTACATATCATATCTTTAGAGAGTATGCGTGCTCGTGGATTCCCCAGTACAGAGTATGCTATTGAATCTGTGTTCATTTATTGCAATCACTCATCAGCTTTATAGAGATGAAGATTTAAATTATTTCAAAGGGAACATGCAGATGGAATTGAATGCAGATGTAGCTCTGAATTGAATTTTCATTTGTGTCTAGAACAATGTAATTGAAGATATGGGGCGATATTTAATTAGTGTTAAACAATAAATAATTGGAACGTCGGAGGCGCTGCGGTGTTAGCACTGATCTACCAATCGGATGATTCGTGGGGCCCGGAATCAATCCGAACATATGAGTACCAACGCGTTTTACGATTTTCGAACTTCATATGAACATTTATCTGACGATCCTACGGCGAAGAAAATCACCGCGAGGTACCTACATACATCATTTGCGAGAAAATTTTAACATGTATGTATTCAACCAGTAGACACTGACACATGCAGAGTCTGCGAACAAGAGCGTGAAACTCCAATACACCTCTTGTGCTACTGTGAACCGCTGATTCACAAAAGAAACAGACACCTGGGGAAACACATCCTTGACCCAGATGAAATAAAAACAATCCGAACTGGGAACATCCTATCTTTCTTGGTCAATGCCCAGTTAAGGGAGCTACTGTAGGGCCTACATAGAACCTACATAGGAGGCTGGTCACAATAGATCTTAATAGGTCGCAGTGATGCACATCAGCCCCGACTTACATGAAATATCATTCAACCAGTAACATAAGCGTGGCTAACTAAGGTCTTCTTTTTTCTTGAAGTGGAATACCTGATGATGCCTAGTCATCAGACGTGTGTAGGACTCATCCTAAACCACTCCGATGTCCAGCTTGTCCTTAGTAAGGACGATCCCTGGAAACCGAATTTCTCCGGATCGCCTTAGGACGAAACGACCAACTCAGCCGGGTCTACACGCCTATGGGGGATTATTGTGGACATAGCAATCATCCCCAGACAGGTTTGTTTGCGCTCATTAGGACCACCTAAAGTAGTCCCGACGTGACGGCTGCGTAGGCTGGTCTTCTACCCTGCGGTTAACTAAGGTCTAATCGCCTAACATAGTTTGGGTAGGTTTTTGCCCCTCGGTGGAAACGTACATGAGATGTGATGATATGAATATATAATATGTTTAAAATTTACTTTGTCTTAGCGCGTTCTAATTCAGTATGGTACAAAAGAGCTAAGAACAATATCTCTATAGAAAGCGTTTTTATTATAATTGGTTTTTATCTGTGAAATTACTGTGAAAGAAGTACTTCCATTCTTATAAGTTAATACTTTATTATTACGTGACCTACTTGACAGTTATATGTTATTTTATGTTAGTATTTATATGTAGTTAGTTTTTATATGTCTGACGACCTCCTTAGTTGATCGGTTAGTACAACGGTTTTAAGATGTCGCCATCTTTGAGGTCCCGGGTTCGTGTCCCATTGGGGGCAGATGTGTTAAAACGAGCATTTGTGCCACCGTCATGATTGTTAATATACATATATTACTTGCAAGAATATTTGTATATATGCAATATATGTATATCTATCCATTATCCAAGATCCCATAACACAATGGCGGTAGAATCGTGAAAGCGCACCGCGCCATATGCCCCGCATGGGCCTAGAGAACTCAGGGGGGTTTTGGTGGGTAGGCCGGTCCTCTCAGACCGTAAAGACCCACACACGGCCGCGTCTAGCCAGCGCGGTCTCATGGTGCATTTCCCTTCTAAAAAAAAACCCATAACACAAGCCTTATATTGCATACTTTGGGCTAAGTAAGATGGTAGAAGTGTAAAAAAAATATTTAGGATATCTTGCAATTTTTAATTACAACAACCACCAGACATTAACAAATTACTCAGAGCGATATTTTAATTATGAAAATTTTAAAATTTCCTGTAACAAAAACCAATTCATCGTTTCAGGAGAAACAATTATTTTTGTTAGGCAACACGAAATATTTTATTAAAGCTTTGTCGGCACGACTGGTCCAAACTACAGATCTTAAGGCTTGCGCTTACTTCGCCCAACGTATCGCTCTTAGGTAACGTCGCCAGCATAATGGGCATGCTGCAAGCTGACTTGCAAGACGGGGTTTTCTTTTAATAACTGGGGTTACTTTTTTTCATACATAAGTTTTGAATTTTATATCTCTTTGATTTTTATGATTAGTTTATTGTTAATTTGTAGATATAGGATTCAATGAAATGTGTTTATTTGTTGCATAAATTTACTTTTTACACATTAATAATAATATTTGATTATTATTGTTCTAGTTTCTAAATTATGGTTAGTTCAATATCTTTCGAAGTGCGCGTAAAATTTATATTAAGGAAAATGGTAGTATGGAAAAAGTAAAATTTGCATACAAATCGGCAATTTCATAAGGAAGACCTATTATACAGCAAAGAATTGCGAACCTTAAGTGACACTAGACAGAGCACATTAATCGTAGGACTGACAGCCGATGGGAGGGAAAATCCCTCGACTTTCATGCATGTAAACGCAACGTTTGCACAATTAGATTAGCTTGCTGAATATCGCAGGAAGGTACTAGATTCTAACAATTCAGGGCTGATGTGGATATCTTTGAGGCCTTTATTCAGCAGTGAGCATAAATCGGCTGAAAATGTGATGATGAAATGACTTTTATTACTTGATTGAAATTTCGCTCATCTGTGTCATTATTTAGCATGCGAGTATCGTAAAATTAATTTTTATTTAAATTGACATTTAAAATTTATAAGATATTGTCTGACCGATAATGTATCTATTTATTCCATTCACTTTATTTCTTACTATTACTCTTCTATCAATGTCAGACTCATACTCATCATCTCTTGTAAATATAGATCTTATATGTATACACAAGCTCTTTTACTTGTTCTAAATAGGAGGTTCACAAACTCTTTTGTTTCTTAGACAAAATTTGCTGAATCCTGTGGAAATCCTAGTTAGATATAAAAAAAGTGAACATTAGATCTGCTACAAAAACTCGACAAGTCGTGACGCGTTGTACTGAATATGGAATATACAAGTTTTCTAAATCTCAAAAAAAAATAAAGAGATTAGATTTTTTACGAGTAGGTTAGTCTACATGCACCCCCGCCAACAATTGTAAGCGGTCATCTCGTCGAGTTTCCCGTAGACCCTTGGAGGTTCTATCTGGATCACTTTGGGAATTACTGTTCTAAGCATTCGTATCCGCTTATAAAGACATTTCGGTCAATTTAAAATAACGTAATTTTCGTTTTGCTTACATTTACGTTCATTCTTTTACTTTCTAATGTGCTATGCATACAGTTAACCCTGTTTTGGTGTAAAAATTAGTTGATCGTCAGCATATAAGAGGTATTTGACAGTTATCTCGTTCAATTTCAATTCCCTGTCATTGTCCAAACCTTTAAATTTATTATTGTTTATTTGAACCAGAATTGCATTCTAAAAGTATTCCAACATGATTCAAATCCAAGACTGAGCAACTTTCATCTGCATTTCAAAGCCTGTTGCAAATCATCAGCGACCGTGCTTACGAAGTTTGCATAGTTAACACAAATAGAAGTCAATATGGCCGCCTACTAACTGAGTTTAGATGCCAGCCGACTCCTTCAGTAATAGAATTTCCAGTGGTGAAATATTGAGTATACTTGGGAGCCTGTGTTTATTTGATTTATATTACAATAAACATTATGAAAAATAAAATTTTAGGTCTTAAGTACTGTAATATATTGAACACAAATTTTATTCATTCTAAAATTATTAGCAATGTGTTTGTATGGTTGATTGTTTGTTACTCTTTAACGTTAAAACTATTTAATGAATTTTTAATGAAACTTTACAATAATATAGTTTATATATCAGAATAACATTTAGGCTACAATTTATAAAGATATACGCCACACTAATTTAAGTTTCTCGAAATATTAATCCTGCGCAGATAAAGTCGTGGTCGTGAAACCCAAAAAAAAAAAAATATAAACTATCTGTTCGAGCTTCAAAAAACTATAACTTTATTTAATAAAATTTCATAAAGTGTTAATGAATTGATTAGCTTTTACATAAATTTAATTCACAAATTGAATCACACGTTAAAGATAAAATCAATAATTTTATTCTTGAATGAAAATATTTGTAAGAAATTGATATTAAATAACATAAAAGTCAGTAGGTATTGAAAGTTAAGGTTTAATTTTCCTCAGTTTGTTCGATAATTCTTAAACACGTAAAACTATAATTGTTTGACTATATAATGCTATATATATAAAAAAATGAATACATAAAAATTGGTGATTTTAACTACGACTACACATATAATTAAAATTAATAATAATAAGTATTTCTATGTATTTCATATAATAATAAAATATGTATTATTTCGCTATCAGATCTAAAGATAAATATGCCTGTGGTGACGATATTCATTTCGAAGGACTGTTTATATAATTATTGATAATCACACTGAGTTTTGGCACAAATAGATTCAAACGTAACAAATAGTGAGAGGTCGGAGTCTTCAGTCTCATGAATGCGCTACAGACAAGTTAGGACAAGAACTCTATACCATAGACTTAACCGTTATAGAAGTGAACAAAATTTTAATTGTCTATGTATTCTGCGGCTATTATTCTCATAATTTCTGGTAATTACTATTAAGCTATTATGTGATTTAAAGTAGAATCTGTGCATTCACCTTAAGTTTTAACATTTCTGAACAAATGTAGAGCCATAAATATGTTTCTTGTACGTATTCACGTACTGTCAATATCAAAATTAGTTTAACGCTTTAGTACCATGTTACAATACATTATTTGTCATTTTTATAACTAGCAAGGTAGCAAATGTCAAATTGCTTATTGCGATATGATACTAAAGAATTACGAATTGTAAAACTTGATTTGATGCTGACTTTAAAAGGATAAGTCACTCTAAGTTAATGTTAAATAAAGATGATTTTGATTTTTAATTTAAATCAATTATATATCTGGTTGAATTAAAATATAAATATAAAAGACGATTGCCAAGGCACGTCTTATAAAAGTATTATAATGAATAAAATTCGTGACTGCATTGGTCTATATATAGCAGTGGCCCTCTCTTGTTTGAAATGAATATACAATATTTTTTAAACACATGACCTAAATTATAGTAATCACTTGTGAAGTGTAGTATTATTTTATTGCTAGTAGTACCATTAAGAATAACCTAAATTGCAATCAGCGTTCGGGGGTCAACGCGGGGTGGTGCTTCGAACCCGCCACTGACCCAAGTTAATGTAAGCAGTAACCACTTAACCTCTGGTAGTTAATGTTACTAGAGTTTGCATTCTAAGTTACGTAATAGGCTGTCACCAAAATCTATCAGTAACAGTTGTATTTAAGAACTGCTTAAGGTCTGGCCATAAATACTGTTATAATAACGAAAAAAATTACATTTGAATTTGGAATATTTGTCAATCTTGTATGAATATTCATTATGTTTCCACTTGGCCACTACACAACCCAAGGTAAACTACGCATTAGACCAATGATTCCCAAAGTGGTATATATCGACCCCTAGGGGCCTATGACAACGGTTATGTGGGGCTCTCTTCCCCAGAAGGAGACCTACCTACTAAAAATCTCATGGATGGCCTTCCTCAGGCATGTAGGGAGCCCCCGGGAACGCCAAGCGACATCCGGAAACCCCCAGCCTCCCCTGCTGATACAGGGGAGCCCTTCTTGGGGGAGGCTACAAAACCGCCCCCGATCTCCTCCACCGATGACGCCCCCCTGCCACGAGAGGGGCGTGGTCCCTCCCGAGTCACCGTATCCGCAGGCGCGAATTACTCGCGCCCGCCGGCGACCCGCGTCGGCGCCGCATCTGTGCTATCCTCCTTCGAGCGGGATCGGCCATCTCCCGACCCCGCTCGGTGGCCTCTTTTGGAGCATCACTGCTTCACAGAAGGAGGCTACAACCCTCCAACCTCCCTCGTCCGGTGAAGACAGATCTCACCCGATCTCTGCGACCAAGACTCGTCGTTCGGAGGCCCACGCGGGGCACTCCGCCAGCGTGTGCTGGGCCGAGTCGAGGTCGGATGCGCAGTGGGGATCTACCCAAAACTGAAAAACATGGCAAAAGATCTACGACACAAAAAAGTTTGGGAACGTCTGTATTAGACACTTAATGGATAGTCCATGTACTTATTGGTCAATTTCTACAGCTGAAAATTGTGAAAGTTGCCCTCAGTGTTAAATACGTCACGCCCCTTACTCCCATTAAGTCAAAATCTTGTCAACATTACACAGGAAATTATATGACCACAAGTCAAGCTTCGTGACCAGCCTGCGTAACTCTATGGCGCTCAAACTGCCATATTTGAATTGCAAATGGTCGAGCTGCAAAGAAAACAAGACAATTAATTCGGCAGAAGCGAGTGTTGATGTTTAATCAGTTAAGTAGATAAGTTGTTTGAAGGCGACTTGTTCTGGCGTGTTGGCGGTTGTTTTGTGTTTCTGATTGCGACGAATGTTCTGTTTCTAGTCTAGGTAATAAATGTATGTACCAAAATAATAACATTTGTTGAGTTTGTATGTTTATATGAAGTATATAATATAAAATAGGATTAAAGGGAAACATATAGAAATTAAATATAAGAACTATGACTTTCTATCTTATGCAATAATTTGGCAATATAAATTCAAAATCAAATACATATTTATTCAACATGAGAAGGTATTTATGGGTTTTGAAACAAATAGAGAACTTAGAGAACTCCAATGCATTATATATCATGTATAATATATTGGGTAGTTCTAATCGGAATTGTCTAAGGTTCTTTGTATAAAACACACGTAGTGAAAGAACTACGCCTACATAGGATTGTACATTTTTAATTGAAAAATCCTATTACTCGATTAACGAATATTTAAATAACAATGAATGTAATTGTTAATATATTTAAATTAATGTTATAATTTAATCTCAAGTGACATTGAACATCGTATCGTATGTTGGTAATTGACATTTCCAATAATAAGCGTTATAATTTTGTTAACTGAAATTTTTCATGCTGTGAAACAACAAAACGTGTTGTAGTTTTAATATTTTTATCGACACCTATTAGTAACCATATTTTATGCATTAAATTGATTATTATTAATTAGCATGCATAATAAAGCATATAAATAAGATTGTTAAGAAGATAAAAAATAAACTAACCTATACCGGATCGGTAGTACTGATTTTATTCATTAGAAAAAACTAAGTTGTTCTATTTATACTAGCTTCCCGCCTGCGACTACACCCGCGCTATATCCAAAATAAGAGATATATTTTCACTGGATTAAAACTTATATTCTTCATGTATGACGGAAATGTTCTTCTTAAAATTATATAAAAAATATCCAACGACAGCTATCTTTAATGGTTGACTCACAATAACACGTGTAACTCCCGAAGGTAGGTAAAGTTGCGAACTGCTAAAGTTCGAAACTTTCAGATTATATTTGTCTACTCTTTTGTTTATAACACTCTCAGTCATTAAAATGCTACCTAAAATTACGATTATACGCGGACACAGCTAGTATAAAATATAATATAAGTGTTCATTATATACAAACGTTGAATATCATATTTATTTATAGGTATTCAATCAAAAGTTTGCGAAATAAGTTTTAAACGTCAAGATATAAAAATAAGTAAAAAAGTAAAAAGCAAGTAGATAAGGTACATTATCTTATAACACTATTACGTTTTGATACGCAATGCGATAACCTAAACTGTTATTTTATAGATTATAAATACGATCTAGATTAAAGGTTTTATACACAAATGGACCTACTGCAACTAAGTTTGAGTGATTAGGTCTTAATTAAACTCGCTGATCAAGTACTGATTAATTAACTTAAGAAATACCTTTCATTTTGTATTGAAGTGTATGAACTTTGCTAAAGGATGTCTTCCTTCATAAAATGAGTGTTGGGTACATAACGGTATCAAAGCTCGAAAGACTAAACGTACGATTCGTGCGTATTGCTATTGACGACCATGGAAATCTGGCCCTTGCAGTGAGCCTTATAAGAAAGACTCTTAGTTCTTATATATACTTATATCTTATTCTTATAAGGAAGACTTTAAGATCAATGTTACTTAAAGGTAATTTTACAAATGTATATGATAATGGGCAATGCGATTGCTATTCTCGGAGTATCTCTATATGATTCATTCTAAAATATGGAATCCTGCGGAAAAACCAGGGTCACTGACATAGCCCGAAGAATTTTAAGCAGCAGTAGGCCTTATTGCTTGTAGGACTGACGGATGCTGGTGCGCACTATTTGGGACAGGAAATATAATATATATGTTAGAAATATGTACGCGATAAAAATATGAATTTAATAGTAAATAAATAAATAAAAATATAAATATGATTGTTAGATTAACTTAGGCGTCGTGTAAACGCACCGTTGGTAGTGTGTATTCGTTATTACTGTACGGCTTGCTTTTGGTAATAATCAAATACTGTTATATATGTATATCTGTTTACCTAGTACTTGAGAATTAAGAAGATCTCTAAGTTTATAAGTGAAAATATGTTTAATCAATTTAAATATTTTCTAATCGTATGTTTAAAAATAAAACAAGTTGAGTAGATAATTTCGCAGGAAATCGCTCAATGCTAGCAGCGTAAGACTAATTGGCGTAGATATTCTTAGGAAAGGTCTATGTCCAGTGGTGGGCGTCTTACACCCAATTTGAGGTTGATAATAAAAATGAAGATATAACATGGACCTCTCACTTCGTCACCATAGTGTCATCGACACTCTTTAGATTTATTCGTTGTCTGAAAGTAAATGAAAATATGTAAGTAATCTCTGTAAATCATATCTACAATGATATAAAGTTTAAGTTGCACCAATCGCTGATTGATCAATACCCTAAAGCATTTTTTTTTCCTCAGGAGAGGAAAGCTGAGAATCCGTCCGAATCCACAAGGAGCATGAAACGTACCCAGGATACCCTCGCAACGGCAAGTGTCACGAGGGTTATGTTGGACTCACGACCACACGACCAGAGCGGTCCGATCGCGTGACCTTTTTTTTTTTTTTTTTCCGCTGAGGAAAATGCATTGAATTGCATACCCGGCTGCGGAGAGCCGGTGGTTATGTGGGGTTCTCCTCCCCAGAAGGGGGAGGCTTAGCCACTAAAAACCTCAGCAATGGCCATCCTCTGGCATTGTAGGGGGCTCTCAAGATCGAGTGTCGCATCTGAGGACCCCTGGCCTTTGCACCCCTGGGTGCGTTAGGGGAGCCCTTCTCGGGGAGGAGTGATCTTGCCGCCTCCTCCCCTCCAACCTCCTACGACGTCACCCCCCGGCCATCGGGGGGTGAGGTTCCTCCCGGGTCGCCTCCACGGGCACGAACTGTGTCGCGCCCGCCAGCGACCCGTAGCGGCGCCTCAGGCCAGGCTATCTGGCCCGAGGCCGCCTTCTTCGAGCGGGATCGGCCATCTCCCGATCCCGCTCGGCGGCCTCCTTCTGGAGCATCACCGCTTCACAGAAGGAGACCACAGCCCTCCAACCTCCCTCATCCGCCAGCATTGCCGTAACCAACGCTGGCGGAGACAGATCTTGCCCAATCTCTTCGACCAAAACTCGGCGTTCGGAGTCCTAAGCGGGGCACTCCGCCAGCGTGTGCTGGGCCGAGTCGAGGTCGGATGCGCAATGGTGGCATCGTGTCCTCCCTCCCTATTCGACTCAGATACTCACCGAAACAACCATGTCCGGTGAGTATCTGAGTCAAGCGGTAGGTGACTTCCGCCCTTCCGCAGAGCCAAGCTTCGAAGTGCCGGAGTACCGCACCGACGGCGCGCTTACGCACGCAGCCCCCACACTCTAGCTGCGCACGCCAGACCCTCTCGGCCCGTCGGTGCAACTCCCGTCTGTGCATTCCGTGCGCTGGTGCCGGGAGACTCCTCCCGTCGCCCCCGACATGCCACGGTGCGTTGTACATCACCGCGTACATGTCGGCCAGGATCTCGAAAGGGGGGGACCGCCCCAGAACCGTCGCCGCCTCGTACGAGATCGTACGGTAGCCTCGCACGATCCGTATAGCCATTGTCCGCTGCATGCTCCGGAGCAGAGCTGTGCAGCGGGAGGACCTCGTGCAGTCTTGCGACCACACGGGGGCCCCATACAAGGCCACGGACCATACGACACTCGCGTACAGGCGGCGAACACCATCCCTCGGTCCCCCGAGATTGGGCAGCAGGCGATGTAAGGCGCCCGCGACCCTCTTGATTCGGGGGACCAATCGCACGAAATGCTCCTCGAAGCTCCATCTGCTGTCCAAGGTGAGGCCAAGATACTTGATGTAGGGCCCCACCTGGACCTCCGCGTCACCTACGATCGCGTGACCTACCAACTAAACTCAGCCTGAGCCTTGGCCATAAGGGCTCTACGGCTTGATTGGAGAGAGTCTAAAGCACTCTTATCCAGTAACGGTAGGCTTGACACTCAGTGTGTACGAATATTGGCTACGTCTAGTAAAGATAATAATAAAAATGGAGAAATCATAATTAATTGGAATAATACGCAAACAAAAATATTACGTTACAAAGTAAGCCTTACTGTCAATAAAAAAAAACATAGTAATATATATAACATTATAATCAAGTGGTCTATATAAAAGCAAAATATCTTTTATATAAAACCTTTATACCTCGTGATCCCTGTAATCTGGCGAAATTGTTTCCGTCGGCCAGACTTATTGCTAACAGATCCAAGTTTTCGGCAACTTTTAATAGGGCACATCAAGGGACAAGGAGCATGAAAAAAATAATCGCCACCATCGGCTGAACTTTTCATGGCGAATGTTTCCAAAGAAAATTGAGCAGTAGCCTTGTTTTTTAAGGAGGGAATTCGCTTTGCTTTTGTTGGAAAATTATATTACAATAGAAGAATTTTTGTATGAAAAGCTTATGTCAATGCGTATTTAAGAAACCAGTCTAAGATAAAGAGAAGTGTTTTGTGAACTTTAATTTTATTTTGAATACCAGACAAGCGATTTTGTAAATATACGGTAATATACGGTAAACGGTAAATATACGAAAATGTAATATAAGCTAGAAATGCAGCACCGGCTCTCCTCACAATCCAAATCGGCAAAGAGTTCGCAGACCACGACACGTCCTTAGCGACCCTCCCAATCAATTAATGCAGGACCTTGAACACCTGCTTGCGACGGTGTCTGAGCTATCGCATCCCTTGCCTTTCCCTTCTCGACAGCCTTCAGCTTAGTCACGAGTAGGTTCCCATCAATATAGGAGGGAGCCATTTGGGTGTACCTCTCAGGCTGAGTTTAGTCCAGAGGTGATTTTGCGCGTCCGAGCCTGTAGACGTGCGCTTGATTTCATTCCATTTTTATTTTAACCCAAAAGGTCCGGAACTGTAACGGGCAAAACCCAAAACATTCAGTTATTGTGCTTTCAGTTCTGACGGATTCCTAAATATTATTGAATCAAAAATGTTAATTTTACAGCACTGAAACATTCTGTATTTTAAACACTTTATGTATATATATATTTTAATTCTTAAATCTAAGTGATACTTTTGAATCATCTAATAATAAACATCTAATGATAAATAATGAATATATAGTTTTCCATATGTAAAAAAATAATATATAAAAAGCAATTAATATTCGTTTTCTGTTTCTGTAATGACCCTAATTCAAGCTACTTATAAAACTTTAGCTTCTACCATTGAAGATTAAGCTATAGATACATATACATTAATAAGTAAACGTAATCGGGATGAAAACACGGCATTTTCAACTTCATTTTCCTTAAACGTCTTATATGATGAAATCCAAAGTTGAGGCGCAGTCACACGGAAATCTATGCGATAGCTATGCAATAGTTGATAATTTTTTTTGGATAGTAAACAGAACATCTAATCGATTTTCACAAACTTTATAGCCACAAGGCATTTTTATATTGAAAACTTCGTAAAGGTTGCAACTTGCGATGAAATTAGTTGATTATACTATACGCCGAAATAATCGAAAATTATTTAATTAACACATTAAAAAAAAGAACTTAAATGTAAATAAAAATTCTATCAACCATGTAATTAATCAATATTAAAATTAAATTGCATAAAATAATACAGCTAGGCTATATTTGTAAATTCACAATGTTAAAATGACTCTAAAAACGTGGTTTCATAAAAACTGCGGTCAAAATATATTAAATTATAGATCTGTGACTGAGTTACAAATAATTATTTATGTCCGTTTCATCTCTTATTTGTAGTCAGGAATGTTGAGCTTTCCTTATTACATTTCCTTGCTACATTTCCATTATCTTGGAAAACGAAATGTATAGACAAAAATATATCTTTAGTATATTGCAGCTTGCTACAGGAATGATATCTTTATTATCTACGGAGCAATATAGAAAAAGCCAAAGACATCCGGTCTTTGTGTGGTCAATTACCTTAAAACCTCCCGAAAGGGTCTGCATCGTATCGGTCTCTGGGGGCAGATCCCAAGGTCTCGGGTAAAGCTGGAACGGTTTAACGACCTCTTTGTGGGTAAATTAATTAATTCGCATCCGTGGTAAATAAGAAATGAATTTGTCTTAACTTTTACCTACTAAGAAAATATAAATATAAGGATTTTTATAGAAGTATCATAAATGACTTCTTAGTTGACACAGCAGCAAAATTTTTCTTTTTCCTTTCTGGCGTCGGTTGGGCATCAAGTAAAAGGGGTCGGTAAATGATGCACCAAGTCACCGATATAGCTCGAAAAATTGCAAACCTTAAGTAAGAGAGAAAAGTAGAAGCATAAGCCTGGAAATGTAATGGCGTTGGACATCATCCAATGCTTTCCTTGTAAAAGAACTATGACTAAAATTATATATAAACTCTTTATTGAACACAATTAAATATTACAATAAAAATAAAAAAAATATTAGGTGGTAAAATATTACTAAGTGAAAACAACAGCGTATCGTCAACTCAGAGAGCGATGGAATTAAACAGCGATATAATTATATCGATGTTTAATATATTTCTTAAACTTTAGAACGTTACACTTAATTTCACAATTCCACTACGACGTTCTAAAAAAATCTGACTCCGAGCCATCATCTTCAACTATTTATATACCTTCGGAATCATAAAAAATAACCGCGTGGCGTGACTACCGCGCCATCCACGCACAGCCAATCAGAAGCGAGCCACGTTACTTTTTTAGCATGAGACTGAAATATATATATATATATATATATATATATATATATATTTATATATATATATATATATATTTAATTTATGTCACTAGGCACTATAAATATTATTATAATTTATGGATTAGAATTAGTAACTTACTTTACCGGTAACCGCTTTATTTAACTATTGCGGTAATAACGTAGCTGCCTGTTCATTGGTTGGCGTGGCGATAATCAAACAATGAATTACAGTACTAATAGGTAGTAATGTTTGATTTAAACAACATACATAATTGACAAAATATGTAAGAATATTAGTAGATTACTACATAAGTTAATTGGTCCAAAGGCGGATTTTACTCTCAGAGAGATTTCAGCCAACTCTAGATGATTATGTGAAATTTTTAAAGAATAATTTGCGGGGTATTTATGTATAATTGTTTTTAAAATAAATTATGATGATAAGATATAATTATAGATAGATAAATCAAATGAAAATTTTCGTCATTTTTTGTAGTAGAAAAAGTGGCTATAAAGCGTTCATAATTTTAGGAATTATTACAATAGTTTTGTTTGTCATAACCTATGAACAATTTATCAAGTGATATTCATTTTACTTTCTCATACTCTTTCATTCTAATAAAGCAAGCAAATAGTGAAGCATAAGTCTGGAAACGTAATGGCATTGGACATCATCCAACGCCTTCCTTGTGAAAGACATGTGACTAGAATGATGATGATGAGAAATAATTATAGATAGATAAGTGAAATGAACATTTACGTGTATTTTTTGTAGCAGAAAAAGTGGCTAGAAAGCAGTCATAATTTTAGAAATTATTACAATATCTTTGTTTGTCATAACCTATGAACAATTTATCAAGTGATATTCACTTAAGTTTCTCATATTCTCTCAGTTTAATAAAGCAAGCAAATAGTACAATGTTGCACAATGTATTAATATTCCCCAGCAATCTGTAGAGTTATGCATCAATGAGTTTGTCGGCAAGAATAAATTAACATAAAAAGCTTACATTGCTGCGAATTCGGATTAATTTCGCTCTTGTTCTCGTGAGTAATTATTTTTGAGCGTCAGAAATAAAGAATATTTGCTACGTACCGTAGACCTATTTTAATAGATAGGTCTACGGTATAATGATTGGCTACTTGATTTCGTAGCAACACTTCGTAGTTATGTAGACTAATTATAAGACGAGGATGATTCTTATATAACATGAACCACAGTCATTGTCTAACCTTAATATATGTACCTATCTTAATAGATAGGTCTACGGTATAATGATTGGCTACTTGATTTTGTAGCAACACTTCGTAGCTATGTAGACTAATTATAAGACGAGGAAGATTCTTATATAACATGAACCACAGTCATTGTCTAACCTTAATATATGTACCTATCTTAATAGATAGGTCTACGGTATGATGATTGGCTACTTGATTTCGTAGCAACACTTCGTAGCTATGTAGACTAATTATAAGACGAGGATGATTCTTACATAACATGAACCACAGTCATTGTCTAACCTTAATATATGTACCTATCTTAATAGATAGGTCTACGGTATAATGATTGGCTACTTGATTTCGTAGCAACACTTCGTAGCTATGTAGACTAATTATAAGACGAGGATGATTCTTATATAACATGAACCACAGTCATTGTCTAACCTTAATATATGTACCTATCTTAATAGATAGGTCTACGGTATAATAATTGGCTACTTGATTTCGTAGCAACACTTCGTAGCTATGTAGACTAATTATAAGACGAGGATGATTCTTATATAACATGAACCACAGTCATTGTCTAACCTTAATATATGTACCTTATACGTGGGTATAGTATGTTAGGTTGTGATGTATTCGAATATACCGGGAGTGTTCTGTAGATTCAAGTTTTACACTTTGGGTATTATTATTTATTTTCAAGGCTTTTTTTAATTAATTATATACTTTGATTATTCAATGACTTAATAAATAAGGCTAATTATACTCAATAGAGAGGCTAAATTAGGGTTTTCTCGTCATAGTCAACCACGCTAGCAAAGTGCAAGTTGGTCCAGTTCACTTAAACTTTAAGTTTCTAAATAATAAACGCGTTATTATTCTTATAAAATAAAGGTGTAAATAAATTTAACCATTCAATGGGATAAATCAGCGTTAAGATAAGGTCGACTTAGGCCGCAGAGTCATTGTAACTATTTTTGTAAAAAATACACAATATTTAAAAGAGATTATGTAATGAACTAGTGACCCGCCCCGGCTTCGCACGGGTGCTTTGCTGATATTAAATACAGTACAGAAAAACTGTGAACGTTGTATATAATCGTTTGCAATGTATACGCAAAAAAACGTGCTTATTTTCGACATCACATTACAAACCACTAAATTTATCAGTGTTTCTCTACTACTAACTATAATAGTTAGACATATGGTCTCGCGAAGTTTTTTGTAGATATTGATATATTCTATAATATTGTCGAACATTTTTTTGTCCTATCATAAATACTCTTCGCAGCGTTTGCGATGAAAGACATTTTATGGCAAATTTTTTTACACCTTCGTTTGGTTTTAATAAGATATTCTAAAGATTTCTAAAGTCATCTAGTACTAAATATAGTCTATGTTACTTAGTGATAATGTAGCTTTCGAATGAAAAAAGAATTATTAAAATCCAGTACTTTTTGAGTTTATTCGTTACATACAAAAATACAAATCTTTCCTCTTTATAATATTAGTAGATGAATATAAAACTCGTAGAATAAATAAAATATTTAATTGAATTACTCATTGCATCAAATTCCTTTATTATCTCAGAACTATTTTGCTATTCGCACATATCGTTGGTATCCAGATTCTTGAATAAAGTTAAAAGAACATGTTAAGAAGGGTTCAGCATTAAGTAAATGACTAAAGAAATATTTGAATACACAACATTTTTCTGTTGTGTTAAACAACAGCTCAACTTCTGGAAGTTTGGAAAAACAGCAAACATGTCCCGATAAATCAGCGTTGAGACAATCGATTATGTTCGGAATATTTGAAGTGAAGTTTGCACAGACTCCGAGAACTTTCCAAAGAGACCCTTTTGCGAGGGAAAGGTTTTGAACAGAATGATTAATCAGTTCCATTTTTAATAAAACTTGTTTGCTCCAGGAAAAATTAGGCTTATTTCATGTTAGACGTGCGAATTAACTTTATTACTTTTTATTTAAAAAAAAACTGTAGATTCTAGTCATCTCCTTTATTAGGGTTTAGGCTTTCATTCTTTGGTATTGTCGTTTTTAAATTTAATAATTTTACATATCTGCTTAAACACGTGAAAAGAAAGAAGCATATTGTTACTAATAAAATATAAACAACCTGATAACAAGCACTTAATTTGTTTTAATTATAGTCTTTACGAAACCGTTATTAATTAATAATTTTCTATATAAGTACACAGCTGCGTGGCAACTAATTAACACGACGCGGCGACTCTGACTAAAAACGAACTTTTCAATTTTGCCGTCCATTTTGAAAATGTTAACTTCACGTTTAATGCACAAGTTTGTTGGCAGATGGCTTTGATCCACGAAGGCGATACGTCCAGATAAACTAGTGTTGTTTTATCCCGAGTCTCGAGGGTCGTAGCTCAGTAGCGACCGGGATTCCGAAGGGGACGGACGCGCCGCCCTGTGTTTGATTCTTGCGACGAAACGATTTGGTTTACGATGTTTTGTGTGTGTAGTTTTTGTATTGCCATGTGATTATTGGGATGGTTCGAGGTGAGAGCTGGTAAGTTTTTTATTTTGGTAATATGAAACTTGGGTATGATTGTGAATGCCTTTATACTTATCATATCAATTAACTTAACGGTAACTTGCTAAAACTTGATAGTTTGATTATTTTAAATGTACATTTTATGTAAAGCTGTTAAGATTTTAACAATACCAATGTTAATGTATCTGAGTAAAACTAACATTTTCCTTAATATAAAATATTCCACGATCTACATAGTTTTAACAAAGTTATTATTAGTGCAAATTTTATTAATTGTGAAATTAAGATTAACCATTTACTTGCTTAAGGCATATCACATGCAAAAATTAAAGAAATCGTTATTGTTAAGCGCCGGGAGCCCTATTACCGTACGAAGAGGTATCAAAATTCAAGTACAGTTAAAACATTACGTAATTTAAGAAGTAAATTGTTGCTGTAACATCGTTAAACTTGCTATTAGGCTCTTGTTCGTATTATCCCATTGATGTTAACTGTTATATACAAATAAAAATAATTATAAAATAATACTCATTTCAGGACTTTCGAAACTATAATTGCCTAGTTTCTTTTAGTTTTTCCGGTATTAATTAATATGTACTAACCTAGAAATATATAAACAAATACGTACACATAATGTATTTTTTTAAAGTAATATAAATTTTTATATAAATAAATGTAAATGAACAATTTAAGGGTCTTATTTATTTTTGACTTGCGAAATTTGAACTCACGTCTTCGACAAACAGTGTTTATTCTTGTTATTTAACTAATTGACCACCGAGTACTGATTCAACTTAACTTAAAAGTTCCTTCTTACGTCTAAATATCAAATTAAAATCTGTACGGATTCCGTAGAAATCCATTAAATTTATTCTAATTGAAAAAGAAACATTCAATTAAGTTTTCTGTACATGTTTCTTGAAATTATTTTTTTACAATGTACAAGTACAAATGAACACTTAATTGAAACTAATTTGTATTCTATATAAAAGGTTCGTTTTATTCAATTTCTTATAACATTTGTATGCTAATAAAATTTCTATTTAACATAACGACCTGAAAGCTACAATATCATTTGTATATTTCAACGAAAGTAATTCGACTTGTAAAATTAAACTAATAGGTTTCATTTGGAAATTAAAATCGACCTTAAGTACACATACGTGTTTATTTGATAGAGTTTTAAAGCAAAAACCGTGCGCTCTGCCTATTTAGTTTATCAATAATCTATTTTGTTATGACCAGTATTGTAGGCTTTTTGCAACCATTGACGCTAAGCAATGGTTTCTTGATAAAACAACGTATAAAATACATCAAGGTAAATTATAGTACATATAATAAAATTTATTTTTCCCGTAAGATTTTTACAATTCCTTTTATACGTCAAAGATGCTACGACTTTGGTTCACAAGTCTACGGCAGGAGAACTTGTACTGGAACCAACTAGCAAGAAAACCAGCAAGGGCTGTTTTTTTTCAGTGCCTTAGATAAATAGTGTAATATCAACTTACTTTTTAAGTTCGAACAAGTTCACATTACATCTAATACGCATATGCGTTTCTAAAAGGTTAGCTACCAACTTAACGAAATATGTTGCCATAATAAAAATATTAATAGAAATATCTATTCAAACGCGGCTCTGAAAAGAGACATGTTCTCGTGATAAAAATAATCTTTTGTCCTTTCTCGAGTCTCAAACAATCCCTATATCAAATTTCATAATAACCAGATCAATTAGTGCCGGACATTATCGTGAGTATCCAAATATATGGTAATAATATATAAATAATAATCTATCTGTGTATATTATTATTAGTAAAGATAATTGTGATCCAATCGAGCACAAAAATTAGAAGATAGGTTCCCAATTATTCTAGAATCCATATAAAGGTTACATCCTCCACATCTTTCTATACGAAATAGAGGTAAGGTTAAGTTGTAGCCGTATTTAACGAAAGGCTTCCTTTTTTTAAATTAGGATACCTTTAATTTGGAGAAAACATGCAGAGCCTTAAGTTTTTATCAGTAAATCAATGGGATTCTTGATTCGTTTATCAATTTAAAAAAAAAAACCGGCTAATTGCGAGTCGGACTCGCGCACCGAGGGTTCCGTACAAACCTGCAAGGTTTACAAAGTTCGTTCATATATTTTGTAATGTAACTAAAAATTTAAGGTTTTCGGAATTTTTCCTTTATGTGTGCTATAAAACGTTGCTTCATGCCAAATTTCAAGATTCTAGGTCGACTGGAAGTACCCTTTAGGTTTTGATTCCCTTGCGAGTACTTGCGAGTTTCAAAATATGCAGCTTAAATTGCTGTTTCTTTTGATTGTGTTGACATAGAAGTTTGATTTTGTTACAGCTTAAAGGTATTATAGACCTGAGTATGTGGGATGAATTTCAATTTAATACCTCTACGCGTTTATGAGGAAATAGGTAGTAAGTTTAAAATTATAAAAAAAAATATATTATGTGATGTAACTAAAAATTTATGGTTTTTGTAATTTTTCCTTTATCTATGCTATAAGACGTTGCTTCGTACCAAATTTCAAGATTCTGAGTTCACGGGAAGCATCCTGTAGGTTTTGATTCCCTTGCAAGTGTCGAAAATTTGCGGCATAAACGGCTGTATCTTTTGATTGCGTTGGCTTAGAAGTTTGATTTTTTCACAGCTTCAAGGGACAGTAGACCTGAGTAATTGATATAAATTTCAGCTTCATACCTCTACGCGTTCCTGAGAAAAAGGGTCTTGACAGACGGACGGACGGACGGACAGACGGACAACAAAGTGATCCTATAAGGGTTCCGTTTTTTCCTTTTGAGGTACGGAACCCTAAAAAGGCAAAGCACTAAAGCTCGTACAAATAAAATGACTCCACTCTAATGGCTAATTTGCCCTTCGCGACCAAACCTTCATCATTATGCGACTACAATTTGTAAAGTAAAGTAGTGCAATATTTATGTAATGGTAGTGGTTATCTTTGTGGTATAAATTACTTTAAGTGTTAATGTTCTCTTTGAATCTGAAATTTTTTCTTCACCACGGTATCTTGTTAAGATGCAATTATTTTATATATATAACTAGTTGTCTGCCCGCGGCTTCGCCCGTGTGGATTTCGAGATTGGCTCTATAGAGGGTTAAGGGTCATAGCTTTTGCCCACGGCTACATATGCGCGGAAGTCAGTTTATGGCGCGAAGGCTTTTATCACGCTTCCCGTAGGACTATCCGTTTTTCCGCGATAAAAATACCGCAAAACCTTGCTCAAGAATCACTCTATCTATTGATGAAAACCGCATGAAAATCTGTGCAATAGTTTTTGAGCGAAGCCTTTATTGCGCATCCCGTGGGATCTGTCGATTTTTCCGGGATAAAAGTACCCTATTATTTAATCCGGACTTTTATCTTTACGTCTGCAAAATTTTAAAGCAATCGGTTCAGTAGTTACGGCGTGAAAGCGGAACATACAAACAAACTCACTTTCCGATTTATAATATTAGTAAGGATTTCAAGATTGGTTGAGATATACATATATGTATATATTTATATATGTATTTATATATTTCTTACACATACACCAATTAGCCTAGCCTAAAGGAAGTACTGTAAGGCTTGTGTTATGAGATCTATGGTAACGGGTAGACATATATTATATATATTTACATATATTATACATATATAAATAATTTGATGGAATAATTACTAACTACAATAACTAAGGTACAAATGCTCGCATTCATTATACAAATATCTGTCGCTACCAAGGCTCGAACTCGGGATCTTAAAGATGGCAACACTTTGAAAATGATATACTAACTACTCGGCTAAAGAGGACCTTCATAGTGGAGTGGTTAGTACGTCGGTCACAAAGTGTCACCATCTTTGAGGTCCCGGGTTCGAGTCCCGGGGCTGATGTTTGTGTGACGAATGCTAACATTTGTACCTTAGCCATGGTTGTTAATATATATTTGTATAAAAATATATATTTATGTCCATCTCTTACTTTATATCCTATAACACAAGCCTTACAGAGCTTAGTTTGGGCTAGGCTAATTGGTGTAAGTGAAAGAAATATTTATTTATTATTATTTATATTTTTATTCCCTTGTAAGACCCACATACAATGGTCCTTATAAGAGCCTTCTTCAACGTAACGGAAAAGTGACGAATTTTCTTACTGAGTATCTCGGCGTGATCGAATCGGAAATTATTAAATCCGCGAAAGAACCAAGGTCACCAACATAGCCAAAGAATTTGGAACCTTAAGACACTATATAAAGCTCATTTATGGTAGGACTTAAGCCGCTGGGGTGAAATGGGCAGGTCTTTAACAAAATATTCAACAAAGCTGACAATTTATTTAGGAAGGCACTGGACGCTAGCAGCCTGCATCACGCCTTTTTCGAAGGAGCGGTCGCTCTCATTCTCAGCCATAAGGTCACTAACACAAAGGCTTTAGACTAAGTTTAGTTAGTAGGTCATGTCAGTCAGCAGGGGGTTCCCGGAAGTCGCTTGGTGTTCCCGGGGGCTCCCTACATCTGAGGAAGGCCATCCCTGAGGTTTTTAATGGGTAAGCCTCCCCGTTCTGGGGAGGAGACTCCCACATAACCGTCGGCTCGCCACAGCCGGGGTATACAATTTAATGCATTCCTCAGGGGAACAAAAAAAAAAAGGTCATGGCCGTCTTAGCTGAGCAAAAAGAGTCGCTTAAAAAGATAAAACAATTAAGAAGATATTACTGAAAAGAAATAAAACAAAAGTTTAACACTTTTTTAGAAATCAAAAAAACTTTTGCGAGAAAAGCTCAAAAGGAACCCGCATATCTCATTATTTTCTCTTCAATCCCTTATGAAACGATTTGGCGAAATTTCGGAATTATTAATATAAATTTATAATAGGCAGTGAAATAACTGGGCATTTTCATAAGTTGAAAATGTAAACTTTTTTTGCGTAGTTTGTTGGGTTGTAGAATTGCTGAGAATCTCAATCAATTAATATAGGCAACTGTAATATAGTAAGTAATATAGGCACTTACCAACTAGACTTACTCAGATTATCTTCTGTCTGACAAACAAGTCAATATATAACTACAAAAAAAAATTAACACGCACCGAAAGTAAGTCTTATTGCTTCGCATAAAAATTTAAGTTTCTTTTTACTTCACTGTAGCGTGACCCAGAACGTTAAGAAAATCAGTGCGTATTTCAATGTTGATGCAAGATAAAAAATTGACTCAGTAATTCTTGAGGAGGTTTGAGCTTCGTGAAATAATTTTATGTCACGATATTGTCATATTAATTGAGTAACTGATTATTGGTCCGAAACAACGGATCTCATTAGATTAAGCGTAAGATTGACAAATTTCTCAGATTCTTCGTTACACTTTAAATCGAAAATGCGATAGCAAATTTCAGTGCGAAGTGTGGAAAAATAGAGAAATATTTTTATGTACAGCTTAGAAGCTTACGTATAGATCTTCTTACAGATTTTTGCCCATATCATTTGTACATATCTTAATAAGATCTATGTCTCTTCTTTTTAATATTAGTACAATATTATATTGTATATTGTTATTTGCAGCAAGCTTAGTGCTAACTACGAAACCTACCAGTACCAAGAAAATTATTGAAGTACTGTTGATAACAAAAGGCACTGATATAAATTTTTAATCCGAAGTTATGTTGTAAAGTAATACATCGTCACATGGATGTTTTGATGTATCATATTTTTCCTATTCTATATTTTTAAATATTATCATCATCTTCCATTTTATTCTAAATATTATCATCAGAGTGATTTGGTCTGTATATAAATTTATAATGAGCTAGTTGATCTATAATAATGTGTTGTGATTTTCAATAGGTATATCTTTGTACAATATCGTGTATGGTTAGCTAATTACGTATATACTAATTGTTTAATATTAGTTTAAAATTGTGTAATTTATTAATATTTAATAGAAAGTCTCACTGCCACAATATAGTCGTCAAACCAAACTTCCTTTTCGATTCCGTTGGTTATACCATTTATTTGAAATTGTAAAATATATTTGATATTGCATTTACATTAATAAATAAATCATTTTAAACTAAATATAATACGATTATCATAATTTTACATATTACTCATGAGAAGTTATAACAAAAAGTTGTTGTGTTGACTGAGACTTGTAACCGTTTCCATCGTGAAACGAAAAGAGGTTGGTTGTAGGCCGGAAGTGGTAGTGGGGCCGAGCAAGTGAGGAAACAATTGTAAACATCTTTAGCAGTCGGTTGTTGAGCGTGACAGAGTGAAGTGTTAATTAAGTGAATACCAGACTAGTTCATCAGATTTATCACAAATGTGCTTACATTCTGTATGTTTATATTAATTTGATATTATAATTACGGGATCAGGTTCGTCAAGTTATTAGTTTGTATTCTACATTCGATGTATTAACGTACATTTAATATCGGTTATCGATAAATTAATTATCGTTCCTACCTACGCACTATACAAATATTCCCTCCACTTTTGGTCTATTGCTTTGTTACCTATCTTTGGTAGCCTGTATCAATTTTTTCGGAGGGACCTATGCTGATGCCGTAGAAGGCTAAATTTACCGTGAGTGTCTTTCTGGAAGGTGCACGAACGGAAGGTTCTGCGTTTTGCCTGCTAGGGTCGAATAAAAAAAGAGTCGACGACCGTTTACTGGATAGAACGCTCAAGACCGCCATGTAGTGGAAGGTAAAAAAAACAAACATACACGATAAACATATACCCATTAAGGAATAGTTAGCAATAGTTAGTAATGGTTGTAATAGTATATTATAGTAGAATATAGATATAGACGGGGCTTTGACGACCTCCATAGTCGAGTGGATAGTACACCGGTTTCAATGTGTCGCCATCTCTGAGGTCCCGGGTTCGAGTCCCGGTGGGGGCAGATGTTTGTGTGATGAATGCGAGCATTTGTACCTTAGTCATGGTTGTTGATATATATTTCTATTAAAATTATTTATATATGTATAATATATGTATGTCTATCCGTTACCCTAGATCCCATAGCACAAGCCTTACAGGGCTTAGTTTGGGCTAGGCTAATTGGTGTAAGTGTAACAAATATTTATTTATTTATTTATGACTGTGGGGGACGGGACCATCTGTTCCCACAACACGGAGAAAAGAAACCTTCTCCCAACCGAGAATTGATATGTTACTTGTAAATCTTATATATAAAAATGAATCGCAAAATGTGTTGGTAAGCTCATAACTCAACAACGCCTGGACCAATTTGGCCAATTCTTTTTTGTTAATGTTCGTTGAAGTTCAAGGAGGGTTTTTACAATGAGGAAAATTCGAATAATTATCGGAAATACCCTAAAAACAGCCCTTTTATTTTCCCATGCAAACGTTTTCTAACTAAAACGTACAGTCGAATTGAGCTTTATTGTTATTGTATAAAGTTCATATTGCAAGCACTCACTGTTGTCTAAGCAATGAAGGTGTGTTCCTAACATCAAAGAGTCAATTTGCGCTTTATTAACGCTACATATAGTTGAAATTCAATCATATCTATCAAAACAGTGTGCGTTGGAGCACAGAATACATCGTTGGAGGATTTAATGTCACGTTCCAAAATTGAATAGCCACAAAATGTAATAGGTCATTTAGACTTTTTTTGCGATTTGGTTGGCTATGCGACATTATCTATAAAATAATTAGGAACAAAAAACTGCTACTGTACAAATCTTTTTGACAGGACGAAGTCTGTCGGGTCCGCTAGTATATAATAAATAAGGACATAAAAAATACTAACACAAAAAAAAGAGTGCGGACCAAGGAGTCCGCAGAGGACCAAACATTATAAAAAAAAGACATATACCCATACGTGACAGCACCGGGTATATTTTTGATGGGGTCGCCGACATACACATTTTAATGGGTGTTTTGTGTGATGAATGCAAGCATTTGTATCTTAGTCATGGTTGTTGATATCGGTCTCTCTCCATTCAAGCCGTAGGGCCCGTAGGGCCAAGGCTGGGCTGAGTTTAGTTGGTAGGTCACGTGATCTGACGGCTCTGGTCGTGTGGAGTCCAACATAACCTCCGTGACACTTGCCATTGCGGGCTATCCTGGGTACGTTTCGTGCTCCTCGTGAGGATTCTCAGCCTTTCTCTCCTAAGGGGAAAAAAAGTTGTTAATATTTATTTCTATCAAAAATATACATGTATGTCTATCCGTTACCATTTTTTTTTCTCGAGGCGGATTGTTTTGCAGATTGTTTTGCCTGATGTAGTCATCAGGTGTGTGTAGGATTTTCTCCGTAGGGTGTACCACTAAACCGATGTCGATCCAGGGACTGGGGAGCCTAATTTTATTAGGGCTAGGGTAATTTGTATATTTGTAAGAAATATTTATTTATTGTTTGCTATAAAATAAATACATATATTTATTTGACAGATTTTCTTTACACAAACTGTACTATTAAATACTCGAAACATTGTCGCGTATTATTATAACAACTTATGGATAATTATATATGCAAATTTGTTTTAGATTCGAAGATTAATAAAAACAAGTCAAATAGTCCATTTTAATTTACAAATCTTCAAAGAACTTATCTCAGGAGCCATTGAATTTCGTAAAGCTTGATTTAATACTCAAAGCTTCGAATTTCCATTAAGACACGTGTCAATTTCCGATTGTGCACCAAATAATCACGGCGCCACCCTCGTTAATAAATAAAAGGGATTTTAAGGAAACGTCCCGACGAGTCTCACAAGGGCTTAGGCGTTTGGAGAAAAATTCTTTGACAGGATCGGGGCCATAGTGGATAAATGACCTGAGTATATCACGTCCGCATGCCAGTAGGTTGCGATCCGTTTTGTCTACGTAGCTTTATAGGCGATTTACGTGATGGGCAGACATCTAGACGTATTGAGACTTTACGTTTTGACGTTGATCGGTCTTCAAAAAAACTAGGCCATGTTTTTTTTTGTTTTCTTTGTACAATATACATTTTTAAGAGTGACTGTTTGTTTTATGGTACTGTTATATTGTTTGTAGTTTGTATGTTGAAAATGAAGTCATTGTGATATTTACTTAAGAACTAGTATCTAGTTCTAAGACTGGGGACTATATTAGCGTGGGGTATATCTGTATAAAGTGTAGCTTATGTCTTATTATTATGTAAGAGCTATGTAATTGTAAAGTTTCATTAAAATCCATTTATTATTTTTTACGTGAACAAGCATCCATTCATACAAACTTTTGCGTTTATAATATACAAGCTTTCTGCCCGCGGCTTCGCCCGCGTGGATTTCGGGATTGGGTCTATAGAGGGTTAAGGGTCATAGCTTTTGCCCACGGCTACATATGCGCGGAAGTCGGTTTATGGCGCGAAGGTTTTATCTCGCTTCCCGTGGGACTATCCGTTTTTCCGAGATAAAAAATACTGCAAAACCTTCCTCAATTACTCTATCTATTGATGAAAACCGCATGAAAATCTGTGCAGTAGTTTTTGAGCGAAGCCTTTATTGCGCATCCCGTGGGATATGTCGATTTTTCCGGAATAAAAAGTTGCCTATGTTACTCTCCATCTCTTCAACTATCTACACGTAAAAAATCACGTCAATTCGTCACTCCATTTTGCACCTTCTACAATTCATCCACCAAGCAAACAAATTTTATTTCCTCGGGAATATCAATATTTCCAAGATAAAAAGTATTATTTAATCCGGACTTTTATCTTTACGTCTGCAAAATTTCAAAGCAATCGGTTCAGTAGTTACGGCGTGAAAGCGGAACAAACGAACAAACAAACTCACTTTCCAATTTATAATATTAGTAAGGGATTAGTAATTAGTAAGCGTTAGTAGGATATATTTAGCAAAAACTACTAAAATAAAATTAAAAAGGAAATTTGTAAATCAACACATTGATTTCTTTACTCCTAGTCGAACCTATTAGATAAAAAAAATGTCGCGAGCAGTCAATTTTAACTCTCGATTTACCTACGACTAGGGAAAATACAGGTGACAGTTTTGGTAACTTTTTAAAATAGAAGACTCGTCAGTCTAACAAAATCCCTTCGACTTAATAATTTATTGAGAAAAAAGTGATGAGGGCGCCGTTTTCGGTGAGGGACCAGAGTATACAATATTTACGAGTTCAAACGCGATGCTTAGCTAATTTCCTTCTACCTTTTATAGGCTGTGGTTTTAGGTGGAATGTAGCAGCCTCAAATATCTGACGTATCTGAGTCATTCTATATTTCCAATGCTACAAATATTATAAGCCCGAAACTTTGAAACAACAAATATCCATTTTTAGGAATCAGAAGAGAAATTCCTTAAAAAAAAAATAATTTGGCATCAACATAATTTTACAGAGGAACAAAATCAGCCTAACGCCTACTTTACGAATTACGCAACGTTACGCAACGCAACACGTAATAACGTTACGACCGGTCTACCCGCTCCGAATGCCCGACGATAAGTGAGTCGCTAGCCAACCGCAGCGGCTTTTATAGGCAACGGCCGGCAACCTTACGCAACGTGTGGGGTAACCGCTTATACGGCCTCTCCTGACATAGTGTCGTCCTCGACACGAGCCTCGGGGTTGTCACCACTTTGTATGCTGCCATCTGCTTCAACTCCACCATCCTCGTCTGTCAGTCATTCATTCATTCTTATACCTGTATCATCATATTCAAGCTACGTCCACTCGTACGTTCAATACATACAAAACTGTATGTCTGCCGGACATAAAGTCCAATACATACAAAACTGTATGTCTGCCGGACATAAAGTCCAATACATACAAAACTGTATGTCTGCCGGACACAAAGTCCAATACATACAAAACTGTATGTCTGCCGGACACAAAGTCCAATACATACAAAACTGTATGTCTGCCGGACACAAAGTCCAATACATACAAAACTGTATGTCTGCCGGACATAAAGTCCAATACATACAAAACTGTATGTCTGCCGGACACAACGTCCAATACATACAAAACTGTATGTCTGCCGGACACAAAGTCCAATACATACAAAACTGTATGTCTGCCGGACACAAAGTCCAATACATACAAAACTGTATGTCTGCCGGACATAAAGTCCAATACATACAAAACTGTATGTCTGCCGGACACAAAGTCCAATACATACAAAACTGTATGTCTGCCGGACACAAAGTCCAATACATACAAAACTGTATGTCTGCCGGACATAAAGTCCAATACATACAAAACTGTATGTCTGCCGGACACAAAGTCCAATACATACAAAACTGTATGTCTGCCGGACACAAAGTCCAATACATACAAAACTGTATGTCTGCCGGACACAAAGTCCAATACATACAAAACTGTATGTCTGCCGGACACAAAGTCCAATACATACAAAACTGTATGTCTGCCGGACATAAAGTCCAATACATACAAAACTGTATGTCTGCCGGACACAAAGTCCAATACATACAAAACTGTATGTCTTCACACCGAACGCCAAGGCCGCACCGCGACCCGATGACGTCCCTGACGCACCACACCCGTCCGCACCTGCATCCGCCCAACACTCTGAGGCTCAGCTGAGTCAATCAAAGGTCCAACCCTCTCCCGACTCGGCCCAACCTGACCCCCACTCATATTGCCAAGATCGACGCAAGACGGTCCATGATCGAATTCAATGTGGAATGAATAGCCAAACCCGGGCACGTGACCTGCCTGAAGACCGCGATCCGCTCAAGCGACGATGATGGCGATCACGATTAGGCGCTCCCTCTGACGGTGCGAAACCTCCACCACGCGTCCCACCATATGACCGACGTCGCGATCGGCGGTTCCTAGTGGACACTTCGTGACGGCTACGTGAACGGTGCCGCGACTTATCACGGGAACGACTTCGCGACCTACGGTCACTCCGACTGGATCCGCCAGCCATTATCACAAACACGAACACTAAAGTACGCAGAAGACTTTGTTCCTCGTAATTGTGGGCTAAGAGTTGCTTATCCCACTTCTGATTTTAGGAATCAGAAGAGAAATTCCTTAAAAAAAAAATAATTTGGCATCAACATAATTTTACAGAGGAACAAAATCAGCCTAACGCCTACTTTACGAATTACGCAACGTTACGCAACGCAACACGTAATAACGTTACGACCGGTCTACCCGCTCCGAATGCCCGACGATAAGTGAGTCGCTAGCCAACCGCAGCGGCTTTTATAGGCAACGGCCGGCAACCTTACGCAACGTGTGGGGTAACCGCTTATACCATAATATTTGTTACCCTTTCAAATAAAACCTACTTAATGGATTTAAACGAAACTTTACAGTAATATAGCTTACACATGAAAATAAGACAGGCTACAGTTTATAAAGATACTAGTTGATTTCCGTGACTTCGTCTGCACAGGGTGAGGTGGATTTGAATGCGTTTTTTTTGTTATTTACTTGCCTTGGATAAGGTTAAACCAAATTAGCAAACAAATTAATTCACTGATACACTATTTAATTTAATTGATTACATCACTGAACTCGGGTTTTAGAGACTTATTTTCTCAAAAAGAATTAACAATTCACTAGTATGAGAAAAAAAGGAATTCATATTATCGTAAAAACATATTTAAAATGTGTTCTCTACGTCATTCACAACACTAAATGTATTAATCAGTTGGAAGTCTATCAACTGTGAATTAAAGGTTTTATTATAACAAAAAAGTGTTTAAATCGATCGACAGTTTAAATCGATCTTCCTGATTCAAATAATCGGAAAATTTACTATTTTCAATTGCTTTTCACACTATTCTGAATAAAAATGCAAGTCTATGATGAATTTTATGCAGGAAATACGTCGCAACCGCGACTTATTGGATTGGTTATTTTTGAAGGTCGTCATATTCATTATTAATTATGTATTCGTTCAATCGTGTTCATGCCTAATTCAGGTACATAATTTATGACTTTTATTTATTGTACCGTCTTTAATATTTCGCTAATTAACTTTGCTCTCTAATATTTCGCTTACTCTAAACTCTGAACTCGAAATTCTACTAACTAACAGTGACTAGTCTGGATGCTGTCCGGGATTATGATATTTTTTCTGTAACCGCAACAAGACATATGCTACAAGTTCTTGTGAACTTTTATCTACCCAGCGCATTTTATAAACTTTATTTATTTATCTGCTTGCATGTTCCTTACAAAGTAAGACCTAATGCGACCGTGTATCAAAACTATTAAAAAAACAGAGTTATATTCTAATCTTAACAACTATATTACTCAACTTTAACTAATACTCTACATAATATGATAAATAAATGTTATATATATATATATATAACTACGAATGCGATGCGATGCGGCGTAGTTGAAGATGTAGTGACAAAGATAGAGAAAGGGATGCTTAGATGGTTCGGCCATGTTGAAAGAATGAATGAAGGAAGATTAACGAAAGAGGTACCACAAGGTAAGAATGATAGGACGAATCGGTGCAGGTCGACCTAGGCGGACGTATCTCGATCAAATCGAAGATATCCTAAAGAAAGGCCGGGTCAAGAGTACTCGCAACCGACGAGCATGAATGAAGACGCTCATGAAAGTGGAGGAAGCAAGAGAAGTGTGCCAGGATAGTAGCAAGTGGAGAGAGGTGGTCTCTGCCTACCCCATTGGGAACAAAGCGTGACATATATGTTTGTATGTATGTATGTATATAAATACATATGTATGCACATCAATATATCATAATTATTAAATAATTTTATTCTAATCTTATTAGTTATGGCATAAAAGAAAACATTGGTATTTTGGTGAGTTCATCCAGTAAACAGCAGAAAACATCAGTTTATGATTTTATTTAGCACGTGCAGATTTCGGGTCAAAGGCGCTTGTTATTTATGCCGCTGTCACGGCTGATCAAGGCTGCTCTCATCATAGCTTCTATATCCGAAAGCTGATGAGCTGCAGCGTGTTAGCCCGACGTCATGATTGCTGATTGTAAGGCTGTTGACTTTCGTTGCCGAGTCATAGTTTCCGACTCTATTTCTACCACACTATCGACCACAAAGCGTGCCACATCGAATAAATTACTCCCTACGTCCTTCTACATATTGGTAAAACCTACTATATATATTGTTAGAATAAGCGACAATAATTTTTAAGCAACATATATACAGCTGCCAAATTGGTAAACAAAAAATATAGGGTCCGTAAATATAGTTTATATTTATTTTCTTTAAAATTAATTTACTTACTATTTATATTACAAAAAAGTATTTTTAAATTATATTTTTATTAATTATAATTTTAAGGAATCTAAGTTTTATTATTTGATCAAGTTCTGGTTGAAGTTTATCTCAATGATATATAGATTCATTATAATTTGTGTTAATAGACGTTTTTTTTAGTTTTAACTTAATATATTGTTAAATTACTTCCTCAAAGCATTATACGTCGAGAACAGAAGCCAATTAAATACTTTTGAAAAATAATGAATGCGCCATTTTCTTCATTAAAAATGTTGCACAAAGCTTTTAAATTATGAACTTTGAGCCTCCACTACACTTTAACATGAAAAATTTAAAAGCTACGACTGGAACTTTTTGCTTCATTACCAAATAGAAATTCCTGGGGCACGTTGGAACAGGTAATCGAGGTGAGGGGTGCCGTGCCCAAGATAATAAAAAGACTCATTTTCCACATTTTGATATATTATGAGGAAAATAGCTTAACTAGGTGATGTAACCAAAACCAATTTCATAGTAGATATAGGCATAAGTTTTATATAAGGGTAGTGTAAACAAATAATAAAAGCGATACCCTTATGAATTAGTCATGTCTGTTTGTCGGTATGTCACAGACATATTTTTCGGAAACTATAAGAAGTATATTGTAGAAACATGGTAAGTTGGTAAGTAGACGTACGAGTATTCTGTAAATCCGCACTAAAATTTTCACATAAAGGTAGAAAAAGAAACAATAAATTCATTTTTTCCCATCAAACTCATGCATGTGGGATATCTATGGATAGGTTTTACAAAATGATATTGAGGTTTCTAATGTATTTTTTTTTTTGAACTAAATGTGTGTCTCCTCTCCCTAACCCCTGTAACTTCTAAAATAAGAGAATGATGATGTATAATTAGAACGAGATTTAGTAAGTATTGTTTTATACCTCATAAGTCGTAAATGTTGCCTTGGGAACCCTTGAGGCACTTGCACTTGATCGGTTTTTTATGACATCATAATTTTAATTTGTTTAGTTAATCTTATTGTAGTGTAAAAACGCAATAGTTTACTAGCTTTGAGTGATCTAAGAAAATCGATATCCAATACCGACCATGATAATTTGTTCAAGCCTACTTTTATGCACTTAGGGGAGGCAATGTCACCCCAATTTGTCCGTCAAATGCATTTTCGTCAGATAATTGAGTTCGTTTCTCCTCGAAAGTACTTTTCTGAGTTTTGTACGTGTATATTAGTTAGTAAGGGCATTTATCCGCTTACCTCCCTACTGAGGGAAGTTAAGTTTTTTTTTGTATAGCTATACGATAATTGAGGGGTGAAATGTACATAAGTGGAAGAGACTGTGTTGCCGGATGAGAAAAATAGAATTAATGAAATTAATGAGTTTTAACTAATGTTGAAACGGCAAGAATTGTTTATTTCAGCTACTTTCATAGTGTTATGTCCTATGGACTGCTGCTATGGGGATCAGCGGCTAACATTGAAAGTATTTTCCTTTTACAAAAAAGAGCGATTCGTGCTATTTACTGTTTACGGACTAGAGAATCCCTAAAAGAATTGTTCAAAGAAATTAATATTTTAACTTTAGCTAGTCAATATATATATGATAATTTAGTTTTTGTATATAGAAACTATAATAAATTCAATAAAAACAGTGATCTACATAATGTGAATACTAGAAACAAAAATAAACTTGCCGTTCCAATGTTCAGACTCCATAAAACTAGCTGTTCGTTCTTGGGGAAATGTATATCTATGTTTAACAAACTTCCGCAAGGTGTCATTGATTTGCCTTTATATAAATTTAAAAACCATATCAAAAAGACACTCATGAGTAAAGGTTATTATAAAGTAAGTGACTATCTTAATGATCACACTGTTTGGGAATAGGGACACTATTCATAGAGCCATGTTTGGTAACAACATTATTTATAATATTGTATTATTTTATATGTGTATGTAAACATACATACGACTGTAATCGTGTTAGGTGTGATTGTATTTTGTACTATATTGTATTTTTGTATTGTATTATTGTGATTGTTAACATTGAAAAGAGGAGATAAAAAATAGACCTTCAGAGTTTCTTGCCTGTTCTTCTCGAGAAGGCTCTCCCAATTTCCGAACAGGTGTCGAGTCAATATATTTTTTATTTTTTTTCCTTATTCGTACGTACGGACAAGGTTTTTGTTTTTTTTTTTTTTATTTAAGCTTTTTTTTTTGTTTTGTTTGTTGACGTCAATAAGTGCCTGTAAAGGTCTATGTTGAATAAATATTATTTTGATTTTGATTTTGATTTTTGATTTTGTTTATTAGTATATACTCGCTTTTTTTGTTTAAACAAAAAAGCTCCATAAATAATCATTCAAAGTAAAATTTGAAAATGTTGTGCATAGAACAATTATTGCAGAGAGGGATAGAAATGAGTTACACAAGATTCTGACGAAGAAATAAGATATATTTAGGGAATTGGTTAATTCAGTTTAAATAATTAAATAAATAAACAAATATATATTCGAGTTTCTTTCCCATGGGGGTAGGTAGGTAACAGTGTTTAATTTGCTACGATTCAAACATATTTTCCAATCTTTCTCGACTTTAATTAATTCTTTCATGCACGCTCGTCAGTTAGGGGTAGTCTTGACTTGACATTTCTTCAGTATGTTCGTCTGGGTCATCCCTTTTTCCCTTTTTACTCTAAAATTTATTATTTATTATTATCTATTCTTCTATATAAAGAAGAAAGTTGTTTGTTTGTTTGCATTGAATAGGCTCCGAATGTACATGAGTGATTTGAAAAATTATTTCACTGCTGGAAAACTCACTATCTCCGGTAAACATAGGCTATATAAAATTTTCAAAAGTTAGGGATCAAATAGATAGTATGAATGGGATAGTGTGTATGTGTAAAAAGGAGATAATTTTTTTTTAGGCCCACTAGAAAACGGCAACGTTTATTGATATTACTGAATTCTAAAATATCAATTTATTATTAAAAGCAATTGCACGATATTATGAGTAAAAATGAAACGGGAATGATAAAATCAATTAATTAAACTTAGTAATGACTTTTGACATTTGAGGTAAAGGAACTAACGTTTTTTAAATCAAAATGAAAGATGATTTAATATTATACAAATAATATATAAATATAATAATAGATAAAGGATAGTATATTATTTCTTTTTTATTTTATTTAAAGTATTGAACTCTCAATAATTATTTTAATACTATTTTAGATTATTTTAACTATTAGTTCGTCAGTCAAGTATCGTCGTGAAGTACCTACACTGATATCAAATTGACGTCGGTTTGTTTTCAACCGAATTCTGTGTTTACGTTTCCAACGGCTTGACTTCGTTTTCTTTCCCGTACCCCGTATTTAGAATGCAAAAAAATAATACGATTTAGAGGTTTGTTTTTTTTTTAACGTAAATGCATGAGGTCGCGTCGACGCTCCGCGAGCACTGCAGCACTGGTGAAACGCCCGAAATACGCTACTTAGCGTAGTTTGGTAGTGGCCAAAGAGGATTGTATTTTTCAAGAATAAAAAAAGTGTTAAATAGCATTTACGTAAAAAGCAATTTGAATACAAATCAAAACAAAGCTACTAACTACTAAGAATTTTTAGGTTATTTAATGTTCATGTTTTAATTGATTTCTCAATATTCCCGTTAGATAAAAACAAGCTAATGTTCCTTATAATATCTAGGGTTAGTAAGAAATTATTAAAATTATAAAATTATTTAACGTATGTCTCGTTAATAAACGTTACATTTTATAGTGGGCCTATTCTCCATACAAGAAAAAATTATCTCCTTTATAACTTTTGAAATGTTTGCTTAATGTCCTTGCAAAGCTTTATGCTATTAGCTTTGTTTTATGTACAATGTGTTTTATATAACAGTCATGTAATAATAATTAACTGTTAATATATTCCCAAGCCTTGACAATGATTCGAAATACAATAATATATAATGCTTATTTTTTTTAGGAAACAAGTTATTAACTTATAATTATGTAGGATTGACAGAAATATGGCATTTTGTTGGGTAAAGAAGATACAAGCTGACATAATGGATTGGATCTTGATTTTATACTAAGTACTTAAACACCAAGTAAATGACATTTGTACAATGCTCTTATCCGTGATAATTCCCAGAAAAACTGAATCAAGTCTTAGCATTTTCGCGGACAGGCTTAATGCTAAAAAGCTACAATATGAAAAAACGCTAAGCACCTTGCTGGATTTGGAATAAAATTGTCTTGTGAACCCGTGATGAGCAGATATTATTTAGCTGACGTACAAGTGACGTCATGATTAAGATTTATGGCTTTTAATTTCTTTTCGTAGCCTGAGTTCCCGGATTAAGAGAGCCGGTGCTGTGTTGAATAAATAATGGTCTAAATGAGTTTTTGTTGGCCGGCCCTACTTGAATTTTTTCGGAGAAAGGACTTATCAAAAGATCCTTGACATCTTCACAGAACCACCAGGTTTTGCAACGCGCGATTTCTCACTCTAATACGGTATAGATAGAGAGTATTTTCCTGCGGGCTTATGTACAGGAAATGTGCTAAAGTACACTTAATTTTTATGATAGCGTCACGTTTAAAAGCTATAAGGTGTTGAGAAAAACAAATATATTAATCGTTACATTATCTTCGTGCATATATTACATTACATTTGAAAATTTGTTTGTGGAGATCACAATAGTTTATATCCAGAACTTATCTGGTTTATTTTTTTTTATGTTGTGTTAATTTTACGTAATTTTGTCTTCTTGCAATAGCAACATATATAACGGGAATCTATCAGATTATTATGTTAGGGGTAAAGTATGTAATTGCCGTTTTATGTGGAGATTTAAAAGGATTTTCGCTTATTTCATTTATTTAATCATTATATAAAATTTATTTATTTAATAGAGTAAACTTTATGAAATATTACATACATATTAATCTACGTCAAACTAAGTACTGATTAAGTATTGAAGACAAGAAAATTTGTTATTACAAAGTTGTACTTTACGAAAACACTGTACTTTATCAAATATTATTTTACTAGCTGTGCGTATTTTGAGCATCATATTTATTTTTGTACACAACCACCTTGGCAATTTCTGTTATTCTCTTAGACTGAACTAGAACTTAGTTTTAAGTTTTTAAAAGAACATAATTATATTTTTTGTTTTATTTTCTTGTGGCAGAAGAACATATTGGTTTTCTCCGCAACCCGATGTTGACAACGCAACGACAACTACAACGACAAATTTGATTACCATAAAAACGTTTCTAGTGAGTTAACCTTAAAAATAGACATAATACTGTCATTAATCATTTCAAGAATAATAATTCTTTCATACATATTTTTTTGGTATCTTGAACCGTTATCGCAGCGCACGCAACAGAAGCCCTCAAAAATGTCCTCCATTATTTCTCCTATTAGTCGCAGTGTGATGTTATGTAGCCTAATATTCCTCGATAAATGGTCTATTTAATAAAAAAAGAATTTTTCAATTCGCACCAGGAGTTCCTGAGATTAGCGCGTTCAAACAAACAAACAAACCCTTCAGCCTTATAATATTAGTATAGATTTTATAATGACCTAATTCTGAGATTCATTTATAATCAAAAGTTTCAAAAAAAATATTAAAAGATGTGTTATAGGTTTAATTATTTTTTTTTGCTGTAATTCTCTATACGGTCTTACGATATCCATGCGAAGATAAATGCGCACATAAAATTACGTTTACTATTATTTAATGTGTTGATAATTTTAGCGTTAAGTTACTTCTGTAATATGTACGGTCGGCAACACATCAAGATATATATCAACATAATAAAAACCGCCACAATTACGAGCGATATAAGATGTGTCTGAAGATCAACATGTAATGTTTGATGCGTCGCTGTGTATACCTACTTTATGATAGACCTATTTGAATAATTCATGTGAGTTTTATCGTAAGTATACTGACACATAAAAATCTAGTCAAATGCGAGAATGATTTTGTGTAAAGGTTCTGTAGACATTTTTAGGTAATAATAAATTTAGGTTATAAAAGCAAAAAAATAACATTTGTGATATAAATGCAAATATTTTTTGCAGTTTATGAACGTTTTTATTTCTGTTACAACAAAATGTATTATGCAAAATTTGACAATTGTGATTCAAAGAGATTTACCTTTGATACCCTTTCAAGAGTCAAAATCACAAACAAATATTAAAGTTAGCGCAAAAGTTTTTATTGCTTCGACTTAAGTTTTTCAGACCTTAATATTTTATATTAACTTCAATTTGAATCCTCCACGCGTCCCTTAGAAAAGGGGTGAGGCTCCTCTTTTTGTTTTAAACTTGTACGGAACCCTGAAATATCACATAGCAAATGTTACGATGTGTGATGAAGATAACAATGTAACACCATAAACCATGCTTACTTTATTGTTGGAAAGTGAAAAGCTTTCTGCCTTAATTACTGTAACCCAATAATTTTTAATGGTACTGCATTGAGTTACTAGTTCTTAGAGTCAGGTTTAGGCCAGTATACTAATAGTTTGATGGGGTCTTTGGTTATGGTGATCGCTTCCCATCACACGAACCATAAAGCTAGTTAGTTAGCTTGTTTAAAAAATAGCTAAGTGTGAGTCGAACTCACGCACGAAGGGTTCTCTACCATTATCTAAATTATTTTGTATACATTTGCATGCCTAGCCACGGGCTGAATGCGTTAGATCATATATATATTTTAAGAACTTTGTATATTTTTGTGTTCAGAAAAAAATATTGATTAATTGATTAAAAAAAGAACGTCGAAAGCGCCGATCCTACCATGTGCCAATATACTTTCGTTTATCGAATTTCATATGTTTTGACGTGTCATAGTCGTCTGGTTGGTATACCGGTTTCAAGATGTCGCTATCTCTGTGGTCCCGGGTTCGAGTCCCGGTGGGGGCAGATGTTTGCGTGATGAATTCGAGCATTTGTACTTTAATCATGATTGTTATAATATATGTCTATCATATCTATTTATAAATGTATAATATATGTATGTACTTTGGGCTAGGCCAATTAGATAATAAGAAAAAATATTGTATGTCGTGGACCCCACTTACATATTTGTTTTATATTAATTTAACAACATGTTGTTAAAGTAAATATTGATTTATTATGCTGTTGCTATTATCAATGTCATATAAAGATGAAGCAAAAAATCGTTTGTTGTATGTTGTTATAATAAATTTAAATTTTATACTGTTTTTGTATTTTTTGTTATGGCGACAACAGAAAACATCATCTGTCAAAATTTAAAGTTATTTTCTTTGTTATCTTATTAAATTTATCTTTGTTATCTATTAAAGTTATCTTCTTTGACACTCCACATTTTCTTTATCACACTATTTCACTGTTTACCATTCGTCCTCCCTCTAGTTATTACTATTTAAGCTCTCATTTCCACTGGGAATGTAGTAACATATAAATATATGTTTATTTGATAATCTACTACGGTGTTTCGACTAAAGTGAAGGATTAAATTTTCGGGTAAGTATTCTATACTTACTCAAAAAGGTTTAAGTTTGGGTTATCACCAAATACATTTTGACGAAATGGTCTACAGACGCTTGTGTATAGATTAATGGAATCGTACCATAACTTGAGAACTTTCGACGAAAATTATACAATGCTCACTCGTCCTAACCAAAGCAGCGTTTGTAATACTAATAAATGACAGTAATTTGGTCGAAAAAAAACTGATGCTACGTCAAGGGTAAGGTCTTTAATTACAGGGCTAATTTAACAAGGACGCTGTCAAATATCGGGACGTTTATTTTTGGAGCTCTAATTAAAGCTGGGATCTACTAAGTCACAGTTGCTTCAAGATTTCGAACAATGCCTCATTAGCATCCAAGCCAGTCTTTGCATTTTGACCTTGAGACAACTCTAATACAGTACTGCGTATGCAGTATAGAGCTTCATGTGCTAGTGGAACCTTACACCCAATTGTGACCTTATTTATTTGTTTGCAAATTTCATACAATGAAAGAGATTTGCTTAGTTCATTTCGTAAATCGCCGCGAACAGAGTATAGTAGACTAATGTGTACCTATAATATATCTGTAGTTTTAATATGTTTTCCCAAGACTCAATTCCGAAGCCGAATTAGTCAGAAGAAAGTCTGTAGTTTTTTGAGAATGTGAAAATATCAAAATAAAAATCAATCCTTATTAAGATAATTCTATTATTATAAAAATGGAACTATTATTAGATATAATACATTAACAGCTAACTAAAGAACATTATACTTAGAAGACGACAGTTATATTTTATAATAAATTATTATTATTTAAATCATTTAGGAGACTTTAAGAAGAGCCCGATTCTCATTACCAGTAAATTCGTAATGTCCATATATGTTTTAATTATACATAGTTGGTACAGTCCAAGCATACTTTTATTAAATTCGATTAAATAGCATCTATGCGTTGGATATCATTGACATATATTCTACCGATAGACAAGAACACTAAAGGAAAAAGTGTGTTCAAATATATTGCTACTAGCTTTTGCCCGCGACTTCGTTCGCGTGGACTTCAGGTTCGTCCCGTCTAGTCTAGTAATAAGTAAGAAATACGGTAACTAAGCACTGCAGAGCCCTAATCATAGGCCTATAGGTAGTTACTGCAGTATGCTCCTATAAACTACGTAGGATTCAGTCAGCGTTTGCAATGTAAGCGCAAAAAATACGTTTTTTTACGACCTCACATTAGAAACCTCAAAAATTGTAGCCTATGTGTTATTCTGATGTATAAGCTATATTGTGGTAAAGTTTCATTCAAATCCATTCAGTAGTTTTTACGTGAAAGAGTAACAAACATCCATACATCCATACTTACAAACTTTCGCCTTTATAATAGTAGTAGGATTATAAACTTATTTGTGAAACCCTCAGTCAGCGAGTCTGACTCGTATTTGGCGGAAATATATATTAGCAGAAAAAGTTAATAGTCATTATAATAATTAGGTACTATCTAGATATGTTATCACGGCAATAATACGAATACAATTATAAAGTAGAGTCTTCACAATGCTAGTTCATTTTCACAGATGTCATTCATAGTTTATCTGTCAAAATGTCATAGTATTGACAAATAAACTATGCGATGAGAACTATTAAAACGGGTTTCTGATGGCCAAATACTGAAACGCCTCTTAAATATTTAACAGCTTCTCAAATAATTAAGCAGCTCCTAAACTCGCATTTCGTATACTCAAAAGCAATAGATATGCAGCTGTTAATTTTTGAGTGCATCTCAAATTAAGTCGAACTTAAGACCCACTCAAATGAATATTCGAATACTGAAATGCAACTGAACGCCTGTCACTCAAATCAGTTCTCAAATCGTCTTGAGAAGTCGTCAAATGTGAGAATGGTCGCGAGCTATCTTAAAGCTATATAACGTTTGCCTCCGAAATCCTCGAAAAGTGATATATAATGTCTGTGTCATCGTTATCATCTCTTTCGGATAGTGAAGAAATACCTAAACCTCTTTGTTTTCAATTATATGTTGATATCTGAAATTACATAAAATAGTACCTATACATAAAATCAATCACTCATCACTCATCAGTTCAATCAGTTCAAGTGTTAAAACACTAGATGATGAAGATTATACAAATATAATAATCTCAAGCCACCTGATGGTAAGCGATAACCGTTGCCCATGGACACCCGCAACACCAGAGGAGTTACAGATGCGTTGCCGGTCTTTTAAAAGGGAATAAGGGGGGAAGGGGGGGTTGGGCCTCCGGTACCCTCACTCATTCGGCGGAACACAGCGCAAGCGCTATTTTACGCTGGTTTTCTGTGAGGCCGTGGTATCACTCCGGTCGAGCCGGCCCAATTCTTGCCGAAGCATGGCGTCTACCGGTACATTAATGTGTTCGTCAATACATCTAAACATATAAATAAAATTGGCGTGTCATCTGTCTGTCTGTCTGTTTGTTCCGGCTAATTTCTGGAATAGCTGAACCAATTTTGACGGGAGTTTTATTGGTAGGTAGCTGATGTAATAAGGAGTAGCGTAGGCTTCATGAAATAAGGAGGATATTCAAAAACTAGTGCCACGTTATGACATGTGCCTCAATATTCACGGAAATTATGTAGAAAAGTAGCTTAAGGGTCAGGCTTTCATGTAATTTTTTTTTTACTATCTGCAATCAGCCCTTACGGCCTTAATCAGATTGATGTGACTTTTATTTAGTCAGATTTGAGAGTGCACATCCAGTGATGTGCCGTCTCCTATTTACGTCTCTTCACTCATATTGAAGCTAATCGCGTTCTTTTTAGCCTATAAAGGCAGTCATTTGTATCCATAAGTTTCATAGCCAAAGGATTGCTGAGATGTTCCAGTCTCCGCTTATAAGATTCAGTGGACCGCTCTATTTCATCCTTGACCGTCGGGATGTCTAGATAATCATGCACCTCCGTGTTCCTAATAAACCATGGGGCGTTGCTGATGATCTTCAGTACTTTGTTAAATAAAATTATTGCGATATCTTTACACGTCTTTATTTAATTCCAAAACGGTACTTACTTAAAAAAACATGCAAAGTAACGTATATTCAGAATACTATTGTTAGCTGTTTCGAAGAAGATTGGTATATAATACATCCGAGCCCTTCTCACTCGCTAACACCATCTTATCTTCAAGTAAGTTTGTGGTCACAATAACTTTGTTAATTAATAGTATTGTTGTGTTTCGAAAATACATAGCTAAGATAGTCAGTTCTGGAGTTCAGATATGTTTTCTACCATCTTTCAGTGATTAAAAGCTTCGTACTCTTAGGGCGTATGTAAATAATAATAATAAAAAGTCAAAGCACGAAATCCGTAGACATTCTTCGAATTGTCAATAGACAATTTCGAACAATGTCGCCATTGTCTCGAAATGAGGAAAACACGTAATAGAAACCTTTAACACATTTCCTCTTCACGGAAACAAAACGTGAAAAATAAGGATTCAATTAATTAAATTAATGTCGCAGTAGAATCCCGTAAATAAAATAATTTATCCCGGAACATCCACACGTCCAGCCCTACCGTTGGACTTTTAACGGGATATATTGTAATTTTAATCATTAATTTCGCGAAGAACGAATTCGCATTTGAATTTGGAACGTAAAAGGATTGTACCATAAATTTTGGAGGAGCATTACATCGGGAGCCACGCCTTTCAAACCGAATGCGAGGGAACAAAATCAAACTCTTTCAAATGCCGAACTGGCCGAAACAAAAGGGCTAATTTGTCCAGATTGGGACAAAAAAGGGAAACTGACGAGGGAACTTATTATTCCACGGAAACAACAGGGATCCCACCATTCTTCATTGTGGAAAAAGTGACAAATGCTTCGAGAAGCACGCTCGCAAATGGCGTGAAATTAGGCGCCAGTTTTTTTATGTTATTCTTCTAAAAACTCCGGCGGGGGTTTCACAATTCTTAATTAGCCAGGAGTTCGTTCAAATTGGGGACGTTCATTAAGCTTATTTGCAACGTTTCTCTCAGTTATAATTTGTGTTGTTATGGTGCTAAGGCCTTAAGGAATGGAGGCCACCTGATGATCTGCGCGGCCAAACTTCTATGAAATTTGTTTGAGCCAACTTCACATTGGGTTAGCCAAACGGTGGCTTAATTCAATCCATTTTGTGCTTTACGCCTTGAGAGTCACAGATAATACTTGCTTGCTGTTTACACACTGTCTTTTGACGTGAAACGTCTTTAAAATCGCGCCGAAACATACGGGTGCCAGAGGGTCTAGACAAGATGCCTTTCTATTCTCGTAATCGCATCGCTAAAATAAAAAATGTATGGTATTGACATAACCGAACGCTTGACTTTTCGAGTGGTTATGTCAATACCATACATTTTCTTATGTTAGCGATGCGATTACGATTATCGAAAGGTATCTTGTCTAGGCCCTCTGGTTTAAAAAGTGGACCGTAACGAAAAGGTCTATATCATCGTACCTTAATAATTAAAAAACTATTAGTCTTAGAAACAAAAATGTTGTGCGAATATTTCACTTATATAGTCAGCTCGCTGTTGTGACATTGAGTTTTTTTTATTAAAATACTTAAAACACTGTCAATCTTGTTTTTATTTTAATCTTTTACTTTAAAAGCGATTCCCTAACATAGACGTTTCACGTTAAAACCAACGGCCGTGTGCCCCGGCACAGCCCCACCCGATTTTTGTTTAGTTAACAAATAATTTTCTATTGATGATATAGCTGAGTAGTAGAGAGTAGTCGAATATGGCTGTTACCTAATGTTTTAAATGATAATGCAAACTAAAGGGCAATGAAAGGTTTTAATAATAACATTCACAATAATACAATATTGGCCAAGTAACTTAGCAACGTAACAACAAAGACAATTTGATTTTACATTTTTTTTTTTTATACTACAACGGTAGCAAAAAGGCTTACGGCCTGCCTGATGGTAAGCAGTCACCGTCGCCTATGGACGCTTGCAACACTAGGGGCATCACAAACGCTTTGCAGACCTTTTTAAAAACCTATTTACTCCCTTTTTGAAGAACCCCATACTGTAATCCCCCGGGAAAGCCTCAGCAGGGAGCTCGTTCCACAATCGGAGCATGCGCGGAAGGAAATTACGTTGAAACCGCACTGTGCGTGACCATTTAGGCTCCAGCATGTGAGGATGAACACCCTGCCGATGGCGAGCGGTGCGATGGTAGAATGTGGCCGTGGGCATCATGTCGAACAATTCTTTGGAACACAACCCGTTGTATAAGCGATAGAAAACACACAAAGAGGCACAGTCTCTTCTCAGACTTAAGGGCTCAATACCGCATGTGAGTATGGGATCGTCAACGATACGCTCAGCGCGTCTTTGGACCGAATCAAAAGGATCAAGTTGGTTATCGAGGTGCTCCCGCCCACAGGTGACAGCAGTACTCCATATGGGGCCTGACTTGCGATTTGTATAATAGCAGTCGTTGCCTCGGAAGGAAGTACCGCTTAGCTCTGTTAAGCACACCTAGTTTTAGAAGCCAACTTGACCTTGTCATCTAAGTGACTTCGGAATTGAACGTCACTGGAGATGTTGACACCGAGGATCCCAATACTCTTCGAGATGTTCAAGGTTGTGTTCTGGAATTGTGGGGCTACAGTGAATGGGGCTTTTTTAGCGGTGAACGCACAAACTTGTGTCTTAGAGGCGTTAAATCGGACTAAATTGTCCCGCCCCCAATCGGAGACTCTGGTTAGTGTACTCTCGATTTCAGACACAAGTTGTTCACGACTTTCCTCCACAATGGAACGAGGGTTATTTGCACGGCCCGTGTAAACAGCATCTCCAGTGCTGTCGTCCGCATAGCAATGGATGCCGCCAAGCGACAGCATATCATTGATATGCAGCAGAAACAGTGTTGGAGATAGCACAGAGCCTTGTGGGTATAAATTGTGGGCCATAAATTATATATATATATAAGGGTGGGCCATAAATTATAAACTATCAAAGAGTATTAAAAATAGGTACAATAAAAAAAAGGTTTATAGTAGCGGCTCGGCAACAGATTATATGGTTGTATTGGATCTGCTATTGCGCCGTGGGTCTTAAACTTTGTTTCGCGTGTGTTGTGTGTTCTGTGTTCGTAACTGCAATCACGACACAGTATAAAAAAATTTGTGTGATTGCACAATCAATGGACACTGAATTATTTTTTTATAATATAGGGACCAGTCTTTAGAATTGTTTGCATGTCACATTGTTTCGGAAAATCACAAGTGACAACTCATTCAACTGTTTGTAGTGTGAGTGAAAAAATCCCAACAAAATACACTGTTGCAGACTACCAAGCATCTAAGTGATAAACGTTCTGTTGCGTGGAACAATGACGGAGACTAGCGGTAGGGATCAATCACAATAATTCCTCGGAGCACTCTCTGTTTCAAGAAAATTTAAATCCAAATTCAAAATGATTTGAAATACCTATTATTACAGTTTTCGATTCGAGTTGGTACTTTCATATTTTTTGCTTTGCTTTGCTTTTCATTTAAAAACTCAATATACGCTGGACGTACATATAAGTTACCGTACTGATAAAAGCACATTTAAACACCAAGATTCAAAGGTTATATTGTTATAACCAGTTCAAATCCTATTTGTTTGTTTTTGTATAGAAATATTTGTTTTACACTTTACTGATATCTTTTTTTTATACCCATAGATAGACTAAGGCTACGAGGGTATGGGTCTTAAATTTTCTTTTTCCATGAATCCGTCTCTACGACACTACTTATCCAAGATCTTAATTAAAATAACCTGTTGCGTTTTCCCGAACGCCCGTAATTTGGTTATATTATTTAACTATATAATAATATTGCTTACTTACCGGTCCGTAGTTCTGGCTTGGCTTGAACGTGTGTTTTGTGTGTACTAATGTGCCCTACCGTATGTGGTTATAAATATATATCATAAACTACAATACTTGTAGTGTAAAAAATAGGAGAACGCGTGGCCGACCACTTTTCCAAATGTAAATGTAATCCGTCGAAACCGTAATATGCCAATATTTATCCAATGGTATATTTAGATACACTTTAATACACGTAAAAAATGACACGCAAATGATCAATTACTAATCCGCCGAAAATAAACTCAATAAAAATGCCGTGAAAAAATCCGAAGTGACAGTCAAGTACCGAAAACCATAATTCCTAAACAATCCCCCACCCCGAGATGAGCAACCCTCATCTCGCTAGTCTACCGGTAGACGGGACAGGGTTGCCACCGCACGGCGCATCACAGAGTCGCCGATCGAGACCTCTGCGAACCGAGGTACACCGTCAGAGCCTGGATAAAGCTTCAAAATGCGTCCTCTACGCCAACGTAGAGGAGAAAGATTTGAATCCTTAATCAGGACAAGATCCCCTACCCGTGCAGGAGCCGTTTTATCTGTCCATTTCAGCCGCTGCTGCAACATGTGCAAATACTCCGAATAAAACCGTTTATTAAAATTTTGTGACATCTGTTGCAGCATTTGAAAGCGAGAAAGTCGACTCAGTGGTACATTCCCAAAGGGATACTCAGGGAGAGCTGCAAGGGGCTGGCCGATGAGGAAATGACCCGGTGTCAAAACCTCCATATCGTTGGGATCCGAAGAGAGTGGGCATAAAGGCCGTGAATTTAAAGTTGCTTCCACTCTGTAAAAGACCGTAGTAAGTTCCTCGAACGTAAGAACCGTTTCCCCAATAACACGTCTCAAATGTGTCTTAGCCACCTTCACGACAGCCTCAAAGATGCCTCCCCAATGAGGACATCCAGGAGGATCAAACTTCCACGTAATGCCCTGAGTAGCCATTGCTTGTCCCAAGTCCGTACTATGTTTCGTTAAAAAATCATGGACCTCCTTAAGATACCTGTCAGCACCCTGATAATTTGTGCCGCAGTCCGACCGTACCAAACTCGGTAACCCCCTCCGTGAAACAAAACGTCCGAACGCCGCGATAAACGCTTCCGTACTAAGCGAAGATACTATTTCTAAATGTACTGCCTTCGTTGACAGACAAACAAATACACATAAATAAACTTTGTAAGTCTTAGAGGTCCGCAAGTGAGAAGCCCTGACAATAAAAGGACCAGCGAAATCCGTACCGACACCGTGAAAAGGTCTGGTGACACTAACCCGATCGCTAGGTAGGTCACCCATCATAGGCTGCATGGTGTTAGCCTTTAACCGATAGCAAGGTATACACTTAAATATAACCGATCGGACGCACCGTCGCGCCGATAGTATCCAAAATTCCCGCTGAAGAATAGCAAGCAGTGCCGTACAACCTGCATGCGAGTTAGTAATGTGCCGATCACTTACTATCAACTGCGTCAAGGGTCCGTCCTTGGGCAGCAAAAGGGGATGCCTAGCCGAATACGGCAGCTTCGAGTTGCGCAGCCGTCCGCCAACACGAAGTAATCCCTCGCCATCAATGAATAAGTTAAGTTTCTGTACGGCACCCTTTAACCGACCCGTCGTCCGTAACGATTTAAGCTCGTCAGAAAACCGTTCCGATTGTACCCGTCGTACCCAAAACATGAGAGCAGCACGCCGTTCGCCTGCCGTCAGAAACAAAGATGTATTTCTTACAACCGGTTTGCGAGTATTCGTTATAAACCGACGCATCCATCCCGTAACGGCCAGTAATTTATTAAGAGAGCTAAACCGCAGTAAAAGAGGGTTTGTGACGATTTCTTTCTCCACAGCCATGACACGCACACAGGGCAGCGGATCCGATCCGATTAAAACCGTAGGGGGCCATGACGACTCCGGTGCCGTCAACCAAGCAGGTCCCCACCAGGTTATGACTCACCAACGAGGAGGCATAACAGCCGCGAGAGGCCACGTCGGCGGGGTTCAACTCGCCGGGTACGTGCCGCCAATTCAGATTCACTGACGAGTTTTGAATTTGCGAAACCCGATTCGCAACAAATGTTTCCAGCCTATGTACCGAGGTCTGGAGCCACGCCAAAACAATTTGGCTGTCAGTCCACGCATAAACGTTGCCTATGTTAATGTGCTTCCCGAGTGTATCACAAACATGATTCAATAACCGAGTAAGTAACGCAGCTCCCGAGAGCTCCAATTTGGGTATGGTTTGGCGGTTGCGTATAGGAGCCACCTTGCTCTTCACCGTGATTAGATGTAACGCTACTGAACCATCTGGCTGTATCGTCCGAAGATATACGACTGCCGCGAAACCCGATTCCGAGGCGTCACAGAAACCGTGAAGTGACGCATGATACTTCCCCGGTGGAAGTATTTTACGAGGTATAACAACCCTTCCGATAGTGGGTAACTGATCAATAAATGCGAGCCAGTCCGTTAAGAGTTCAGTAGGTAGGGTCTCATCCCACTTAAGCTCAGCCAACCATAACCGTTGTAGAAAACATTTAGCCCAAAATATTATAGGAGCGATCCACCCGTTAGGATCATAGATACGAGCAACCGTAGACAGGACTAGCCGCTTAGTCCATATCTTTTCCGTTATTGTTAAAACCCGAAAGGAAAAGATGTCAGGAACCGGTAAATACTGAACACCTAAAACCGATGTTGAACGAGGAGAGTCCGGATTCTCAAATAACAATGGATCTTGAACGTGATCCGCTGGTAGTCCTTCTAAGAGACGTGGACTGTTCGAAATCCATTTCCGTAGTTCATAGCCAGCCGTTGCCAATAACGCTATGAGCTCGTTACGTAAAATTAAAGCCTCCTGTTCCGAAGATCCACCCGTGATAACGTCATCGACAAAAATTTCCGACTCTAAGACGTCCGCCGCACGAGGGAATCGAACGCGTTCCCGTTGAGCGAGTTCCAACAAGCACCGCATAGCCATCCAGGGGCTAGATTTCAAACCGTACGTGTTTGTGTTCAGTTCGTAGACGCGTAATGGGTGAGACGGGTCCTCGCGCCAAAGAATCAGCTGATACCGTCTATCAGCCTCATCAATCACCGTTTGCCGGAACATCATGCGTATATCCGTCGCGAAGACCACCTGGTGTCTACGAAAGGCCGAAATAAGATCCGAAATATCTTTATGTAGTTTAGCACCCGAGTGCAGGATTTGGTTCAATGAAACACCGTTAGAGGAAGGGGCCGACCCGTCAAACACGACCCGTATCTTACCGCTATCCGATTTAAAAACCGCGTGATGTGGTATGAAATAGTGTTCTTCCGATGAGTAGTCCCTCCGTGCCAGGGACATGTGACCTAATTGTACATATTCCCGCATGAACTCAATGTATTTGTCGCGAAACTCTGTATCTCGCTTCATGCGACGTTCCATAGAAAGCAGGCGTTTCTCAGCAGTGAGGTAGGACTGCCCCAGCGGTTTGCGAATGCTCACAAAGGGCAACCGAGTAACGAAACGACCGTTCGGTAACCGATAAACATTTTCGATAAAATGGCGCTCGCATTCTTCGTCGAGCGGGTCCTTCCGTGAAACCGTGGGTACCTCTTCTGTCTCCCAAAAACGCTGTACTAAATCCGAAAGAGAAACGCCCGTAAAAACCGTATCAGAAACCGTATCATATGCTGGGCCCATAATCATATATCCGTAGTGCGATGGTATAGCAACCAAGCCATTATTATTTAAATTTATAGTGCGTCCGGTGCACAATAATTGACCAAGCACATCAGTACCAAGCAACAAATCAATTTTTCCAATATTTAAAAATTTTCTGTCAGCCAAAGACAGGTGAGAAGCCGAGTTCAAAATTTCCGAAGGTAATTCCACCTGTGGATGTTCTCCTAAAATATCATGCAACACTAGTGCTGTAACTGTAATAACAGGTTGAGAGACCGATTCTCCAACAATGTTAAAGGTACATTGACCATAAACATGTGACACGAGCACATCACCTATGCCACGAACCGAAATATTATTATTAAATATGTATAGGCCTAACCGTCTCGCCAAATTAACTGTTATCATGCAACCTTGCGAACCCGTGTCCGCTAGAGCCCGTGCTCTAACATAAAAACCGTTAATATCACAAATCCTTACCGCAACGGTAGGCAATAAAATAGTATTTAAAAAGGTTGCATTTGGCGAGGCGGCGGCGACTACCTATTCTTGAACGTCACTATGAAATGAAGCATTCACCCGATTAAAAACCTGGGCTGCCGACAGCGCCAGAGGGTTATATGTAGGGGGTCTCGAGCGCCCCAATGGTGCCCGAGTCAGGTGCCAACTGGCATCCGGTGTCCGGTAACCAACCGGATGACCGAAAGATGGCGGCGTGTTCCTCAATCGCGGCCGTTCCGCGAGTGGTGGTGAGAAACCCCTCGCTCTCGCTGCATACGAGGCCGCAGACGCGCATACTGTTCCGCAGTGACGTCACGAGATTCGTCCGCTTGAATATGCCCTATGCCCGCTGCATAGGGTGCTTGTACCATAGGCCCGGTGCCTCCCCCACCCGTATGTGGAGATGCCTGTGAAGTAGGCCTAAAGCCACCCCACCCGTATATGGAGGTGTCGCGCGCACGTCCACCCGTCGAGGCGACGCTCGTCCAGAATGAGGAGGTGAAGTCCGTACTTGTCCGCTTTGACCCCCTCCTGAAGGAGAACCAATCCGTGCCGCTGCAGGCCTAACTCCACCATTCCTATTCAGGCATAACATCCCGTGATGTTTGCCGTTACAATGAATACATGGCCGTGCCACTGCACAACTATTAACAAGATGATCCCCTAAACAAAAATAACATAACTTGTGATTTTGCACAAAACGCCTCCGCTGTTGAGGGGAACAATTTATAAAATGTTGGCATTTAGATATAAAATGGCCTATGATGCCACAAAAGGTGCAACCAACCCGCTTGGATTGCAACCTATTATTAATAGTATGGTCCGATGTAGCCATACCTACCCTAGTCCCCCGAGTGGGTGGCCTAATCCTACCCTGACTGAATACAGGTCTTCCCTGACTGGACACAGGCCTCCCAGATGGCCCTGAGGTAGCCGTTGCAGGAGGTGAGCCTACATTGTCAACAATCCGTGCTTCTTCCTCCAAGAAGGTCAAAAGGTCAATAAATTTAGGCAACGGGCTTGCCTCATCTCCGCTTCCATATTTTTGTTCAAATCTTAATTTTAAATCAGAGGGTAACTTATTCAATACAATATGGAGCAACAAGAATGACCACTCCGTTACTGGTAAATTTAATTTCTCCAAACAATTATAGGCCACCTTTAATGGATTTAAAAAATCATCCCTTATAAACATGATATTCCTTAAATAAGGCAAATTTAATATCTTTGCCACATGGGCATCCGCAATTAACCTAATATTTTGATATCTGCCCATCAATAGCGCCCTTGCAGTCTCATAATTGTTATCTGTTATGGTTAAATGTGAAATAACCTGGTGAGCGTCTCCCGATAGACAACTCAACAGATAACTTAATTTTTGTGAGAGTGATATATCCATCCGACAATGTACCAAAGAATCAAAAATGTTAATAAATGACATCCAAGTTTCATACCCACCAGAATACTTGGGCAAATTTAAATCCGGCAATCTAGTATAAATTGAGGCATTACTACTTGACTGACCCTTAACCGTGGGACTACTGGCCAGATCCAGTGTCCTTACCGCCTGAATAATGCTGTCATAATATTCTAAGCATTGCTTGTAGTCTGCCTGAGCTTGAATCAACCTTGCCTGCAAAGTTTCATTGTCTGGATTCATGTCAGCCCTATCATAACACATTTGTAAAGCTTGATCCAGGTCCGCCATGTATCTGTTCGCATTTGAAGCCCGCTCTTTCAAGGCCTCAACCCTGTCTGGTCTACTCACCAGAGAAAATGCGCTTACCAACCATTGCAATATGCGACGAATTTCGTTGTAACCGTCCGACATTTTAATAATTATTAAATACACAAAACAAAGAATTTACAAAATAACAGGTCCGTAACCGAAAAGAAAACCACGCTCTGCTACCAAAAAATGTTGCGTTTTCCCGAACGCCCGTAATTTGTTATATTATTTAACTATATAATAATATTGCTTACTTACCGGTCCGTAGTTCTGGCTTGGCTTGAACGTGTGTTTTGTGTGTACTAATGTGCCCTACCGTATGTGGTTATAAATATATATCATAACTACAATACTTGTAGTGTAAAAAATAGGAGAACGCGTGGCCGACCACTTTCCAATGTAAATGTAATCCCGTCGAAACCGTAATATGCCAATATTTATCCAATGGTATATTTAGATACACTTTAATACACGTAACTAAATGACACGCAAATGACAATTACTAATTCCGCCGAAAATAAACTCAATAAAAATGCCGTGAAAAAATCCGAAGTGACAGTCAAGTACCGAAAACCATAATTCCTAAACATAACCATTTAAGTAATATGGGCAGAGGGAACTCTACAAAGTTCCGTAAACTTTAAAAACTGAAGGTGCTTTTCGCTATATCTGGAACATTACTTTGAATAGGAGCGGAATTAATCCTTTGAGATGCGACATTTCTTTGAAAATATTAATTTAATTGGATATTTAATTGTATTTGTAGAACTTCTGTTTTGATTTATGATATATTTAGTTTACCATCATCATACACTAAAAATTACCTTTATATAGAGTTAAGTCTATATTTCTCAGTAGTATATATTTTAGGCAACAAGTATTTAGGCAGTCTTTGTCCATAGTAATTTTTTGCACCTGAATGTACTATTTTGTACTATTTTTGAAATCTGTATTAAAATAATATTCTATCCCTATTATATATTTGACTTTATAATCTATTGGTAAAATTTTACAAATGCTAAATAGTTTGTCATAATTATTGTTACATGTATTTTTTCCTTTTTTGCTTAAGTAACTTTTCCTGGATGTTTTTGATACTTTGCAAATAGGTGTTAAATATTGAAATATCGGTGTAAATCATCTGTCTAAAAATAACGCATCCAGTGGTGACAAGATAACTTTCCTTCCCTTTTTCCCTCCCTCGAAATATCACCACCCCATTGTAGCGATAATATAGCCAACAGTCTTGGTACCATGGTAACTGCCCCCGGTCTCTTGATCCTTTCTCTTCATTTCAATTCACATAACTTCATTTTAATTAACCATTTTAATAATAACAGAATTGATTCTATTTGAACATATTGTACGTACTATTAATTAACACAAACAAATATAAAAATATTGCAGCTCGTAAAATTGGAAAAGATTGATTAATATATGGAATTATCAATTTAATTTTGCCTTCGTCGTATTAACATAATTTTAACCAGGAGACCTATTTTTGAATTACGAATGCGACTTCGAAATCACCGATGTGACTAATAATCACCGATTTTCAATAATTCTTATTTTTGAATATCACTGATGTGACTACCTTAGTCACGGATGTGATTTAATTACGAGTGCCCTCACCCACTCGTAATCAAGTCATACTTGTGGTAATGTTATCTGTGTTTTGTTTGATTTTTAAGTCTATATATACAATATATATATATATATATGAATGTAGAATGTAGCACATATATTATATATATATATATATAATATTATATATATGTATATATATATATATATATGTAATAACCATAATGGTTAAGCCGGCAATAACCGGCAGCGGTACATTCTGCGTGGAACCGAACTCTTACATTTATGTGTGTACTTTATCCTATGTTGGCAGCTCTGCGATCGACATTCAAAAATTGGATGTTTAGGAATCCGTGAACTCAAAGTCACCGCTGACTATTTAGTCAGCGGTGATTTCGAAATCACATTCGTAATTCAAAAATAGGTCTCCTGGACTACTCCATAACTATAGAACTGACTATATTGTCAATGAAATTACTCTGGTCCCTGCATTTGATATACATCTATGCACATGTAATTAATTTAGGGGATCCATAAGGATAGCCTTTCACCGTGGAAGAAAATACTGACCCACCTCTGATTTTCAATACTATTAACATTGCAGCAACAGCGGACTTATATTTATTAACTTATTTATAAAACACGACAATCTTACTATTTTTTATCTATGTAGCAGTTATATGTGGGCGCTGTGGCGGTAGAATCACGGAAGCGTACCCCGCCACAAGTACCCCGATGGGCTGAGAGAACACCGGGGGGTTTTAGTGGGTAGGTCGAGTCCTCTCAAATCGGCCTATCAATACCACACACGACCCCGAATTGCTAGCGCGGTGTCACGGTGCATAAGGAGCATTTCCTCTCACAAAAAAAAATATTGCAGTTATATAAGCTAAATTGCTTATGTTTAACAGCGGGTCATACTTACAAAGTACGTTTTTTACAAAATGTGCTAAGGTTTTAACTTTCTAAAGTTAAGTCCAACCCCATTCCAACGTACAGTCTACAAAAAACTAGAGGTTCGTTTGTGGGCAAATGTATAAATTTTTATAACAAGATTCCACATAGCGTAGCTGAACTGCCTTTTCATAAGTCAAGGTACATGTTAAAAAGACGCTAATGAGTAAAGGCTACTACAAAGTCAATGATTATTTAAATGATGCCAATTGTTGCCAATATTTAAAGATTGGTGTTGAATTGAAGACATTACATACTAAAGTGTAAATATTTGTTTTCCCGTATATATTGTAAACACAAATGTATGTTGTGGAACGACATAGTTTATTGTAAATGTTGTTATTATTTTTGATAAAGCTGATAAGTTTCTTACGCCCATTTTTGTTATAAACTAAGGATGAAACTCGCGTCCACTATACCAATTAATGAGATAAAGCCCAAAAACTTTCTAGTTTAATCTGAAAAAAGCTATTTCGTCACAAGCTAATGCGTCTTTTTTCCAAAATATCCCAAAAACTTGCGAAGGCACAGCCCGCACACCACAACGTGATCTACCGGTCTGCCAGCCACCCTCGTAAATTATAACTTTACCGATTTAATTTTTAAGGGAAAGTGAATATATTAAAAGGGCTAAGGAATATTAATGTACCGACTTCCTGATGAATAAAGTTCGTTACAATGAATTCTCGCCCTTAAATTGAAATTATCTGAAGCCCAAAACGACGTATAGATTCAATTGACTTTAAATTTTATTTCCAGTTAATACTTAACTGATACTATTTTAAGTGAACATAAAATTTGAATTTAAATTCATAACTAATTTATGAATTACTGTAATAGTGAAATTTATAAGTTGGAGAGTCGAAATAGTTTAGAACTTGCATTGAAGCTGTAGGTTTCATTGTACGAACAAATATAATATAAATTCAATTGTGATTTAGTAAAGATGTCTTAAATCGTCCAGAATATTTACCTACTTAGAGAGAGATAAATCCTGCTATTTATCTCTCTAATTAAGCTGAATGTTATTTACCTTTAAACATGTTTTAACAATTGAAAAGTATTAAAAATGAAACTTCCTAGCTATAGCAAGGCTGGGCGATATTAATCATCAATTTCAAGATGGCACAAGGTAATAGAAGGTTGTAGCCCTCTGCTGTCAGCGGCAGGAAGCGAAAAGGAAACGGGAAAACGACCTTTACACGCAGACCTTTAATGTCCGACCTAGGTTTGGCCTGTGTCGACTCAGATACTCACCGGGCACGGCTGCTTCGGTGAGTATCTGTGTCGAATAGGACGGGAGGGATCGACACATTGCCACCACATGCGCATCCGACTCGACTCGGCCCAGCACACGCTGGCGGAGTGCCCCGCGTGGGCCTCCAAGCGCGAGTCTTGGTCGCAGAGATCGGGCGAGATCTGTCTCCGCCGGCATTGATTGCGGCAATGCTAGCGGAACGAGGGAGGTTGGAAGGCTGTGGCCTCCTTCTGTGAAGCAGTGATGCTCCAGAAGGAGGCCGCCGAGCGGGGTCGGGAGATGGCCGATCCTCGATGGCTCGAAGAAGGCGGCGCCGGGCTCGGTAGCACAGCCGCGGCGCCGCCGCGGGTCGCCGGCGGGCGCGAAGAAGTCGCGACCGCTACGGCGACCCGGGATGGACCACGCCCCTTTCGTGGCCGGGGGGCGTCGTCGGTGGAGGAAACCGGGGGAGGTAGTGTAGCCTCCCCGAGGAGGGCTCCCTCTAGGAAGGGGAGCGGAGGCTGGGGGTTCCCGGAAGTGGCTTGATGTTCCGGGGGCTCCCTACAATACCTGAGGAAGGCCATCCCTGATGTTTTTTAGTGGGTAGGCCTCCCCTTCTGGGGAGGAGAGCCCACATAACCGCCGGCTCGCCACAGCCGGGGTATGCAATTTAATGCATTTTCCTCAGGGGAACAAAAAAAAAATAGTATGGCCTGTGTGCTAAGGCGCCCTAAGCGTGAAATTATATGCCTCTATTTTAGGGATTAATTCTATGTTTATGGTGATTTTGCACAGGTATTAATACCTAGTCCGAAACTAGGTGTCTGTTATTGTCCAAGTGCAGTCTGGAGACCTTGGACTTTCAGTCCTTAGGTGTCCTAATTGTGGATAACTTGGATGTCGAGGTGCTTGCTGCTTCCCGTCGGGTTTTACATAAGCCCGTTCAATAGTCACTGACAGATACGATGCTCGATAGCATCCACCTCCTAAAAAAAACATAATATATGTAAAAAATAAAATATATACAAAATTAAATAAGTATAAAATCAAATTTATTTATTCTTCAAATATGATTTTTGCAATTACTTTTGCACGTCGAACATACTATGATATTGCGACGGTCCCTACGTATAAGAGGATAAGTCTAAAACTAAGGTTTACAGGAGAGTGAAATGAAAGGTGAAATCGCTTTAGAAATAAAAATACTTTCAGCTTTAAATATATTGTTTGCGTAATGTGTTATTATAGTTAGACATTTTTAAATGATTTTAAAAATATTTAATTTATGTACATTTTCTATAAAAAAACAGACAGATGACCGTTTTTACACCGTTATTGAAATAAAGCCACATCAGACAAATCTTAGATAACCATTTGTACGTAGGAATACGATCATGCCCAGGATGCTGTTAGTACTACTACGCACTCTACGTATCAAGGAGGCGCATTATTTACGCATTATAGTATAAAAACAATCTAAACGATATTCTGCGAACATCCCCGACGCACTACTAAAACGCGGCAGGCCCAACAGCACCCAGCATTGTTATACTGGACCCGGAGTGCACTGTAGGTTTTTTTATTATAGTCCGTTCATAGGCTGCAAGTGTAAAAAGATGTGCAGTAAGATCTAAAGAGTGTCAGTTTTACTTCTGTAGAACAGCGAGCAAACCTTACACGCTATCACGTTTTCGAATTGTCGCCTATGTATTATTCGAATGTAAAAGTTGTATTATTGTAAAGCTTCATGAAAATCCATATTCAGTATTTTTTACGCGAATGAGTAAAAAATATCCACCCATACATACAAACATACGCGATTATATTACGTATTAGTCGAGATGAGAGACAATGTATAAGTTAACTAAGCTAATTCAGTACATCTCATTTTTACAATTCAGCGCTGTAATACTATTATCTCCAGAAACAATTTTATCAAACGAAACGCACGTGACGGCCACAACAATTATACAACAGAAATCAAGGCTGCCAACTGAGACAAACACGTCGGCTGCTGCAATTTCACCGCACAAAGCTTTCTGCACGTGCACTTCGAATTAAAAACTCTTTTCATAAATCCTTTACTACTGTACGTTCCAAGCTAGATTTTTAGATAAATTTACCTTTTTAATGGTAAAGTTAAGCTACAGTGTTATTTTGTTTGTCTGATTCGTTTCTGTCATCATGAGATGTCATGAGATTCGCTGGTTGCACGTAGTCAAGGTAATTATTTGTTGACAAGAATTGAGAAAGGTTTAACTATACAGGTTCGATTATGTAAAAATAATTAATTAATAACATATCTGCTTGGGGGCTGGAAATCGGTGTTTTTATTGTCAGACAATCATACACTGAGCCTACACCCTTCTTGCTGCTGCACACACGTCCATTTATTACTGCAAATACTGTCTCTTCGGTATACAGATATAGTTCTGATGTGCACGCTGTATTTATGGGAAGTTTTACTAAAATCTATTCAGTAGTTACTGAATGTTTTAGTCCTATGTTCATATTGTTTTAGATAGATATAATTCAAGAAAGTATCATTGTTAATTGAGTCTAAGTTATTAAAGTAAAAAAGCTTTATGGTAATAAATAAACATTAAGTAATTACTAAGAGAAAGAAAAAATAATAATATATATTTTCAGTAATGTCGTTTTCATTTCTCACCTATTTAGATTTGTCAGCTTCTGTATTTTTCGACTCCGCAAAAGGTATTATGAAAGCATCAAATATAATATGTACAATCGTGAAATTAATCCTTAGACATTTTTTAATCATCAAGGCATGCATCTGTGATATAATAGACAGTAATGTTAATTTGCAATACACATACATAAATATACATATACTCACGCCTCTTTCCCATAGGGGTAGGTAGAGATCACAGTTTATCACTTGCTATTGCTGTGATTCCTCTGGTGTTGCGAGTGTCCATGGGCAACGGTTATCGCTTACCATCAGGTGATCCGTTTGCTCGTTTACTGCCCTCCCATAAAAATAACTGATTATTAGATTTATGCAAATCTATGTTCCAGTCTCCACACAAAATATTTTTTTTCTTAGAATACTTGTATTGAGACAGAGTATGCAGTAAGTATTGCATTTTATGTAGGAATACTCGAACATCACTTTTTGGTGTTCTATAAATGCAAATCAATATTAAATTATACCCAGGAATTTCAATACCACAGCATTCGATTATGTATAATTCGCTAATTCTCTCGAGCCATAATATATTCTTAACATTTATGTCACTTTTTGTTAAAATACATGAACCTCCTCTACTATTGTTCCTTGAAAACAATGCTGCTATCTTGTAACCTGGAAATCTGAGCAAACTTTCTGTTCCTTTTTTTATAAAAGTTTCCGTAAGACACAGAGCACCAAATACACTTTTATTTATTTTTTCCAATTCCTTAATTGCCGAGTATAATTCTTCTGATTTATTGATTGCACCAGCTATGTTTTGATGGAATACTGAAAAATAGTGTACATCGTTTGTATTATCGATCTTAATAATGCTTTCATTGCATTGGACAACGTTACCCAATGTGTCTATTTCAGTACAATTATTGTCTGCGATATTTGTAATCAAGTCCCTAATATTGTTAAAAATTGTGTGTAAAGCCCGCTTATTAATAGTACCCCTAATACCATGAAACATCTTTGTTGAATATTCTAGGTTTTTATTACTGTCAAATATGTAAGCATATTGATATACCAGGTTATTTAAATATAATAAATTGTTGAAAGCCTCTATTCTTTTATTAAAAATATTTGAGAAGTTGTTAATTTTGTATGTAGACAGACATATAATAATATTCGTATGTTGCAATTGTAATATTTTTGCTCTAATATAGTCTATTTCTATTTCTTGTAGTATGGAAGTCTTCGTCTCCTATAAATAATAAGCAGTAATCATTGTATGTAAAAGTCTTGCAGTTTATATTGCAAGGCATCTAACACTCTATATGTATCGCTCCCAGGATACCGAAAATGACATATTTGTGCAGACGAAAATGTTTGCTCAGCTATATTTAGCATGCTATGTTCCTTGTTTGTACTTATAATGAATATTTTATTTTTAACTTTCATATTAGTAATAGTTTGGATATTCTTTAATAGTTCTTGGCTAGGACTCTGGTCAATTGATCTGGTCTTATTTTTCTTATTAGATTTAGGTGTTGATTTACAGAAGCTATTTAATTGTTCAATTTTTGAGTCTTTTACCAAATTGTTATTTTTTAAAGCGATATTTTCTGCTAGTAAAACCTCAATTTTATTTTCAGCAATTTTCAATTTGAGTTCCATATCTGCTAATATTCATATTCAGGTCCTGAATTTGAATTTCCTTGTGTAATTTCAATGTTTGTAATTCTGGGCAACTTCTATTAAATTCTGTATTATTTTCTATATCTGTATCTATAATCCTAGTCCCAACTTTGCGCTTAATAAAATTTTCGGTGTACACAATTTTACTTCGACTTGCACTACCACCTGGTGAGCTTGTTGCAATTTTTTTACTAGATTCTTCCACTTGACAATCTTCACATCGCCAACTTTTTTTAACTTGTGTTATAGAACTTGGATTGGTCTTAGTGGAGATATTTGAACACTTCAAGTGATATCGCACATTACAAGTAATGCATGTTAACAATTCCCTACTAATTATTCCTTTGCCGCATTTCTTACATTTCAATACCATCTTTCCTCTGCCCTTGTCAAGAATATATATTTATAACAGGTATTAAAGTTGTTATTTTACTCACACTCAGTGATTATTACAATAGTGAAATCATCATCCTCTTGCCCATTTCCCATTATCTGGGGTCGGCGCAGTAGATCTTTTTCTTCCATTCCTCTCTATCAGCCGTCATTTCCATGCTTACTCCTTTCATTCTTATATCATTCTTTACACAATCGATCCATCTTTTATTCGGCCTTCCTCTGCCCGTGTATCCCTCCACTTTCATATTCAACATTCGTTTTGTGACATGACTTTCATCCCTCCGCATCACATGTCCAAACCATGCTAATCTACTTCCTCTCACTTTTTCTACCACTGGCGCTACTTTCAGGCTTCCTCTTATATACTCATTCCTTATCTTATCCATCCTTGGCACACCACACATCCATCGTAACATTCTCATTTCATTTGTATGCAATCTATTTTCATACAATAGTGAAATATTAATTCAAATTATATGAATAAGTAAATATTTTTTTTATTATATATAGTTTTGATTACATTACATCAGAAGGAAGGCTAAATTAATCTTTTAAATGACCTATTATTGTATTAACAAAAAGAAAAACAAACAATAAAAAGTGTATCTGTAAGCGGGATCGATTCCCGGGCCGTATGTGTCTGCTTTATCCTTGAGTATCGCTTTACTGCCACCGAGACCAGCTGACCATTTGAAACGATTCTCAAATTTATCGATTACTATCAATGTTAAATTGTGATGAAATATCTTGAAGTTAGCTGTTTTAAATTGTATATCGATTTGCACTGTAAGTACATGTATACAAATTATTCACTACCTTAAATGTACACAAGACATATTTTGTTTCGGTATAGTCACGTCGCATTCAATTTTTCATAGAAATATCTTATCAGATTCATTTATATTATTATTAATCTTATAAATCCTCTGTTTCTAATGGAGTTAATTACAGTGAAAAGTTAGGCGTTATTTACAGTGAAGTTAAATTATAGTGCGTAATAGAAAGCAAGCAATATTCAACAGTGCAGTGAGAGATGTTTTTAAAGTCTGTCCTAGTTAACCAAATACGTTTGTAGTGCCATATACATAGATCGTCTTTTACCAGTAATGATAGTCAGTTTTTCACATTAATAGGTAAGTTCAATCTTTTAAGCAATCTGACAGTTTAGTATTTCTTGACGTCACACTATTTTGTTCCTTATTTATAATGAAAATAAGGCACAGTCTAAATTTATCTATGCGATTCAAGTAAAATGACTTAGTATTTTTTTACTTTTATTTTCATATCATATGACATATTAGGATGTTAAATTATATTAATATCGTAATTAATTCCTTCCACCAAAACGTAGAATTCTGTAGAACCAATTAGAATTCGACCGTTACGACTCCGTTACCGACTCCTCGTTATTTGTTGAACCTTCATGTTTTTGCAATATATTTAATAGCATACACAACACAACTACATTAACGAATTTAACGAAAAACATAAATAAATATAATTATGACAATGACAAAGAGTTTAAAATAAAGGTAGAAAAGGTAAGCAATAAAAAGCAAAATCAACAAAAGGCTTTGTCTCAGCATATGCTGCATAGAAAACTCTGCAGTAGAACTGTTCTTACGACATGCCCTAACTGGTACACGAGACAATAAACTTTTTGCCAAACTATATCTTTGGTTTGGCCAATAGAGTAATACCAGAGCTTAATATATTAATAACAAAAAAAATAAGAAACAACTGTCAGGGTATTTATTCCGTCGATTGGATGGCGTTTATTACATGACGCTGTGAATCAGTCAGGTTCAGGTTCAAATTCAAATTCAAATTCAAAATCAAATTCAAAATCATTTATTCAGTCTGGCTGTTACAAGGACTTGTGAATGTCGAAAAGCTACGCCATCGGTTCGCAAATCTACGGCGGGAGAACGCGGGGAACCTTGTACTGAGAAGAACCGGCAAGAAACTCAGCAAGGGCTGTTTTTTTCCCTGTATTAAAAAGATACAGAGTCGTCAATTTGGAAAATGACCTCAATATTGATAAATCATGAAGTCACTTTCCATTACATAATATAATTAATAAAAATATAATTTGAAAACATGCCTATATTAGGAATGCCATGTCATACAGTTTTAAAAGAATATAAAGTTAAATTAAAATTATCTATACTAATATATAAAGCTGAAGAGTTTGTTTGTTTGTTTGTTTGAACGCGCTAATCTCCGAAACTACTAGTGCGATTTGAATAATTCTTTTTTTGTTGGATAGTCCATTTATCGAGGAAGGCTATAGGCTAAATAACATTACGCTATGACCAATAGGAGCAAAGGCAGAGCGGTAAATGTGTAAAAAACGGGGAAAATTATTCATTTTTGAAGGCTTTCTTTGCGTGCGCTGCGAAAACGGTTCAAGGTACACAAAAAATATGTATGAAAGAATTATTCCTCTATACATGATCTAAAAAAAAGTCCGCGACGGCATATGTCTATCTTTTAAGGTTTAGTCACAATTACCGTTTTTATGGTACCAAATTTGGATATGTCGCGTTGTCAAGATCGGGTAACAGCTGAGGTGCGCAAAATAACTATTCCACGCGGACGAAGTCGCGGGCACAGCTAGTAATAAATACGGGTAGTACCCAGTATAGCAAAGAGCAGACTCATCTCCGCTGGCAGCACCCGTTCACGAGCATGACGCATAAACCAGCCATCGCTTCGCTCAACCATGTTTTAGGGAACGTAACGACCCGCCTCATACGACACTGCCGAAGAAATTTTAATGAGAGTATTGATGATTATGATTGCCAAAAGCAGGTACCCGTGTGAATTATCACAACTAAAAAAAAAAAAAAACAACCGCAGTTCAGTCAATCAGTTAAAGATGATTTATTGATGATTGAAATTGTCTGTATTGTAATATATATTGTGTAATTGTGTAGTGTAAATTGTGTAATGGCCGTTTTCACCAACCTTGTCTTAGCTTAGGCGACACCTAAGTGACATGCTGTCACTTTTTGTATTAACTGGAAAGAGTGAGACAGCATGTCTCTTAGGAGTCGCCTAAGCCTTATGTGTACATACATTTTGGATTGCGGTCTCGATCTGAATGTTAATAGTCTACATTATGTTGTGTCATGTTGATTGTAAGCTGTAGTATGTATATATTAAAATAAAATAAATAAAAATCTAACTCATAGCAACATTGATAAAGCTCAAAAAAGCTCAAAACTGAAATCAGAACTTATTTTGTTATACATAGGTATTACAATTTATCCAAATCGCCAAATGGCCTTGAGCGGTGTATCCTTACCAGTTTTCCCTGTCTTCAGGTAACTCGGATCATTTATCCAATTAGATTGCGACATTGACCGGGATGTAAGAAATCTGATAGGTTCAGGGTAGATGTAATGGGAAGAGCTCTCAGAAGCTGTACGTGATCGGCGAATGCCTTAACTTCTAAAGGACAATATATAAATCGATAATAATAATAATAATAATTAATAATAATTCATAATTCGACAATCATTGTTCCGATAGTTGTGTCTGCGAATGGCTTGATAGCAAAGAGTCTCGATCAACATCTTAAGAGGCTCTCGCTTGACGGATGGATCAAGGGTCGGATACAAAAAGCAGTGATTCTCGACACGGCACGTATTGTTCGGAGATTTCTCTGTCTGCAGCCCTAACCACCGGTTTGTTTGGGCCTTGCCTCGCTACCGGCGGCATACTAGGTTTAAGTTTTTTATAGTATTTATATTTACTTTTTATATCTTTATTGTAAAAAACTTAAATTTAAGATTATTAATTAAATATGTGAATAATAATAAAATATATCCTAAAGGACGGCACCGTCGACATATGTCGGGCATGCCGCCGTCCCGGAGAGTCACTTAGGCATATTATCTCTGGTTGTTCTCATCTTGCAAACGGTGAGTATTTGCATAAACACAACCTAGTAGCCAGGATCACCCGTCAACAACTTGCCCTTCAATACGGCCTTGTTGAGCATGAGACACCGTACTATAAGTACGCACCAGCGCCAGTTCTTGAAAATGGCCGTGTGTTGCTCTATTGGGATCGCTCTATCATCACGGACAGGACTATTGCGTGCAATAAACCTGATATCGTGGTAGTCGACCGCTCCAACACCGTGCAATGCTCATCGATATTACCATCCCTCATGACGAGAACCTCGTAAAAGCCGAGAAGGGCAAAGCCAGTAAGTACCTTGACTTGGCATACGAGGTAACCGCCATGTGGGATGTTGATTCGACAATCATTGTTCCGATAGTTGTGTCTGCGAATGGCTTGATAGCAAAGAGTCTCGATCAACATCTTAAGAGGCTCTCGCCTGACGGATGGATCAAGGGTCGGATACAGAAAGCAGTGATTCTCGACACGGCACGTATTGTCCGGAGATTTCTCTGTCTGCAGCCCTAACCACCGGTTTGTTTGGGCCTTGCCTCGCTACCGGCGGCATACTAGGTTTAAGTTTTTTATAGTATTTATATTTATTTTATATATCTATATTGTAAAAAACTTAAATTTAAGATTATTTATTAAATATATGAATAATAATAAATAAATCTGAATCTTGGGCAATAAAGGAGACAAAAATAAAAAGAGTTCATATGACAAAGATGAGAATTTCAAAGTGGATGTGCGGTGTGACACTAATGGACATATTAAGAAATAATCAACCTTCAGGAAGATTAGAGCAAGTGTGAAAGTAGCACCAGTGATAGAAGAGATAGAGAATATAAGAAGTAACTAACTAACATGGTGTCGGCAGGTGATGAGAAGGGTTTAGAGGGGGTTATATAAATATATAAAAAATATATACAACAACTTTTCCAAAATATGTGCTATTACAAAATAAAAGAATATCAATAAATAAATTTAAATTTAAAATATCATTGAATACATTTAATTGTCCATTACTATATCTACTGTTGTCAACAATATGAAACACTAGAATAACGGTTTATTTATTTAAAGCAATAGAATACTAGCGTGACTTTTATGACTTGCACTTTTCCCGACTGACTGAATAATGTCGCTGACCAAGTCATATCTAATCATTACACCTCTTAAAATCAAATTTAATGTGCAACTGTCTTACTGTGCTGCCATCTATTGGATAATGTCACAAACAGAAAAGAGTTAGTAGTCAAATCCGTAATCTATCATCATGGTATATCTTCAAGCATGAGAAGTAGAATTGCATATTTAAGAGTACATTACAATGACTGCGAATAATAATTAAGGTTTTGACACTACTATACCAAATATAAGTAATATGATATAGTTAGAATATGATATGACATAATATTATTACGCTGTTTATATTAGGAATGGTGGGATATAATGAGCTAAGAGTGAGGAGGGAACTCGCTATAGTTTCATATATATGGAAATTACTCAGAGGTAGAATGGATAATGCCTATTTACTAGAAAAGATGAAACTAAACGTTCCGGATAAATTCGTAGAGCGCCGGCGGCGGCCGCCACTGCTGGCGGTGCCGCACGCTTGCACGCGACTTTTGAGCGAGGCGACGTTCTCACGCGCACTTCGCAAACTTAATTCACTTGCTGAGAAAATTGATTTATTTTCATGTTCATTGAGGGAATTCACAATAATGGCGTTGTTTGTTATATGTTATGAATAGGATTAGTTTTAAGAATAATTAATTTAGGTGAGTGCAACTGTCGCATTAGGTCAGGCCTGTAATGATAGTTGTAAGCTTTGGTTGAAATAAATAAATTATTAAATTTAAAAAAAATGCGTCTTCATCTATTCTACATTGCGTGCCCGACTGGATTTATAATGATCTTAACATATTATACTTACCACCTCATTGTACACATCATAGTTTTCAGGATCAAGCTTATGGGTATGATGAAGATAGGCCAAAGGAGGAGATGGTTGTACGGACTACTGAGAGCTTCCCACTAAAGATCTCAATAGATCGAAATGCAAAGGCCCTCTTCCTGGGGTATCTGTGGGTAATCTGCTTATCAATGTAAGGGCATAAGAAATAAATGAAATGAAGAACCGGCAGCCTATAGCAAATTGCAAGCCTATAGCAAGACCAGCTTTTGGATAGAATTTTATCGTACACAAGTCCTCTCCACAAGTTGCCATATTTATTCAATAGAACCACATGCAGCGATTAGAAAACGTCCAAACCATTTTGTTTGGGAAGATCCAAATCAGCAACTGCGTGGAATCCAGTGGTTACTAAAATACAAACCTCCTCATCAGCCGTCAGTAAGTTTATGAACAAAACCTATGCTGGTGGTTCAAGAAAACTAACATAACGGGGACTTGACAGCTTCAGTCCGTCTACAATCACGGCCAGTTTATACCGTTTCAACCAGGTTATCCTGGTTGAAACGTCAGGCAAATAAAATTGGTATGTCGTAATAATTCGCGTTATATATTTAAATTGGAATGAAAGATAAACAATTCTATTAAGATGCAAACATTGAAATATCCAATTGGCTCGAGCATACATCTTAGTGTCGCGTGGTTAACGTAACGGTCAAACATCGAACGGTCGTATTTCGTGACCACATTTCGTAATTTATACGCTTGGGAGGTCCACATTTATGATTTATATGCATTGCCCGAAATCACTGGTACAAATATGGCTTACTTGAGCAACGTTTTCGCTAACATTTTAGCTACAATATTTTATTTTATAAGCTTTTCTTTACTACCTATATCATAAAAGTCACCTAAGAAGAAAAGTTCTACGTTCGAAGTAGTGATAAAGATTAATATATGTGAAATGGCTAATCAATTATGTATTTATTTGAATGAACAAATCAGGGATTTTCATGTTCATATAATTGTAATCCATTTTCAATATGTAATTATCTAGGATGCTTAAGGCAATTAGTCATATGTTCACCTTTTGAACAGTGCTAGCTATTAACGGTAGATTCTTACGATAGATACTGGGTGTAAAAAAAATGATTGAGTTGTACTCAGACATTTTTTTTACACCCATAGATTACAGACGCTGAAATTCTTTCAAAACAATGGTGTGAAATGGTAAAATGATAAAATATCGCGATGAAAATTAATGGAAAAATGAAAATTTAAATAGGTTTTCAATATTAATTGGGTGTTTGAACAGTTATACTAACTGATATCAAAGAAACCTATATATTTGAATTGAATTTGAATTGAATTGCACCTATATATTTTTATATTAATATCATTCATCATATTAATATTTCTTTTTTTGGTGGGTAGCTGGCAAAGTGTACATACGTAAATTATCAGTTGCTCTGTAAATTATTTTAATTTATTGTTGATAAATAAAATATATATGTTATAAAATATTACCTTCCATGCCAGTTTGACTCAAAACACTAATTTCACTCACTTTTATTCTGCACAATTATGAATAACACACCTAAATCACTACTTGAAAACTTCAATGAACTTTCAAATACATTCAATGAAAGAATGTCTGAGTTTGAGACAAGGATGCAGCAGTCAAGCTCTGAGGAATCTACAAAAACAGTTAAGTCCTTAGCCGCAGACTACTTCACTTTTAAAACATTTGTTTGGAAAGCTCTTGGTTTGCTCAAGTCACAAATTGAAACAATGGCACTTGGATACGATCGTCTTGATGCACAATCCCGTAGAAAAAATCTACTGTTTCATGGAATCGATGAGGATGCTGACGAGGACTGTTTAAGTAAGCTGCTTCATGTGTTGGCCGATAAAATGCATTTGTCAAGTTTGGGTACAGCTGCAGTTGAGGTGTGCCATAGACTGGGTCCTAATAACAAAGATACATCTCGGCCTATTTTGGTTCGATTTACTACCGTTCAGCAACGCAGTACAGTTTGGAATAAGAAAGTATCACTCAAAGGCTCAAAAATAATGGTAACAGAATTCTTGACAAAATCTCGACAAGAACTGTTTGTTGCAGCACGCAAGCATTTTGGAATGAAAAAGTGTTGGACATCCGAAGGTACTGTTGTTATCCTGCTTCATAATGGTATTCGTAAGAAAGTTTATAGCTCAGTCGAACTTCAGCAGCTTATTAAAGAAAATCCCAATAGCAGTTCCTAACAATTAAATCTTTTATGTTCTTTTTAAACTAAATTGTACTCTGCTATAGTTAAATTACACTTAGAAACTGCACTTGCACTTGGGTCACTATTGATATAGTCTGAGATATGAATTCATGTTCGTATCTACCTAGTGTTAGTGTTATAAGGCATTCGGTGCAATCGGCTAGCTTCTGTATCATAAATTTCCTTGCAGTTTTCTAAGGGTAGATAGCACTATTATAATTCAATATTAAGTAGGTAGATTTGTAATTTTAAGTAAAACCCACCTTAACATACCACCTAATTTGTTTTGTTGCGAGCATGATTTGTTTGACGTATCTGTTTGACATTGATGTGTACATTTTGCGTAATATAAGAAAGCAAAGGAATTAAGTTTTATACTTTCATTGTTTAGATTAATATTTCTGTATCATTTTTTTGGTAGGTTGTTTAAGCAATTTTTAGATTATGAATAATTTTTAAATGTATTTCTTTTTTAAGGTTATGTGGGTGTGTTGATTTCAATTTGTAATTGTCCTTTTTTTATCTATTTCTTTGAGTCAACCTATAGCATTGGATGGTTTCGCTTGGTGTATATTTATATATTTTTAAATCATTGTGTTTATTAAATTATCTATATTTTTATACATATATCATATATATTTAACGATATAAGTTATATTATATATCTATTTAGTATATACAGTTGTTATTTTATATATTAAATTATTATTATGTCAGTACATGATGTATATTTTTCTTGTTCTTCTGATGAATACGAAAGTGCGGATGATAATGAATCTCTGCTAGACTATAAACCTTTAGAAAATAAACTGATGGACACTTTTGGAAAACACTCCAAATACCTATCCTTGGTGCACATTAATGCACAGAGTATACCTGCTCATCACACAGACCTTCTGAAGTCTTTTAGCGACGGCGTTGTCGATGGTATTCTTGTCACGGAAACATGGCTTAAACCTGCGCTTCCGTCAACCAGCTACTCTATTCCTGGTTATAAATTGTATCGCAATGATCGTACAGGCGTGGGTGGTGGGGTGTAGGTGTATATCTTCGTGCCCATATACCTGCTTCCGTCATACTGTGTTCAGCTTCTCAGTACAGAAATACACTGGAATATATATTTTTGGAAATTATAGTTCATCATAAAAAGATTCTTCTTGGGGCAGTTTACAGTCCAAACGAACACGTCGACTTTTTCAAGGACTTTCATTCGGCACTTGAGAATGTGGTTACTGAGTATGAAAATATAATCTTAATGGGAGATTTCAATACATGCTTATTGAAAAATGAGTCTAGGGCAGGAAAGCTATTAAGTCTTCTCACGTCCTTAAATCTTAGTATATTACCATTGACATCTCCTACTCATTATTTTCCCAATTCTAAGCCTTCACAAATAGATCATATTATAGTTTCTAAGCCAAATTTATCTATTTGTCACGGACAAATGACAGCGCCTTTCTCTCATCATGATCTATTATATCTTTCATACAGAGTGCGTCCACCTAAAGCTGTTCGTAAAACAATGCCACTGCGCGACTTTAAGCATATGGATCTAGACCGCTTGAGGGAGGATGTGAGGGGTGTAGACTGGTCTGCTGTTTTTGAATCTAAAAACATTGACGAAATGGTTGATTTCTTCACTACACAATTGATTGGGCTATATAATACTCACGCACCTCTTAAGTCAGTGCGTATCAAACATTTTCCTTCTCCATGGTTAACTGACGATATCAGGAGAGCAATGGCAGAACGCGATAGGATCAAGAGTCGTTGCAAGAAGTCTCCATCCCAGATCAACCTTGATCTATATAAACAACATCGTAACACCTGTAACAAACTATGTCGTGATGCCAAGCGTAGCTACATTCATAACAAAATAGAAAGTCTGGGACAAAATAAAGTTTGGAATTTTCTCCAGTCGTTAGGTGTAGGGAAGCACGCGGAGGTTTCTTCTAGCCCCGTGGATATCAATAACTTAAACTCTCATTTCTCCACGCCTCCCATCGCATTAGATCTACCAACTAAAATGGCTACTCTTGCTTCTCTAAAAAGTCTTCCCACACTCGACTATCCTCCTTTTAAGTTTACTGAAGTTTCGGATGATGCCGTTCGAAGGAGTATCCTCTCCATTTCCACAAAGTCAATTGGTAGTGATGGCCTCAGCTTGGATATGTTGCTTCCGGTGCTGGATGACATTCTGGCAGTTATTACACACATTATAAACTTTTCGCTCTCCCAGAATGTTTTCCCAGCAAGCTGGAAGAAGGCATATGTCATTCCACTCCCAAAAGTCTCTAATCCCGTATCCCCATCCCAATATCGTCCTATATCTATTCTTCCAATATTATCCAAGGTTCTTGAATCGGTTGCTCATAAGCAGCTCTATTCATTCCTCGACTCCAACTACCTTCTCTGTCCCTTCCAGTCTGGCTTCCGACCATCTCACGGTACAGTTGGTGCTTTGCTGAATGTTACTGAAGACGTTCGGTTAGCTATGGATAACACCAAGCTCACGATCTTAGTTCTGTTGGATTTCAGTAATGCATTTAACTGTGTTGACTTCGATATTCTCCTTGCAACCCTCCGTTCGGCAAATATTTCGAAGGCTTCACTTGATTGGTTTTCTTCTTACCTGTATGGTCGTCAACAAAGCGTTAGGCTTAATGACATCTCATCTTCTTGGTCTAATTTAACAGCTGGTGTTCCTCAGGGAGGTGTTTTGTCCCCTTTACTCTTTTCTATATTTATAAACAATATTTCTTCTATTATCACTTCCTCTTTCCACCTTTACGCTGATGACCTGCAGCTGTACAGGCACTTCGAAACTTCAAACGTTTCGGAGGCTATTTCTGCAATCAATGCTGATCTTTATGTAATTAACAAATGGGCAACATCTTTTGGACTTATTATTAATCCTAACAAATCACAAGCTATGATTATGGGTAGCAGCAGACTGAGGACTAAATTAAACATGGAATCGGTCCCTTGTGTCATATATAATAGTGTAGTAATCAAATATTCCAATACCGTAAAAAACCTAGGTCTCATAATGGACTGTAACATGACCTGGGCTGCACACATAAATGAAATTAGTAGGCGAATGCATCATTCTTTTCACTCTCTCAAGCGGCTCCAATATTTCCTCCCGTTCAAAACAAAGATTATGCTAGCGCAATCCTTACTACTTCCCATTCTCGATTACGCAGACGTCTGCTATTTAGACGCAACAGAAGAGTCGTTAAACAAATTGGAACGCCTGCAGAATCTAGCCATTCGATTCATCTTTGGTCTTCGTAAATATGACCATGTCTCCCAATTCCGAACGCAACTAAAGTGGCTTCCTATTCGGCTTCGGCGTAATGTGCACATCCTTTTTTCTTTACAAAATTTTGAAGGATCCCCAAACTCCTGCTTATCTCCGCTCCCGCTTCCAATTGCTACCTCCTCCTAACCGTCCTAAACGTTCTTGTATAACAAGAATGCTTGAGCTTCCGTTACTAACTCCCGTTTCTTCTTTCACTCGTTCTCCGTTCATGCCGCTCAACTTTGGAATAAACTCCCAACTAATATACAAAACTGTCCATCCATATTTTCGTTCAAACGTCAGCTTAAAAATTATTACCTTTCGCAAATCAACACATAGGTAACGTATGTCATTATATTTCAACAACTCCATCGTTTTGTACTGATCTGTAAATTTTTTATATTATCTTATTTATATATTATTTATTATTATTTATGTAATGTGTATGTAATATATCTATTAATATTTATATATTTGTGTTTAATATTTATGTATTAATAATTATGTATGTATTATATCTATTATATATATGTAAGTATGTATATACTGTATAGGTGTTATCTTTTAGATATACATATTGTTAAAATAAATATTTAATTAAAAATTAATACTAGATTTGAATACACTTGAGTCATCTCACCATTCTACTACTTCCACTACTTAGGGCTGACTGGAAGAAATCTCTTTTAGAGATAAGTCCACCTTTTGTTTACTTTAGTCTTAATAACAATATTATTTACTACGTGTACAATAAAGTGTATAAATAAATAAAATAATAAATAATTCATACTCATGTGCGTCTAACCGAAGGCGCAAGAGATTATCCTGTGTTAGGGCGATAAGGTTTTAGGCAAGCTCGCTGACTCAATGCGGATTGGTCCAAATTACACATACTCTTATGCAGGTTTCCTCACAATGATTTCCGGTTCCAGTATAGGAAAGAGAGACATTTTTTTTTTTTTTAAATATAAAATATAATTCTAAAATACAATTTGATATTTGCCATGCATTATAAACCATATTTGGTTAAATATGGTTTATATGGTTATATAATGGTTTATGTACATATAAAATTCGAAAAACAAAAACACAACACGCTCGGGGTCAATCATGCAATGTATCTAACATTGCGTGATTGACCCCGAGCTTTTCGAATCTCGAGATTCGGAGACGACTGCCGAGTCCACAGGACCACTAATGCGCGGTTGCGCTATTATCTCGGCACTGGTATTCTGTAGGTAACTTACATAATAATAATATTAAAATATAACAATAAAACTAAAGAAACTAAATTCAATATTTAGAATAGAATTAAGATTAAAAATTAAATATTTTCACCAATACATAAAATATACATTTATAAAACTATCCGAATAAATTATAGGATGCTACGGCTTCACTTGTTATGCACTACGCGAGCTCGTATGTCTCAGCGCTCCGCATATTATTTACGATAAATTATTAACGCTTCATTCTTTTTGTTATATGTAATTGTATTTATATCTGTTATGATTATACGTTTATACTCTGATGTGCTTTATTGTGAACGGTTGTTATCTGTGTCATTATTTGGAAACACACACAAGACTGTAAATATGTAAATAGCTCATAATAAAATTGTGTTAATACTGTTTATTTTTGGATAGTGGTATTTAAGCTTTGAAGCAAAGTCAAAATAAAAGACCGCGGTAAAAAATCACGTCGAATTGTAAGCAACCGGTGGTGCTGCTGGGAAATTTGATTGTCAAAGCCATATATAACAAATGGAGAATTACATTTATGTTGTTTCCTTCGTTGATTTGGAGTACTTTCGCAGTGAGAACATTCTGCACTCGTATTTCGTGTTCATGCGCAGAATCACAATGACGTTGTTAATGTCAGACTTCTATGAAAAACTTTTATGAAGAAAGAACAGACTTTTTCATTAAAATAAAGTATTGCGACCTATAAATAAGAGCAATAACAGTTTTTTTGACATTCCTCACATTTATAGGATTTTAAGGGTAAATTTTAACTAGCATAACAAAATTATAGACAAATATATCTTTGCAGAAGTTACCATTAGTACTAATAAAATTTTGTGTAAATATCGAAGTATAATTTGTATGTATATGAGCTTTCGAAAGCTATAAAGAAGTTAGACTACAGAAAGGCGAGATCACACGTGACCTACAATTAAGGGCCGACACATTTATCATTTGCGCCCCGATCCGGGTAGGTTGTTAATCACGCCACATTATAATATTTTGATAAAGGTGCCTCCGCAGGAAATAAATTAAATGCATGTTATGAGAGAAACTTTTAAATAAGCCATTTTAAAAAGTTTACGCCCCGTTAAGCTTATGACAACAGTGAACAATATTCATGGCTCATGCTTAAAGTTACATTTGTATAAATGATTAAAATAATATGACTGTTGCTTTATAAAGCTCAAATTCAGTCGGATATGGAGTACGGAACACGCCTCTGGGCCGGAGTTTTCAAATATCACTCGGCTCTCTTGACTTCTTGCAAAGCCGTCCTTTCCTTTCGGTGATTGAAATATATCGGTTTCCACAGAGACCTTGGAACATGCTAGGGACTAGCGTAACTGTTTTTTACACTTGTTACTAAAGCAGTTCCCACCATCGCAATGAGTTCACTTATATCATCTGAAACCGATTTGGCTTAACATAATTAGGTCTCAGCGTTCATTTTTTCCACCTTTTTTTTCTGAGGAAAATGCATTAAATTTTATAGGTACCCCGGCTATGGCGAGCCGGCGTTATGTGGGGCTCTCCTCCTCAGAAGGGACCTACCCACTAAAAACCTCAGGGATGGCCTTCGTCAGGCATGTAGGGAGCCCCCGGGAACGCCAAGCGACATCCAGGAACCCTCAGCCTCCGCTCCCCCGCCGATACAGTACAATACCTCCCCCGATCTCCGCCACCGACGACGCCCCCCGGTCACGCGAAGGGGCGTGGTCCCTACCGCAGCTATGCTACCGAGCCCGGCGCTGCCTCCTTCGAGCGGGATCGGTCATCTCCCGACCCCGCTCGGCGGCCTCTTTCTGGAGCATCACTGCTTCACAAAAGGAGGCCTACTACGATATGTCCTACTTCAAACAAAGCTTAAATAGATCATTTTTCTCCACTTAGGAAGTGAATTAGCTGTACTCCTGGTATTAAGTGATGGTTATAATCTAAATGGTTCCAGTTGATTTGGCCTAGCAGTTTGATTTCAGCGTTCATTCCTTCCACGTTATTAGAATCTGCACTGGGCTAGCGTGGTTGATTAAGGCCCAATAGCCTTAAAATAGTTAAAGTAAACTCGTGTCCTTCGTTGGGAACGTATATAATCTGTGATGATATTTATTAAAATCACGAGGGACTTGAACCTATGATTTTAGCACACTCTGTTGCCTTGATAACATTTCTGCTACATTCCTCATCATTTACTTTGCTAAGTTAATGTAGGCTTTATTCACAGACTAGCAGTGCCCACGACTTCATTCGTGTGGAATCGTAATTTTAGGTAGCACTACGCATCCGTAATGCTACCTCAACTACCTAATAGTCATCACTAAGAATGTTATAAGCGTAAGACTAGATAAATATAATCAGAAAGCTTCGAACTTCTAATCTATCGGGAGTTACACGTGTTAGTGTAAGTCAACCATAAAAGATAGACATATGCTGTCGTGGGATATTTTTTATATAACTATAAGAAGAATATTTCTGTTATACATGATTTCTGTGTAGTTTTAACTATTAAGGTTGCACACGCGACGGAAGCTTAAAAAATGGAGTAATTTCTCCCATTTTCTTTCCCCTCACTGCTCTACTCCCATTGATTGTAGCGTGATGAAAAGTATACTATAATGCCGTACAAATTCTGGCTGATAATTATTAGCGAGAATTTGTGATTTTCATCAAACAATAGCGTATAATTAAAACTATCGGATAGAACAAGCTAAAGAAGTGAGAAAGGAGTTGACATATAAAACCATAGACTATAATTATTTAAACTATTTAGACACCTGTCAAAATATGATACGAAAAAAAAACGAAGCTTCGAGTGAAAGCCAGTTTCTACTATAATAAAATTGTACTACAAGTTTGAGTTTGTGATGCATACTACGATTATATAAGACTACTTCTTAAGAAAAATACACGGAGAACAATATTTTGATGTTAAAACGCTGGCGATTTTTTCTTACCTTTAATTAATTCAGGGTAATTTTTGCTCGTCATGCTAATTAAGTTTAACTGAAATTATGATTGATTGCGTGGATTGCTCCGCAGTAATTAGTCCGTAATAGGACTTACCGCTTTATCGAGAAAAAACAAGCTTTAAAAATTTGGTACCGTCATGTTTTTTTTTTTATGTCTTTAATATAAAGGTACCTAAAATTTAACTGCCTCCGAGTTCAACTATTTGAGGTAAGTTGATGCTGTGCCTGAAATAGTGCAATATTTCATAATTTTATGATTAGAACATTTCTTAGTGACGATTTTAGTCTCAACAATAGTTTTTAGATCTAGTATCTCAAAACTATTGTTGACACTGGAAAAGGAAGGAAAAAAGAAAAACATGTATTTACTGCACATATATTGGTATTTAATGGCTAATAAACTGTAATTACCTCCAGTAAAAAGGCTGGTTTTGTCGTGCCTATGACTATTAGATTTTTGATATATATATATATATATATATATATATATATATATATACAACATAACAGACCCTCAATGTCAATGTTAGTAGTATCTAAATAAATATTTTACTTTAATTTACAAACATAGTAACATTTATTTTACATACATTACATAAACTTAGAAAATTATTATTTACAACAAGTCATTAAACTAAATTATTTACACTTAACCTACCTAGTAACTTACCTATGTATAGAAATAAAATAAGTATATAAAGTACATGGCATAGTTTATATGGCAGTTTGGCGAGCGGTGATCGACTCCAAATTTTCGATAGTATTGTCCTCCTTGACGAGCTGATCGCGAATATATAAGTTTTAGAAAAAGTTAACGTCAAAAATCGCCGCTAGGGGGCTCTGAAGTTTTGGGTAAAAAATTCTGGTTTACGGCAGAATCATCGAACTTTAGTGTCGAGTTATTAGCTGATAGTCTGGTCTACGTTAAAATATTGCTCAAATGAGACGTTTAAACTCCAAGCCTATATGTCTGCCTGAAGTCGGTCTGGCTCACGTTTTTTTTTAAATCGCTGACCTTATTTAGCTCATTTTCTGTAAAAAATATTCAATGCACACTTTTTAACAAAAGAACTTTAAAGTTGAAACAGGTGTCTTATGCGTGTTTCAGCTCATTCTGCCAAAAACACGCACGGCAACCTGCTTACAACTTCGAATAAATTGAAAGGTAAATGTAACATCAACAAATGGGCTATCGTGGTCGATTAAAGCCACTCTAACATAGAGTGGGCTTGTACCCCTTGGTAGGGACTGTGATATGACTTTTGATGATAACCTAGACTAGAAATATATTAATTTTATTATTTCAATACGATTATAACGAGGTTTATATGGATGAAGATAAAATCGCAAGTAAAACTTTCAATAAAGAAACAGCGTACAACCTTAAAAATAAGCTATTGAAAATTTTCATTATACCAGTCGAAACGACTAGAAATTTTATAAATGCCAAACTTTTCATGCCGAAGACGCTATCACAGAATTTCTTAGGCACTCAAACTCAGTTTACGACTCAGGACATAAAACGAACCAAGAATCCTGTATTCACAACGAGAAGGATTAAGTAATATAAATAATGTACAATAAAATACATCGGTGGATATGAGCGTTGAGTGTTAAACGTGTTTTGTTTAGTGAGCTTAGTAAAGCGTGAAATATATTTATTTATTCAGTTATTTAACAGTTATACATAAACAAAAAATGACAACATATTTTTACACTTACTCCTACTCCTACTCCTTTTACTCCTAATATTTTTTTAGTTTAACTGACATTAATTTAAATGTTATTTTTTATATAATTTTTAATCAATCTTTATTTCAATTTAACATTTATCAATTTATTAATTAAAATTAAAAATTAATTCCATCGATTTTTATTATTGAAATTATATATTTTTGTTTTTAACTACATATGTTGTGAATTCGCATTATTACCGGGTGCACGATATTGTCTCTTTAATAAAGATGCCATGTAAGCCTGCGCTAAAACTCGCGTTATCGTAGTCAGATTGAACGGATCGATCGTCCGTAGTGAATTATAAAGACAACACACTATTCTTATACTCACCCATACGCACACACCCACCCACGTACATACACATGAACACACACATATAAGTTTATAAAATAAGGCAATATTACTGTTAATTATTTTTCTTTTGTACTAAATGTTACACACTTACCCTACATTTTTATATATAGTACTCAAGATAGCAAAGTTAGTTTCTGTATGTGTGTTTTTTTTTATTCTTCTTGTTTGGTTTTCTGTGGACTCTTTGGCCTGCACTCTTTTTTGTTTGTGTTAGTCTTTTTTTTTACATTTCCTTATATATTATTTATTCTACAAGTAACATTTCATTTGTCGATCAGGAGAATGGTATTGTTCTCCGTTTTGTGGGGACAGATGGTCTTGTCCTCCACAGTCATAGCCCCATCTATATTTATGTTCTAACTATTCCAGACATACATATATAATACACATATAAAATATATTTGATAGACATATATATTAACAATCATGACTGAGGTACCAATGCTGGCATCACACAAACATTTGCTCCCACCGGGATTCGTACTCGGGAGTTCAGAGATAGCGAGTCCTTGAAACCGGTGTACTAACCAACTCAACTACGAAGGTAAGAATAGTGTTGAGAAACATTACTGAAGTGTAATACACATACAACTTAAACATAAATATAAAAATACATATAACAAAACCTATTAATATAATACGATAGGTATATTTATGTACTACTAGCGGACCCGACAGATTTCGTCCTGTCAAAAAGATTTATAAAGTGGCAGTTTTTTGTTCCTACTTATTTTATAGATAAGGAAATTAGGTAATAATGTTATTTTTTAAGATAAGAGATGAGTGAGAGTATTATAAATGTAAAATTAAACAAATATAATCAGAATGCTCCGAACTGCTAAGCTATCGGGAGTTACACGTGTTATTGTGAGTCACCCATAAGATAGACAAATGCTGTTGCGGGATGTTTTTAGACAATTTTATGTAGAATATTTTCGTCATACATGATTTTTATGTGACTTTAACCGTTAAGGCTGCACGTGACGGAAGCTAAAAAAATGGAGTTACTTCTCCCGTTTTCCCAAAATTTCCCTTGACTACTCTGTTCTTATTGATTGTAGCGTAATGGAAAGTATTCTATAACCTGCCCAGGAGTATGAAGAATAATTACACCAAGTTTCGTTAAAATCCGCCCAGTAGTTTTTGTTCCTATAAGGAACAAACAGACATACAGACAGACAAAAATTTTACTGATTGCATTTTTGGTATCAGTATCGACCCGATTCACCCCCTGATAGTTATTTTGAAAATATATTTCATGTACAAAATTGACCCCTCTACAGATTTGTTATAAGTAAACATATTATGTTTATTTTTCTCACTTTATATAATATTATTTTGTATAATACTTTATATAATATGATTTTGTTTTGCCATACGAACGATGTTTTGGTCATCTCGAGGAGGTGTTTTTCTCTGTTCAGGTACACGTGGAACATTTGAAGTAGTTTGATACGTAGCAAAATACTTTACAGCAATGAAAACCATCGTTTCTGAACATTGAAGATGGTCGGCTATCTTTTTGTAAGACCAATCCTTCCGCCGATGTTTTATTATTACTTCCCTTGTAGATTTATCACAACTTTCTTTTTCTTATTATTTTTTCATAAGAAGCAATCGCTTTTAATCTTTACAGCACTAAATGGCGCCAAATTATTCAAACAAAAACAAATCGACTGAGTGTTCTCTATATAAAGGTATAAACTATTTAGCGTTCTTAATTTTGTGACCAGCCAGTGAATAGAAATACTATGTTTAGAAGTAGTGTAAAAATTTTGTCTATTATTATTGGCGTATAGCCTTAATGGTTAAAGTCACATAACAATCATCTATGACGGAAATATTCTACATAAAATTGTCTAAAAAATATCTTTTAATAATAGACAAAATTTTATAGACAAAATTATTTGACGACCTCAATAGTCGAGTGGATAATACACCGGTTTCAAGGCGTCGCCATCTCTGAGGTCCCGGGTTCGAATCCCGGTGGGGCAGATGTTTGTGTGATGAATGCGAGCATTTGTACCTTAGTCATGGTTGTTGATATATATTTCAATAAAAAATATTTATATATGTAATATATATGTATGTATATCCGTTACCCTAGATCCCATAGCACAAGCCTTATAGAGCTTAGTTTGGGCTAGGCTAATTGGTGTAAGTGTAACAAATATTTATTTATTTATTTATTATTATTTTTAATCTAATCATGTGTATTAATGAATACAGTGGTGTTATGGAAAAGTTTTACGATATAAATAAAAAAAATGCATGCAACGAGTTTTTGCGTCCTTAGTTTTTAAAAAATCTTCCCTTTATATCAGCGTTCTTAATTATATGACCACCACTGTATCTATAGCTATATTTAAAGAATATATGTATGTAACACAATTAATTATCACTAATTTCTTTCTTCGTTTTACTGTTATACAGACAGCAGTCTGTCAATCTTTACATTTGCACTATGAAAACAGTCGCTATTACGTGCGTCATAGGAGCTGTCTAATAATAAATCATTAAAATTTTTCGCTACTTTATTTCACATAGTAATAGGGTTGTCGTTTTTGCTTAGTTACAAGGTTACCGTTTTTTAAGAAAGAAATAAATATTTCAATAAATGTATTACAAATTCATCTGTCTAATCTTGCTTATATTTATTGTTATAATATTTAAATAAAAGTTTAATAATTAAAAACAACTTAATTACACATTGTATTGCCTTATATCAAAGTTATATTATTAGACTTAATTAATTAATATATGCATTACTTAGACGCAGTAGTCACTATATGTGTAACAAATATCTGGTACTTAACTACATTGTTAGATTTTTTTTTTGGTTGACCAACGTGTCAGCGTGAAAATTTATATGAATGGTTTCGAAGACCCTAACTGACAGCCCTGCACGCTTGCGCTAGCACAATACTCCATTAACTTCCGAATGACGTATAGAATTGTAGCCTAAATGCGTAGTTTCGCCAAAGGTCGTGTAGTATCAAACCCTCGCAGGCTATTACGCAGCTCTGGGCCGCGTCATTAAATTAATTAGATATGGCAGCTTCGGAAAGCGCTGGACCGTGTGTACGGGTATGTTGGCGGCCAATGTCGAATCAGGCATTTTACAACGTGCCTAAATGCTCATATCGTTTGAACAATAAACAGCATAAGTATATATTTTTTAAAATAGGTGGCGAAGACAATAAAGGATCAAAGTTATTCTATAGGTAATTGATAAATAATATATGGTATATCTCTCTCATACGAGTCCAGTAAGAAAACTTTTGGTTATATTACAATTTCTAAATAGTCACAATATTATACCATACATATTAAGACACGCGGTGAAGAGATACTGTCTCTTTCGAAAGAAACAATGTCTGTTGACTAATATAATTCATTGGAGTCAAAATCATACATCATACTTTGATGCTGACAAGTAGTCCCTACAACGTCCACACTAGAAAGTGATGCTATACTTTCTAGTATGGACCTTGCAAATACTCACTTTAGTTACCTTTCGATTCCATAGATTAGGAAGAGTCTGTAACAGGGCTTAATATAAAAACTTATTAGTTATCTTATAGTGGACAATTAATAATCTAATAAATATATATACAATATATTTTAATACCTACCGTTATATTGACCAAAATGCAGATTCTCCAGCTGATAGTAAGTATTTACATTCATCAACTTTCTGACTATCTACAGGAAATAAGTATCCTCTTATACATTTTGATAATGACATTTCATTAAAGTACATGGCACAGTTATAATATAGTTATAATATGGCAGTTTGGCGAGCGGTAATTGACTCCAAAGTTTCGATAGGATTGTTCTTCTTGACGAGCACGGCAGAATCAGATGAAAATCGGATATGTTATTATTGATCGGATGTAAACTGTGCCATGTACTTTGCTAAAATATCGCCTTTATAATTAATAATCCTGCATAAGCTTTATAAAGAATTATATTTTATAGATGCTTCAGACAAAGCGACAAAATAAGAAAATTACTCTCTTTTATGTTAACAATTATTGAAATTTTAATGTCAATTGTGATTAACTTATACTCTTTACTTTATTTTTTTATATACTGTATTACTTAACTCATAGTCATATCATAAAGTACAGTATGCAATTCTTGAATAAAATGGATTCGGAGGACCATTTATCACTCGCTTACGTCAGGATTCTTATCTTCAGTATCCTAAGACTTCTTATCATCAGCAGCCTAACACTCTATAATTCTTTGCTTTAAATTTGTTCTTTATTCACCAATTGCATAACAAACTATTATAAATTGTATTAATATATATTTTTTATTAGTTACACGTATTTGCATGATAAAATTCTTATTCATTCATGCAATTTCTAATTTTATTTGCAAGATTGAATATTATTTATTTTTTTATTTTATTTCATTTTTATTTATGTATTTATAGTCAAGGTCCAGTAATTCAATTACCATCTTACTCGTATCAACCAAACCGGAACACGTCACTGCTATATCGTGGCAGAAGTGGGTAAGACGGAGGTAGACAAGTAGACAACTCAAGTATAGAGATTCACTCGGAAATACATTAAATTACTGATTATGTTTATCAATTTATTATAGATAAGTTATAACGTATCAGAATTCTTTGTTTAACGACAACGTACTGTGCCGTACCACTACTGAAAATGCCCAGAACATAAGGTAGAAATAATCGTTACAGCTCTACTGTCGTAGATTTCTTGCTGACTATTCATTTCCACAGCAGGAAATATCGAATTTTTCCGTCAATGATCGATATAGTCTTGTTAAGGTAAAACGCAGTAGAATAATAATCCTGTTCAAGGTAATTATCGATTATGAAATCCGATTTTAATAACGGTACCAAATTCGATTTTTAACATGTTATTAGCACAATATGTAAAAGTTTCATAAAGTTTAGTTGTCTAAAATAATGTTAATTAAGTCTTTCTTTTATGTATGTGTACTTATGACCTTTTTATTACTTTTATACAATTACAGCATTGATTCATTCTATTGCCAACATTTTGCTGTTTCTTCATTGGAACAGTTTATATTTTGTGAAATGTTTTATTCCATAGTAGGAATGTATATTCTTACATACCGAATTTTAGCTTTATCGGTTCAGTGTTTCCGAGGAAAATCTTGTGTAACAGTCGGTTACATATCATAATTATAGTCTCTTGAGTGATTCTACAGGGGTTTCGTCTTTACGTTCTGTCGTACGAAAAACTTTTCATATTAATCTTACAAATTGAATTCAAAGTTTAGTTTACACATGACTCCGTTTCCGGTTCGAAAAATTTGGAGAAACCAAAGAGACCACGGGGAATTGAAAGTCTCAGTAGACTCAGTAATGGACCAACGCAACAGGACCCACGAGGAAACTTGCGGTCTCCAAACATCTGTAACTTCTAACATCGAATACGAGCAAACAAAATCGATGCCGTCTACTCTTTATTGCTGATATCATTCTATTAACCATGTCTTCAAACATATTTGCCTTTTGCGTCGAGGAAATTGAATTCTACGGTTTATCTAAGAAAAACCTATTTTATGCGCACTTCTTTGCGGGCAAGTAATTTAACGCGAGTTTTAGTGGGGCTTGAAAACTTATGGGATGTTTGTCGTTACTGAAGAATGCGAATGGCGCAAGAAAAATAACGTAGATAATTGAAGGCTGCAATAAAATGTCAAAAGGATATTAAAGAAATCTACTAGAGTTGTCGCATATCTCTACTTCCAGTTGAAATAGGTAGGTAGGTAGGTATTAAGTAGCCCATTTGTCAACAAAACTCTGCCTTTGACTTCTATTTCATGATTCTCTAGGCTATAGAAGGGTATCCACCCCTCAGGAAGTAATGCAAGGTTGAAGTTAAATATATCATATTACTAGCGGACCCGACAGACTTCGTCCTTAAAAAAGATTTGTACAGGGGCAGTTTTTTGTTCCTAATTATTTTATAGATAATGTCGCATAGCCAACCAAATCGCAAAAAAAGTCTAAATGACCTATTACATTTTGTGGCTATTCAATTTTGGAACGTGACATTAAATCCTCCAACGATGTATTCTGTGCTCCAACGCACGCACGCACACTGTTTTGATAGATATGATTGAATTTCAACTATATGTCGCGTTAATAAAGCGCTAATTGACTCTTTGATGTTAGGAATACACCTTCATTGCTTAGACAACAGTGAGTGCTTGCAATATGAACTTTATACAATAACAATAAAGCTCAATTCGACTGTACGTTTTAATTAGAAAACGTTTGAATGGGAAAATAAAAGGGCTGTTTTTAGGATATTTCCGATAAATATTCGAATTTTCCTCATTGTAAAAATCCTCCTTGAACATTAACAAAAAAGAATTGGCCAAATTGGTCCAGGCGTTGTTGAGTTATGAGCTTACCAACACATTTTGCGATTCATTTTTATATATAATATATATAAGAAGATGACATTATGAAAGTGGTAAAAAGACATGTATCGATGACCTCAAATAAGAGTATGTTAAAAGATTGATTGTTTATGAATGAATCGAATCATTAAATATAGAAGTAACACTCGCATTTCGGACTACAGTAATCGCAGTAGTAGTGTTTCCAACGAAAAGAACGATCTTCTTTTCGTTGGAAACAAATTTAGGCTCTATGTACTAAAAAAAACAGATGCTTGTTCTGTCCACACTTTAAATTTGCTTTGCAAGCTAAATAGCTAATTTCCCTATTTCGAAAGTCCGTACCAATCTTCGCGTGCATTCCACATTATATCGTTTACAAGATGCTTACAATAGATTGTCAAGACACGCCGACCTCGACATACTCGTATGTTCTCTTTCTTCTCCAGCAATTTAGAAAAAGGATAGCAGAGTTGTTGAGGATGTTGTGATTTTTTATTGGTAACATATGTTTTTATTATTCGACTGTCTGGGTTCAAATTCGTCATACCATCATAGATATTATGGATCACCTGTATTGTTTTATGTTTTTTTCTTTCTGTAGTGTAATCTATATTTCCTCTTCTCTTCCTCCTCTTCTTCTCTTCTCTTCCTCTTCTTATCTTCCGTCCGTGTATTTTGTTGTGTATGTCGTGATTGCTTTAAAAAAATCTTATATAATATAGGTTAAGGATTCTTATTATATATATGTATTACTATAACAGTTCCTGGGGATCCTAATTACAATAAATAAAAAAAAATAAATGATGATGATAAACCAAAGCGAACATGTTCCAAAGGATGACTACAGTAATTTTTGAAGCGACAATAGTCATCAAGAGAAATTGTGTCTAACCCCTAATTAATTCTATGTTGTAACTTTGTTACCAATTAAACTTTAATCAGCTTTATAATTTGTGAGCGAAATACGTAAAACGGAATGAAATGTTTTTGAAATTACATTAATTTAAATTACACTTGGAAACCTTCGCTTTTAGCTAACTGAGGAGATGTCTCAATAATTATTCAAATTTAAAGCAAATAGAAAAGTGTATTGACGTTGACGTAGTACTTCGGTTTTGAAGCGACGTGTCTTATTCAAGTAAGGTTCGATTTCTAATCCTCTGCGATCTTGGTCTTTTGGTTGACGCTCGAATTCGATAACGTCAGACACGTAGCAAGGTTGGACGAAAGACGAGATCGAAAGAAGTTTATAAGGTAAATATGAAAGGACAAATTCATACAAGATAACGTTCTTGCAGAAGAATTCCCTAAGAAAGATCGGGTCCATAGTATCCGTGATCGGAGAGCGTAGATCGAGCGTCGCCGGTGATGTATTCGCGCTCTAGTCGGACGATTATGGGGGCTCGGTATAGAACCTGCCATGTTTTTCGTTTTTTAAATTTTATATTAACATATATCTTTGTTTTTGAGAAAGGAAATGCTCCTTCTGCACTGTGACACCGCGCTGGCAAGGCGCGGCCGTGTGTGGGGCTCTCCAGTTTGAGAGGACCGTCCTACCCACTAAAACCTCCGATATCTCTAAGTCCATATCGCGGCGCTTGTGGAGGGTGCGCTTCCGCGATTCTACCGCCGCAATAATAATAACATATATCTATTACTTCTATGGTAAAGGAATACATCGCGAGGTAACCTTTATACACCTACGAAGAAATTCCCAGTTGTATACGAAGTAAGCCACTCTGCACTGTACCCGTGTAGCTTGCTAAGAGTCAAATTATGCCTCTTTGGAACGGATTTGAGCGGTGATGATTGAATAGCCTGGCTTTTAGTACATTTAACTGGTTGTCCTATTGAATTGTATACCGACGACGCCCCCGCCGACGGGAGGGACGTGGTCGGTATGCAATTCAATGCTTCCAGGTCGCCGCATCGCTGTCGGTGACCCGCGGCGACACCTTCGAGCAGGACCGACCATTAGTGTATACACCTGTCAAGTACCTCTTTACATTTGCTTAGTTAGATTACAATCCTCTTTTTTATATTTTCACCACACCGCGCTCGTGTGCGAGTATGATGTTAAATGTACACTCAGTACAAACGTGTACAAACACGTGACAAGGCGATCTTTCGAACGACCGAGTCAATAGACGCGTGTTCAATTTGCCTCGACTCCCTTAGCTTGACCCTATCGGCCCCGTACGCGCTACCAGTCCGTTAGCAGGCAAGGCGAAGAACTTTAGCATAGGTCCCGTAAAAATATGCTTTTTTTATACTTATACGACACTAGAGAGCTTTTTATACAATTGTTGTGTTTTTTTTTCAAATCATTCTGTACTTAATTATTAAACTAGTTTCTTCGATTTTCTTAATAATCAAGTTCATTTCCATAACGCATTAGAACTATGTGAAATTTCATTGACTAGAAATTTCAGTTGAAGAAAATAAGCTAACTAGCGACCCGCCTCGGCTTCGCACGGATGAAATGCTGATAGCAAATAAAAATTGTGAACGTTGTATACAAGTTTAATATAGTTTAATAAACTTTTTTTTTGTTCCCCCTGAGGAAAATGCATTAAGTTGCATACCCCGGCTGTGGTGAGCCGGCGGTTATGTGGAGCTCTCCTCCCCAGAAGGGGGAAGCCTACCCACTAAAAACCTCAGGTATGGCCTTCCTCAGGCATGTAGGGAGCCCCCGGGAACACCAAGCTACTTCCGGGAATAGTTTAATAACCTAAAAAAAGACGCTTTTAAAAATTGATTGAAATGTGATTATTTACGACACTACATTAGAAACTTCAAAAATAATAGTTTGTCTCCACTATTTAATGGATGTTATAATACATATAAACCTTCTTTTTCAATCACTCTAACTTTTAAGAAAAATCGCATCAAAATCTGTTGCGTAGTTTTAAAAATTTAAGCATACATAATAGGTTTAAAGGGAAAGAGAAAGCGACTTTGATTTAAACTATGTAGTGATAAATTACTTACCATAATAAAGTCTCAAATCTTTAACAGAAAAAAACAACAAAAATAAATAAACTCTAGCGACCATCAACGTTATTGAAAAGTACATTATAGCTGTAAATTTTATATCAATTTTACAAGAGAAGTCATTAATGGAGTTAATGCTTTAGAGATGTTTGCCTTTTAAAGGGAATGAAGGGTAATAATGAATTAATTACGGATGAAAATAGTTATCATGTTTATTTTACTGTCTATAAAAATCAGATGGTAATTCTAAACTAGGGTCGTCTACTGGGATACCTCCGTCTATATATATCAGATCAGCAGCCCCTTGAATTATCCTGTTTTTTTTTAATTTGTTTTAAATTGCCTGTTCTTATCTGAAAGGTACTACCAATTTCCTACTCTATTTCGATACTCACTCTCTTCTTATCATCATTCACACAGTCCTGCACTTCGGTCTACCTCCTTCCCTTCCCTCCACGCCCATCCACTTTCACGTGCATAACTTTGCTAGTAACAAGATCGTTCGTTCTTCTTAATACGTGACAATACCAGAAGTCTATTTTCTCTCAATTTATTTACATTAGGAGCTAAATTCAGACTTCCCCTAATATATTTGTCGCAGAGAGCAAAAATCGGAACGTCAAGTTGATAATCGATATCGACTTGGGTGTATTCAATTTGTGTGTTGGCAACCCTACGGCTTGACACTAAGGCCGATGACAACCAACCTCCGAGCGGGCCTTTTTGCGAGCGGACGTCAAGCCGAGCGGGTGTGTCCAACATACAACCGACTTCACCACGTTAAAAAAGTAATCCATTTCCATCTGGGCCGTGTGTGATTATTTTTGATTGTTAATTATTGGAGATTGTTCTTAATAAATCAAAGAGTGTACCGAAACTCGTATTTCGTTTGATTTCACCATGGGGGATGAAGAACGCTCGCATCCATCCTCGTTATATTCATTTCTCACTCTATTCTTTCTAGTCATTCCACACGTTCATCTTAACATACACATTTAATTAACATGTAATCTTTGTTCATCCATCCGTTTGATGGGCCAACATTCCGATCCATACATAACGACTGGTCTAATAGCTGATTTATAAAAATTACCCTTCAGTATTAGGGAAATACGGGCCCTTAAATTTTATATTTATTTGACTTGAAATGTTGTTTTAATATAAATATTATTTTGATATGAACAAAGTGCAACACCAAGTATTTCTAATCTAAAATCTAATTTAAATTAAATTTTTTCTAAAGTAAATTAAATTTTTGAACCGATCTATGTCTATAGACCAGACCGAGGCTCGCCGTAAGTTCTTATTTTCTCAGAACACTTGGCCCCGTAGGTTATCATAAAGCAATATAGTCCAGCAGACACGACATAAAGCCGGACTAAGCCGACAGTCCCGGAATTCCTGGAAGCTCAGGGGCGACTGCGTACGACTTGCGGCCTCAAGTTTTCCTTTTGCGTCTAACGTTTTCCGATACACTCGCTAACGGTGCAATATACAGTTGACAGTTCCAATATTTCTATTGTCAGGTTGCTGTACGATGTTTGGGATTTACAGCATGGTCTCTTTACTTTGTTACTCAACATCGAAAGTCAAATAAAATTTATTTCTTTCCTGATCACGACGAATCTTATCTCGAAGCATATTGTATTTTACAATACATTTGGGTCGCCTGCAATATGATGAAATGATATAAGTGTGATCATCTCTGTTTATCCTAATAGTGTGTATTAATTTATTCAAATTCAAATTTTAAATCATTTATTCAGTCTAGGCTTTTTTATTTTAGTTTATTTCTATAGCCTCTAGGTACAACATGTCAATTCCTTTGATTTTGACAAGCACAAATCAGGCCTGTTTTTTTGTCATTTTTTTTGCTCCCCTTGAGGAAAATGGATTAAGTTGCATACCCCGGCTGTGGCGAGCCGGCGGTTATGTGGGGCTCTCCTCCCCAGAAGGGGAGGCCCACTAAAAATGTAGGGAGCCCCCGGGAACACCAAGTTACTTCCGGGAACCCCCAGCCTCCGCTCCCCCGCCGATATCAGGCCTAGGCTTGAGTGGATGTCACAGTATCTGTATATGATTAAGTACTGCTGTATATTTGAGAAATAAATTATTATTTATTATTATTATAATTCAATATTATTGTTTCTAGTGAAAATAAGTTATTAAAAGACCTTTAGTGTTGTTAGCCTTGCTTTTACTTCTCTAGAAGTTTCTCGCGATTTCCGAATGAATTCCGAAATATCGAGTATTTTTTTTTATTCTATTATGCCATTGTTGTCTTTTTCCCTGTCTGTTTTTCCTGTTTTTTAGTTCCTATATTAATTTGTAAAATATGAAATAATTTTTAATAATTCTAATCTAAAATACAAATAATCATCATAAACACATCTTATGTTAAGATAGCAATTTAAATCCTCAATCGTATCAAGACAGACAACTTCTATGATAACTTGATATTATTCAATTTTCTATAATGTATTCACATTTTGAATATATTTATGAATGGGTGTATTGAAGTTTGTCAATTGGTTTTAACCAATACAAATAAAGGGCAGCCGTTTGGTAATACATACATACATATAATTACGCCTCATTCCCGTGGGGGTAAGCATATTTTTTCACTCGCTCTAATCATTCATTCCCAGCTTCCTCGCCTTTCATAATTACTTACATGCATGCATTTCGGTTACGATTACTCTTGACCTGACCTTTGTTCAGTATATAATCTATTTGGTCCAAGTATGTTCATCTAGGTATGTTGTCCTTCATCAACTGGCCCATTTATGTTTGCCTTATATTTTTATTTTTTTCTACGCATTTAAACCATCTAAGCATTCCCTTTTTCATTTTTCTCACTAAATTTTCTTTCACATCGCAATCGTAATAATAAGATAAAGAAACTGCCATAAATGCCCCATCAGTGCAGTTAGTCTCCCTCAGGGCAGCTTGTGGCGAGCTGTCGGTGAGTTGCGTCACCGAGGGTAACGATTTGCTTCAGGGGGGCGTATGCCACCCGCCTCTGTTTTGCCTTAACCAGCCGGACAGAGTGGAGTCGCAAGAGCAGATGCTCGAAGGGTGAAAGTTTAATAATGTCATAACGCCGACGGCGTCACGATCGCTGTCGCAGACACACCTCTCTACACCCTTAGCCGTTCACACCAATGTTGCTCTCTTCGCACCAATATTGGTCTGCATTTTTAAGGGGCCCATTTAGTGAGTGGCGAGACACTACCTGCCATATTTAAATCAATTAGGAGGCTTTGAGAAGGCAGGTGACCGGAGTCTCTTCCATAGTCCGGTTCTCATTACCGCCGAAATTGAAATGCAATAGTCCACAGGCTTTTTGACCACTAATGACAATAGTTACTGTGCATCTAACTCAGTGTAGTCTTTGGCTGCAATTTTCATTATGCAGATAGAGATTGGACCCAGTTGGTACACTCCACGCACACTTTCATTAAATTTCGCTTAAATGGCCTCTACGCGTTGGATCTGTATCCCCTTGCACGCTTAAAGGTCTTATAAAGACGCGTGATGTAAGCTAGATAAAGACAAAAACAGAAGTTTTCAAATCGAACTGCAAACGAAACTAATCCTTGTCGCCCTACAATCAGCATTCCAACGTTCCGCAGCATCCACAAAATGTTTCAAACTCCAAATTGGCATTTGGTCAATTTGAGAATATGCTACCAGCAGCAATAAAAATAACTTCACGACCTTCATTGACAGAAAGATTATGGATCAAAAGCATTTTTATATTTCAGAGCAGTAGTTAACATTATTTATTTGAACTATCTGCAAATAACTATTTACTCGAGGAATATTTTAATCTCCTTCATTTAAAATGGAATTAGACAGAATCGTAATATTTTGTATTTTTATTCGTCTCGCCCTGTCTACATTTCCAGGAATTTCTTTATTTAAAAGCTGCCCTAGACTAATAAATTGTTAGTTACCTGAGATTGTAGCGTCGCAATAATACGAAACACCAATTAGATTATCTAAATTAATTAGTATATTTGAAGCAGCTGGTAATAAGATTTCGTAGCAAAATCTGATTTATTTAAAAAGACGTTCAATTCAGCCATGTTAATTCATGGCAGAATGTATTTTTCGTTTATCTAACACATTAATACGGTGAAAGAAAAAACATCGTGAGGTGAGGAATTTGACAGGTGTTGGTCATTCTATGCCACCCCAGCGTTGTTCGCTTAGGTCTCTATAGATTAGGCTTGCTGCTCATAACTGGGGAAGAACGTAAACTGTGACATATACATGAATTAGGAATTCAAATAGTTTAAGTAAAATGACACTTGTCAACAAAATGTCATCAAGCACTTAAGTACTTCACAGCTCAGCACAATACCAAACAATTTGAAAACTTTATAATATTTTTACAGGGAACCTAGATAACGTATTGCACAAAATGAGATTGTAATATTTCGGCATTCAAATACAAACATAGTCACGGAAGTCGATTTTTATATTATTCACGCGTATTCATATGTGGTATCAAATGAACGGTTTCCGTTTCAGACTACAGTACTGCTTTGCTTTAAGCGAAATGGAATTTCCCTTGTGGTCTCGGTATGGAAGCAAAGGTAAATTTGATAACTGGAAACGTGTTACGCGCACGGCGTATCGAATCAAAATGGCTGCCTTACAAAGGTGAGAGGGGTTTATATACGTGTCAGCAATAGTAAGAATGAACATGTGTGGATTTTCTTAACTCAATTTTAAATCTGAGCGGAACTTGAGCTGTATGATTTTATCGAGTTTTGCCTTCAAATTATGAGAACTGGGTTTGGATTCCACCGTGTAACAAAGTGTTCGTTTTATGATTTCATAGGAACATCTAGCGAGGAACAACTTCGTGAAGAAATACAAATGTATCTGCAAAGAAACAAAGTCTACTTCAATTATTTTAGAGTTTTCACACTAACTAAAATAATTGAAGTAGGCTCATAAATCTCAATGGAAATGTATATTAATTGTTCATTATGAATATATCAGTTATTAAAATATTTAATAAGATTGGAAAAAAACCCTATTCAAGAATACTATCTATTCGGCTCTATCTACTCGACTTATTGGACTGTTTCTTCGTTAGATCCGTAGTATTTTTTTTTTATTTGTGTATGTGACACACACACGTTTTAATCGTAATTGATTCCTGTGTTGTCCTTTCTTCTTTAAAGTAATTTGCATTAGACGTCGAAAAAAAAGTGTGTAGTTTGATTTTAGGGGTGTAACTTCATACCCCGCCACACATCCCGATATGGGGTGGAAGGGCACCGGGGGGTTTTTAGTGGGTAGGCCGGTCCTTTACCGGAGAGCCCCACATACGGCCGCGCCTAGCCAGCGCGGTGACAAGGTGCTTAAGGAGCATTTCCCCCCGCAAAAAAAGGGGTGTAACTTCAAAGCGGCTTAACGCTAGAAGCGTTAACTAACTTGAAGCATGCCAGTCGTGTCAGATCCAAACTATGCAGGTCCTCCGAGGAGACAACCTGAGCAAATTTTATATCAATGCCTGAAGAAGTCGACAGGAATCGGGTATACAAAAGACTTTAAGATTTTTTTATCATAGTTAATCCTCAAGATCACGATCGATTGGAAAAGTGAGGCTGAGAATCCTCACAAGGAGCACGAAACTTGCCCAGGGTACTTCCGCAATCAAGTACCGCGGAGATTATGTTAGACTCCATGTCAGCCAGGGTGGACTAAACGACATCATATAGCAATTAAACTCAGTCTAAAGGTCCTATTGATCTGACGGCTGGGAATGAAAGTAATCGCTCCTCAAGAGAGGGCGTGGTGCATCGATTGGAAGAACGTAGGGTATACATAGGTCCAACGGAATGGAGGGATGTGAGGGATTAAAACAAGGATTACGGAAGTACAGAAACTCATATTGAGTATCGAGTTATTTAGTGATGTGATAGTTATCAAATAAAATAACCTATCAGTTCCAAATCCGCCCCTTTCAAGAGTTCAGTGGTCAACATATGAGTTTGAAGAACATCAGCTCCCAGCAATGATTAGTCTACTATAGTCAATGTTCATCAATTCAACAACGTCTATCAATATTCTGTTCTAAATAAGATACAATAAGGTATAATATACTAAATAAGGGTATATAAGATTTAGTTAACGACGCTGGCCTTTTGTGGATTGGTCGGTTTCATAAAACATTTACCGACCTCACGATTAAAAAGTCGGTTCCGAAATCACTAAGCCACTAAATATAAAATCAGCAATTTTTTTATAGATTCAACGTAACAATTTTAACTTTTCTTTGAGGGTAGTTATTAATCGTTTAAATTCATTGGCTAAACTTTCATTTTTATTTTTGAGGTAACTTCAAGAAAGTTTTTGACTGGCGATTAAATTTGGATATTTCAGATTTTGGATGATGAAAAATGTTTTAATTTTTCAACTTGACATTTATTCAAATTTCCTTTAGTGATCTCGAAAAGAATGGTTCGTTTTATCTAATTCATTACATCATTGAAGCGTTCTTAGAAATCTAACATGAGAAAGAAATTTTAAAATAAATTAGAACCTTCTTTATTTGATCAAATCAAAGTAGTCTTTATTCAACATAACATGGGCATTTATTTTAGTTATAAAAATCAGTGTCGTCTACTTAAATACCTTCTTCTCATCCATTTCTGCCACAATGTAATACTGTTTTCATTGCTGTGTTTCGATGTGAAAGGTAAGATAGGCAGTGAAATTACTGGAAACTGAGACACTTCGTTTTCCACATGTAGGCAATGTGATATTTGAGAGGGTTAAAGATATGCTACCTGATAACAACCTCAAACATATTCAAGCGTAAGAGACAATGAAATGAATACAAAAAATGTCAAGCAACATGCTTTCCTGAAACTTTGTATCTAAATGTGTCCGGTCTTACACAACTTTATGCAATACAGGAATCGTAGGAATGAGATTTGTTTGTTTCTCGCCACGCTTCGGAGCCTTAAAATCTTTCTTTGTGACCATTCCGCCCATTATGGGATAATGTATGTGAAAACTTTTTCACAGAAGACTCTAGTGACAATGAATCTACTTTTGAGTTGAGTTCGTGGCGCGGACATAATAGAACGAAAGAAAAGATATATATTTGACGCTTAAGTATAACAATAAATCAAATATAAGCTACAATTAAATTATATAGATAGGTATAGTAACTATACTATGTATGATGTGATATACTAAGTAGATCTGAAGATTTACCAGAATCATCAACTTCTTGAATCAACGTAAAAAGTCCATGTATTCCTTCCAAAGTCAATCTTTCTTAGGTTGTCACAGTTTTGACAGATGAACTGTGTCACAGATGACAGCTGTCAAAATAGACTTCTTGCACTACGAAGAGTTCGTAAAATTGTCTAGTGTAGTAATTTGGCACTTTCGTTACAAGCGACATTACATTAGATTCTGCCCTCTCCCGAGGAGCGCTCGCTCTCACTTCAAGCCATGAAATATAGTTTTGTAATTAAATCGCTTATTTATTATATGGGAAAATTCAATTCATTTTAAAAAGCTTTTATATTAACTTCACTTGGAATCTTAATTTGACCCACATCCCGGTGAAATTTTGCATGCACGTGTAAGACCGATGACAATGCATGGTTATGTGTATGACGTCACTCTAAATCTAACATGGCGGCATTACCAAGATGGCGGATCAATTATTTTTAATGCACCTCTACAATATGGGTATCAAATGAAAGGGTTTGCTAAGCTTGGTTTTTTAGTCGGAAAATAAATTAAAAGTATTTTTTTTAATACAAGCTTTTATTAAATACGCTAAAAAGAACGAAAACAAAAATTTACCTATAAAAGCTTGTCGCGAGATTCACTTACTTATAGAATACTTTTAACGACAAGCTTTTATATGTAACAGTTTATTTTGTTCTTTTTAGCACATTTAAAAAAAGCTTGTATTAAAAAAAATACTTTTGATTTGTTTAAATAAGACTAGCTTTTGCAAAGTGTATTTTTATATCCACTTTAAAATACTGTATATGATGAGATGTATAATAATATAAGCAAAATCGAAAGTTTAAAATCGTATTAAACAATGTTTCATTGATCAACTCCATCTTTAGTATATTTAGAGTTATACTTAGTCAATGTAGTTCTAAAACAGTTAATAAGCACAAAAGAAACAAGTTCGCGCAACTATTTTGCTAACAGACTAAGTTTCCTTAGCAGCAGCAAATCCAGAAGTTGGTTCGTTCGACTAATTTAATTTTCAACTGGAAGCAAGTTTAAGGGTACACGTAAAAATCTGTACGAAAAACACTTATTCTGAAACACGCTATAGTAATTATAAATGAATTGTGTAATAAATGAACAAAGTGACTTTATCACGTTTGTCATTATTAAATAAATTATTTGGAATGAATTCTGATAAAGTTGTTTAGTCATTTCAGATTGAAGAAACAATTAGTCTGTAGTCTTGCTTCAGCAAGAGAACTGTGCCAGGATCGTAGCAAGTGGAGAGAGATGGTCTCTGCATACCCCATTGGGAACAAGGCGTGACATATTTGTATGTATGTTTGTAATGTTGAAAAGAAAACATTGTTTTTTTTTGTTATTTTCAAGAAGCGTGGGGATCTGAGAATTCTGAATGTTTTTTAATGACCAAAAAAAAAAGGAAATATATATTTTTTTAAAACAAGCTTTTACTTTTTGTTATTATTTTATTGTTAATTAAGTTTCTTCGTCTCCGACAAAATAACTCCATATCCTACGTAATTATATATTTTTAACACTAAAACTTTACACCTCAATCCTATTTTACTATTATAAAGGCGAAAGTTTGTAAGTATGGATGTTTGTTACTCTTTCACGTAAAAACTACTGAATGGATTTGAATGAAACTTTACCACAATATAGCTTATACATCAGAATAACACATAGGCTACAATTTTTGAGGTTTCTATGAGGTCGTAAAAAAAACACATTTTTTGCGCTTACATTGCAAACGCTGACTGAATCCTACAAGATAGATCAAAACAATTTACTACAGTATTCTACAACTTAAAAAGGTCTACAAAAAAGTCCGTGATGGTATATGTTTATCTCTTAGGAATAACCCACAAAAGGAAAAAGATCGTTAAATGTAGTTCGGAGCATACTGCAGTAGCTACCTATAGGCCTATGATTAGGGCTCTGCAGTGCTTAGTTACCGTATTTCTTACTTATTACTAGACTAGACGGGACGAACCTGAAGTCCATGCGAACGAAGTCGCGGGCAAAAGCTAGTTATTACATATTACTGTTATTATCTCTCGTCATCGTATTTATAAATAAATACGATGCGACATAAAATTGATGAGGGTGTGTCGTTTAATGAAGGATTTATCTATGTCATAATAATAATATTGTGTTGTCATACGATTTATACATGCATGTATGCAAATTTCAGCTCAATCTGAAACCGGGAGGTGGATCAAAGTCAACTTGAATGTTTTAGTTACAGAGAGACAACGGGACAGGTGTAAGTAAATAAAAGTTTGCGAAAGAGTTATTTAAGTATATAGAATATAAAAAAAAATCTTCCAGATTTATTTATTGAAACAATTGTATTTACAAAATTTAACTCACTTTTTAAAGTCACTATTGGAACGCGAGAAATGAAAAGAAACTTGCCGTTTCAATAATCAGGCCTCAAAAAACTAGAGGTTTATTTGGTTTATTTTGTTTATGGGAATATTTGTACCTTTTTAGAGTACACTTCTACAAAATGCGACAATGCGGTACGAAAAATGCCCTCCTTTATATATTCTAAAGGAAAAGTGTTCATTTTCCCACAAATATCCAACTTATTTATAAATGATATTGCAAGACAGGCTGTCAGTGTTTTCTGAATATCAAAAGCGAACAATTGACACATCGTCTTATTATTATCAACGGCATTGTTTGATCAAGCTCATGCATTGACATGATTACACCAGACTCAAAGTTCACAAATAAAATAGACTGGCGTAATAAAACATTAAAACTTAATAAAATATAAAAACGTTTTGTCGTGTTTTATATATCACGGTAAGAGTATAAATTTACACAGAAAAAATTGCACAGTGACTAGTCTATTTTTAATCGAAACGTAAACTAATGTGACAGTAACAATACATTAGTTTAAGATGAACAGATGACTTAAATACAATTTTATTACTAGCTATTTGTGACTTTGATATATTTAACTTTAGTTGCTTTTATATCTCTAAATAATCACTTAATATGGTTTATACATAATATACAAACCAAGAGAACAAAACGTCAATATTATGACTATTGAGGAAGGAAGCAACGGAAATAGAATGTTCACTGTTTTTCCAGTTATCGTAATTCCGGATATGAAAATAGAATTCCTGAAACATGGTTAAAAATAGCAAAACATTTTCTTTATTGATTTGATTTTGTGACGTGTAATTTGCTAGTCCACATTTGGTTGTTCCCTTATGTTAAAAACTATATTATTATACGCAGTCATTATAATGTTAATATATCATGATGATAGATTGCGGATTTGACTACTGTCTGTTTTCTGTTTATCCAATAGATGCCAGTACAGTGAGCCACGTGGCGGAACACAGTTGCACATTTGATTTTAAAAGGTGTAATGATTAAATAGGACTAGGTCAGTGAAATTATTCACTCAGTCGGGAAGAATGCAAGTCATAAAGTCACGCTAGTATTCCGTTGCTTTAATTGAATAAACCATTATTTTCTAGAAGGTGTTTGATATTGTTGACAAAACCTATAACTACGAGTACATGTTAAAAATATTTTAATGGGAAAAAATTATTACAAGGTCAATGAACTCTTCAATCATAAAAATATTCTTGAATTCAATTTGATAATATGTAATTCAATGATTATATCCTACTACTATTATAAAGGCGAAAGTTTGTAAGTATGGATGTATGGATGTTTGTTACTCTTTCACGTAAAAACTACTGAATGGATTTGAATGAAACTTTACCACAATATAGCTTATACATCAGAATAACACATAGGCTACAATTTTTGAGATTTCTAATGTGAGATCGTAAAAAAAATACATTTTTTGCGCTTACATTGCAAACGCTGACTGAATCCTACAAGATAGATCAAAACAATTTACTACAGTATTGTACAACTTAAAAAGGTCTACAAAAAAGTCCGTGATGGTATATGTTTATCTCTTAGGAATAACCCACAATAACCATTAACCTTTACTTTGTACGAGAAATAATGGCTTATTTACGAAGCGATTTTAAGCAATACAGTATTAATCCTTATTCAATTAAGTATGTGCTTAGTTACCGTATTTCTTACTTATTACTAGACTAAACGGGACGAACCTGAAGTCCACGCGAACGAAGTCGCGGGCAAAAGCTAGTATTAAATAAATAATTTAATTGTTTTTGTACCGGAAATATGTATCTATATCAAGATTTGTTTATTGTTAACAAAGTATCTAATCTTGTAATTGACAACATAAGTGATTTAAAATACTATCTTTATTTCTATATATAAATTCATGTTATTGTATTATACGAGTATATTACATTAAAAGGAGGAGAAAAAAATTAACCTTCGTAGTTACTTACCTTTTGTACTGGAGAAGGTTCTTTTGATTTTCGAACAGGAGACGTATTTTGAATCATTAGACGTGAATTTGGAATTCGAATACGAATACAAATCGTGTGCGAAATTATTTTCTACTGCTTACAATTTTATAGATTTTTGAATCACTCGAATTCAGTGTTATCATTAGAGATCGGATAATCAGATGCATATTTACCTAAAGTTAATTTTTGGCTCACAAATTTAGTAAGCGGCTTTTTAAAATACATTTTGTTTAATAAAAATCCCGGGAAAATACGGGACTGCAAATTTAACGTAGTGATATTGTTTGAAAATTACTAAATTAGCATGTGGTATTTATTTTCAAAAGACCGAGACTCCGGGTTCATTTATACAACTATGCATACGTATTTACATGAAGTTTAGTTTCAGTTCCCCGTGCGATTTATGAATGTACGATTTATTACATGAAGAGTGTTATACGAAAGTAATGAGCTAGTTTGACTAAAACAATAATCAATTAAATAATTGAATAAAAAACAGAAATGGTGAAAAATTTTATTTAACAAAATAATAAAAAACTGTTTCCATACTTTGTCTTAAACTAACTTTAGGTAAATATGCATCCGATTATCCGATCTCTAGTTATCATTAAAAACAAATTCTTAATTAAATTCCGTTTCATGCAGAAAAATTAAAAATCACAACAACAAAAACAAAATACCGGCGATGACATACGTGAAACGGATCACTGTTAAGGTCACTTCATCGTTGGATATTCTACTAGTAGAAATCAAAAACGAGTGGGTTGAACCACTCGTTGCACAACGCACGAAATGAATGTTCAGAAACAGTGAATTCGGTAATTCGTATACGAATCTCACGATTTCGAATGCGAATTGGTTTTCTATTGTTTCAAAAATTCGTCTCCAGGTGTATAGTATTTTTTCTGTGTTTGCATGCGTGTAAAAGGTTGTGTAACTCTTAAACTCTTTGTGTCCTCTATTTTATATTTGTTTATCTAATCATCTAATGTATGTCAGATGACATACGCGAGACCGCAGGAGAACATTGGCTCGGATTGGCACAAGAAAGGGATAAATGTAATAATACGCAGACGTCTGCTATTTAGACGCAACAGAAGAGTCGTTAAACAAATTGGAACGCCTGCAGAATCTAGCCATTCGATTCATCTTTGGTCTTCGTAAATATGACCATGTCTCCCAATTCCGAACGCAACTAAAGTGGCTTCCTATTCGGCTTCGGCGTAATGTGCACATCCCCAAACCCTGCTTATCTCCGCTCCCGCTTCCAATTGCTACCTCCTCCTAACCGTCCTAAACGTTCTTGTATAACAAGAATGCTTGAGCTTCCCGTTACTAACTCCCGTTTCTTCTTTCACTCGTTCTCCGTTCATGCCGCTCAACTTTGGAATAAACTCCCAACTAATATACAAAACTGTCCATCCATATTTTCGTTCAAACGTCAGCTTAAAAATTATTACCTTTCACAAATCAACACATAGGTAACGTATGTCATTATATTTCAACAACTCCATCGTTTTGTACTGATCTGTAAATTTTTTATATTATCTTATTCATATATTATTTATTATTATTTATGTAATGTGTATGTAATATATCTATTAATATTTATATATTTGTGTTTGATATTTATGTATTAATAATTATGTATGTATTATATCTATTATATATATGTAAGTATGTATATACTGTATAGGTGTTATCTTTTAGATATACATATTGTTAAAATAAATATTTAATTAAAAATTAATACTAGATTCGAATACACTTGAGTCATCTCACCATTCTACTACTTCCACTACTTAGGGCTGACTGGAAGAAATCTCTTTTAGAGATAAGTCCACTTTTTGTTTACTTTAGTCTTAATAACAATATGATTTACTACATGTACAATAAAGTGTATAAATAAATAAATGGCGCAACCTGGAGGAGGCCTTCACCTGCACGGGGGTTCCTATGGAGGAAATTAAATTACTATTACTTTTACTAATATATACTTTTACTAACCCACTAAACTAAATGTTACTTCATAGGAGCAAATAAAAAGGCTTTTTATTTTTTATATTTATTTTATTAATGTTAATAAGCTTATTTTGGTGGATAAGGGTTATTTTGATTTTATTTTACTTTTGACGACCTCTGTAGTCGAATGATTGGTATACCGGTCTTAAGGCGTCGCCATCTCCGAGGTCCCGGGTTCGAGTCCCGGTGGGGGCAGATGTTTGTGTGATGAATGCGAGCATTTGTCATAATTGTTATATTATATTTCTACCAAATTTATTAATATATGTATATTATATGCACGTCTATCCGTAACCCTAGATCCCATAACACAAGCCTTACAGAGCTTACTTTGGGTTAGAGTAATTGGTGTAAGTCTAAGAAATATATAAAAATATATTTATTTAACTTCAAACTACAATCAATTACTTAAAATATAATTTGAAATGATTGAAAAAAGAAATATATGTTTTATCAACATTTATGGAAATACTGTAGGCCTCTATTAGACCGCGATTAAAACTCAAATGTGTATTGCAACTTGCATTTTTACACTAAATGTTACGATGTTATTAAAGTATAAAAATGATATAGCCATATATGATGAACAATGGTTTTTGTTTATTCTGCACAGAATGGAAAAAAGATACTTTTATTTTTATTATGCTGGCAATGGATATATCACTGTATTGTATTTCAAATGGTTGTTTCAACAATATATTTATTCAGGCCCCACGCCGATGATTTTGTGGATCAAAATATTTATATATCTTTTACTTTTCAAGTGTCCATTGCTGATTCAAAATAATAATTGGCATAGTTGCGATGTATCAAATCCAAGCGATCGTGATATTATTTATTAACTCCAACTTTTAAATATAGATTCAGGACACTCTTCCCGGAACTCGCTTGGCGTTCCCGGGGGCTCCCTACATGCCTGAGGAAGGCCATCCCTGAGGTTTTTAGTGGGTAGGCCTCTAAAACTCTTTAGTGGCCTCCCCCTTCTGGGGAGGAGAGCCCAACATAACCACCGCCTCGCCACAGGCGGGGTATGCAATTTAACGTATTTTCCTCAGGGGAACAAAAAGAAAAAAAAATCGGGACACCGATCAGGTTTAACTACACAGAGAGATCGTGCCAAACTTATGCAATTGTAACGCCAAAAGCTTAGAAGTTTTCGAGCATTCTGACTTTAAAATCAACATACCCCATAACTAGTAATAGATTTTGTACTAAATGGAAATAGAAAACGAGAACTTACTGAGCGAAGGAATTTCTTCCCGCGTGCAAGTTTCGTGTAACTGTTTTGTTTCGAGACTAGTTTCTGGTTAAAACAGAAGAACTAAGGGCGTCCAACTCATTTAAACTTCAATGTAGCGCGATGTTCGCAGTGAATCACTGTTAGATAGGTTTTCTGAGAAAAGCTTTCATTTCGTTTTATTTATTTATCTATTTAAGGTACACAAACATATTTTTTAAGTTAGGTTTTATAGATTTACTGATGGGATGCAGTATAGGGTTCTTCGAAAGGGGATTAAGGGGACTAGTGTCCATTGGCTACGGTAACCGCTTACCATCAGGCGGGCTAATTTGCCACCTACGTGGTATAAAAAAATACTATAACAATAACATTATCAGGTATTTAAAATAAATAAGCAAAGAAAAATGTATAACAAGTAAAGAAACCAGTTAACTAGTCATTAGGGTTGGGGTTGGCGAGGAAGTCGCGACTGCTACGACGACCCGGGATGGACCACGCCCCTTCCGTGGCCGGGGGGCGTCGTCGGTGGAGGAGACCGGGGGAGGTACTAAGCCTCCCCCGAGGAGGGCTCCCCTCTAGGCAGGGGAGCGAAGGCTGCGGGTTGCCGGAAGTGGCTTGATGTTCCCGGGGGCTCCCTACATGCCTGAGGAAGGCCATCCCTGAGGTTTTAGTGGGTAGGCCTCCCCCTTCTGGGGAGGAGAGCCCCACATAACCCCGGCTCGCCACAGCCGGGGTATGCAATTTAATGCATTTTCCTCAGGGGAACAAAAAAAAAAAGGGTTGGGGTTTTGTGGATTATTTCTAGTCAACACCAGGAAACGCAGTGGTGTATCACTGCAGGAAACGCATGGCCAAAATCAGACATTCACATTATCTAGTAATGGGAATAAAATTCAACCAGCCGTTAGTTGCAGCGTCCTTCTAATCGGGAGGCCTGGAGATCGAGGTCTTGCGTATAGAAGATACTGTTAAGAATCTAAATTTCAATGATAACAATGCTTGGGTGTTTATATATATATAGTAAATAACACTATAAAAGTATAGCCTTTATAGATATAACATGAATTAATATCGAGGCCAGCTTCTACTTGACTACACTGTAAAAATATTGGAAGAAATAAAATAGCATATGCTAGTTTTATTGCTGGTTCTTTCCAGTACAAGGTCTTCCGCCGTTGACTTGTGTACCAATGGCATAGCAATTTGACGTGCAAAATTGATTGCAAAAATCCCATTTGAAGAATAATTTTTTGATTTTATTTGAGTCCTAAATTTGAAAACGAGTAACGAGTACTAAATAATATAATACATTCTTTCTTCTTATTGAATCATTCGAATTAGATCTTTTTATCGACATTTAACACTTTATACCATCCGCGAAATGAAATAAGAACGGAACAAGGAAACGGATGGCGTTAACCCGTCGAATTAAAAACGTTGACTTATTTGTCAAACAGAATATAAATTTAAAACTCGTTCCGCTATCATTTCATTGCTACTATTCAGTAGAAATTCATTGCTCACTTTCATTATTAGGATGTAGATTGTATCTACGTTTGGAAAACAAAATGTGTGGACTACTTGTTGCTGAAAGGTTATCACAAAATACAGTATTAGGAAATATTTTGGAATTTTAAGATTTCGTATTTTAATTTCACGTAATTAGTAATTTATAATTACTAAAATATTGTTACAAAAGTACTTGTTATTCTTCAAAGAGAAATATAACACACACACGCACACAACATACATACTTATTTTGTAATTATGATATGGGCTTGTTGTTTTTGTCTTATGTAAGTATGTCGCAACACCATTATGTAGCCATATGACTGTTTTCCGGTTCTTTAAATTGTTCGGCAAGTGTTTCTTAGGTAAAATCATAGATGGCGTAAGTATGGTTCAATAACTGTCAAAATCAACGGCAAATAAAGTTTTGTTGACTGACATCTGACATTGCATTCTAAATTTGTAATTAGTGGGGAATTCGAAAGACATTGTGAACTGTGGAAACATTTTTACAGTTCCTGAAGGCCTCGAACGTGTTGAGTGAACGCATGTGCTTACGCCATCTTGAAATCACCACGCCATTTTAAATTGATAAACCTTTCAAACTTTATGAATTTTGCCTTTGTTATTACAAATAGTTATTAAATATTTGTGATCCAACAGTTATACGTTTTATTTTCGTAAGAGAAGCTTTTTAATATGGAAAGACTAGAAAATAATATATACGGTCCTACAAATATATATTGCTAAATGATTACCTATTTTTTTGTCATAAAATAATTTATACCAACGTTTGCTAAGTCAGTTAGTGATTAATAGTATTAAACTTATTACTAACTTTACTTGTTCACGTCAACTTGCAAACGCGAGGTTATTGCGTGTTTACATCCTGTTGCAAGTTTGCGACATTAACACGAACTATGTAGTTCATTCACTCAACGTAAATAGTTGACATAGCTCCTATTTAATGATGGCGTTACAATTTTATATAAAATAAAGTAACTTCAGCTATATTCATAATTTCATCATTTCAGCCAGTAGATGCCCATTGCTGGAGATGGAGATAGGCTTCCCCCAATCATCTTCATACTGGTGAGTCATGCGCTGGTAGCCTCCAGCGCCTTATATTCTTCACCAAATCATCTGCCCATCTATTGGAAGTTCTACCAACGCTACGAACTTCCGAAATGCCTGCCAGTCGAGGACCCTTTACCATCACCATCATCCACCCACCACCACCTGGAAATTACCCAGAATTTGAGTCCACTATGGATAGTGCTTTAAGAATAATGTCCAGAAAGACTAAAAAAAAATATTGTTTGTGGTGATTTTAATATAAATTTTCTGGATACATCACAATTATCTATTCGATTTATTAATTTATTTAAATCATTTGATATGAGTTATGTATTTCAACAACCGACTCCAATAACAGCTACATCTGCTACTTGTATTGACAATATATTTAGTAATTGTAAAGTGCAGGATTAGGATACATTATTAATTGCATTATTTCCGACCATAGTGGACAACTAGCTTCCTTTGAGCGTCATCATGTTTGTTCTATGCGTGAGATTGCTTGTAGACCTATAACTAAAAATGGCATAGACAAATTCAAAATCAATGTCTCTAATCAAGTCACCAATGTCGGGACTGATGCCAATACCTTATATAATAACCTATTTACTATAGTTAATCACGATTATTAATGAAAATGTAATATACGAGTATGTTTATAAGAACTACGATATATTTAATACAAATTTTAAAATTTATCATTTAAACACGAGAAATAAAAATAAACATGCCGTTCCAACATACAGGCTTCAAAAAACTAGGGGTTTGTTCTTAGGAAAATGTGTAACTTTTTAAAACACACTTCCAGAAAATATTACTGCTTTACCGTTTCATGAATTTAAAGCACATATTAAAAATACTCTAATGAAAAAAGGGTATTACAAGGTCAATGATTTCTTGAATGAAAAAGTGCTTGGATGTCATTTTTACGATATTTAATTTCCTGAATGATTAAACATGTTTGGATGTAAATTTTGCGATATATAATTTTAATGATTCTATAATAAATATTATTTTTGTTTTGTACCGGACATATACATATCAGATTTGTTTAATGCGATATGACTCTTGTGACGAAAATATATATTTATTAGTTGTTTTAACTTGTATCGGAGGTTGGGTTCAGACTGTGTATCTGAAGCCGGCTTCCAACTGACGACTCTGTAATGATACAAGGAAAAAAAATGCCCTTGCTGGTTTTCTTGCTGGTTCTGTCCAGTACAAGGTCTCCCGCCGTAGACTTGTGAACCAATGGCGGAGCATCTTTGACATTCAAAAGTGATTGTGAAATCCTATTTGAAGAATAAATTTTTGATTTTGATTTTGATTCTACGGCCGTCAGTCTTGCGTCTACGGTAGTTAAATGACACTGTCAGCTTATGATGCTGAACAGTAGAGCAGGTAGCTCCTTAAGATCTGGAAAGCTGATCCGTGTAACGGAATAAAGGAAGGCAAATATTGTATATATAATTTTTGTATATTATTTTACAACACATATTGATTTATACAATATAAATATATAATAATGGTTACATACCAATTTTTTTGCCTGACGGTTCAACCAGGTTACATCGGCCATGGTCACAGGGGGATTGAAGCTGCGCTGTCAAGTCTCCGTAATACAACGATTTTCTCCAGTTACCGCACATTTTTATATTCTGCAAGTACCGTTACAAACTACACTTCAAGGATCCAATGAATCACTTTTGAAATATTTGTGATTCCTACATTTGTTATTAAATTCAAATATATTATACGATTAAAACTTGCACATTATTATCAAAATGGAATGCGATATAAAGGAAAGTATTAAAAAAATATTATGTATGTTTCCAAGAAATATCCTCAAAAGACACTGAACCGATTATAATAACACTTACATACATACACTACCGCTCAAAAGTATTTGGCCACCTGCATTTTGTATAAGTTATGAACAATACATTAAAAAAAAAACATTTATTAGGTTTCATTGTGATGAGTGTAAAATTTAAAAAATGTATTGTTGTTATATAAAAAAAAATGCTAATAAACAGTTAAAATATTTATGTTATTTCATTTAATCACACTTTTAGAAAATATATTTTAGTAGGTGGCCAAATACTGAAGTGCCTAGGCGGGGGTGGTCGACGGAATGTGGCGGCCTGGCGAGCGCAGCTCGAATTAAGGAGCTGAGCGCGCCAGCGCAGCGGACCGTCGGTGCTATACCACATGAGTAAAGAAACTTACAGAGTCAAAGCTTCTAAACAGCTAGCAAAATTTATACCTATTTTGGTAGGGTTGGCACAATTGAATAAATAAAAATATTAAAATTCTTTTTTTAAATTTTTAATTAAATAGGTTATTTACTAAGACGCTTATATTAGCTTCACTTGTAACTAACTATATATCTAACTAACCTGAAAATGTCTAAAATATCGGTATAACTTGAATGTACTGATTTAGTACTTTAGTCGACACATTCGCACATTGGCATTGGCTCGAACTCAAACATGCACCGTCATTTGACGGCAAGTTGAGTTTCGGAAACGCATTGTCGAGTAAATATTTTACAGATCTGTTTCTAGAAAGCTTAATACAGGTTATTTCGAAATGATCCTCACAGATGCTGTATTGTTGTCGTGTTTTATCATCCATAAGCTTTGTTAGAAGATCTTCCCGCCCGACAGCCTATAATCACTCATGTCGTCTGAAATATTAATAAAACAAATGTTGACGAACGTATTTTAAATCATAATAATTTTTTCCTCTCTTTCATAGAAAAAGTGGATTGTCTATTGAATCGGGCGCAAGAGGTTAGGTTAGAGATTGCGACAAAACTTCGCAAACATAACCAAACTAACCAAGGTAGTTTTACCAGAGTATCTCTGGTATCCCCCCCTTCCCTCTCCCAATTGTGAAATCCTGCGCTCTGATTCAATATATTTTCCAAAAAAGTTATTGTAAGTATCTATTTAGAATTACTTACACAGTTTTACTGAAATATCTGATAAAATTTTCCGTAAAATATATATTAATGAGTATTGAGTAGTTTTGATTATAGAGTTGTATACCTTTCGATATACATAACACATTATAAATATAAAATAAGTTTCAAATACAAACTTAGCTAGTAGACTCCTTGGGATAGTTAAAATAAGAAATATTTTTAGTCTTTCTATTATTATTCATGCACGCAGTACAATATACAACCATATTTACAACACTTTTAAATACTAAAACATAAATATTACTACATATTATGTGAGAAACTCGAAATGAAAAACAAAACACAACGTTCGAGCGTCGCGGCACGGTTGCACGCCCTGAGATTGACCACTGGCTGATCTAGTTTGAAGCGGTTTCGGTTCATACGTGACAAGCGGCCAGTGGTCACGCACACACACGCGTTGCACTTGTAGTGATGTACCTATCACAGCGCATTAGTATGAAGCTTTGTTTCTGTCCCGTTTCTTTACTCATCTGGCCGTACTCCCGCACCTCGAAGCTTGGCTCCGCGGGAAGGAGGAGGTCACCTACTGATTGACTCAGATACTCACCGGAAACGGCTGCTTCGGTGAGTATCTGTGTCGAATAGGACGGGAGGGATCGACACGGATAACCGCCGGCTCGCTACAGCCGGGGTATGCAACTTAATGTATTTTCCTTAGGGGAGGAACAAAAAAGAGATCACAGTTTTCCATTTGCTTCGATCCAAACATACTTCGCTAGCTTCCTCGACTTTCATTAATACCATTACATCTGAAATACTATTCAGTTAACATTAAATAACGGTTTTTGATTACTTAAGTTGTGTGTAATAAAGTAGATAAAAAATACAGCAATATTATTATGTTGCATTAGAATAAGAAAAGAAGAAATATTACATGTATGAAATTTACAATTTATGAAAAATTTCTTTGTGATTCCTTTGCGTCCATTATTCGGTTATTACCCGTTTGAATTTTATAAATACAAATTGCTAATAAAGTATACTTGAATAATGAATACATGAATACAAAATACATCGTTATGCTTATTTCTCTGTTAAATACGAAATGTATTTAAACATTTTGTATGAAAACATTATTTATTCTGTTATCTCAACATTAATTTCGTACATTTATTACACAGAGACAGGATAAACGAAAAAGCTAACCAGAATATAACCTAGTACACAATATTGTTTTAAAATCTAAAAATTTTGCACTCGAAAGTGTTCCCTCCATTGTTCGTCTTGAACGGAAAGGACAAGCAAACGAATATATTGCACGATAAAACAGAATTCCTTTTTCATTATCGAATGTCAGTTTGAGAGATCACCTCCCTGAGGATATTATCTCCAACTCCAGACAGAGTTTCTAACTCAAAGTTTGCTATACAACGCTTTACGAACATTCACGCTTTCCTAACGTGACGAGGACAAGCAGAAATGTACGTCGAGTTTTGTATTCAAAACCATTGCAGACGTAGAGAATAACCAAGCTGTACGATAAGGAAGTGTGGTGTTACCCTTTGAAAACTCCCTCTATATGCTAATAAATAAAATTACCCTGGCGAATTGATTTGAGGGGTACAGTGAGAAAGCCTCCAAAAGCAATTATCGGCGGATTCTTCAGCTTGCCTATAAATATTACTGGGAATATACGGGAAGGCTTTGGAGGTACGCGTTTTACGTTTCGATGTGTACGTCTTTCAGTTGGTTTAGTTTGTGTTTTTCATTTATTGTATATATCTTAAATCTAGGAATAAAAACATGTTCCGACTCAGAACACCATAGGATATTAATTAATATGCACTTTCGCCTCAATATCCATAGATTATTTAGTTACAATTTTTTTTTCTACAATGAACAAGTAGATGTACAAAAGGTGGAATTAGTGCCAGAGGCAAACTATGTCTGTAAAATGTAAGTCGACCTGTAAAATATGAGACTAATTGTGGACGATGTACGATGTAATAAAATGACACTTATGACTTACATAAACTAACACACACGCATATACGTACATACACACACACATATAGGATAATTGTTTAATTCCACACAAATATAGTAATGAGGGTGCTTGCTCTGCTCTGATTTGTTCTGTTTCTTAAAGACTGAACCACTGTCTTCGAAATCACAGGCTGGAAGCCAGCGGACTTATGTCTAATAGCTATAAGAACGTTATTGTAAACAAAAAAATGAGTGATATAAGCTGTATGTATGTGAAAATAAGTCTAATTATTATGAAAAATAAAAAACATTATACCTTAATACTAGCAACGAAAAATACACACACACTAAATTTATAAACCCGAAAGCTTTTATGGATGCATGTTTGTTACTCTTTTACGTAAAAATTACTGAATGGATTTTCATGAAACTACAATAATATAGCTTTTTTTGTTTCCCTGAGGAAAATGCATTAAACTGCATACCCCGGCTGTGTCGAGCCGGCGGTTATGTGGGGCTCTCCTCCCCAGAAGGGGATCTCTCATCACATCATCACGCCTACCCACGGAAAGGGCGTGGTCCATCTCGGGTCGCCATAGCAGTCGCGACTTCCTCGCGCCCGCCGGCGACCCACGGCGGCGCCGCAGCTGTGCTAGCGAGCCTTGTTTTTTTTTTGTTTCCCTGAGGAAAATGCATTAAATTGCATACCCCGGCTGTGGCGAGCCGGCGGTTATGTGGGGCTCTCCTCCCCAGAAGGGGGAGGCCTACCCACTAAAAACCTCAGGGATGGCCTTCCTTAGGCATGTAGGGAGCCCCCGGGAACACCAAGCCACCTCCGGGAACCCCAGCCTCCGCTCCCCCGCCTAGAGGGGAGCCCTCCTCGGGGAGGCTACCACCTCCCCGGTCTCCTCCACCGACGACGCCCCGCGGCCACGGAAGGGGCGTGGTCTATCCCGGGTCGCCGCAGCAGTCGCGACTTCCACGCGCCTGCCGGCGACCCGCGGCGGCACCGCAGCTGTGCTACCGAGCCCGGCGCCGCCTTCTTCGAGCGGGATCGGCCATCTCCCGACCCCGCTCTGCGGCCTCCTTCTGGAGCATCACTGCTTCACAGAAGGAGGCCACAGCCCTCCAACCTCTCTCGTCCGCCAGCATTGCCGCAATCAATGCCGGCGGAGACAGATCTCGCCCGATCTCTGCGACCAAGAGGCGGTCGGAGGCCTACTCCGCCACTCCGCCAGCGTGTGCTGGGCCGAGTCGAGGTCGGATGCGCAATGGTGGCAATGTGTCGATCCCTCCCGTCCTATTCGACACAGATACTCACCGAAGCAGCCGTGCCGGTGAGTATCTGAGTCAATCGGTACGTGACCTCCTCCTTCCCGTGAAGCCAAGCTTCGAGGTGCGGGAGTACGGCACCGACGGCCCGCTGGCGCGCGCAGATCCGTAATTCACAATAATATAGCAAATACATTAGAATAACACACAAGCTACAAATTATAAAGCGACCCGCACCGGCTTCGCATGGATGCGATGCTTTACATAAGCCTACTACAAAATTCCCTTATACACAAAAAAAATTTGCTTATTTACGACATCACATTAGAAACCTCTAAATTTATTAATGTTTCTCTTCTGTAATATGCATGTATTATACATATAAACCTTCCTTAAGAATCGCTCTATTTATTAAAACTGCATCAAAATCCGTTGCGTAGTTTTGAAGATCTAAGCATACATAGGGACAGACAGACGGCGGATAGCGACTTTGTTTTATACTATTTATTTATTTATTTTATTTATTTATTTATTTATTTTTTCGCTGTGACACATTTTAACATTTATATACAACAGAAAAAAAAACAAGTTAAATTAAATGTGACACGGAAAAGGATATCTACTCAGCATGATGTCAGGGCGTCGCATAGACCCCCTGACGCTGGTCTTCCGTAGATATCCCTCCAGAGGAACTGCTATGGCACAGCAATTACTTAGTCTACTTACTTATATTAAACATAAAACTAAATACTATATATAAAACTACATTATACAAAAGAAAAAAAAAAGACTTACAAACTATGGTGCTAACAATTTATCATAATAGGTAATTAAATTTTATTAATTTATATAAAACTGACACAAAGCTTTTACATATACACACACAGGCAGACACATAAATATGAACAAACACACACACAGTACAAATATTTGACAGTTGACCACATGACGACATGGCGAGCTCAGTAAATTTACTAGCTTGTATTATTATCGTGGCGTATCAGTACTATGTAGTGATACGCCACGATAATAATACAAGCTATTTATTTTCAAGCTAATTTATTTTCATTGTGCAGTAAAGATTGAAATAAGTAAATAAATAACAACGTCTTTTGTTCTTTTGTTATCATCGGTTCATATAAGCTCGCCCCCAATTACATAGGAATTGAAAGAAAATTGGCAAAAAGTGGATGTTTGCTTAAACCCCTGCCTAATAGTCGTATAGAAAAAGTGTGAATTACGAGTATCTTCAATACAAATTGCACCCTAATATTACAACCTTATTATTGAAAATACGCTTTCCAATTCTAGTTTCAAGGTTTCTACTTTAAAAATAAGATTATTGTGACAAAGTTAGAGCATGTCGCATGTTCTATGCTCGGTGGTTCCCTGAGGAAATCTAAAATCTATACAGAGACTTGCTATTCATCGAAGGATATTGAATCGAAGGTATTGGAGAATCTCAAAATTTACAAGGAAAATTACTCTTTTCAGCTTATAGTAGTTGATAATTTTGTTATAAAATGAAACCATGTCGCTATCAACTGCAAAGACGCGGGAGTGTTATTATTTTATTCATTTATTCATCTCAGCCTATCGCCGTCCACTGCTGGACATATACCTCTCCAATCGAAATTGTGACGAACCAAAGTCACTGATTTTGCCACTTCAGCTTACTAATCCTATGGACTATCCATAGGATTAGTAAGCTGAACTTAAATTCACCTAAAGGGCAATGCAGAAGGCTATGATATGCTTAACCTTGCAGCATGTACAACAAAGTTGCTGTCAAGACAGATGGCTGATACGATAGAATGGTGTTGGTATTTATATCTGTTACAAGTTTGACTGAATACATAGTAAATTCTGCGGCAATGCATTGGAATTTCGCAACGCAGGACCATTTGCTGAGAAGATCCTCAGAGGAAGCTTTTTCTATCTATCTATCAATAAATAACTTACTTATCTATCAATAAATAAATAACTTCTTACCGTGGGAGAGCCATTCTTCGACACGAATTGGGTCGACTCGACCGGTGTGATACCACGGCCTCACAGAAAACCGGCGTAAAATAGCCCAACCCCCCCTTCCCCCTTAAAAGGCCGGCAACGCATCTCTGACTCCACTGGTGTTGCAGGTGTCCATGAGAAACGGTTATCACTTACCATCAGGTGATCCGTTTGCTCGTTTGCTGCCCTATCCTATAAAAAAAAAAAAACATTTATTTAAGCAAATGTTGTTTCTTTTGTTAGATAGATAGATATTTTATTTGGTCTATACACACACACATAACGATTATTATTGAGTAATAATAACAAGAATAAAAAGAAAAAAAGCAAATTTAGGGTGCGAACAGGGAATTAGACCTGTCCTCCATACAGAAAAATAGAGGTTCATGTGTGCTGCAGCACGAAAAAGTCCATAGCTCAGCGCCGTCACTTCGATACTCAATTGTCGCGCTTTACAGAGACACATACCTACACGTCAACACATTTGGTGCAATGGTCTATCGGCAATCGGCTTCTACGCAAGGGCTACGCGTGGGTTCAATTCCCGCACGGGACAGATATTTTACAAAAAATTGTTCTGGTTTGTGCATGTGAGATTTCCATGTTCGTGACTACACCCACGACACAGTTTTTATCCTGTGTCGTAGGTGCAATCACAAACTGTAGATGCAGACATCCAGACCGGAACAAATTAATGTAAGTTATACAAAATATTTGTCCCATGAAATCGCGACCCGTTGCCGTTCACACGCTGCGCCAAAAATGTAGTTAATATTGGAGTCCACATTTGTAACATTTTACTATCTACCTTAGTAGCATGATACATGATAGAGCGATTGATCATTTTGTACTGTCAAAAAATAAAAGATAAATTTTCAGACGGCGGCTGCATCTTGTCTTGTTGTTCATACTTCAGAGGCAAATAGTCTGCTCGCAGTATTGTAGTATACAAAAAAAAAATGTCATTCAAATAAAAACTAACGGCAATCAACGCAAAGTATAATTTAGCAAGATTGCCACGCCGACGTATTGTACGCTAAATTCAAGATTTATTCTACCATTTTTATTGTTCAAAGCCAACAATCTGACTTTGAGAAGTTTGCTGAAACTTTCCGGGCGCGGCCTTTAAAACGGCATAATTAAGCAGAAAGAAAATGGAGAATGCGACCTTAAACATTAGGGGAACATTGGAAGAAGTACAAAAGGTACGCGAGGGGCATCATTAATCAAAACACTGGTCGACGCACATTGCTGACGACTTAGAAAAAAAAGCAAAAAATATCAATTTCGACTCCACTATTGTTTCGAAATTCGAATTCATTTCGATTGAGCTATTATTTTTACATTTCGAAATTTGAATTTTGCTTTCGCAGAATTCCAAACTGATTAGATTGAACATGACCCTAACTGATTGGACTGCGAAGTGGGTGGAAAAGACAAATAAATGCCAGCGTCGGATGTGAAAGTGAGACTGCAGGTTTAAATTTTTATCAATGTTCTTACAGAAATCGGTTCCGTTTACTGAGAACAATATTTTCCAGCTGTTCCCCAGCGGTTTTACTCGCGCAGAAAGTTCTGTGTTATAAGATTTAAAATTTGTTTCAGTTGAGCTATAAAAAATCTGTGAAAAACTAGTGGCAAAAAGGTTACTGAACCCTGATATTTTAAAACATGCAAAATAGGATAGCACTTAACAAATGTAAATCTGATTTAAGTCTATTCAACTTAACGTATATATGTTTCTCAAATCAAAGCAAACATTTATTCTTTAAATAGGATCTTACAATCACTTTTGAATGTCAAAGATTCTACGCCATTGGTTCACAAATCTACGGCGGGAGACCTTTTTTTTTTTTTTGCATTAAATTGCATACCCCGGCTGTGGCGAGCCGGCGGTTATGTGGGGCTCTTCTCCCCAGAAGGGAGAGGCCTACCCACAAAAACCTCCTCGTGGGAGGCTACACTACCTCCCCCGGTCTCCTCCACCGACCACGCCCCCCGGCCACGGAAGGGGCGTGGTCCATCCCGGGCCTCGCGGCCTCGACCCCGACGACCCCGCTCGGCGGCCTCCTTCTGGAGCATCACTGCTTCACAGAAGGAGGCCACAGCCCTCCAACCTCCCTCGTCCGCCAGCATTGCCGCAATCAATGCCGGCGGAGACAGATCTCGCCCGATCTCTGCGACCAAGACTCGGCGCTCGGAGGCCCACGCGGGGCACTCCGCCAGCGTGTGCTGGGCCGAGTCGAGGTCGGATGCGCAGTGGTGACAATGTGTTGATCCCTCCCGTCCTATTCGACACAGATACTCTCCGAAGCAGCCGTGCCCGGTACGGCGGGAGACCTTGTACTGGAAAGAATCAGCAAAAAAACCAGCAAGGGCAATTTTTTTCTCCCTGTGTCATTACAGAGTCGTCAGTTGGAAGTCGGCTCCAGATACACAGTCAGTGAACCTAACCTCCGATACAAGTTAAAACAAGTAACAAATATATATTTCCGTCACAGGAGTCATATGGCATTAAACAAATCTGATATGTATATGTCCGGTACAAAACAAAAATATTATTTATTATTTTTTATTCTCTCATATTACATTCTAAATAAGCATGCTTTTAGACTTAACGATATGAAAAAATACTATCATTATTTTTATGTGAATTAGGACTGCAAAATGTTTATATTAATGTATATGTTAATAAGGGTGAAATTCGTACAAACCGTGTAGACGCCTTAACAATTTGGGTATTGGACATTGTCAGTCCCATTCGGATATTTCTTCACCAATCTTTACAATTTACTTTGATGAATCAAAATATATTCTATTCGGTGTAATAATTGTATCAACATTAAACCTTACAGATACGTCAACGGTTTTTGTTGAGTTAGCAGATATGCTGCGATCTAGAAGAAACTATATGTAATATAGACAACAATATCCAATATTAATTAAGTTGGCAGGTTGCTTGTATATCAATATATCACATAAAAATTTATATCATTTATTTCATTATAAATCTTATGTATTTTATTTAATGATTACGGATAAAACTTGAAGTAATATCATTATTAAGTTTATTACTAACATATAGATTAAATTTGACACCAACATTGTCTTTATATTACTCAAGAAAAAAGTAATTGTTTAAATCCTCTCCGTGAAATATTTAAGTGTTAGTCGGAATAACAATGGAATTGAAATTGTAAGGAAAACTATATTATTTATACTCGTTATAAAACTTCGCCATTTTCAGCACTTGACAACTCACGTAGATTCATTTATTTTTCAGGCTGTACAAAGTTTGCCAGTTCAGGTTAATAAATAAATAAAATTAATTAATAAAAAATTAATAATGCAAAGATTTATAATTAACTATAGACCGCAAAAAATCGACCTCAAATGATCCTTAAATGAAGTATACTTTGCAATGTCAAAATAAATATGTGAAATTTAATCATTAATAATGCAAAGATTTTTCATTAACTACAAAACGCAAAAAAAATCGACCTCAAATGAATTATAATTTTCAATGTCAAAATTAAATTTCACCCACTAAATGAAGTAAGTGGGTAGATTTAATTAAATTGTGTCGAGAAAAACCTGCAAACTGACTCTGTGAGAGATCTTGAAAAGTACACTCACAATAAGGCTCCAACATCGCTGAAGTCCCGTAAAAACGTCCGGGATACTTAAGGAGGTTTTTATTCAAGGGAAAATAAGGAATTTTTAAGGTAAAAACCCTCACAGCGTTTAGTCTCATATTCGACCGTAGACGGAAATATTTTATTGGGACAAAGAGTTAGACTATGCTATGCTGGAGAATTGAAGATTTTTATTTTTATGAATTGATTTTGTTCAATATTAAATTTTAATAGTCTTAGTTTCATTCTTTTATGTAATATACTGCTAATATATTTGATAAGGCGAAAGCGTTTGAACGAAGGACCAGCGTTAAAATATAATTGTAGGGTTCGAGGAGCGTATAAATACATATACATAAGAAAAATGGGAAAAGCCTTACCTTTCACCTTGTTTTCAGCGTCCGTCACATTCACCAATCACAGCACACTTTTACGCGGCCGCGCGGCACAATATTAAATTAAAAGCGGATAAATAGTTTATGTGGAAGCGATGCGTAGCGAAATTTTTTTATATCTTGACAGTCTTGTTACTTTTACAAGGTAAAGGCGTTGTCAGGGAAACGGGGCATACATAGACAACCACTCGAACCCAAAAATAAAACTATTCGCGCGAACATTCTCCCCGGCCTTGAGAATGCGTAGCATTTTCAAACAAACTTTTATTTTTAGATTTTAAAATTTGAACACTAAAAATTAATTTTCATTACACAAAAACAACAAAATAACAAAAAATGAAATGAAAAGAATGAAAAAGAAAAAGGATATTATTGTATTTATTGCGAGGGCAGTGGACAAAGCTTAGCCACTGGCCGTTTAAAATAACCGTTACGAGTTTTTACCAACGCGACGCGAACTCTACCATCCTTTCCGGGATAAACCTCTGCGATACGACCAAGAGGCCAGCGAAACGGAGGTACATCATCTTGATGTATTAACACAACGGTATTAATTTTAATATTATCTGAATTACACAACCACTTTTGTCGCACTTGCAAGTTGTGTAAGTACTCTAAGCGCCATCTTTTCCAAAAATCTACAACCATTTTATCTAACATTTGTTTCCTAAGACGTAAATTCTTACAATTCCCAGTGACACTCAATGGCTCAAGCGGTAAAGAAGTTAATGGAGAGGACATTATGAAATGCGCAGGTGTTAGTGGCTCTGGCGATGGATCCTCAGTTAAAACATATAGTGGACGCGAGTTTAGGATCGATTCAATCTCAGCCAAAACAGTTATCATTTCCTCAAATGTTAATATTTGTGTTCCAATAACTCGATAAAGATGCGATTTTACGTTTTTGATATTCGATTCCCATATGCCACCAAAATGCGGCGCACGGGGAGGAATCATCTTCCATTCAATGCGTCTGTCCGTAATTAAACGTTGAAGTTGAGCTTTGGCTCCTACAAAATTTGTCCCATTGTCGGAATATAAGCAAGAGACTGGACCTTTACGCGCAAGAAAGCGTTTAAAAGCAGCAATGAATATGTCTGTAGACAGATCGCTGGCCAGTTCAATATGAACGGCTTTAGTGACAAGACATATAAAAAGACAAATGTATGCCTTTTGTGTTCTCTGTCCACGGCGCCTACACGGCGTTATGGTCACTGGCCCAGCATAATCGACACCAGTATGGACAAAAGCTTTGGTCTCCTTGACACGATAATCTGGCAAATCTGCCATTTTAGGGACGATGTGTGATGGTGCGTTTTTAAAACAAAAGTTGCAAGCGTGTATACGTTGCCTAATTATACTACGGGCAGATATTATCCAGTATCTTTGGCGCAGTAAAGAACTTAATACATGTGACCCGACATGACAATGCATACGGTGATAATAATCAATAAGTGATTTCGTCACTGAGCCCTGTTTTGGTAGCAAGATAGGATGTTTTGCCTCAAAAGGTAAATTGCTATTAGACAGCCTACCTCCTATTCTAATCAAACCTTGCTCATCTATAAACAGATCCAGTTTCTTAAGCGGAGAACAAGATAATTTACCTTTCTTTATTTCATAAAAAAACTGTTCGAAGTAAATGTGTTGAATTTCGCGGAGTAAATATAGTTCAGCTTTGATCATATGCGAAGCTAAAATATGATTAAAATGCGGAATGATTCTTACAAATCTAAGAATATATACAATGATACGTAATAATTTATTCCAAGAAGACACTTTTTCTGAGAGGTCGTTCAATACTCTCAGTGGAAGCGAAGCGGAAGCGACATGCGTTAGTGTTGTACATTTATACTCTGGAAGATCCTCTGGCTTTATAGAGTCTCTAAACGGCTTGACAGGCCACTCATATACATGTAGTTTCAGCCACCCTGGACCTTGCCACCATAAATTGTGAGAAATAAGCTCTTGTGGTAAAAGACCTCTAGAAAGGCAGTCACTTGGGTTCTCTGATCCATTTATGTGATAAAAGTAACCAGGGTCAAGATTTTCTTGACATTTTGCCACTCTATTGCCAACAAATACATTCCATCGGTGCGGAGATGCGTGTATCCATGATAAAGCGATCATAGAGTCAGTAAAGGCAAATATATTATTTATGTGCGTACGAGCGCCTAATGTATCTACTACCAACTTAACTAACTTGGACATAAGCAGTGCAGAACATAATTCTAATCTAGCAACCGAAACCACCTTTACTGGAGCTATCTTAGATTTTGCACAAACCAAAGAAACCGTAACCTGTCCTGATGGATCTACCACATGCAGATATACCACAGCACCATAGGCTTTCATGCTAGCATCAGAAAAGGCAACGACCGTTGTGACACTATTCCTACCTACACCTAAGTGTCGCGGAATAAGCAAATTAGACAGCAAAGGAAGTTGTTCTTTAAATTTATAGAAAGCGTGTATAATGTTGGTGGGTGGGACATCATCCCAGCCGATGCGTTGAATCCATAACTCCTTGATAAGAAGTTTGACGAATAATATAACTGGAGCGGCGAAACCTAGAACATCCCACAAACTTGCGACGGTTGAAAGAATCACTCTTTTTGTACATTTCTCCTCTATGGTTGTGGTTGAAAATGTGAAACTGTCTTGAGCAGGCAGCCATTTTAAGCCTAGTATTTTAAGATTGACATCATACCCAAAGTTTATAAAGGCACGACTCGATTGCGGAACGGTAGCGAGAACTTGCGGAGCATTACTAGACCATTTGGTTAAATTAAATCCACCAGCCTTGAAAAGTTCGATCAGCTCACTGCTCAAAGTGACAGCTTCTGTTTCTGATTGTACGGATGTAGTTAAGTCATCCATGTATAGTTCATGGCTGGCAACCTCCGCCGCACGTGGGTAGCGAATTTTCTCATCATTAGCTAACTGCCTAATAGTGCGCATAGCTAAAAATGGACTACATTTAAGCCCAAAGGCAACACGTTTAAATTTGAATTCGCGGACCGGCTGAGAAGAATCAAATCGAAATAAAATCTTTTGATATTTTTGATCTTCTTCTCGTACGGCTATACGTAAATACATTTGCTGAATATCAGCTGAGAGAGCGATTGAAAATAAGCGAAAGTTTAACAATAAAATAAAAATATCAGCTTGTAAATTTGCACCAGTATGCAATATATCATTAAGTGATATATTATTATGACACTTGGCACTAGCGTCCAAAACAATTCTAACTTTGGTTGTTGTTCTTTCTGCTTTAACAACAGCGTGATGCGGTATGAAGAAACCTTGACCGTAATCGGAATCGGTAGGTAAAACTTCAGCTAAATAATCCTTATCCAAATAATCTTGGATCACTTCATTGTACTTGTGACGTAAATCATGAAATTGAATTTTTCTTTCAAGAGATAACAATCGCCGGTATGCCATCAATCTAGAATCCCCTAACTCGGTTGGACTGCGACTAAACGGCAATGCTACACAGTACCTACCCGTGGAGTCACGTGATACTGTACCAGTATAATTTTCCTCGCACTCTATTTCTTCTGGGCTAAGTAATTTTCTCGTGGGTATTTCCTCTAGCTCCCAAAATTTAGGTAGAAATTTTTCGATTAACAAATCTTGTGTATATACATCATCCAATTTCGAAAACAATGTATACGATGTGTGCGAAAACGAAGACCCAAAAGGTTGGGATTCATCATGAACAATTGGAACTTCTCCCATGAAAACGTAACCAAAGACAGTTTCAATTGCCGGAGGCGCGGGTGGAGCAATAATCCTACCACTAAGCAATATATGTGGGAACAGCTGTGCTCCCAGAAGTAATTCAATATCACCTGGCATATGCCACAAAGGATCAGCTAGGGGTATATTAACTAAATGTTTAACTATACAAGCGTCTATCTTATTACTCGGTAAGCGGTCTGTTATAGTATCCAATACAAGTGCGATTAAATCTAAATAGTGGTTTGTATCATTAGCATAAATACGCAATTCAATATACCCTTTAACAGTTTGAGATACACTTCCTATCCCTTTAATGAAAGAATTTGCTAAAGGTAAAATTTTCAAATTTAGACGTTTACAGCATACAGTTGAAATAATGTTGTTTTGTGAAGCGTTGTCAATAAGGCATCTAACTGGGTACGTTTGTTTATTGGCACCTTCTACTTTAACCTGAGCCGTAGACAACAAAACTGTAGTTTTACATGTACTATTTTCACGTGTACATAACGCCATGGGAGCATTCATAACTTCGTTTGACGGCTGGGAGCTGTCAGGTTGGTTAGAAGGCAACAAAGAAGTCGCGACATGAGCATCACCTGTCTGTAAATTATTTGTAAAATGCAAAAGTGAGTGATGACGTTTACCACACGTCTTACATGAGTAAGAAGACTTGCACTGTACGGTGCTGTGTACTAAACTAAGGCAGTTTACACAGCCACGCTTAGACTTAATAAAATTAAAGCGATCTTTAGCGGACATAATTTTAAAATTATCACATAAATACAATTGAAAATGCGTAGAACTCTTACATAAAGCACATCCGGTTGTTTCAGCTTGAGCAACCAGTGCTTGCGATTGCAAAGCGATGGGTCGATTTACAACTACCTTATGGGTGTTCGACTGACTGGATTCAGTAGCGTTGCGTATAAAAGTGAAGGCATTATTGTTGTTGCTAGGCATGCGGGATACATTCGATGTTCTGTCTAATATTTTAACTTGACCTTTAATGAATTCCGAGAATTCCAGATATGAAGGAATTTCTTTGTCTCGAAAATACATCTCGAAAGCTTGTGCTGTACTGGGTTCAATTTTGCGTAAGGCGATTGTAAGAAACATAAAATCTTTTAAGTTCTTAATTTGCAACTGTTCTAGCGCGGAAACAGCCGCAGAATAGGACTCTATAAAAGAGTTTAGCGAAGCGGAATTATTCAAGGCGGGTTTCATATTAAGCAATAGCGACAAATAATGGGAACCTAAGGCGCGTTTGTCTTGGTATTTCTTTACAAGACTATTCCATAGATCCTGATAATTTTCTGCTGACGGTACGATACCTGCGGTAATTTTTAATGCAGAACCTGTTAACTTATCCATCAGATAATGGATCCTTTGCCCATCCGTTAACTCTGGATTTTCATGAACGCTTGTCTTAAAGCATTCATAAAAAACAGGCCAGTTTTCTGTCTTTCCATCAAAACTTTTTAACACAATTGGAGGCAATTTAATTTTATGACTAAGTGTGACCTCACCTTTTCTTTCTTACAATTATTGGAGCTGTTTTCAGAGTTTTTAATAAGATTAAAGCGACATCTCTTTATTCGAGCATATAGTTCTTCAAATGCGGTAAGGGGGCCATAGTTAGGAACGTAACCTTCTTTTCCTTCTAATAAGAGCTCATTAATTTTGTCTAAATTAGAAATAAAATTATCTCGAATTATTTGTAAAGTTTCCGTTTCAGCCAAGAATGACTCTGCGGAACGTAAACCTTCTGTAAGGGATATATTTTTGATTTTATCATAAAGTTGTGTAACATGAGAAAAGTAAGCTTCATTTTTAGCGGTTAATAATTTAACTTGCGTTTCCATTTTATTAGCAGAAATGGATATCGGAAAGAAACTTTAGACAAAAATGGTTGTTAGAATCACAAAGCAGATTACTTGCGTGCGTGATGAACAAATTATACAATATTTAATAATTTACAGCGCAATGTTAAAAATAACTACGAATTTAAGCGTAGGTAATATTTATTGTAAGAGCGTAGCGTAAAGTCGAACGATGCGAATCAGATATGTATATATATAAGGGAATTTTAAAAGCGTAATTTTGGTTCAAAATCCGGTCGACAAGGACCAACTATGATAAGGCGAAAGCGTTTGAACGAAGGACCAGCGTTAAAATATAATTGTAGGGTTCGAGGAGCGTATAAATACATATACATAAGAAAAATGGGAAAGCCTTACCTTTCACCTTGTTTTCAGCGTCCGTCACATACACCAATCACAGCACACTTTTACGCGGCCGCGCGGCACAATATTAAATTAAAAGCGGATAAATAGTTTATGTGGTAGCGATGCGTAGCGAAATTTCTTGGTTCTTGACAGTCTTATTATTTTTAACAAGGTAAAGGCGTTGTCAGGGAAACGGGGCATACATAGACAACCACTCGAACCCAAAAATAAAACTATTCGCGCGAACAATATTTTTAACATAACATAACCCTTTATTGTATACATAAAATACACACACACAAAAAAAGAAAATAACAAATGTACAAAAAGCGGCCTTATTGCTAAACACTCTTCCAGGCAACTTAGGACCAGGGAAGTATTAAAAGGAGATTTAAATATAGGATGGGTACAGTAATTGGACAGGACAATAGGCTATAACTAGTTTAAGTTAAGGAATCTTTGACAGGAAGTGAACACGGACTTGATTCTTAAAGGACTCCAGCGTTCGCGCTCCCCTAATACCCTCCGGGAGAGAGTTTCACAACCGGACGGCATAAGCCGAATAACAATATGAAAAAATTCGGTACTTCGGAGCGGTATATCCAGAGTCAGATTAAAATTAGAACGCAAGGCATGACATGACGAATGGGATGGAAAAGAGAACAAAGATTTAAGGTAGGATTGAGATGTTGGAAGGTACAAAATATTGTAAAGTAGGGATAAAACATGTAAGTCTCTGCGCTGGCGAATACGTAACCATTTCAGTTGAGAGCGATTAATTAGAAACATGGTCAAAGCTACGCAGATTGAAAATGAACCTGATTGTTACATTTTGCAGCCGCTCCAAGCTGATATCTTTCGTTATGTATATGTTACCGGCCAATCCCGATTTCAGGACAAACCAGGCTAAACTAGTTGATCCTGATATATATATATATATATATATATATATAAGATATATTATTGAGGATTTTTATAATAAACCATAAATTGTTTCTCTGAAAATACAAAGAGATTGTTTATTTAACACACTTTTACAATTTTGCAACTTAAATCTTAACCACACTTAAATCTTACCTGAAAATACAAAGAAACGACATTTAAAGTTTACTAATATCGTCTGCTTAATTATAAATTTTACGATTAATTTATATCTCTAAGTTTTCTTATTGTTTTTTATAACTTCCACAGATAACCTATGAATACGCGAACTAGCGCAAAGCGCGGCAAATTTAAATTAATGAAATGTCATTTCTTTACATCTCCCCCCCTAAGAGGCAAAATCCTAAATAATATATGCACTTTTACACTGTATCTATTAATTCTCTTCATATTCATTTTCTTCAGCTTCTGTTGGGGCAGGTTGTAATTTTGTTATGTGGAATAAAGTTGATTCTGTTTTTCTGTTGCCAGTGTCAATCTTATAAATGGAGTTCGATATTTTATCTATAATCTTGAAAGGGCCTATTTTTAATTCGTCTAATTTCTTTCTATTTAGTTTATTTCCGTTTTCTACATATACACTGTCCCCTATATTAAACTCTTGCATTTTTCTATTTCTATCAAATATTTTCTTATTGTACTTGTGGGATTTTATTGTATTTTCTAATGCCAATATTTTATCAGCCATCCACTTGTCTTCCCTTTCTATTGCTTTTAATTCAATTGGTAGAGTACTAACATTCGTACCATCCAGTAAATATCTAAGTGCAAAGCCTGTAACAGAGTGTTCTGTGTCATTATATTTCTGTATACATTCTTTTGCCACTGTTGTCCAGGCCCTATTATTATTTTTCTCATTTATTTTACATCGAATTTTATTAACTATTGTTTGATTTAATCTTTCGTTCAAGCCATTTGAGAATGGTGTATTAACAGCTGTAAAAATTAATTTAATGTTGTTATCTTGCAAATGTTTCTTAAATTCTCTTGAATTGATACCAGGATATTGATCTGTCAGAATTATTCCAATCTCATCTGTCTCTAGTACATTATTTGTTAGTTTTATAAAGTCACTTGCATTCTGTGTTTTTGATGTCGCAATAAATGCATATCTTGTGAAATGGTCTACTAAAAGGTGTAGAAATTTTTTTGTTGATCTAGATCCTCCAAATCCACCGATAGTATCAATTGACATTATCTCGAATGGTTTTGTTGCTGGTCCCAGCTGCGACATTAATCCAAATTTTCTTTGGCATCTTGATTTATTTTTTATGCATATTTCACAAGTTTTACAAATAATTATGATGTTCTTTGTTAGGTTTTCAGCTGTATATATTGGACTTATTTTTTTCTGCAATTGTCTGATCCCAATATGGCATAAATCTTCATGAACCTTTTTTATAAGCTTTTTACTAAATTCTTCTGAGAGGATAATTTTTTCATGATTCTTCGTCTTTTTATAATAGATTCTATTCTTATGTATTAAATTTTGTTTTTTTTTCTTTTATTGTTTCATTTTTCTCTTGATCTTCAACTATATCCTTTATTTGTATTAAATTAACTATTTTCAATAGTTCCTTTTTGTTATCTTCGGATTCCAATACAGGATTTCGGCTCAAACAGTCTGCTTCTACATTTTCTTTACCAGGTATATATTTTACTGTAAAGTCATATTGAGACAGGTAGTATGTGAGATCACCCAATTCTTCATCTGTTCTGCATTTGATGTTCATGTTCTCTAGAGGTTTGTGATCTGAGTAAATAGTGAATTGTTTTCCAATGAGCCAGTGTTGCCAGTATTTAACAGCTTCTTTCATAGCCAAACATTCCAAGTATATCGCCTTTTTCCGTCTTTGAGATTCATTTAGTTTTTTTGAGAAATATGCCACTGGTTTGTCTTTACCGTCTAATTGTGTTTGTTTTAATATTGCCCCAATACCCTCTAAGGACGCATCTGTAAAGATTTTTATTGGTAGGTCTTTGTCATATATTTCCAATATTGGTTGAGAACATAAATATCTTTTTATTTGATTAAATGATTCTTCACATTTTTCTGACCATACAAACTTTTCGTTTTTTCTTAATAAATTATGTAATGGATCTAAGATAATTGCGCTTCTTGGTATGTATTCATGGTAAAAGTTGATTTTTCCCAAAAATTGCCTGATATTCTTTTGCGTCTTTGGAGTTGGAAATTGTCTTATTGAAATCAAATTGTCTTTTAGTGGTCTTACCGAATTGTTCTGAATTACGTGGCCAAGATACTTTACTGAGTCTGAAGCAAAGGTACATTTCTTAAACTTCAATCTAAAACCTTCTTTTATTATAGCATCTAATACATTTTTTATGTGTTTTATATGTCCCTCAAACGTGGACGAATAAATCAAAATATCGTCGATGAAATTTACGGAGTATCCTGTGAGATTGTGCTTTCTTATAATATTACTTAAAATTCTTTGGAAAATTGCTGGTGATGTTTTCAAACCAAAAGGAAGGCAGGTCCACTGAAAGTGGCCATCTTGTGTGACAAATCCTGTTTTGCTTCTATCTTCCACTTTTAGTGGTATGGCCCAAAATGCTGAGTTTATATCCAGTGTAGTAAAATACCTACAGTTTCTAGTTTTAATAATCAGATCATCTATTAATGGAAAAGGTTGAGCTTGTGGTACAACAATTTTGTTTAGTTCTCTAAAATCTATACATAGACGGGATTTTCTATTTTCACCTTTTTTAAATGCCAATGTCACTGGCGCAGCAAAAGGACTGTAAGATTCTTCGATCAAATTATGCTTTAGTAGCATGGATATTTGCTCTTCAATTTCTAATTTATCTTCTATTGTACATCTGTATGGTCTTCTACTACAGTACTTATTTACTAGTAAATCTATATGGGCTTCATAATCTTTAACTGATCCTATATCATACTTGTCCTTAGCAAAAATTGTTTTATATTCCTTTATAATTTCTTCTATCTGAGTTTTTCTTTTATTATCCAAATGGTCTGTCTTGCTTGTGAATTCCTCTGTTTCTATATGTTCATTGAAATTTATTGCATATGTTTTTATATTCTTATCTTCATTTCTGTTATCTTTAGACATATTGTCTATTTTATTTATTTTCTTCTTTTGTTCTATCTTTAAGTCCTCACTTTGGGCTAATCTGAATTTCTTTATCATATCTAATCCGATTATAAAATCATCAAAATTTTCGTTTTCTACTATGTATACATCCATCTCTTCCTCTAAATCAAATATTTTTATTTTTATTGTTATCAAGCCATCTGTCTTCTTTACACCATTAACCGTTTTCATATATGCTATATTAACATTGTTTTTTTTCTCTTTAACTTTAATCAGTCTTGAATTTATTAAAGAGATCTGTGAGCCTGAATCATAAATGCCGCTCACTTCTAGTTTATTTTCTAGTAAAAGTTTAACTTTGATTAATGGTGTACTTACTCGTTTTTTTTATCCGTGGTCATATCTACTTCAATAATGGAGTTATTATTAACATTTTTAGTATTAAAGACCTTTTCAGATTCATTTTTATTTTTTTTGAACCAACATGATTCTGCCGGATGATATCTAATTCCTTTATCCAAAGATTCACATGTCTTGCATGGCTTCTTCTCATAAGTTTTATTTTTATAAGGTAATGTACTATTCTTTATTATAGTTGAGTTTCTCTTGTACATCATACCTTCATATTTTCTTATCACATTGAACAAATCAGTTGTGCTGTTGAGTTCGTCTCTATTTAACTTATTCAAGATAAACCCAGGTAAACCTATTGCAATAAGATATATCATTGTTTTGGGATCTATGGATTTGTTTATATCTAGTATAAGCCGTTCTTTTTTTGTAGCATAATCAATTAACAGTCCTTCTTTATACTTGAATGTGAAAGCAGTTGTTACTATGTCCCATCCTTGGTTTTGGAAAGTTTCTAAAAATTTGCTTTTCCACTCATTCCACTCAGAATTTACTGTTAGTTTTATGACCATTGAGCTATACCAGTCTAAACAAGATTTTTCTAAAAATAATCTCAAAATATCTATTCTTGTTTCATCTTTTGTAATATTAAAGCGTTTACACTCTTTTTCAAAATTCTCTATCCACTGCATAGCATTAGGGTTTTTGCTTGTGAATTTTTCAATAATAAATTTCTCTGAAATATGTTTTAGATTATGTTGATTTTCTTTCTTCGTTGTAGATTCAATTAATTTTTCCAAGATCTGATGCAAACTGTCGTCGTTGCCTATTGCTTGTTTTGTGCTCATCTCTTCTAGATATTGATCTAAAAATTGTATATTACCTTCCTCATCCATATATGTTTTCTTTATATCTTCATCCAATTTTATCCATATTTTTCTACTTTGGTACCTTTTCTTTATACTATTTTTTATTTTTGAGAATGTATTCAATTTAGTAATGTATTTATGATGAGTCACCGGCTTCAGTTCATCAGGTAAAACATAACATTTTCCTTCTTCTGTAGATATTGAGGTTATGGCTAATATATTGGATTTGCCATCATTTGAGGCCATCATCGTAAACTCAAATTGCAACCGGTCCATCTTCTTTTAGTTAACGAAAATGTCGTTTTATAAGATATATTATTGAGGATTTTTATAATAAACCATAAATTGTTTCTCTGAAAATACAAAGAGATTGTTTATTTAACACACTTTTACAATTTTGCAACTTAAATCTTAACCACACTTAAATCTTACCTGAAAATACAAAGAAACGACATTTAAAGTTTACTAATATCGTCTGCTTAATTATAAATTTTACGATTAATTTATATCTCTAAGTTTTCTTATTGTTTTTTATAACTTCCACAGATAACCTATGAATACGCGAACTAGCGCAAAGCGCGGCAAATTTAAATTAATGAAATGTCATTTCTTTACATATATATATATATATATATAATATATATATATATATAAGATATATTATTGAGGATTTTTATAATAAACCATAAATTGTTTCTCTGAAAATACAAAGAGATTGTTTATTTAACACACTTTTACAATTTTGCAACTTAAATCTTAACCACACTTAAATCTTACCTGAAAATACAAAGAAACGACATTTAAAGTTTACTAATATCGTCTGCTTAATTATTAAATTTTACGATTAATTTATATCTCTAAGTTTTCTTATTGTTTTTTATAACTTCCACAGATAACCTATGAATACGCGAACTAGCGCAAAGCGCGGCAAATTTAAATTAATGAAATGTCATTTCTTTACATCTCCCCCCCTAAGAGGCAAAATCCTAAATAATATATGCACTTTTACACTGTATCTATTAATTCTCTTCATATTCATTTTCTTCAGCTTCTGTTGGGGCAGGTTGTAATTTTGTTATGTGGAATAAAGTTGATTCTGTTTTTCTGTTGCCAGTGTCAATCTTATAAATGGAGTTCGATATTTTCTCTATAATCTTGAAAGGGCCTATTTTTAATTCGTCTAATTTCTTTCTATTTAGTTTATTTCCATTTTCTACATATACACTGTCTCCTATATTAAACTCTTGCATTTTTCTATTTCTATCAAATATTTTCTTATTGTACTTGTGGGATTTTATTGTATTTTCTAATGCCAATATTTTATCAGCCATCCACTTGTCTTCCCTTTCTATTGCTTTTAATTCATTTGGTAGAGTACTAACATTCGTACCATCCAGTAAATATCTAGGTGCAAAGCCTGTAACAGAGTGTTCTGTGTCATTATATTTCTGTATACATTCTTTTGCCACTGTTGTCCAGGCCCTATTATTATTTTTCTCATTTATTTTACATCGAATTTTATTAACTATTGTTTGATTTAATCTTTCGTTCAAGCCATTTGAGAATGGTGTATTAATAGCTGTAAAAATTAATTTAATGTTGTTATCTTGCAAATGTTTCTTAAATTCTCTTGAATTGATACCAGGATATTGATCTGTCAGAATTATTCCAATCTCATCTGTCTCTAGTACATTATTTGTTAGTTTTATAAAGTCACTTGCATTCTGTGTTTTTGATGTCGCAATAAATGCATATCTTGTGAAATGGTCTACTAAAAGGTGTAGAAATTTTTTTGTTGATCTAGATCCTCCAAATCCACCGATAGTATCAATTGACATTATCTCGAATGGTTTTGTTGCTGGTCCCAGCTGCGACATTAATCCAAATTTTCTTTGGCATCTTGATTTATTTTTTATGCATATTTCACAAGTTTTACAAATAATTATGATGTTCTTTGTTAGGTTTTCAGCTGTATATATTGGACTTATTTTTTTCTGCAATTGTCTGATCCCAATATGGCATAAATCTTCATGAACCTTTTTTATAAGCTTTTTACTAAATTCTTCTGAGAGGATAATTTTTTCATGATTCTTCGTCTTTTTATAATAGATTCTATTCTTATGTATTAAATTTTGTTTTTTTTTCTTTTATTGTTTCATTTTTCTCTTGATCTTCAACTATATCCTTTATTTGTATTAAATTAACTATTTTCAATAGTTCCTTTTTGTTATCTTCGGATTCCAATACAGGATTTCGGCTCAAACAGTCTGCTTCTACATTTTCTTTACCAGGTATATATTTTACTGTAAAGTCATATTGAGACAGGTAGTATGTGAGATCACCCAATTCTTCATCTGTTCTGCATTTGATGTTCATGTTCTCTAGAGGTTTGTGATCTGAGTAAATAGTGAATTGTTTTCCAATGAGCCAGTGTTGCCAGTATTTAACAGCTTCTTTCATAGCCAAACATTCCAAGTATATCGCCTTTTTCCGTCTTTGAGATTCATTTAGTTTTTTTGAGAAATATGCCACTGGTTTGTCTTTACCGTCTAATTGTGTTTGTTTTAATATTGCCCCAATACCCTCTAAGGACGCATCTGTAAAGATTTTTATTGGTAGGTCTTTGTCATATATTTCCAATATTGGTTGAGAACATAAATATCTTTTTATTTGATTAAATGATTCTTCACATTTTTCTGACCATACAAACTTTTCGTTTTTTCTTAATAAATTATGTAATGGATCTAAGATAATTGCGCTTCTTGGTATGTATTCATGGTAAAAGTTGATTTTTCCCAAAAATTGCCTGATATTCTTTTGCGTCTTTGGAGTTGGAAATTGTCTTATTGAAATCAAATTGTCTTTTAGTGGTCTTACCGAATTGTTCTGAATTACGTGGCCAAGATACTTTACTGAGTCTGAAGCAAAGGTACATTTCTTAAACTTCAATCTAAAACCTTCTTTTATTATAGCATCTAATACATTTTTTATGTGTTTTATATGTCCCTCAAACGTGGACGAATAAATCAAAATATCGTCGATGAAATTTACGGAGTATCCTGTGAGATTGTGCTTTCTTATAATATTACTTAAAATTCTTTGGAAAATTGCTGGTGATGTTTTCAAACCAAAAGGAAGGCAGGTCCACTGAAAGTGGCCATCTTGTGTGACAAATCCTGTTTTGCTTCTATCTTCCACTTTTAGTGGTATGGCCCAAAATGCTGAGTTTATATCCAGTGTAGTAAAATACCTACAGTTTCTAGTTTTAATAATCAGATCATCTATTAATGGAAAAGGTTGAGCTTGTGGTACAACAATTTTGTTTAGTTCTCTAAAATCTATACATAGACGGGATTTTCTATTTTCACCTTTTTTAAATGCCAATGTCACTGGCGCAGCAAAAGGACTGTAAGATTCTTCGATCAAATTATGCTTTAGTAACATGGATATTTGCTCTTCAATTTCTAATTTATCTTCTATTGTACATCTGTATGGTCTTCTACTACAGTACTTATTTACTAGTAAATCTATATGGGCTTCATAATCTTTAACTGATCCTATATCATACTTGTCCTTAGCAAAAATTGTTTTATATTCCTTTATAATTTCTTCTATCTGAGTTTTTCTTTTATTATCCAAATGGTCTGTCTTGCTTGTGAATTCCTCTGTTTCTATATGTTCATTGAAATTTATTGCATATGTTTTTATATTCTTATCTTCATTTCTGTTATCTTTAGACATATTGTCTATTTTATTTATTTTCTTCTTTTGTTCTATCTTTAAGTCCTCACTTTGGGCTAATCTGAATTTCTTTATCATATCTAATCCGATTATAAAATCATCAAAATTTTCGTTTTCTACTATGTATACATCCATCTCTTCCTCTAAATCAAATATTTTTATTTTTATTGTTATCAAGCCATCTGTCTTCTTTACACCATTAACCGTTTTCATATATGCTATATTAACATTGTTTTTTTTCTCTTTAACTTTAATCAGTCTTGAATTTATTAAAGAGATCTGTGAGCCTGAATCATAAATGCCGCTCACTTCTAGTTTATTTTCTAGTAAAAGTTTAACTTTGATTAATGGTGTACTTACTCGTTTTTTTTATCCGTGGTCATATCTACTTCAATAATGGAGTTATTATTAACATTTTTAGTATTAAAGACCTTTTCAGATTCATTTTTATTTTTTTTGAACCAACATGATTCTGCCGGATGATATCTAATTCCTTTATCCAAAGATTCACATGTCTTGCATGGCTTCTTCTCATAAGTTTTATTTTTATAAGGTAATGTACTATTCTTTATTATAGTTGAGTTTCTCTTGTACATCATACCTTCATATTTTCTTATCACATTGAACAAATCAGTTGTGCTGTTGAGTTCGTCTCTATTTAACTTATTCAAGATAAACCCAGGTAAACCTGTTGCAATAAGATATATCATTGTTTTGGGATCTATGGATTTGTTTATATCTAGTATAAGCCGTTCTTTTTTTGTAGCATAATCAATTAACAGTCCTTCTTTATACTTGAATGTGAAAGCAGTTGTTACTATGTCCCATCCTTGGTTTTGGAAAGTTTCTAAAAATTTGCTTTTCCACTCATTCCACTCAGAATTTACTGTTAGTTTTATGACCATTGAGCTATACCAGTCTAAACAAGATTTTTCTAAAAATAATCTCAAAATATCTATTCTTGTTTCATCTTTTGTAATATTAAAGCGTTTACACTCTTTTTCAAAATTCTCTATCCACTGCATAGCATTAGGGTTTTTGCTTGTGAATTTTTCAATAATAAATTTCTCTGAAATATGTTTTAGATTATGTTGATTTTCTTTCTTCGTTGTAGATTCAATTAATTTTTCCAAGATCTGATGCAAACTGTCGTCGTTGCCTATTGCTTGTTTTGTGCTCATCTCTTCTAGATATTGATCTAAAAATTGTATATTACCTTCCTCATCCATATATGTTTTCTTTAGATCTTCATCCAATTTTATCCATATTTTTCTACTTTGGTACCTTTTCTTTATACTATTTTTTATTTTTGAGAATGTATTCAATTTAGTAATGTATTTATGATGAGTCACCGGCTTCAGTTCATCAGGTAAAACATAACATTTTCCTTCTTCTGTAGATATTGAGGTTATGGCTAATATATTGGATTTGCCATCATTTGAGGCCATCATCGTAAACTCAAATTGCAACCGGTCCATCTTCTTTTAGTTAACGAAAATGTCGTTTTATAAGATATATTATTGAGGATTTTTATAATAAACCATAAATTGTTTCTCTGAAAATACAAAGAGATTGTTTATTTAACACACTTTTACAATTTTGCAACTTAAATCTTAACCACACTTAAATCTTACCTGAAAATACAAAGAAACGACATTTAAAGTTTACTAATATCGTCTGCTTAATTATTAAATTTTACGATTAATTTATATCTCTAAGTTTTCTTATTGTTTTTTATAACTTCCACAGATAACCTATGAATACGCGAACTAGCGCAAAGCGCGGCAAATTTAAATTAATGAAATGTCATTTCTTTACATATATATATATATATATATATATATATATATATATATATATATATATATATATAATATATTTGATATATACATTTCCCCAAGAACGTTCGAGAACGAGTCTGAACATTGGAACGGCAAGTTTATTTTTGTTTCTAGTATTCACATTATGTAGATCACTGTTTTTATTGAATTTATCATAGTATCTATATACAAAAACTAAATTATCATATATAAATTGACTAGCTAAAGTTAAAATACTAATTTCTTTGAATGATTCTTTTAGGGATTTTCTAGCCCGTAAACAGTAAGTAGCATAGATATAGAGCTGTCTCAAAGTCCACATGTGCACACACTAATCTGTATTTGTTATGCGCGTGCTTCCGTTCTTAAACATTCAGCGAAATGAATTGTATACAAACCTTACACCTTACACCAATATGCCTTAATAGAAAGAAAGGAAGAGAAAACATTTATCGACTCGCACAGACATACAACATTACACATAATAAAATACAATAAATAGTTTATAATAAAGTATAGACATGTGCCAAGCCAAAAGGTTCCTACCTCAGCATGTGCTTTGCGCCATATATGATGCCGCAAAGCGCTGATATTCTGGCAGGGCCTTTCCATTTGTGACGTACGGGAAGCAATAAATAATACACAATTATATATTAATTGATAAATATACATTATTAATATTATACATAACTTAAAATAGATATACATAACTTATAATACACATGATAAAAGTATATGATAGTACTATAAAAATTAAAAATAAAATTATATATAAATGTTTGGAACAAAGAGGAAGTTTGAAAGTAGCGCCAGTGACTGAGAAGGTAAGGAGCAGTAGGTTAGCATGGTTTGGGCATGTAATGAGGAGGGATGAAAGCCATATAACAAGAAGAATGATGGATATGAATATAGATGGACCTAGGATGAGAGGTAGACCAAGAAAGCGATGGATTGAATGTGTGAATTCTGATATGAGAGTAAAGGAAGTCGATGTTGAGCTGACGAGTGACAGAGGAGAATGGAAGAGGAAAACATGTTGTGCCGACCCTACTTAAGGTGGAAAAAGGGCAGGAAGAAGAAGAAAATTATATATAAATGTGATATTTTGGTGGTAGTAGTGGCGTTAGGACCATCATATACATCCTTGTGTTTGCGTCCAGAATCGTTTCGAATATTCAATCTGTGGTGCTATTTTATAGTGTATTCCAAAAGTAAGTTTTTTTCAATTTATGTTGGTTAAATTTGAGTTCTTAGTGTTAGTTATTTTTAACATATTATTTACTTATATTAATATTATAATATACTTGTTACGTGATTAAGCTATCCTATGGCCAATGCTTTAAATAAAAAAATAAAAAAAAATACAATAGTTAGATTTAAATCAAAGGTTAATTTTATGTGTGGTCGCGGGAAAACATACCTGTCCTTTTGGGAAATCCGATTTTATATCGGATTTCCCAAAACAAGCGAAGCAACGATCTGCAAGTTAGTATTAATGTAATTATCTAATTTAGTGCTGTCGTTTGAAAGTAATTAACGAAATACGTTTCAGCAATTCATTTTCTTTCTATAAATTTTCACAGACGATTATTACTGTTCGGGAAAAATTGATAAATAAACAACGTCGTCGTGGTTTGTTAAATTTCTAATAAATAATTTTTTACCGCGTTTTTACTATGCTTTCGAGAATTCTAAGCAGACTATAGGAATTATTCACTCAGTTCTTCTCTTCTCTTCAATATTCTCACTGGCTCAGCTTAGGTATAGTCATAATAAATAGGAATAAAAATATGGAGGCGCGGGTCGCGTATAGGTCGGTCAGCAACTCACACTACTACGAGTAATATCTACAAAAGGAGCGCGTGCGGACAACAAACGCGAAACAGGTTTTTACCGTAAACAGAAACAAGTATCTTTTATTTATCCTTATACACGCACTAGCTTTTGCCCGCGACTTCGTTCGCGTGGACTTCAGGTTCGTCCCATCTAGCACCTACCCCGCTCCCCCCACGCCCCGTTCGCCTGGCACCGCTGCCGGTATTTATCACCAAAACGGTATTTATCGCCGAAATTGCTATGACTCTGCATTTTAAATCTGTGATATCTTAAATATTTATTTAATTTACATGCTGTAAAAAGCCATATTGATCTTTATTAAATGCACAATGTATTTAAGATACTTAATTGGATAAGGATTAATACTGTATTGCCTAAAATCGCTTCGTAAATAAGCCATTATTTCTCGTACAAAGTAAAGGATTAAAAAATGGTTATTGTGGGTTATTCCTAAGAGATAAACATATACCATCGCGGACTTTTTTGTAGACAATTTTAAATTGTACAATACTGTAGTAAATTGTTTTGATCTATCTTGTAGGATTCAGTCAGCGTTTGCAATGTAAGCGCAAAAATGTGTTTTTTTTACGACCTCACATTAGAAACCTCAAAAATTTTAGCCTATGTGTTAATCTGATGTATAAGCTATATTGTGGTCATTCAAATCCATTCAGTAGTTTTTACGTGAAAGAGTAACAAACATCCATACATCCAAACTTTCGTCTTTATAATAGTAGTAGGATTAGTTTCAGCAAAGGAAATATACAAGAAAATAAAAATCGTTACACTCTATATATGTTAGGACTTTAAATGACAGATATCCGTTCGCCACAACTGTTTATTTGAAGATTAGCTATTCATCAGCACAAGATGTCACTGCACCGTCGATCACACAGGAAGAGAGAGACAATCTTAAAAATGGCGGAATTTATACACTTATGATGACAAGCAGTGTTGCCAACCTTAAAATATTCTTATTGTATCGTTCACAATATATTTATGGAAATCGAGCAAGTAGATATCATGTAATAATCAAAACAATATAGTTAATGCTTTTGCTCCATTCCAATTTCTCTTTATATTTTCTATATTTCCTTCATTTGATGTACAAAGTTATTGTGTGTCACATTTAAATCTGGTTGAGGTAAAAAAATCGTTACATTCGTGAACCGTTCAACGATTCCATTGGCTGCATGAATCCACGATATAAATCCACCAGGGATTGTCTTCGCCTCGCGCTAGCAATTCCGGGATCCATTTTTTATTATCTTCTCAATTCCGGGAACTCTAACAAGGCAGTGTAGTTTTAAAAACCAATTCCAATTTAACATGTGGAGGCTTTATTGCGAAATTTAATGGAGTCTTTATGGGCCCGAATGTGAGCTATAGAGTATGTAATAAAATGGGCGAAGTTGTGTATAATAGACCGGGGCAGATGCAGTTCTATTGTTAATGGTATTTTTAATGCGACTCCCTAAGATTTGTTAATGTTGAGATAGTCTATTGTTGACAGTAACGTTATAGTACCTACAAATATATAAACACGAAGGCTTTTACGGATGTATGTTTGTGACTGTTTGACTTGTATGTATATTTGTGTGACATTAATAATGCATGTAAAGAACTATGTTGAATAAAGATTCTCAATTGCTAAACAATGTAAACAATCAACCGTATTACGTACGGTAAATGTACGACTCAGGCAGGCTTTGAATGGCTTCAACTAGATGTGTTGACGCCATATCTAATTCTGTCACTCAGTCTTTATTCAATATGATAGTGAATTCAGCGACATTGATTATTATTTACTTTGTTCAGCCAAAGTAGACTTTATTGTTGACGGCGTAGCATTAAATATCGCTTAAGTAGAACCTTTTTCTTATGTTGTTTTTCATAATAAAAGCGGTCTATTGTTGAGACATGAAACCTAACATGTGTAATAACATAGTGGTACAAATTATGTTCAGGATTACTTACTCAAGGCTGAGGATACCGATTCTCACTATTACTAGCCCTTAATTTTGGAGGTTGCTCCTATATGATTCTCTCACGAGTTTAAATACCTTGCAATTGGCTGTAATGCTCTAGGATTTGATTAGGATTCCAGGATTCGCCAACCCCAGATAGTTTCCATTATAAAAATAAATAAAACTAATTAAGTGGATACGTTCAACTCCATATAATATACGTATATCTATCGATAAGTCATCGCCAGGTAATCTGTATAATAAAATATAAATAAATAAATATTTGTTACACTTACACCAATTAGACCAAGGTAAGCTCTGTAAGGCTTGTGCTATGGATCTAGGGTAACGGATAGACATACATATATATTATATACATAATTTTTAATTGAATATATAAAAACCATGACTAAGGTACAAATGCTCGCATTCATCACACAAACATCTCTGCCCCCACCGGGACTCGAACCCGGGACCTCAGAGATGGCGACACCTTGAAACCGGTGTACTATCCACTCGACTATGGAGGTCGTCAATATCACGGTGTATATCACGTAATATATTTTTATTTTTTATTTTATTATATTAGGATAGCTAACAGCAATGATAACAAATATAGACAACTATAATAACTACTATATGCCAATTAAAAGCTATCACAAATAGCCACAAGTTAATCAGCACTACACAGCAGTCAGTTACCAATAAAACAGTATAAAAACAATATTTTAACAGAGTCCAACAGTACAAAATTAAACAAAAAAAAAAAAAAAGAAATATAATAATTAAAACAGAATCTAAAACAAAAATGTGTTAGATTACCTCCTTCAGAAAAAAAAATCCAATAGAACATTTTTGATGCTATGGATTCATGAAATATGTCCACATCTACATTGAGACTATTAAACAACTTACTGGCTCTAATCCTAAAACTATTATGTCTGAATAGTTTTAGGATTAGAGCCAGTAATATAATAAAAAATATAACAAAAATATAAAAATATAAAAAATAGAACATATAATAAAATAAACAGGAAATAGATAAAGTAATCCAGCATATATTGGTACTAGCTCTAAATATATTATCGATCCACCAACAAATTTATTAAATGTTCGTTAATATATATTATTTCTTTCACTCCATCCAAAGCAACCACAGTACCTTATAAGTCTATCTTCTGTTCATCTTTATCATCGTCTGTGCATCTTTATAGTTAGTGGTAAGTAAATTAAGTTTAAAAAAGTCTCTAGCATTTATACAAGAACAAAGTACAACTCATAAAGTTAGGAAAGAGACAAAATAGGTGTTCTATTTTATGGAATACTTTGTGAATTTAACGAAGACTAGAAACATCTATTTCGGGATCCATTACGGGCGTGTAAGCTGTCTGTCGATCACAATTATCCAAACAGCCCATTGGGTATCGCTCGAATGATCCATCTGGGTCCGGGCAGGTACTTAATAAATGTCTTCGATAGTAAATATCTTAAGGATTGAAATATTTTCCAATGAATTATTGACGTTTCATATATCTCAATGTAATGGTTTTATAGATAGATAAATAGTTCATTGCACTCAAATCACAAAATAAAAATCAAAAATGTATTCTTCAAATAGAATTTTTATCGCCATTGGTTCAGAAGTCTACGGCGGGAGATATTGTATGTTACACAGTGTTTCAACAGATATTTTCTCTCACGTTATGTTGCTACCCATGCATGCTTAGTATAAATACAACTTTATGACCATAAAAATAAAGATATAAGTGGCAGAAGTAGCAACGTCCTCCAGAGGAAATATTCAATGAAACATACTCTATACAGTTTAATGGCCACTTATTCGAATCGGATTTATTTGTATTGAAAATTTTCGATTATTATTCTTTTGTGGAAAATTAAAAGGTAATACAATATATCATTTTTATATTATTAATATTATTATTGAATTGTCTCTGGCAACAAACTTGATCATTGCAAATATAGTCAAAGTAAGTGAGATTTGACCTAATTATTTTTTGCCACGACTGCAGGCTTCCCACGACAGTCCGTAGACGTTTCCGATCACTTAAGGAGATTAGGTGATTACCGGAAGAGATGGCTTAACACGAAGCGAAGGGCGTTAGTGACTGCGCTCGGCGATGGGACTCTGATATTTCAGCGAAATTAATTAACTCCACCTTAATCCTATCTGACCCCTGATTACGAAACTGCATTGAGATAATAGAGCTTGCCAATAAAGGTAGGATTAATCTGATCGTCTATCTATGTAGCCAATTATAGTATGAATGGATATACGTCACAGAAAAGCCGGTTTTTAGTTATAATGCTTTTTACTAGTTAAAATTAATTATCACTAAATGTTTTTTTTTTAAATTATGATTTATAACTAGAGATCGGATAATCGGATGCATATTTACCTAAACTTAGTTTAAGACAAAGTATGGAAACGACTTTTTATTGTTTTTATTTAATTGATTATTGTTTTAGTCAAACTAGGTCACTTTCGTATAACACTCTTCATGTAATAAATCGTACATTCATAAATCGCACGGGGAACTGAAACTAAACTTCATGTAAATACGTATGCATAGTTGTATAAATGAACCCGGAGTCTCGGTCTTTTGAAAATAAATACCACGTGCTAATTTAGTAATTTTCAAACAATATCACTACGTTAAATTTGCAGTCCCGTATTTTCCCGGGATTTTTATTTAACAAAATGTATTTTAAAAAGCCGCTTCCATAATTTGTGCGCCAAAAATTAACTTTAGGTAAATATGTATCCGATTATCCGATCTCTATTTATAACGTAACTACAACCAATTAGGGTCAAAAAAGTTTTCACGGAGACGTAAAAATTTTCTTTACAAACTATCCCGTACTAAAGGAAAGACGGTGAATCACCCAGCTGGGAATACCTACTAAAAACTTGTCATAAATAAATAATTTTCATTATTGATCCTGTAGGGTGCAAATTAAGTAAAAAGAGGCCACAAAAAAATAAAACAGTACCCATTGTGCGTATAGAAAATCATTGAATCGTACTACAAAATTTCGATTTGAACTAGGAAAACCTATGTTATTGCGCTTGACATAAGAGGTGTCTTAAGGTTGACATATAAAGTCATGTGAAAATTCTTGTCAGCTAAGCAACAACAACTATCAATACATTTACCGTATATGTATGATATTTATGATGTCTACAAAATCTACAGGAACCGTAGTATATGTCGCTCCTCGTTCAGGCTCTTACCGTGGGAGAGCCATGCTTCGGCACGAATTGGGCCGGCTCGACCGGAGTGATACCACGGCCTCACAGAAAACCGGCGTAAAATAGCGCTTGCGCTGTGTTTCGCCGAGTGAGTGAGGGTACCGGAGGCCCAACCCTCCTTATTCCCGTTTATTCCCCTTATTCCTCTTATTCCCTTTTAAAAGGCCGGCAACGCATCTGTGACTCCACTGGTGTTGCGGGTGTCCATGGGCAACGGTTATTGCTTACCACCAGGTGATCCGTTTGCTCGTTTGCTGCCCTATCCTATATAAAAAATAAAAAAAAAGGCTCATTGCGAAAAACGCAAAGGCAGACTCCAACTTTTTATTTTTATTTTTATTATATATGAATAGACATTGTTAAGCGCTAGAGTTTCTTGAGGAGAATAATCCCCGAAAGTGGTACAGCAATCTATTTATAGGTTCGAGTCAAATACAATTCACATTAATTTGTAGAAGTGAAGTTTAAATGAGTATAACAATCAACCAGTTTATGCAAATAACTACACTTGTAATTTAAAAACGATTTACATCTAAATTTCTTATATATTTATTGTAGAAATAATGTAAAGTTAGTTAATGTAAACTTCCGTTGAAAGCATCAATGGAAGTTAAAATAACGCTAAAAGCAATAAAAAAACACAATAAAATATTCAAATATTAATTATAAATAACATTATAGTTCAAAATGAATTCACTGTTATTTTTAATACTTATTAAAACTTTGAATCATATTTGACAGTACTTACCAAAGCAAGGAGGCAAATGTAGGATATAAATTTGGAGGTATTACTTTTATTAGTAATATTGACATATTATATACGCCATAATTACCTATTAAATTAATTAAAAATTACAACATATACATCGTGGAATATTAATAACTCTAACCATATTTTAGAATTGGGTATGAAAATTTTAGTACGTACAACAATGCTAGATGGCGCTGTCAGTTAAAAACGGAAATACGATTGGTATGTTGCGCCACTAATTAACAAATTCACTTGAAACTATTACAAATTCATACTTCATTGTTTTAATAATAAAAATTTAATATATACGATCATCTTACTGTTAAGATACAGCCTTTAAACCAAAATACAGCAATGCCAACACAACAACAGTCCTTTTTGACGACCTCCATAGGATAATACACCGGTTTCAAGGTGTCGCCATCTCTGAGGTCCCGGGTTCGAATCCCGGTGGGGGCAGATGTTTGTGTGATGAATGCGAGCATTTGTACCTTAGTCATGGTTATTTATTTATTATTTTTACGACAGAAATAGGTAAGACAGAGGTACAAAGAGATTCTAGACTATGGCGGTCGAATCGGGAAATCGCACCCCGCCATGTGCCCCGTATAGGCCTAGAGAACTGGGGGGGGGTTTAGTGGGTAGGCCGGTCCTCTATGACCGGAGAGCCCTACACACGGCCGCGCCTTGCAAGCGCGGTGTCATGGTGCATAAGGTCAAATTTCCCCCCCCCCCCTAAAAAAAGGAGATCTAGAGTATGGCAGTCGAATCGCGAAAGCGCACCCCGCCATGCGCCCCGTATGGGCCGTGAGAACTCGGGGGGGTTTTAGTGGGTAGACCAGTCCTCTATGACCGGAGAGCCCCACACACGGCCGCGCCTCATGGCGCGGTGTCATGGTGCATAATGTCACATCCCCCCCCCCTAAAAAAAAGGAGATTCTAGAGTAGATTTTATTACACTAGTTCTGATAAGTGGCCTGACTGAAAGAAACCTTTTTGTTTTCGCTAGTCAAAGGAGGACCTTCCAAAGTTTTCGATTCCTCAAACTTATCTCAAGGTAACGTAACAGCCATCTGCAGTTAACAACAGTAGGTCTTTAAAAAGTAGTCACTCTCCGTTCCATACGTGCGTATTGTGTATTTTGTGTATAAATGGGTTGAACTTTCTTAGGGAGCTTTTATAATCCATAGTTTTTAACATATTTCATTCAGAGTTTCATTTATCGTATCACGGATATCCTTGCTCTTACCTATAGTACCTATATAGTTACCTATAGTAATAATAGTACTCTTGACGTTTTTTTTGGGGGGGAATGCGAGTGTGTTCGTCTAATTCTTCCTCTACCGATTTCTCCATTCGTATTTAATTTATAAATTTCATTATTCAACCATATTTCGTCTATCCTTTCTACGTGTCCTAACCAGCAACATTCCTTTCTCGATTTTTGTCCATACATTTTTCTCACCGCAATTATTTCGCAATTTATCCTCCATTATCACTTAAATCCCTCTCAAATCTATCATTTTTACTGCATTAATTCTACTTTTATCCTTCTATTTACTCCTATTCAAGTCGTGCCTTTATTAATTAATGATTAATAAAAAATGCTGAAGTAAAATAAAATTGTATTTCAAGTGAAATTTTACTTCGACTTCGGAAGTAACTAAGAATAATATGAGGAAAACTTAAATTACATAAATCGAGAAATAAATCTACGAAAGAGGCATGTAAAAAATTACTGCGTAGAATAAATAATAAGTAAAAAGCATGATGAAAAAAAGTTAAAAGATATTGTACACTTAACACAGATTCCATGAAGGAACAAAAACACACCGAAGGAGATACTTAGGTAGACTTTCAGAGGTCAGCATCCATTGTGGTTGAAGTGTACCAATCCGGCTGAGCCTTACCCAACAATAGATCAAAGGCAAGAAGCGAACGGGAAACCTTACAAAAAACCCACTAAGCACCCCTGTTGAAACCGTCCACTTATTTGACATGAGTAATTTATTAACATTCTGTTTACGAAAACATGTTTACGTGGTTCTTCCTACAGTTATATAGCGAAGCAAAAAACTTGGGTGAATTCCCGCATTATAAACGGTTCTATGTTTATTATGAAAATGTAACTTAGATAAATATAACGGAGGCCGCTCCTTAAGCTCCGAGTACGAAGAAAATATTTTGTTTTGCGTATTTTTAATTAATTTTAGATTTTTACTGAAGCCCTTGAATTATTTATACTAACAAGTTTTGCTGCCTATGAAAATATGAGATGTTTCGTTACATTATTTATTTTTATTATACATTAAAGGACATTTTCTATTAGCAATGATAATCTAACTATTTGCTTACGAAATTCTTGAATACGATTTTTTTTTGAATTCACCGTGTGCGTGTATAGTGTTGTAAGAAGAAAAGTCAGAAGGACGAAGGACTTGTGACTTGTATACTTAAAGGCTCTTGGAGTTAATGTGATTTGAGTATAGAATTAAAGGAGCTTTAAGCAGACCTAAGTCTTTTAAACTATAGAGGGATTTAGATTAAATACATTCCGGAATTGCCTTATTCTTGAAAAATTTATCTCACAAACGTCCGCCCGCACCGGGATTCAAAATAATTCATAATAATGTAATAGTATGCAATATTAACGAATCTCCATCTCATTAATAAGGAACAAACAAAATAAGTATTAGTACCATTCAAATAGACTGCTAAAGCCTTAATTACATCTGTTCGTATGCAACAACTCCTACAAAACATTTGTGTAAACAGAACGTGTAAATCTGGAGCTAGAACTTTGTATTGTGCGCAGAGCCGCTTCAGAATAATTATGTTTGTATATATAATCTGTATTGTGTCGAAACTGCAATAGCTTACTCGCGTATTTTTTTTCTAATTAAAAGAGAGCATAGCGCATGCATGCATAGTTCCACTACTTGTTTTTTTTTTTAAATAAATACGTCGCTTACACTTGAATTCTATGCTGTTTTGGCATACAAAATATCTATTTACTTATGTACAAAACAATCTGACATACAAAATAATAATATTAATAAATATGTACATAGGTTCTGCTTATTTACAAAAAAAAAATACAAGCAGACCTGCGCTAGGATACAATATACGATACAGCATTTTGGTAGTTTGTACAACTATTATAATAAACTACACACATATTATATATATATATATATATATTATATATATATATATATAATATATATATATATATATATATATATATATATATACGAGTATATACTAGCGGACCCGACAGACTTCGTCCTGTCAAAAAGATTTGTGAAGTAGCAGTTTTTTGTTCTTACTTATTTTATAGGCTGTGCGAAAAATTCTGCTGTACAGAACTGCCACCCTGGTGGTAGGGCGTTGTGAATAAAAAATAATTAATTGCAAAAAAGGTCCAAATGAACTATTACATATTGTGACTATTTAATTTTGGAACATTGAATCCTCCAACGTTGTATTCTGTGCTCCAACGCACACACGCACACTGTTTTGATAAATATGATTGAATTTGAACTGTATATAGCGTTAATAAAGCGCAAATTGACTCTTGATGTTAGGAACTCACCTACATTGCTTGGACAACAGTGAGTGTTTGCAATATGAACTTTATACAAAAACAAAAAAAAAAAGGCTATTTTAGGGTTTTTCTGATAATTATTCCAATTTTTCTCGCCGTAAAAACCATCATGGAACTTCAACGAACATTTAAAAAATTAATTGGCAAAATTGGTCCAGGCGTTATTGAGTTATGCGCTTACCAACACATTTTGCGATTCACTTTTATATATAAGAAGATATATATATATATGTCGGAGGGTAGTATGGGCGTCCATTTAGCGACTGATCGTTATACATTGTTAATTTAAAAAAAAATAATAGTCTCAACACACTCATACGGGTTTAATAAACACAATCATGAAATTAAGATTAAAAATCACTCAGGATTGATTATTACCGGTTTTAGTCAGTTACAACACGTGCGCACTACTCGGTGTCTGGATCAAAAATGTGCCTGCGCGCCGGTATCACCGCCGCTCGTTGACGGCTCGCACAGTATTACCGACACCAAAAATCGCGCAGTGTTGCCAACTGTAACATCGTCGTCGTCGGTCCGGACTTCAAGTTGCGTTCCGAATTATTAAATTTTACAGAAATGGCCTCTGGCGTTGCATTTATATCTCCGCACACGCCTTATAAAGTACCATGTCTTGTAAAGATGCGTGATATTAAAAAAATATTAATTATACATCAATATAATCAGTGGCTTTAATTAAGATTATATTGATTGCTTTCTATGTTTTAGTTGTGCAAGCCAGTCAGTGAACTTATCGCGACATACCGACTTTTATGTCAGTATTAAGTTGTGTAAATTATTTCCGAGCTCAGCCGCAAAAATAAAGGAACAAAAGCAATATAATTTGTTCGCTCTGAATAATTATAGAACAAAAGTAGTAATCTTGAATGAAAAGTGAAATATAATTTTATGTTTTTGTGTATTCTAATTAAACATTTTCTAATTAAACGTAATGTTTTGCAATAAAATGTTAATTTCGTTTGTTTCAGATATACTTCAGCTGGTCTATAACAGGTATTTGCAGCAATTAGTCAATTAATAGCGACCCGCTCCGGCTTCGCACGGGAGCAATGAAAAAATGGTTATGGTGGGTTATCCCTAAGAGATAGACATATACCATCGCGGACTTTTTTGTTGAACTTTTTAAGGTGGACAATACTGTAGTACATTATTTTGGTCTATCTCGTAGGGTTCAGGCAGCGTTTTTGCAATACAAGCGCAAAAAAACTACTCTCAGTGTCGGTAGACATTTATCGCGCTAGTAGAGAAATTATCACTGGCCTTATCATGACCACTTAGAGTGGAGTTAAGACAATATTGAATAGAGACACCGCTCTTGCAGCGTATAGCGCTATCTCGCTTGCACTGCGATTTAATTCCTGTTTTAAGCGATGATGGTAGCTTTTCTCCAGTTGCAGTTGCTATAAAATTTTACTGTACTACTATTAGAGTGCAGTTGAGAAACTAAACGCATATAATTATCAATTCAGGTCACACTTAGAGTCGTTTAGTCGTTAAATGAACCCTGATATCAAGTCAAGCGGGTGACTTCATCTCGAAGTTTTAACATCGCTTGGTTGAATTCAAAATTTTGTCTGGGTTTGTTTGTACTCTTTTTAGTTTGATTACGTCTTCTTATTTTATAAAGGAATCGGAGTCTTTATCGATTCTCTAATTTCATACATCCAACCAATAATATTTTTCTATAGATGACGTATTTTCATATTTGCATTTCTAAATACTGACCGCAATTAGCATGTTACATGCTTATTTTTTTATAAGATTACTAATAAACAAAATAAATTATACAGAAAGTATGGGACGGAAAGAGATGGCATTACGATAGTCAAATACAGTGTCGGAACGAAAAACAACTTCTTCACTATTTAACTATTGCTCTACGATAAAATAAAATTACACTAATTAATTGAATTTGGACGACGCAGTTTCGACTTAGTAATTCTCAAAGTACTCCAGATGGACCAGACCCCTGGCGGTCTGGTCCACGGGAGTCTCGACGGGAGTCTAAGTTGGGACTGATAAAAATGGGGTCACTATCGTAAGAGGGGTTGCAAGATGATTAATTTGGTTTCCCTAGAAAATATATAAATTGTAGGCTTGACTTCTCCTATAAATATAAGTTATAATTTGCATATTCTATATTGAATACAACGCGTCGAGACTTTTCGACTTGTTTTAGATGGACCTAATCTTATAAATGTATTTTTTTTTAATTGGTAGAAAAACATTTAAATGATTCAGAAATTGGTAGGAATCTAGCTGCAAGAGTTTTACCGGATCTAGCAAAATTTTTGGGTACGAGTAATCTATGAAACAAAATAGTTTGGGAACATCTGCTCTACAGAGTATATTAAGGGTCAACCATTACACAAGCATTCAGAGGCCGTTTTGTTACACATCGAGGAACCAGATTTTGTGTGTCGTGTCATGATACATACATAACATTTTATTATATTGTTGTAATTAATTTATCGATATTTATTAAAATACCTTTGTTTTCTTTCCTGTTTGTTTATTTACTGATAAATAGCGCATCATAGTGCCCTATTCAACTATTTTAGTAAAATTTCTATAGGACCGCCACATTCTGTAGCAAGAGCTTTCGACTAATGCATTATTGTATTATTTGTAAATTTAATTGAAATAAAACATATAAAATACCTCCTGTTTGTATATAGCATCATTGCTTACAGCAGACCAGTTATGATCCAAAATACCGCTAACACTATTCATACCTACAAATGCATATTCTCATACCTCTTGCCATAGGGTAGGTAGAGATCACAGTTTGCTACTTGCTACGATCTCAACATACTAACTTAACTTCTTCTACAGACATTAACACTTTCATACATGCTTGTAGGTTTCGGGTACTCTACGGGGCGTATGGCAGTGGAGTTACGAACACCGGGGGGTTTTAGTGAGTAGGCCGGTTCTCTCAGATCGGAGAGCCCCACACACGGCCGCGATGTCATGGTGCATAAGGTTTTCCCCTCGCAAAAAAGAAGGTTTCAGGTACTCTAACCTGATCTTTAATATATCACGTTAAAATCACTTTAAAATCTAATGAAGAAAATTAAACTTTAGCTTTTTATTATCATTCGTGTAAGAAAATAACATTGTTGAGACAATTTATTGAAAAGTAATCCAATAGGCTAAAATGATTTAGTGATAAAATCAGCAAAGTTTTTAAATAGGTGTGATCGGAATCTTTCCAATTACTTTTTTATCGTCTTTGTGACTTTTTAAGGAGAAAATAGGCTTTTTCAAACTTTGTATTAATCGATAGATTGAAATTTAACAAGACTGGCTGAATTATTTGATTCGATTCATTTGATTAAAAATATATCTAAATGAACTAATTCATTTTTAAGACGCACTTTACTTTACACTATCAGTCCAAAACAAAATACGATAAAGCGTTGATTGTGCGATATGACCGCCATCTTGAAATTTATCCTTTTGCAGTTATACAGCAGACAAAGTAATAAATCTCTCTATCAAATAGCGTTACAGTAATCATTATACGGGTGCAAGAAGCGGTATCGTGGGAGTTTCGGGATAGAAGTAATTTGTATTGACTTTGTACTACCCCACTTTGCTAGAGGGAAACTATACAGATGTGTCGGCATGAATATATTTTGCAGCGGAAAGGGTGACTGCGCTGCATTTTACTTATTTCTGCTGCAAAATCGTAATGTTTATAGTGAAAGGGTAATTTTCAACATAGGAAAATACATTCTTCCTACGGGAATATCCGATAAAAACATATGAATGGATTCTGATATAATTTGGTATCAGGACGGTCATCTGGACGTAAGAATATAACAATTTTTCTCACGGGAATGTTCGATATAATGCAGACGAAGTTGCGGGCGGAATGCTAGTATTGATATTTTGGGGTAGCTCGTTTGAAAAGGGTTCGGCACTTAGGTCTCAGAAGAAAATGTGTTAGGTCCATTTATAAGTTAATACAAACTGGCAGTTTCTAACAATATATTATATATCTAAATTTTAACATTATCTTTGTATTTTGTAACAACACTGTATTTTGTATAATTTCATAAATGCCATTTAAGATTACGCAAATAAAAAGCTCTGTCATATTCTCACATCAATTAAAATAAATTTCAAGCAAAGGTTTATTAAATTATAAATGTTTTTTTAAATCATTAAATTAAACATTTGCTTTCTTAATAATTTATAGTAAAAATGATAATGTCGACCGGTGTCAGCGCTCGTAGAAATCACCATCCCTCTTGACGAGAATCTCGTGAAAGCAGAGAAACATAACCAGAAAGATGTAAGGTAGGATGTAATCACTATGAGGTTAATTGATCTGCGAATTGAAATGGAACAAGCAATTTATAAATATTCATATCATGAATCACTCACATTATTATAGATTAACTAACTGTAATTAAGTGAGCGATCAAATTTTTTGTCAGCTTCAGTAAAATTTGGAAAAATTACCTCAAAATCCATTGTCATTTCATTTTCATGGCATAATTTAAGATATGCAATTACTCCCATAAAATTCAGAATCGTTTTACGTGCCGCGTTCAGGATTTCACAGATAGTTAAGTTGGAACTATATAAATCTGTCGATTGCATGACCGCGATCCTTAAACTTTTCTCGGTTCCCATCCCTTTCAGTCGTTGACCAGGAAATTATGGACGGTGTTGTTATCCTTAATTTTTAAATCGTTCATCAACGGTGATGCGAATATAGAAAAAAATTTCAGGTAATCCGAACTAGACAATATGGCCGTATACAGTATGTAACTTTATTGCCGAATAAATTTGTATATAAACATTGCTCAATGATTACAGCAGATGTAGATTAGTGGTTACTGAAGGGTATGAACCTACCCTAATAAGGGCTATTAGGCAGTGTATGGAAGTGATTCACTCTTGCATTTCTTTGTATTTGTATACAGCTTGCTTCATAATTTTAATATAGCTGAAATGACCCTGACCCTGGACCTGTCGATTAAAAGACCAGTGCTCAGACCACAATGCCCAAATGCTCCGTTGCTATATTCGTACTCAATTTTTATAATTTGGCTTCATTACAATTCATTTAAGTTTCTTTTAAAATAATCATAATGTTATTCTCCGAATAACTTGAAATTGTTTATACAATCCAGTTTTATTGTATACGAAGGCAAATAATAAAATTGTTACATTTTTATTATAGTCACAATGGTGAGATACCACCTTAAAATATTAAAATATCGGCCTATGAAGATTATTGTAATGAAAATAAGATAACTTGGCTGGGTGGAGAAATTTAATTATCTAAACAAAATATTTGGATATATATTAGATATTTTTTTAGATTTCGATTAAAACTTAAATTAAACTAAAACTAAAAACTAAATAGAACAAAATCTCAAATGGGTGCCAGGTCATTCTGGAATAACCGGCAATGAGAAGGCCGATGAACTAGCCAGGGCTGGGGCTCAAGGAATACAGTTCGGCCCAGAGCCTATCTGTGGTATCTCAAAGAACCAGGCCATGCAATACCTTTTTTTTTTTTTTAAACTCGCTTTCTTAACCAGGCGAAAGCAGACTGGCACAGTACGTCCGGGATGACACACTCAAAAGCACTAATCGAACCATACTCTCGCAAACGCACTGACGAGCTATTAAAGCTTAACAGGAGTAACTTGAGCGTGATGGTTATTAGGGCTTTGACCGGCTACTGCAAGTTGAATAGATACCTCTACAACATGAAACTTAAGGACACTGACACATGCAGAGTCTGCGAACAAGAGCGTGAAACACCAATACACCTCTTGTGCTACTGTGAACCGCTGATTCACAAAAGAAACAGACACCTGGGGAAACACATCCTTGACCCAGTTGAAATAAAAACAATCCGAACTGGGAACATTCTATCTTTCTTGGTCAGTGCCCAGTTAAGGGAGCTACTGTAGGGCCTACATAGAACCTACAGCAGGCTGGTCACAATAGATCTTAATAGGTCGCAGTGATGCATATCAGCCCCGACTTACACACGAAATAAATAAAAAAAAATAAAAAACTTAAATTTTAAAATACTGGAGTAAGACAAACTAACTTTATTTTATCAAGTAACACGTTAAATATAAATGTCCACAAACTGAAGTTAAACTAATCCTAAGAAATAATGACATATAATATGTTAAACTTATATGAATGCCGCAGGGACCCCGTTACGCTGGCGGCGTTACCTCTACAGTCAGAGCCATACGTTTGGCGAAGTTAGTCTCAGCATTAAGGAATTTCTTAGTTTGGACTAGTGCCGACTAAAGACATCCTTGGTCCTAATGATGTCATGACTTGCAGTCAGAGTGCCCGCTCCTCCGAAGGGTGCAGAAAGGTATACATAAAAGATTTCGAAATGTAAAAAACTGTTTCATACCGATTTTATTGAATAATCGTGTACTTATATCCCGTCAAATCACATTTGGACAAACGTTTAGCGCAGCGGTCGAGTATTGGCTTCTAAGCAACGGGTCGCAGGTTCAATTCCCGCACGGTACAGATATTTTGTATGACCTACAAAAATTTCGACGTTTTTTAAAAACAAAAATATGGACACGGCCGTTTGTTGTACGTTAATACGTCTCGTAACACGTAATAGTACGCAGCAAAATGGCCTTCAAATTGGCGGGGCTCCCCCTCCACCGCGCGCGATGTTTTACAGTCTTTACTGGGCGTAATAAATTCTTTGATCCTTTAGCTATCCAGTGGTGTAATTGGAATTTGGATGAGATGATAGATATGTAGCTACAACACTAAACTGTATCCCCCGATTTTGTTATCATTCTATTTTTTTATTTGCGTCCCTTATTTTTTTTTTTTTGTTTCCCTGAGGAAAATGCATCAAATTGCATACCCCGGCTGTGGCGAGCCGGGGTTATGTGGGGCTCTCCTCCCCAGAAGGGGGAGGCCTACCCACTAAAAACCTCAGGGATGGCCTTCCTCAGGCATGTAGGGAGCCCCCGGGAACACCAAGCCACCTCCGGGAACCCCAGCCTCCGCTCCCCTGCCTAGAGGGGAGCCTCCTCGGGGGAGGCTGCCACCTCCCCCGGTCTCCTCCACCGACGACGCCCCCCGGTCGCGGAAGGGGCGTGGTCCATCCCGGGTCGCCGCAGCAGTCGCGACTTCCTCGCGCCCGCCGGCGACACGCGGCAGCAGCGCCGCAGCTGTGCTACCGAGCCCGGCGCCGCCTCCTTCGAGCGGGATAGGCCATATGTTAAGGTCTATGTTGAACAAAGATATCGATTCACTTATTTCATTGCGAATTATTCTTCGACAAATAAGCTGCTATTATCCGTGACGTCAACCAGATTACTCGGGACGACTTCAAGCTTTCACATACAACTATGAGAAGCCAGAAATAGCCACTTACGTGATTAAGACCTCGATAGCGGTTGGTAACTAATTTAGCTCTTAATTAGTATTAGTACGGTGATTACACGCAATTAAATCGATTTCGCAGTTACACGGTTCCCACGCTGCTTAAATTGGGTGTTTGGTTTGGCTAATATGAGAGAAGTGTTTAAAATAACTGAGAAGTAATCCCTACTAATAAATTATAAACGGGTAAGTTTGTATGTTTGGATGTTTGTAACTCTTTCACGTAAAAACCACTGAATGGATTGAAAAGAAACATAACAATAATATTGCTTATATCGCACTATTCCTGGAAAAAGGAAGTAAGTGATTTTCACCTAGTTTTCAGGAGCTTAAAAAAACGGTCCTATATTTTTATTATGAGGTCTAAAAAAAAGTTTCAAAGAGATAATCGCAGGTCACAGTTGCCTTCAGCTACACGTGTTATTTAATTTAGGAACAGATTGATGTACTTCGAGATAATCTAAAAAAACACGGTTACTTCTTTATTCCACGAACCACATTGCATATTTGCAGGGGTAACTACAATTATTGCTTTTTAGTTATGTATTTTGAAATATATGAACTAATTTAACTCTACTTACGGCTTTGTACTCTCTTATATTCCATTATAATCTAGAGTTGCAAGTATAATCACGTTGTTATTTAACGGAAAATCCTTTTTTGTAAATAGAGTAATTAGAATCACACAATAGTCCTAGATTGTAAAATACAGGAACAAGTAATTATGTATATTTGCGTTATAAATTTTCTTGTAAATCTTCTTTTAAAATTTACGTAAACATAATTATGACTTTATCAGCAGGATAATTCTAAAACGAATAAATGTTAATATGCATACCCCTATTTTATGCTGGAATTTTATGTTTTATAAAGTCGCAAAATTTCTGTGTTTTTACATTTATTCCTTCATTTTTGTAAATAGCTTCACGAGATTTTGACAGAAGGTGTGAACCATGATGCTCACTTTATTTACGTAATAAAATATTTTCGACGCAAGTTTAGTCACGACTTTTTTACACGGGTAGTGCGATATATCACATTAAAACCCAAGCTGCAATTTATAAAGATATACGCCACACTAATATAAGCTCCTCAAAATACAAATACTGCGAAGATGAAGTCGCGGGCATCAGCTAGTGTTACATATGTCTACTATTAATATTTCTCTTATTGTCTACAGTAGCAAAAGTAATAACAGTGGATTTTTTATGGAACTGCTACTATCGTATCCCTATAACAGTTCCGTCTGATTACCTTCTACCTTCTTCTGTATCTATTTCTCTCGAGAGTTCCCATTACTGAGTAGGTAAGGTTAAATCCTGTAATGCAAGTTTGACAGAAAACACGTTAACGAATATATTATATGAATATTTACATATTGAATTTCCCAAAAAAATTATTTATATTGTCCCGAATTAAAAATTATATGATTTCTTTTTCGAGTCTTCGTCTATTCCTATGTCAAAAATCGAGACCCAGGAATGCATATTTTCCCGTGGTTGCAGTTTTCCTGTATCCAGCTCCCGCTCTCAAACTATTTGCATATCAACTCTGATGTTAATCGGTTCAGTAGTTTCTAAGCGTATTCCACAAAAAGTGTCACCCCTTATGAGTTGAATTTTTACAAATTTAAATGTCGTATTTATTCAAAATTTTATAAAACACGTTTATAAATCACGTAATTTCTATACAAACTTTCATCCTCTATTTACCCTATTTTCTCATTAAAATGTGGTCTTTGCCCTTTCTCAAGTTCTATACTATCTATATAGCAAATTAAGTTGAAATCGGTTCAATAATTTTGTAGCGAAAGCACGACAGACAGACAGAATTACTTTCCCATCCATACTAATATTATAAATAGGAAAGTGTGTCTGTCTGTTTGTCCGTCTTTCACGGCAAAACGGAGCAACGAATTGACGTGATTTTTTTATGTGGAGATAGTTGAAGGGATGTAGAGTAACATAGGCTATCGACAGATCCCACGGGATGCGCAATAAAGGCTTCGCTCAAAAACTACTGCACAGATTTTCATGCGGTTTTCATCAATAGATAAAGTGATTCTTTAGTAAGGTTTTGCGGTATTTTTTATCTCGGAGAAACGTATAGTCCCACTGGAAGAAAGAAAGAAAGAAATTTTTTTTTATTGAGACAGCAAAAACAAACAAACTGAACGTACCAAATGCATTAAAATTGCCTCAAATGGCCCCAGCTCAGCATGTTGCTAACCTAGCGGCTAACGCTGATCTTCCGCTGGTACTGAACTTAATTCTAAGTTCTAAAAAATATTCCGCGAAGCGCAATAAAACCTTCGCGCCATAAACCGACTTTTTTTTTTATTGTTAAAGTTGACAAACAAGCAGGCTGCCCACCTGATGGTAAGTGGTAACAGTCGCCTATAGTACATGTGGTTTCCACGAGATTCGTAGCAAATCTGCAAACCTCATAAGAACCACAGTGTACGTTGCCAACTTGTGACATAAGATGTAAAGTCACAGTACCCAGTAATTTTACTGCCTATCTCACCCTTCACGCCGGAACACAGCAAAGCGAACCCTGCTGTTTGGCGGCGGAAATAGGTAAGACGGAGGTACCCATGCAGACGACCCTGGTACAGAGTCTATCTCCTAGTCCGACTTCCGCGGATATGTAGCCGTGGGCAAAAACTATGGCCCTTAACCCTCTATAGACCCAATCCCGAAATCCACGCGGGCGAAGCCGCGGGCAGAAAGCTAGTATATAATATTAGTATAAGGATATGAATGAAAGTATTTTTCTTTGATAGGGAATTGTCCGTGTGCAAGAGGTGGAAGGGTACTTGTTGAAGCACACACATGATGAGTAACATAAGATTCCAAAACGGTTAATCGACAAGTACCCACTCTTAAACTTAATTGATTGGTCATGAAAATTAATCACTCTCAGTCTTATTAATTCCAAGCAATAAGCCTTCCCTTCGTCTGTTATTCATCAGAACCCTTGCCCGGACACATTTTTCCTCTACCCTTGTTAAAATATCATTGACCTACGGGCCGCGGTCCACTCTCCTTTCCCAATTTATTAACCACGCTCAATTAGATGAGGGAAAACATTTCATCAGTAAAATCTACCTGCCCGTTGCCACGGTGATGGGGCGGCGGGAATTTTAATGTGTTGCCTTCTGTATACAGGTTCAGTAAGCGTGTAGGCTTATCGTCTCGCTCTAAATAGTTTCAAGATAAAATTATTTTCAAAAGCTTACAGATGTCTATTTTCGGTTGTATATATTAACTAGCGACCCGCCCCGGCTTCGCACGGGTGCAGTGAAAAAATGGTTATGGTGGGTTATCCCTAAGAGATAGACATATACCATCGCGGACTTTTTTGTGGATTTTTGTAAGTTGTACAATATTGTAGTACATTATTTTGGTCTATCTCGTAGGGTTCAGCCAGCGTTTGCAATATAAGCGCAAAAAACGTGCTTATTTACGACATCACATTAGAAACCTTTAAATTTATCAGTGTTTCTCTACTATATTATGCATTTATTATACATACAAACCTTCCTTAAGAATCACTCTATCTATTAAAAAAACCGCGTCAAAATCCGTTGCGTAGTATTAAAGATCTAAGCATACATACGGACATACAGCGAAAGCGACTTTGTTTTATACTATGTATTGATTGATACCCAGTTTACAAATAGGTCTGTCTGTCAAAAAAGAGTGTTTAAAAATATCATTTGATCTCTGAGTACCTAAAGAGATAAAAAGGTGAAATAAATTTAAAAGAAAATGCTATATTAATAATGAGTGAATAAATACTTTATTGTGCACAATAAAGTTTAAATCCGTTGACTACTTACGTAACCGAGTGATTGGGACGCCGGATTCGAAGTATCGCCATCTCTGAGGTTCCGGTGATGACAGACGTTTGTGTGATGAAAGGCAGCATTTATTATTTAGTAATTGTTGTTAATATATATTTCTATCGATGATAATATATGTATGTCTATCCGTTACCCTCGATGCAATAACACAAGCCTCTTAGATCGTACTTTGGACTTGGCTATTTGGTGTGAGCGTTAGAAATATTTATTTATAATATTTTTTTTAATTGGTCGGTCTATCTTAAGGGGAGCCGACCGGATTCCAGATACATTTATGCCATGCGAGCGCCTTTCAACCCCAACGGCTGTCAGTCCTACCAGCAATATACCTTGTCCACTGTTAAGCGACACTGGTCCTTTCTCCATTGCCCTTAAGTTGATTTTGAACCTTCTTATAACACTCATTTTAAGTTAACAGGATTTCGGTTTCATATGTCATCTGTCAACATACATAAAGACTTTGGAATTTAGTTACAATATTAATAAACAAATAATTCAATAATGTAATTTTAATGTAACTGTAATAGAATGAAGAATGAATGTATCAGGGAAGTCTAAAAGTAGCTCCTATTGTTGCAAAATTGGGAGAAAGAAGACTTTCATTGTTTGGTTCATGTTTTAAGAAGAGAGAATGATCAGGTTACTAGGAAAGTTACGGACATGAAGGTGGATGGGCGTGTATGAAAGAGAAGATCGATGAAAAGATGGATGGACTGTGTAAATGATGAGATGTTGAAGAAGGGAATGACTGCCGAAATAGGAAGTGATAGAAGAGAGTGGAAGAGTAAGTAATGTTGCTTCGATCCCAAATAAACTGGGAACAGGGCAAGAGAAAGAAGAAATCAATAAACAAATAATTAAATACTAAAATTATAAAACACTAAGCAAAAACTATAAACACACAAAATTTTATAGAGGGGCTATAAAAATTAATATTTTTATAGTAAATGCCATCATAACGTAAATACGTTATGATAGAACTTACTAAGAGAACATAAAATAAAACGAGTCCATATAAGAAGCAACACAAAAGATTTGCAGCAAATTTATTATACTCAAGACCTGGCAAGTACGTCGAATCGTAATAAATATAGGTGAAACGTATCTTCAAATACGTAGCCGCTTTCAGAGAAAAAAAGGGAATAAAGGACACCGCAAGGCCGGCTCTTGCAAATAGTGGAATTAAATTCAGAGATTTATCCGGCCGCTTAAATTTTTCCCCCGGGAACATTCCATCTTGTCTTGAAGATTCGAGGCGAGTAGACTTTGCTTGGAATTTAAGTGATTTATGTTTCGGTGCTTTTTGAGACACGCGACTAATTTGAACCTGATGAAATACTTCTTAATGATGACTGATTAATTTCGCGACGCATTTTGCAAGGATTGTGTTTTTTTCCAAATAATGGAGATAAATTCATAACATATAGTTACCGTAAAATACGCTGAGGTTACGTTACTCCTACTTCTTATATTTTTATTTCCAAGTTGATAAAGCTGCATTTACAATTAACATGTAAGGGTGCCAACATAACGTCAAAGGAATTATTAAATGCTGTATAATATCAATTTTGAATGGATGGATAAATTTAACAGTTCAGTAAATACAATGACGAACTATTAACTAAATAATAGCCAGCTGTAATTGAATCTTTATGTGAGTTGCTAGTTTGGGCAGTTCCATTAAACATCTTCCTATAAATCTTGAAATTGGCTAGCAAAATAAACTCTTAATACATGAATATTTTTTAATAACTTTGTCCATCCACGGATCTTCGATCATCCCCATACCAAATTACGTTCAGCTGTTTATATCAGATTTTCACACAGGAAAAATTGAATTTCCCAAGGTGAAAATTATTATATGTTCTTACCCGAGTCTCGACTATCATAATACAAAATTTCACAAAAGTCCTGCTTGCGTGAAAAATCCTTTGTTTCAAAAGTTTTTGTATGAAAGAGTAACACTTACACTTATACTAATATAATATAAAATATAACTATATTAATTTGTTACATTTAATTAAATAGCAGATAAGAAGATACCCCTAGCACCGAAGGAAAGTGCAGTTCTTAGTGCAAAAAGCGTTCTTCGAAAAATAAACTAAGCAGCCACCATTTCAGGGATAGCTGTCTAAGGTGACTAATGTACAGTATTGCATAAATTGGACATCGTTAAACTTCGTGTGGCCGAATACGACCGACTGCGCCAAGACGGTATTTATAGAGGGCTGCTGTTTAAAAATTACATTTTTCATTATGTAAAAGAGTGTCTCGCATACATTATTTATCGCCGATTGTTTGAATTTTTAGTCGACTTAAAAAACAATTTTATTTTTATGTACAGAAAACAAGAAAGTAGATGTTTATTTTATTATTTTTATAATAAACTTTGAAGTATTGTATTGGGTAGTCCGATAAGTTCTTGCCGTTTTTTTTTAATTAAAAAATTTGCGATCGAAATTAATTTTTTGGTATAATTTTGTGTTATTCGAAAGAGAATTTTTCGCTCTACAAGATAGTCTATTGGTTTTTTTGTTTCGATTAGTTTTGTTAATTTTTAGAGCATTTAAATGGAGTGTCAAGTCGACAAAAACGAGCATTTTCGACACCATCTACTTTTTGCGTTTAACCGAGGTGCCAAAGCCACGGAGCTGCTAGAGAGATTTTGTGCCGTATACGGAGAGGGTGCCATAGCTGAAAGAACTGCTCGATATTGGTTTGCGAAGTTCAAAAGTGGCAATTTCGACCTCAAGGACGCATCTCGTTCCGGGCGACCAAGTGAGTTTGATGAAGAGCGTAGAGCGTAGGCGTTCTTCTGCAACACGACAATGCTCGTCCCCACATTGCCATTACTACCGAAGAGGAATCGTAAAACTCGTTGAACGTTGGGAGCAAGTCATAACAAACAACGGAGAATACATTATTGATTAAATTGTTGTTATTTTATGTTTAAAAATAAAGTTATAAAAAATTTAAAAAACGGCAAGAACTTATCGGACAACTATATAAAATGAAGATATTTTTTTTCTACTTAAATAATATAAATATCACAAACTAGATTTATTAAAAAAAAACAACTACTGACTGTTTTAGCTCTATATGCTTCTGTACAACGTTGTATGTATTATATACAACGTTATTGTTTGGTTAAGTTAACTGAAACACTGTGTCGTTCGCACATCCTGTAACTAAATGTGTTGCTTAGAAATAAAAATGAAACTTATTTTGTTTGTGATTAGGTCGAAATTGCAATTGTATTAATTAGAACTGCTTACATTTTTAGCGACAGCCTATGTATTAAAATACAATTATTTCCTATTGTATTTTTATTCTGCAGTTCTGTAAAGAGATACTTACGAGATTCAATAGAGTTGTGATTCAATGTTTGTTTACATTGCATTCTCGTAGAATATATGTAAATTATCAGAATTCTATATCTATCTCTATCCAAATAATTGATAATTTAACTATCTATAGCTCTAGCAAAGATTTTCTGCTGACATGAAAGAAGTTTGTTGTCTTTGCATTTTGCAAAAAAGTAAAGAGATACTCGCAGCTTTAAGACAGTACAGGAAAAGTTTCGTCAAAGGATACGAACGGTTTCATTCCATCTCAACTTAGCACTTGGACGTTGTCAGTACATTTCTTGGCAAAATTAAAAAACTACCCAAGGATTAGTTCGCTCTGAATCGTCCCTGAAGAGGATTCCGTCACGGGATTTTTGCGAGAATTTCGGACTAAGCCACGGAATCCGATTTTCCACGAATTTGAACAGATTACGTTTCGAAAGTGCTCCTTCCATATGTTTAGTTTTAAGTATTACAGTGGATTGGATTTAGATTTAGTTTAGATTGGTGTATCGGTGTCGCTGTAGACTTGGCTTGGCCTTTGAACCGAAAGATAACATGTTACATTATAAATACCGAATGTGTAATTGAATAAGAAATTTATTATTATTATTCATATATTTAATTAATAATCTTAAATTTAAGTTTTTTACAATATAGATATATAAAATAAATATAAATACTATAAAAAACTTAAACCTAGTATGCCGCCGGTAGCGAGGCAAGGCCCAAACAAACCGGTGGTTAGGGCTGCAGACAGAGAAATCTCCGGACAATACGTGCCGTGTCGAGAATCACTGCTTTTTGTATCCGACCCTTGATCCATCCGTCAAGCGAGAGCCTCTTAAGATGTTGATCGAGACTCTTTGCTATCAAGCCATTCGCAGACACAACTATCGGAACAATGATTGTCGAATCAACATCCCACATGGCGGTTACCTCGTATGCCAAGTCAAGGTACTTACTGGCTTTGTCCTTCTCGGCTTTTACGAGGTTCTCGTCATGAGGGATGGTAATATCGACGAGCATTGCACGGCGTTGGGAGCGGTCGACCACCACGATATCAGGTTTATTGCACGCAATAGTCCTGTCCGTGATGATAGAGCGATCCCAATAGAGCAACACACGGCCATTTTCAAGAACTGGCGCTGGTGCGTACTTATAGTACGGTGTCTCATGCTCAACAAGGCCGTATTGAAGGGCAAGTTGTTGATGGATGATCCTGGCTACTAGGTTGTGTCTATGCAAATACTCACCGTTTGCAAGATGAGAACAACCAGAGATAATATGCCTAAGTGACTCTCCGGGACGGCGGCATGCCGACATATGTCGACGGTACCGTCCTTTAGGATATATTTTCTATAGTTGTTCGTCATCATTACTTCGTCCGCAATTGCACAGACAAAACCCTCAGTTTCCCCAAAGAGGTCACCGAAGCGCAGCCAGTTCACCGACGCGGGAAGATCTACATCAGGGCCCATTAAGGCCCGATAAAACCTTCCGTGCAACTCTTTGTCTCTCCATACTTCCCTGCGATTTTCGACGCTAAGCACCGATGGTTTACGCCAGTTCTCAACTGCCATAGAGAGAGGGGTAAATCCCTTGTCAACTGCCACAACGTTACAATGCATCCCACATTCGTTATTATTATTATTATGTAGCTTAAATCACGTATCTTTATAAGACACGGTCCTTTATAAGGCTTGCACGGGGATACAGATCCAACGCGTAGAGGCCATTTAAGCGAAATTTAATGAAAGTGTGCGTGGAGTGTACCAACTGGGTCTAATCTCTTATTATTATGTACATTCATTATTATTATGCACATTCATCTACGATATTTCTTACACAAATTACAAACGTGCTAACTAACCTCTTCAATCAATCCAATTCTTCCTGACATGGAAGCAAATAAAAACGCTCGTATTTATAACTTATAGAAAACATGGTGATTTATTAAATATATTAAAAGTTTAACGATTAATATAAATAGATAAGTACTACTAGCGATGTGCAGAGTACGGTTTGACTCGAATCAGACTCGACTCCTGCTTTGGACTCGCCTACTCGAATACCAATCTATTTTGATTCGACTCGATTCCGGTACTCGAGTCAGGAAGAATCGGTTCGTACTCGCTAACTTGATTCCATTTATACGAGTCCATGCTGCCTGAGTCTAATATTCGAATTTGGTTACTGGTACTGGTACTCGCAAACTGTTTACATAAGCTCCTTTGCTCTATGTCTTGATTCAATGATACAATCTTTCGATAAAAGTTACAGTTTTATTATTTTTGTGTCATTGTGTTTAACCTAACATACATGCTGTTTGAAGCTAACTCCTTTCTATTTTTTCCTTTTTGTTCTAAAATCGCACTCTAGTTCTGGACTGGACTAGAATTTCCACACTAGAATTTGTAGACTCGAGTTTAGAAATATTCGAATACCAAACATAGAATTCGAGTACGGGGCTCGAATCAGGGAATCGAGTCCTGATTCGAATACCGTATAAACTGACTCGAATCTGCTCGATCCACCAAAACGGCGTCTCGGCACATCACTACTATCATGCTTGCATTACTATTTAGATTATGAATACAAGTGCTACCGCTTACTTCCTTTCCGTTAGTCGTGAGAGCCTCTCATCGAAGTCAAGATCTTTGCTAAGTGCCTGGACTCTTTTTACCGTGGGGCATCATAAAAATTCATAAAAATCTGACGCACAAAAGTATTAAAAATGGTTCCCAGCAATTTTCGTGATTAAAAACAAAGTGCCATTAAAATTAAATTTCCTTTAATATTAAATAATAGCTGCCTTCACGTGGCTTCATCCACATTGATTTATTTTCCATTGATGTTTTCTTTCTATTAATTTCTAAGTAATCTTATAAAAAATGTAGAGCTGTATAATATTAGTAAGTATATACCAATGTATTTGGAACTGCATTGTGTTAGCGGAATTCATATTTATCGAACACTAAATTATCAAGTATGTTTCCAAGCAAGCGCCATCTATGATTTCCCGATGTATTTTTATCGGCAAAATGCTGATACTAATTTCAGATTCTTTGCGTAGAGCAAATAGAGCAGAACGTAGAGCCAAAGCTTTTAAAAGTAAACTTTGAAAACAATAATATATTTTTTACGTACATATTTTGTAGTATTTTTTTTTGTATGTCTGTTTATTATAAAACTTTTACCAAATATGCGGTTGTATCTCTGGGATATTTCGTCAACCCTTTTTGAGTTCCGTCGCTTGTCGCATTATGAAGGAAAGTTTTAAGTGCGCACCTCTACAGGGCACGAGTACATTTTAAAGAGAAAAGAAAGTAACTGAGAAAGGATGGACCAAACTTCAGCATCTTAAGTACCTCACTTGCCTACTTAGACGGCTAAGTTTGTCTAGAAGTGACGCCACTGAACACTAAGATTTCCTGTTTTTCTTAAACTTGTATAACTGTTTCTTCTTTGTTCTTTTGTACTACAAGCAGACAGCGCAATAGAATTATAGAAATTGTTGGGCTTTTGTCTATGAAAGTTATTTCAAGAAAAATTGGTTATAGGAGAGCAATTTACAGTAATAGCCACGTCAAGGATTACATTTTCGTGACGTAATTCATCTTTTCTGCATATGGTATAAGAACGGTGAAAAATTAAGCATTAAAACTTGATATGACACTTACTGTGACAGTTTTTGTTTAATAAGCAGTGTAACAATTAAGAACACTATAAGCAATAATAATACAAAGTTCTGCAGCTGTTTCCGCATTATAAAATAAAATATATATTTCTTATACTTACACCAATGAGCCTAGTCCAAAGTAAGCTCTGAAGGCTTGTATTATGGGATTTAGGCTAACGGATAGACATACATATATTTTACAACTACGACTAAGGCACTAATGCCTCAGAGATGAAGTCACCTTGAAACCGGTGTACCATCAACTCCACTACGTAGGTCGTGATTTTCGGTCGTCATTAAGCATTGTTCTCTTCCAGCAACCATTGTTCAAAGTCTCTTAGATAATTAAGTACTAGACCCACTTTAGTTTTATCGTTCCCTTGCCCATGACAAGTGAATTTGTTAGAAGGCATCAATTAAACTTTAACGCTTCGTTGTAAAAAATATCTCGAGCTTGCACCTCGCGCTTTCCTGTTTGATGTAATGGCAAAATCTCAGCACTTTCCTTGTTTGTTGGAATGATAAATACTCCAAAACCTTGGCTGTAATTGGACGAGGTCCGGTTACATAACACCGGCACGTAGCACACCTGATGTTATCTTAGAACGTACGATTCCTTTCATTGGGGACCGCCTTTGACCCAATATTTTGGGCTAATTCAAGGCTTGATTTATTTGGTTGTCTTACCCTCTTTTGTTTGTTTTTTTAAGTACGAAAGGCATTGTTTTTTATATTTATTTATATATTATTTTATATTAAATCTTATTAGAGCAGGTTGAATTAAAACTTTCGCTATAATTATTGTCTCTCACACAGATTATTGGTCTGATCTTAGACATCGTGGTCGCCGTAGGGTTACCGTAACCCAAAAAACTTTTGGCAAACTATTCAACTGTTCTGTGATTTCATTGTTGATATATTGTGTGTTGATTTGGATTTCGTTCTCCTATTGGACTACAGGTAATTTGGTTTGATGGCTGATATATTTTAACATGACGTTTTTATTTTGTTTCTAGAAAATCAATCGCATTTAGATCTCAAACTAAAATTAACAAAGAATGAATATCTAAATGGATTTCGTCTAATTACTATACTAATACATTTATTGGCACAACTACCGGATTTCAATACAGAGAAATAATACAGGGTCAATACTGGCAGGATATATCATCCTGAATAAGATATGAAAGGCTCTTGTGATTTTCTAATCGAATGCAGTAGAAAGGGCTGTATTAAACCGATTAATTAGGATGTTCATGGAGGGATTACGTCAGTTTAGAATGTCTGGATTTCGTTCAGGTAAATTATTAACAGTTGATCGCATGCTTACTTAGCCAAAGATGAAAACTTGAGCTTAGTTAATGATTTAAGTTCCTTACACTAGTATGATAAATCAAATTTTGTTGTGTATACTATATAGTATTTAACTTATAATAAACTAAATATTAAAACTAACCATAGATATTAAACATTGTTAAGAAATAGTTAAAATAGTTCTTATAGTATATTATAGTAGAATATAGATATAGATGGGGTTATGACTGTGGGGGACGGAACCATCTGTTCGCACAAAACGGAGAGAAGACACCTTCTCCCAACCGAGAATTGATATGTTACTTGTAAATAGATAACATGAAAAACATAGACATATAAAGGACATAAAAAATACTAACGCCAACAAAAAAGAGTGTGGACCAAAGAGTCCACTGAAAAGTTACCTTGTATATTAATAGTATAAATATAATATAAATGTAATAATAAATATTTGTTATACTTACATCAATTAACCTAGCCCAAACTAAACTCTGTAAGGCTTGTGCTATGGGATCTAGAGTAACGGATAGACATACATATATTATACATATATAAATTTTTTTTATAGAAATATATATCAACAACCATGCCTAGAGTACAAATGCTCGCATTCATCACACAAACATCTGCCCCCACCGGGATTCGAACCCGGGACCTCAGAGATGGCGACACCTTGAAACCGGTGTATTATCCACTCGACTATAGAGGTCGTCAAAAAGTAAAAGGTCGTCAAAAATAGTATGTAACTATTTTTGTAAAGGATATAAATGGATTGAAGTCACAATAAAGTAGTTCATTTTATAAACAAATAATAAAAGCTTGTTTTTAAAAATGTTCTTTTTTCTTTAATTTTTTTTCTAGTTATTCTTGGCAAGCCCTTTTATTTGATACCCATATTGTAGGAGTGCATTAAAAATAATTGGTCCGCCATATTGGATACGCCGCCATGTTGGATTTAGAATGACGTCACATTATTTTTTTCTAGTTATTCTTGGCAAGTCCTTGTATTTGATACCCATATTGTAGGAGTGCATTAAAAATAATTGGTCCGCCATATTGGATACGCCGCCATCTTGGATTTAGAATGACGTCACATTATTTTTTTCTAGTTATTCTTGGCAAGCCCTTTTATTTGATACCCATATTGTAGGAGTGCATTAAAAATAATTGGTCCGCCATATTGGATACGCCGCCATGTTGGATTTAGAATGACGTCACATAGTTAATCATGCATTGTCATCCGAATTAAACGTGTATACCAAATTTCAGCTCAATCGGAAACCGGGAAGTGGATCAAATTTAAGTTGCAAGATTTGATTACAGAACGACAGACAACGGGACAGGTTAAAGTAAATAAAAGCTTGTAAAAAAATCGGAATGATCTATATACTATGTGTACTAGTACTTATTGACATGAATACAGATATAAGATTAACAAAAACGTTGTACATACATATAGACAAGGAAAGAAATTGACTCTACACATGTTCCGAGATTGGGGGAGCCTTCTTAGGAAGAACAGACAAGAAACTTTTGAAGGTCTATTTATTTATCTTCTCATTCTATTTATCATTTTCAATATTATGATAATATTTAAATTAAGACAATCATACTATATATTGCAATTACACTCATATGTAATAATAATTTAATAATATTTCATTCACATTAATTAACCTAGCCCATAAAAACACTCTAAGGCTTGTGTTATGGGAGGGTAACGAATGGACGTACATATGTTATACATATATAAATACTTTCGATGTGTATTTTTACAAAGGGTACTTAATAATATTTTGTGAGTGTTTATTAAAACTGGATATACATTTCCCCAAGAAAGAGTGGTTAGTGGTTAGCCTGAATATTGAAAAGACAAGTTTATTTACTTGGCACACCGACAGTCGTCGGTTTTTAACAAAATTATCAAAAGCAATTTGGTAAATGTATCAAATTGCTGTAACAGTCGTTACAGCAATTTGATGCAAAATACTAAAATAAAGTTTCATATGCTGATTGCACAGCCACTTAAAGGTATGCATTGCATTCTTATAATATTTCAAGTAAATATCGAATAAACTATAAAAATAAAAGTGCTGAAAACACGGAGTAGACACTAGTCCCAATTTAGACCAACGGCAGCTTTAAATTTAGCCAGAGGCTTAAAGTGTACTACTTGTAGTGGGTCTAGGGACCCACTATATTTATTGTAGAGCAAATTCTTGAGACGGGAGAGTTCGCACCAAACACGGTTCTACGAATTGGACGGAGAAGTGTTTTGATTGGCTTGCGAAGCTTTCGAAATGGAACTGAAGGATTTTTTGGTAATAGCTTTTAGACAGTTTTAGTGATTTGTCACAATATTGTACAAAAACGAAAATTTTAGTACGTCCTAGTAGTTATGTCTATCTAGGCTCTGAATCGTAGAAACTCCATCTATTTTAGTTATACATATACTTATCTTATCTTATCTTATCTTATGAGCGGGGCTGCTCCCATCGGGAGCTTGCGCACTTCGACCCTTGGGTCTTTTGTGCTACCCATGTGTCGGTTGTGGTGTGCTATCTAGCTTGCGTGGCCCTCGTCACTAGTCCAATCTATCGAACCCATGAGTCTGACGATGATCCTAGGCGATATGGTCCTATAGTCTTCCGGTCTTGGGTAACCAATTCCCGTTAGCCTTTAGTCTCCTGCAGGCCAGAGCATCGCAATGACACAATATGTGCTCCATGCTCTCCTCTTCAACCTTGCAGGCCCTGCACATTTTGATCCTAGCGTGACCATCTTATGTAGCATGACCCTTGTACCCCAGTGGCCCGTTAAGGCACTAGTGCCAGGCGAGTTTTGAGGTCTGCTTGAGCTCAGTGCGAACTTAAGCCAGCTGTCCATGCCCATGAACAGTTTTGAATGTTTCATTCCTTTATGACTGGCCCATTCTTTCTGGTGCTTTTCTTGTGTATGGGCTCTGAGGCATGAGCCCACTATTTTGGGCGTGACACCAACAAACGGTTCTGGTCCACCAGAGGGTTTCCGATCCAAGTCTTGCTAGCGAGTCCGCTTTTTCGTTACTAATAAAACCTTTATGTCCTGGTATCCAAACTAGGTTTACTGTGTTTGTTCTACCCATTTCATTTAGCACGTTAATCGCGTTCATTACGAGTCTAGAGTCTACTCTATAACTCAACAATGCTTTGAGTGCTGCCTGGCTGTCGCTAAGAATATAGATATTGAGACCTTTACGTCGTTTCTCTAGATTCTCCTGGGCACAGGCAATGATGGCGTATGTCTCAGCTTGAAACACGGTTGCCAGTTTGCCCATACTTATTGATATCTCTGTATTTTTGCAGTATTATCCTGCCCTGTACCAGACTTCATTTTAGATCCGTCCGTGGTACCAGATCATGCTGTTCCTTTTTGGGGAAGTCAGCCCTTTATCCCACTCCTCTCTTGTTGGAATGTGTACTACAAAGAATCGCCTAAATATAAATCTGGGTGACATTCTATCGTGCTGTTCATAGTCAGCGACAGAGGTCCTCTTTGTTGCTCGCAAGTCGTGTGTCCTCTACATGGCCCGTCGGCTCTCCACAGTCCTGTCATACTTAGTCTGTAGAGGGCCGTTGTAGCCATCCTTTGTACGTTGAGATGTAGTGGTTCTAAATCCAAGAAACGCTCTAGCGCCGCCGTGGGAGTTGTTTTAAAGGCGCCTGTTATAGCCATACAGGCCAGTCTTTGGAGCTTGCCCAGTGCCTGCTGGCATGTGGCCAGAGTCGTTCTTGGCCACCAGACAATACTGCCGTATGTAATGATCGGCAGTATCATTATTTTGTAAATCCAGTAGAGTATCTTCGGTTTGAGACCCCACGTTTTACCAAAACATGTTGAAGGCCCTTGTAGCTCTGTCAATAGTTAGCCGTACATGCATACATATACTTACTATTATATAGTTATTTTTATTCTTTGTTTTGACGTCAAAAAATGTCTGAGAAAGTCTTATTTTGAATTTGATTTGATTAAATGTACTAAATTGGCAATTAAAGAGATATGGAAGATGCAGTCCGTCCTTTATGAATGCGAAGGCATATTTTTTGTCGAAACGATTTTTTCAAAGATCAAAAGGCACAAAGCCTCCCCTAACGAACCGTATTGAAGCCTCGCCCGTGTCTTCGACATGACCGCTCCATCACCTGTTGATCGGAGGGGACGGCGTGAGATCAATCAAATGTTTTCGCCGTATCTCCCAAGAGCCTGTTGTCAAACCGCTAATGAATAGAAAATAGAAATGAAATGTTTTGTTTAGGCGACATATATTTTTGGTCGTTAATGATTCAAATGGACGTATTTGTTTTACATCGGATGGACAATATTAAGACCGGGTATTGTTTTAAATGGTTTTATTAACAAACAATCAAATATTAATGTTACAATCGTTTTCATTGTTCCAATAATATTTTCTAGACGATATTTTCAAGTAAATATGATAATTTTCAAGATACAGGCTTTTGTCTAGTTTGAGTTCTACTAGTACCTAATTCAAAGACCCATTCGTCTATATTTTTTATCACGGTTTTTATGTATTTAACAATTAATACATACGACTACCATTTTAAATACTAACTTTCCGTTTGCGGCTTCGCCTGCATTACATCGGATCTTATTCTCTAGGATTTCTAATCATCCCCATTTCATAATTTTCATTAAAAATTAAGGGGAGGGTGTGGTCCATCCCGGGTCGCCGTATCCGCGGGCGCGACATCCTCGCAACCGCCGGCGACCCGCGGCAGTGCCGCAACTGTGCTACCGAGGCCAGCGCCGCCTTCTTCGAGGGGGATCGGCCATCTCCCGACTGCGCTCGCCGGCCTCCTTCTGGAGCATCAGTGTTTCACAGAAGGAGGCAACAGCCCTCTAACTTCTAACCTCCGTCATCCGACAGCATTGCCGCAATCAATGCCGGCGGAGACAGATCTCGCCCGATCTCTGCGACCAAGACTCGGCGCTCGGAGGCCCACGCGGGGCACTCCGCCAGCGTGTGCTGGGCCGAGTCGAGGTCGGATGCGCAGTGGTGGCAATGTGTCGATCCCTTCCGTCCTATACGACACAGATACTCACCGAAGCAGCCGTGCCCGGTGAGTATCTGAGTCAATCGGTAGGTGACCTCCTCCTTCCCGTGAAGCCAAGCTTCGAGGTGCGGGAGTACGGCACCGACGGCCCGCTGGCGCGCGCAGATCCGTAATTCAAGCTGCGCACGCCAGGCCGCCATACGACCATACGACCACGCTGGCCTAGTGCAGATTGGATTGCTACATCTTTGAATTTTTCCGCAGGTGTATGCAAGTTGCCTCACTGTCTTTTCTTTCGTCAAACGTCAGATAAATCTACAGTAATATTATAACGAGGAAAGATTTGTATTTTTGTTTGTAACGAAAAAACTCAAAAAGTTCTGGACCTATTTTAATCATTCTTTTTTCATTAGAAAGCTACATTATCACTGAGTAGGCTATATTTAGTACTAGATTTTGCGCTTATATTGCAAAAACGCTGGCTGAACCCCACGAGATAGACCAAAATAATGTACTACAGTATTCTCCACCTTATAAAGTTCAACAAAAAAATCCGCGATGGTATATGTCTATCTCTTAGGGATAACCCACCATAACCATTTTTTCATTGCATCCGTGCAAAGCCGGGGCGGGTCGCTATTGTACATATAAAATGAAAAACAAGAAACATATTGCTACATGCCAAAATAGACCCCGAGCTTTTTTATATAATTGTAATAGTATAAATCTAGCGTTTCCTCTCTAGTCCTTGCGTTGATTTTTGTTATTTTGTAGTGTAAAATTTTCTATGTTATGAACTTTTATTAGATACATGTATTAATGTTACAATTCCTGCTGATTAAAAAATTAAGATATAAATAAATAGTTATTTAGTTATTGCTAATAATAGAACATCAAGTATTTATGAATTTAGATCAAATTGTTTGGAGTTTCAAGTTATATACACTTTATTTTTCAATAGATTGAGAGACATTTAAAATTTGACTTTTTAGAACAAAAATCCCTACTAAAGACCGTCGAACAATTAAGCGATATTTTAGTTATTGTTTTTAGTCAACATAAGTTTATTTTATAATGTGCTTTGAATGTTTTTGTATGTAAATACAGGTTTTATTATATCTATCGGCACCTAAAAGTGTATAAAAAGCTACTTCAAATCTTTAGTATATATATATGTATAATAAAACGGAATGATTTGTTCATAGATATTCGTACTTTTATCTAACCGAAGCGTTTTAATACACTCCGATCAATACATAACCTTTCAGTAACCAACGGAAAGCGATTAATTGATCAGTGAACGCACCACCACTCAACATACCAACTCTAAGTACAGATTACACATCCTAACAATTGACTTGAAACTTAACGTTGCTAAAACATAATCCTCTTACACGCTCCACAATTTAAACGTTATCCCTATCCCACACGTATACAGCTCGCGAGATATGAGGGCGGGAAAATTGCGTGGCTAAATTAATACATGCTGCACTTGAATTTAATGGCGGCGCTCTACATGGCTTTTTATTTTAAGTTTCCAGTATGAAAAGCGTAAATGCTTGTGCTGGGAGGACGTGCTCGTCTGTTCAACTGTAGAATGATTCTGAGTGACTGGTTATGTAGTTATGTTTGTGTTTGACTGGATAATAAACGCGAACGGGAAAATCGATGTTATATGTGTGTCTTATGTGTCTGATAAGAACACAAGCTATATTTTATTGCGGGAAAATATATAATTTTGTATTGGAAAATCTGACATATAATGTGTATATGACTAATTACGACGACCTCCATAGTCGAGTGGATAATGCACCGGTTTCAAGGTGTCGCCATCTCTGAGGTCCCGGGTTCGAATCCCGGTGGGGGCAGATGTTTGTGTGATGAATGCGAGCATTTGTACCTTAGTCATGGTTGTTGATATATATTTCAATAAAAATTATTTATATATGTATAATATATGTATTTCTATCCGTTACCCTAGATCCCATAGCACAAGCCTTATAGAGCTTAGTTTGGGCTAGGCTAATTGGTGTAAGTGTAACAAATATTTATTTATTTATTTATTTATTTATTTATTTAATTAATGTTGTTATTTCAAGACTAATAACATAATGCAAATCATTAGTCGCCCTCATCATTTTGGTAAAATGCAAGTTAATTCTTGAAGGTATACATTGAGAACCCAACAGTATATATATGTCGTGAAATAGTCGTTGTGACGGCACAGCGTTTTTTTTTATTGTGCGCCTAAAAAGTTAAATATAAGAAAGATAAAAAAATAAAAATAAAATAAATATTTGTTACACTTACACCAATTAGCCTAGCCCAAACTAAGCTCTGTAAGGCTTGTGCTATGGGATCTAGGGTAACGGATAGACATACATATATTATACATATATAAATAATTTTTTATAGAAATATATATCAACAACCATGAACAAGGTACAAATGCTCGTATTCATCACACAAACATCTGCCCCCACCGGGACTCGAACCCGGGACCTCAGAGATGGCGACACCTTGAAACCGGTGTACTATCCACTCGACTATGGAGGTCGTCGAGAAAAAGATGTTTAAATATTTTTTTTATTATAAATAGAATATGTTATATACATGTGTCTGTATATATTACTTTATTCAGCGTTTAATTCAGCGTGCAGACGAGCAATATTTGAAGTGAAACAACTTTTACAAACAACAATTAAATAATTTTCGGATTTATCTTGTGTCTATTTGTGTTAAAAAAAATCTTAGCTAACCCAGCCTTCCCAGCTTTCGTGGACACGGGATGACTATATCTATATTATAGCGATAATAGTCTATGTAATTGTATAAGGGTTGTTATATGTAGAAGAAAATCCAATAAAAGCACGAATCATTTACAGGTACGTTGATACGGAAGCTAGTTAGCTGAGTACTCATGGTTTGGTTATTACTAAACAAAAAAGGACAAAAAGGTTCATGTTTTCTTCAATTTCTGCTTGTACGGAAAAGGGTTATGTTTTTATTAATATATTTTTCCTCCACGGACTCGTATTTCGTTTTTTTGTTTGATTGTTCTCATTTAGATCGTTCCTTAGACCGTACATATATTTAGTAAGCTCTTTACTAACTTATTGCTGTAACGAGATGTTTCAAATCAAATCAAAGTTAATGGTTTATTTGTGAACATTAGTAGTATACAGGTAATATAGACAAGTCTTAGCATCACTATATTCGGCCATTAAAGGCGTACAAATCACAAAAGCGCGCAAAATTTAATAAATTATATAAAATATATTATTCATTCATTAATTATATTAAATTATAATGTACGCATGTCAATGCTTAGCTTAAATGACAATCAAATAAAATGTCAAACAAAAAAAAAACAATAACAATGATTAAAAATAATTAATGTTAAAAATAATTCTATAAGGCATTTGCACGATAACTGAAACTGCACTTTACTCGTACTTAAATAAATTTATTTAAGTAAATATGAGACATGTAAGTCTGGCTATGAAATCACCGTTTTATACGAATATTGTTTTGTTTCGTAAATATTCTACATACAACGCACTTCCACAACCAAACATCCAGAATTACAATGAATAAGTTCCTTATTTCCAAAATAGCGATCAGCATGGTCTTTCGGTATCTTGCGTCTACTTGTAAATGACTTCGTGATTCTGTTGACGTTGTGACGATCTTTGGTCATACAGGGAACTGCGATGAAGCATCTAATAGCGTCATCTTCTTTCTTTCTTATTACTGATTATACTTTAGTAAAATAATAATAAATAAAAGTTTTGTGTGTAGTCAGAACATTTATATTGAATTAAATAAGTAATGCAGCCAATTCATCACCATAATACACTAAAATAGATTTTCACTTTATTACATTGCTTCAATTTCATACGAGCTACACAAACGAAGATTACAATCGAATGATATCCCCGGTAGTGTGACAAAGAAACTGACCATTATTTTTTATTGTCGCAAACGGAAAACAATTTCAATGCAACTAGGTCCTTATCGCCAAGAGCATATGGACGCTAAAAATGGAGATAGCAGACTTTCTGAATGCACTTCTACCTACCTGGGTGATCTCATTCCCTTTAGAGCACCTGGTTACCCTATCACTGAACAAGTGCTCACTGTTCATACATATGTATTGTAAACGACTGATATTTATAAGAATAGATTTTATTTTTAATAATACCACAATAATTAATTGTGTTGAGACTGGTGTCCATACTAGGTCAAACCTGTGCTACGGAATACCAAACTGTTTATTATATACAATCTTGCCAAAGATATATATATATTATATATATATATATATATATATATATATATATCTTAATATATATATTTCTGTGTGCGTGTGCATGTGACTGAACTCCTCCTAAACGACTGGACCAATTTTGATGAAATTTTTGTGTGTATTCCAGGGGGCTTGAGAATGGTTTAGATTCACAATACGGTCATATAGATATTGTTTTTCAGCTAAATTATTATTTAAAAACATTTGAGACAACGTGAGACAACGTGACATTGAGACATTGACATTTGAGACATTTGACAGGACAACGTCTGTTGGGCCAGCTAGTATATATAATATATATATATATATATTATATATATATATATATATAATTATATTGTGTAATATTTGTATGTGTGTGTGTGTGTGAATGTAAGAGGTAATAACTTGGTTCTCTTATTCTCTTACTATCTAGTTACCAAGCTGATTTGTCCTTCTTCTCAAGTTCATTATTACATTTTGCTTAAATAAATATTTCGAATTTATTATTATTTAAGTTTTCGTACTTAGAACATTATTTTTATTTAGGATGTAGTTTAAACATTAACACTGTTGATATTCTGTTCTTGACACGACACGTGGAAACTTCTTCATTAGAGCAAAATGTATCGTGTAACTTACCCTCATAATAAATATCCATATCAAATTCATGGGCGTCCATAAAATTACCTGTTGCATGAGATTTTTGGGAATCCAAAGTAAATAATTCCATCGTAATTGTATGTACCCTTCTGCTTTCTATAATATATATATATTCTGTATATACATAATATGTATTCTGCTGCATATACTGTATAGACTTTGCTACTTCCATATCAGCTACTCGTCACTTACTTGACTTCTTATAAAAGCATACCAACATTCATATTAACAAGATAACATTGATTTGAACGGTTCTGGGTGTAGAACTATGTGTCTGTATTCGCAATAAAAACGACTCAGGTAATGGTGCCTCAGGTTTTTGCACTCCACTCTAACTCTAAGTCAAAACAAGCTCCGAAATATATCGGGAATGATATCAGGAGCTTCCAGTCATATCAAAGCTCATTGTTTCAACTTGTCACTTTCAACACTACATGCTATTGTACAGACTGACAACTTATCCACTCATATGAAGCTCAATGTTTCAACTTGTCGATTTCAATACTACTTGCTATTGTACAGACTGACAACTTCTGTTACTCCACAACTCAATCTAAAGTTCGATTTTTAATTCGAGTCAGTAAAATGACATTTCCAGTGTCATGTGTCACAAATCATATTATTTAATATGGTATATATTACATATTTACAAAAAAAAAAATGCTTTGATACCTAATAGAATAAAGCATGACTAAATGTCTAAATCTATTGATTGCCGAACATCACTATTGTAGTGGGTTGTAGTGGGTCACCTTTTTTGTATAAGTGACAGTTGCACTTGTCATTTTACTGACTCGAATTAAAAATCGTAGCAAAGAAATTGTCAATTTAATTTAGATTTTCAGTAACGAACGAAGAATATATCAAATACGTATTAAACTTAAAACTAATATTAAAGTAAGAAATTACCGTTATACCGAACTATGCAGATTTCATTGAATTTCGTTTATCACTAACGTTTATTTTATTTATCTAATAACCTAATAAAAAAATAACATTATTTTTTTTTTTGGTGCATCAACTGCTGCTAAATTATAATGATTTGTGAAAAAGATTCCGTGCGTTAGATATTATTTAGTTAAAAATTTAATTTGGTTTTAACTTTCATAAAATAATTTCATCCGACGCTGATATTTTTAATTTTGCTGTAACGTACTTAAAGAATTTAGGGCGCCATTCGAGAACATACTTCTTCTAAGCATCCGCGTAAATTGCTTGTCTTCTTCGCGAATATTCCTTGCATAATATTTAAGAAACTATAGCAACAAATAAGGCGTGTTTTCGTGAAATTTATTTATATCTCTAGCGCTACATGAAGAAACAAGTACTATTTTTTATAATATAATAATATTCATTAATATAGGTGTTCAACACCTTTGAAAATGCTGTAAAGCGAAACCGGTCAGGTCGATAATAATTAAAATTAGTGGAACAGTACAAGAGTTTTATTCAACACCCAATATATGTGATTACTGATTCCCTTCACCTTCGTCCCTTAACCTGATCCCGAATAGACCTTCCATAGGGACGAAGAGGTTCCGGAGGGAATTATATCCGGGTAGTCGACATGCCAAGTGCCGTCACTGATGTGATGGGAATCTTACGGCATATTCAAGGAATACACATTGGTCAACTTTCTTCTTGATATCTGAAATAAATTATCTCGCCTCAAAAAAAGATCCCATACAAATCTGTATGTTTGTATCGAAGGATTTTCATTGTACTTATTGCTTTTTTTATATTTTACGAATGTACTTATGTTGTTTAGTGCGCGTGTGTATAATTTACTATACTTGCTATATATTATATTGTCCTTTATTACTTAGGATTAGTAGTTGTAAAAGAAACCTGTGTACATAAAAAAATGTATTATAAATATGAATGATAAATGATTCCCTTCTCCATTTTAGTTATGGCTGGTATTTTAAGAATTATTAAGTGCAAACTATTGACCCGGGCATTGCTGTCCGACATTTTTGCATTTTATAGCTGACGAAAAACAGATGGCGCTACGTGTGCTATGTAGCGTTCAAGCGACAGCAACCGAATTTATCCGAGCGCTCTCGAGCTCAGAGGCTTCGTGGCGACCTCATTCTCATTTACTTAGTCGACGAGTGAACACATGTTTTTCAAATTACCCTCTATAGCTTTCTGTTAAATATTAGTTTAGTTTCTTTTGCATAAATTAATTCAGAGCCTTAAACATCTAGTGTTTTGGAAAAAGTTACGTCATTCTCTTAATAATAGCGTGCATTTTCTTATAGTATGGACGCTCCTTAATGATTCTCATCCATTGAAAGTGATATGTTTTGTCCATACTGCAATAAGTTATTGAGTTTTGGTGAAAGATATGATCAACAATTAAAGTTACGAATTTAGTTAAGTAATTTTTACAAGGTTAGGTCAAAATTGAATAGGAATACAAAAACATTTATAGTGTGTAATTGCATTTGTTATGGTTAATTAATAACGCATATTTTTTTTACAGTTATAACACATTTAACTTTTACGTCTTCTCTGTGTTACGTTGAAATTTAAAAGGCACAAACTTTTAACGTACAAAGTTAATTATTTTCCGTTCAGGAGCAAGACAAAAAAAGCTTTATTGTTTCCGTCAGAACTATAAAAAACTGTTTCATAATTCGAAACAGAACCTGCTTAATTTGTTTACTTCACGATAATGCTCATAACCGCAAGCCCTGGTTGTTATTTGTAGTTTTTATTTGTTCCTGTGTTGCCTTTCAGCAAAATATACAAGAACCTTCCCTTCGGCTGACCTCGATACTTTTAGCTTTTATATTTCCCCCTTGTGTTTCTTACATCAGCAAAATATTTTTTTGATTAGATGTATTGTTAAGTTAGTTGTATCATCGTTGCTCATATTTACATTATTGACATTAGCATTAGCCAATATATTTATGATAAATTATGTTTATAAGAACTATAATATTTTCATAAATATAAGGTTCTGGATTAACGATTAACGGAATAGAAAAGTATTAATTGACGTTAATACATCTGTTACAAATTATATAATTAACTTAAACACCAATCACTTAATGAAAATGTTAACTTTGTTAATAAACGATTTTTCTACTATGCAATTCCAATTTTTTTTTTTTTTTATTGCTAAAGTTGACAAACAAGCAGGCTGCCCACCTGATGGTAAGTGGTAACAGTCGCCTATAGTACATTTGGTTCCCACGAGATTCGCAGCAAATCTGCAAAGCTCATAAGAACCACAGTGTACGTTGCCAACTTGTGACATAAGATGTAATGTCACAGTACCCAGTAATTTCACTGCCTATCTTACCCTTCACGCCGGAACACAGCAAAACGAACCCTGCTGTTTGGCGGCGGAAATAGGTAAGACGGAGGTACCCATGCAGACGACCCTGGTACAGAGTCTACCTCCTAGATACAAATAAAATACAGTGGTTATTAACAGTAAATAAATTCATATTGGGCTTAACAATACACAAGGAATACCTTTGGCTATCCTGCATACATATCTCTACCACGGTATTATATGGATTCGTTCAAATGAGGCGTGAACAAGCATCTCTTAGGTTGGCAGGGGGCGGGCAGGTAGGATATCGCATGTCACGTCACTGCTTTATCTGTCTAACCATTTGGGCCACTTTCGCCGCTTAACATCAGCCGGGTGGAAGTCATGTGCCGGGCTCTCCATAAAAAAATGCACTTGAAATATATTCTATTGGGACGCGGGTTACTTGGTGGCCGAATCAGTTAAGGCTTTGTTATCTGAGTGAAATTTTCGAACTTGTGTTCTATTTGTAGCCCCTTATTATTGTATCTCGAGACTTGTTATTGGTATAAAAAATTGTATTTAAATATTATAATTAAATAAATATTATATCTATTATATTCTGTTTGTTTCTAAATTATAAACATAATAAGAAAGATTGAAATATTTACATTGTACACTAGATTCCGAAGCATTCCTCAGAGTTTTTCAGTAACCAGCATTTCTCAGTACGCGTTCGTAATTGAATGAATAATAAAATGGCGTCGGCACAATACTGAGCTCAACATCGAGTTAATTTCTAAAGAGAGTAAACCGGAAATAAATTCATTACTTTGCTAAATTCTTCTTGATTAACTTGCATAATTGGTTGATAATTAGCCGTGGTTAAATCAGAATGTATTTGATGTCTGTTGACTTCACTGCCTGCAAGGGCATATAATAACACCTTCAAAGGTAAAAACTGAACCTTATAGGATCACTTTGCTCCGTCCAACCATCTGTCCGTCTGTCAAGACCCTTTTTCTCAAAAACGAACAGATATCAAGCCGCACATTTATAGTTATTTCAAAAAAAAAATACAACATAATTGGGAAATACAGGAAAAATTTTATATATCGACAAATTTGTACGGAACCCTCGTTGCGCGAGTCTGACTCGCACTTGACCGTTTTTTGTTACTTTGAATTTTGTATTAACAGCTGGAACTTATAAAGTAAAAACGTGTAAAATTTCTCTGGAGTAGGTAGACTAATACTAACAATATATGTACTTAATAATGCGGTTTCATATTTGATATGAATAAACAAGATGACATCGAACATAAGTATAATATCTACAAAATGTAAATCTTTACATATTCGCACACTCACACAAATAAATACATACTCAAACATAAAATATTTAGTTAACAAACTTAAAATAGTGGACCAACGTCGAACCACTGGCTCTGATATTCCTAGATTCGGAGTTGGCGGTTCGTCAAAATAATGTATTAAATTATTTTTACTCAACCAAGAGAAACACATGTAAAATAAATAAATAAATATTTCTTTCAATTTTAGACCAATTAGCCTAGCCCAAACTAAGCTCTGTAAGGCTTGTACTATGGGATCTGACATATATTATACATATATAAATATTTTTTATTGAAATATATATCAACAATCATAACTAAGGTATAAATGCTCGCATTCGCATTCATCACACAAACATCTGCCACTACTGGGTTCGAACCCGGAACCTCAGAGATATAAAATATATTAAAACCGGTGTACTAACCATTCAACTACGGAGTTCATTTATGTGATAAGTTGTGAAATAAATACCTGATTTTAAGTGGTCATAGTTACCTATATAACGTGGTTCCTGTGAGATTCAAAACAAATCTGCAACACTAACCAAAACCACAGAGTACGTTGCCAAAATGTGACATAAGATTTACAATCACCGCACTCAATAATTTTACTCCCTATCTGACCATTCACACCGGAACAGAGCAACGAGAATACTACTTTACGGCAAAATTAAGTAAGACGGAATTACACAAGCAGATGACTGTTAATATTAATAAGTAGCGACCCGTCCCGGCTTTGCACGGGTAGACATAAATAGGTACCTATATTTTTTGTCCTATTATTAATAATCTTCGCAACGTATGCGATGACAGACTGTTTATGGCTAATTTTTGTACACCTTCGGTTGGTTTTAATAGGAATATTTAAGGATTTCTTTAAGAAAGAAATAAAGAAAAAGAAAGAAAAACGTTTATTTGTCTCGGTATACAATATCATTATAATTAGGTAACTAAAAAGTAAAAAGAGACAAAACAGGACCAAGCTCAGCGCTTAGCTGCAGCATCGCGAGACGCTGCAGCGCTGGTATTCTGCTTGGCCCGCAATAGGTATTCGCACCTCGCGGAGCAATCGGATTACCACTACATATTTAAACTAATTTACAACCAAAAAATATATAACAAGTAATTGAATAAAAGTATACAATACACTGCTAAAGGAATATGCCATGACAATAAATTATAATTATGTTGACATATAATAAAATAACTTATTATTTTATTTTATTTAACGATTTATTGTACACAAAAGAAAAAAACAGGAAAATACAAAATTATAGACAGTACAATAGGTGTGGCTTATTTCTAATGAAATTTCTTCCAACCTACCTGTGATAGGAAAAAAAAAACTGAGAAACGTGGATGTCGCGTGTACAAATATATATAATAGTTGTATAACAAAAAGTACACATACTTAATACTTACATACATACTTATACATATATACACTAATAAATACATACATATATAAACATATATACGTGGATATATACAAACTTAGATTAGGTTTAATATAATACAGCAAAATTACTGAGAGGATAGTTAATCACGTTAAGGAAAGATAGTGCTCTTTTACTTTCTTCTTGAAAAGCAAGAAAGAACGAATGTCTCGCACTGAAGGCGGAAGTGCATTCCATAATTTAACTGCATGAACAGAAAAAGAGTTAAGGAAGAAATTAGTGCGGAAAACATCAGAGGGAAGTTTAAGAAGAGTACGAACTTAATATGTATAATAATGTATCTAAAACAAGGAGGTAGATCTACTGATAAAAATCAATTTATAAACATACTATTCAATAATTCAACACACTACACACTGTCAATACCCGAATTCATCCCAATGAATTACATGAAAACCCCAGAGCCATCAAAACAACTAAGAAAAAAAATAAAAAATTAACAAAGTGTCAATGTCAAACGTCCATATGTCAATGTCAGTGGTAATGTTAAATCGATTTCTTTAGTAATCTAGTACTAAATGTAGCCTATGATACTCGGTGATAATGTAGCTTACTAATGAAAAGAATTATTAAAATCGGTCCAGTACTTTTTGAGTTTATTCTTTACATACAAAAATACAAATCTTTCCTCTTTATAATATTAGTTAAAATGACTTGTATTACTATCTATATTAAGAATCAAAGTTTGTAGGAATCTACTACAGTTAATTTAGTAATAAAATGTGTAAGTTGTTAATGAAAATGTACGCTAAAGTCAACTGCACTTCACTGGTAATCGAAACACTTACCCTATGCAATTTGTATCTAAATAATTTGCGAGCCACTAAAATACTAAACGGTGTTTGATAGCGTAAAGGTTCATTTGGAAGCATGCTTGGTGTTTCCGGTCGTTTTCCACTAAGCTTTGCTGGTCCACACAGCTTAGGTTTTTAACGCGATGCGCAGACGAAGATGTTTGTAATTTTAGTGCAACAATAATGTATTATTGTTCTTTCAAACAGACTTGAATAAACCGGCCAAGTGCAAGTAGGACTACGCCCACGAACGCTTATGTAGCAGCAAGTAACACATTACGATTTATGCTGTAATAAAAAAAACCTTCTTACCAAATCTCCTTCAAACCAATTTTCTGTTTGCATGGCATATTTTTCTTCTAGTTTTATCATTCTCTTATTTTAGAAGTTACATAGGGGGGGGGGGGGCACATTTTACTACTTTGGAAGTGTCTCTCGAGAAAACTATTCAGTTTATACAAAATGATATTAGAAACTATTTTTGAACTAGTATCAGTTCTAAGTATGGGAACCCCAAAATTTCTAGATTTTTTTTTTGGTTTTATGGATTAAAGGGAAATTGATTTTTAATATTAAGCAAAAGGTACTGCATATTTCCCTAGGAAATTTCTTCCTGCTGACCCGGGTGGACAGGTGAACATAACGAGTTAGATACTGTGTGTACCTACTTTCTAAACATACGAAATATTACCTAGAAATAGATATAAATAAATATATAAGCATCACATAAATAAGAATATATATATATATATATATATAATATATATATATATATATATATATATATATATTATATATATATATATATATATATATAAATTCAAATACATATTTCTATACAACCATACTTACCTACTATATATAATATATACATACAAAACTACATAATGTTTGTTATGGTTCGTAACATGGTTTCAAATAATGTTCCTCAAGGGACACCTTGAGGACCAGGTGGTGGTGGTGTGCATCAAAAACAGTAAAGGACTCGGTATAAGTTTTACTACTTTGGTAAGGAATGAGGAGAAGCGTGCGTAATTGAATCTACTAAGCTTGTCAGTAGGATGCAAGAAACTAAAACGCCCTATAAAGTATTGCGGCGCCAAAGGATTATGGAGAATGTTAAAAAGTAAGCAGAGAACGTGGTAGTTCCTGTGCTGTCTTATCGGAAGCCACTTCAATTGGCAACGGAATTTGAAGACATGGTCAAATTTCCGATTACCGAAAATGAATCGAATGCAGAAATTTTGCAATCGTTCGCATCCAAAAAACAGGCGTCGGCGTAATCAATAATAGGTAAAATTAGAGATTGAGTAAGCGAGATTTTAGTGTGCAAAGGAAGGAAGAACTGGAGTCGCTTAAGGGTATGTATGACACCAAGGTTTTTAGCGCCATCAGAATAAAGTATAATTGACGTGTAGAGACATATCTGCGAAATAATGGAAAAATCAATTTGGTTCTTTGTAAACCTACTCCCAATAATAATTGCATGTGACTTAGACGGATTTACCAACAGTCCGTGGCTGCTTGCCCATTCATGTATGATGTTAAGGTCGTGATTAATACTGTCAATTACACTTACGGTATCAGATACAGTAAAGTGATTGTATAGTTGCAAGTCATCCGCGTACAGGTGAAATTTTGACGATAAGGCACTGGTGATTGTGTTAGTAAAAACTGAAAAAAGGAGAGGGGAAAGAATAGCTCGTTTTCATCGACGCTCAATTAAATACTCATAAACATAATTTTCCAATAAATATTCATTTCAATATCTCTGGTTTCATTTATATTTGTCATAAATTCTACCTCTGCTATTCCACCGCGATATTCTGAAAAAACAAAAACATACAAACCATCCAATTAATTCATTTAATAATTTAATAGCACATAGCAATAAATGACTAAATATCATGAGATGTTAATTACCAGACAGCAGGAAAGCTATGTGCTGAAATATTAAAATATACAAATAATAAAAGCAAGACAAACTTTCAAGTCTACACACCGCTTTAGTCGACGTGAACAACGGGTAAACTGCGCCAACATAATACACCACCATTCTACTTGCCAGTGGAATAGCTTCATTTATTTAATAAAGCTACCGAGGCGCGTTTCGAGTGGTTATTTTTTTATTATTTTCCTTGAATTATTAGTAGGTTAATAAACAGAAGCTCGTTTGTTAAAATGTAAATAGCTACAAGACTGATTATAGTATTGTTAATAACCGGTGTAGAAATTATTGACATTAGAGATTTTTATATAATATAATTTGCTGTTTTCATTAGTATGTATTTCAGTTAGGCAAACCATTAGCACAAATTATACATGCATTATATACGGGTATAAAAACATGGGTTGTATACGGGTATAAGTATATAATAATATGCGTAAGGAAGTGACGAACGCATCGCCCGCTGGCTTAATGCCTCTAACTGCCATAAATGCCTTATCAGTGCAGTCAGTCTCCCTCAGGGCAGCTTGTGGCGAGCTGTCGGTGAGGTGCGTCACCGTGGGTACCGATGTGCTTCAGGGGGGCGTATGCCACTCGCCTCTGTCGTGCCTTAACCAGCCGTACAGAGTGGAGTCGCAAGAGAGAAGCTTGACGGGTGAAAGTGTAATAATGTCATAACGCCGACGGAGTCTCGATCGCTGTCGCCTCTCTACACTCTTAGCCGTTCACACCAATGTTGCTTTCCTCGTATTAGTATTAGTCTGTATTTTTGGGGGGCCCTATTTAGTGATTGGAAAGTCACTACTTGCCATATTTAAATCAATTAGGAGGCTGTGAGAAGGCAGGTGACTGGAGTCTCTTCCATAGCCTGATTTTCATTACCATCAAAATCGAAATGCAATAGTCCACAAATGTTTTGACCAGTAATGACAATAGTTTTTGTGCACCTAACTGAGTTGTCTTTAGCTGCATTTCATTGTGCAGATAGAGATTAGACTCAGTTGGTACACTCCATACACACCTTCATTAAATTTCGCTTAAATGGCCTCTACGCGACGCGCACGCCTTATAAAGGACCGCGTCTTTTATAGACGCTTGATATAAGCGACAATAATAATACATAAATATATATTACACTTACTCGAAATCTATCATATCCTGGAGTTGACTTGTTTTTATTCTCTAAGACGAAACAGCTAAAGTAATAGAATACGGTCAGCTACATGGACGCTAGTCGCGTTACGACCCGTAGCTCTAAAGCTAGTAGACTCGTAGCTTTACAGCTACGAGTTGTAACGCTTCTACGGTTATCTTGTCGTTATTTAAAAAGACATGCGAATTGGATTGTGGCAAGATTCTCGTGTATTGTACATTATCAATTGATTTCTATTAATTGATTAAAACATACAATACATTCACTTAACGGATTCTTGACAAGCTACTAATACGGGTACAAAAACAGGAACTAACGTGAATGGCTTAGGGTGAATAGAGCATATCGCATTTCCAATCTTAGCGCATGTAATTGGAACTTTCGTCTTACTGCTTGTCTAAGACAAGAAATGGATGCATGTGATCTGCAGAACATACCTGGAAAGCCAATAGTCTTCAGTGTCGCTTCTTAGCGCCAGCTCAGGTATTAATACTACATTCATATTACTTCATACATTGAACTTAGTAAAATAAAAACTATAGGCTGATAGAAGCTAAAAAAATATAATCTTAACTCAAACCTTCTCATAAGATTTAATTTTACCTAGTAATTTCATTGCCAATGTTATTCTTCATGCAGAAATACAATGATGCGAACATTGCTACTTAGCGGCAAATAATAGGTAAGACAGAGATATGAAGTCAAAGAGTGTAAGTCACCGATATAGATCGAAGAATTGCGAACCTTAAGTGACAGTAGGCAGAACATATTGCACAAGGTCTTTGAGAGGCATATGCCGGTCATCGCACGTCTACAAGAAGGACAGACAACTTGATAAAGATTGCAGGAAGAAGTTAGATGCTAGTAGCGCAGGACCGACAGATGTAGAGGTGTTGATATAAAGTCAAATAGTCGTGGTATTGGTAACATAATATTTATTGTGTTTAGTATTGCTAATTTATAATATGTGTGTGAAGTAAAATAACTGTTTTATATTAAATAAATAATTATTTCTTACACTTGCACCAATTACTCCAGCCCAAAGTAAGCTCTGTAAGGCTTGTGTTATGGGATCTAGGGTAACGGATAGACATACATATATTATAAATACATATGTAAATATTTTTAATAGAAATATATAATAATAACCATGACTGTGTTCGCATTCACCACACAAACATCCACCACCCCAGAGTTCGGGGCCTCAGAGTTGGCGACACCTTGAAATCGGTATCCACGACTACTGAGGTCGTCAAATTACTGAAGATATTAATATTAATGGTTATTAAACTAAACAAAAAAGTGGATAAAATTGATATAAGCTATGACACCCGATTGCGTTACTCGATTATGTAGACTTAATAATTACTAGACTTGAACTTTATTAAGATTGTTTGATACTTAAGTATTTCTTAAGTCAATAATCGTAGGCTAGAAAAGGTTGTTTCATTATAGTGAAATCGTACATGCTTTTTTAGTTTGCGTTCCCATATTTTCCATCCTACATATAAGTAAATGTCGTATTACATATAAGTAAATGCAGTTGGTTGTAGCATAAGACACAAAACCATCTAGGGCTGGCTGGAAGAAATCTATCTGAGAAATAAGTCCGCCTTTGGTATATATATAATTAAAATTAAAATTATATCGATGCGCAAGTGCATAATATGCAATATTACATGTACATCATAAATGGTACATTAGTGTTACATACATAATGAATACATAAGTGGATTTTCTTTTTCTTTCTCCTACTCTCTTCGCAATTCTATTTGAGGCCGGCGGAATATGTTTTCTTCTTTAACTCTCCTCTATAACTCGCTATTTCAACACTTTCTCCCTTCTTCAATATATCATCATTTACACAGTCCATTCATCTTTTCCTAGGTCTTCTTCTCCTTACACGCCCATCTACTTTTAAGTCCATAATGTAACTCTCTTTTTATCTTTCTCACAATTTTATTTTTGTATAATTTATTGTTCTAGCGAGTTTCACCTTTAGTAAAAAAATACTTCAATGTTTTATTTATATCACACATACATATATAATTAAAATAATACTATAAAAACTAAGGTGCAGATATAAATCTTAATTGTATTCTCTTATTACATAACATTCCGATCCGAAGCTTGTGTTGGAAACACACTTTGCATTAGTATTCCCGAACTCGCTCTCGGATCCAGTGAAACTTGTGTTAGGGTTCATTCGAGGTGTACAAAATGCGTGCACTTGAAACTTGTTCAGGGGTAACTTGTTCAAAGGTCAGATTTAATGATGTATCAATTTACATTCATGAGTTAGAAATTGTTTCTTATTTCTATGAAACAAATATTTTTACAGTCATGTAAAAAATATTATTAAAATAAAGAAAACTAGTGCAGGTAGATCTAGTATTTTTCTAAAATGTACATAGTCAAGTAGGAATTATGATAGTCCATAAAGCTGTAATCGTATCATTTAACTCACTGACTTTTAAAGCAAGGAATATAAACATATTAAACATTTTCCATCTGAGGACTTAATATGAACGCTTAAACTAGCGTTCAAGTATTAATGAAACATAGACACTGCTTTTGCAGTATTATAGCACCATCTCGCGAACACTATTGTTTTATTCCTGGTTTAAGTCATCATGGTAAGCCTGGTTATTGAACAAAAATATTTACTATGTGGAAACAAAACGCTTTAAAACAGACTAGCTAACCCGTGCCCACTTCGTTGGGCATAATACTAATATCCCCGAAGCGAGCACGACCGCGAACCGAATTAAACCCGAAGCCATCGCGCTCCGTACGCTACCCGTTTTTTTCATCCATTTACTTTGCAAAACGGACTACCACGTAAAAGCCTTTTTATTTTTCGGATTTTAATATAACCTATGACACTCAGCAACATTGTGTCTTTCTAATGGTGAAAAAAAAAATTTAAATCGGTTCAGTAGACCCCGAGATTACCCTTTACAATTTACAAACACACAAACTTTACTTCTTTATAATATTAGTATAGATTAACACATATTCTACTTATATCTAAAGCATACAAAAAATAAAAATTATTTTCAAAGATTAGGTTACAAAATGACAACATGAGTAGAAATCCAACAAGGTGGAGTTACGATTTGGAATAGATTCAGGAAAACGGAGGATCCTAACAAAATAGTACAGATTGGTGATGCACATGAGCATCAGTTGCATAAAATAAAAAAAATACATAGATCAAAGCTAGTAAAAGACTGTGTGAAAAAACTCAATGACCTGGGAGAAAAGAACAAAATCACTCTCAAATGGGTGCCAGGTCATTCTGGAATAACCGGCAATGAGAAGGCCGATGAACTAGCCAGGGCTGGGGCTCAAGGAATACAGTTCGGCCCAGAGCCTATCTGTGGTATCTCAAAGAACCAGGCCATGCAATACCTTTTTTTTTTTTAAACTCGCCTTCTTAACCAGGCGAAAGCAGACTGGCACAGTACGTCCGGGATGACACACTCAAAAGCACTAATCGAACCATACTCTCGCAAACGCACTGACGAGCTATTAAAGCTTAACAGGAGTAACTTGAGCGTGATGGTTAGGGCTTTGACCGGCCACTGCAAGTTGAATAGACACCTCTACAACATGAAACTTAAGGACACTGACACATGCAGAGTCTGCGAACAAGAGCGTGAAACACCAATACACCTCTTGTGCTACTGTGAACCGCTGATTCACAAAAGAAACAGACACCTGGGGAAACACATCCTTGACCCAGTTGAAATAAAAACAATCCGAACTGGGAACATCCTATCTTTCTTGGTCAGTGCCCAGTTAAGGGAGCTACTGTAGGGCCTACATAGAACCTACATAGGAGGCTGGTCACAATAGATCTTAATAGGTCGCAGTGATGCATATCAGCCCCGACTTACACACGAAATAGAAAAAAATAGATGCGAGTTGCATTTGCACGCAGAGTAAAACACAGTAAAAAGTGTATATAAACTTATATTTAAATAAATAGAATTAAAGTAAGGTAGTAAGGAAAATAAAAATGATATTTGAAAGAAACGAAAATATGTAAAAATGTAAAATTATGATTAGAAACGATTTTTAAGGCAAGTGAAAGAGTTTGTATATCGGGGATCCATGCCTGCAAGATATGGTAATCAGACATTAAAAAGAGTAATGGTAGCAAAAAAAATGATGGGACTCTAAATAACTTCATTAGCAACCAGACCTTGGCAAAAAAGGCACGCCTGGCAACGCTCGGAGACGTTTTTAAATGCGAAATAGTATGTTAAGGTAACTGTATAAGAAAATATGGTAACAAAAATCGAGAAGGGAATATTCACATGGTTTAGATACGTAGGAAGGATGGACGAAAGACGACTGACTAAAGAAATTTATATAATAGGCAAATGGTATAAATAGGCAAGTTGGTAAGGCCTAGATGAACCAAAAAGAAGGGTCAAATAGAAGATATCAAGGAAGGAAAAGTCAAAAGTCGTAACCGACGATTGTGCATGAAAGTGTTAATATATTTGGAAGAACATGGAAAACTGTGATATCTGCCTGTTCTGTAAGTGTCTGTAAATAAGCCTCAATATTCTGTGTTCAAGTTTAATTTAGTTAATTTCAAATTTGTACGTCTACGTTTTCTAGAGGTCCCTAACAGATAGACCAAGTTATCCTATAAGTGTAACTTTTCCTTTTGAGACAGAAGATGATAAAAGTAAAAGATAAAAATAATGTTATCAAAGTAAAAATAATCTACTTGTTTGTGGACTCTTCTTCCTTTGAGAAGCTTAAGGTCGAGATAATTTATTATTAAAGTCGAGGAAGTTATTCTAACCGACAGAACATGTAGTGTTATTTTTGGTAAAATCTCCTAAATCATACATAACTATTTGGAAAAATGGCTGCGAACATTTACAGGGTGATTATTGAATTATTTTTAAAACATGCATCGCTTATCTGTATTTTAACGATTAGTGTAGTTTAATGTATTTTAAAATTACGTCATTAGATACACAGAATGTTTTTTATAAGATAATTTTTTATTCGTTTTTATGAGAAAATTATTTTTATAGGCTAATTTATATTTATACAATAAATTCATATAATATATTTATTTATAGCTCACAATTAAATATAAAATCAAAAGCACTTAATATTATCTTTAATCAAATCTTAAAATGTACGATTATGTAATAACAATTGATCACACTGTAACTCATATTTATTTATTTATCTACATATAATTATTAATAATTATTATCTACATAAGATATCTATTAATATCTACATAAGAGCGGTATGTGCATCAGTTGATCGATATCGATACTTCTTTTTTCTCTTGCCCTGTTTATTTGGGGTTGCAGTATCATGTAATGCAGTATCATGTAAATTACCGTTTTTATATGGAGATTTTTACTAAATAATTAATAATGAAGAAAGCAAATATCACATAATAATCAGCAGTTGCTGTACTAATTAAATTAATTTGAAATCTGTCATAAGCTAAAACTGTAATTGAATTTTAGAACATATTCGAAATAGATTTGATTTACTTCAAATTTAGAGAAAAAAATTGTAGTGTTATTAACGTGAAATTAAATAAAGTTATACAATTAATGCATAAACAAAAACACGCCAGTTTTATACCTATACAACCGGCGTGTTTTTCGTTTATTTATTAAACTGATTGAAGCTCGCTAAAGTCTACTAACGAATGTCAATACAGGAGGAATAGGGCTGTAATTAGTAACGTCATTGGCGAAGGGAGATGAGAATACCACAAATAAACAGCGTTTGCTTTGTCACAGCATGTGGGTGCTTTCACTTTTCAGTTTTCCCATTGGTCTGGTCATGGTGTCGTTAAGTTCCATGTTAGTTGTGATTCCAATGATGAAACGAATTTTATGTGCAAGTATAAGTTCAGTTCAATGCCTGAACTCCCTATTACCACTTACTGTTTTTTTTAGTCTTAACTCTGGTGAGAACTCCTTACGCTAAAGAAAAATATGCTTCTACAAGGTGGTGCCCCCAACTTCATCTGCCCAGGATTAGTTCATTATTGTGGCTATAATGCACATGTACATAAGATATTGATTTATATATATAATTTCAGTTTTTTTTGTAGGACTATTCAAAAAAACATTTAAATCATACATTACATGTGTGTAACTCTAGCGACTTTCGTAACGCACGCCAGAATGGTTCGCAGATAATAGATTTTTTCCTATTTACTCGTACTTGATACGTATTGTAGTAAATGTTCTGATGGTGGTGAATGCGTGAGAATGTAAAAGTAAAAAGTCTTGCTCACTGTTACGTTATTTATTAAATTCACCACACACACAAAATACAGAAGGAACAATCAATACGAGCACAACACTAACAGTACTATTTTAAATAAGAGATAAGCAAGATATATTTACATTGAATAAGCATTAACAATTCGTAGGCGAAGCAATTCGTAGCAATTCGTAGCGAAGGCGAAGCACAAACAAAACCAACGTAGCTACGTGCGCGCAACGTCATGTCTAACTCGACTGTATTTTTTGCTTGTCATTGCCCGGCGCGACGAGTTGCGCGGCCGCAGCCGGATAATACCTAAGCGCCGTCTCACAAATAACGGGCTTAAACGAATCAGGCTGGCTAGATAAATATGATTTATTTAGATATTTATATTATTTCACTGTTGATATAATAATATTGTAGATGTGAGTTATTGATAAGTGTAAATAATTATATTATAATATATATTTAGTTAATATTTATTTTAGCTTATATATAAATACGTATATATTATTTCTATATATATATACAGTATGGAAATTTGTAATGCCACTTGGAGGGGAATTACTCTTAATACTGTAGATAGAAAGTTTTACTTAAAGGAAACATTCCTTTATTTTTGAAAAGAAATAAAACTGCATTCAAAGATTTTTGAAAATTCACTTGCCCCACCCGGTAAAGTTTCACTTGTATTTTTATTGCACCGATCGGTATGGTCAATTATAAGGATCAAATCTCTCTAACAAACTTCATAAATTAAATGAAAGGAAAACATTAATTAAGTATGTACAAAAAATGATACACTAACTAATTAATTGTTCGAAATGTGCCTCATTTTCTTGAATACACAAATTTATTCTTCGTACGATTTCATTGCTGGTAGCCTTTAAAAGTGTGTTGTGGTGAATATTACTGATAGTATTTTGTAAGTAAGTCAAGATGCCTACAGTATCGTCATATTTTGAACAAATAATAACATATTTTTTATAAATTGCAACCTATGTGTAATTTTGATGTATAAACTATATTATTGTAAGGTTTCATTAAAATTAATTCAACAGTGTATATGTGAAAGAGCAACAAACATACATCCATACTTAGAAACCTTGGCGTTTATAATATTAGTAGGAATTTGCGTTAGGTTCTGCATGAAATCAAATGAATAAAATATTTTAAGGTTTCGTTTTAATCATAAGTATCTTATTATTTGTTTATACAATTTATATTTGTTTTAATTAGTTAAATAAATTTAAATTAATTAAAATTTATGTATGTCTACCCGTTAGCCTGGATCCCATCCCATAACACAAGCCTTACTTTGGGTTAGGATAATTGGTGTGAGAGTAAGAAATATTTATTAAAATTACAGTGGAATTTTTTTATGCAAAAACAGACAGGCTTTTTTTGTGCAAACGGCAACGTTCTTGAGAATTAAGAACTAATCGACTTTCCGAGGCCAACAATCCTAATTTTAATTCTGGGTGTGATCAGAAAATTAGTTCCAAAGGCATTCCCTTCTCGAATAAAATGCTTAAGAGGTAGTTTCATCAAATTTATTCGGACTATTACATGGAGGATTCCACTTTCAGAGATAAAAGAGCCGTTTTATCATTGCCGCTGCTCTAGAGAACACAATGAACTAATGCGAAAACATGCTGAGTGTGTTTTTAAGTAGATTAGATCTGTTTATTTCTTTCGAGACAGTTTATTTTGTTTGTGTTAAGGCACGTAGCCTTTGTGTTTGTTCCAATAGCGTATGGGTGTATGATACCGAGGTGCAAACCGCTTCAAAAGTTTTCAGGTATAATATCTTTATTAACAACGTTAATGGAATCCCAGAATTAAAAGTGTTTATACTCAAACATTTTTTTTTTTGTAAGTGAAACGCTGATATACGACAATGTTAGAAATTGTATGTATTGCTTTTAAGTAAAATGTAAACTGTGTTGTTTCCCAAATATATATAAAAATGTAAAACATCAGACTGACTCATTTGATAAGAAGTTACAACTCCTGTAGTACACGTGGATCCTGTGTGTTGGTTATCACAAAACACAGTTCAGGGCAATCACGATAGATGGCGTTGTACGCTGACATAGTACTGTAGTCTGTATCGCGATAGCGTTCAGTAGTAAAACTGCTATATAAGTTGAGAAATTAGTGGTTAGGGCCCTATGACTTGAATGGAGGTTATATATAAAATAACCTCCATTCAAGTCATAGGACCCTTATAGCGAAGGCTTGGCTGAGTTTAGTTGGTAGGTCACGCGATAGAACTACTCTGGTCGTGTGGAATCCAACATAACTTCCGTGACACTTGCCGTTGCGGGGGTATCCTGGGTACGTTTCGTGCTCTTCGTAAGGAATCTCAGCCTCTCTTTCCTGAGGGAAAAAAAATGGTAATATAAGTAGTTCAATGCCGCCTTCAGCGAATTTATTCAATCCAAATCGTCTAAGACTTCGCAGACCGCGGCAAGACCTGCAAGCGGCGGCGTCTGAGCCGTCGCGCTCCGTTATTGTTACCTAAATATTAAAGCCGCTTATTGACAATTTTTCTTTAATTGTTATGTCCTGTTAACGTTTCATGTAAAGTGTTATTTATTCATTGGTAAACGCGTATATCATTATATTAACAATATTATAAATATGATAGTAACTCTATTTGTGTGTCTGTTGCGTTTTCACGCCAAAACTACTAAGCCGGTTTAAAAGTAATTTAGGACACCGATATTTAAGAGATTGAGAAAGACTTAGGCTGCATTTTAATGTGTAAAATGGGCTGTAAAGGGTTAAAATACGGAATGAAAGTTTGTATGTAAATTTTTAAAGCTTAAAGTTTGTAAAATATTTATTAGGTTTTTGATTGGATAAAAATAATTTCTACATTCAATTTGTAAAAAAAAACTGTTTGTGTGTCTGTTGCGTTTTCATGTCAAAACTGCTAAGCCGGTTTAAAAGTAATTTAGGACACAGATATTTTAGACATGGGCTGCATTTTGATGTGTAATTTGGGCTGTAAATGGTTGAAATAGGGGATGAAAGTTTGTATTGAAAGTGAATAAGCCTTAAAGCAAAAAGTATGAATTTTTAGGCTTTTGATTAGATACAAATAATTTTAACAATCAATCTGTAAAAAAAATACCTTATAGGGGGTAAAAATAGGGGATGATTTTTCAATAAGCCTACAAGCTACTGAAATTATTTTCATGAATAATGATATAGGGGTAGTTCAAGACGTGGAGAAGCACATAGAAACATTTATACCACGAGAAGATATATATTTCTTGCGGGAAAGTTAAAATAACTGGTTGCATTTCGATGCGATTTGGAATAGGATTAGTTGGAGACAACATATGATAAATTTTACCGTCGGAATATTTGGAATCACACAAACATCTGCCCCTACCGGGACTTGAACCCGATACCTGACAAAAGGTCATGGAGATATTCTTTAAGAAGCAAATTTAAACTTGATTTAAATATAGTTTATTTGTCCATATAAATCATTGTAAATAACCTTTCTTTTCTGTTTTAGGTATGCACTGTTCTGCGACTAAGTACCGGTAAGAGATTTTTTTCAATTTTAATTTATATAAATGTTCGAGATTATCCTTTTGATTCATAGTATGAGGTTTTAAATCAGTAATCGAAGAGTTTATTTACTATCTTGAAAATAAAAACTCTAGAACGGAAAATTATACGTAAATGGTGGAATTCGTAATCCGTTTGATCTAAAATCATTACATGACGTTACTTTCTCCAATTCCACTTTGGTTATAGAAAATAATTATTTGTAAGTCTGTAAAAAATGACCTTAAAGGGAGTAAAAATAGAAGAACATTTTTTATTTAAAATAAGTCAGGTTGTTTGCTGACTAAAAATAAAAAATATAGCCTATGTACTAATATGGAATTCGTTACAGACGTCTATCTTCCTCTTAGAGAAATACCACCATATTACTATTATTTTGCCATCGAGAGCTAAAAATTAATTACCTATGGCGTAAAAAATGTTAAGTTTGAGTTATTTAATCTACAATAAATAATTTAATTGAATCATAACTTTATTATCATTAATAGTTTCATATAATCTCGACGGTAACTGGTACTTTAAACCTGTCCTTTTTTCAGGATGTCTTCTATTTGTTTCAAGTAAGTTTATCTATGTCGTCCCTTACTAACTTGCCCATGCCCATAGCATAGGTAATTTCAATCAAAATCAAATCAAATGTCGCCCTTAGGGCAGCGACGTCCATAAACGAAAGTTTTACCTGGTAAAAAAAAGGAAAAAAAGCTGTCCATAAACTACGCTGACAGTTTACCATCAGGCAGGCCGTAATAAGTTATTTTACCGTTATAGTGGTATAAAAAAGTAATGCAGAGTCAAAGTTATGATTTTTTAATACAAATATGTCATTGTCAACTTATATTTCCAAACATTATAAAAAAAACTTCGTAAATCGTATGAAAAGTCAATTTAAATTTTAAAGTAAATTTTTATCGCGTCTTATAATAAAACGTTTGCTTGAAATGTTCAGTATCACATCACTTCCGGTTATTGTTTCAAAGGGAGACAATAACTGTGGGAATATATTACGATCTTTCAACACAGCCAATTCAACGGCCCGCCAAGGAGTCATTGTAAAAATTTAATTTGGATCTCGAATTCAGGACGAACCCTTGAGGACATTCGGCCTCTAATTCAAAGGGGATCGAGTCTTATTCAAATCCGTAACGTTGTGCCTTTAGACAATTAAGCACGCTTCGTGGGCGGCTGTGAAAATGAGAATGGGTTCTGCTCGTAGGTTCTATAGTCTCGTTAACTTAACATAGGGCGGACTACGCCTGTTCGCCATCTTTATGGTATGAATTGATGATAGTCTACTGTAAACTTTGTTAAGTGATATAGATTCAAGGCGCTTGGTTACAAGTTTATTATTTAAGAACATTTTGCTGATAGGCAGACATAACTTTGCGTCATCATATGCTAATATCATAATTCATCATTGCATAATTAGCAAATATATGTTTCTTACACCAATTGGCTAATTAGCCTAGACCAATTAGCAAAGTAAGCACTGTAAGGCTTGTATTACGTTATCTAGGGTGACGGATAGACATAAATTTATTATACACTAGCTTTCCGCCCGCGGCTTCGCCCGCGTTATATTCGAATTTCCCACAGGAAGGATATGTTTTCCGTCCGTAAAATTATCTTATTTCCTTCCTTGGGTCCTCGGGTTTTACGATGGGTATATACGGGGTGGTTACCCCGTATATACCAAACGTAGTCCGTCCGACCAACCGACGTACCAACTCTAGTCTATCTGTGTATAAAATTTTATTTAAATCGGTTCAGTGGTTTTTACAATACTGCCATACAACCTTTCACCCCCTCCTTTCAACACTTTACAGCCCTTTTCTGCTTCAAAAGGTAGCCTCTGTCCTGTCTCAGCCTCTAGACTATCTGTGTACTAAATTTCATTTAAATCGGTTCAGTAGTTTTAACAATATTTCCATACAACCTAGCATCCCTTCTTTCAACCTTTTACAACCCTTTACAACCTTTTTTGCATGAAAAAGTAGCCCTTTCTCAGGCTCTAAACTATCTGTGCACCAAGTTTCATTTAAATCGGTTCAGTAGTTTTGGCGTGAAAGCGGAACAGACAGACAGAGTTACTTTCGCATTTATAATATTAATATGGATATAGAAATATTTTCGATACAATGAATGGGCATGTAGGAAGAGGAAGACCAAAAAATAAATGGTCTGTGTGAATGTTGATGAAGGGAGACAGTGTCGAAATGGCGAATGATAGAAGAGAGTGGAAAAGGAAGTCATATTGCGCCGACCCCAAATAAAATTGTAAACAGGGCTAGAGAAAGAAGATAAAATCAATATAATCTTATCTGAAGTATCTAATCTCTTGTAAGGCTCGTATGGAATCAAGATGCTTGATTGTAATGATCACAATCTTGTCAGGAGCAACAAATTTCTTTTATGAGTGTATTTGCAATGCGGCCGTTCTCAATAACGTTAAGAACAGGTGGACGTTTAAGGCTATCCTTTGCCTTTTCTCGCAAAATTCGTGCCGTGACATTATGCCGGTCGACAAATTGTGTTATAGTCAAATTAGATTCGCCGTGAGCCCCCGAAGCCAGGGTTGCCAGCACCAAGTTTTGTTCGTTTATAGCGATTTCTGAAAGTTTTCTGTATAATTAGTCAAAGTTTGGATTTATTTTAGTCCATAGTTCGCTGTAAAATGAAGTTAAATAGTAGCTTGTGGAAGATAAATTAAACAAACAGTTGTGGCAATAACTATTTGTTACGTCATTTTAAATATAACATTTGTAACATTTTTTTGAAGAATCGGCATCTTGACCTTGGCTGGTACACCGGTTGGTTAGTACACCGGTTTTAAGGTGTATGAGGCCTGGGTTCGAATTCCAGTGGGGGCAGATGTTTGTGTGATAAATACCTTTTGTTTTGCATTTGTACCTTAGTCATGGTTGTTAACATATATTTTTATTAAAAAATTATATATGTATGATATCCTTCACCCTAGATCCCATATAACATAACATTTACCGATCTTACTTTGGGATAGGCTAATTGGTGTAATTGTAAATAATATTTATTTATATATGTGTATATATAATTCTGCTCTAGCTCTGTCTTGCTACTCATCGGCGCCAAAATGTTTCTTCGATTTAAACATTTATATGCATTATACATTCGTCAGCCCTACACATTGTTTCATAGTTAAAGATGCTTTGGAGAGCAGAGACATATTATGAAGATGGGGGGAGTTTCTGTAGAAATTTACATTGCAAATAGCACGTCGCTGTTATAACAATTTTTTTTTTCAGTTAGACCATATTTTAATTGGATATTGCTTCATCGTAGTCATCATCATTTCATCCAACAGACGTCCACAGCTAACTTTATTTACTTTTAATTTATTTGTTTATATATATATATATATATATATATATATATATATATATATATATATATATTATATATATATATATATATATATATATATATATATATATATTATATTTATCGGAAAATCTATTCCACTAGACTCCAATCGACCACAAATTTCCTGGTACCATTCAACTCACGGTTAAATTAATACAATTTGTAACTCAAACTGAGACAGCAGAGCACACATAAATTGGGAACCTGACATCCAAAGCAAGAAGGCAATTTAGTATCGTGGCATTAATTTAAACACATTCCTTGTAATCCAATTTGTTCAGACCCCTTGTAACTGTGCCATGCTCAATTACAAAATCATTATAATTAAAGAGATTTCCAAACGCACAGATCCGTTTATTTTGGTCGAAGTCACTCAGCGTAGTGTTGTATGTAAATACTGGAAAATAGCATACCGTTACATTAATATTCATACCGGTTGGGTTTTACTGATATTAATATCCACTCAATTCAGCTTGCTTCACAAATGTTTATTTTATAATGGATGGCTATGGCATCAGTGATATTCTACCTATATTTAGAATATCACTGATGATTAATGGAACTTACCTTGAATTCTGTCGTATGGCTTCTCAACAAGGAACCCTGTGTAACTCCACTTCTTCTGTAAACTATTTTGATAAGCTGAAGTGGACTGAATAATTGGAAATGTTGATTCTGGTGTAGTTATTAACTATATCAAAAGGACGACAATACTTAGAATTATTCGTATGGGTACTGCGATGTCCTCATAGGTACGGGAACCATACGACATTGGAACAATAGGAACTAACTTGCTGATTATTTTTTGTTCGGTATGAGAGCGAACTAATAGAAATTGTTATAAGGTCGTTAATACTGGCAGCGATCCCGTCAATTATTTTGAACACGCCATTTTCTTGAAATGTTTCATATTCATTTAATTACTAGCTTTGCGCCTGCGGCATCGTCTACGTTTTATCCTCCCTCATACTGCACTTGTATAGGCTCTACTAGGATACCTAATTTCATCACTTTTTATTTTGAACAATCCCGTTATTTGCTAATAGAAACACATCTGTTAAGCTTGAAAATAAATATTTCAAGGAAGTCGTTATAAACCCCTCTTTCAACGCGTTAGAGGCAAGTTTAAAAAAAAATCTTACAGCAGCCCTAACTAGGAATCTATGTACGAGTACTAAATTTGGGGTTTTTACATTTAATTGCTTTGGCTGTGTGATGATATATCAGTTATTATCAATTATTTCTCTTATATATTCAAACAAGCTTTACACCCACTGCTTCACCGGCGTTACATCAGATTTTAAATATAACATATAGGATATAAATATACTTAAATCCTTTCCCGCGTCTCAAACTATCCCTGTACCAAAATACATTTTCCCGCCACGAATAGACATTTTCTTGTCGTAATATTTTTCTGTTCTTTCCTGGGCCATAATACTATATACCTAATCGTATCAAAATCTATTTAATCGTAAAACGTTTACTATAGTTATTATATATATATATATATATATAATTAAATGATAAATAAATATTTATGTATGTTTCTCAACAAAAGCTAACAATGAATTGAATGCCGATATGAGAGAAGACCCTTTGTTAAAGCCGAATTCTACATTAAACTCTGTATTACAGAATCACAAAGCTCTCAATATCAGGCGTTTTACAAATAATGATGATAAACTTAAATATTTCAAACAATAACCTAAAAATTGTACAAATACCCGCAAACAATGGGTAACAAAAATCTGCAGAATATCTACTAAAATTTACAATTGGACGTAGTTTGACAAAGGATTCGGTTCACAAAATACATATGGAATATTTTGTCAACCAATGTTTTAACATTAATGTATCATAAACACTTTGTCATTTTGTGGACTTTACGCCGTCAAATTGTAAACATTAAGATAAAGGAAATTGCGATAATTTATGTTAAAATTATAATATTAGAGTGCCAGTTACAAATAATGCACTGAGCTTATTACAATCATTCTGAATAATAAAAATCAAATTAATATTGAGCAAGCTACTTAATTTCTGTAATAATCTTAATTTAAAACTCTTTTAACTGAGAAATATTGTAGTGTTTTGGCGCTGCCACGGATTGCTCAAAAACGCTTCACACTACAAACGCTGCACTTTGTATGAGCGTATAAAAAAATTCAAAATAACTTTGTTATTTATACGTTTATACGTATGGTACTTTCTATACAAAAATGAATGACATTTAATGTGAGAATGCTAGAAATGTTCTCGTTTCATTGGTATTTCTTTTAGAAATTAAACACTACTTTGATACAGAATTAAACAGAAATTTCTTCTTTCTGTTGACATACATGGTTTGATGGTATATAAATTGCTCAAACTAATATTAAAATGACCATGTACAGTTGTAGTCATCTGCCCTAATATATACGTGCGCATAATGTTAAGGCTGCTATAAAGCTATTGATTGAGGAGTTTATGCAGAAATGTGTATCATGGAACAACCTGATGTGTGATTTTACAGCTCGACATTTGTGACTGAATTGATTTGATAAATATCTTTAATTTGCAGCAATGTAAAAGCATTTTTTTACTTCACTGTCTGAAATAATCGTAGTTTAATCAAGAAAAGGTAGCATCCAGCGAACATAACTCTATTTTTAATGAAAAAGTCATCAATTTCCATTACTTTTGCCGATTAGTCGACACATTATGAAATAACCACTGTTATTTGTATTGATCATCATCACAGCTCATATACGTCCCCACCGAGGGGCTCGAGCCTACCCTAACTACATTAGGTCCTTAGTCAACCACGCTGGCCCAGTGCGGGTTGGTTGACTACGTACACCTATGAATCGCTTCGCAGATGTACGCAGGTTTCCTCACGATGTTTTCCTTTACCGTAGGAGCGTCGGATAAATGTACATATGAAATTCGGAACGAAAAACACATTGGTACACGGTGGGGATTAGATCGCAGGCCTCCCGATTCTATGCGGCGCACAAACCAGTGCCGAGACCACAGCGCCACCGACGCTTTTGTATTGTATACGAGGACTTTGTATTGATATAAACTTATTTTTCATTACTTTTATTTTATTTAAGTTTTATGTTATGTTAAGTGACATTAACGTCAGAAAGTGTTTGTAAATGTGTAGAAAGGTTAAATTTATTTATTTAGGACAACCAACAAGACATACACTAATTCAATCTTCATGAACAAAATAATACTTAAAGCTATGCTAAGTGCTCTTCTTAATTAAAGGTTGCCACGGCATGCATTGACTACGAGCAAATGGTATTAATAAAAAAGAAAACGATACGGAATACAAAACAAAAAATCATATAAATTTATAGTCATGTTTGACTATATATTATTTTAATTTTCTTGTTATTATTTTAATACATTGTGCTAAAATTATATAAACGAGCGTTCCCGTTGATAATAATAATGTTAAGCAATAATTACCTACTTAATTCAAACGCGTTATATATAATGTTCACAACGGAGCTCAATCAATTACACAAAATGGATGTTCAAATCAAACCAGCAACGTTTCACGATATTAATAAAACTCAGGTCTGATTTTACAATTTAAATATAATTTTCTAAATTCAACTTAAACCATTTCACTTTAATTTCCAACAACGTTACCACTTATGTCATGACTTATTTAAGCGACTATTCGTCACGACGATTCAATAAGAAGTGACTGCCGTTGCTCCCTTCCTCTACAGAAAATGGTGTTACCAGGTTGTGTTATATAAAATTAATTAAGGCAATGGTATATTAAAGTAGTAAAATTCGCTAATTAAAAAAAAATAACAAACGTGTCAATCTAAATGTAATATTCGATTTAAATGAGAAAGTATATGATGATATCTATTAAGATGTATTTGTTTGTTATTTTATCCAAAGACATTTGGTCATCATCCATAATTATCAGTTATCTTACAAATAAACCAAAATATGTGCAATGATTGGAGTACAAACGAATGACGCAATACCGGAAGCATCTAAAAAGCTTGCCTGTTCCCTCATAAAACTAAAGAGGGACAAAATCCGGAAAGGCATAGGTGTCTTAACCAGATATGGTTCCCAGCACAAGCATCTATTCACAATAGCTGTGACGGACAGCCCTCTAAGCAGAGGACGCAATGACGTTGAAGAAAAACCACGATACGTTCTCATAGAGTGCAGAAGCCTGGTCGAACAACGGAAAAAACTTCTGCACACCCCAGTAACCCTACTGGAAGCATACAGGTACCTGAAGAAGCTTCTGGTATTCTGGAAAGACCTGGAATGGTGGGAGTAAGAGAGAAGTCGACCAACACAGGACGCACAATGGATCAGTCATGAGGCTAAGTGCGGAAAAAAGCCTAGCTAAACTATGTGCGAAAATTATACAAACAACGTCAGAGTAAATACTAAATCTAATCTGCATTTAAGAATCACAATGACTTCAAACTAAGATTGATTTAAGAGCCCTCGACTTAATTATGTCCCACACAAACAACTCGGAGCGTCAACTTGATATCCCCAGTTCAACGAATGCGGTCTCGATTGTCTTGCAATCAGCGGGCTTATTCTCGCCTATTCGAAAAGTATTTCAAATTCGAAGTGTTGTCAAGTAGTCACAATAGCTCAAATAATTGGGTTGTAGTTTTGGTAGCGTAACATTTTTTTCTAACATTTGAATATACTATTATTCATGGAAACGAATACAACAAATAGTAATTATCTAAATCGACTATGTTTTGTGTATATTAGACATATTAAAATATTTTATATAAATAAACCTTGAAAAATGCTTTATTTATATTAATAAAAAAAAATGTTATTAATCATAATAAATAACACTTTTATTGAACACAAGCATTAAAAAAAACAACAATTGCCAAAGTAAGAAAATACTATAATAGCCTTATTAATAAAAATTAAAATCTTCTTAAAATCACGGTAAATAACAAAATAGGGGAAGAGCGCAGTATTAAAATTTTTAAAAAATTGTGTGATAGAAAAAGAAATAGATTAAGAACGTAAGCAAACAAGGAAATAGCTACGAACAAGGTTTTTAAATGACTGCATTTGTGCTTAACTCTTACAGGAAAGAAGCTCCATAAACGAATTGAAAAGAAGGGAAACAGTGAGACAGTAAACCATTTAATGACGTGAAACAAAAAGAGAAAAGAGACTTGACTTAAGATAGAGATAATCAAGTGGTGGGATAAAATATTGCAAAGAAAGGACAAAATATTTAGGTCTTATCGGTGTTGAATTAGAAGTCACTTTAGTTGACGTCGATAGTAAGAAAAATGCTCAAATTCAAAATTAGAAATAAATTTAAAGATAACACTCCAATTTCTCAAGAACCTTTTCAGACAGGTAGGAAACTTCAGAAGAAAGTTACAAATCTGTTAGGTGAACCGTTCACACAGTTTTTTTACGAACTGGTTGGTCATGGTACTGCTCAAAAACCACACCTGCATTTTCAAATCAGTTGCTACAGTGAATTGCAGTACTATCGAATAATACAGCTGACAAATTACTGTAGTAAATTCGGGAAACATATCATAGACTGCCCATAATAATTGTCAGTAATTTAGTTGGGTTAATGACTTGGCCATACGCTGTACTCCAATAGTCAATTTATTAAGGTCAGCTTTAGTTACAACGACAGCTTGGGAGGAAGTTCTGGTAAGCTATCAAACAAGTGTTATTTGGCGTATTTAGTGCTTATTTAAATTAGGCATATACTTTAAGATTTAATTTATATAAGAAAAAAGAAGAATTCCACATTATACTCGTATATCACTTATAGTTGACAATTCATATAGTAAAAAAAACCTTGATAATAATACATATATTTTTATGAATAACTTAAATACTCTCAACCACTCGAGACAAATAAAAAAAATGACAGGGCTCGATATCTCCTGTCTACTGATTGACTGAGTTGTGATTATAGAGAAAATTACTCGAATTCGAATTTTTTTACTGATTGTTCTAGAATCGACCCCGAGGATTGAAATTTCTCGACAATTTTAATTTGCTGAGCCGCTTATAAGGCATCGGTGTCTGGCTTTAATTCCAGTTTCTCATTCTCTTCTTTTCGCTAGCATTTGGATTCGAAATGTGAAATTGTATTGCTGCGATTAGATAAGGCGGTTCCGTTTCCTCTTAATCTTGGATTTTGATTGTTACAATTTATTCATGAGGTTAAACAAAGTGATTTAGAGTCTGTTTTCGTGGTTATTTGATATATTATTTACACTAACATTGTAAAAAGATAAAGATTGATGTTTTGGATGTTCGGAGTAATCTCTGATAGCTCTGATCAATATTTTTGTTAAACTATCGTAGCATAATGTATTCTAGTTGGAAATTCCAGTTTCATATAACGAAATATCAAATTATGTCGCATTCTCGATATCAACACACACGTCTTGTCTTGTGTATCTAGTTTTGTTTCCGATTCCTTCACAGTGTCCGCAATTCGCAAATGGAATAACTTGTCTCCAAACGTCAAATTGATTCAAAATAAACTAAAATTCAAGAATCTTGCACGAAAGCTGTTTTTTGAGTCCGTTACATAATATTACTTTTATTATGTTATAATATGTATATATTTTGTATGTATGTATGTATTTATATTTATCTTTTTATTCCATTCGTGTTCCTTCTCGTTAATGTAGTTGTTACTGCTTTATTTATATCATTTTCACACATTCGCAGTGCCTTATCAATAACCATTCTGCGCGCATTGTTGGTTAACTGGGAAAGAATATCCTTGGCATAAGTTCGCCATTTGTTTTTTTTTAATTTTGTGTAATTAACATTTTTTTTAATAAATATAAATAAGTAGTAACATTGGAAGTTGTTATGGTGTCATTTTGATATACGATATTCACCCCTAAGTGGATCACAAATTAAATCCCTCGACTGCATTCGACCATCGTTGGTGTTACGGCTTAAGAATTGACCTAACAGAAAACATATTTTTAGAATTTGATATGTCGTTATGTATTTACAGTAAAATAAAACGTCCTGCAGTAACCTGCTTACAATTGTTATAAAACTTGAATGTCTAGGTATGTGAAGTCTATCAATCTATTCTGGACTTAACGGAAATCACACATAGTTCAGTTTTAATAAGTTTATTCGATCCTCCCCACGATAAATAAATCTGAGGTAACCTAAGCTTACCTTTTTTTTTTTTTTTTTTTTTTTTGTTTCCCTGAGGAAAATGCATTAAATTGCATTACCCCGGCTGTGGCGAGCCGGCGGTTATGTGGGGCTCTCCTCCCCAGAAGGGGGAGGCCTACCCACTAAAAACCTCAGGGATGGCCTTCCTCAGGCATGTAGGGAGCCCCCGGGAACATCAAGCAACTTCCAGGAACCCCCAGCCTCCGCTCCCCTGCCTAGAGGGGAGCCCTCCTCGGAGAGGCTACACTACCTCCCCGGTCTCCTCCACCGACGACGCCCCCCGGCACGAAGGGGCGTGTCCATCCCGGTCGCCGAAGCAGTTCGCGATTTCCTCACGCCCGCCGGCGACCCGCGGCGGCGCCGCAGCTGTGCTACCGAGCCCGGCGCCGCCTTCTTCGAGCGGGATCGGCCATCTCCCGACCCCGCTCGGCAACCTAAGCTTACCTAAGTACGTAACATCTTTACTTAATGCTTCTAAATGAATAATCTTAACTTTATCTAAGTTAAAAGGCAAACTTGTGCTCGTCGATGAGGAGGCCTGGCCTGATACTAGATAAAGATAAGACAAAAATGATATAAGAAAAAAGAAATGTGTAATTACAACAATAATCATATGATACTAAAAACAAAGAATTTAGAACACATTTAATACAGAAGCATTCGAATATTACAGGCACTTTTAGTGAAAAATGAATTGAAATAAATTTTTGACACGGTGGTTTCCTACGATTAAATCTATTCAAGATTATATCTTTAAATTTCATGTATTTATAGGTTGCTACTTATTTATATGTATAGGTTTATAAGCACTTTAATCATTTTGAAGTATGTAAGAACAATAGGTAAGTAAAAAACCTTACAGTTTGAAATATTGTTTGTTGTTCCGGTAACAATGTTTTATGACAATTAATTATGAATTCAATTACTTAATTAGTAGATTCACATTAATACGTAGGTCAATACATGTTGAGTATTAAATTATTAGAGGCTACTCATCCAGAAAATTAAAAAAACCCTCTAGTCTTCAGTTAATTTACATCAAGGTTCTTAACCTTCACCCTTCACCTTCACCTTCTTAGTAAAAAGTTATTTCATATAGAGTCAGCAAGGGTCTAAATGTAACCCTTCTCACGATAGTTGCTCTATTATAAATTTGTACCTTCAGTTACCTCCCCATAGCTCTAAGTTACTGTGGGATTCCTTCAAAGCCTTTGCAATTACGTCGTCGAACAAGTTACCGTGTGGTCCTCCGGAAGTAATATCTGAGATCATTCTGAGATTTGTAGAGCGTTGAAGCTGAATTCGTAATTCTCTTCGAAACCATTATTAAATTATGTTCATCAGCCCGCCCGAATTATAGGAAAGTAAGAGTGATGAAATCAAAGCATACAGATTTATCTCGCCAAACACGTTATCCCTCCCTGCGCCCCGACTTCAAAAAATACCTAGTTGGTATATCAAAGTTAATTTATTTAAGACAGAAGTTATCGTATTTATTTTTTACTTTTTAGTTCTTTTCTATTCATTCGAAACATACGTAGATAAGTTAGTTACGTACATTTTTGAAGTCGTTTTTATTTTTTTTTAATAATTTTTAACTGCAGTCGTAGGTAAGTCCATAAAGGTTCCTGATATTGGTATTGTAAGTAGATATTTATTTTTATTTCTTTCTCTAGTTGTATGTGAAATTTTAGTTGTGTTGTGCTTATTCTTTCTAAACTTACGTAAGGTACGACAGATTCGGTTTATTTTTTTTGAAGTCGGTTAATTAAATAATCCCTATTTAAAAAAAACACGCAACCGATTTCGATAAACCTTGCAGTATCCTTAAGTTGAACAATACCTAGTAAAACAGAAAAAAAATTACATAGATTGGACTTGTAGTTCCGGAGATATGCGAACACAAACATACAAACGTACATACAAATATACCTAATACTCGTATTACATACATACGGGCCGAATTGATAACCTCCTTTTTTTGAAGTCGGTTAAGAAAGAAAACGAAACGGAACACAAAACAAAATATCACATAAATTTATAGAAAACTACATGTATATACAGGTGGATCAACGGTGCGCGAAAGCTTCAACTATTGTATGTAGTACGACTTGTTTGAAATTGTACAGACTGTTACAAAATTTTGGCATGTTTTAATATATTTTAACACAAGAAGGAAGAGTCGATGATATAGAATTTTCCTTCAGTAGCTAATCCAATAAATAAAATTGAATATAGATTTTAGATCAAAATTTACAATTCCCTTATAGAATATTTCTACGCTCCTAAGCTTTTGTTCCAAGGAATTCTCTCTCCGCGCCGTTACTGAGAGTAACGGTGCGGAAATTATATTCTCCATTAAGTCCAATGCAACTGTTAGTGATGGTATGACTATGAAACTAACGTAGTAGTTAGTATAAAACGTAGTTAGTATAAAATTACGTAGAAGGTATTTGTGTTTTTTTTTTGCGCTGTGGTGCCAAGTCACCGCAAGTACAGCACACCATTTTTTTTTAATAAGATAGCTAAATTATACTTTATAAATTGTATCTGTTTGTTACACCCATACATATCTTGTACGAATGTAAGCCTCTGAACTAGTACAGAACCCGGCCCGTAGGAGGCCATTTGATCTCTCCAGAAGAGATCAGAACCTCCACCCCGGAGGACATCGTGAATTACACGAGCGGGGTAGGACTTGGGGAGGTGCTGCAAGTCAACAAGGAGATGTCACAAAATATCTGCAAAGATAACTAAGCCTTTAGCACCCCTTATTTAATATAAAAACTGTTTGTTATCCCTTAACAAATATTACTTTGACCGCTCGAAGGCTAGAAAGTGCTAAAAAAATGAATAAAAATATTGAAACATATTTATTAGTTTAATAACTATGTTTTACAAAAAATAGCTAAATAATTGCATAAAAAACATATTCCTTCACTTCCCTTAAAATATTTGTAGCGAATTTCTCCTGAATTTATGTCGGTCAGGCCAGCAAAAATTGTCAGGATAATTGAAGGTTAAGCAGGTATTACGGATCGGCAGTCGGTACCTATTCGTGATTTTTATTTATTGAAACTTATTAGTACATTAATAATTTAACTCGTTTACAGCACATAGAATTAGATGAACACATTGTAATTTCGTAATCTATACTAATATTATAAAGAAGTAAAGTTTGTTTGTAAATTGTAAGGGGTAATCTCGGGATCTACTGAACCGATTTTAAAAATTCTTTCACCAATAGAAAGCCACATTATTGCGGAGTGTCATCATCATCATCATCATCGATTTTAAAAATTCTTTCACCAATAGAAAGCCACATTATTGTTGAGTGTCATCATCATCATCATCATCATCATTATCATCATCATCGTCGTCATCATCATCATCATCGTCGTCGTCGTCGTCGTCATCATCATCATCATCATCATCGGCAGACGGCGCGCGATGGCTTCGGTTTAATTCAGTTCGATTTCGTGCTCGCTTCGGGGATTATTAATATAATGCCCAACGAAGTGGGCGCGGGTCAGATAGTTTATTATATATTAAACTTGCAGTTACTCGCATCCGTTAGTTGTTATAATACCTTTTCCAAATTTTGTTTCATGCTTTTTTATGCGTATATGTATCATGTACTTAAAAAAAATACATTACTATATATATGACGACATAGTTTGGCACAGTAGTCGAGATATAAGCTACTATGGTTATGCAGCAAAGACATGCCGGAAAGAGACGGAAACCTGCAGTCACTGTGGAGACACAGGTCATGGTGTACAGGTTTGTCCGAAAAAAGAAGGTCCATCACGATGTGCCACATGTTTCCGTTTTAAAAAGCCGTGTGATCATAAAACTGGCGACAGTAAATGCCCTGCCAAGAAAATCGCAGAAAAAAAGTACATTAATTCTATAGACTATGAAGGCGCCTAAGAGCTCTAATAATTATTAATTTATTTATAGTACTTTTTGTGTTTTTCTTTTTTGTAGTTTTATAATATGTCTGTTAGTATTATATCTGAATTGGATAATTTCTCTGTACCTGAGTCAAAAAGTTGTGACGTTGAGGCATGCAAACAATATCTTTCTCACATTACTAATCCACTAACTATATTAACGCAAAATATACGTAGTATTTTTAAGAATTACGATAGTTTGGGTATTTTTTTGCAAATATAAAATGTTGATTGTGATGTAATCATTTTAACAGAATGCTGGCTGAGTAAAAGTTGTAATTTGCCGCTAATACCGGGTTATAAGTTATACAATAGTAGTGCCAATTATAATCAAAATGATGGGCTTGCAGCTTATACGGTTATAGGTAGTAGTAGGTATCGGTAGAAAAACCTACTGTTTGTATGTATGTCAAATTGTAATCGGATGTTCATTAAAATTGGATTCGACATCGCAATATTAGCAATATACCGGGTGTCTCATTCAAATCGGTCAGTATGGGAAAGTCTGAAACTATAAGACATACGAAGATCTTTGTTGAAAAACCATGTCATCGATTTTAATAACAAGAAAAACTGCATTCATACATTTTAAAAATCATCTGTACTGCGTTCGGGAATCGAACCCGATTGTTTTGAAAAAAATACCTACACTATTTCTATTTAGAAATCGATTGTGTAGGTCTTAAGCAGTAAATGTCTCTATGAAAAATGATGTCTAAAATGTCTGTATAAGCCACCGTCATTTACTAACATAAATAGTTTTACAGATAGTTTCGCTAGACAGTGTTGTCTAGCGAAACTATCTGTATTACAGAACCTTTCAGTAATAAAAACATAATTATGACAGGTGACCTAAATATTAATATTCTTCCGTCTAACAACGATACTGCTTCTCATTAGTACTTAACTTATGATCATTTCATGGTTTGCTTCCGCACATTTGCTTCCAATTCATCAAAGTGGATCCGACTTGGATCATACAATGTTAAAAACCAATTTTCCTTCGATCACCCTTGTCACCAATTCATCAATAACAGACCATAAAAGTGTACTACTAAACTTAAAATGTAAATTATTTGATAAGACTCGCACGCATTTATACAAAACTAAAATCAATTTTAAAAATAACCAGAGCATGACTTACGCAGCATTAATCTTGACCTAGTGTACCATTGTGATGACGCTGATGTTTGTACGTCATACTTGATAAACATCGTACAACAAGCTATAATAATGAATACGATGCATTTTCGAATAAGTAATAGGAACTATAACATTAAGCCTTGGATCACGCCGGGACTCATACGTTGTATGAAAAACCGAGACACAAACTTCAATGAAAGCTAAATTGGATCCACTCAACTTTGTACTGCAAAGGTCATAAAAAGGTACCGAAATTTCTGTAATGATTCTTTTGAAAAAAGTTAAATCTAATTACGACAAATGTAAATTAGAAAACGCAAGTACGAACAGTAAAAGGATATGGAAATACATTAAGGACATTACGTGTTTATCGCAGCAGCGTGAGCCATCCTCTAATTTACTATTAAAACTTACGTCTCAGCAATCTTCGGTCTATAGTGCTAGCGACTTTTTCGTTAATATAGGAAAATCTCTAGCAGAAAGTATTCAAAATCGTTATCTCCCTACGCCGCGGAATAACCAGATCTCTTCATTTAATACGTTGGAGTCTTTTGTGCTATTGGATACCGCCGAGGCTGAGGTTGAACATATAATCATTGGTTTGAGGACAATTCTGCGGTAGGTTGGGATAACATATCTAATAAGACTCTAAAACAGTTTAAACACATCTTGTTAGCCCCACTCACATTCATCTTACGAAAGTGCTTGGCGGACGGAGTATTCCCTAAGTGTCTGAAAAAGGCTATTGTTGTCCCAGTGTACAAATCAGGTAGCAAAGATCAATCTCAAACTACAGGCCTATTTCTATTCTGCCAGCTATTTCTTAGATATTAGAAAAATATTAATAAAAGACTCGTAGATTACTTTGATAAAAAATTCAATGATATCGAAAAAATCAGTTTGATTTAGATCAAAACTATCAACTTCAGACGCAGTGCATCACCTCACTACTTATTTAGTCCAGTAATCGGATAAGGGCAACCGGACATAAGGAATATTCCTTGACCTTGCAAATATATATATTATACTAGCTGACCCGCGCCCACTTCGTGGGCATAATATTAATAATCCCCGAAGCGAGCACGAAAGCGAACTGAATTAAACCCGAAGCCATCGCGCGCCGTCCGCTGATGATGATGATGATGATGATGATGATGATGACACTCCGCAATAATGTGGCTTTCTATTGGTGAAAGAATTTTTAAAATTGATGATGATGATGATGATGATAATAATTTGAGATTTAAACTATCCTATCTCTCAAGTTGGATCGAACTGCACATGGTGTGCGAATTTTATTATAATCGGTTAAGTAGTTTAGGAGTTCATTGAGCACAAACATTGTGACATGAGATTTATATATATTAGATTAAGTAGTTTAGGAGTTCATTGAGCACAAACATTGTGACATGAGATTTATATATATTAGATAGATATATATATAATGCCCCTCTGTTAAATCTAACTAATGAATTTTTAAACCAAAATCTAATCCAAACATTCACAAACTAACTTTTGTGTTATTTTTTCTTAACTGAGCCAATATTGTAACATTATTTTAAGGTATTTTATTTAATTAGGTATCGATAACTAACAAACGCCGGCATATCCTTTATAATTTTCAAAAATAAATGATTACTGCAATATATAATATACATGTTTAAATAACTTACCACCTAGACCAGAAATAGCTTTATATCAAAAACTAACTTCAATACAATAATTTGAAAGAAATAATGTTGTCAGAGTCAGAAGGTAGTGAGACTTCTCCTCGCCAAATAACAATGAAGAAATAATAGTCTCGTCTTTCGTAATTAACGTAACTTTAACGATGGCTGTCGACTCGTTGACTGTAGACTCGAAAAAAACGAAGACTCCGTGGAGCGTTCTGTGGAATAGTTATTGTTTTAAAAAATCTCCTTTTTAATCGGCTTGCATTTTTAAGTTGGTATAACAACATTGTAATTTTTACTGTTGGATTTTGCTGTTTGTTAAAGGTAATTTTATTATTATCAAGCCTCAGCTATCTTTAAGAAGAAATATCTAATCTAGAAATAACCCAATTTCCAATGCATAAAACAATTTATTATTATTATTTATTTCTTTTTTGACCAACATGGATCATTCATTACAGAAAATATTACATACATACAAAAAGGAATAATTATAAAATTGCTACAGTTTTATACAAAATTAATGACATTGAATTATTTACGACATTGAACTATTTTTGGTTAAATAAATTTTAAAATTAATATGTCGAAATACAATAAAATTAAAATTAAGAATTATTACATTGCTAATAATGTCAAACTAAACCTAAAATTTCATTAAAAATAAAATAAAACTAATTAGAAGTCTGTACATGAATCATGTAGCAATGATTCATGTACTGACAGTCAAAACGCTCTGAAAATAGCTTCAGGATCCTGTTTTGGCTCACCCGCACTCTGCCTACAAGAGATGTGCATCGGCTGCGCATAATTGCATAGAAGCAGTTTACTCGATATCGCAAATATCCCAGATGCACTGCAGAACCGAGGCAACACCAACAGCATCCGGAACACATTATTGAATTGGACACGCAGGGCACCATGCTGCTTCTTGGTATAATTAATCCAGAGGCTACTCGTGTAGAAAGATGTACAGAAAGCTCTGAAAAGTGTAATTTTAACGGCAGTTGAACAACGAGCAATCATATTAGCTCTGACTGATAGTGCCCTCCGCTCCCTATCAATATCAGTATCGTCCTTCAAGTCAGAGGTCACCCAGTGCCCAAGATTCTTAAATTGGTCCATCATCTTCAATGAAGTGCCATTCAATTTCACTGATGGAATAATCTGTGGACACTTCCCCCCACTCCGAAAGACCATACATTCAGATTTCTTTGCGTTATATAGCAAACCGTGACTAAGGGCATATCGCTCACACACTGAAAGTAATTTTCTTAGACCACACACAGAAGCACTCAGCAGCACCATATCATCAGTTTGTCTTACCACCAATTTGTCTTGATACCTGGACTTGGTTCTCGAAATACTCCTGATTTTAAATCCAATTGTAAATTCAATTCTCTTCCTTTTTTTGTAGCCTATGTGCACTTGTAACGCCAGGGGTGTCACTCGCGGGTTACCGACCCTTCAAAAACCTATTTGCCCCCCCCTTTTGAAGAACCCTATAAAGTAGCCCTACGGCAAAACCTTGGCAGAGAGCTCATTCTACAATCTAAGTGTACGCGGGAGGAACTATACTAAGATAAGTCAATGACATTTGTGGAAGTTTAATAAAAATGGAAACGAACAGCTAATTTCATGGAGCTTGAACATCGGTAATTTTTTTTTGTAACACTGTGCTATTATTATTTTTTTTAACTACAGATATTGCAGCTACTATATTGCTAAATTTCAACTACAGTATTTCAACTACAACAACGTATTAAAAATAGAACAAAATGTAATACATACTAACATAAAATTGGCTAGTTTGTGCAAGAGCTAAATTTCAGCTGGTTCTACACCGCCGGTAATATTTCGCACCGCGTGCCGACATCTACAAGAGAGAAATTTAATTCCTAAGCTTCTTGTGCTTAGTTTCAGCTTAAGCTTGCATTTCACGGCGCCGCAGCGTTATATAAGACAAGTGGGTCAGCTCCGAGACCACTGGCGTGATAAGCGTAGCAGCCTTAAATGGTGCTCGCTACTTGATGTTTTGTTTTTCAACCAGCTACAGTATATCAGACTGATTTCCAAATTGTCAAATCCTACTTCCCACCCACTCAAGATAAACAAGGCTAGAAACGCGTAATAAAAATTTTTCAGATGTTATTTCCGTTAGGTTTCCGTTGTAGCTTTATGAACCATTGACGTAATTAGTCTATACAGACGTAGTACATATATATATACACACACACACACACACACATATATATATATATATATATATATATATATATATATATATATATATAGTCAGGAAGGCAATTTGCACCATGTCTTCTTATACTATCAAGACACGAGCCGCAGCTCGAACGATTGCCGAACCAGAATCCGCCGCCGCGAACGATCATGTTCAGCCCGTGAAACCTCTGTTGGAGGAAGTTCAGAAGGAACCTACTCAAACCATGAACTCACGGACATCGAACAGCCGAAGCAGTTCTGCAACTATGGTTCGCTGACGTCAGTTAGAATTCGAAGCCGCCCAAGCAGAAGCTGCAATCGAGAAGAAGCTTATTAGGAAAAAGCTAGTTATATTTTATTTTATTAAGAGTAAATAATTATGAAAAATAATGTAATTATGTTCTTATTTAAAAAGTAATGGTGTTCGTACGATTATTACATTTAAACATACAGAGACATATTTGCGGTGTTATCGCAGGTCTCTCCATGCTACGTAAACTGAAATGATGTTATAATATGTTAAGAGCCACCTACATTTATATGCGCGTATAAACGAAATTGCCAATAAGTTAGTTATTTGTAAGTTTAAACGCATACTGACTGTATTAAAAAATGTTTCATTTACTGTGAAAATGTGTGAAATGTGTTCGTTTTATACGTATTAAACATATTTTGCTTAACCCTTAATAATTAATTTGTACAACATTTAACTCGAATTGTTTATTTTGACGTGCATTTATAAGATCAACATTACTTAAGTTAAATCATTATGTATTAAAATCAACCATTTTTAGTTGTAGGAATTTATCCTATTATGATTGAAAATCGATATGGATAATATCCACCACGACACCAGACATTGTTTTATAAAGATTTTAAAATGATGAGTCCATTTTTAATAACTTCACATATCCCGTATTATTTATTTCGTATAGACTATGTATTATACTATATTAGCAAAACCACGTAAATGAAATAATCCAGCGGTATAAAATCGCTGTGGAATTGCGCTCTTAACTTTCTCCTAGAGGCTTGATTGAGCCGTCTTTTATGAATATTGGCTAGAATTACGGTTACAGTCAATGGATGACACTATCGAGAAATGTTAACAATTCAATGTTAGCTTTTTATATTCCTTATATATTGATGGTTTATTCTTAATTACAATAAACTAGCGGCCCGTCTCGTCTTTGCACAGGTAGACATTACTCTTCGCAGCGAATGCCATTAAAGGCATTTTATGGCTAAATTTACATCTTCGGTTGGTGTTAATAAAATTTCTAAAGATTTCTATAGTAATCTCGTACTAAATATAGCCTATGTTACTCAGCGATAATGTAGCTTTCTAATGAAAAAAGAATTATTAAAATCGGTCCAATACTTTTGAGTTTATTCGTTACATACAAAAAATACAAATCTTTCCTCTTTATAATATTAGTGTAGATAAATTTAAATAAAACTTTATCTTAAAATTATTTAGGACTAGCTATCTGCCCGCGGCTTCGCCCGCGTGGATTTCGAAATTGGGTCTATAACAGGGTTAAGGGTCATAACTTTTGCCCACGACTACATATGCGCGGAAGTCGTTTATGGCGCGAAGGTTTTATCGCGCTTCCCGTGGGACTATCCGTTTTCCGAGATAAAAAATACTGCAAAACCTTGCTCAAGAATCACTCTATCTATTAATGAAAACTGCATGAAAATCTGTGCAGTAGTTTTTGACCGAAGCCTTATTGCGCATCCTGTGGGATCTGACGATTTTTTCGGGGAAAGTAGTCTATTATTTAATACGGACTTTTATCTTTACGCCTGCAAAATTTTAAAGCAATCGGTTAAGTAGTTACGTCGTGAAAGCGGAACAAACAAACAAACTTACTTTCCGATTTATATTAATAAGGATGATAGAAAAGTGAATGGGCGTGTAAGAACAGGAATACCGAATAAAGGATGGATTATGTGAATTCTGATATATTGAAGATAGGAGTGAGTGTCAAAATAACGAGTGATAGAGGAAGACATGTTGCGCCGACCCCAATTAAAATAAGGAACAGATCAAGAGAAAGCAGATTATGAAGATAATATTATGTGGCCAGTTCGGTCATAGAGTTAGTGGTCTTGTATTTTTAGTCTACCTGTGGTAACTCCACATCCAGACACTCATATATATGTATACAGAAATAATATTTATGTATTTATATACATTAAAATAAATATTAATAAAATAATATAATATAATTATTTACACGTATCATTAACTGAAATCCACAATATTGTTACATATACACTCATCACAGCTCATATACGTCCCCACCAGGGGCTCGAGCCTACCCTAACTATGTTAGGGCGATTAGGCCTTAGTCAACCACGCTGGCCCAGTGCGGGTTGGTTGACTACGTAACCTTTGAACCGCTTCGCAGATGTACGCAGGTTTCCTCACGATGTTTTCCTTCACCGTAGGAGCGTCGGATAAATGTACATATGAAATTCGGAACGAAAAACACATTGGTACACGGTGGGGATTAGATCGCGGGCCTCCCGATTCTATGCGGCGCATAAACCAGTGCCGAGACCACAGCGCCACCGACGCTCTTATATCATATACACTCAAATAATATATATCTAAATAAACAATATTTATATAGCCAGCATGATCCGCGACGGCGCAGCGCTTAGGTACATTGTCCGGCTGCGGCCGCGCAACTCGGCGCGCCGGGCAATGACAAACATAAAATCCAGTCGAATTAGACACGACGGTGCGCGCACATACGCTGCTTCATTTGCGCCACTGATTACTTTTTTTTTTTTTCCTCGCGGGAGTAGGCAGTGAATCCTCATAGGGGGCGCGCCACCACAGTGGTCGCTATGACAACCCCCTGGTGCTTGGACGACCTTGCACCGGATACCACCCGCGCCCGGTCTACGGCGGTAGTTATGTTGGACTCTGACAGAAGGCCAGCCTACCAACTAAACACTGCCTAATGCCTTTGGCCGGGCAGAAAGCCTGGGGGCCTATCGGCTTCATCGGAGCGCTCGCCTCTCAGGGGAGGGGGCGAGGCAGACCACTGATACTCGTACGCTTGCTTTTTATTAATCCTAATTATATAATTGTGTTGCTTCTATCTTATTTAAAAACTGCATTGTTAGTGTTCTGCTCGTAATTTGTTACTTGTGCCTTCTGTGTTTTGTGTGTAATAATATACGTGCGTGGTGAACATATATATTTCTAAATATCATCACAGTGAGGAAGACTTTTATTTTTATAGTCTCACGCACCACCATCAGAACATTCCACATATTAAATTAAAATAAGAAAATAATCGAAAAAAATGTGTACATAATTTTCGACGCGTACTCGCTTCGTTTGTAACGAGTTCTCGTTCGTCCTAAGTGGAAATTTCATCAGGAGACCTATTTGAATTACGAATACGACTATGAAATCACCGATGTGACTATTAATCAGAGATTTTCAATAATTCTTATTTTTGAATATCACTGATGACTACCTTAGTCACAGGTGTGATTTCATTACGAGTGCCCTCACCCACTCGTAATCAAGTCACTTGTGGAAATGTTATCTGGTGTTTTTGTTTGGAGAACATATTGACAAGTCTGAAGTTGATGTGTTGATTTTTCAGTCTATATATATGTGTATATATATATATTATACATATATGAATGTAGCATATATGTAGGCTTAACCATTGCGGTTATTATATACCTATATATATATATATATATATATTATATATATATATATATATATATATATATATATATATATATATATTATATATATATATATATATATATATATATATATATAGGTATATAATAACCGCAATGGTTAAGCCGGCAATAGCCGGCAGCGACGACATTCTGCTTGGAACCGAACTCTTACATTTATGTATGCTTTATCAGGCAGGCTTTATGTTGGCAGCTCTGCGATCGACTTTCAAAAATTGGATGTTTAGGAATCCGTGATCTCAAAGTCACCGCTGTCTTATTTAGTCAGCGGTGATTTCGAAATCGCATTCGTAATTCAAAAATAGGTCTCCTGCACTCTTCATGTTTCGCTTTGTCAAGCCAAAGTACACTTTATTCGTTGTTAACAAATGCGTATTAATAACAAATAAGCTTACGATTTTTTTTTGAATACTTTACATTTTATTGTAAAATGCTAAATATATATACCCGAATATCAACTACTAGCTTGCTTGAAATTAGTTTTTGTCAATCCTGGTACCTTATGTCTAAGAGACTTACAGGGGCCAGCCTCACGTTGACCAAAATTCATGGTCTTATCTTCAATTTTTTTTTTTTTGTTACACTTACACCAATTAGCCTAGCCCAAACTAAGCTCTGTAAGGCTTGTGCTATGGGATCTAGGGTAATGGATAGACATACATATATTATACATATATAAATAATTTTTTATTGAAATATATATCAACAACCATGACTAAGGTACAAATGCTCGCATTCATCACACAAACATCTGCCCCCACCGGGACTCGAACCCGGACCTCAGAGATGGCGACACCTTGAAACCGGTGTACTATCCACTCGACTATGGAGGTCGTCAATTCAACCCTATTTCAGCCCCACACTGGTAAAAATATCAAAATGCTAGAACAAACGATTTTTTGTTACTTATGACGTGATATTCGACGAACTTTCAACCCTTATTTCACCCCCTAGCTGGTCGAAATTTAAAAAATGCTAGAACAAATGTTTAATGATTTCTTATCAAGTGCTTAAATATAAAGTTTCATGGTATTATCTTTTAAAATTAAAAAATCTTATACAAACTTTTAACCTTTATTTAATCCCCTTCATCCCTTTTTTTCAAAATAAAAAGTAGCCTATGTTCATTTATAATATTAGTTGGGATTAGATAGGGGACTATGTCCATCAGTGAACGTCTATTGGCTAAAATGATGATGATAATGGTCTAATTTCTCCCAGTGAAAAATATTAAAAATATGTGAAATTATGACGGCAGCAGAACGGGGCGTCAGCTATTTAGCGACTACACAATACTACAGTAGAATCGCTAATTGCGCAATTTATTCAATTCCATCACACCAGGTATGTGTACGTAAAAGAACAAAATTGCGCTGTCAAATCCTCGAGATGCTAAATGTCGAAACTCATTAGCATGAGTTTAGGTGCTGACCTAGACAATCCTCGCGACTTTGCCTTTACGCACACAAACTCGTATCAGAGGATTGTAGACTCTATGTTCTTGGTCGTAGGATAAAAGCTGCGGTGTGGTTTCGCTGGATTTCTAGTTATGAGATGTCTGCCGCTATTTAGCTTCACAGTGAGAGGCCTTGGATTAAATTCTGCTTCGGTGTAAGTGACTAGATTGAACCGGGATTTGCGTGGCTTAAGAGTTGACTTAAAATTATTGTATTTCCTAATTATGTAGAGCACGAAAGAAAAATTATCGTAACATCAAAACCAATTGAACAAAGTCCGGGAATCACGGAAGCAACCCATCAGTCGGGCCTAAACTACCCACGACCCATTTGATAATAATTTGAAAAATAAATACATTTCTTCGTGTACGCTGGAGTTGGCTTATTCTTTTAACCATACCACCTGCGACACTGGCAATTGTAAAATAGGCATTCATAAAATATATTATTATCGGGCTGTACTTTCTTAACTTTCTTGTAAGAGGGTGATGCAGACAACAGCAATTCGGACAGAACTAACTTTAACATAGGCTATTTTATACCTACGAATAGAAGTCAAAACTAACGTTGTAACGTTGTGTGTACATGGTTATATTTTGCTATATGATTTTATAATATAAGCAAATATTTACAATAATACCTAAAACTAACACGAACCATATTAAATTATCAACTATACAAAGAAACAAATAATAATTAACTATTTTAATATTCTTTTAAATTATAAAATTTTAATAATAAAAATTAACTCAAAAAGTTATTATAGAGACTTCTTAAAATCGAGAGTATTTTTGAGATTAAAACAATGGAACCCCCTTAACATAAATTACAATCAGGATCCCGGCACTTAACGATTGCTGTCAGGAATATAAAACACTGAGCTGGGATCAACAAGAGATTTTCTGAATAAAGTAGCATTGTCAATCGCTCGTCTCTTGGGCCGCAGCTTTTCCATTGTACAACTCTACATTTCGACTCTACATTTCACAGATTACCGTTGTTCCATAGAGTAATATTTGGATTCGCATGCCGTCCATATTTTTCGTATAAAATTAAAAATAATATAGAGAGTCTCTACTCATTGCTGATATATTAGACTGTGCGAATATTACATTAAATTTATTTCTTTTTGGAAATTATATGCAATAATAAGCAAATAGGTCACTACTAGCTTGTTTCAGTCATGATCGTTGCAGAAATTAATTGTTTATTCCGAAATATTAGTGACAGAATATTTTGCAGCAACAATAACGTTAAAGTGTTATTTAACTGTCGTGTTTATATATATATATATATATATATATATATATAATATATATATATATATATATATATATATTATATATATATATATATTATATATATATATATATATAACATATATGTGTGTGTGTGTGTGGTGTGTGTGTGTATATGTGTGTGTTACGGGAATCAAAACGATATTTACATACCAATTTTAATGCGTGTTGTTTTAGCCGTTTTGCAACGTAGTTGCAGGCGCATAAATGCGTCAGATAAACGTATATATAATATTTGAAAAACAATAAATTTTACGCGAAATGCTGTCTCGAATATGTGGAATTCACTAATCCATCAAAATAAACAATTAATTTTTCATTAAAAATAATTGTATATATATATATTTTTTTATATATAATAGCAGGCAAACGAGCCAACGGGTCACCTGATGGTAAGTGATCACCGCCGCCCATAGCACAAAAACACCAGAGGTATCATCAGCGCGTTGCCGGCCTTTCATGAATGTATACGCTCTTTTTTGAAGCTTCCCATGTCGTAACTGTTCGGAAATACCGCGGCCGAAAGTTGGTTCCATAACTTTGTCGTTCGCGGGAAAAACGTACGCGAAAACCGCACTGTGGATTTTATATTCTTATAAAATCAAAATTTAATTTCTAATTTTACCCCGAGTGTTGCTTTTCTTTTCATTGAAAATTTGTGAATAATTTTTCAATGTTGACTAGTTTTATTTAACTTTATTATTATGCTTTCACGCTGGCAACACCGTGAACATACGCGAGTGAACCAATATCGGTCAGTATGTAACAAAATAAACTGATAATCGATTAAATTGATTTTGAAATTTCTTCTAGTATTAGAATGCTACATTATCCCTAATAGTTATAGGCTATATTATCATTTTTATCACTAGAAAATATTTCATTCCTATGGGAGATATCGAAGTCTACTGGACCGATTTCAAAACTCATTACTAGAGATCGGATAATCGGATGCATATTTACCTAAAGTTAATTTTTGGCTCACAAATTATTGAAGCGGCTTTTTAAAATACATTTTGTTAAATAAAAATCCCGGGAAAATACGGGACTGCAAATTTAACGTAGTGACATTGTTTGAAAATTACTAAATTAGCACGTGGAATTTATTTTCAAAAGACCCAGACTCCGGGTTTATTTATACAACTATTCATACGTATTTACATGAAGTTTAGTTTCAGTTCCCGTGCGATTTATGAATGTACGATTTATTACAAGAGTGTTATACGAAAGTAGTGAGCTAGTTTGACTAAAACAATAATCAATAAATAATTGAATAAAAAACAGAAATGATGAAAAATCTTATTTAACAAAACAATAAAAAGCCGTTTCCATACTTTGTCTTAAACTAACTTTAGGTAAATATGCATCCGATTAACCGATCTCTACTCATTACACCATTGTAATGATATATTTACTCCTGATTAAAATAGACTATATTTTTACCGTGGGAAAATAACTCTACCCCATAGAAATATTTGAACATACTGGCCAGTTTTCAAAAATTGTATAAGTACTTATATAATTTGTTTAAAAAATTAAAGATATATTAGGTATGTGTATGGTATCTTAAATAAATTTGCTCTCCGTGATAAATCCACGACAAGCCGGGGTGTTCCGAAAGTACATTTAAAAATAAGTGATTTGAAATGGTTTTGTTTTAAATTGATTTATTATTTTAATTGTTTGTTTCATACGGAATTTTAATGACTCAATAGTTAGCCAAATATTTTGACTATAGTAAAGAACATAATGAAACTATAGCTTTTATATACAAACTTATTTAAACTGGTTAAGTAAGTTGGGTTCAGCTAATTATCTGAGACCATCAGCTTCAACTTCACAACACTATAAAAATACAGAAAGAAAAATAACTAGTCCTTGCTAGTTTTCTTGTTAGTTCTTTCCAGTACAAGGTCTCTTGCCGTAGACTTGTGAACCAATGGCGTTGCATCTTTGAATTGTAAAAGTGGTTGTAAAAACCCTATCTGAGGAATAATTTTGATGTTATTATATACTAGCGACCCGCCCCGGCTTCGCACGGGTGCAGTGAAAAATCGTTATGGTGGGTTATCCCTAAGAGATAGACATATACCATCGCGGACTTTTTTGTGGATTTTGTAAGTTGTACAATACTGTAGTACATTATTTTGGTCTATCTCGTAGGGTTCAGCCAGCGTTTGCAATATACGCAAAAAAACGTGCTTATTTACGACATCACATTAGAAACCTTTAAATTTATCAGTGTTTCTCTACTATATTATGCATTTATTATACATACAAACCTTCCTTAAGAATCACTCTATCTATTAAAAAAACCGCGTCAAAATCCGTTGCGTAGTTTTAAAGATCTAAGCATACATACGGACATACAGCGAAAGCGACTTTGTTTTATACTATGTATTGATGATTGACTAGCTGTGTCCCGCGGTTTCACCCGACGATTTGCATTGTTTATATATTTCTATGGTAATTTAGTTACCAAATATAGTCTATGTTAATCAGTGATAATGTAGCTTTCAAATGAAAAAAGAATTATTAAAATCGATCCAGTACTTTTTGAGTTTATTCGTTACATACAAAAATAAAAATCTTTCCTCTTTATAATATTAGTGTAGATAAAAACACATATTTTCAGGCAATTTTCAGAATATTTATCGGACCTTAAGATGATGTTTAAAACAAGTTTGAGCCAGCGTGGTTGACTAAGACTTAGACTAAGATTTCAGTTTTGAATCAATTTCATTCACCGGTATTTCATTCACATCTGTGTGAAAAAGCACAGACAAAGCCATGCATATGCGTTCCGTAGAGCAGATAGCCGATCAACATTTTCTTATATATTCTTAACATACATACATACATATACATACACTTACGCCTTTTTCCACGGGGGTAGGCAGAAATTACGTCCTTCCACTTGCTACGGTCCTTACATATCTCTTTCGCTTCATCTACTTTCATAACATTCCTCATACATGCTCGACGATTGCGGTACTTCTGACCTGTGGCTTTTTTGAGGACACTTTCGATTTGTTCGAAATATGTTCGCCTAGGTCTTCCTCGTCCCGCGTCTCCACTCACTCCAGCTTCATAAATCATTTTGGTCAGTCTACTTTCATCCATCCGTTCCACATGCCCAAACCACCCAAGCATCCCTTTCTCTATTCTTGTCACGATATCCTCTTTCAAACCACATTTCTTTCTAATCACTTCATTATACAATCTGTTACTCAGTTTTACTCCTGCCATACTCTCAAAGCTCTCATTTCTACTGCATTTATTCTGCTTTCATGTCGTTTCTCCCATACCCAACTTTCACTTCCGTACATTAATGTTGGGACCAGCACGCCCTCATGCACATTAAGTATTCCTATATGAATATTCTTAATGTCGGCTACACCTATGGTCCGTGTACATATCTGTGGATGGGTGGATTCACACCGACAGCTCATAAGTTCCTTTGACCAGGTCCAGCTTCCATCTTCCAGCTCCATCGTCAGACCCTGGTTACCTTATTACACTATTAGTATAACTATCTTATTCTGGTCTTTGATTATACTTTTACATATAATACAAACAACAACAAACTGTCTGCTTTCATAAGAAAAGGACAATATAAAATTTTTGTGAAAAATATTCGATATTAAAAGATATCGATATTTTCAGACGATATATCGAAAGGTGTCGATATTTTATATCGATAAAATGTATCGATATATTTTTTGACTACTTGCTGGGGTTTTATTTTTATAATTGGGTTTCTGTATATTTAGATAAGTTTAAATCTCTCTTTTTCTAGGATAAATTTATTTTCAGGATTAGATTATTTAATTTTAGACAATTTATTTACCCTTTGTTTTAAGATTATAAAATTACTAGCTTGTGCCCGCGGCTTCGCCCGCGTACTAATCGTATTTTTTTCATTTCACCCCGACAGGGAGATGTTATTTCACGTCCGCCACGTTGGATTTTAAAATCATTTTGTTTTCGTAATCAGCGACCCGATAAACCATAGAAACAATACCCATTGTCGATTTTCAGACTTTGACACCCCTTTCCCCTTTTAGGGGTTGAATTTTCAAAAATCCTGAAGACGTGTTTACTCATTTATTGTTTGGAGTACTCCTGCGAAGTTTCGAATAAAATATTCAAACAAATCTTGTTTCTCCATACAAACTTTGGACCCCCACTTCACCCCCTTAAGGGATGAATTTTGAAAAATCCTTCCTTAGTGCACCCCTACACCTTATAAGGAACCTACGTGCCAAATTTGTAATCTCTAGGACCAGCGGTTTGGGCTGTGCGTTGATATGTCAGTCAGTCAGTTTCTTCTTTTATATATTTAGATTGTAATATTATATTCATATAATAATTGTTTGTAAAGATACTTATATGCAAAATCCTGAGAATATGTACAGCATAGAATAGCAAGAATTTAATGCTTATTACGGCACCCGTACGTTATGGAGAAGTTGCTACATATATCATTGAGAAACTTCCTTTGTCCGTGCTATGAAACAAATTTCCGTACAATATTGTATTAATAACTCCACGTGTGAGTACACTTTTATTTATAGCTAGATCTTAAATTGGTTCTTTGTGATACTGAATAATCTTCAAGATTGTGAATTCATTGGTTTTTATCTTGTCTTTTTTTTATTTTGTCAGTTTGAATGGAGTTTTTTAAGAATTTGCTTTTTCCATTCTAACATTTGCTTAATGACTGAATGATAAACGGAATACAAAATTATATGAAACTTTTAAAAGCACCTCAACAGATATTAAACTAACTGAACGACTCATTTAAAGGCAAGAAAATTGTTTTTTTAAAGATATAGAGATTAAAGTTGTTCAATCCTTATAGTTAATATTAGTTATTGGTGGGTAGTCAAATAATTAGCTCCTACTAATAATGTCTGTCGGCCATTTTGGGACCGATGAGTCTTCACTATTTGCGCGTCGCATGAGGAAGACGTTCTGCCTTCGTTCTTCTCGTGTGAAGTTAAATGGACGTTCCATGTGCTGTGAATAAACTCTGTGAAACGTTTTCATCAACAATCAACAATCCTTGATACTATCTATGCACACACGGCACCATCCTGGCATAAGACCGCCAGCGTGTCGACCATTACCTGGAAGAACTGGCAGTTAAGGTTAGTGGAGTACATTTTTCTACTCATTAATTTCTGGTTGTGCTGTAAGGATTGAAGATTTTTCTCATTTCAAACTTACATTATACAGTCCACAATTAACTTACCAGCGTTATTTCGGATTTGTGACGTATATTGTGCACAAAAGTTATAGACAAATAGTTGTAATCAAACTTAGCAAGATTTGTGAAAATCTTATATAACATTAAATAACTATAATAAGTCTTGTAATATAAAACTTATTAAGTTAGAAGTACGAAATAAATAAACAGCGATTTATAGGAAAAGACCTATAAATAGCTGTTTATTTAACTTGTCAATAATGTTACATCGTGTTCTTTTTTTTATACTAATTATTAATTGAGTCCATTTATCCATTATTAAATTAATAGTTCATGTTAGTTTTATTATGGCATGGCCATTTAGAAACTACACTACACTGATAACTATAACGTAGTAATACTGTCTCGAATGCTAGAAGTATTTTTGTACTAAAAACAGAGAGAAATTCTGCAATTAGAGTCATAAGAGCATTCCTTACCAAACCTCACATTAATACAACAAAATCGGTAAATAATTAAATACAGACTCCTTATCAACGACTGTTTAATAATTTATTTAGACCGACTACAAACCCTATGTTATGAAAGCCATTTTCGAGGTTTGAATGTACACCTTGACAAGATAGGGACAGTTTCAAATTCATTTCGTAGTTTCTTAAACTTTTTTTCGAGGAAAATTAAAATCACACCCTATCGGTTCGTTGGCTAGGCGGTAGGCCTATGTGAGGGACATCTACCAAGATTTTGTTTTCAGTGTCACAGTGATTATTTCGGAGTCTACGCCGGCGAGAGCGGACTGACCAGCGTAACCTACAGACTAAACTCAGTTTAGCCTTGGCCATAAGAACCCAACGGCTTAAGTGGAGGAGGTTCTAGCAAGAGTGCTAAGTCTACCCACTAAAGCATCCCAGTGTTATACTCGCCTCCTTGGGTACGCATAGTAAGGTCCAACTTCCGACGCCATTATTGCAAACAGTCTTGCCAAACCTTTTTATAGAGCTTTCGCCAAGGGCTTCTTAACCCTACTTTATCTATCATTGTAATAGTTATTGTGATTTTATAACGGAGATGAATTTAAGAAATAGATAATCATTTAAATCACATAAGTCGATGTAAGAGCTTTGAGAGGAATGGTCAGAACTACGATGAAATATAAATTGTGACTTAGTGTAATAAATGAAATAATCGGTGTCAAAGAAGAAGGAGTGACTAAAATTAAATTGAGAAGGAAGTGCTTACGTGATTTAGACACGTAGAAAGTAAAAGAATTTATAAGGAATACAAATGGAAAAGTGGGTAAGGGACGACCTAGATGAGCGTACTTGGAATATATAACATACATAGGAGATATTCTGAAAGAAGACCAGATACCCATAAGCGAAGAGCGTGCATGAAAGTCTAGGAAATTAGAGTAGAGTTTAGATCGTCTGATCTCTGTTTACCGCCTTGGGAATGAGCGGGTACACATATGGAACTAGCTTTATATTATGTACAAAAATTAACAATGTGAGTGTTTATTTAGATCTGTAAATCTATACATATAAATAAATTTGAAGTGGCGTCTGTCTGTTTTTCCGGCTAATCTCTGAAATAGCTGGAACGATTTTGACGATACTTTTATTTATCAAGTAGCTCATGTAATGAGGAAAAATATATATAGAATAAAGTAATGTTGCAATGTCCAAGTACTATCCAGTACCACGCGCAGATAACGCACATGCCACTTAAAATCAAAATGCAAAAATGAAGTCGCGGGTACAGCTAGTATATAATAAAAGAACACACGAAAACAATTTGGGTTCAGCAGTCAAACGATTAAGCCATCAACCTATCGAACCAAGTAAAAGACGATTATATTTATACAGTTCGCAATTCGCTCGCAAGAAAACAATGAAACAAAACAACTCCACAAGACCAATTTAAGCGTAATCTTCAACGAACTCCTCAAAGTCACAGACAACGATAACTTCCAAGTCTTGACGATTTATAGGTCAAATTTTTTCCTCTCACAAAAGCCTAAGGATCGCGCCGTAACTTTTGCCGACGACGCAACACTAACAAATATAATTTTTCATAGCGATCGTATTATTTTCCTGTTCGCTCCTTTTAAGGGGCCCGGTTAGTGAGTTCCCAATGTTTATGCGTCCCAGATTCACATTGAAACTTCTCGGTGTTTTCCTTTTGTTATTTTTGTAATAGCCGTCTGGATTTTCAGCGGTTCTCTGTTAGCTGTGGATGAGAATGTCAGTTAATTCATTACCTAATCGTCATTTCATAGTCTGCTATAAATAAATACAAAGATTGGTTTTTACATTATAATGAATACATATATCGTTTTAAAATTTGTTTGTTATTCCTAATCTATATATCCCAACTAATATTATAAATGCGAAAGTGTGTTTGTTTGTTTGTTTGTTTATTTGTTTGTTTGTTTGTTACCTCTTCACGCTTAAACTACTGGACCGATTTCAAAAATTCTTTCACCTTTGGAAAGCTACATTCTCCCCGAGTAACATAGGCTACTTTTTATCCCGGAAAAATCGACAGATCCCACGGGATGCGCAATAAAGGCTTCGCTCAAAAACTACTGCACAGATTTTTATGCGGTTTTCATCAATAGATAGAGTGATTCTTGAGGAGTTTTGCGGCATTTTTTATCTCGGAAAAACGGATAGTCCCACGGGAAGCGCGATAAAATCTTCGCACCATAAACCGACTTCCGCGTATATGTAGCCGTGGGCAAAAGCTATGACCCTTAACCCTCTATACACCCAATCCCGAAATCCACGCGGGCGAAGCCGCGGGCAGAAAGCTAGTATATAATATATAAATAAAATTGGAGTGTCGTCTTTTTGTCTGTCTGTTTGTTACGGCTAATCTCTGAAATGGATGGTCCCATTTTGACGGGCCTTTTATTGGCAGGTAGCGAAAGTAATAAGGAGTAGCATAGACTAATTAGGGTTTAGAAAAAATCTTTTATAAAAACAAAAAAGAGCTAAATAAACTAATTAACAATTTTGATTAATTCAACGCAAAGTCACGGCTGCATCTAGTTCTACACTAAAATTACTGGTCGAGCTTAGTATAACATTGTTTTGAAAGTGAATATACACTATTTACCGAAGTACTGATTTTTTTTTCATATTCTTTTTCGGCTTATGCCGTCCGTTTGTGGAACTCTCTCCCGGAGGGCATTAGGAGAACGCGAACGCTGGTCCTTTAAAAATCAAGTTCGTGTTCACTTCCTGTCAAAGATTCCTTAACTTAAACTAGTTATAGCCTACTGTCCTGTCCAATTACTGCACCCATCCTATGTTTAATTCTTCTTTTAATAGTTCTCTGATCCTAAGTTGCCTAGAAGAGATTGCTGTTTATGAATAAGGCCGCCTTTTGTTCATTTATTATTTGTTGTTAACTTATTTTTTAATTTTATGTATACAATAAAGAGTTATGTTATGTTGTTATTTTTTTATTTAAGCATTTGTAAAATGGGAAAGCATTTATTCCTGTTGGGAAATTTTATTCAAAAGATGAACAGCTTAATGATGACTTATGGTCTGGTCTTCATAGATCTTTGCTCGATTACACACTTATATCTATTGAGATAGAGAAATATCGGGTATGTTTGAGGAAAATATATATGTAAGGAACGAGGAATTAAATAGACAGTTGTAAATCATATTGTGAAGGTTGGTCAATCACAGTTCTCACAATTTTCTTTGATAGTTCCACCATATGTTTTTTCATCCAGCAGTCAATCTGTGAAAGTTTATTTTAAAAGGCTATTTATTTCACCATAAAACAGCCTCTAGTTTTTTGCGTTTGATTTATGGATCGGTAAATTTTTATTTAAATTGTTTTGGTTCTATGGACATAAATAAATTGACTTGCTAAGGTCAATATATGTACTATTTTCTTTAAATAATTCCTTTAATGATTCCCTTTATTTTTAAATTATAATATAAACGCAGCTGTTATTTTTCGTAGTATAAACATACTATATTCATAGCGGATCGTCACAATAATAGTCCATATGACATGACTGGAAATACTATTTTTTTTATAACCCTGAGGAAAATGCATTAAATTGCATACCCCGGCTGTGGCGAGCCGGTGGTTATGTGGGGCTCTCTTCCCCAGAAGGGGGGGAGGCCTACCCATTAAAAACCTCAGGTATGGCCTTCCTCAGGCAAGTAGGGACCCCCCGGAAACGCAAACGACTTCCGGGTCCCCCAGACTCCGCTCCCCTGCGATAATCCAGGGAAGCCCTCCTCGGGGGAGACAACAATCTCCCCCGATCTCCTCCACCGACGACGCTCCCTGGCCATGGGAGGGGCGTGGTCCCTCCTGGTCGCCGGCGACCCGCGTGGCGGCGCCGCAGCTGTGCTACCGAGCCCGGCGCCGCCTTTTTCGAATGACTGGAAATACCTAAAATAAAAAAAAATTGCCGTTTCAACATCCATATCAGGAGGGTTCAACTCTTTATCATATCGCGTTTTAAGGATCATGCTACAGAATCGAAAGACAAATATTAATACAACCGAGAGACGTGCACTGCTGGGTACAAGGATCCTCATACCCAAGGATCTTTACACCAATGTCCTGCTAGCTGTGCTGTGCTGCTAGCACTATAGCAAATCATCACTACGATTCCCGGCTTACACTTGCCATGTACAATCGTTATCATTAGACCATCATATATTATAGAACCAGTTGTTGATACTATAATCGTCGCTACCACAATCCACATGTTACCTCACGGGACAGGATACTTGGTACAAGGACGGGGTACTTGCTGGTTGTTTCATTGTCATCTTCACCAGATTCTCGTCATGAGGGATGGTGATGTTGATGATCACAATTCGCGCTGGGACGAGTTGCAACAATTTACGAGTATTATTCTTCTGTATAAAAATAAATGCCAACAACCACAAATGAAATGGAAATAAGTGTATCAGGTATGTTACTATAAGTTAGTATTTCTTCTCTCCCTGGCAATAAGCCAAACGAAGTTGAAACATTTCAATCTGATAAACTAATGCGGTATTATTACATAGCGTCCTGGAACGAATGATGTGATAGCGAGTCGTTTAGAAAAGTTTATAACACAAGATAATAGAATAAATAAATCGGCTAGATCCTTTGGCACTGCGTAGGGATCTATCTTCCCTATGCATACTTTACAGAGTCTACAATGGGGAGTGTTCCGAGGAGTTGTTCAATTAAATAGAAGCCGCTGATTTTCGCAACCGCTCGTCTCGCCGGAACTATCGTCCGCACCATCTGGATGGCTGGCGTTCCACTACTACGCGTTTTAAAAACAGTTCTCTGACACGCACAGTAAATATCTGGAACTCGTTGCCATCAGCGGTCTTCCCCAACAACTGCGACATTGGGTTATTCAAGAAAGGAGCATATTCTTACCTGAAGGGTAGGCAACGCACTGGCGTGGCTGGTGACGTGGGCGGCGGTGAATCACTTACCATCAGGTGACCCGTCTTGCTCGTTTGCCTCTTATTTTACATAAAATAAAAATCTGTAAAGAGTTAAAATCTATACATGAAATATATTTCCAAAATAACTATCAGGGATCGGTACTTGTCTGTATAACCGTTATAGAAACAAAAACTACTAGACGGATTTTAACAAAACTTGGTACAATTATTTTTCATACCCCTGAGCTGGTTATAGTATACTATTCATCACGCTACAATCAATAAGAGCAGAGCAGTGAGGGGAAATTTTGGGTAAACGGGAGAAGTTACGGAAATGTTCTCCTTAAAATTATATGAAAATTATCCCACGACAGCATATGTCTATCTTTTATGGTTGACTCACAATAACACATGAAACTCCTGATAGTTTAGCAGTTCGAAGCTTTCTGATTATATTTGTCTACACTTACGTTTATAAAACTCTCAAACATTAAAAATGCTATTAAAAATTACGATTCCACGCGGACGAACTCGTAGGCATAGCGAGTATATGATAAAACCACAAATTATCCTTCATTTTCAGAGCCGTACAAATAACATTTTACAGGTGTATCTTAGTCATAAAACCTAATATTTTCTGATTTAACTGACTTCAAAATGAAAGTAGAAGCTTTCAAACGTGGTTGACATTTGACAAAATCATATTTTAAGACAGAAGAAATATTAGGACCTATAGACGCAATGGTGTTCAATAAATTACTCGAAGTAGGGCTTTCAATATTTGAGATCAAAGAAAATATTAGTATGTTTCGTAGAAAATAAAAAGTTTCATTAATACGAGTATATATACACTCCAACTATTAATATGTCTTCGATACAAATTACCCTTGTAATAACCAGTATATTTAATTTTAGATATATTATATCTCAGAGGTTACCGCAACTGAACTGGCAAAAAGTTTTTATTTATTGCCAGTTTATGTTTGGACTCGCTCTTTATTTCATATTGTACATTATGGTGTTACCAATCAATTTGCAACGCGTATTGTAGCTTAAAAAATAGCGTATTGTAGCTTAATAGCTAAAAAATAATATCAGGTACCACTACCGTTTGCAATAATTACTTTACGTCCCAAATTGCATCGCAGATCCTATTCGATATGTTTACGTCAATATTACTTATCTGAACTCCGGATAGATTCGAAGCTCGCTCGTCTTAAGAGTAGATTTATTACTTTTGTTAGCAAATGTTATTTTATACGCTTTTGTTCCATTACGATATTAAATTGTAATGTGGTTTGCTCGGTGTGAAATGTGAACATTATCTTAAACAAAACAAAAATCTCCTAGTAAAATTTTAAGGCTAACCTCTGTGTGATGATTACTTTTCGATACTTTACATAGTTGAAAAACATAGAGACCGCTCACCAGGAGTCGATATGAGAGATTTTTAAATTGTGAACGTTCTTTTCACCTTAGCAGCTCAAACATACTGTGTTCCCTGCTTAAAAAGAGTGAGGGAAATGCGTTTTCCCTCACTGAGTGAGGAAAATTGATTTGAATTTAGAATGCTGCGAATTATCATTATGTACGAAACACGTCATTCGAAATTCGATTTATTAAATATCAAAAAATAAGTCGTTCGGAAACTAATAAACCTTTAAAATGAAAATTATTCGATAACGTTGTAATTAAATATATAATAAATTATAAAATGAAATGAATACACTAAAGTAAAGAAATAAATAAAGAATATGTTTCACAAAATAATACACAAATAATTTATAGTTTTAAAAATCTTTATTGGTACAACAGAATACTACGGATACAGTTTCAGAACGTAACTTTAAAAAAATACCGGGAAACAAAAATCAAATTTTAATAGATACTTAGTTTTTGCAAATATATGTGGTTTCATTTTAATTCATATTGTTTCATATATTTCTAATAATTTTCTCACTGCTAAGGTGAAAATTTGTATGTGTCACGCGAGAAAAAAGTTATTTCCATCTCGTGCCTTTGAATCCCTCGCGACGCTCAGGATTCTAATGTAGAATCACTTGCTGACGCTCGTGATTCAATTATTAGAATCCTTCGATTCAAAGTTAGCACTCGCTTGAAAAAACCAACTTTCCTCTCTAGTTGAACAAATAACTATTTTCGTGTAAAAGTTGTCCAATGTCGAACAAAACATTAGATTAGTGCAGATAACGAAAGAGGTGTTAACGTGATTTATTAAATGAAATGATGTTAATCGATTGATAAAAAGATAATCTTTATCGCGCAAGCGAATAACCTTTAGTGGTCGAAATGAATTTACATTCTTCGTCGCACACTTTGTATCAGCATGTGAGTTAAGAGTACGCAAATTATTACAAAATTTTAGTAACATTATCAGTGGAATGTGAATTATTTAAACTAATTCCCTCAACGATTTGGCTTAATTTGTAAATATTTAAGTCGCTTTTTGATACAATTGCTATAAATAAAAAACAAAATATGCCCACTTATATGGTTTGATATCTATATAGCCATATCTATATATAGAATATATATAGATAAGATAGAAGATAGAATATATAATAGAATTGTTCACAGAAATTAATATTTTAACTTTAGCTAGTCAATATATATATATATGATAATTTAGTTTTTGTATATAGAAACTATAATAAATTCAATAAAAACAGTGATCTACATAATGTGAATACCAGAAACAAAAATAAACTTGCGTTCCAATGTTCAGACTCCATAAAACTAGCTGTTCGTTCTTGGGGAAATGTATATCTACCTATGTTTAACAAGCTTCCGCAAAGTGTCATTGATTTGCCTTTGTATAAATTTAAAATCCATATCAAAATACACTCATGAGTAAAGGTTATTATAAAATAAGTGACTATCTAAATGATCACAGTATTTGGGAATAGGGACACTATTCATAGAGCCATGTTTGGTAACATACATACGACTGTAATCGTATTAGGTATGATTGTATCTTATACTATATTGTATTTTTATATTATATTATTATAATTATTAACATTGAAAAGAGGAGATAAAAAATAGACCTTCAGAGTTTCTTGCCTGTTCTTCTCGAGAAGGCTCTCCCAATTTCCGAACAGGTGTCGAGTCAATATATTTTTTCTTTTTTTTTCCTTATTCGTACGTACGGACAAGGTTTTTGTTTTTTTTTATTACTTAAGCTTTTTTTCGTTTTGTTTGTTGACGTCAATAAGTGCCTGTAAAGGTCTATGTTGAATAAATATTATTTTGATTTGATTTTGATATGATTATATATACATCCATATATCATATCTATATGATATGGCAAATATCGCAGAAAGCTAGCTAGATGCTTGAAGGGTAGGATCTCTGGAAGATCTACCTCTATTAGTGATGTCTCTCGGATTAATTATTTAATTCCTAAGGAATGGTTTCCTAATTAGTTTTATTTTTCGTTTGATATGACGTTAAATCTCAATATATATAGTATTCTTTTAAGATAATTATATTTGTAATGGATTTCATCAAACGCTTTTAAATAGTTTTTGCGTCAATGAGCAACAAACTTTTACCGAATCATTACAAATTTCGGCATAATATTAGCGAGATATTTCACTCAATGAAAACAAGTCTTCGACAGCCAAACTCACTGTTGATATAATATTTTTAATTAAATTTCTCGAGAAACGAAATCGACTGTTCCCTCGTAACCTTAATGAATATTCAGGGAAAATTCATTTAATTTCTACCTATTATTTTATTTCGGTCACTTTGATGATAAATATTCTTTTCGGTTGTGTCCGTTTGACGATTTCGAATAATGAAACTTTATTGATTTTCATTGTATCTCAATCAATGTAAGCCAATGGAAACTCCAATAATAATATTGATATTGGTTTCAAATCAACGTGTAGGACTTATAAGGAAGCGGCTATTGGTAGTGCTTGTGAACAAGTGATTCAGATGATTGATGATGTTACTACTACTACTACTGTTGTACCTTGTCATTATAAAATTATTTAGTAATAGCAACACCAATTTGCCCCTCTCCTTCTTCCTCCTTGTACCGAGTTTATAGTCGATACGTGTGATATAAAATAAAGTGTATTTAATTAATATAATACTTTTATTACACATTGAAAGTACAACAACTACCATATCATCATTGGCCTTGAGCCGTCTATTTCAGACGATATATGGTGTAATCTTATGGAGACATCCCTTCTCGTGGCTAAATAATCCAATTCGGGAGCGACATGACCTACCACAGGTTTGACAAGAGAATCTTTGGGCTGTTGGTTCAGTGTCGCTTTGTAACTTTTTTTCTCTCTTGTCAGCAAGCGTTGCGAACCACGCTTTATCACACTTAATGCAACCCTCCATCACACTTCTACGCCAATCTGCTCGCCCCTCCGCGAGCCTCTGCCAGTTCTGATGGTCAATATTGAAGGCGGCCATGTCCCGCTTCGCGCAGTCCTTAAAGCGAAGCAAAGGTCTCCCCACATTCCTTTTTGCATTCGCAACCTCACCAAGAAGAATTCGCCGTGGTAATCGAGAGGATTCCATTCTGTACACATGCCCCAGCCAACGCAGACGCCTCTGCTTAAGAAGGGCAGTTAGGCTGGGCAGCTGTGCAATTTCCAAAACCCTCTCGTTCGTGACGAACTACTACCATAGACTACCATAATTTCCGGCATACTCTAAAGAACTATGTATATGCGGGTTGCATACAGTTCGTTGTTCTTGCCCTAACCCGTTATTTGAAATAGAATTACAAGACTAGATATTTGAAATGTGGAAGTATAATAATATCCTATAGTCTATGGTGTCTCGATCGCCACAATAGCAATCCATTTTACCCATAAACGCGACACACTAATGGTGCCCTTTTTTGAATCGGTCTAAATACTTTTTTTGACAAACCATTTAGTGAGAAGGGTGAAACCTTAAGTGACTTGTTTTATTAAGAGATACAGAAAGTTAAGTGTCCGGGATCTGTATTAGATAAACTTAGTAGAGTAGGCTGCAATGAACTGTCAGTTTCGCCACAAAACATAGAAAATTCTATACTGCCAACGCATAAAGAAAACACAAAAGAGAGCTCACTATGGATAATTCAAACTAATGCGCCTCGTCCTGTTACAGAACGACTCTGGCCGTGGTGTGCGATAAATTCGCAGCACTGGCAGCTATCAACATCGACGAACAGACGTGCATTTTATTACTGCCTGATTTAAAAGATCATCACGTCCTATCGATTACAAATCGATCAATAGGCCTATCACTACACCTACACAATAGATAGAGTGATTGAAGTGGAAGTTTATATGTATTATTGATGTGCCGTATCTTCAAAAATCTAGATCCGCGGATACGGATCTGAATACAGATATTTGGTTTCAAGATCCACGGATACGGATCTTAACGTTCATACACAATCGGTGTCCGTGCGCGCGATCTTGAGTTGAAACATGTTTCGACTTGCATTGTGCGGCGGGTCTTTTGTTTTCTTTAAGCTTAATGTGACACTGCATAGATAATGCTTGTGTAACACAGATATTTCCATACACAATAAAGAATATACGAAAATAATGTAAGGTACCATAGCTGAACCGAATGCTTAGATCCTCGTTGACATCACAGTCAACGTGTTTCGCTCCACGTTCGCATTTTACTTTTTATTGCATAGCTACTAGTCCGTCGCGACATTACTGCATGTAACTAACTAGCTACATGTAATTTAATAACTGTACAGAAATATGTCTATATGTGAGTTCGTATAGTATGTAAATATATGTATTTACTTACAATATGGGGAAATGTATTCCAACATATATAACAATAATGAGTTGCGGAGCGCTATCTAACGGTGAATCCAGAATTATATTCATGGTTACGAGAACTGCTAAAATAAGAGATAAACATATACTATTGTTCAAATTACAAAAATGGGTTATGGAATTTTCTTTATTTTATATTTTTATTTGCAATTATATTAAAATTCTAAACTGAACCTCACTCGATAAAATATACCAGTTCCCGTTTCAACGAAAACTTAATTGAAACTAATAACAATAACTTCCCCTTGTCTAGTGATAATTAATATGCAATCTTTTCCGTGAGATGGCGCTATTCTTATTATCATATATCATGTTCTTGAGAGTGTTCGTGATACGAATTCCATTGCGCTAGCCTAATATGGTGTGGAAAAATATTAGAACCATAGCAACGTTATTTGAAATTATTTTTACAATAACTCAGATATATGAATTAGGTATCTGTTTGTGGCACAATTTTTTTTGTGTAGTTCATCAATTGTTACTTGATTTATACATATGGAGATTGTATGTGTACAAGTGATAAAATAACAGTTTTTGAATATATGTAAATAGATTTATAAATTACAAGAGTGGAGATATAACACTACCCTGTGGTATGCCGGCAAGTTAACTTGTTATTAATATTTACATTTTGCCGATGTCCTAACAAGTAACTTTGCAACCTCTCAACCACTGGGGATATTTTAAGAGACATCAAGGATAGACTAAATATGTCGATATCAACTGTGTCAAAAGCATTTCTGAAATCGAATAAAGTTAACAAAAATAAATGATTGTGTAATTTGTACTAATATCGTTACTGAATGTTATAAAAGTCCCGTTTAGTCTCTGTTCAGCGTACAAAATAAAGAGACTTAACGACAAACTAAAGCTAACCTAAAAAAAAAAACTGCTATAATCTTGCAAAATAAAAAGTTTAATCTAATTACAGAAGAACGAAATTATACGTAAATGAAACTTATTTCAGCGTGCCAGGGTTGGTTTCGTAACGGCACCGTTTTCAGTAATTGTATTCTCTAATTTCATACGTGGCATGGCTCAGAGTCCGATAAGATCGTGTAATTAAGGAATAAGCCCTATTTCTCCGCTTGGATTAGATTAGATTATATTATAATTAGTTAGACTACAGTAAATTACAAAGTATTGATTTATTTATGACGTGATAACAGTATATACGTGAAACATAGATAATAAATATATAGTCTGTGGCCTGAAACTGGCGATGATATTGAAAACATAGACTCCATAGGTTATTAGTCATTTGAACTGTATAGTTTTAACTGAATAAGATCAAACTTAATCCTAAATCAATGTATTTCAAACAACGCAATAGTTTTGTTTCAATCGATCGGCCGAATTCAGTTTATATCGTAATTATTCGGAGCTACTTAGAACGTCTTATTGAGAATTTATGGGTTGTGAGACACAACTCGTGTCAAATAATTTTATTGTGTGTCAAATATAGGTATTAGCGAACCAGGATCTTTAAAAAAATACTGATACTGTTGAGAGTCTCCGTTTTAAATATTATCCCCGCCTCTAGGTCACACACTGAATATGAAGTAAATATGAATTGTACATAATGATGTATATATAATATATGTATATATATATAAATATATGTCTGTGTTCCTAGTATTTTAAAGTATTTAGGTATAGATTGTAATTTATTTGTCACTATAGTTAGATGTGTCATGTTATTTTATTTTAATAATATTATATTCGGTCTACAATCACTCTCATATTTTACATCTGAAACGCTTACTCGTTGGACTAAAATTATTTAATACATAATAATAAAAATTGGATCTGTATCCACGCGCACGCCTTATAAAGGACCGTGTCTTATAAAAACGCATGCTAAAAGTGACAATAATAATTTCTATCTCTTCTATAACCCGGTTCTCAGTGTCACCAAAATTGAAATGCTGGTCAAAACATTTCCACCCTTCGAACATCTGCTCTTGCGATTCCACTCTGTCCAGCTGGTAGAGGAGGGTGGCATACGTCCCTCAGAAGCACATCGGTACCCTCGGTAACGCAACTAACGACAGCTTGCCACAAGCTGCCCTTAGAGAGACTGACTGCACTGATGGGGCATTTATGGCAGTTAAGGGGCATTAAATGCCCCACCAGCGGGCAATGGGGACGTCACTTCTCTTATTATTATTACAATATCCAGCTTATTACAAATGTATTATTATTATTATATACATTCTCATATATCTCATATACTACACAACAACTTGTTCATTATTACTACTCTGCGACTCGGTGTGTCTGTGTGTCGGTGTGTCTGACTGTGCAATACGCACTATAGTATACATTTGTAAATCCTCAAGCTTATTGTAAAACAGCAAATATCTTTCAAATCCTCTCTAATATATTATTATATTGGTATATCGTGTTAATTGCCATTATATATTTATATTGATGATGCAACACGAAATTTTATAAATTTATTTTCTATATATATATAAATTACTTGCTGTTCGTTAGTTTTACTAAAACTCGAGAAAACTGATTTGGCTAAATTTAATCTTTAATTAATTGTGGAAGTTCAGAGAAGGTTTAAAAGGAAAATAAATATGAAAATGCTCTGAATTAAATAAAAACAACAAATTTGATCAATTAGTTCGCTTGTAACTTATAAAAACAAAGTAGATTGAGTTTCTCGGGCTATGCGATTAATTTGAAGCTAATTAGCTAATATATATTAAAGCGGTTAATTAAAACCATCTTGTTATTCACAAGATTCCTGGTGACACCCACTAATACAGGGAAAATTTTAAGTCAAGAAATAATTACTATCGACAAGAAATCTTCCATTAAAATTTTCCACTCATTTTCGCAGGCGCCCCATTTTTGCCGGCGTCTTGAACGAAGATGGCCTGTCAGCGTCGAACTTTCTGTAAAAAACCCATGAAATTATCTTTCGAGCGAATAATATTAAGAAGGAAGTTTTTGAATATTCATAGATTATTTTGAGATAAAAACAACTTGACACGTTTATGCGCTTTATGGCTTAGGCTGTTAAATGTCTTGTTTACCATTAGCCTTCATTTAGCGAGTTCTCAATTCATTGGAATCGTCGCAAAGCTGTTGGGTCGTATTGTAACAACAATAATACAAGTTGGCTGGATCTTACAATAAATGCCATGCCTAGTTTGTGAAACTAGAATAACCAAAATAAAGATTTCTGTGTATGATCCTGCTTAAATTATAAACGCCAATGTTTATATGTATGAATGTTGTATGATGATGGATGTATGATGACGTAAAAACTACTAAATGGATTTTAATGAAACTTTACATTAACATAGCTTATAGATCAGAATAAGATATACAAGTTATAAAGAGATACGCTGCGTTATTATGAACTATTATACTTGTCTGTATATCTTTGACATATGTTTATTTGTATTCCAAAACAAAAATTTGTTTGAAGAAAATAGTGTGGTATCTAAGCGAAATCTCCGTTCAATGTATAGAAATAAATTATTTAAACCAGCTGCAAAATTAACACTTGTATCAAATAATTCATATAATATGTGTATTAAAATATACAATAAATTGCCAGAAGAATTTAAAAACCTAAAATATGTCAAGTTTAGATCTTGCGTTAAAAATTGGCTTGTAAGCAAATGTTTTTACAGCATTCAAGAATTTCTTAATTATAAGTGATTTTAATTTTTTTTGTATATACACTTGAAAAAGTAGGATTAAGTGAAACGTTTTGTTAGACATTAAGATCTGTTTAAGAAACCTTAATTCCATATACAATAAAGAACTTACTATTCGAAACACTAATCCTGAGACGAAGTCGCGTGTACCAAGTAGTAACATAAAAATAATAATCGTTCTATAGTTGAGTGGTTAGTACATTTGTTTTAAGGTCTTAAGTCCCGACTTCTAATCCCGGTGGGGGCAGATGTTTGTGTAATGAATACGAGCATTTTACCTTAATTATGGTCGTTAATATATATATTTCTATTGAAATATCAAATATATTTATATATGTATATCCGTTACCCTAGATCCCATAGCACAAGCCTTACAGAGCTTACTTTGGGCTAGACTATTCGGTGTAAGTGTAAGAAATAATTATTTGTTATTATCCTTACTAATATAATATTATAAATCGGAAAGTGAGTTTGTTTGTTTGTTCCGCTTTCACGTCGTAACTACTGAACTGCTTGCTTTGAATTTTGCATTGAGATAAAAATCCGGATTAAATAATAGGCTACTTTTTATCCCGGAAAAATCGACAGATCCCAAGGAATGCGCAATAAAGGCTTCGCACAAAAACTACTGCACAGATTTTCATAAGGTTTTCATCAATATATAGAGTGATTCTTGAGCAAGGTTCTGCGGTATTTTTTATCTCGAAAAAAACGGATAGTCCCACGGAGAGCGCGATAAAACCTTCGCGCCATAAACCGACTTCCGCGCATATAGCCGTGGACAAAAGCTATGACCCTTAAGAAACCTTCTAGACCTGCAAGCGGCGGCGTCTGAGCCGTCGCCTCCTTTGTCTCCCCTTATTCGGCAGCCTTCTGCTTAGCCACGTGTAGGTTCCCGTCAATACTGGCCGGTCCCACTTTGGTGAACCGTGCCTACTTCTAGCGCTTATGCCCTCTCCATGGGGCAGTGCTAACCGTACCTCTCCTGAGGTGCGGCCCTCGTCAATGAAGCCAGTAGGGTCATTAGGACCAAAGGCTTAGGCTGAGTTTAGTCGGTAGGTCTGGTGGGTCGAGCCGCCTCGATTCACCAGGAGTCCGACATAATCAACGCATCCCTGCTTGCCTGTTGCGTTGGTATCCATGATGGATTCTCAGCCTCCTCTCCTGAGGGAAAAAAAAAAAAAAAAATGACCCTTAACCCTCTATAGACCCAATCCCGAAAACCACGCGGGCGAAGCCGCGGGCAGAAAGCTATTAATTTTATAAATAAATAAACATAAATGTCGTGTATCAAATTTTTTATATTCGTATAAATATTCAATCGTTTATTGTTATAAATATAACTTATCATTTTTATTTCCAATCCTATTGTTTTAAAAGTTATGATGCTTGCGAATTCCCGCAGAAGCCACGCCACAATCACTCATCCTCCAAACAGTCTCTCATTAGACAAATGGAATTCTTTTATAAAATAATTGTATTAAAAATGTCTTCATTATGCCCAGATTCCCTTTACGTCGAAATTTCCCTTTTCTTTGTCGCTCCGGCGTTATTTTATCTTCCTTAATTCGCAGAGTTTTCGGTGACGATTCGTACTTTTCGTGTAATTGTGCTCTCACTTTTGGGGTTTGCCAATGGTATTTAATTCGAATTAATGTGACGAATAAAGAGCAAATTCCATGCTTTATATTTTTGCCATTAAATGAGAAACTCGCATGTGCCACTAAAACTATCCCAAAGTCGGTCTCTCGACGCTTTAATAGTGCTGCTACCGTGTAACATTACCATTTAAAAACTGCCTAATATTCCTAATTAATTATTAATATATTTAAAAAAAATTACTTATACAATAATGAATATTACAATATTTACCATTTAAACTCAAATAAAAATAATATAATCCTCATATATATACATCAAAAAAGTCTAAGCAACATAATTAATATTATATATTCTACCAAATATATTGATCAATTATTATACATTATACTATGAGGATTTTATAAATCTCAAAAACACTGTAAGGTTTAAAAGATTCTAGTAGAACATTCGAGTCCACTGCAGGGTAAGAAATAAATAAAACTGTTTTAAGCAAGAGTTTTATAATATATATATATATATATATATATATATATATATATATATATATATATATGTCATAATATAGATTATGAAACTTGATCTTCAAGTGTATTGCCTTAAATGATGATAAATTAAACACACAAGTGATTAAAATATATTTGAAAGTGTTCTTTTTTATATATCTTTACAAGTTCTCCCTGAAACGGCTCAATAGTAAGTAATTAGTAAGAAATAAATTTTACAAGATATAAAAGGTTGCGATATTTTTTACAATTAGGTTTTTAGTTTTATTAATTACATCGACACTCTATTAAATAATATGAAACAATTTAAATTAAGTTAGAGTTATCGCTAACGTAAAAATATGCTGCTCATTTTTAGCATTAAGGATTTCATAGGTAACCCTTAACGATAGAACAATACGGATTCATTACATTGGGTAATTGTATATTTTTTTTTTATATAATTAGATCACATTATTAGTTAAGAAATATTGTGAAAGTTACGTTTGAAAATACAACAATATGTTCGTTACTGTAGAGCCATTCAATTGGTTTGAGAATAAAATATAAATAAATATTTGTTACACTTACACCAATTAGCCTAGCCCAAACTAAGCTCTGTAAGGCTTGTGCTATGGGATCTAGGGTAACGAATAGACATACATATATTATACATATATAAATAATTTTTATTGAAATATATATCAACAACCATGACTAAGGTACAAATGCTCGCATTCATCACACAAACATCTGCCCCCACCGGGATTCGAACCCGGGACCTCAGAGATGGAGACACCTTACCGGTGTATCCACCGACTATGGAGGTCGTCAAATAAAATAGAATATTAAAAAAGTTGCAAGACTTTGTTATTTATTATGTTGAAATATTTATCACAGTAATGTGATAGGGAATCTATACTAATATAATAAAGCTGAAGAGTTTGTTTGTTTGTTTGTTTGAACGCGCTAATCTCCGAAACTACTGGTGCGATTTGAATAATTCTTTTTTTGTTGGATAGTCCATTTATCGAGAAAGGCTATAGGCTAAATAACATTACGCTATGACCAATAGGAGCAAAGACAGAGCGGTAAATGTGTAAAAAACGGGGAAAATTATTCATTTTTGAAGGCTTTCTTTGCGTGCGCTGCGAAAACGGTTCAAGATACACAAAAAATATGTATGAAAGAATTATTCTTCTATACATGATCTAAAAAAAAGTCCGCGACGGCATATGTCTATCTTTTAAGGTTTAGTCACAATGACCGTTTTTATGGTACCAAATTTGGTCGAAATAATTTGTTTAAGTTGTATCAACATAATAATATTAATCTTTATTCAAATATAAATATAAATATGTTGTTGGTTAAGAGTACTTCATTGTGAATAAAATTGTCTTTGACATAGCTTAATTTCAACAAAAAACTTTATATGTGGGAAAAACCAAAAATCTGCCGGAAGTCACTATTCCACGCGGACGAAGTCGCGGGCAAAAGCTAGTAATTAATATGTTTGATTCACTGCAATTATTTCAAAAATCAATTTGTTTAAGAATTAAACTAAAATAAACAATTCCACATACATTTATGAAATTAAAAATACTTCAATCAGACAATTATATTTATAATAAAATATAAATTTATTTGCAGGTACTATTCGAGGCAGGCTGCGTATTTAGTAAGTGTCATATTGTTTATTTTTTATAGTATTTGGATAAACTTGGACCAAATAGGGTTAGTTCTTCGGTTTTTCTTTGCTTTCGGTAGACGACAATTTTTTAAATTCAATATATATTAAGAGTACTCTTTTAAGTGAGAAATATTGTAGAACCAACAGTACTTTTGAAGATACATCGACATGTTTGCGGCGCTGTCGCGGGTCGCTCAAAAACGCTCCATACTAAAAACACTGCAATCGTGACGTCATAACTAAGTAAACTCGCCTAATTTGTATGCACGTATAAACAAATTTTAAAATAACTTTATTATTTGTACGTTTATAGGTATACTTTCTGTATAAAAAAATGTTACAATTAATGTGAGAATGTTAGAAATGTGTTCGTTTCATTAGAATTAAGTAAATAATAATTGCTCATTTTAAAGAAATCTAAAAACAATATAAATCTTATATATAAAAATGAATCGCAAAATGTGTTGGTAAGCGCATAACTCAACAATGCCTTTACCGATTTGGCTAATTTTGAATTATTCGTAGAAGTCCAGAGAAGGTTTGTACGTAGAGAAAATAAAAAAATAAAATTTGAAAAAGTGTAAAGTCAACATTTTTATACAAACAATTTGTATTAATACTTAAAAAGCCAATTTGAACCTTTGGCAAGACAAAAAAGTGACGTTAGTTCTGTCAAACAAATTTAATGTCATTTCAAGTAGGAACAAAAAACCACTTTACAAATCTTTTTGACAGGACGAAGTCTGTCGGGTCCGCTAGTTAATAATAAAACTGAAATTTCTATATTGACATACTTTCATGAGATATAATTGTTCAAATCAGATAATTATAGTATAAAAATGGGCATAATCAGTTGTAGTCGTCTACCCTATTGTGCCTTGGTCTTGTGGATTGTTAATATATATTTCTATCAATTTGTATATGTGTAACGTATGTATGTCTATCCGTTATTCCGATCTTATAACACAAGCCGTACAGTGCGTACTTTGGGCTAGGCTAATTGGTGTGAATGTAATAAAAAGGAGATATTCCTGAAAGCTCCTATTGGCATTCGAAATTGAACAATGACCTTATTCAATATAAACCAATTTTCTTTTGACATTGGAAGGAAAGTTTTCGACAATTTGACACTACCTCCAAATTTTAAAAAGAGAATTCTGCACCAAATTATCAGCTCTCATTGAAATGTCGTGATCAAATTACCTTTCAATTGAAGGCGGACACGCTTAGACAATTCGGGTAAACAATTCCTTTTATTTGGCGGTGGGCAATTTTTGACAATGATGGATTCCGGCGGGCTAAAAATTTAATGAAATGGATTCCTGTCGGTTGGACGCGCTCGTTGATAGGATACAACCTAACAAAGCCTCCGTGGGAGATTTACGAGCCAATAGAAATCGTACAATATAAATTTTTTTGAACGTTTCGCTCATTGTGTCGTTCTATTCTCGGCGTGTTATTCGTTGGCAACTGTATCCGATGATATGAATTGAATTGACATGTAATCGACAGTGGTTCAAATGTAACTTTAAATGACGAATGTATGCTAGAAACAATTACACATAGCTATTTTTTCATTATTCATAGTGTAATTGGGGGTAAGCTTAATGCCATTAACTGGGTAAGTCAAAGGTCAAAGTCAAAAGTCAAAGCCTTTGCATTGCGATAAATTCCCTAAGTGGTTATAATAACAAGTAACTTTGACTTTTTACAAGCTTTTATATTAGCTTCACTTGTAACTATGTAAGAAAATCTTGGAACCTTAATATGACCCACTTCCCGGTCTCCGATTGAGTCGAAATTTTGCATGCACGTGTAAGTCATATGACAATTCATGGTTATGTGTGTGACGTCATTCTAAATCGTCAACATGGTGACATTACCAAGATGGCGGATCAATTATTTTTAATGCACCCCTACAATATGGGTATCAAATGAAAGGGCTTGCAAAGAACACCTCGATAAATAATGTGACGTCACTCTTAATCCAATATGGCGGACTTTCCCAAGATGGCGGACCAATCATTTATAATGCACCCCTATAATATGGGTATCAAATGAAAGGCTTGGTTTTTTAGTCGGAAAATAAATTAAAGTATTTTTTTTTAATACAAGTATTTATTAAATTCGCTAAAAAGAACAAAATAAGCTTTGACATATAAAAGCTTGTTGTTAAAAGTATTCTTTAAGTAAGTAAATCTCGCGACAAGCTTTTATATGGCAAGAAAGCAATTCAATGCATTTTCCTCAGCGGAACAAAAAAAAAAAGGCTCTTAACCAAACACGTGTATATACATATGTATGTTCCTCTGATAGTCACTGATTATATATGAACGAAAATCGAACCTGATTATAAATCTAAATAACCGAAAGAGTCACTAAAAACAAACAATCCTAAAAGCCAATCACACGACAACCCATTATACGCCTTTGATTCACTCAACTCGATTAATTCCACACTGACGATTATTGCTAATGCATTTAGCGCTACAAATAGCCTGGCAAATCCTCGATGCCGATTTACATAAGTAACAGTTAAGGTCCGTGAACTTGCCACTGACATTGACAAACTGCTGGGACTAATCCCGCAGGATGCGGAACTAACGCACACAAGGATAGCGTGAGGACTACAGTTATTAGGTGGCGCGTATTGTCCTTATACGATGTACATTTGTCGGTGTATTTTATTATCACGTTTCTCTACTTCTTGTCTATTTGTTTGTTCGTGCTATGTCTTAGTAAACAGAGTCTAATAGTACTTGTAGGAACTAGACCCGCTTTCGGGTGACCCTCCATAATTTTCCCCAACTGCGATCACTATATAACTTGGATAGATCGGGCAAGGAGGCAATATTTAATAAAAATAACGTTTTTAATGTAAGCTTACAAAAATGTAATAACTAATTATAAGAATCAACTTAAAAAATCACTTAAGATTGAATGGATAATTTTCGATTGAAAATTGACGTCCACCGAACACGTGGATGCGTGCGCGCTCTATCACAGCCAACGTTAAACTGCAAACTTGTCAAGATGGCCGCCCCTCCAGTGTTCGGTGTCCTGTCAGAGTCGGTCCGTAATGTTGGTTTGTAACATAGCAATACGATGCTCTGTTTCAATCGGAAATTATCGGTATCGATTATCAAGCAGTAGAATAGACGAGTCAAAAATCTTAATGCGCCGTCATACTTATATTTACTAAAGATCCCATAGTAAATAAATAAATATTTTATTCGCTCACACCCTAATTCAAAGTAAGTACTATTAAGTTTGTGTTATAGGATCTAGGGCAACGGATAAATACTCGGATTCATCTCAAAAACCACCATCGCGACTCGAACCCGAGCCCTTAAAGATGGGTTATCTTGAAATCGATGTACTAACCACTCAGCTGTGGAAGTCGACAATTCTATTTTTTTATTTATTTATACTCTTTTCTTAAATGTCTTAGTTTTCACCGATATATAGCCCACGGATTCGAATCAATAACTGTGAAACTGACTTGAACTTCTCATAAATAAATAACAAATAAATATTTCTTACACTTACACCGAATAGCCTAGCCCAAAGTAAGCTCTGTAAGGGTTGTGTTATGGGATCTAGGGTAACGGATAGATATACATATATTACACATATAAAAATATTTTTGATAGAAATATATAATGCCTGCCTATAACCATGCCTAAGATACAAATGCTCGCATTCATCACGCAAACATCTGCCTCCACCGGAACTCGAACCCGAGACTTCAGAGACCAACCACTCGGTATTCGATTTATTTTTAGTCGAGGTTCGACCACGTTTCTTATTACCGTTGGCAACTAATGTAGCTTCCTATCCGTCAACGCGGAAACCTCAGGATGGTCGGCTGTCTATTTGATATTTTATTCAACCTTTTTGCTCCAATTTACCTCAAGTCACGATTCGTTTTTTTCTCTCATGATCGTAACCTCCGTTCATCAGGCAACCTCACATATTGAAGAGGCAGGTTTGTGAGCGACGTTTGAAATCACTAACTGAAACTCCTTGTTCTTAAGCTGAACTGTACTAAAACGTATATATATATATCTTATATATAAAAATGAATCGCAATGTGTTGGTAAGCTCATAACTCAACAACGCCTGGACCAATTTGGCCAATTCTTTTTTGTTTATGTTCGTTGAAGTTCAAGGAGGGTTTTTACAATGAGGAAAATTCGAATAATTATCGGAAATACCCTAAAAACAGCCCTTTTATTTTCCCATGCAAACGTTTTCTAACTAAAACGTACAGTCGAATTGAGCTTTATTGTTATTGTCTAAAGTTCATATTGCAAGCACTCACTGTTGTCTAAGCAATGAAGGTGTGTTACTAACATCAAAGAGTCAATTTGCGCTTTATTAACGCTATTATATAGTTGAAATTCAATCATATCTATCAAAACAGTGTGCGTGCGTGCGTTGGAGCACAGAATACATCGTTGGAGGATTTAATGTCACGTTCCAAAATGGAATAGCCACAAAATGTAATAGGTCATTTAGACTTTTTTTGCGATTTGGTTGGCTATGCGACAGTATCTATAAAATAATTAGGAACAAAAAACTGCCACTGTACTAATCTTTTTGACAGGACGCAGTCTGTCGGGTCCGTTAGTATATATATATATATATATATATATATATATATATATATATATATATTATATATATATATATATATAATATATATATATATATATATATATACATATATACGTTTTAGTACAGTTGTTAGATAGTATGTTTATAATTGTATTAATTATTGTCTGCGACAAACACAATTATTTGAAATTAGCTAGTCGATTAACTGGTTGAGAATGTGTTGTTTGCAGTTAGTCGACCTATTGTACTTTATTTATACTGTAGAGAATAGATTGAAATAAATAAATTACTTTCAATTTACTACCATTATTTCTATAACTGTATATGTTTGTAAGAGTAGAGTCAATAGGGGCTCGCATTAGAAGCATTTTCAGAATCCGGGCGCTTCATCCTTAATTCGGAAATAATAAGGGTAAAGTGTGGAATAAAATTTTAAGTGACGAAAGGTTATAATTAGTCTCGGAATAGGTAGTTTAATTTTATGTACTTGCAGAAAGAAAGTCAATGTAAGCGTAACATGGATAAACCTTAAATCAGTGTGATTTCCGGGACCTTAAATAATGCAATGCAATGGAACTTATGTCATTTTATATAATCATGAAAATTACACTTATTGTTTATTTGTAGGTTTATAGGAGTGAGCAGAAGGAAAAAAATCATGTTCAGATATTACAGAAATTTATTGCAAGTTTACAATATAAATCAAATTTAAAAATAAACATTTACATTAACATCAAAGTACATAGTATTGTTCCGATGGTGTAAAGTAAACAATAATCCTAATATTATAAAACTGTTTTAGTTGCAAAAGAAGGATAGCATATTTCATATAAAAGACTTTTAAAAGTTTCTTTACGCTTTTATTGTAAAATTTTATGTTTACAACTTAATTTTTTTTAAATTAATAAATAAATACAATAATATTACACTTACACCAATTATCCTAGCCCAAACTAAGCTCTATAAGGGTTGTGCTATGGGATCTAGGGTAACGAATAGACACATACATATATTATACATATATAAATATTTTTTTATAGAAATATATATCAACAACCATGACTTAAGTACAAATGCTGGCATTCATCACACAAACATCTGCCCCCACCGGGATTCGAACCCGGGACCTCAGAGCTGGCGACACCTTGAAACCGGTGTACTGTCCACTCGACTATGGAGGTCGTCAAATTATTATTACAACAATAAGCTAAAAGATGAAATACTGTTTTGAAAGTTCAATATAATATTTTTAAAATCTCTGAAAAGTTCCCAGGTATATCCATACTATTGATGTTACAAAATTGCAAGTACAAGAAATTAAACTACCTTTTCCGAGCACTAGTCATTATTTTTAACACAAATGAATATACATTGATTTATTCTGTACATACAATCAGACTTTCTTCATCCATTAGATCGTTTAAGACCAGACTCTTAGAAACGCCCATTTTGGCTATATTGTAGCACGTTTGAAACAGCGTCCTATACAAATTAATTTATGATCGGTTTCCGTAATTAATTAAACATATCGACTGCAGATGATGTACGACGTGCGAGGACCTCCTTCCTGCGGGATAGTCGGGATATTGATATCCTTGTTACACTCGCTACAGATTAAAGACAAATGATTTATGGATAGATGCGGTGTTCCGATTACGGGTTCTGGTAATGGAAAAGACGTAATGAATAAATGGAATTGGTACGCGTTCGATTGAAAGAGGTTATTTGCTGGAAAGGTGTTGGCTACACTCAAGAGCCATATTTATTTGACAGTTCTACTCTTTAGCGGTTTCCTTTTTTATTGTACTTTGAACCCGTTACATTAACTGCGACAAATTTTTATATGAAAAATGTTAATAAAATGTCAGATCGGAAGTAAAAGCTTTGATTTTAATTAGTTGTAAGTAAAATAACTTTAAATTGAATAAAATCTATATTGTGATTATTTCTTAGTATGTAATAATACAAAATTTATAAAACTTGAAACTTTTGAGGCTTTTGATTAGATATAAATAAATACCATATCCCAAGTTTTTGTAAAAATGTAGCCTAAAGAGGATGTCAGTTTTTGTTTGAATAAGCTCAGAAACTACTTATCCGATTGTGATGAACGTTGATATGAGAGCTTGAGACTCAGAGAAGGATATATGGAGATTTTGATTGACGGGAAAAGATATTTTTTTGCATGAAAATCTGATAAAAGCAAGTGGCGAGGAGTTAATGTATTTTGGTATGGGAATGGTTGACTTGGAAAAGATAATTTTTAATACGGGAATAGACATATCCGATTTAGCTCGGGCCAAGTCGTGTTTTTTATAATCCTCATTTTTTACACGATAAGGAGCCAAACTAGCAAACAGATCACTATAGTAAGTAATTACCACCGCTCATGGAGACCCGCAACGCCAAAACACCACAGATGCATTACCGGCGTTTTGGAAATTGGGAATACGCTCTTTTTTGTAGGCGGATATCGAATCGTTTCTTCGCAGGCGACAATTCGTGTCACAGTTTGATAGTGCGAGGTAGCAAGTTTCTGTTATGAACCAGTTGGCAGTTGGCGCTAGGAACATCGAAATCGAAAAAAAACTTTTTGTCGCATTTCATAAAAAGTTATTGTTGTCATTTCATATATTAAAGATATTTGATATACCTATTAGATTAAGTAATTAACTGTGCACTGTTAATGATTACGCGCGCTCTAGCTGTATATATATACTAACTGGTACCCGCGACTTCGTCTGCGCAGAATTTGTATTTCGAGTAGCCTATATTAGCTGGACTTATATTATAGGTTATCTGTTATTTTGATGTATAAGCTATATTATTGTAAAGTTCATTAAAACTAATTTAGTATTTCTCACGTGAAAGAGTAACAAAAATCCATCCATACAAATTTTTACGTTTATAATATTAATAGGATATATTTTGTACAAGAACTATTTAGGATAAAACAAAGATAAAATTTAAAATTCTAAGCAGCAGTACTCTATCAGCAGTTCATTGCATTAAGACTTTGAAGTAAGCCCAATGTTTCAGTTAGTAGACACATTGATCATAATAAGTAAAGTGAACAAAGAAACATTCTTTAGAATTATCCGTTGACGAACTCGCGAATTTTAAACCTTTGTTTCGATACTAAAAATAATCCTTTTAGTCGAACTCAAAGTCCAGCCAAAGTATGATTAATTATTGCCCTGTTAAACTTCCCGAGGTGGGCAACGAGATGAAGATGGATCCCTTAACAAATTTTGCATTTGTCTTGATTCATTAATTACTCTTTCGCTAGGCTCTTTCCCGTTCCGCGAGTTTTTGTTTGTATATATTTTTCTTCATTACCAACTTATTCATTTTGCTGGGATGGAAGGCTGCTTGTTTCAATAAAAAACGTAGAGAACAGACATAAATTTAATATTGTGGTACACAATTCGCCGCCGAAATAATTGGGGAATGAAGTGTGATATAATAATATTATTTGTTGACAAATAAATATGTTCACACATAAACCGTATGAATTGTTATGTTCACTATTATTATTTATTGTTATTTGAAATGTTATGTTGAAAATGTTATAGATACTATTTGACTTGTCTGCCTTATTGTTTTTTTTGAGGTGAATACTTTAAAATTCTTCCTTCTTTAAAATTGCTTCCATAGGGACGCAAATCAAAAAATCGAATGATAACAAAATCGGGGGATACAGTTTAGTGTTGTAGCTACATATCTATCATCCCCATCCAAATTCCAATTACACCACTGGATAGCTAAAGGATCAAAAAATTTATTACGCCCAGTAAAGAGTGTAACACATTGCGCGCGGTGGAGGGGGAGCCCCGCCAACTTGAAGGCCATTTTGCTGCGTACTATTACCCGTTACGAGACGTATTCACGTACAACAAACGGCCGTGTCCATAACACAGCCACACCCCCTTTTTTACTCTGGAGAGGAGAGGCTTAGAGTCCTCATTGATACCACCGCAACTGAGTGGCATGGTGATTGTCGGACTCCTGATGAATGAAGGCGGCTCGACCCGAAAGACCTATCGACTAAACTCAGCCTGAGCCGTTGGTCCTCATGACCCTATGGCTTGACGTGACAAGGAAGACCGCACCTCAGGAGAGACGTAGTGAGTGCTGCCCTATAAAAGAGAGCATATGCGCTATAAGAGGGAGAGAGAGGCACGGTACACCAAAATGGCTCCAGCCTGTGTTAATAGGAACCTACGCGAATCGCGCCAAGCATTCTGTACTGTATCGTTTCATACAAACTCACGAGGATAAATTTAATGATACCGATATTGTCTGTTTGATTTGCAACCAATTCGTTAATAGTATGTCTGAGGAGTCACATACAAATTTAGACAGCCTGCACACATCTACATACAATTCATAGTATCTAATGTTCTTTTCCACTTGATTAGTATTGTTTGGTCGATGGATGTGTGGTGTGACAAGGATGGATAAGATAAGGAATGAGTACATAAGAGGAAGCCTGAAAGTAGCGCCAGTGGTAGAAAAAGTGAGAGGAAGTAGATTAGCATGGTTTGGACATGTGATGCGGAGGGATGAAAGTCATGTCACAAAGCGAATGTTGAATATGAAAGTGGAGGGATACACGGGCAGAGGAAGGCCGAATAAAAGATGGATCGATTGTGTGAAGAATGATATAAGAATGAAAGGAGTAAGCATGGAAATGACGGCTGATAGAGAGGAATGGAAGGAAAAGATCTACTGCGCCGACCCCAGATAATGGGAAATAGGCAAGAGGATGATGAGTATTGTTTGGTCTGTTTTTGTTGGCAATTCCATTTATAATGTATTTTAGTTTGTCAAGTTAAGTCTGCTTGATTAATAAAACATATATTGTGGTGTTTACTTACGTCTGCTTATTTTAGAAATTGCCTTTTTATTGACAATTATTTTTATATACAATATAATATTACGCCAATGAGCTACCAAGTACAGTTAATTACGTAGCAGGTACGCGTCTCTCATTAATCACGTAAATCTGCAAACGTCATCCAGAGGCAATTGACTCATTTATCTTTACAATGTCAATGACGTAACTTGTAATGTCAAGTAAGATGTCAACAGCTATTTAGGAGGATCCTTAACGATATCGCGTAGCTCGTTCAACACTAATTATTTAGGTCTGCGTGAGGAATTGAGGACCAATTTTTTAAAACTTTAACGAATGAAGCTAGGTTTATATAGACATAAGTAAAAAACAGTGAAATCTTACAGCAAAAGCTGGTGAATTGGTTAGACGTGAATTAAAACTGTTACGACAGGAAATTTGGTCTCTCAATTCAGGTCCATGGACACAAAGGTATCATAATCAAAAATAGATTTTTCAAATAGAACTTTTACAATCAATCTTGCAAGTCAAATATGCTACGGAATTGTATATTTACTACTAGTTACATATACAATGACTTTTTACTATACAATGATATTAGCTTCAAATATTTTAATGACTAAAATAATATTTAAATACAAATGTAAATTATTGATATAATGATGTTGAACGCCTTTGATATTCAGCTTAGACATTTTTATTCTTAGACGAATCGAAAGTTAGACACTTTGACCACAAAGGTTGTAAATAAAAAAGGATTATATATACTTTGGTCTGCAATTGAAGAGATTCCGCCTAAAAAAGTCAGATCTCCGCTACAAAATGTAGGTCAATGAAAAATTCGAATAATTTTTTCTGAAAATAAGTAATATTTACAGAAAAGGACAAAACAGCTTTTGAATTATACATATATATTTCTCATTTGAAATTCTACTCAAGTAAAATTTAACTATTACAAAGGATATTGATTACGTTTGCTGATTCCGCGCAGTTGATGATGACTTGTCCAACAAGCAGACAAGGTCGACACGTGTTTCGTCTCTCAGCGAGACATCTTCAGGATATGGATATGTAATACAATGGACTTCCGCAAAATAACACCTGCTACAATAGAGTAAAATTTAAGTGAAATTTTAATTTATATCATCAACTTATGCTTATTATGATTATTTAAACACATTTATTAAATTAAATGGAAATAATGAATCGTTAATGGTATAAAATAATTAAAGGAAAAGGCCATAATAATATATATTTTAGATACATTAATGTTATCCAGATGACTCGGTAAAGATACAAATGAATTGAGGGAACTAGGACCGCTATAGAATTGTTACGTTACATTGTACCAGTTTCAAAATATCATAAAATATTACTTATGTAATATTAATAAAAAAAAATTAAATTAATTAGCCCCGAGATAGATATTTAGGGTAACCTACTTTTTTCACTCGTCTGGGTAAGAACCAAAGTTATTTAATCACATCGGACTTAATTCACGGTTCACAAGAAATTCATGGTTATTAGCCTAAAGTTTCTTTTATCTGTTCGGGTACTTAGCAGATATATAATAACAGTAAATTCGGTTAGTCTGCTCTTACGTATTTCACTAGGGACAATACAGCGTTGACATATTTATTCTTAACCCTCATCATTCAGATAAATCGTATTTATCAGGCATATGATAGGAATATACTAGAATGAATCCGAAGTACCCATTAGCCTGAAGTACAATCTGCCTATGGCTGGTTACTGTATATCAGATTGAAACTTATGCTATCCTGGTATTGCACTGCAATATCTAAAGCAAATATCACAATGGAGGCAAGTGATACTTAAGGCGCTCTGATTACTCAATGTATCCAGACTAGTGATAATCACCATTAAGAGACACCAAGAGTTCCAAAGACAACACAGTACGTCTAATCTTTTACAAGGATATAAAGGTGTCACTTAAAACGAGATTATTTGACAAGAAGAGGATCCTAAATCCAACTAGTGGTACTGCAACTTTTTTTCAGAAGAACAATCGAAGCGCTCAGTGCAAGCTTCGCTCGTTAGAAGCCAAAAGCAAGAATGGATTATTTAAACACACGCCAAGCGATTTATATGCTATTTATATATTATCGATATGTCATCATAAATTGTTTAAATTTTGAGACAGCTCAAGCAAATCACAGATTTATATGGTTCTCGACTTCTCGATGCCAGTACTATGACATGCTTGCAAGGAAGAAGAGGAATGCTCCATTCATTGCTTCTCTACACATATATTGTGCCATTGGGTTACTTTAGCTTGCAGGAGGTTAATGTTAATGGAATCCAATTCTGGTGAAGAATTGGATTCCCAGACAGGAAGATTATAGGACTTTCTGACGTTAATGGACATTATTGACTGGGTCAAGGGCGGAGATGACCTTAACAATTAGTAAGAGTCACAATATTTGAATAGGTATAAGTACTGAGGCTGTTTCTTCTTACTTGGACCCCAATAAGTTAAACCTATGTTAGTACATAGCAGTTTCCACAGTATATGAAAACCTTGATATTAAAAAACACATTCAGTTAAATCTAGAACCTTTTACAATTTTTTACAAATAGCTAATTAAAAATCATTCAAAGGTTGCGCGGACTGAAAGCAGTACTGTTTATGTAGCCTCGAGGCTGATTTAAAATAAACAGTGGACTTTTGAAAAATGTTGCCTGGGGAATGAAAAATATGTTCCCACAATAAAGCCCTTTAATTAATTCCGGCGGGCTATTCTAAGGGGTCTGGTTTCACACGTTTTGTTCTAAATTGTATTGTTTTATGGGAAGCAGTTAAACTCGAATAATCACGGTGATCCTGCATAACAATTGCGATCTCTCTTGTAATTATTAAGAAATCTAAGAGAATCAAATTAATAATAGCAACAGTTAATTAGTTCCAACAAAAATGAATAGCTAAATCTAGTAAATGTGATTTTCAAAAATCATATTATACTGAGGAACCTGATGTTTTTATCTGGATGATAATAATATGTTTTGTTATACTAAAAGCCGCGTTTATACTAGCGACGTAAAGACTTAATTTGCCTTGTGCTTTCTAAATCGTTGCTGCAATAAAAACTTTTTTCTTCCCCACCAGACATAGATTCAACCTTAAACGCTTCCCCAGAAGCAGTTGAAACATCAAACAATGCCCTTAACAATTACACGGAATTCCCTACGCTGATCTGCATAAAAAGGCCTTTATTACAACAAATTAAGAGTATCCAGGTAAAAAGTTTGATGCATTATGAACATTCTGAGGAAACGAGAGGTCGTTTGGGGTCTCAGAAATAATCGGCGCCAAATTTTCTGTGCCTCTGCAAATTAAGGTATCAAAGATCCTCGGAATAGTACCATGGAGAAATTCATTAATGGGCCATAAACAAAATCCTTTCGCCTTCAACGATCTCTCTTAATGGGCCTTATTAAAATGAAGGCCCGTAAACTGTATTGATGGAGTTTAATAAGTTTTGGGGCCCAAATGTAAATTGAAATAAGGGTCAGGTTGTAAAGTTGTTTTTTAAAGTTTACTGACGTCGAATCAAACAGTTTGATGCTTGAGTTTATTGGAGAATGTTTAAGTCTAATTTGATGTTATTCGTTTTATGATGTTGAAATATTTTTCTTCCCTTCTATCCTTTCTGACTGTGAACATTATAAACTGTTTTTTATCTGATCCTTTCATTTAGTTAATATAAGCACAACACCAATTAATCATTTTCAGCTTATTACTTTTAATCTTCATATTATCATCATTCGTCATGCATTACTGGAAAGAATAATTTTTGTGAATAGCAATAATAATTATGGTGATCTTAATGACAAATAATGTATAACATTTCAGTCTGTGCATTGGAATCACTTTAACCAGATGCATGACCATGAAAATACAAAATTTTATAGTTTAACAATGTATTTTATTCTGTATTAAGAGCATATGATAGTACCTGCGATAATTTCTAAACAAAGATTTAACAATATGTTAGCGACATTTTCGCGTGTCGCTCTAAAATGCTACATAAATATCGTGCGTAAATGACACCATGGAAAGCTAAAGTAAATTGTTTATGAGCGTTTAAACAAATTTGATACTACCTTAGTGATAAGCACGTTTATATGCATACTTACTATTTCCGTATTTAGTGATGAAAATATGTAAATTTGGAAGCGATAGTCTATTAATCAGGTGAAAATATTGTGAAAATCTATCTTTATTCAGGTGAAGGTATATAGTATCCATCATAAATATATAAGTGAATTCATTCAAACATGCAAACATAGTTCGAATGAAAAACAATAACGGAATGCTATAAATAAATAAATATTTCTTACACTCACACCAATTATATTAAGTAAGCATTGTAAGGCTTGTGTTATGGGATCTAGGGTTTTTTTTTTGTTCCCCTGAGAAAAATACATTAAATTGCATACCCCAGCTGTGGCGAGCCGGCGGTTGTGTGGGGCTCTCCTCCGCAGAAGGGGGAGGCCTACTTACTAAAAACCTCAGGGATGGCTTTCCTCAGGCATGTAGGGAGCCTCCGTGAATGCCAAACGACATCCGGGGTCACCCAGCCTCCGCTCCCCCGCCGGGACAGGGGAGCCCTCCTCGGGGGAGGCTACAATACCTCCCCCGATCTCCGCCACCGATGACGCCCCCCGGCCACGGAAGGGGCGTGGTCCCTTCCGTGAGGGATCTAGGGTAACGGATAGAGATACATATATAAATATTTTTCATAGAAATATATATTAACAACCATGACTAAGGCACAAATGCTCGCATTCATCACAGAAACATCTGCCCCCCAGTCCTCGAACTCGGAACCTCAGAGATGGCGACACCTTGAAACCGATGTACCAACCACTCGGTTATATGCATTGAACTAATAATTTCAGATAAATAAAATGCAACATTGCCAATTTAGTGGAATAGTCATAGTAACAAATTGCAGAATATGAATAGGAAAAAATAAACCTTTTTACGACATAAATGGTTTAAGAGCACGATCATTAAAATCTCATAAAGATGAATGCGTTATTCAAAATAGTATGACACATGGCAAATTCTAATCGGCATTGACAAATCAAATTTGCGTTGAGCTCAAACTTTGCTTTCTGATTCTTTTAATGCCTGTTAATTTGACCGATGTAATTGTGGAACTAGAATTATATTAGTCAGGATGGGACATATTAATAATAAGGTCTATAGGGCCTGCAAGAAAGAAGAGAAGAGAATCGGACATTTATCGCATACAGTGGGTAGGTACTGCGATATCCTAGCCTGCAGCCTGTTTACTATAGTAAATAATATCAACATCTTCTAGAAATGACGGCTTAATTATTTGAAGCAATGGAATACTAGCGTGACTTTTATGACTTGCACTCTTCCCGACTGACTGAATACTGATCCCAACCAAGTCATATCTAATTATTACACCTTTTAAAATCAAATGTGCAACTGTGTTCCGCCACGTGGCTCACAAACGAAAATGGTCACAAATAAGATATTCGTCGATGCAACTATCAAACATGCCAAGTTAAGGATAACGAAATCGTAAAATGATAAACGTACCCAATATTGGTTTCAAGCAAATAGAATTATCGTCTCGATTCGAGAACGGTTTCCAATGTAGTTATACAATTGCCGTGTCAGTGACACGTTTCATTTCACTAGGCGAATGTAAATACTTTTGACAGATTCACAGCCATGACCTAAAATTATTTGAATACCCGCGAATCATAAGTCATTCCAATTGATTTGCTTTACAAAAAGAGTTCATAAGATCAACTTATCTTAATTCTCTTGGCGACACAATTTTCTTTATATATTCGTTACGCAATATATCTGTGCTTACCATTCTCGTGTATATTTATTTTTATTTTATGCTTTCTATATGGTCTTCAATCTCACTCTTATCACGGAGAATCTCAGCATTATCTTTTTGATTTTTGACAGTATATTTTCTTTCACATCGCACATTTCCATTATCACACTATTTCGTTTTATCCTTCATTTATCTTACGTAATAAAATAAATTACAAACCAAGACGAATTTAAAATTATTTTTATCAATGATGCGGGTCTCTCCATTAGAAGTGTCACGAGCCACTTATTCCCAACAAACGCTTTTTGTTTCAGGAATTTCAGACGATGAATAAACGTTCATTTCGAAGTTAAAGGAACTTTTTAATGCGACGTTATTAACTCCGCTTCAGTCAGACAACTTTAAACTTTTCGAGCGTATATTTCAACGTGTGAATAAAGATCAAGTTTGCGTGAAAATGTTTTTCTGTTCGTTATTTATATGCTTCGGTAGTTTTAGAGTTTACTTAGCACATCTTGCTTGTGATAAGTCGTGAGTATTCGTGATATTATTGCATCTTACGAAGTGTCGTAGCCGAGATGAGGAGTCATCCTTAACTTCAACTGAAAATATCTGAGTACAGTCACGTACAAGAAAATATATACACTTTTGACCTGTGAAACTCTTTATTCCCTTGTAATAAAAGTAAGTTACTACCAAAATTGTACACATAATTTTCCACACAGTTTCGGAAAATCAAGAAGAAGTTCTTGTATTTTTTATATTAAGTATTTAAGGTTTTTTGTCTTCAATCTAGATAAGTCGTGACATACGACCAAGAAGTTATAGGTTATTATAAGTGTAAGGTATAGTAAATACAGTTGGTAATAAATCACCGTAACCTTCCATTTTACACTACCTGACGGTTCAATTCTGCAACTTTTATGAATGATATATATTTTACGTAGAATATGTTTGAGATTCAAAGCTGCAAATGCATCATTTAGCTACAGAATTTTTACCACTCCGTATGAAGCGATTTTTTCCAGTTTTATAATGTGAACTGCAAAAGAATGGAATTCTTTATCGCTCTCTATTTTCCCGTCACAATAAATCTGTAGCTCTAAAGTTAAGAGTGACTTCATTTTTATCTAATAGACATCATCTATTCTCATATTCTGGCTGGATAAGTTAGAAAATGTAATTGGTTGTAGTACTTTTACTTTTGTAACAATTATTACTTTGCTTTTTAATTTCATATCATTACTCATATCGTTAGCTAATCTTATTCACAATATATCTGCTACTCGTACTTGGACTGATCCCTCCTAAAAATGATAAGTTAGTGGGCAACCAACAAGTTGGATCGACGATTTTATAAAGATCACTGGGCGACGCTGGGATCTTAGGGGGAGAGGCATTTTTATATCTAGGTTGAAGTAAAGATGATAATGAAAAATTATACTAAATGGAATTATCATTCTATCATAGTAGCTCGTTATTTGATTATAAGTCTCGAGTAAAAGGGGAATGTTATACCATGCTAGCCCAAAGTGCCATTGAGGATACTCAACATGTAAGGTTGAATTAGTATTTACCATAATTCATAGCTTTTCAAGATATTCCCTATAGGGACTGTAACTATTACGAAATAACAATAGGAAGAAAATAGAAAAATAAATGATAAATGGTCAACTCATTTCTTCCATAAAGAGCGACTCCACGAAAGCCCTAAAAAGCATTCGTCCGTGAATAATCAGCATACATAACCTTGTACGAAAAGTTTCACCTCCGATAGACCCTCAATCGATACAAAAACATACTAAAGAACGTCTTAATGGAAAATGATGCAGTGGTTCTGATTCAAGTGAATTTTCTTAGCCGTCAATGGCAGGCGGTGTGATGGATGGCCCTTCTGAGCTATTCATAACCTGATTAGTTGAGTGAGATATTGTTGTTGCAATGGATATATTAATTTAAATGGATACGGATTGGTTTTGTGTAACTACTGATTTCGTTTATTAGGAAATTGAATATAATGTTGATAAGTAGTCAGGCATTGCGTGTGTGACTAAGCTGATGTGATTTGAAGACTAAATTAGTATTATGAGGAATAATGCTGTTTGTATAGTAAAAAGTAATACAGAAATGTATATGGCAACACTGAGTGACTCAGTTTGAAATTGCTTTATTTTGTCCTTACAATGGTGCTGACGGTATTGGGATTGTTTGAGACCTGGAGGACTTAAGATAATTTATTAAGCAAAAATATATATTTCTATTGGGGTATGTATTATATGTTAGCCTGTATAATAAACTCATGTACGGTGAAATTAAATGTTAATACAAATCATATGTTATTAGAACTCTATTGTTATAAAAATTAATCTATTGAAAAAACGTTACACGAAAAAATAAAATGAATACATACATTACTCTTGTATAATGTAAGATACAATAAAAACATTGAAATAATAATAATAGGATATTCTGAGCATCAAAATATTAATTTGAACGAAGTATTAGTGTGTCTACCCAGAGCTTCCCCAGTTATGGGGAATAATGGGGGTACTAATGATGAAGCAATTTCCGTACAATCAATTTTACGACAGGGGTAATATTCGTATTGTATTGCCGAAAAAGAGCAGAAGCTACAAAAGTAACTGATCATTCATACATCCTGTCATAATTAATATATGGCGGCTTACTGGTGTTGGATATATTTTGTTAATTTATATGATGTTAGATGAAAATCGATTGATGACTGTATTCGAACTAGATTATTTATGGTACAAAGACAGGAAACACGAATTTGGATTTTCTGACATTAAGAATTTATCACACTGTATAAATTATCAATATACGAAAAGCTGTGCCTGATTTTATCGACGACACATGTTATTTTTTTTGTAATTGCATCTTTAGTATTATTTACTTCTCGCTTCTCGGATAAGAGTAGTTTGCTCTAAGAGTTGTTTTTACTTCAAAGAGACCCCTGTGTGGGAAAAGATCACCTATAATGTAAACTATTTTTTTGTGTGTATAATACATACAAAACAATACAATACAGTATTCAATACGTTACGACATCCGCCACTTTATTTGATGACATTACATCTAATAAATCATTCTAGATCATACATTGGTTTATTATCAAAATCAATTATTAATAAAACTATTATATTAAGTACGTGCACAACTTTGTGGAAATTATTTGAAATTAGAAGCAATATATAATATATTAAATTATTTAAATAAATAAAAGAAATATATAAGTGGTTTATAATTGCGAACCCTGTAGTCTCAGCACTGATCTTCAAATTGAAAGATTTGGGAGACACATTGTATGAATGTGTTTTTCTTTCTAAAATGATACGATGAAGAAAAACATCACGAGGCTTTAACCATTAAGGTGGCATACACGACGGAAGCTTAAAAAATGGAGTAACATCTCCCGTTTCCCAATATTTCCCTTCACTGCTCTGCTCCTATTCATTGTAGCGTTATGAAAAGTATACTATAACCAGCTCAGGAGTATGATAAATGATTGTAACAAGTTTCCTTATAATCTTTCTTTTTCTATTACTATTCTTTTTCTATTTCGGTTATACTCTTTACTTACTATGTAGATTTATCCTCACCTGAATGTCACAAATGAAATGAATTTGAATGATTTCATATCCAATTACATTTATAATGAATAATTCGCAACACAAAACTATTTCTATTTGTATCTTAGATTTGGGCACGCTATGTACTATCGGGGTCTCTCGCGCCTTACCACTTTTTAGAAATATTCGTGTGCAAGCGGCTCGCACCGACTACGCACGACTACGCGATCCGTAGCTATCCCTGATTGGTTACGTATTTTACTACGATTTACTACGACCATTCATTATATCAAAAGAGATTTCAAACAAACGATTTTGAAATCTCTTTTGTAATACCCGTTCCATAGAGATATTTTTTTTAATATCGCTCGCTTATCGTTATCTCGCTCGCTTATCGCTATCTCGCTTGCATGTTTCCTCACGAGCATAATTGTTGAATGAACGGAAGGCGTGACTTGTAGCCGTAGCATCGTGCAATGTGCAAGCGACTAACGCTCTAGGACTGGTAAGGCGCCAGTGTCCCCGATAGTATTTCATATGGCATGTTATGTTAATCACGTAGGCAAACCATCCTTATTATTTTGTTGGTTAAAGATGGATTTACCTTAGATTTGTACACACCGTGTTTTTCACAACGAAAATTATACATGGCGTGTTCTCGTGTGGGCAAACTAATCAGTTTGTTTGGATTGACAAAAAAAAACTTACACTGTTTTTAAATGACGATATAGATATTATAACTCTCGGTATTTAAGATATGTAGGTATATATATCTTCAAGAAACTGTATGTATCATACAAAACTTTTTGATGTAGTGAATATGACACTTCGAGGGCAACTAGGACCTACAAACAATAATTGCAATAATATAGTAGTTTCCTGAGAATTCTGGAAAACCATACTAGCGTATTGTCAAAAATGACAGACAGCGACAGATCATTGTTGACATTGAAGATGTAGCAAGTAATGCCAATTAAAACCACTTGAGATTTATTAGTATTCAAGAATCTGAACTGCTATGAAAGAAACAAATGAAGATTCTATATTTGCAACAGTTCTTTTGGGACAGTATTAGTATGTTAAAATTTCCTTTTGTTTATCAAACACTTCCCAAAGGCCGTTAGAATTAAGCGATAGTAAGAGACTCAAAAAAATTTTACCCAAATAATCCCTTGCACCAACATTTCCTAATAATCTGTTTATTCACAAACGTCAAGGTTACCTCATAGTTTTTCGTATCGGAATTTTCAATACAACGTTTATTAAAAATTCTTCACAGGATACCTTCAGTGTGAAAGGCATCAAATATCTGGACTTCTACACCTTGCTTAAGAGTAAATTTCGGACTTGTAAATATGATCTGAACAAATCAGTTCGCAATATTATTAAAAATTTAATTCTTTCGCAACAAAAATGTGCTTGATAGGAAAATGTTTTGCTTGCTGTGGACTAAATTGCAGTGGCTCAAGTTTGTAAATAATTGTTCAGATTGGAATATAACTCCGTTTCTTTTATTTTTTTTTGATACACTGTCTCATCAGGTCTTAGTCTGTAAAGAATCATCTGTAAGGAGATAAATTAACAATTAGATAACTTTTTTTGAACATGCATAATACAAAAGTAGACTCCTTATATTTGTAAATAAAACAAATGGCTTTACTTTTAATGGCCGAAAGAATAATTTAATTAACCAAGACACTGATGTCCCAATTCGGGAAAAGGAAAGAATTCTCCAAAAACGATGTTACAAAGTTAAGGAAACAAGACTATTTTGTTGTAACGACTGTCGCCGAGACGTTTGGTTTTAATGTCTTTTAAATCTATTTAAAGGTAATTCGGAGTAGCCATTAAGAAGTTTAGGGCAGTCGATGCGGACCTGTTCATGTTACGCAACTTGCAAATTACAGTTTGAGTGCTATTATCTACAAAGTCAATTGTTGACTTTGAATTGATAGCTTGAATTTATGTCGATCAATTAGTTACTTAGGCAATATAATAGCAGCAAATAGATTGTGATTTTTAGTTAACTGGATGAGCTTGAGAAAATTTTAGGAAGCGTTAAATCAGCAAAAGCGTTAATCATAAAAAGCGAATCGCGAGAGCGCACCCCGCCATGTGCCCCGTATGGGCCCAGAGAACTCGAAAGGGTTTTAGTGGGTAGGCCGGTTCTCTTAACCGGAGAGCTCCACACACGGCCGCGTCTTGTCAGCGCGGTGTCATGGGGCACAGGGTCGCATCCCCCCCCCCCAAAAAAAAAAGAAAAAAAAGGAAGCGTTAAAAGATATCAGGGCCTACCCTCTATATGCTGTTTGTAAATTTTCTACACAGCACATTACACATTCACAATCCCCGGATGATGGATGGATGTGGCTGTATAGTTCACTTCTGCACCCACCTGGAAAAGTAAATAGATATATTTATATAATGGATGCCGCCACACAAATGTCAATCTCTACTCATATTGTTAACGAGAAAGTTTGTATAACGTAAGAATTACTAAATGTATTTTTCACTAGTTCGAGACTATAAAAGGAAGAATTGATTGAATTAAACACAAATCATTATTAAAATTACATAGATTATAAATTTCACTGTGAAATTGCTGATGTTAAATGCGAAATGGGTTCCTTTCTTTTCTCACGCGTTTGTTTCAATAAGGATTACATACAGACAGAAGCTACAGATATTATTTATTTGGAGCAAATTTTTGAACTACAGATTTTTTTTGAATTGGGTTACTGAGGTAGCATATAAGTAGCAAGAGTAGCAAATAAGAGGTCTTAGTTTATTGCTGTTAAGATGTTGGAAGCACTAATGATATATGCATATTTTGTTAGTAATTTGCATAGGAATATAAATTTCAAACTCACCAAATAGTTCTGAGCAGTAGCTTCATATATTTGAATAGAAATACTACATCATCTTGCGTAATATATTTGCTCTACAGGAGACCACTGCTATGCTTAAAATGATTATTATGAGTTATCGAATATATGATCCCTTACCATATCAAATTATTACAGTCCTCAGCTTCTCACCACAATAAACAAGACATTTATAAAATTACAATAAAATCCATCGATCGAGGTGGTTTACATCTGAGCGAAGCGATTGACTATGGTAATATCCACTAAATTAACAGTTGTCATGAAAGTAATATGTATATGCTATTCTATTCTTTAAGCATTTTAACTTAAGAATTATTTCATCTAACATCTGAATTAATACACAGCACAAACAAGAGAACATAGCGAAGTTTGTTATAAATGATTCGTCATTATCGGAGTGAGTTTGCGAAAGGCATAAGCCGTAAGTTTGGACAAATTTCCTTAGGGGACGTCCAGAAAGATAAACACAGAAGAACAATTTTGAAGTTCCCATAGGTTCAATTACGGGACTTGAGTGGAGCAAGTTTATTCATTTGAAATTGTTTGATTATCCGTTTGGCCCAATTAAAAGAAGGAATCGGAAGCTGACGATAATTTTATACCATATTCTTTCAAATAAAAGCTACCGTTTATCATTGTCACGACAAATTCTTACAATAAAACAGTACATTTTATACATTTTACCAAATGCGATGTAAGAAAATTGTACAGTTCTCCTATTTCTAATGGTTGTTTTTTAATATCCCTGGTCAAAGATTGCCTTTAAGGACTTAGAAATAAGGCCGCCGATATTACACCTTTGTTAAATATTGTATTTTATTGTTCTTAGTTTAAGGTATGCAATAAAGAGTGTTTTGTTTTTCATACAAACCCATTTTGACTAATTGGTGAAGACCAATTGTAATCATATATTATTGTTCAATAGCTGCTGCTTGGTGATGGTGTGTTCATCATTATCTTGTTTATTAACTCTTTCATTGAAAATTGTCTATGCATTCTCTTTATGAGAACGCACTACGATCTAATGGATCTATTGTGCTATACCAATTTACTCGTTGTAGTCTACCGATTGACCTCCAGGTTCTATTCATTCAATTGTGCTCAAGAGTCTGATGATGTACTAAGGTGGCACAGCCCTGTAGTCTACCTGTCTTTGATATCCAATACCCGTCAGCTTTAGTCTCCTATAGGCTAGAGCATTACAATGGCACAATAGGGGTTCCATTCTCTCTGCTTCTTCCTTTGTAGACCCTATATAGCTTTGTTTTAATATGACCCATTTTGTACAGAATGGGTCATTCCTAGTACCAAAGTGCATCAAGGCAACTAGTAGTTATTAGAAATATTTGGGTTCTGCTCGAGGTGAGAATATTTTTTAATCTGGATGTGTATGAGGAAGTATTTCTTGTATGTCTCTACCCTAAGAGCTTTTACCGGTTTTTTGTTGCCGACACGCACATTTTCTATCCATATTCTGAAACTCATTATGGTCCTTCTTTATATTGTATGAGTAATGATAGAAAGATGAAAAAGAATAGAATAGAAGAATGAGTATAAAGATTTAGCTGTTGGTTATCATTGGCTTGGTTTCCTGTTTGAGTACTGTGATTTCATTTTGGTATACCGTTTTAACAGATAAGTTTAAAAAAATAGTGTTTTTATTGCTATATGTTGGCAAACAAGTAATCTGTCTACTACTTAATAACAAATGGTTAATAAAAATAAATAAATTCACAGAAAATTTGTAACCCACCATTTTAACAAACTATTCTACTTTCGACATTGGAATATGTCAGTGTCAACTAACAGCTCTGACACTGACGGCCGGTTCCTGAAACGCATGTTATGTTAACACGCTGTTAACACGTTTACTACTTCTTATTAAACGCCAAATATATGAGTAAATAACCAAAAAATAGTCAATTAGATAATTTTACACTATAAACCCATTCAGTAACCAGCTGTTATCCATACATCTAACATTTAATGAGAGATTAACAACGTGTCAACGTGTTAACATAACATGCGTTTCAGAAACGGCCGTTAGTCTCTTTCCAGTAAGATAGTGAATTATTTTAGTAAACGCTATTATTTAATACGTTTTCATATTTGACGTAGATTCATATTAAAGCAAATTTTCTCTATACTTTTTAATTATGGCTCTTTAAAAGTATATTAAACTGAAATCTTTCTAAAAGTTCATTTTTTAATTCAGTCATAGTACAGCATACGGGAAGTCTCCGAATACTGGATGGTGATTAATGACAGTAGACCCTCTAAATCTTCATCGACTTTCAACATATTAAATATTCATTATTAATCCTCACTAAAATTATAATTGTGAAAGTAACTGCTTGTCAGTGAAATAAACCGATTACAATAAAATTTAGTATAAAGATAGAGCCTTAGAAAGGTAAGCTACTAAATATAAAAATATGAGCTGTAAAGGTTTGAAATAGGGGATGGACATTTATATGAAAGTACGATTTTCGTTAAAGAATTTATTTAAATATAAATAAATACGACGATACAAAGTTCGTAAAAATTTTAACCTGATGATATTAAAAATGGGGAATAAAAGTTTTGTTCGAATAGATTCAGCTCTGCTAAGCTTGCGTTAAGAAATCTAGGGTAATGGATAGACATACATATGCTGTAAATATATAACTATTTTTTATAGAAACATATATTAACAATCATGGCTATGGTACAAATGTTTGCACTCGTCACACAATCATCTGTCCTCACTTGGGTTCGAACCTGGAACCTTGAAACCTTAGTACACCACTAACTACAGAGGTATCCGATTCCTACGGGAAACTATATTTTCTTAGGGCAATATCTGATGAAAATTGCTGCAGGGTTTTGATAAAATTTGGTATGGAAATGGTAGCAGGCCCTTTAAAGAACATATGGTATTTTTTACCACAGGAAAACATATCCTCTAACATTATATAACGAGGGTCAAACCGCAGGCAGAAAGCAAGTGATTCATAAGCCGAGATTTTCCGTAGGCCGCATGAGAATTTTACTATTAAAACGAATACAGCATTCATTCCGTATAGCATACGAGAAAAGAAAACTCTAACAACTAATATTTCGAAAGTATCTGTATTTGCAAACAAGATGAAAAATTGGTGAAATTTCATTTTTATTAGTCGGCAGAGCTCTCATTCTGGGTGCGAAGTTTTCGCATGCTGTATTCGTTTTCAATAATCCATAGGACCCGCATGCGGGGTACGAAAGATTTCTGTTTGTGAATCATCACGAATGAATATTTACATTCTGGAAATATTACTAGTTGTCAATCCATACTCAGAGGCTTCTCGTGTTTTGTCGTCTGGTGGGGATTGTCTTCGTCTCATTTATTGGGACGGTAACCGTTCAGGGTTGAACCCTCTTCGGTGGTCTCTGATCGCCAGCCGTTACAACGGCTGGGGCTTTGGGTCGGCGGTCATGCCGCCTTGACTTCATCGTTCCTCTTTCCTCTTTCCTTATCGACCCATGATAGGAGCGTGTTTCGCTCGACTATCTGGGGATAGCGGTGGGTAGTTTGTTGGTATCTTCTTGAATGTTATTCATCATCCTCCTCTGGTGTTGGAAGTAGGATGAGGCTCCTCGGATATAAACGCCTGTCTGGTGGGCGGGCGTGGTAGGGCGCGAGTTTTGTCGTCTAAGTACACGATCACTTATAACTTCCAGTAGCGATGTGCCGAATACGGTTTGACTAGACTCGATTCCTGCTTTGGACTTGCCTACTCGAATTCCAATTTATTTTGATTCGAGTACGCCGTACTCGATTCCGATACTCGAGTCAGCAAGAATCGGTTCGTACTCGCTAACTTGATTCTATTTATACGACTCCTACTGACTCGAGTCTAGTATTCGAGTTTATTTAACCCGCTTGTACTCGCAAACTGTTTTCTGCTCTATGTATTGATTCAATGTTTATTATCTTTTAATAAATGTGGCAGTATTATTTTTGTGTCATTGTGCTTAACCTAACCTACACGCTGTTTGAAGCACTTTAGTTCCAGAACTGCACTTTTGGAAATTTCTAGAATTTCTGCAATTTCTAGACTCGATTCTAGGAATCGGACTCGAGTCTAGAAATATTCGAATACCAAACACAAAATTCGAGTACTGGGCTCGAATCAGAGAATCGAGTCCTGATTCGAATACCTTATAAACTGACTCGAATCGACTCGATCCACCAAAACGGCGACTCGGCACATCACTAACTTCCAGCCAACCCTAGAAACAATTTGAAATTGTATAGTCAGGAACATGGTGTAACTTTATATTACTAGATCACAACAACGATTTGATATATACTAGCCGGTGCCCGCGACTTCGTCTGCGCAGGATTAGTATTTCGAGTAACATATGTGTTATTATCAAAATATAATCTTGTCAAATTCAAACTATATAGGGACCGTTTGCGAAATACAAACGTACATTCCACCTCCGCCATCGTGACAGACAATAGACATGCTGAATCAAATGTTATTCGATTGCAACACATTTGCATCCTTCGAATGAATCAACGCGGGTAAGTAAAGTTATTTAAACGGATGAATGAATCGGTTTTCAGCAATTCGATAACGTTTTAAAGTAACATTTATGTTACTGATTAGATGAGTAGTGAAAATTAATTGTAAATGTAGACACTGTTCAAAGTTAATTTATCTATTCATCTATGCAATAACTGCTTAGATGAATAGTCATAATTTCATTGGTATAATTGGTGGTTCCAGATTAATAGATCATCTATGAATAGATGATCTATTAATCTGGAATCACCAATTATACCCTACTTATATATATAAGCAATATTGTCAAATTTATATATACTAGCTTCGCACGGGTGCAGTGAAAAAAATGGTTATGGTGGGTTATCCCTAAGAGATAGACATATACCATCGCGGACTTTTTTGTGGATTTTTATAAGTTGTACAATACTGTAGTACATTATTTTGGTCTATCTCGTAGGGTTCAGCCAGCGTTTGCAATATAAGCGCAAAAAAACGTGCTTATTTACGACATCACATTAGAAACCTTTAAATTCATCAGTGTTTCTCTACTATATTATGCATTTATTATACATACAAACCTTCCTTAAGAATCACTCTATCTATTAAAAAAACCGCGTCAAAATCCGTTGCGTAGTTTTAAAGATCTATGCATACATACGGACATACAGCGAAAGCGACTTTGTTTTATACTATGTGTTGATTGATAATATTGTCAAATTAATTGTATAAGCTATATTATTGTCAAATTTCATTTAGTAGTTTGAATGAAAGAGTAACAAACATGAATCCATACAAACGTTAGCGTTTATAATATTAGTCGAGACAAAAATACATAAATTTATGGGGAGAAATAAATAGCAGTAATATTATTACAAATTAGAAAAACTTCAGCATAATATACTTTTAAGAGTCTTTATTGATATTAATAGAGAAAATTCAAAATTCTCTTAAATAGCACTTTGTAGTACCCCCTATATATTTTTTCCAAAACTTAAAAACAAGGAAAAGCCTCCGCTCGCCAACTAATTGAAATTCCGTGTTTCGCAAATGAAGTTATATGATACCAGCAACTTGTTTACGTTTTACTGTGCATTGACTTAACGTTTAATTTCCTGTGTTCGCGGCACGAAGCCGCGAATTCCTGTTTACGTTGTACTAAAATTATGAGTTTTATTATATCTCGTTGGTTGTACAGTTCAAAATTTTAGTTTTAGATTCAACAATCTCTCTTGTGTAAATTCATTCTGTACTCTTCATTTTTTTTTATAGTATATGAATAAATAAGATTTTAGATATGTACGATATTTTTGCCTTGAATTATGTCTCTTTTAATATAAAATCAAAATCAACTTTATTCAAATATGACTTTATAGAAAGCTCTTTTGAATCGTCCAATTTTTTTTTTCCAACCACCCATTCAGGACGTATTTTTTAGCTGATAAGAAGAATGGGCGCAAGAAACTTATCAGCTTTATCAAAATTAATAACAACATTTACAATAAATTATGTCGTTATCATACAATGTGCATATGTGTTTACAATTTGTACGGGAGAACAAATATTAACACTTTAGAATGTATCCTCAAATCAACACCAAGCATTGGCGTCATTTAAATAATCATTGACTTTGTAACAGCCCTTACTTATTAGCATCTTTTTAACATGTACATTGAACTTATGAAGAGGCAATTCAGCTACACTATGTGGAATCTTGTTATAAAAATTTATACATTTGCCCATAAACGAACCTCTGGTTTTTGTAGCCTATACGTTGGAGCGGCAAGTTTAATTTTATTTCTCGTGTTTAAAAATTTTTTGAAAATTAGTATGAAATGTGTTAAAAATTTTATACATATATTAAAATATGTATGTTGTATGTACGACTTAATAAGTTGATTGGATGTACAAAAAACATAATAAATTGTCAATTAATGCACACACAATCAATAATGTTCATGATAATAAAATGTTTTGTAGTGGAAATGGCTGGAGTGACGATGAAGGATAAATTGCTAAATAGTATGACAAGAGAAATGTGCGATATGAAAGAAGATGTAGTGGCAAAAGTCAAGAAGAGAATTCAGATATGGTTTTGACACGTAGAAAGGATGGACGGAACACGATTGACAAAAGATTTTTTTTAGGCAAATATAATCGGACTAGTTAGTAGGGGACGACCTAGATAAACGTACTTGTATCAAATAAATGATATACTTAAGGAATGTCAAGTCAAGTCTACCTGAAACCGACGAGCGTGCATAGAAGTAATAATGAAAAGTCCGTATCCGTATCCGCGGATATTCGAGGCAGAAGAAAGATTCGCTGTGTCCGTATCCGTTACTTTTTGGCCGATCTTTTATAAATCTATTTAGCAGAGTCTTCTTTAAAGAATAATTCATATGCTTGAGGATCTTTTCTTTGTAAAATGATTATTTAAGGAAGTTGAGCCCTTACGAGAATACTTTCCATTACAAGTTTTACACTTTGCACATTCATCATTTATTATCACAAAATAATTCCATATTACACTACATAACTTCTTTGTAGTCAATCAAAATCATTTTAAAAGTCAATTTAAAATCATGTATCAATAGCAAACACAAGCGTTATCTATGCTGCCCAGTGTCACATTAAAGTAAAGCAAAATAAAAAAAAGCCCGCCGCGCAATGCAAGTAGAAACATGTTTCAAATCAAGATCGCGAGCACCGACACCGATTGTGTAAGAAAGTTACGATCCGTATTCGTATCCGTATCTGGGGATCTTGAAACCAAATATCCGTATTCAGATCTGTATCCGCGGATCTAGATTTTTACGATCCGGCACATCACTAGTATGTTTTTATCGTAGGAAGTGGAAAACTGTGATCTCTACCTACCCCCATGGAAAAATATATATGAAGGAATGCCTATGCAATATATATATATGTCGGCGGGAGCTGGGCATCAACAATTGATAAAGGCGTAAATTGCACTTCATCGTCTTTATGATCTTGTTGATGACCTTCAGACATTGCGAAATCCATAAAATAACACAACCACAGTCTTTAATTCACAAAGGTTTATTAATCACCAAAATTTCGTTACAAAATAAACAAAGATTGCAATGATTTTCAAAGATTTAAAATTACAGAGAGGACACGTGGAATGTAGTGAGGTTAGCTGCGTCGCGATCGCGCACAACCGTCCATTACCGACGACAGCAACAGACTGACTTTTCATTCAACCGCTCCCTAGCGTCAAACGTCAACTGTCCCTTTCCTTCCGATCGCGCCACAGCTAAACACACTCAAGCAAAGGAATCAAAACAATAAATCCAAATAAATGTTGTACAATAGAATGAACTATAATTAGGAAGTTTGCTTGATATTCCACTGAATATGTCTACTTGGCTCTGCGACATATATATATTATATATTGCATAGGCATTCGTTTGAAGCTAAAAACCTATCATAACCAAAACCACGTAACGCAGAATCTGATCAAAATCGAGGTCGCGAGACCGTACGCAAACTTCAACACAAAATTAATGCCATAATGAAAATAAAGACCACTGCTATGACAATTGTCAACTTCAGCTACCACAAGCGGAGTCCAACCGTTTTAATGGAGTCAAAGCGAACTTCGAAAGGGTATTTAACATAGCTGAGCTCCGATATTCATTTGGAGAATCGTCAGAAGCTTAACTCTGGGGGGCTACTTTGTGACTGAATATATTGTGTTTTGAATACGTAATATGTTTTACAATCCTGGTTGAGTATAATGTCAATGGTATAGACATATGGTTGACAATGCAATGTACAGTGAGTTGAGCGTTACAATTTTCTATTTCGTTTTGAGAGTTGAACCCCCAGTCCGATCGTTTGACCGCCAACTTTCCCGTTATGGTAATAACCACCTACCAGGCTGAAACTTTCTTAATATAATATTTGCAAAGTTAAACAGTCGATGCTTTAAAATTCCGATTTTCAATGTCTACCTCTTTTTCTTGAGACGTTGGTTCATGTTGGAAATCACAATTTGATCGGATCTTACTTGTACATCAATAAATAAGAGGCTTATTATAATGTCAGTAATGTGTGTTTTTTGTATTCATATTTATAAGAACTTGAGAACATGAAAGCTTTATAAATATGTTCAGAGATATAGCGTAAACATAGACACGAAACTCGGGAGAAATATAATTTTATATCCATTTTTACTTTACAGAAATAAGTATTATCCTGTAGGAGTACATAAAAATGTGGAAGTACTTGTGTATGAAATTAAATACTAAGCTCTTTATCTAACAACACATTTTTACGTGTAAAATGATCATTACAAATATAGAATTTGAGAGATCTCAGATAAAAGTAATTTGATATATTTTATAGAAAAGGCTTGAGGCAAAATCATCAACGTAAACAAATTTCAAATTAAACGAACACTTATATGTTTCTACAACAAAAAATGGCTCCACATATGCTCGAAAATCGTAAGAGAATTTGCGAGACGAACAGTTGACTATACGAGTATAACTATAATTTTTTTAAATTCTCTTTCTAACCGGAAAATCCTTCATTAGTGCATATATAATTTCTACATATTCTCATCTGATGAAAAACACACTTCCAAACAGCCTGTATATACAATAAAAAATCACATCCATTTAAGAAATCCTTAAGCCAAAGAAAATATAAAAAATAAATAATAATATATGAAGAGGTTAAGTTGCTTAGATCACAAATTGTATACCTACTATTATGGTTCCCTGGTCATCAGAATAGATCAGCAGAATATGGTTGTCAGCATCAGTTCAGGTAGGGAGGATCCATCAATTGCAGAGTCAGCAACTGGAAAGTTCTTACTCCCAATAGTGTTTCCACTACGAGATTTATAAAATAATAGATACAATTAGATTGCTCTTAAGAATTTAAAACAGTAATAATATATGCGAGATCAAAAAATAGACACGCCGCAATTCACTTCTATCCATTTGGATCAAAAATCAGTGACGATTATACCAACCAGAGAGAAGTTGATCACCGTTCGATAGAACAGTTAAGTTAGCCAGGCTCAGAACTTTTTGGTGCACCAAAATAATAGGTGGCCTCATTGATACAGCATATAACAAAATGGATAATTAATATATTCTGGTATGTTATGTTATACATTTATGATATCGTAACGTTACAGTAGATTACCATCTATCCGCAATACTCATCGATTCGAACTGAACAATGACGGAGCGTGAGAACGGGAAGCTGTCTCCAAAACTCGACTGTTTCGGGAGCAGCGTCATAAATATATTATCTGATCGGAGTAATACAAATTGCGGGCGGCGATCAGGGCATCAATCCATCAGCCCATTATTACTACAGCCATTGTTTTCCCCCAGACAAGGTCATCCCGTCCAAATTAATAAATCACCGGGACAAGAGTGACAGGAAAAATTTCATTATCGGCTTTGCAACCTCCACCTTAGCTGTTGTAATTAGGTCGAGATACTTAGATATTTATTTTCATCGCCCTATTTGATATAACTAGGCTTCAGATTACCAAAGTATTTAGATCAAATTTAACGTTGATTTTCCGAGACAAATTCAAATCTACAACATTTTTCTTGAACAATGTTTAAATGATGGAATTCATTACATACAGTACGGAATCTCTTTATGTCGTAGATAGTACGAACAGGATGATTTGGGGGAACCCAGGCTCGATCCTTACATCATGAGACAACCTGCATTCAGCTGCGAAGAAATACAAAGATGTATTCAAAAATGTAGTCTACCAGTCTGCACAGGCCAGCGTGGTTGACTAAGGCCTAATCGGCCTAACAGCGATAGGGTCATGCTCCTTGGTGGGGACGTATATGAGCTGTGACGCTTGTCATGGATGATATTTCTTTTCCCTTACTACCCGAGACTAACAAAAAATTGTCTTCTTAGTTTTCTCATCAAAAAATCTAAATAATCTTTATTCAACATAAACTTTATTGAGTATTTATTGACGTTAAATATATTTAAAACTAAAAGTACAAAGAGGTCCTCGAGTACTTTGATATGTTTTCATTTTGTTCTACACAATAATGTAGCCACTATAGTAGTGTCCGTAGAGGTCACATACATAATGTTGTAGCATAAATGGATACATATTATAGTCGTCAACTGTAAAAGCAACGAAAACTAATATATATCCATTTCGTGCTACTTTATAACGTAGCTACTATAGTAGTGTCCGTAGAGGTCACAAACATAATGTTGTAGCATAAATGGATATATATTATAGTCGTCAACTGTAAATGCAACGAAAACTAATATATATCCATTTCGTGCTACTAAATAACGTAGCTACTACGGTAGTGTCTGTAGAGGTCACATACATAATGTTGTTGCATAAATGGATACATATTATAGTCGTCAACTGTAAAAGCAACAAAACTAATGTATATCCATTTCGTGCTACAAAATAACGTAGCTACTATAGTAGTATCCGTAGTGGTTACATACATAATTTTGTAGCATAAATGGATACATATTAAAGTTCTTGACTGTACAAGGAATGAAAACTAATCTGTATTCATTTCGTGCTACAAAATAATGTAGCCACTATAGTAGTGTCCGTAGTGATCATATGCATAAATTTGTAGCATAATACATATTAAAGTTACCAACTTTACAAGGAAAGAAAACTAATACATATCCTTTTCGAGCTACAAAATAGTATCACATATCACACAGTGTAGTCTCACGTCTAAAGTCGTGGACTGTATAAGGAAAGAAATCTAATATTTCTTTAAATAGACACTTACATTACATTTATTACCTTGAATTCCCATAGTACATGACCCTGACAAAATAAACCGATAAACTTTTATTACTAATCACAAATAATTTGGATCGTTCGTTTCTTCTCCAAGTAAAACTGCCTCTTGGACGACCATCCATCAATTCTATGCGATGACGAATCATTCCTTCGAGACTTATTTAACTTGCTTTTTATTTAGAAACTATGTTGCTACAAATATAGCATTTATATAGCAACGAATAGAGTAATTTTCGGTTGCCATGTGACTACGGCAGTAAATAAATTTATTTGGATATAAATATGAAGCGAGATCTTGAATATTACATAAGGCGAATACTTTCCGTGAAATATTTATGAATTGGCTCAAAATAGTTGTGCGCGTGGTATATTAAACACGTACTGAGTATTACGTACTTCAGGTTTTGTATGAAAGACTGCATGGTCTTAGTGCCAACACTTGTACTGGTCAAAAATAAAAAAAAACAAAATAATATTTATTCAACATAGACCTTTACATGCACTTATTGACGTCAACAAACAAAACAAAAAAAAAGCTTAAAAAAAAAACAAAAACCTTGTCCGTACGTACGAATAAGGAAAAAAAAAGAAAAAAATATATTGACTCGACACCTGTTCGGAATTGGGAGAGCCTTCTCGAGAAGAACAGGCAAGAAACTCTGAAGGTCTATTTTTTATCTCCTCTTTTCAATGTTAACAATCACAATAATACAATACAAAAATACAATATAGTACAAGATACAATCACACCTAACACGATTACAGTCGTATGTATGTTTACATACACATATAAAATAATACAATATTATAAATAATGTTGTTACCAAACATGGTTCTATGAATAGTGTCCCTATTCCCAAACAGTGTGATCATTAAGATAGTCACTTACTTTATAATAACCTTTACGGTGTCTTAAGGATTTAGGTATTTCCTAATAGGTTTTTGTAATAGATATAAATATAAATTATGTATACATATAGACGCACCGACACACAAATTAATTATCTTCTAGCTTTCTGCCCGCGGCATTGCCTGCGTTATATCGCAATAGGAAAGATATATTTATTTCGTATGTCTATAATAATAGATAGTAAATATTCAATACAATAGTTTCAAAGATTTCACTATTAAAATCAAGTAGAGCCTGAATTAAAATTCAAAAATTAAATTTAGATCATCATAAATCTTACTGAAAAATTTGTCATTTATTTATTTCATACATATAAGGAAATAAATTTTATATTACATGATCTGCGTTGTATCGCAAAAGGAAAAGTATGTTTTCCAGCGGTAAAAATTATATTATGTTCTTCCCTAGGTCTCCAATCATCCGGATAATATATTGAAATAAAATCACAACAAGCTATTTTTATCAGCTTTTACCGCAGGAAAGACACCTTATTTTAGCAAATATTCCCCTATGACCTTCTCTGGGTCTGAAATCATTTCTATATCATCAAAATCGGTTCAGAAGTTTCTGATCTTATTTCAACAAAATTTTTACCCATTTTTTGAGGGAAAAATTTTACAGATTTTGTATGTCTTTCGTATACAAAAATAGTTTATGCCCATTTTCGACTAGCTGTTTACCGAATTTCATTTAAATTCTCGCTGAAGTTTTGGCGCGAAAGCACGACGGACAGACTTACTTCCGCAATAATAATGTTAGTAAGGTTAGATAGAATCTGAGGTCGAGCAAAAAGTCATAACTTCTTAGTATGATGTAGGTTAATCAAAGATTTCTTATCTGAACAAACAAAAGAGAAACTTCTCGAGTATATTTTTAGGCTAAAATAAATAAGTAAACTGATGTATTGTCGCTTGGACATATTTTTACGAAGCTAAATAAAAAATATACCATACAAATTAGATACTAACAATTTGAGATGAATCTTCAATAATTTATATTCGTTTTCATTTAATTTATTTATATAAATAAATTCTAACCAGAAAGTTACATTTAATTTTGACAAGTCACATTTTACAAAAAATGCATTCATTATATGAGACAACTGTACATAACTAAACAACTACAGTAGATAAAGCAAAATTTTAATTTTAAGTACCTACCATAATGTTTTTACAAATATAAAATTGTTTTTCCAAAAATATTAGTTCTCAAAAACGAGTTAATATATAAAAATAATGTTCATTTTGAATTAAATTTGGAATTTTACTTTTTAAGACACATAATTTGAACGCAAGTCCACCGTTTGCAATAAAGATTAAATATATAAATATCGTATAAACAAGAACTCAAAATAAATTTAGCACCATTCGCTTATTTCAGTTATTTGGTATACTACAAATAATAAATAACACTTTAAGTGCCAAAGCAATGAAATAATACAAGCAATCTTTTCTAGTCAGACTTGGGAAATGGATAATCAAAGACATTTAAAACAGAGAAAGGGTGCAGAAATAAAAGTAAACATTTTTTGTTTAATAAGGAAAGGAATAGATTAGGTAAGAAAATCGCTAAGGAGTTGAGCCACTACAACAACAGGTAACGACAGATACGCTACGATTTTAACAAGCTTTCTCGGAAAGTTTTCAACAATGGTAGTATCGTTGGTAAGTGTGTGAATTCCACGGATCTGAGGGACCAATGTACAACATAAGTCAGTTATATTGCAGGCTAGGTAGTATTATATATAAAAGTACTTCGTACATAATACACTTCCATTATTTTGTAATTTATCTTATATAAACAGCGATACCATATACTACAAAAAAGTTTCATTATGAGATCTATTGACAAGTAAGCTGAATGTTCACTTGATGGTAAATGGTTGGAGTGAGATTCGAATCATATCTGCAAATCCAAAAATCCTCAGAGTACGTTGCCAATATGTGACAAGATGTAAAGTCACAACACCCAGTGACTATACAGTCATAACTGAAATATTTACTTAATACAAGTACAAATCCAATTGTATAGTGTGGTAAAGAAAATAAACTACGGATCAAAATATAGCTTAGAATGAATTGAAAATAACGAATTTATTTATTTTCGCAAACTTTAACACAGTCCTGAAAACTATTTATATCTGCATTTTTTCAGGATGAATACAGTTAAGAATATCTTATTTTATTTTTATTTACATACATATATTTGGGACAGAAACAGTAAAATTTTTACCTAAAGGCTATACATAAAATTATTTATCATACACCAGTGTAGTTTCCAGTTAATTACTAAACATGTTTAAAGTAGATCGCTGAACATTTTAAGAAATAAAATCGTATTTAAAACAACAAACATGGAGCGTTATGGATAACAGCACGAATACTGCTCTTAAACTGATATTTAACAAAAAAGATCGACAGACCCAAAATTACTGTTACAAGTATTAACTATTATTTAATCGTTAACTACAAGGGCATGTGATAGTTAACTTGCATTCTAACCTTCTTTTATAAATATTTATTTATTAAAAACAATCATCTAATGAATTGCATTGTATAAATGTTTAATTAACTAATATAATATAAAGGTATTATAATATACATTAAAAATAGTATTTAGTAAGTAATAGCAATAAAATTAGTAGCTCATTACATACAAACAGTGACTATATATTCCTAGTAGACAAACTTCGAAATGAAATTGTAAAATGCAACAATAGTAATTGCTCTAAAGGCGAATAAAATTTATTCGATAGTTAACAAAGTTTTCCAATTCATCGATAAACTCAAATAGTTTTTTTTATATTAGTTTTTTAGGGTAACACAATAGATAAATAAGTTTATAAAGTAAGTTTTGTGTACTATTTCTGTTTCTGTGCTATATATATATATATATACACAACTTTATGTCCAGTAAGTCATACGTATATATAAAATTTAAATTAATATCAAATACTCAGACCTCTAGTAGTTTACAGCAGTGAAAAAATTAAAGTTAATGCCGTCAAAGCCTTTTTACCCTCAGTTTATGCCATATATTTTAAGATTTGAATTTGGAATTAAAGCCTTTAAGGTAATTTCTCTTGATTTAGAAATTAATAGCTACATTCCAAAAAAAAAAAATTTAGATTTTTTGTCACTTGAAAGAACATTGGAACCGTCAAGGTACTGCACGTTCAACTAGGCAATAATAACAATAGGTAATTGCTTCACAAAAAATATATTTTTCACTTCAGTAGCTCAAACATGAAGGTTTTGCTGCTTAAAATCAGTGAGTAAAATCGATTTTTACTCACTAGTGAGACAAAGCCAACCACAGATTATAGTAACCTATGTATAGTAACTAATGGGATAACCATACAGACTATGTTGTTTCGCCCTAAGATAATATGCCCATGGACATTGGATCTGCCTGACACTTCTCATTGTTCCGTGTCACGCATAGGTACCACTTTAAACTAATGTAAAATAAATTGGCAAGAAATAAGAAAAATAATTGTTAAAAAAATGTCTCTTCGGAACAGAACATAATAAGTACTGAAGTTTGATGCGACAAGAATGATGCGCGGAACGGAACTATTGACAGAAGTTCCTTTCCACGCATAATACATTCTTGAGATTTTAATATATTTTTTTTAATTTTATTTGTTGTATAATTTTAAATTTAAATAAATGAGTTATTTTACAATATACTCGTTCCTGTGTCTTATTTTATTTCCAAAGTAGGTATGATATTTGTTCTCGCTGCTGAAGTGAAAAGTTATGTGTGTCACACGAGAGCAAAGTTGTTTGCATCTCGTGCCTTTGAATCCCTCGACACGCTCAGGATTCTACTCTAGAATCACTCGCTTCGCTCGTGATTCAAACAGAATCCTTCGCTTGCTCGGGACTCAAATCAGCATGCGCAGCAAACATCAACTTTGCTCACTTGTTGCACAAATAACTATTGATATTTTACGGGACTTCGGCACTTGACCAGGAAACAAAATGTATAAAATTACCGTTAGAATGAAGAAATTATTAATTTATTAATAATTGTATAGCTCGAGAGTTTGACTCTCACTCGGCCAGATTTTTAATTCAAGCATAGGCTACATCTATACGACATTTAGTTTAATGTCTATTTATAAAAAAAATCATGAAATAAAACGTTAGAAAGAAAAACTAATTAAGATATCCATAGAAAACGGTACTTTTGTTTGAAAAGATTCTTCCTCTGTTTCAAATATGACCTGGTCTAAGTCCACAAAACCACGTTGACCTTGAAAGTCGAACAAACCAAGCTCCCCCACTTGTTGTACCGACTTAGGATTAATTTAGCTTATGCGAATAACATCCTGAATAATTAATTTTATTCAGTTCAACTAAATTCAATCTTCTCGGATTCAAAACACATTGTTTGCGGCAGACGTGGTTTCAGATCTTATTAAGCGGCTTTTACACTTGCGCATCTGTTGTGTCAATAACAAAAATATTTCAATTATCCGTAGATCTATCGTGAAATTAAATCAAAAGAATAAATGTTATTTTGTACATAAGCATGTATGTATATATAGACCGCGTCACTTGAATAGCCTCACTCCCAAAATTAGTTGTATATTCAGTTGTATGATAGCAATTGCTGCATTGATTTATGAATAAATTATACTAGTTTATTGCTAGAAGTTTACTGCATAAACTAGACAAATAATAATAAAAATAGGGAATAATAGGCGTAGGGAAGTGACGCCCCATCGCCCGCTGGTGGGGCCTTTAATGCCCCTTGACTACCATAAATGTCCCATCAGTGCAGTCAGTCTCCCTCAGGGCAGCTTGTGGTGAGCTGTCGGTGAGTTGCGTCACCGAGGGTACCTATGTGCTTCAGGGGGGCGTGTGCCACCCGCCTCTGTCTTGCCTTAAGCAGCCGGACAGAGTGGAGTCGCAACAGCAGATGCTCGAAGGGTGGAAGTGTAATAATGTCATAACGCCGACGGCGTCTCGATCGCTGTCGCAGAAACACCTCTCTACACCCTTAGCCGTTCACACCAATGTTGCTCTCTTCGCATCAATATTGGTCTGCTTTGTTAAGGGGTCCATTTAGTGAGCGGCGAGTCACCACCTGCCACATTTCAATCAATTAGGAGGCTTTGAGAAGGCAGGTGACCGGAGTCTCTTCCATAGCCCGGTTTTCATGACCACCTAAATCGAAATGCAATAGGCCACAAACGTTTTGACCACTAATGTCAATAGTTTCTGTGCATCCAACTGGGTATAGTCTTTGACTGCATTTTTCATGGTGTAGATAGAGATTAGACCCAGTTGGTACACTCCACGCACGCTTTCATTAAATTTCGCTTAAATGGCCTCTACGCGTTGGATCTGTATCTCCGCGCACGCCTTATAAAAGACTGTGTCTTATAAAGACACGTGATGTAAGCTAAAATAATAATAAAAATTGTAACAAATAAGATGTGTCACTTGAATAGCCTCAGTATTTTGAATAGTTCATTACTTTTAATAACGTCAAAAAATCGATTGGAAATAGATCATATAACGAGCGAATGTAATTTTGCTTCAAATTATTACAAGTTCTATGAATTTAAGATAAATTCATTAAAATTAATATCATTATCGTCGAAAGGTTGGTACGAAGCTTATTATGATTTACAGTATATTTACCGGCTATGTCAAAGAGGCTTAAACAGACTTATACAGGTCACAGAAGACCGAAGAGTTTCCTCGCTCAACGTATTAGCCTAGCGAGGAAACGCTGCCAGTGTCCGGGTAAAATGCCGCTGGGGCATTTTTAGATTTATTTTATATTAGTTTTATTAGATAGTATAATTTATATATAATTTTGCCCTAAATTTTATATTAACTGGTGCCCGCGACTAAGTTTATAGTCTATGTATCTCTCTAATCTATCCAGTAGTTTTTATCTACACTATCTATATATCGCACTAATAATACAATAGTGTATCAACTCAAAATCGATCATTTTTCAGAATCAACAAAAAACTTATTACTCACTTCATGTAATAGTTGCAAATTGAATAACTGTCACATAAGTTTTTTAATTTATCCTTATTCTGTTTTTGCACTAATCGAACGACGGTCTTGATCACGCGTGAGGAATCAAATTTTGCGTGTGTTTATAGTATTATGTCAAGTACGACGTTTTGAGTTGATACACTATTGTATTATTAGTCCGATATTATAAAGAGGAAAGATTCGTATTTTTGTATGTAACGAATAAACTCAAAAAGTACTGGACCGATTTTAATACATCTTTTCTCATTAGAAATATCACTGAGTAACATAGGCTATATTTAGTACTAGATTACTATAGAAATCTTTAGATATTCTTATTAAAACCAACCGAAGGTGTAAAAAAATTTGCCATAAAATATCTTTCATCGCATACGCTGCGAAGAGTATTAATGATAGGACAAAAAAATGTTCGAGAATATTATAGAATATATCAATATCTACAAAAAACTTAGCGAGATCATATGTCTAACTATTGTAGTTACGTCACTATAACTACTTTTTTATATTTAATTATCTATAAAATAAGTAGGAGCAAAAAGCTGCCACTTTACAAATCTTTTTGAGAGGACGAAGTCTGTCGGGTCCACTAGTGTGAAATAAATATCTATACTCTAGTATATATCTATACTTACAAACTTTTGCGTTTATAGTTATAGTAGGATGTTAATTTACAGTTATTTTTCAAAATCTTTGCAGAAAATATATAAACTTTTTATTTGGCCAAACAGGAGTGTTCTAGATTTGCTTCAGTGATGCTTAAAAAATCTATTTATTAAAATATGGTGTTGATTTAAAAAAAAAACAACTTGAATAATATTATAGTATAGTCACTATCTTTAGTTTTTATACTAGCTGGTGCTGGCGACTAGGTAATACTAGCGTGGCATATGTTTTATAAATTTTGGACTGTATTATTCTGATGTATAAGCTATATTATTGAAGTTTCATTAAAATGAATTCAGTAGTTTTTAAGTGAAAGGGTAACAAACATCATCATCCATACAATAATATTAGTAAGAATATTGTACTCGTATTTAAAAAATCGGACCCCTAACCTCCCATGGCCCTAGCAACCATCCTGCTTTTACGGGCCGAGACATTGGGAGATGCGCATGCAGCACTCAGCTGCGTACATTTCTTGACTCCCTATAAATTCTTTAGGTTTGTCTCCATTGACACTGCAACCGTCTCCCCATTCTAGGACGGATAAACACACGAATGTCTTCGGTTCTCCCAGCAGTTCTCGTGTGCCCACCGTTGGTGCACTACTGGCTTCGTCTTCCTTAAAGTCCTACGGGCGGTTGCCCTCTTCTCTCTTCGCCTCTATTATTAATCCCACTCCTTATGTTATGCCACCGAATTAAAGCTTGTATAAAAAATTGTGATTAATAATTGTACACTTTTTTTTGACGTGACAACGTCTATTAAATTGGTACGGCGTGGAGTCATTCTCGAAAACACCGTAACGGCCGAATCTGACGCCACACGGAGTCCACGAACGGCGTAACGGCCGATCTGACGCCACACGGCAACGTAATAAAAATATAAATGTTATACATTACTTTATTTTAAATAATTTTTCCTGTAAGTTAACATTTTGAATTAATATTCGGAATATTCGAATTAATTTTGTGTATTAAATATTGTTAGTGTTCATAGATAAAATTGTTAAATAAGTCATTTGACATATTGCTATTAATTATTAATTCATTTTGTTCTTAAGATTTTGAATTAACATTTGGATTATTCAAATTAATTTTGTTTATTTGATATTATTTTTGACGTGACAACGTCTATTAAATTGGTACGGCGTGGAGTCATTCTCGAAAACACCGTAACGGCCGAAATCTGACGCCACACGGAGTCCACGAACGGCGTAACGGCCGATCTGACGCCACACGCAACGTAATAAAAATATAAATGTTATACATTACTTTTTCCTGTAAGTTAACATTTTGAATTAATATTCGGAATATTCGAATTAATTTTGTGTATTAAATATTGTTAGTGTTCATAGATAAAATTGTTAAATAAGTCATTTGACATATTGCTATTAATTATTAATTCATTTTGTTCTTAAGATTTTGAATTAACATTTGGATTATTCAAATTAATTTTGTTTATTTGATATTATTTTTGACATAACAACGTCTATTAAATTGGTACGGCGTGGAGTCATTCTCGAAAACACCGTAACGGCCGAATCTGACGCCACACGGAGCCACGCACATTACTCATAATAATTAATTTATGTATAACTTCAGAAGCAGAAAATTTAAACAAACTATTAAATAAAAATATAAATGTTATACATTATTATTTATTTTAAATAATTTCATTGCACCCAGAAAAAAATACCATGTAATAGACGTTGTCACGTTCAAATATCGGCAGTAGACGGAGTTCTACAGACAATCAATTTTTTTTTAACTTATTTGACTATCCTTTTGTTAACTTAAGGTGATACACATGAGAAAGATAAAAGAAGAAATGGTCTATTTAATTTCTTACGTTTCAGTAGCTCTAAAATTGTAGATGGTTTGTCCACACCGCTTGACCGTTGAAAATATATGGGACAGTAATATACTAAGTGATTTCGACGTCAGAACAAGTTCAACATATTTCTCATTTCCGTTCGAGATAATCAATCACATGAACAAAGTGCGGGCCTTTCTTAACCCTGTAACTTGATTAATTTGTCAACCGATCACTTCCCTAATTAGTGGTCGCAAACAAAATGAAAGATGTTTCCTTCGGCTCATCATATAAGAACATTTCTTGGCTGAATTATGTTCATGATTTTTTCTGGAATTTCATATCACATTCGTAAAAAGCAGCAGTCGTAAAAAAATAATATATTTATTAATTTTAAATGTATTAAGTGTAATTTACTCTTTGTAATTGACCTTGTATTGTGTCTGCTGTCTTCATAGCTGAATGAAATTCCACCCAACGAGAAATGGAGTGGGCTATGTAGTTTTTCTACGTGGATTGAATAATAACTGATAAAACTCGTAAGTAAGCCAGGCTTTCCAACATAGATGAAAGAATTGCAAATCTTAACTGGTAGTGGGCAGAGCAGATAGGATTGACATTGTTAAGGCGAAAAAAATTCAGTTAAATATCAAGGATATATTCCTGCCTTTCTTTGATTTTCATCACATCGTCAGCCCATCTAGTGGAAGCTATATATATATATATTATAATATATATATATATATATATATATATATATATATATATATATATATATATATTATATATATATCTATCTCCGGGGAAGGTAGCATTTATAAGGCTTCCACTAGATGGGCTGACGATGTGATGAAAATCAAAGAAAGCAGTAATCAGTGTGGAGATCGATAGGGGTGGCACAGCACACTTTGATTGAGAGACATTGGACCTAGGTCCAGCAGAGAGTCCAGAGAGGCAATGGTAGTCCAGAGAGGACCTATGTCCAAACTGGTGATAACGATAAAGTTGAACATTTGTTGACGAGAAATATTAACAAAAAAAATCAGATATCTAAACTAAAATAGATTTAAAACTAACTATAGTTTTTCCAGCATATCAGCCTGGATCTAAAATAAATCAAAATTGAATTACCTTATATCTTTTACTTAAAATACATAAACTAATTTATCGTGTGTTATCGTTTGTTTTTAATAATACACTTAAATCCAATCCCAAGATTTTATAAGGCAACAAAAAAAATACACTGAAATAAAATTACTTTTCCGGACCCCTTCCGCTCCGACTTAAACGGGCGCAATCCATCATGGCAGCACTGGAACGTTGACAAGCCAGATTTCGCTGATTAGCACGTCACGCAGTGCACACTGTCCCCCGACGAATCTGTCCGATTTTAAGTAAAGGATTCATTACTTTAAGCGAAAAGTTACCACGATAACAGCCTTGTATCTCTTCATTTATTATCATTAAAAACTTAAGCATTTAATTGATAAATTGAAGTATTGGTGGTTTTACTTTTCATATCAATATTCGGTAATGCTTGTCACATTGGTATTGTATTGCAGTGCTCTACAGTTTGTCATATTATAATTTACTAACTCCCTTGACTTTCTTTAAAAATAAATCCTTCTAGATATAATTATTGCTTGCTTCGATGCTGTTTAGGTCGTTATATTAGCCTGTGGTAACATATCTTCGCTACGAATATACTACGATATTGCTACGCTTGTACTACGTTCTCAGTAGCTGCTACGATTATTATAAATGACACGGTCTGAGCTATCGTTGCTGCGTTTGTTTTGATAGAAAATATAACGGTTGTGAAGAAAGCTGCAAAATATGCAGCAGCATGTAGCGTTTAAGTTATATATACTAGCTATATGGCATTAGACACTGCCACTTTGATTACAATTCCTGTATATTGATTAATTTGCGATAAAATTTGATTGAAAAATTATTAGGACTAATAATTATAATATTTGTCTAAAAATAAATGATTTAATTATTGATTTGTGTTGTGCTTACAGAATTTTATTTTTTGATCTCCTTATGATTATTAGAGCATTTCTTAACAAATTTTGGAATTCTTATAATATTCAGCAGAGTGTGGATAATAGAGATAGATGGAATAGTTTGCAGAAATAAATTTTACACAACTGACAGTCAACAACATATACGTAACGTAGTAACCAATTTGACTTAGATCATAGATTCAGTAAACACAAACAGGAATATTATTAAATAATGCAAATTATAGAGATTTTACAGATAAGAATAGAGTCTAAGTAGCTACTTCTTAATTGAAAAATAACAACACACAATGCCGAGTATCACATTTATAAATTCATCGTCCGTTCTTAAAACAGCAGTAAATAGGCCGCGCACGTAGCTTGCCAAGAATTTAATTTGGCTAAGTTGTTAAAAATAACAGAGGTACGAGGAAGTAGGGATCCAATCACACAATCAACATCGAATGAATAATTCACAACGGTTCCGTTACAAAATTAATCGACATCTTGAGTACTGTTTATTGATCGAGTTGTTCTAAAGTGATTATACCCTCTTACAGTTATCTGTGGCTTAAGGGCGATAATCGCCCTTACTTCGGTTGCCACTTGTTGATGGTAAGTATAGACTCGTCGATTATGCTAGTTAAAACAGGTGTACAATTATGTTTGTTATACTTCTGCTTATTTTGTGGAATAGGTATATATATATATATTCCATTCTCGAATTATTTATTTTTACTAATATCAGCCAGTTGCATGAAAAAAAATCAAAAAATCATACTACACTTCATGTATTACTTTATTATGTACTCACACCACGGAAATCGCATATCTCAAGTGGGTAGGTTTGTGAAGTGATAATGTTAATTGTTGGAAGCATGGCCAAGTCAGAGGAAATTCCCCTGAACAAATTTTTAAATAAAATGATAAATTTTATGATCTTAGTTTCATTTAATATGCTAGGTTATTTAGGAAAAAATAATGCTTATGAGTAGCCCTTTCAAACGCTATTATAAAATGCATGTAATTTTTCTATCACATTTGGCGGGTTCGATTCCCGGTTGAGGTAGGCGATTTTTCAAAAAATCTGTGAATGCAGATTATTATTAAAATACTTATTATTAAAATACTTATTATTAAAAATAAAACGATGTCTTCTTTTAGTAAAATATCCTACGTTCAATATTTAATATACTTTCCATCCGTGTGGCATGGCCGTGGGATCCGTGTGGCATACATATATATATATATATATATATATATATATATAATCTAAGTATTAAATTGAAAATTACATTGTTTCGAAATAAATAAAAATATTCAATGGATAAATTTTCAACAAAATAATGAATATACATTCGTAATTAATTCAAATTTTTTATTAAATAATTAATAATAATGAAACGAAACATTTATATTATATTATGACAATCAAAAACAAAAGAAGAGCAATATAAATGCTTTGAAGTTCAAATTATAATATCGACTACCTCAGATCACTAAATGTATTTGAAGAGATAGATATATTTTTTTAAAATAGCGTACTTCGCTTTACCCTGTATTCTGATTAGTCGAGCGGCAATAGCTCGGTAATTATTGTCTTAGAAAAATCTTGAATATGAACATTTTATGAACTCTCTCGCTTGTTCCTAGCATATGTAGCATATACCACAATGTTTTTATTACGCGAATTTTAAAATCTTTATCCGATGCTCCTAAAGTAAAAGAAAATATCGCGAGGCTACCTGCTGCGAGTAAATTTGCGATGTATACGATATTGACCACATTTGAGCCAGCGTGGTTGAATAAAGCTTTGTTTTATTTGTAGCGTCGGCCTTCGCCCTTCTTGGTTAGGCAATAGGATTATTCTACGTTTATCAATAACGTGTTAAAGCTTAGATTGCATATGGTGCAATAAACTGATACTGATATATTTGAAATATTATGCGCATACATTTCTCCAAAACATCAGTTAAAAGATATCTAGTTGTCGGATCAAATCAAGGCTTATAATGCTGACTGTACTACTTTAGATCGATACTAAGCAGCGAGATGCAGCGAAGAAAAAAATGTGAGCTTACTCCTTTATTGAAATCACTTAAGTCGAACAAAGAAGATTGTAATCAAATTTAATAACTCCTTATAGATTTGGATAAAATACAAGAGGGATCTGTTTAGATAGGCTATTGGCAAGGAGCCGAGCTTAAAGAGCACTCGTGGCAGTTTCTGGTGACGGAAGCCAAGTTGCATTTCCATGTACTTTGCCAATATTTCGGCAAAATCCACTATGAAAATACATTTGCTGATTTACGATTCAACAAATACAATGCTTTGATTTAATATGTAGTAAAATATTTTAAATGATTGCATTCTTCTTGTTACAAATATGTAATTAAAATATTCAATACTTTCTGTTTGTAATCATTAAAAATTATCAAAATATTTCATACTAGCTTTTGCCCGCGACTTCGTTCGCATGGACTTCAGGTTCGTCCCGTCTAGTCTAGTAATAAGTAAGAAATACGGTAACTAAGCACTGCAGAGCCCTAATCATAGGCCTATAGGTAGCTACTGCAGTATGCTCCTATAAACTACATTTAACGATCTTTTTCCTAATATGTTTTTTTACGACTTCACATTAGAAACCTCAAAAATTGTAGCCTATATGTTATTCTGATTGTATAAGCTATATTGTGGTAAAGTTTTATTCAAATCCATTCAGTAGTTTTTACGTGAAAGAGTAACAAACATCCATACATCCATACTTACAAACTTTCGCCTTTATAATACAGTAGTAGGATTAGATAAGTGATGATTTATAGTTATATAAATCTTAAGCGGGTAATAAAAATTTACAGATTTTTTTATTAGAAAAATTATTCTCTATAGACTTTAGTCCAAATTTTTGTTTGATTAACCTCGTTATTTTTTTTGTACATATAGATAACTTCTACACTACCCATTAAACTAAATACTAGAAGAAGTTGCGGAGCACTTTAATTGCATTAATAAATTATGAATTAAATTGCGAGTATTCGGTTATGATATTACTATTTTGTACGGATGTGTTTAAGACAGTTTTTTTTTTTCATAAAAAAAATATGTACATACTACCACAATTAAAATATTGTAATTTTAATTGCGGTTTTACATAAATTTCTACAATACCGATCGAGTAAAGGTTATTATTACTTTTAATAATTTTAATTCTCTCCCGTGACAGGTAGCAATAGACCTCCCTTATAACGCAGATCAAATGGGGGTGTACTACATTTCATAAGATAAAGACAGATTTAATATACATCACCATCATCATAGCTTCATTCCCACCTAGGGACGAACCTACTCTAATTATGTTAGAGCAATTAGGCCTCAATAAAGTATGCTGGCCTACTGCGGAGTAGTCGGAGTACATACACCTTTGAACTCCTTCGCAGGTATATAGCCGTTGCCTCCGGATATTTTCCTTCACTACAAAAACGTGAAATAAACGTTCGTGAAATTCAAAAATAAAAATTCATTGTATTGTGCATGGCAGAATCGAACTCGGGTGTAATGTATAAATATTTATTTTAAAGAAGCTTCGGATTCGTTTTATCGCATTTTCCTGATCTTTGACCATGTTAAAAATTATTCAGTATTTTCCAGGATCTAAAACTATTCTTATACCAGTAGTTTGAGTGAAAAAGTAACAAACACCCAAGTTTAGAATTTTTTACATTTATTATATACTAGCTTTCTGCCCGTGGCTTCGCCCGCGTGAATTTCGGGATTGGGTCTATAGAGGGTTAAGGGTCATAGCTTTTGGCCACGGCTACATATGCGCGGAAGTCGGTTTATGGCGCGAAGGTTTTATCGCGCTTCCCGTGGGACTATCCGTTTTTCCGACATATAAAATACCGCAAAACCTTGCACAAGAATCACTCTATCTATTGATGAAAACCGCATGAAAATCTGTGCAGTAGTTTTTGAGCGAAGCGAAGGATAAAAAGTACCCTATTATTTAATCCGAACTTTTATCTTTACGCCTACAAAATTTCAAAGCAATCGGTTTAGTAGTTACGGCGTGAAAGTGGAACAAACAAATAAACAAACTCACTTTCCGATTTATAATATTAGACAGGATACTCAGTCACCGCACCGAGTACATTTTGTCCAGTTGTCTTTTTGTATTTTTTTTGTACTGCTATGGTGATGAAAAGATTTACGTCCTGTCTATTGGTTGAGCAGGTTCCATAACCTATAAACGTCTGCAGCATAAGATGCTTAACAAATACATTGCCGATTATTTGAGAACGTATCTACATACTTCTTGAAGAATTATTTCTTATTCACAGATTTACAGACATTATATTCCAATGGAAAGTTCCAAAGTCTCTCCACGCGAAGATATTATCCGTCTACAAACAAACCTTGAATTTTGATAATGATTTTGCATAACAGTTGCTAACTCAATACGAACTTTTAGGTGGCAGCAGAGCATTGTAATCCACTTAGGCGATATTAAAGTCATCGGCGAGCTTCGAATTCGCAGGAAGAGACAGCTGTTCCCGAAGTATCCCCATTTTCCGCGCTGGAACACAAAATTCCGCAACTCTACAATAGTGACACAAACAGTTTCAGTACCTAGTCATTTATCTCCGCTATTAGCTAACTACTTCGAACGGTGCTCGTTTGCGAATTTCCAACGGAAACTTGTTCGGTTCGCTCCAATAACGTTAATTGAGTTAGTACGGTAATACCGCGGAAATATTGAATGGCTAGGTTTGGGATTTGAATATTTGATTGTCTTTTTTCCACGCAACTCTAAATTTTGGATCGCTTGTTTGTTAGCGGGCAATGCTTTTAGCGCTCGTCGTTTTGTAACGATACAATCGGATTGCATGAACATGGTTCCGATCGAATGGAACTTTCATCGGCCTTTGTGCGGTTTGATTTTATTCTCTCTTAGCTTTTGATTGATGGATTTTCTAATTTAGAAGTATGCATTACGTATTGACATAATGAAAAATAAATGAAATAGATAACTTTTTATACAAACGTCTGTATATTTTACGAATTCCTTGAACATTAAGAACAACTTGATATTGCTGGGATGTCTGTGGTTTAGTGATAATCAATATTATTATTTTCTGGAGATCCAAGATTCAATTCTGTTAATTCAAGGACTTTTTTATGCTCCCTCGGTTACAGATTGGCATCAGTAACCAGATTTTAATAACTCTGTTACTGTTAAGTTTGGCTTAAACTAACAGATAATGCACATTACGACATCGACGGTCAGTGCTTCAGGGGGTCATATACCATCCGGCAATACAGCTGCCTCAGCCAGCCGAACAAAGTGGAGTCACAAGAGCTCAAAGGGTGGAAGTGTAACAATGTCATGACGCCGACGGCGTCTCGATCGCTGCTGCAGCTACACCTCTCTAAACGCTTATCCGTTCACACCAATGTTGCTTTTTTGGGGGCCTATTTAGTGAGTGATGAGTCTCAACCTGCCATATTTAAATCAATTAGGTGGCTATGAGAAGGTAGGTGACTTGAGTCTTTTCCATAGCCCGGTTTTCATTACCACCAACACCGAAATACAATAGTCCACAAATATTTTTGACCTGTATAAACTATTCAGTTTCTGTGCAAATGGAGATTTGACCCGTTTGGTACACTCCACGTACACTTTCATTTAATTTTGTTTAAAGCACTGTGTCTAATAAAGGCGCGTGATATTAATAAATTGTTTAGAATAATAAATTAACTACATTAAAAATAATAGGGTTTTAACTGTGCAATTGCTGTTTGTTGATTGAATATCATAATTAGATTAATTTAACACCAAAAAAAATAATACTCTGAAAGTTCCTGCTATTATATTCGTCAAATATTTGTATTATTATACATACCATTTAACAATATTGGTTTCCTTATGCGCAAGACTCAAAGTCGCAACTATTTTGTTTGTCAAACATAAAAAGATCTTCTATACTTGTTCATGGAATGTAAGATTAATTTGTAACTTAGATATTAATTAGTATTAGAAACACAATTTCCAAAAAAAAAAAACATTCTATATATGTGTATTTTATTTAACTCTTAGTTTAACATGAGTGTAAATAGTAAACATATAATAAGTTTTTTCATAAGAAAACAAGCAATCTCTGTCTAACATATTTATAATTTATCTCTACGTTTGTTACTCTTTCACTTAATAACTACCAAGTAAATTTCAATAAAGCCTTACAGTAATATAGCTTATATATCAGAATAACACATAGGCTATAATTATAAAGCTAAACACCACGCTAATATACTAATCCTGCAGATAAAGTCATAGTAGTACTCGGATATTATGGCACAAGCTTGATCTTGCAAGGATGTTGTAAAGGAATTGGCAGATATTAACTAATTAATATTTACATAGTTTATATATTGTTATTTATTTATATAAATATATATTTATACTTGTATATATATGTTACTACATAGTTTATTAATATATGTATATAATTGTATTATATATTAGTTTATAATATGTATCCTGCAGCATTTTATTCATATAGATACCTTCATATTTAAGTATAGACCTTTCAAAATCTCGTTGCACCTACACCACATCTCCACACCACCCAAAGGTTGGCTGGTATTTTTTTTTTTTATGTGATAGGGGCAAACGAGCAGACGGATCACCCGATTGTAAGCAATTACCGCCGCCCATGAACGCCCGCATCACCAGAGGAGTCACAAGCGCGTTGCCGGCCTTTTAAATGGGAGTACGCTCTTTCCTTGAAAGTTTGGATATCGTAGCGGTTCGGAAACACTGCAGGCGACAATTCATTCAACAGTTTAGCTGTGCGAGGCAGAAAATTTCTAGAGAAACGCACAGTGGTGGACTGCCAAGTATTGAGATGGTGAGGATGGAAGGTTTGTCGCGTGGAACGATGTCGGAATGTAGCAGCAGGGATCAATCCAAACAATTCCTCCGAGCACTCACCGTAGTAAATGCGATAGAGTATGCAGAGAGAAGCTACATCTCTACGCAATGCCAAAGGGTCAAGCCGACTTGAAGTTTCCTGGTGGTCGACGATGCGAATCGCTCTCCGTTGAATCCGGTCTAGAGGGAGTAGCTGGTATTGGGGCGCCCCTGCCCAAAGATGAGAACAGTATTCCATATGAGGCCGGACCTGTGCCTTATAAAGTTGCAGACGGTGGGCCGGTGTGAAATACCGCCTCGATCTATTGAGCACACCAAGCTTCTTCGAAGCTAGTTTAGCCTTACCCTCTAAGTGACCACGGAACTGAACTACGCTCGATATGTCGACACCAAGAATCCCAATTTTGGCTGAGGCGGTTAAGGGAGTGCTCTCAAAACGAGGAGACACGACAAACGGGAGCTTTTTTGCAGTGAACGCGCAGACTTGAGTCTTTGTGGGGTTAAATTGGACCAAATTAAGTCTACCCCAATCTGAGACTTTCTTTAAAGAAGTCTCAATTTCAGACACAAGTTTGTTTCGACTCTCGATGACGTTTTCCCGAGAAATATTGGCTTGGCCGGTATAAAATGTGTCACCCGTGCTACCATCTGCATAACAATGAATGCCGCTGATTTGCAACATATCATTAATATGCAGAAGGAATAAAGTAGGCGACAACACACAGCCTTGAGGAACACCAGCATTCACAGACAACAAGTCAGAGCATTGACCGTCGACTACTACCTTTATGCTTCTGTCTGATAAGAAGTTGGTGACCCATCCGCATAATTTCTCGGGAAGCCCATAGGAAGGAAGTTTTGTAACAAGCGCTTTGTGCCATACCCGATCGAAAGCTTTCGCTATGTCCAAACTAACCGCTAAAGTAGGTATTAAGCCCGCCTATGTAATTTTTTTTTGCATAAAGTTTAATAAATTAAAAAAAAAAATAGTCAACTACCACAATTCATTTAACTGTTCGACATAAAAACGTCTTCCATATTTCAAATTCAGTCGCTCTGCAAACAACACGACTATAATCCTATTTGTACAAATACATAAACGGCTTTTTATTGAGACACACGTAATAAACCCAGCTAATTTCACGTCACTTTATACGTGTAAGCTAGCGTAGCACTCGGCGAAAGATATATGTGTAAACAACACCATTCTCACCACTCTCGTCTGTTTGTGGAAAAACAAATCCTAATAAATCTCGTATGAAAAATATTTTCGCTCCCCGCACTAGCTAATCCGTCACCTCGTTACGATTTTGTTTGCGACTGTATCTTTGCGAACTTATCTTTTGATGGTGTTTCTTTCTTTCTGCTTTTAGGGGATGGTAACATCAAAATGTGTTCCCGCGAAGTGGGATTCAATAGCGTCCCATCCGCTTATTGAATCAAAATCTGAGAAGTTTTTTATGTAAGCTACATGCTCAGTGAAGTTCGAAAGCTTAGCTTTCGTATATTTAGAAGGAAGCCTTATGTTGATTTAGCACAAAGTTTATTATATCAAACCCCTTCGCGAAGCCAAGTTATTAAATGATGAAACAGAATGATGTTTTAGTAAAATACAGAAACTAATGTATACACCTTGATTACAATAGTATGACTTTACAGATGTAAACTATTCAATATAAATTATAAAAATTATTATATATGACATCTTCTATTATAGAATCCAAGTTATAAAGCAAAGTAATAAATCAAATTTTATGAAATAAAGGATTAAATTAGAAAGAAAGACAGACGTTTACACACATTCATAAAAATTAAAATTTGTTCTATAAATTAACAAAAACATTTATTAATTAGATAGATAGTTATTTTATTTCGTCTACAGCTAAACACACTTAATAATTATTATCAATTTACAATAAGATAAGAAAAGAAACAAATTTAAGGTACGAACAAGGAAATAGACCTGTCAGCCATGTAGAACAAGTGATGCACAAGTGTGCTGCAGCAAAAAAAATCCACAGCTCAGCGCCAATTTTCGCACAAGAGCAAAAATCAATGATTTTCAACTATAGCCACGGGGCCATAACCTCAAATTAACAATACCTTGTGACATAGTATGCAATTCAGGGTTACTTCTAATTTAAATGGAATAGGCACCTAATACAGACTTGTTCTAGTGTCGATGCTGCAAGAAATCTCACAGCATGCAATAGACTAGGCGTTTTTATTCGTTTTAGGAATAAAACGAGTATACCGCCGGTAGCGAGACTAGGCCCAAGTAACCAGTGGTTAGGGCTGCAGAGAGAGAAACCTCCGGACAATACGGACGTGTCGAGAATTACTGTTTTTTAATTCCGACCGTTAAGCGAGGGCCTCTTAAGATGTTGATCGAGACTTCGCTATCAAGCCATTTGCAGACATAACTATCGGAACAATGATCATCGGATTATTATTATTAATTTTAATATATTATTTCACACATATTATTTCGTGACTTTATAAGAGCCTGATATAACACGAAATAACTTGAAAATTGTGACCTATAATAACGAGCAAGCAACGTCAATTGGTATACTCGTTATAAGGAACGGTAGCAAGTCATTACTACTTACCCTTACAAGCAACCAAAAGGGCAGATTTATGTACTCCTCATACAAAGAGGGCTCATTACTGCCGTACTTAATTGAAACAAACGTGGTAATTATGTAACCACTTTGTTCAGTACAAAATTAAACCAGGCACTTGTTTGTATGTTGAAAGTTTTGATAGGATGGTTATGTCTGAACTTAGAGTTTCAGAAACATACGAATTATTTTCTTTCTTGTATTTCTCGAAACCTATATTAATACATATCCATGCAATTGAAATGTACGGTGTGAAAGAATATGTAGTGAAAAAATAAAAAAGGGAATGCTTAAGTAATTTGCACACTATAATAAAATTAGTAGTAGAAATTAGAACTTAGGAAATGTTTTAGTCGTCACTCTGTTTCATAGAGCGAAATGTAGTGACGATACGAGTAAAGGATGAATTGCGAAATAGTGTGATTAGGGAAGTGCTTGGTGTGAAAGAAGATTTAGTGACAAAAATCAAGAAGGGAATGCTTAGATGATTTGTACACTATATTAAAATGTTTTAGTAGTAGAAATTAGAGCTTTGTGGGAAATGTTTTAGTCTTCACTTTGTTTCGCTCAAAGCTCTCATCGAGCGAAATCTAGTGACGATAAAAGATAAGTTGCGAAAAAGTGTGATTAGGGAAGTGCTTGGTGTGAAAGAGATTTAGTGACAAAAATCAAGAAGGGAATGCTTAGATGATTTGTACACTATATTAAAATGTTTTAGTAGTAGAAATTAGATCTTTGAGGGAAATGTTTTAGTCTTCACTTTGTTTCGCTCAAAGCTCTCATCGAGCGAAATCTAGTGACGATAAAAGATAAGTTGCGAAAAAGTGTGATTAGGGAAGTGCTTGGTGTGAAAGAAGATTTAGTGACAAAAATCAAGAAAAGGAATGCTTAGATGATTTGTACACTATATTAAAATGTTTTAGTAGTAGAAATTAGATCTTTGAGGGAAATGTTTTAGTCTTCACTTTGTTTCGCTCAAAGCTCTCATCGAGCGAAATGTAGTGACGATAAAAGATAAGTTGCGAAAAAGTGTGATTAGGGAAGTGCTTGGTGTGAAAGAAGATTTAGTGACAAAAAACAAGAAAAGGAATGCTTAGATGATTTGTACACTATATTAAAATGTTTTAGTAGTAGAAATTAGATCTTTGAGGGAAATGTTTTAGTCTTCACTTTGTTTCGCTCAAAGCTCTCATCGAGCGAAATGTAGTGACGATAAAAGATAAGTTGCGAAAAAGTGTGATTAGGGAAGTGCTTGGTGTGAAAGAAGATTTAGTGACAAAAATCAAGAAGGGAATGCTTAGATGATTTGCACACTATATTAAAATGTTTTAGTAGTAGAAATTAGAGCTTTGAGGGAAATGTTTTAGTCTTCACTTTGTTTCGCTCAAAGCTCTCATCGAGCGAAATGTAGTGACGATACGAGTAAAGGATAAAATGCGAAATAGTGTGATAAGGGAAGTTTTCGGTATGAAAGAAGATGTAGTGATAAAAATTAAGAAGGGAATACTTAAATGGTTTGGACACGTAAATAGGATGGATGTAACACGACTGAGGAATGAAATTTATAAGACAAATATTAATAAGCCAGTTGGTAGGGGACGGCCATGGCAATGGGTACATTGATTGACAGCTACTAGAGCAGAAAGGTCGAGGGGTAGGCACTGGCTACTGCAGCGTTGGCAAGCTTCTCACATGATTGGCAGACAACTTGCGGAAGATCACAGGAAGGCACAGCGCAAGACTGACCGGTGCTTGCTGGAGTCACGTAGAAGTAATACCAATCGGTAGTCCATGCGATGTCCGGCGAAGTGGGGAGATGGACCACGGTGAAGTTTTAAGTGGGTGCCCCACACATCCCCTCCTCCCTTCCTCTGGAGGAGGGAAAGGCACCAAGGACCAACATCTCTCCTCGAATTAGGCATTTCTTCCGCCTCAAAAAAAAGGTCTGACCGGTGAGAAGATCTTCAGAGGAGACTTATGTTCATCAGTGGGTGCTTACTGGGTGAAATGATGATGATAAAAATAAATTTATATGCTATTGAATTTATAGAACATAAAAGTTATGAGATAATTGATTCGTTATCAGATTTTTCTAACATTGTCAAAATTTACAAATTTTTACAGTTCAAAAATCTTGTAAACATGAACGGCCAGTGTAGTAATGAGCCAAGATAAGATCACACACAGAACTATGAAACTATTACCGCTATAGAAAGGGACAGAGAGGAAAATAATGTTTCTTTATGTGAAAAGTTTTCCCTTAACAAAAGAAAGAATTTTGAAGTTTCATTATTTGCTATACGTGACTTGTCGTGCGTTTTTCACACTTATCCTCGTAACTTGTAAGCTTCCTGATTTGATTTCTTGATAGTAATAAAAATAAGTTAGAATTTCTTTATTAGCTGAAAAAAAAATTCCTAGACAACATTAAAATAGGTCAGACGCTTTAGGCATCTACGATTTTTTCGGACAAAGCAAAATCAATACATGTATTTGGGGTGAACAACATTTACAATTTGTTTAGAAAATATTAGTGCCTACTTTATTTGTTTGCGTCTATAGTCGCTTTCATTTTAGTCCTATTTGAACTTTGTACTTTAAATTGTTGTACTATAGGACTGAAACAACTTTCTATCAGATCTGCTTGTTTGTTAACATATAAAATAAAAAATATGAGAAGGAATCATTATTTATATGTTACTTAGGTGATCGGAAAAGTTAATTTTACTTTGAAATATTTGAAACGAATGCAAATATCCACAATGATTTTTTTTCCAAATAAAGCAACATAAGACGATAAACAGCTATATTTATAACTAGCCAGCGACTTCGTCCGCGTGGAATAGTTATTTTGAGCATCATATTTAATTTTGCAACATCCTCAGCTGTTACCCGATCTTGACAACGCCACATATCCAAATTTGATCACCATAAAAACGATTAGACATATACTGTCGCGGACATTTTTTTAGATCATTTAAAGAGGAATAATTCTTTTATACATATTTTATTGGTATCTAGAACCGTTCTCGCAGCGCACACAACGGAAGCCCTCAAAGATGAATAATTTTCACCGTTTTTTCCACATTTTCCATTATTTCTTCGCTCCTATTAGTCGCAGCGTGATGTTATGTAGCCTAAAGCCTTCCTCGATTAATGGGCTATTCAATAAAAAAATATTTTTTCAATTCGAACCAGGAGTTCCAGAGATTAGCGCGTTCAAACAAACAAACAATCAAACAAACAAACTTCAGCTTTATTATATTAGTATATAGATTATTGTGAGTCAACCATAAAAGATAGACATGCTGTTGCGGGATGTTTTTTAGACAATTTTATGTAGAATATTTTCGTCATACATGATTTTTATGTGACTTTAACCATTAAGGCTACACACGCGACGGAAGCTAAAAAAATGGAGTTACTTCTCCCGTTTTCCCAAAATTTTCCTTCACTACTCTGCTCCTATTGATTGTAGCGTAATGGAAAGTATTCTATAACCTGCCCAGGAGTGTGAAGAATATTTATACCAAGTTTCGTTAAAATCCGTCCAGTAGTTTTTGTTTCTATAAGGAACATACAGGCATGCGTCTGTCTGCCAGACAGACAAAAATTTTACTGATTGCATTTTTGGCATCAGTATCGATCCCTAAACACCCCCTGATAGTTATTTTGAAAATATATTTCATGTACAGAATTGACCCCTCTACAGATTTATTATAAGTATTAGATAACATTAAAATTCAATTAAGTTCAATAAAAGTTTTTTTAATAACCGTTTTTAATTTATAGAATTTCTAAGGACTCTGATTTGCAAATATATTTTTATTGCAATCTTTTCTGTCAATAAACGTTTATATGGGTACCCATATAAACGATTATTGACTAGCAATTTTTTAAAATTACACCCTGAATTTATATATATTTGTAAGAATTTCAAAAATAACAATAGTCCTTCTTTTCTTTTGAGAAGTACATGTTATAGTACAAACTGTTCGAACTGTACAAACTATTCATAATAAAAATAAAAAACTTATAGAAACATGCCAAACCCAACCCTGGACTGGAAATAGACTAGGGGAAATTATCAAAATGCATTAAGCAAGGTGAGGTATAGATGTGAAACAATACGAAAATAGATCATTTTGATATTTGACACTATGTTTCTATATGTTTACTTTCCGTTTGCCTTGTTGTATTTAAGGAACTCTAGAGAGTATTTTTTTAATAAAATTTCATTGAATATTTTTATAGAACCTTAGAAAAAATTTAAGTCAGTTCAAACTTATTTCTATGTGTAGTGTAAAAGAGAATAAATACAACAATAGCTATGATCAAATACAGCAGAACATTTAACAAAATATCGGGACATCAAACAATGAGTTAAAACGCTTTTACGCCCGTAAATACTGACAATTTAACATATAAACATAGCCGTATCTGGAGTCACGTCGCGAGAGAGCGGCAGCAGATGTAGCAAACTGCCACTCCCGCAGGTATCTTGGTAACTGGAATAAAAAAGTCCCTTTTAGTGTTTCATGAAGTGGGATCACTTGGAAATGTTTGCTCTGCAAAGAAAAATTGTGCTATAACCGTGTAAATTAAATAGAAAATTGTAATTGAAAATAGTAATTGTATATATTCCAGTTGATTTTGTACATATTGTATCTCATTATTTATTACCAATAGATTTCGAAATATAACCTTAATCAATTTTTATAATATTATTACACATTGACATATTTCTTAATACAATAACATAATACTTTATTTAATTTAATTCACTTTTTTCAAATTCAAATTCAAAAAATTCAAATTCAAAAATCTTTATTAGGGATCAATTTACACTTATTACATAAATTATGTACGATAATAACTGCTTTAGTACCTAACTGTGTTGCAGTTATTAGCGCCCACTTCCGGGATTTTTGAAAAATACAAATAAAAATAAAGACAATTCTAACAAGATCTCAAAAATATAAAATAGTATTAAAGTATGTATATGTGTGAGTGCGTGTGTGCGTGTGTGTGTGTGCGTGTATGTACGTGTGTGTGTGTGCGTGCGTGAGTGATAGCTGTATTCGATTTATATAAACTTAGGCTGAAATCAATTTCTCGGTGTCCTTATATGAGAGGGTCAACAACCAATTAATGACCAATAACTTGCACTCACGATAAGTGCAGGAGTATATACTAAGAATTTTATTTAGGCTATTATAAATGCGAGGAGCAAGAAAACAAAAATGTTGGCTTGAGAGAACAGTTCTGCACGTTTCCATGTGACAAACAGTATTGGTTTATAAAGCATAACCTTTAGTATGGCTCTTTGTGCTCTTTCCAGTGTTAACATTTTAACCTTACCAGTACCACCCCATGCTGTAATGCAATATGAGATAATAGACTGTACTAAGGACATGTATACTATTTTAAGTGTTTTAATATCGAGTACAGATCTAAGGTTTTTGAAAATATATATTAATTTACGGATTCTAGCTTTGGTTGCCCTTATATGGTCATTCCATGTCAAAAGATTGTTATTTTTTAAATTTGACATGTTATTTTTCCATGTAACTATGGTAATAATAAATAAATAAGCAGTTGCTCGAAGTGTAATAATGTATTAACGTCGATGGCATCTCGTTCACTGTCGCAGACACACCCTTAACCGGTCACACCAAAGTTGCTCCCTTCGCAACAATATTGGTCTGCTTTGTTGGGGGGGAGCATTTGGTGGGCAGCGAGTCACCACTTGCCATATTTAAATCAATTAGGAGGCTTTGTGAAGGCAAGTGACCGGAGTCTCTTCTCTAGCCCGGTTTCCATTTCCAAGAAAATCGAAATGCAATTTTCCGCAAACGTTTTGACTAGTAATTTTATAATTACTAAACTATTATTAGTTTCTGTGTATCTAACTGGGTATAATCTTTAGTTGCATTTGATTACTTTTTGATTACTACAACACATAGTATCGAATCAGATTTCACATAATAGTCTTAAAACAGCTCGTATGTCGTTCGTAATAGCGGCGGCTTTCATTTGCTGAATGCAAAGCATGACGTGTTGCTTAAAAAATTACAATCTTAAGTTATAACTGAAGTTATTATATGATTAGACATAAATTTCGTAAATAATAATTCGTTTAATTAATAATAAAGGAAAGAGCGTATAAAATGAGCCGCAATATCATAACTGAATAAATGATTTTAAGCGATAGTTAAAGCAATCATTCAGTAACCAGAGCTCCAAAGCAAGACAAAATTTTGTAGGTTTGCATACATGCCGAGATAAAATCGTCTGTAGGACTTTGGGATTAAGTTTGAGTTTCATGTATCGTCGCGAGGAATAGGCTGAAGACGATTATGTAAATAACATCGTAATGACGTCATCAAGGGATATGTCGCTTAGACTTGATGCGGTAAGAAAATGTTATAATAAAAGCTTATATTATTATTGCATTCGACGTAAAGAAATCTTACTTAAGAAAAATTGTGCGTGTGTTTAATAACTACCGATTAAAATTTATTTTTCAAATTTATAAACAATATCCAGATTAATAATTGTTTGTTAATACAGATAAATACCCCTACATAGGTGTATTTATGTAACACAGCAACAAATTGTGATCGCGTCTCTAACGCTTGATTTGGCATTTGCGCATCGTGCATCTTCTGCTTGCTTGCAGTTCGTTTTGTACAGGAAAAAGAAAACGAGCAATGGTTGATGTGCGGCTGGTTTATGACGCGATCGGGAAAGATACATAATTAGTTAATCGATTTTGTTATTTCTAGTTGAAAACACTTAAGAACAGCGATCAGTTTGATGTTTTAATAATAGTCCTAACCATAATAATAAAATATATACTAAAGTCTAAAGTCATATTTTTAATGCAATGGGTCTTTTAGTATGCTGTGCAAACTATTTGGATTTTTATCTAATTTATTACTTGTTATTTGTTTCATTGTTTACTAGCTGATGCCCGCGACTGCGTCTACATAGGATTAGTACATATTAGGTTTTGGAAGCGCACATCAGCATCATAGCTTGCAGATGGTATATTTTTTCCTACTTACTTGATATTTAATGTATAAGCTATAATATTGTAATTATTTTCATTAAAATCCATTTAGTAGTTTTTATTTTAAAGAGTATAAAAAATCCACCTACACTTACAAACGCTCGCGTTTATATCGCGTTTCGCTATCGCGTTTATATATACGTATATATAAACGCGATAACCAAACGATATTTCAGATATAATATACGTATATTATATCTGAAATAATATAAATTTTATTTTATGGTCACATATGTAATACTATCAGGTCTTCATTGATGCTGTGTACTCTATCGTTTGAATTTCCACATACTTTAATAACTTTGATTAGCTATAATGACATTGATGTAACAGGAATCTGGTAAATTAAAGTCATTTTGGTTCCAACGCAAGCTTAAGTATTTTCAGCCAATAATGATAAAGCTTCAGAATCGAGCTGGAATACTTAAATTACTATCTGGTCCATGAATCGAATGATTCGAGGGGCTCGGGGTCGATCCTGCCATGTTTAAAGCTATTACAGTGAAGGGAAATATCGTAAGAAAATCTGCATACACCTGCGAAGAAAATACAGAGATGTATGTAGTGAACTAAGTAGCACCCGGCCAGCGTGACTAAGGTCATTCGCCTTAACATTTTGGGTAGTTTCGTGTCCCTCGGTGGGTACATTGAGATCGACAGCGATGGAGAAAATACACAGCACCGTATAATTGCTTAGTTTTTATTTTAAATGTATGTATATACATTAATGATGAACACAAAGATAAAGATCGGTGGTATGGTCTGGTCCATTACGAACAAGAGCAAGAGGTCGCCCACACGCAAGATGGGCTGGTGAATTGGCGGCAATAGCAGGCCGAGATTGGCTAAACATGGTCCATGCAAAATTTAAAAAAAAAATTAAACTAGGAAATTTTTATCAAATACTAGCGGACCCGACAGACTTCGTCCTGTCAAAAAGATTTGTACAGTGGCAGTTTTTTGTTCTAATTATTTTATAGATAATGTCGCATAGCCAACCAAATCGCAAAAAAAGTCTAAATGACCTATTACATTTTGTGGCTATTCAATTTTGGAACGTGACATTAAATCCTCCAACGATGTATTCTGTGCTCCAACGCACGCACGCACACTGTTTTGATAGATATGATTGAATTTCAACTATATGTAGCGTCAATAAAGCGCAAATTGACTCTTTCATGTTAGGAACACATTTTCATTGCTTAGACAACAGTGAGTGCTTGCAATATGAACTTTATACAATAACAATAAAGCTCAATTCGACTGTACGTTTTAGTTAGAAAACGTTTGCATGGGAAAATAAAAGGGCTGTTTTTAGGGTATTTCCGATAATTATTCGAATTTTCCTCATTGTAAAAACCCTCCTTGAACTTCAACGAACATTAACAAAAAAGAATTGGCCAAATTGGTACAGGCGTTGTTGAGTTATGAGCTTACCAACACATTTTGCGATTCATTTTTATATATAAGATGCAGCACTAACAAATGAATTTCATATTTTATTTTAGCTCTACAATTCTAGAATTCTGTGTGTAAGTCTTTAATTTTATTGTAACTTTATTATTACTGCCTATATTATTATCATCGCTTATGTCACGTGGTTTTATAAAACACGGTCCTTTATAAGGCGTGCGCGGGGATACAGATCCAACGCGTAGAGGCCATTTAAGCAAAATTAAATGAAAGTGTGCGTGGAGTGTATCAACTGGGTCTAATCTCTATCTGCATCATGAAAAATGCAGCTAAAGACTACACCCAGTTAGATGCACAGAAACTATTGTCATTTTTGGTCAAAAAGTTTGTGGACTATTGCATTTCGTTTTATTATTATTATTATATACATTAATAAAAAATATGTTAAGCATTAAAAATCTTTAACATTAGTGTTATGTTACGCTTAACGTTACTTTTACATTTTTGCTAGGTACTTACTTTGTGTAAAAAAAAGTCTCAAGTATTTATCGCTTTCGCCACGCGCAAAAATGTAACAAGAAACCCTCCAGTTAATGTGTCTTTTCATTAAGATGTCGTTTAATATTGCCGTGTACGAGGAACGTATATTAAGGAAAATCCCCGGCGAAAGTGATTATTCACATGATGTGTGTTGATGTAATATGTACTTGTAATACTTGTGCAAACAAGATAATATTTTACTGTCTATGTAGTGAGATTAGACTCCTTTATACTGGGTTTATTTTTGACTAGTTCTCTAAGCTACTAACTACAGGCAAATAATGAAATAACATGAAAGCTGATATTCTTAATAATTCTAAATCTTGCGTCAATATTATACAGACTAAGGCCTGTATTAAACAGACTTAAACTCAAATCCAGTTTCAAAGTTATCATATTCAGTTTAGCTGTAGGTCTCTCACGGCTTTGGCAGTTGGTACCCATTTTTTTTTAGAGAGGAAAAGCATTATGCACCGTGCCACCGCGCTGGCTAGGCGCGGCCGTGTGTGGGGTTCTCCGGTCTGACAGGACCGGCCTACCCACTAAAACCCCCCCGAGTTCTCTAGGCCCATGCAGGGCACATGGTGGGGTGCGCTTTCGCGATTCTACCGCCATGTGCTCCGGAGCCGGCTCGACCTAGGTCTGGTTGAGTCAACGCCAAGGGAGGGACTGTCCGAGAACCCCAGACGGAGAGACATCACCACGGCGTGCGCGGTAGCCAGACGCGCACGCAGCCTCGCTGGTAGTTGGTCCCCTGGCACATAAATTCAATATTAGTATCATTGTATAAGAATAAGAACATTTTTTACACTAACAATTATTTGGCACAAGGTGTTATTTCACGCAGTTATTAATGTGAGATCTCCCCAACATTTTATATACTTTAATAGTATATAACTAATTTATTTTCTATTCTGTTATTACAATATTATAGTTTACATACATATATATTTTATATATATTGTATTGTTTACACTGGATAAGGTCAATAATCGTTAAGTGGTAGAAATAACCCTAGTAGCAATTTGAGTTGGCTAATAGTTGGGCCTCCGTCCACTTTTGAGTTGGCCAACGGTGTGGTTTGTCACCCCTAAAAGTTGTAGGTGTGATAGTAGAGCCAATTACGTTGGTTTGGTATGATTGGTTCAATGTTAGAGCAACAGTGGCAATACAACGTAAACTTTACGCGGTTGGGATAATGTTGGAGTTGCAATACAACCTAAACTTTACACAGGACAATGTTGGGGTTTTTTTGGCAGTACCACAATCACCAACCACAACCTTCCAAGAAAATCCCAGCAGTTGGCATCGACACCTCAACGATAATTGCTACTAGGGAACTCACTTGACTCGGTGAGTATCTGTGTCGAATAGGACGGGAGGGATCGACACATTGCCACCACTGCGCATCCGACCTTGACTCGGCCCAGCACACGCTGGCGGAGTGCCCCGCGTGGGCCTCCGAGCGCCGAGTCTTGAAGAAAGAAGTTTGTAGCTTGCTTTTTTAATGTAAGAAAACGTTATAAATACGTATGTTAAATTGAAATCGCACGTGAATCACACTGTGGAAAGCAGTTTTGTAAAAGGAGATAGTACGAATTTACCAAAAATAAATGCATAAATGGAAATTTTTTTGCTGCAAATCCCGACTTTTGTTCTGCCGAGTTACGGAGTATTAAAACATCGATGTCAGTATTACTCTTTTATTATTATTCCTTTATTAGTTGTTTATATATAATAGATAATAACTCATTTTTAAATTATGAATATAATAATACATAGCATCAAACATAGAGCTTTGTTTATTATTTACATGCCGTATTGACGTCATCGCTACAGAGTAACAACTCGTGCGGCGTCTTCGTCAAAATTACGCGCGAAATTTGAAAATATTAAATTTTAATGCAATTTTTATAGTACTTAACGAGTGTATACATTTTTATATTTTTAGTATATGGTTTATTGACACGCAAGGATCAAATTAAGATTCTTTTCAAAAAGAGATTAATTCCCTATTGTTAAGCAATTTAAACAAAAACAACAAATCCCTTTCTGTACGTCGATTTTCGAACGAGATCAAAGTGGGAAGCGTACAATCGTTCCGTAGTTTATGGCACCTGAAGGCAAGGAAGGCTTCACAAACTTATTCTGGATTCGCTCAATTTGATTAATATATTTTTTATATTGGGGGTTCCACACTGTAGATGCATAGTCTAATATGGAGCGGACAAATGAGTTATATAGAATTATCAGTGTGGAAATATTTTTGAAGTCCCTTCCAATGCGAAGAACAAAGCCAAGCATGCGATATGCCTTTGCAACAATATTATCATAATGCATCGAATAGGATAGTTTACAATCAAGATGAACACCCAAATCTTTCACCACACTAACCCTAGCTATCATGATATTATTTATCTTATATGAAAAATTTACTGGCTTGGTTTTTCGTGTAAATGATATTACATTGCATTTCTCAGTATTAAGCTGTAACAAATTATTATTACAGTATTAACTATACTTATAGTTACTTAGATACATAATTAGATGGCACCTAATTTTGCACAATATGATGCACTGATTGCATTACGAGTATATCATTCAATGTGAAGGGATAGTACAGAAACAAAGCGTAATGGTTAAGCAAAAGTTTGAGTGAGATTAATTTTTATTCTGTAATATTTTTCAGTATACTTATAGCCTATTTTTTAGGCATAATATGAAGGCTACCCTTATTTTTATCTATTCATTTCGTTTTTACGTATTCAATGATTTTGTCGAGTCGGCATGTCATTAATATTACACTGTCACACAAAAAAATATTTGTCGGACCGGTTTGTCAATTTTATTGACAGAATTTATTGTTTGGTCTCAATATTATCGCATAAAAAAATTGAAAATGAAAATTGAATATATATTATTTTTTCTCAGGAAAGAGGCTCGGTATCCTCCCCTTAATCCCAGGGATCCATTGTGACAGCAAGTGCCGCGTTGATTATTTCGGATTATGTACCAGTTAAAGGAATCCAACTGGTATTACCTGCCGACTAAACTCAGCTTTATTACTAAGTTCCCTCAGGAGAGGGAGCGGTGGACCACTGGCCCATAAAGAAGGCTATATGCGCTTCAACAGGCACGGAGAGCCAAATTGACACCCTTATCTTGTGGGGAACTAAATATTGTACAATATTATTGTAGGTGTATAGGAAACCTTATATAAAACAGAATAACAAAAATTGTATAATTTAGTTGTCTTATTTTAAAAATGTCATTGATTTATTAATCGGAGAATCCGACATGGATTATTGTCATTCTTCTTTTTAATATTATTTTTAATTCTTTAACACTTGACACTGCATTGATATTATTATTAATTTACTTTATGTCATATTATTTATAAATTTATTAATGAATCGTTACACTATATTTCGTGTTAATATGGACAGCAATTGCCAGAAATAAATGAATTGTTTTTTTTTATTATAAAATTTAAATAAAATACCTATCTTCGAAAACATTCACTAATTAATTTTGGTAATACGTTTCCAGAAATACGCGTACAGGAGTAGAGAACAACAAATAGAGCGTTCATAACTAATCCTACGGATTTGCTTGCAGACCCGGCTTAAGGATATTGAAAGCACTTGCTGATGATTGCTCCATACGACTATAGTTTCAGTTTTGTTTTTCCGATTGGCCTATTAAATAATATATTTAAGTGTTTAATATTTAATACCTTATGATCAACTAATAGCACAGTTTTATTTCATCATCAGAGTTTTTGATGATACTTTTATGAACCTAGTTGCATTCTAGAATAAGAATATCCTCTTTTTTGAGAAATCTAAAAATCTTTTTTTTATCTACAATAAAATCTAAAATAAACTTTATTTGACATAAACCGTTACAGGCACCTATTTAAATAAAAAAAATGGCATAACAGAAATAATCTCTTAGGCATTTTTTTGACATGGTTTTTGATTAGAACACACACCATTTACGTTCAATAAAAAAAATAGTCGAGCCTTGAGCCTTGAGCCTCAAGAAGGTAAGAATAGTCTATTTAATATTTTCTTTTCAAACTTAATAAACCAGTACAATCATGTATATTAGTATCTCAAATGAAAATTATGTTCGAGTATTGTAAAAAGGGACTACGAGCTTTCCTATTGCGAATAAAGAAAAATCAAAACATTCCCATTTAATTCGTCAAAGAGGCCGCTAAAGCTATTTTTTATGAGCCTTTTAATAAATACCGTAAGTAAATAAGCCACTTATTAAGATTGAATAAATTATTGAAATACTAAATTTATTTTAAGAAACAAATACAATGAAACTATTTAATTTCTTTCGTTGATAAAATATTGTCCATTCATGCGATATATTTCGCGATACTGTTTAATAATCTTAAATAAGTATCAGGATAAAATATGTTTTTATATAAAAATACTAATTTTATATTAAATATCTTCTAATGTTTATTATTAGAAAAATATCTTAAAATACGTATTAACTTAAAATTAGAAACTCTCTAAGTCTTAAGTTTCTGTTGACAACGTTATTGTAATAGAAAATTGATCATAAATTACTAACTTATTTTATCGTAATAATGAAAATTATGTTGTTACAGGTGATTGCTTAGTCGGCGATCGACTCAAAAGCTAAAGCGTAAGTCTCCTTGAAAGTTTAGTTATTTTGCGCTTAATCTGAGTTTACAAGCTTGTTTTATTCTACGATGGTTAAGGTTTGAGTTTTGAAGTGTACTTTTTAAGTGCAAACAATGTTAAAATAACGTGTACTGGATAAATTTTAATATGGTTATTTCGAGACGAACACTTATCTGAGCTTAAATTGAAAGCTTTGGATTTTAATGTTGTTTATAACTGAGAAGACTAAGCGTCGAGGATTTTGGATTATTTGTATTACTGAATTGAACTGAAAAAAAGGGAATAAAAGTAGTAGAGAAATATCTTGATTCGCTACAATATAATTATTTGGTTATGGTTCTTTCTGTCTCTGTTTTTTTTTATTTTACAAACAACAGAGAATTAGCAGTTTAATTTTACTTTATAAAAAATGACGATATGGCTGAAGATGATAACTTGTTTGACAAGGACTCCCCACCAGACAAGAAACTCCAGGTTATTAAAATATAACAAAACTACTCAATATAGTATTTATATTACTGCAAATAAATTAAAATCTCTATTGATTCTGTTAGACACTGTAATATTCGAAAAGACGAACATTTTGTTGTTAATATTACTTATTATTATTATAGCTTAAATCACGCGTCTTTATAAGACACGGTCCTTTATAGGGCGTACGCGAGGATACACAGATGTTGGATCTGTGTATCCCCGCGTAGAGGCCATTTAAGCGAAATTTAATGAAAGCGTGCGTGGAGTGTACCAACTGGGTCCAATTTCTATTTGCATCATGAAAAATGCAGCTGAAGACTACACCCAGTTAGATGCACAGAAAATATTGTCATTAGTAGTCAAAAAGCCTGTGGACTATTGCATTTTAATTTCGGTGGTAATGAGAACCGGAATATGGAAGAGACTCCGGTTACCTGCCTTCTCAAAGCCTCCTAATTGATTTTAAATATGGCAGGTGGTGACTCGCCACTCACTAAATGGGCCCCCAAAAAAGCAGACCAACATTGGTGTGAACGGTTAAGGGTTTAGAGAGGTGTGTCTGCGACAGCGATCGAGACGCCGTCGGCGTTATGACATTATTACACTTCCACCCTTCGAGCATCTGCTCTTGCAACTCCACTCTGTCCGGCTGGTTAAGGCAAGATAAAATATTAATTGATGTAATACTCGTATTAAATCTTTTTTATATTATTTGTTTTATTAGACAGTTTCTGTTATATATTCGATTGTCATGCCTCTTGATAAATTTTACTGGAATTCATGATTCTACAAATGATTAAATTTACAGCGTATTAATGATTTTCATACGCTTTAAATTTGGAGAAGTAACAAGAAAGAGGAAGTAATAAGAACAAGAAAGGAAGAGCTGGTTTGATGCTCCTCTTAATAGTGGAGGCTGGTTCAGCGCTTGCTGAAATCAAAATATTTAGCTAGTTAAATAATACATATTATGTTAGTAATTGGAAACATATTAGGATTTTTTTTGTATGTGTGTCATAACCAACGTACGAGAAATTTCACAGCCACGTCTAAACCCTAACTGGCCTTACAAAGACCCAACTGACAATATAGTTTTCCCAGTAAAGTAAATTTGGATGGATGTGATTTATTTGTGTTTAACTTATAATCACTGTGCATTTCAATCTTAATAATTATCAGCATTAAAATTTTAAGTATCATATAAATACCAGGATAGTATTTTTTTAAATTCAAGGTAACGAACGTGACTTTTCTAAAAAATAATTGGGCTTTATTATCACGCTCGAGAAAGGCATTCATTTCAATAACTTGCTTACTTTCGATAGCTTGTCAGGCCAAAAATTTGTTTTGTCTCTATCCAAGTTGTTATCGTAACAAACATTACAGGAGTAACGGCGAGGTAATTAAAAATATTATGGCTCGTTTGAAAAACGTTCAAATTACTAATTAAAAAACAATTTCGCTCAGAAACAATTAATCTTCGTTAAGTGCGGCCACGTTCTTATTAGGGCGGCGTTAGGGCGGCCAGGTAAGAAATTCTTTTGAGTCGCGTAATTCGGCTTTTAAACTTTTGTTTTTGAAACTTGATTATAAATATTGCCAAATTGCGTAAAAAATTAATGTACGTAAATATTGTGCTAGTATAGTAAATATTTTGCATGCTTTCTTTGAGCACTGATTTTGTGACTTTATTGATAATTGGTGATACTGAAAAATAAATTTTAAATTATTTTTACATTTTGCTTGAAACCTACAGCAGCGTAATTCTAAAAGGACTTTATGATTTATATGATTCCAAGAGATTAGCCAGTAACAGATTTTCCATAGTTTGACAACAAATTAAAATGATAAATTTTCATTATTTATATTAATTTAGTTTAGGAAACATTTTTTTATAAATTATCAATATAAATAAATATAATATATAAGCATATTTTCTACAGATTGTTACGTAAACAATAAAATTAGTATCTTGCATGCACATTTTATAGATATTTAGTTATGCATACATTATATAATTATTTACGTCCACATCCAATCAAATGTGAAGGCTGCCTTTTAAGTTGTGTCCTGTGCCAACCTCCTGCAATTATAAAAATAAACTTTTTCATCTTTTTGGATTTGTAATTCAAAAACAAAAGAATGTTTTAGATTGGCCGAATAGTTTTATTGTATCATCTATTCAAAGGTGACAAGTCGATTGTTAAAATGGAAATGTCCATGGAAAATTTTCTTGCGATAATTTTCTACAACTTTCAAACAGGATTATCGCAACGTCAGTGCTTTGAGGAGATCACTTCTCTGTTTGATGAGGCAAGCACCATGTCTTAGGACTATAGAAGTATTTGGAAATTCAACGTGGGCAGTCTAGCCTCAGTGACAAGCCACGTGAAGGTAGTCCAAATACTGCCATGACTAATCCTCAAAACATAGAAGCATCCGTGGGTATTTTAAAACTTACTTACTTTAATATATAATAAATTGCCTAATATATTAATAAATGAAACAATATTTATAAATAAATTGAAAAATTCCTTAATTAGTAAGTGCTATTACAATATTAATGAATATTTTAACGATAATACATACTTTAATTATTCAAAATAATAATGTTTATTAATTTAAAATATAATACTATATACCAAAAATATTAATATTCAATGAAAACTGAATTTAATTATAATAATAAATTGTAATATTAGTTTGATTATGTTAATTTTAATATGAATTTAATTATTTTAATTGTAATTTTGCTTTAAGTGAATAATATTATATACTTCCTCTCTCTTAACCCTTATATTGCGTGCCCGACAGGGTCCATAACATTGGTCTTTAATTTGTATTTGTGTAACATCTATGTATTACATTATGGTTTGGCAATAAATGATTGAATATGAATATGAAAACTATGCAGCGATGTAATCGAGAAGAGTAAAAGCATTTTTATTATATTGTTAGTGGTGAATAGCCTTGGATAAATGCTTACGATTCATATTCTAAGCAGCAGTTCACTGTGTGGATCTTCCAGGATGAGCCAAAACCGATCAATCTCATACGCTCACGAAGCACTTAAAAAATGGTTGCCTCCTTTGTGGCAAAGGGTGGTCACGTTGCCACTATTGTACTAGAAGATCTGACTGGTAGACTGGTATACTAGTTTGTCTGCCACAAGTCATCACCGAATTTTGAAAAATGAACAATCCAGGACATTGTATGATGACCATGACAATCCAAGTTCGCACACCCGCCGGCCAAACAAAGATGTTTTTGAGCACCAAAAATGACGAATTTTTAGACCATCCGCCTTACAGCCCTGACTTAAGCCCCAAGTATTTTTTACGTTCCCCAAAATTAAACAAAGTTTTCGTGGTCAACGTTTCAATTCACCCGAAGAAACTGTTGATCGACGAAACTGATGTCGTACAAATCGGTCATTTTGACTACCCCCACTTCGGAGTGGATTTAATGTTTTAATAACTGAACGCATGCAAAAGTGTGAAAAAGGCAGCTTTTATACACACATCTACTAACTCTAGCCCAGAATGCGTGTTAATTGTACGTGAAGTTGTCAATGTCATTGAATTACTTGCTATTTCACATTCTAATATGTGTTAATACCGAATTCACTTATAGTAATTAATTAATCTTTAATGTCTTTAAAGCGGGATGTGACGTGGTAAAATATTATTTCTACGAAATAATATGACTCGAACCGTTAATGCAGTACAGCATCCATTTTATTTTAAAAGATTATTTTACAGTGCCACGTCGTTAGTGCTTTATCGATCAGTTTTAGCTAAACTCAAAGAACATATAGCCAGTACGTTTTAAGGACCATATTAGAGAACGAGGCCCAAACTCAATTCTCTTTTAGAGTACAGTTAGAAAGGGATGGTGCTATGTGGGCTAAATAGCTACCATCCTTTTCTATCTGTTCTCAAGGAGGGGTTCGGGATTCAACCGCATTGTGTACGGGCCTAAGATGATACTTCTTAATACAAACTCTCGACACCGCGTCGTACTGCTTGATTGCAGTACTGCATCGTGCCTCTCAAGTCCGGTCCTACCGTTTTTTTTTTTTTTTTTTTTGTTTCCCTGAGGAAAATGCATTAAATTGCATACCCCGGCTGTGGCGAGCCGGCGGTTATGTGGGGCTCTCCTCCCCAGAAGGGGGAGGCCTACCCACTAATAAAAACCTCAGGGATGGCCTTCCTCAGGCATGTAGGGAGCCCCCGGGAACATCAAGCCCCTTCCGGGAACCCCCAGCCTCCGCTCCCCTATCTAGAGGGGAACCCTCCTCGGGGGAGGCTACTGCCTCCCCCGGTCTCCTCCACCGACGACGCCCCCGGCCACGGAAGGGGCGTGGTCCATCCCGGGTCGCCGTAGCAGTCGCGACTTCCTCGCGCCGCCGGCGACCCGCGGCGGCGCCGCAGCTGTGCTACCGAGCCCGGCGCCGCCTTCTTCGAGCGGGATCGGCCATCTCCCGACCCCGCTCGGCGGCCTCCTTCTGGAGCATCACTGCTTCACAGAAGGAGTCAGTGAAGCCATACCGTGCCAAGCCGTGAACCATTAAAATAAACTAAAGATCACACTATTAAAATGTGATTATTATTTATATTGACATCAACGCTATATATACGACTATAGGAATGCTAATCAAAGCCGATGTAACTTTGACTTCCTGCACCTCTTCAAGTACATACAGCCCCCTTTATGGGCCAGCTCTGCATCCCTCCCTCTCCCGAGGCGGTTGCCCTCATGATTTGTGCATATTGGTTGGATCGCTTCGGCTGGTATAGCACTCGACATAATCGCACTTGCTGCCTCCTTGTGGGGATTCTCAGCCTCTTTTTCCTTAGACAAAAAAATAATCATAAGTACATCAATCATTCATAGTTCAACAGTTTTAGCCGTTACTCTCCAAGCTGAGGAACAGTCACTACATTATCTGTTGATAAGCGTGCGTATCGCTATACCCATTTCCGAATAGCAAATCGATGTAAACAAAGAAATGCGCTCCTTATCCATAAATCCCTAATCTAAAAGCAACCTCACATTACAGGAAAATCTCCAATTTTATTCGAGCTTTAATTTGGCACGGAGAAGCGCTCAGCCCTACACCGACTGGAAATAGATTTCAAGGAAAGTCGGTTTACCAAGAGCGCCACACAATCCCCCCTCGAAGCGAAGGCGACAAAAGTAGCACATCATAAACCCAACAAAGGTAACAATAGGCCCACCACAAAGGGTAACAATGAAAAGAAATAAAGCTATGGCAAAGTTTATCTGAAAACAAAATTACTCGTAGCACCCGCTCATTGTGCGTCCTCTTTGTTTCGTAAGTGTCGTTTTCGAGTAAACATTCTTGGAACAATAGTGAGATATTGCAATTAGCATGGTTTATGGTGCCGGGGTTCGTACGCGTTGTATCAAATCGATGTGGGAGGATGACGTGAGCCGGTTCGTATATCATTGACTTTCTATCAAAGAACTGAATTTGAAATGAAAATATTTCACTTTATTTTTTAATTATTATACTTAAATAGGATGTTAGTATTTCTGCGAGTTTGGGCTGGGTATCATTAACGCAGAACTGACTGCGATATTCCAAAATAAATATCTCGTAAAACAAAAATTATACATTACGCTTTGTCAGAATATGGTATAAAAACCAGTGTAACTTGGTACATTGGAAGAAGGTCGCCCAAAAGGGGTGATCCTCGTGTGGAGTTACTTATCGCATAATCATTCAATATGCTATGGAAATGTTTTTTGTTATTTCTGTTATTTTTGGTATTTATATCTAAATGCTTCCATGGAACTTGTTGATTCCCACATAAAAATAAATATAAATAATAAAAGAAATGAGGAGTTATTATTTTTTATTACATTATTCATGAAATTTGCTCCTTTATCCTTCATGGGCTAAATGTGATTTGATTTTTTTTGTGGATATAATGAATAAAATGTTCCATCACCAAAGAGATCGATCGCGAACATTGTATGAAATTGTTACTGGCAGTACAATATATAAGACAGGCGCGAGTTCGGGAAGGAGGAGGTCACCTACCGATTGACTCAGATACTCACCGGGCACGGCTGCTTCGGTGAGTATCTGTGTCGAATAGGACGGGAGGGATCGACACATTGTCACCACTGCGCATCCGACCTTGACTCGGCCCAGCACACGCTGGCGGAGTGCCCCGCGTGGGCCTCCGAGCGCCGAGTCTTGTCGCAGAGATCGGACGAGATCTGTCTCCGCCGGCATTGATTGCGGCAATGCTGGCGGACGAGGGAGGTTGGAGGGCTGTGGCCTCCTTCTGTGAAGCAGTGATGCTCCAGAAGGAGGCCGCCGAGCGGGGTCGGGAGATGGCCGATCCGCTCGAAGAAGGCGGCGCCGGGCTCGATAGCACAGCTGCGGCGCCGCCGCGGGTCGCCGGCGGGCGCGAGGAAGTCGCGACTACTACGGCGACCCGGGATGGACCACGCCCCTTCCGTGGCCGGGGGGCGTCGTCGGTGGAGGAGACCGGGGGAGGTAGTAGCTTCCCCGAGGAGGGCTCCCCTCTAGGCAGTGGAGCGGAGGCTGGGGGTTCCCGGAAGTGGCTTTATGTTCCCCTGAGGTTTTTAGTGGGTAGGCCTCCCCCTTCTGGGGAGGAGAGCCCCACATAACCGCCGGCTCGCCACAGCCGGGGTATGCAATTTAATGCATTTTCCTCAGAGGAACAAAAAAAAAAAATCAGGCGCGAGTTAATTTAAAAATAATAGTTTGTGTTAAAGTAAAAACCCGCGAAAATCATTCTGCTTTTATTTTTCGTAGGTCATTGCACATAATTCTGATTTGAAATTTTATACAAATTTTGTGTGTCTCTCCTGAGTAATGACATGAAATAAATTAACGTGTATTTTTTATGATAGAATATAGAGTGGAAAATCTGGAGCAATATTATTTTAAGTTTAAGTGAAGTATTTTGAATCCCTCGCTGCGCTCAGTATTATTAGGCGGTATTCTAATACTATAGTTTTACACTGGACTTAAAAGACACTCTTGCCTTATACTTTAACTAGCTGTGCTCGCGACTTCGTCCGCGTGGAATAGTTATTTTGAGCATCATAGAAAAATTTTTTCACAACTAAATACTCTTAATCAACAACACATTTATTTGAATAAAGATTAATATTATTATTGTTGCGTTCAAACAAACAAACAAACTCTTCAACTTTATAATATTAGTATAGATTTATTTATGGAAAACGTACACAACATTATATACATACATTATTCTTTCTCCTGCCCTGTTTCCAGTGTTTGAGTTTGAGGATTTTGAATTTGAGGTCGGCGCAATCTCCTATCTCTTCCACTCTCCTCTATCATACGCCGTTTGGACATTCACTCCTTTCTTCAACATGTCATCGTTCACACAGTCCATCCATTTTTTATTTGGTCTTTCTCTCCATACACGCCGGTCCACTACACATCCATGATATAAATTAAATTACATAAAAATATTATTGTAACTATTTTGCAAGTACATATAGTATTTGTAGAATGATGTTGTGCTTTCATGCTTTTGTATATCGCTTTATTTTATTTATTTATGTACACAACCTATCGACATATAGAAAAACAATATGAATAAAGAGGTGCATAGATTCTGCTTATTTCTAAATTTCTCAGCCCTCAAATATAGAAATTAAGGAACAATTTCTATATTTGGTCCTTTTTTGGTTTGATGTCCTTTTTTTTGCGGTACCAACGCAACAGGCAAGCAGGGATGCGTTGATTATGTCGGACTCCTGGTACTGTCGAGACGGCTCGACTACACAGACCTACCGACTAAACTCAGCCTAGCCTTTGGTCCTATTGACCCTACAGGCTTTATTGACGAGAGGGCCGCAGCTCAGGAGAGGCACGGTTAGCGCTACCCCATGGTGAGGGCATATGCGCTAGAAGAAGGCACGATCTCCAAAGTGGGACCGGCCAGTATTGACCTAATCATGGCTAAGCAGAAGGCTACCGTTTAGGGGTTGACAAGGGGGGCGACGGCTCAGACGCCGCACAGAGGGGTATTTGACCCAAAAAGCTGGCCAAAAATATTTTACACTTTTAATGGCTGCCTAACATTGTTTTATTTAAGGTTTTGCTTGAATAAGGTAAAAAAAAGGCATACGTAATATATACAATCATTTATTCTTCATTTTCATCTTCAAAACTTAGATTTGAAATGTCACTTTCTACTAATAAATTTACAAGATCAGCTAAAAATTGTATTTTTTTTTATTCTTCCTCTTCCTCATGCCCGTCAGGACAGGGTCAGAGGTTAAGAGGAGCCTGTTTAAAACATCTGCGTTGCAAGCTACCCGGGAAAACTTTCTGGTGTAGTGTAACGTCTATACTATTAGAATATTCTGCATTCTGGAAATTTCTCGGAACTTGCAATTATATGTAAAGTTTTAATCTTCTAACGGAATGTTCTAGAATTTTCTCAGGTCTTGTAATTATAAGTAAATTGTTATCTTTTAACGCAAATCTGCCCATTTGCTAGTTTTCAAGCTACGCTCATGCAATCTACGCTTTTGCATTTCTATAATTAATCGTGTCATGCATGTATAGAGTTCAAGTATGGGAATATTGAACACCTCTAGATAGTCGGCACAGATTGCCCTAGGAAAGTGCTCGCTACACCCAACTTGTATGTAGGATACACTGGGGGTACTCCCCCACAGCACTGCCGTTAGTGTTAAGCGAGCTGGACAGAGGTGATCTATTAACACCCAAGCCCAACACAACTTTGTGTTGATTCCATTGGGAATCGCGTATAGTATTACTGTATGTGCAAATGGGTTGTATTCTACTTCTACTTCTGAAGCTACTAACAACCTTCAATACTACCTTAAGCTCTCTGTGAAGGTAAAAGTCTTCAACTCAAAGTACTGTGGAAACTCTGCTACATACCTCATCAAAAGAACCCCGTTCTATTGCTGCACATCGAGCCTCCAACGTTCTCTGCCTGCCTGCCTGCTACTGCATCCCTGCCTGCTGCTGCATCCCTGCCTGTCGGCTGCGGGGTACTGGCCAGCCTGCTGCAAATTACTAACCAGCCTGCCGGTGAATACCTACCAGCTCGCCGCTGCACACCTGCCAACCTGTTGCTGTGTGTCTGCCAGCCTGCCGCTGTATACCTGCCAGCCTGCCGCTGTATACCTGCCAGCCTGCCGCTGTATACCTGCCAGCCTGCCGCTGTATACCTGCCAGCCTGCCGATACTTGGTCTATCTAGATCCTGGTACCGCCTTCCTTTCTTTCCCCTTTTCTATCATCTTATTATTGTTATTTTTGTATTTTTAATTTATTTTTTAAGTTTCGGCCGTGCTGTCTTAATAATTATTTTAATATATTTGTCTCTTGTTCTTATCTTTTTCTTAATATCCTTAACCTATTTTGCTCCGTAGCCTTCCGCTACGTGACAGTAGTTGTGTCTGAACATTCTAATATGTTTGTTGCGTGCTTCTGCAGCTTCTTCAGACAATTGTCCTATTGGAAGAATGGCTTCCGTTATTACTTCAGCCCCATGGCGCAATATTTTATGCAAGGTCGGAGACATAGGGTAAAAGTTATATAAAGAAACGTACAATTTAGCCGTTTCTTGACAATAATTTTCAAATTTCTCTATGTTTATCTTTAAACCACAGCACAATGTGTCTAAAATAATTTTAAATCTGTAAATTAAATTTAAGTCTATTCCGGTAATTGCTGCAGATATGTTATAGTTAACAAAAAAGCGTCTACTCGTGTTCCCATCATTGGTGTTGCCAAAGTTTGCTTTTGGTATATTCAATAATAGACCAAGTTGCTAGCGGAACTTATCTTGGATTTCTTTTTTTCTGTTCTCGACTATTTGTTTCTCCTCAGCAGTAAGGCGCATATTCCATTTGTATCCTTTGAGCCACTCCGCATTGGTTTCAAGGAATCTGGCCTTTGTTTTGCGAGCAGCTGTCCATTTCTGTTTAAATTGATGTTTTATAACTGACAATTTTTGCTTAATATTAGCAATATTTTGATCATTTTCATCATACTGATTGATCAGTTCTTTTTCCATAAAATTCAACTTTTCGTTAAAAATTGAGGTGTTTGAGCGTTCCATTATATCGAACAAGTCATTTCGAGACAAAAACTTCACTCCAGACGAGCCTATAACAAAAATACATAAAATATAAGTAAAATTTCGTTAAGTAAAAGTTTATATGTTTACAGAAAAAAAATCACGAAAAATAGGCGGGAGCATTCGGGCGGCTGTTTTGTTTTTAATTACATCCTATAAGGTCTACTTTACAACATACAATAGAAATTTTGACTTAGGAATGATGAGAAACTTATTAAAAAGTCCTTTGATGTCTCAAAATGTGTTTTCATACGAGTTTTTTTTCGTGGTTACATCTTATGGATATAATTAAAATAATATAATAAATTAGCTGTTAAAATTATGTACTAAATATAATACACACTTGGTTAATCAGAATCCATAGTGAAAACCAACACAAAATCGTTCAATCACGAGATAGGAGATATTTTAGAACACTAAAATCTGAGCGCATCGAACAATCACACGTACACTTTAACAGAACGGTAACTTCCGACTGAGCTTACGTCGTGTTGGGCGGCGCTAGAGCTTTGTCTTTATTGTTATTGTATGGAGGGGTTATACTAATTTAAAAAAAAAAATGCTTGAAGGGGTAGCACTAATTTAAAAAAAAGTGATTTTGGCCAGCTTTTTGGGTAAAATACCCCACTGTGCGCCGCCGCTTGCAGGTCTAGAAGTTCCTGCGTGAGTTGGTTAGGGGGGTCGCTAAGGACATGTCGCGGTCTACGTATCCTCTGCCGGTAGTGACTAGTGTTGCCTTGAGACTGGCTCACAGTTGGTGGTGTTGACGGGGGCGCGGCCGTGTGTCGGGCTCTCCGGTAGAGGACCGGCCTACCCACGAAAAACCCTCAGGTGTCCTTCTAGCCCATATCGGGACGCGTGGCGGGGTGCGCTTTCACGATTCTACCGCCACAAAAAAATTTGATGTCCTAGAAAATATTTCATGTAATGACAAATGTCTCAAAAAATCAGCTCGTATCCTCACCACGAGTACAAAAGCGACTGAGTATACTCAACCAAAGTGAGCTTTTATGAAAAACGGCAACATGACCGCAGAGCAACTTGACAACGCAATAAAACAAACCCAACAGCAGTAACGAACGGATTAATATGTACATACATAAATTATTCAATTTACGTATGTATGTAGATACTTTACGAAGAAAAGCTCGGCTATTTAAGACAATTACGAATCTCGACGGTATGTACGGATCCAATTAACACATCTGCCCTTAGTCTTGAGCCGGAACCATTAATCACTCTGGAGAAGACTTAATCAGACACTGTCTTCACTGGAGGCCACTTGTGAGATTCCCTTAGTAAATTAAGAATAAAGGCGCGGGGAAAAGTATGACTTAATTAATGAGACAAAATTTTGGTATCTAGCTTTGTTCGAGCTCAAAGAATTGGTTTTAATTAATGTCGTGAATTATACTATGGAATACGGTATGGATCTATGGCGGGTCAAATTGTGAATTATAGGTTTGACGTTTCCTAGTGATGATTAAAATCTAATAATTGAAATTAATCGACGACTCGAAATTTTAATATTACATCGATATACCTTCTACGGAACTTATTACATTATGTAATTTTTATATTTAATACATTATCGATCAAGAGCATAACGTTCAAATAATATTGTCTTCATATAATATTGTTGGTTATATTTTTAATATCTAAGCTAGTTTCTAAGTTAATAACTTTTATATCATATGATGACTTGTTGTCATTTTATGTTATGACAACCTCCATAGGTTTCAAGGTGTCGCCATCGCTTACATCTCGGGTTCGAATTCCGGTGGGGGCAGATGTTTGTGCGAGCATTTGTACCATAGTCATCAAAAATATTTATTTATGTATAATACTAGCGGCCCGTCCCGGCTTTACACGGGTAGACATTACTCTTCGCAGCGTATGCGATGAAATACATTTTAAGGCAAATTTTTTTACACCTTCGGCTGGTTTTATATAAGAATTTCTAAAGATTTCGATCTAATCTTGTACTAAATATAGCTTATGTTACTCAGTGATAATGTAGCTTTCTAATGAAAAAAGAATTATTAAAATCGGTCCAGTATTATTTGAGTTTATTCGTTACATACAAAAATACAAATGTTTACTCTTTATAATATGAGTATAGATATTAGTGTAGATATATAAGTATATCCGTTACCCTAGATCTCATAACACGAGCCGCATAGAGCTTACTTTGGTCTAGGCTAATTAGTGTACATATTTAATTTATTTATAAAATTTTGACCATATCTCGTAAGATTTGCTTAGAATATGTCCGAAGGTTGCGCCAGCGCAGCGGCGCTGTGGTCTCGGCACTGGTTTACGAATCAGATGAATCTGACGTGTACTAGTGTACTATGTGTTTTATATGTACATTTATCCGACACTCTTATGGTGAAAGAACACATCGTGAGGCAATCTGTACAGTTGCGAAGAAATTCAATGTTGCACTCACCAATCCGCATTGGCTAAGGGCCAATCGCCCTATCATACTTAGGGCAGGCTCATGCCGCTGGGGGTGGGGACGTATATAAGCTGTAATGATGTGTATGAATGATAGATAATGAATAGTTAACTTAAATAAAAATAATAAAATTTGTAGCCTCTAAATTTCAGTTTTAGTTAGTTTAATATCTAGTGAGGTCTATGTAAAGTTTCATCAAAATTAAACAGAATAAAAATGTCCGCACTAACCAGCAACTTCTTATCATAACTTTTTTTATATGATACTAGCTGACCCGCGCCCACTTCGTTGGCATAATATTAATAATCCCCGAAGCGAGCACGAAAGCGAACTGAATTAAACCCGAAGCCATCGCGCGCCGTCCGCTGATGATGATGACACTCAACAATAATGTGGCTTTCTATTGGTGAAAGAATTTTTAAAATCGATGATGATGATGATGATGATGATGATGATGACACTCCGCAATAATGTGGCTTTCTATTGGTGAAAGAATTTTTAAAATCGGTTCAGTAGATCTCGAGATTACCCCTTACAATTTACAAACACACAAACTTTACTTCTTTATAATATTAGTATAGATTAGTAAACGCTTTGTAAGTAACATTATTTCTACGTTTTGCAACGAGTTCAAACAAATAATCTTATATTATTTATCAAATGAATATATTATATACGTAAAGAATCTACTTGTGAATTCTGCAACTTAACTAGAAAATCGTACGTAGTTTAATACTGACTATTTTATCGCATCTGAATACAGCAGTACGCAATGTTACGTCGGCGAGTCCTTTCCTTTAGGCTGCGTGGATTTTAATAAACTTTACAACGAATAAAAACAAATATCACAATACCTGATGCAATGTATTTTTAACGGAATATTATATATAATACTAGCTTTTGCCCGCGACTTCGTTCGCGTGGACTTCAGGTTCGTCCCGTCTAGTACTTGTCTAATACTGTAGTAAATTGTTTTGATCTATCTTGTAGGATTCAGTCAGCGTTTGCAATGTAAGCGCAAAAAATGTGTTTTTTTTACGACCTCACATTAGAAACCTCAAAAATTGTAGCCTATGTGTTATTCTGATGTATAAGCTATATTGTGGTAAAGTTTCATTCAAATCCATTCAGTAGTTTTTACGTGAAAGAGTAACAAACATCCATACATCCATACTTACAAACTTTCGCCTTTATAATAGTAGTAGGATAACATAGTGATATTTAAATATATATTTTTTTTTTTTCATTTCCGCTGAAGCTAAATTAGCCGGTTTATGAATACTTAGGTATGTCTTATTAAACTTTTATGGCAGACGTAAATTCAACAAAATTAAAATCACTTATTAACACATTCGGGTTGCTGACGTACGACGTAAAACGTACAAGTTTTATTTAATTAAAATAAATGTATAATGTTTCTTCATATTCAGTTTTTTTCGAGACAAATAGTGTGTTATGGCAGACGTAAATTCAACAAAATTAAAATCACTTATTAACACATTCGGGTTGCTGACGTACGACGTAAAACGTACAAGTATTATTTAATTAAAATAAATGTATAATGTTTCTTCATATTCAGTTTTTTTCGAGACAAATAGTGTGTTATGGCAGACGTAAATTCAACAAAATTAAAATTACTTATTAACACATTCGGGTTGCTGACGTACGACGTAAAACGTACAAGTTTTATTTAATTAAAATAAATGTATAATGTTTCTTCATATTCAGTTTTTTTCGAGACAAATAGTGTGTTATGGCAGACGTAAATTCAACAAAATTAAAATTACTTATTAACACATTCGGGTTGCTGACGTACGACGTAAAACGTACAAGTTTTATTTAATTAAAATAAATGTATAATGTTTCTTCATTTTCAGTTTTTTTCGAGACAAATAGTGTCCTCGTCTTTTTTCATTTTCTCATAATCTCAGAATACTTCTCAGCTTTTACGACTTAACAATTCTACTTGATCCGTAGTGTTCCTAGGGTGAAGGTTAATCTATACTGGTGTAGTGCGCCCGGAGATTATTAGCACCCCTAGCACTAGCACCGAGCAGGTAGTGACGGTCGTTGGCAAGGTGCCGGTGCTACCACCGCCGCCGGCTTTCCTGATAAAAAAATATCATAAGGCCTTAACCACCTCCTCAAGAATGGTACTTTGGTACAAGTGTACCGATGTTTTGATACACTCTTTCATATGTAACAATTACGTAATCATGACTAAAATCGAATATTATCTACGTTGTACGCTCTTAGTTAATAGGAAAGTTTCTTTAGAGCTTTGAGCATATATATGTACACCCAAAGCTTTGTCATTCTTATTGTTCAAATATTGCGCTTTTGAAAAACTTTTCTCATCAGTAAACATAGTTTTTCTGTAACCTCCCTTTGAGCACCGTTTAAACACATTTTTTTTTAGTTTACGACTCCATTCATTTTTATTAGTTATGTAATGTTTAGTGCATCTCTTATACCTTGTAAACACAAAGTATTTTTTTTTTAATTTATTTATTTATTTATAGATCACCAACATAATAAACATTTACACCAACCAATAATAATCATGTTAAATGCTCTAGCCTAATGCTATTATAATTATAGGTGATGACAGCATTTATTTTTTCTAAGAGTAACTCCCAAATATAAAAAAAAAACTAAGAAAAAATTAAAAATTAAAATGAAAACAAAGACAGAAATAGACAAGCACAAATAACTTAAAACTAACTAGTACCTGAAGAGGAACTAATGAGTACCTGTCTTATTTAAAATAAATACAAATAACCTATACAAAAACTATAAAAGAGACTTTTTAAATTGGCGGATGCCATCCGCGAACAAATCCAATTCAGTAGACTTTGACAAACTGTTAAATTCTCTCATAAGCCGATTTAATGGTGCATTTTGACCGAGATTGGTTCTACTGAATCCGGTCGCCAGTATGTTGAAGCGAGATTTGCGTGGAAGCCTTGACGGTGCCGACAAGGAAAGGCCTTCTAACAATTCTGGAGCTTCGAGGATGCCATTCGCCAATTTTAACAGAAATAGCATGTCGTGCACACGTCTTCGATTTGATAGAGAACTCATTTTGAAGTGAACCAGTCTATCTTCATATTTTATTAAGGATTTACCCAGATTGCAAGAATATACGACATGCATTAATAATCGACAAGGTGTGCTAACTTTGGTAGGCGAAGGCGGGCACACGCAAGCACAGTATTGCCCGTCTAGTGACCCTACCGTGAGGCTGCGTGCGCGTCCGGCTAAGCGCGCACGCCGTGGTGAAGTCTCTCTGTCTGAGGGACTGTCCAGGGGTTCTCGGACAGTCCCTTCTTTGGCGGTGACTTGACCAGCTTGGTCGAGCCGGCCCCGGGACACATGGCGGTCGAATTGGGAAAGCGCACCCCGCCATGTGCCCCGTATGGACCTAGAGAACTCAGGGGGGTTTTAGTGGGTAGGCCGGTCCTCTATGACCGGAGAGCCCCGCACACGGCCGCGCCTTGCCAACGCGGTGTCATGGTGCATAAGGTAGCATTTACCCCTCTCAAAAAAAAAAGGTGTGCTAACTTTATCTTCTTACCTTTGCTGTCTGACAGGATTTATTCGAATTTTTTCCTATACTGCTTTGATCGCCTTTTTCGTACGAATAGTGATAGATAGCCAGATCTTGTTCTGTCACAAGCAGAGGACGTTTCATTGTACCTGTCGGTAGTCCGTTATACAAACATTCGACTAACAGCTAGTTTTTTTTTTTTTTTTTTTTATTGTTAAATTACATTGGTACACTTTTTTGTCTAATGTATCTAGTCCTGCCAAACTGAAACAGTTTGTTGGCAAGTAATCGCGCTTATTCTATATAATATAGTTATAGGTGTACCTACATACTATTATAAAGCTTAATTTTAACTTAATCCTACTACAATACAACCACAGTGCAGCACAATATACTATTCAATACTATCCAGTAGAGTACGTTTCATTTTTCTTTTGAGTACATTCTTTGACATGTTGGACTCGCCCCTCAACCACGCCATCTCATTAAATATAACCGGTACCACATATCTATTGAGTCGTTTCCCGTAGCAATTTTTATATTTTGGTACAATTAGCTTTCGCTCTCTTACACTTCTGCTATTATATTTATTAATTATTGGTTTTTTTACATTGTCGTTACTATGATAGACTACTGTTTGATATTTATTTTTTAAATCTACTGGTAGTATTTTTGTTATTTTATACAATAGCCTATAATTTCCTTTACATTTATTTTTGTAGATGAAGTAGATGGATAATTTCAGAAATCTCATTTGACTCCATACCTGTGTTTATATAATGTAATCACAGCGATTCTGTTTTCTTTTGACTCTACATATATTAAAATCACAAAAATATTTGAAAGCCGATTGGCGAAAATGAAAAAAACATAATGAACATTCATACAAGTATGACAGATTCCAAATTCAAATATAATATTTTGTTTATTTTAAATTGTAACAGTATTTATGGCCAGATTAAGTACACAACTTAACTGATTATATGTTAATATATTGGCTTGACACGATAGTATATAAAAAAAAATGTTTCTTTCAAAAACCATCGCGCACCTCTCCCGCGCATAATGACCGTGTTTACATTAGCGACAGCCTCATAAAGCTCTTAGCTGAAATAAACTAGAAGCCGGCTGAAATGTTTATAAGCGCCGCAGAATTAAATCGAACTCCGTTTCAGGAGGCGTGCGAGACAGGAAATTAATTATGTCGGAGTATTGAAATGTGCTGGCGTGTTGACGCGACTCTTCAGGCTTCAGCGCTTACAAGATTAATATTACAAAGGGAATAGAGATGTCTTTGAGTTATGCATAGCTTGGGGAAAGCGTTGTTTAATTATTTATTGCATAATATTTTGATGCTTTTTATGCTTTTATGCTTTTTGTCAGTGCGAAATTTAGTGATCCTTGTTGATTTTTTAAGAGAAATAACTTGAATGAATGAATGAATACTTTATTTGCATCATTTCACAACACACAAAAACAGACATAAAATAAAATAAATCAAACTTAATAACTAACAAATTGAACGAGGAAAGGATGGATTGCTAACTTCTGACGAGTTAAATACGTATACGTAGAACCAGCAACCAACTCACCCCAGTCCATGTTACTACATACTTATAACTAAATAATGATACAATACATGCGTGCTGCAGAGATACAAAAAGGCGATAGCTCAGCGACTGATTTTGCTTCAAGAGCAAAGCACTGGTATTCTGCTACAGCCCAGAGTATGAGGACAGGAAGAAAACTAAATGAAAATGTAAATTAATAAGATAATATATAATACTATATCAACCACATCTATATCAACCGTGGATTAAACCATGAATAACAGCTGAATTGTTGAGTAAACAAGTGAACAAGTGATGCCTGTGTACCAAATAAATACATATATATAATAACTAGCTTTCTGCCCGCGGCTTCGCCTGCGTGGATTTCGGGATTGGGTCAAACATCTAAATTAAAATAATCTTTATTCAACATAGACCTTTACAGGCACTTATTGACGTCAACAATGGTCTATAGAGGGTCAAGGGTCATAGCTTTTGCCCACGGTTACATATGCGCGGATGTCGGTTTATAACGCGAAGGTTTTATCGCGCTTCCCGTGGGATTATCCGTTTTTCCGAGATAAAAAATACCGTAAAGCCTTGCTCAAGAATCACTCTATCTATTGATGAAAACCGCATGAACAGATTGTGCAGTAGTTTTTGAGCGAAGCCTTTATTGCACATCCCGTGGGTTCTGTCAATTTTTCCGGGATAAAAAAGTAGCCTATGTTACTCGGGGATAATGTAGCTTTCCAAAGGTGAAAGAATTTTTGAAATCGGTTCAGTAGTTTCGGAGCCTATTCATTACAAACAAACAAACAAACAAATCTTTCCTCTTTATAATATTAGTATAGATGAAATGACGAATATAATATAGAGAACCCCAGTCATCAGATCAACACGCCCCACAAACGGTTGAAAAAGAAAAAAAAAAAAACGGTCGAGAATTAGATAATAAAATCCGCCACCGAGTAACCATTTGGTATACCCACACGTTGCTTTTCCAAAAGAAATAATTTAAATTGTTTTTTAAATGTAGATTTAGAGAAACTTCGACTACGTTTTGATTTTATTGTCTCTTACTGGTCGTACTTCAATGAATTTATTACTGAAAATTCTCTACAACAATTCCAGAGCCTTAAAAAGTATGTTCGACTAGCTAGTATCATGATATGTAGCGACTATAAGGAGGAAGAGGAAAGCATGGAACACTTACTATGTTAGAGCGATCCTCTAGCCTGCACGAGACTGTTCTTCTCGAGAAGGCTCGCGCGGATAGCTGTAATATTATTTTTTCTTGACATTATGTCGCTCTTAAGCCCTTTGATTTACAATTGTTTATCCTCGACAAATGTCTGTAAAGGCCTATGTTGAATAAAGGTTAGTTTGATTATGATTGTCGTAGTAAATGCTGTAAACTTTTGGTTTGCTTTAATTTCTATTGAATCTAGTATGTTTCTTTCGTTCAACTGTCTTGAATACTTCTTATTTTCGTCATCCGTCGTCTACGTCATTAAGTGTACTTAACTGAAATTATGTCTTCAATAACGGATCCTTAATGACGGTTTAATTTTATTGATGTGATTTGATATTGAATTAGGTTTTTTTACTTCGCCCATTGACTTACGTAATGGCCATGATTATATGGTTTAGAAAAAAAAGGTACGTGTAAAGTACCTTTTTTTTCTAACGATAAACCCGTTCAGAAGTTGGGATAGCCTTTTAGAGATAACATGCAAGAAACTCTGGGAATAACATTTATGAAAGAAAGATGAAATCAAAACCCAAAATAATTTAATCAACAAGTTTCAACAAACCATTAGTGATGTCATAAGCAATTAAGTATTATGAAGTGTTACAATACTTAAAATATGAAAATATAAAAGCTTTATTATTGATTTTGATATAATCAGAAATAAAGATACATAATTTCTCTTCATCTCCTTAATAGCTGTTCAAGGTAAGACGGTATGCACTACATAATTGTCATAAAAACAAAAATATCTGTCGAAATCAATCTGATTTTAAAAGTGTATTGTCTGTCGCTACCACTATGTGACATTTCACAAATAGTTTATATAATTAAATATATAGAGTTCAGTACTTTAACGATCAATTAAGAAGTAATCTGTGTTATTACTTTGCACGTATTTGCTGACAAACTATATCATGTTGGTCAGTCGAGTTATCTTACAAGCTTAGCTTTCATATTTTGAACCATGGTCTTATATATTATGCTATATTTTGTGCTTCGCCGTTTTCTGTGTTCTAGTCTACCCAATAATTATTATCTCCATCATCGTTGATCTATTATGCCCAAGTTCTTGGTGATGTGCAATGTTTCTACCGTCTACTAGCCTTGGATAGTCAATTCCCATTTACTTTTCCTCTTGCTGGATAGATTATTGTAATAGCACTTTAAGTTTTCCGTGCCCTACTATTCTACCTTACATAACTTACTCTACATAATTTAGCCTGACGGCCCTTTTTTTGTTCTATTTTACGAAGGGAATTGCGTACTCAGCCGTGGCTTAGGCATCGTGTGTGTGTGAGGCTCGCCGGACAACAGTGCGAGGCTCATGCATCAAAAACTTTATACCCAGTTCGGCTTGTGATCTCAAAACATAGGTAATGATGAAAAGACCTGATAATGGTAGCTACTTTTAATTGATTTTCTCTACATTTGTGCAATAACCATATTTTTGACTGTCGAAACTGCTATTAAAATTGTTATTACACTTTTTTTTTGTTCCCTTTGAGGAAAATGCATTAAGTTGCAAACCCCGGCTGTGGCGAGCCGGTGGTTATGTGGGGCTCTCCTCCCCAGAAGGGGGAGGCCTACCCACTAAAAACCTCAGGGAGGGCCTTCCTCAGGCATGTAGGGAGCCTCCGGGAACGCCAAGCTACTTCCGGGAACCCCAGCCTCCGCTCCCCCGCCGATATAGGGGAGCCCCCCCCCCGGGAGGCTACAATACCTCCCCCAATCCCCACCACCGACGATGCCCCCCGGCCATGGAAGGGGCGTGGTCCCTCCCGGGTCGCCGTATCCGCGGGCGCGAATTCCTCGCGCCCGCCGGCGACCCGGGTCCCAACACCGACCCCTGCGGAACGCCGCATTCGACCCTCCTCGACGTTTCCATCCCGTCCCGTCCCATTACGCTGATTGTCCTGTCGCGCAGATAGTCCCCGACCACGGCCCGCAAGTAAGGAGGCAGCTCGTGGTATAACGAGCGCCTCCCTAATGGCCTGCCAGAGGAGGGTGCCGAAGGTGTTGACGATGTCTAACAACACCGCCAACGCCACCCCCCCGATCGGACTCCGACAGGGAACGGCACGCTGGATGGCGTCCTGCGTTGATCGCCCCCGCCGGAATCCGAATCGGCAGTCCGATAGGTCGGGACCCGCGCGCGACAGGTGCTCGCTGATACGAGCGGAGATAACCCTCTCGAAGAGTTTCCCCGCCTCGTTCAGCAAGCAGATCAGACGGAACGAAGACGGGACGTCGCCGGTCCTTCCCTCTTTCCTGAGGAACACCAGCCTGGCCGACTTTCAGTCGACGGGGAACACGCCCTCGCGAAGACAGCTCGTGAAGAGCTGCCTCACCGTGCTCCCGAACGCCCTGAGCACCAGCCACCTTTCCCGGGACTCCATCCGGTCCCGGGGAAAATTGTTATTACCTACTGTAACGTAACGTTACACGATTTAAATAGATGTATATATTAATCATATATGAATACATTATTCTTCTATTTTGTTCAGTACTAAAACATACGTAAGCCATCTATTATTTTGCGCGTGCCAACACTGACTCTGAACCTGACTCTGAACCTGACTGCGACTTCACTGTGCTACCGAACCGCTAGTAACTTCACTCTGGCTGGCGTTATCGTGATGCTGATTAATTTTACATACTTACTTACGCGGGCGTATTGCTCTTTCATTGCGATCCTTTATTATCTTTTAAATTAATTAAGTCTAAATACTTGTGTGATAAATCCCGTACTGGGAACACCCTTGGGGGCAAGAAACTTTCTGGTTGGTGGCTCCTTATGATTGGCGCACCTCCTCCCAACCAGAACTGTTGATAGACCTTCGGCCTACTAGACCTGATGCTGAGAATGGTTCATCGATCTACTGGACCTGACGCTGACGATCACTAGGAGAGTGCGGTATTACAGAAGCCGAGACAGTGTACAACTTATGACCTAGGCAACTTAACCAATTAATTACAATTTTACTTCTAACTTGAAATTTCTTTTATTTGAAATTAAAATTGTTGAACTTAATTTGTGTACATTAATTATTATCAATTAATGTGACACTACTCTAGTTAATGTAAACTCTAGTAAGTAGGTGGTAAGTAGTCATAGAGTTCAAGATCAACACCAATGACTTTACAATGAGTTTGTTATAGTTTATGAGTAACATGCGGAAAAATACCTTGCAGAACAGTCTGATGCGATAGTCATAATTCTGCTGTATGATGGTAACGTTGTGTACTAAGGCTCACTTCATCTTATCCTTCTTGACTTTCATGAGATTATTATTAAGAGGGAATATGATGTTGACGAGCACTGCTCGCCATTAATATAATTCAAACATCATGACATCAGGCTTATTTTTAGTAATAGTCCGTGACGATAGAGTGATTCAATAGAACTAGCTAGATTTCCAAGAACAACCGCTGGTGTATCTAAAGGTAAGGTACTGATATAGGATCCTGACTACAGGGTTCTATCTGTGCAAATACTTGTTATTATATCAACCACAAATTTTAAAATAACCCTTGTCAATATCGAAATAAGATCAACTACATCACATCAGAATACAAACAGCATTCCATACACGTCCTACCAACGATGTAAACAAAATAATTCAATATTCACGCAAACCGGAATCGACACTAAATAAGAGGAATGGTTACAATAAAATAACAAATGACAGTTTTATTACGCCGCCAATACAAAAGTGAGCCGTTAAGTCGTTTAATAGGCAGTAATTCCTCTAACGACTAGGTGAGTCGGCGGTTTGAGGATCCGAATACTTGTGATTTATAGAGGTACCTTTGCCGATGGCGTTTCGACTTAATAGAATAGTGTGCGAGGTGTCATAGTCGAATAAAGGTTATCGCTTGACAAAAAATATTTTAATAAGGGGTGGTGTGTTATTTTCTTATACTGTTATATAATTTTGACGTCTAAGAATCCATCAACAATATTTGTCATGAAAATGATTCGTGATTCGAAAGATTTTGCAAAAGATACAAATTTTACTTTTGCTAAAGATTGTTTGCAATTGTTTAGGATTTTTAAAACTTGTGAGGCACTTTTCGCCCATGCTAAGACGTGATGGGTAGCGAACTACATCGCCGCTATGTTTTGAGTGCCAAATTTCTCATTGCGTTTCCACGATCAGAAAGGAACCCACATACATGCCTAGGTAAGGCTAGCCACTGCAAACATATATAAATAAATATTTGTTACACTTACACCAATTAGCCTAGCCCAAACAAAGCTCGTAAGGCTTGTGCTATGGGATCTAGGGTAACGAATAGATACATACATATATTATACATATAAACATATTTTTTATAGAAATATATATCAACAACCATGACTAAAGTACAAATGCTCGCATTCATCACACAAATATCTGCCCCCACCGGGATTCGAACCCGGGACCTCAGAGCTTGAAACATATATATATATCCAACACATATACAGAGCTGAAATTGGGCTAGGCTAAGGTGTAAGTGTAAGAAATATTTATTTATTTACTAATCAACAGCAGTCGTTGATTGTCTAAAGAGGATATGGAAAAAGGATTTTTGAGGGAAAATGTGGGTAGTTTGATAATGATTTGTGGCTCGGAAAGGGGCAAATGTGGATCAGTCCGGGTTCGCATATCTGATATCACTACATTTACCGGGCAGGTACATACATACATATGTCACGCCTTGTTCCCAATGGGGTAGGCAGAGACTACCTCTCTCCACTTGCTACGGTCAGGTAACTGTGTAAAACACCCCAGGAGTTACAGTGCCCTACGTATAGACTTTTACGACACGCCAGGAAGAACGGCAGAGTGGGTATTCTTTTTAAGTTCCCCGCCAGACTCACGGGGAAGTTCAGGTCAAGAGAAACCGTACAGACGAGCATGCATAGTATAATTGAAAGTTGAAGAAGCTAGGGAAGTATGTTTGTATCGTAGCAACTGGAACACTGGATTGCTTACCCCATGGGAAATAAAACTCCTGAGTCAAGTTCTTCTATTCTTTTATCAAATTATAGATAATTTATTTACATAATAATAATCATCAAAATCACACATTATTGATAAAAAGATCTATTCCAAGCAATTTTAAGTTAGCTATTTTAAGCAGATTAAGGGTGCAGAAAAAATAGCAAATAATCTTTAAGTTCCATGTTATAAAATCGAGAAATAACTACAGTTAACTATAGTACAAAGTCTATAAATAACTATCGATCGTGCTTTCTTCCTTATTTTGTCAGGGAGTTCTAAAAATAAACAGCAAATTAGTAAAAAGTAATTAGTAAAAATAATTAGTGGTCTGGGCTGATACTTAAAGAAAAAAAATAATTATAACAAAAATAAACTTAAGGTGGAGATGACGGATGGATAAAAATACAACAAACATTGGTTATTTAAATTAAAAAAAATATAAGCTATATTTCATATTGAACTGTCTATTTCTTCCAATACTCAATAATGTATATACATATTTGATAAAGTTTATTGATATCTTAAAACTATTTCACTTCAACAAGAACGATTGTCATATTTACTAAGTCGAAGAAGTTTCATTTACAATGAAGAGAAGAGATGAAGATTAAACATATTTAGGTACTTCAGCAGCCATTAATCTAAGCATAATATCGCTAGGATTAGGTCGACTCCAGTTTTTCTTCTTAGGACAAGACTTGAGTAAATAAATCTATTACGAATTAAGGATGGCTACATATAAAGTGCTCTCTTCCAGCAGTACATACCCCAAATAAAAAATAAATAAATCTGAAACATTAAGATACTATCGCCGTATTCATTATATATTCAAAGGGACTGAGAGAGGAGCATTTTGAACACTTTTAGGCAATGTTCCTGAACTTGCGGTGCCAGTGGCTTTTTCAAGAGATGTTGAATATTTTATGAAATTGTCAATTTGAAAATCCAAATCTTACGTCAGCTAAATACTTATACTTTTTCCAAAACATAACATATTTAATTAATATTTCAAATTCAAGTTCTATTTGAAGGAAATGATTGGAAAAGAAGAAAAGGATTTGAAATTTTTTTCAAGTATTTTAAGCATTGTTCTCAACAGAATAACATATTGTTAATATTTTATTAACGATACAAATAAATGTTGAGTGTGAAAGAAGATATAGTGACAAAAATCGAATAAGAAATGTATAGACGTATAGATAGTTTGGACACGTTGAAAGGATTGACAAAAGACGACTGACGAAAGAAATTTATAAGACAAATATGAATGGGCCAGTGCGTAGGGCAGCTCAGGTCAAGAGTCCCCTAACCGACGAGTGTGTATGAAAGAATTAATGAAAGTCAAGGAAGTATTTGGATTGTAGCAAGTGGAAAATTGTATCTGCCTACCCCTTTGGGAAAAAGTATGTGTATATGTATGAAAGGATTGACGACTGACGACTGAAGAAAGAAATTTATAAGGTATTTTTGGACAGTTGGTAAGTGACAACCTAGACGAACAGACTTCAATAACGATCAAATAGTTAAAATGGAAGGAAGGTCAAGTCAAGAGTACCAGTAAATGACTAGCGTACATAAATGAAAGACGAAGCTAGGGAAGTATGATTGGATCGTGGAAAACTGTAATCTCTGCCTACCCTCATGGGAATGAAGCTTGGGATGAAAATATACATATGTCTATTATAAAAGATGTATATGATAAATACATTAAAAGTGTATCTAAAAGAGGTTTTATAAAGACTGGAAAACAAAACCAAAAAGACCAGGTCGGTGCATCTCATGTTTTGGCGTGAAACGTCTTTAAAATCGCGCCGAAAAATACGGGTACCAGGTTTAAAAATTGGACCGTAACGAAAAGGTCTATATCATCGTACCTTAATAATTTAAAAAACTATTAGTCTTAGAATAAAAAATTTGGCGTGAATATTTCACTTATATAGTCAGCTCGCTGTTGTGACATTGAGTTTTTTATTAAAATACTTAAAACACCGTCAATCTTGTTTTTATTTTTATTCGGAATCAGGTGTACTGATAGAACCTGTGTAACTGTCACATCCAAAATCAAGTTCACTTTTATTGTCAGATATATCGTCAATATCTGAACTATTCCATTATCTACATATCTCACAAAAGAGAAAACGTTTCGGAGCCTTTCACGTGAACGAATCAGATTTAGATTTCTGTTCAGACACAGACGTTTATTTTGTAATCGCAACAATAAAATAATCCGTCACGTAACATCAGCTAAATACATCAGCCGAACAAATCCCAGAACGGCGAATCACGTACGTTCCTATTTACACAAACTTTATGCGTGACGCTTGTATTATTTACAATAAAAAAAAAAACAATAATGACGCACAATAAATATAGCCATTGTACAGGATTTATATTTTACAGAGCCGAATGCTAATGGCTTCACCCTTGATAATGTAAAACCGTTCACGTTTTCGTAGAATACTTTCGCTGTAGGTACTTGTTTATCATATTTTTTATTTGCGTGCCCAATAATTTTCAGTATGAGACAAAATAAACCGGCATTCGCTGTAAAGGAATACTGAAACTCTTTGTGTTCGTATTATTTCATTTGGGGAACAATTTGAAGTTGTAAATGTGATTGGGTATGTCAATGGTATACCTACATACGCGTATTTGCTATTGATTGTGTGTTACATCTGATGTGTTCATTGTTCCCAATATATATTTCTCGTCGCGGTACGCTTAGAATATCAAAATATATGACATTTGATACTGCGTGACTCATTGTTTGCTAGCAGTACGAGATGATGTGGTTTCGTTATAGAAATTCTTCTGATATGTTTTGTCATGGATTCATTCGCAAAATTGTTCGAATTTACTACATTCAATTCTACGTTCAATGATTTTTGTCGCCAAAAATATTATTTACTTGATACAAACTACCATTTGACAATAAAAACTAACAGAAAAGTAATTCTTGGCTAGACTTTCTTTATTATGTTGTTAAGATTTGCTACTATTGTTGTTTGTTTGTGGATGAAACTAAAATGTAAGTTAATTTTGACTAATGTATATAACAATATATGTTATAATTTATTTTGATTATACATTTTTAATTATAGATTTAAATAAACAGAAGTGTAAGTTTATTTTGATCAATGTATATACTATATGAATACTAACTCGTGGTCGTATGAGCGGGATTAATATTTTGAGTTACTTATATTAGCGTGGCGTCTATCTTTATAAATTGTAGCCTATGTTTTATTCTCATGTATAAGCTATATTTTTGTAAAGTTACATTAAAATCCAATTAGTAGTTTTTAGGTGAAAGAGTTATTAAAGGCCGGCAACGCATCTGTGACTCCTCTGGTGTTGCGGGTGTCCATGGGCAACGGTTATCGCTTACTATCAGGTGATCCGTTTGCTCGTTTGCTGCCCTATCCTATAAAAAAAAAGAGTAACAAACATTTATCCACACAAACTTTCACGTGTATAACAGTAGGGATATAACAATTTTTTGACGTGAAACGTCTTTAAGATCGCGCCGAAATATACGGTTACCAGGTTTAAAAAGTGGACCGTAACGAAAAGGTCTATATCATCGTACCTTATTAAATAAAAAACTATTAGTCTTAGAAACAAAAATGTGGTGTGAATATTTCACTTATAAAGAGGAAGAGGAAGTTTGAAAGTAGCGCCAGTGACTGAGAAGGTAAGGAGCAGTAGGTTAGCATGGTTTGGGCATGTAATGAGGAGGGATGAAAGCCATATAACAAGAAGAATGATGGATATGAATATAGATGGACCTAGGATGAGAGGTAGACCAAGAAAGCGATGGATTGAATGTGTGAATTCTGATATGAGAGTAAAGGAAGTCGATGTTGAGCTGACGAGTGACAGAGGAGAATGGAAGAGGAAAACATGTTGTGCCGACCCTACTTAAGGTGGGAAAAGGGCAGGAAGAAGAAGAAGAATATTTCACTTATATAGTCAGCTCGCTGTTGTGACATTTTTTTTTGTTAAATATTTATAATTATGTATTTGAATAAACAGAAATGTAAGTTTATTTTGCACACTGTCTATAACATTTTTTATAGCTAGACTTTAGAATAATATTTATAGCTAAAGTTAAGTTACTAGATACATGGCTATCTCGTGGTTAAAATTAGCTTAAAAAGAAAACGTAGCCAGGTTTCTGGGCATTATGCCCCAGAATAGCAATTTGGAGGATTGTTCATTTTTAGGGAGCATCGGTGGCAGTATGGTCTTGTCACTGGTTTACGAATATGTCTATCTAATGCTTCTACAATAAAGGAAATCGGGAGATAACCTGCATATGTACATTTGCGGAGAAATTCAAAGATGAATGTAATCAAACTATCTACACTGGGCCAGAGTGGTTTTAGGCTGGTAACACAGTTAGGCTCGTGGTCCTTAGTGGGGACGAATAAGAGCTGTGATGATGACTAGTAAAATGTATGATCTAAAATATATGTATATTGTTATACCTACTTTAAACTCCTTTATTAATATCTTAATAACTAATTCTTAATAAGTTTAGTGATGTCTGAATGGTTTGATTCTCTTCATTAAAAGTTATTGAACATTATAAAGTTTCAGTAAGTATAAAATATGCTTCATTAGATTTTCTTAAATTTTCCGATGAATTCGACGGACAGACGTTGTTTATTTTCAATTATAATTTTTCTGTATTTATCGAACGTGATACAAATCGACTCCCGAACAGTCTATACCTAACTGATTTTATACTCTCTACCTTTCTTCCTGCGTATACGATCCAATAAAAGTATGCGTGTGTGTTGACTATGAACTCATGTTGCGTAGTCGTGTGTATCAAACCAAAGCTATTTACGAAACTAAATGTAAAACGTCTTCAAGCAATTATATTCTATTGCATTCAGCTTTGGTAGAAATAAGCCGCTCGTGAGACACCGAGCGGGCAACAGATCCTGAAGATGTCTCGCTGAGAGACGAAACACGTGTCGACCTTGTCTGCTTGTTGGACAAGTCATCATCAACTGCGCGGAATCAGCAAACGTAATCAATATCCTTTGTAATTAAAAAATATGGTAGAAACTCTTAGATTGAATATAAACAGATTTTAAATATATTGTCAATTTATACAAATATCATTATAATTATAGTATATTGACGACCTCCTAAGTCGAATGGTTGGTTCACCGGTTTCAAGGTGTCGCCATCCGAGTTCGATTCGAGTTGGGAGCAGATGTTTGTTTGATGAACCCGAGCATTTGTACCTTATTTATGGTTGTTAATATATATTTCTGTCAAAAATATTTATATTTGTATATGTATCTCTATCTATTACCCTAGATTCCAGCCTTACAGAGGTTGATTTGGGCTAGGCTAAAATCGAAATATACACGTTTAAATTCATTAATAATTTGTTAGACAATGTCTTTACAAATAGGTTCAAAAAACGACAAACATAGTTTTATGGCATTCGCCATCAACTGTTTTTTTCCTCAGGAGAAGAAGGCTGAGAATCCTCATGGATACTATCGAAACGGCAAGAGTCACAGCGATTATGTCAGACTCCTCGCGAATCGAGGCGGCTCGACCCAACAGACTTACCGACTAAACTCAGCCTAAGCCGTTGATCCTATTGACCCTATGGCTTGACATGATAGTGAGGACCGCGCCTCAGGAGAGGCATATTCAGCGCTGCCCTATAAAGACAGCATATTCGCTAGAAGAGGCACGATATACCAAAGTAGCTCCAGCCTATGTTGATGGGAACCTACTCGTGGTTAAGCAGAAGGCTGCCGAGAAGAGGATGGCAATTGGTGCGACGGCTCAGACGCCGCCGCTAGCAAGTCTTGAAGGTCCTGCGTTAATCGATTGGGGGGATCGCTAAGGACGTGTCGCGGTCTACGAATCCTCTGCCGATTTTGATTGAAATGATTCGCTGAAGGCGGTATTGACTTATTTACAGTTTTTATACTTAGCTGTAGTTGAATCCGATTCAATGTTATATCGAATATATAAATTTCAATCTTATAAATTTGTAACGACAAAGATTAACCTTTAAAGAATCTTGATCTGAAAGGACCAATCCTTGCCGTGTCGCCTTTGGCATGGGTAATATGGCCCAGCCCCGTAATCTCCCAGCGAACATTAATGCCACTACACGGGACTGGATTGTAACACTTGTGCTTATTTATGGCCTGCCGTTTTCCTGTGTAATATCTTTGTATTTTTTTTATTCGCATTGCAGGGTAAAGTGCCCTCATATCTGTTATGGCAGTCGGAAATCAACAGCAAACGATTTGGCGAGATTCTCGCGGCAACGCGAGATTCAGAGTTTCACACGCGATTTGGGAAATTGTATAGGAATATTGCGGGACGTGTGGAATAATTTCGTTTCGTGTTTATTTACGTTTCATTCAGTTTTAAAACATGCAATCATAGAACCATTAAGCATTGAACAAATCTGTATAGTAATAATAAATATTTATTTGCACAAACATGGTACAGACTTGTGAGAATCAAATATGGAGCACCATAAGGATTCCTTTAAATTAATAAAGAGAGGTGAATTACGTATATAATTAAATTTAAAATGGTAATAACGAAACATAAATATTTTTATAGAATATATATATTCTACGATTAAATGGACGGTGGCGAACTGAGCTAAGGCCCTGTGGCGAACTGAGCTAGGCGCCGGCGAGCAAGCACGAGTTAACTACGGAGTTTATCGAACAACGCACGAAAATTCACGAACACGAGTTCGGGCGGGGTCGAAAGTTTTGACAATATTCTGGCCGAAACTGAAACTAAAGGTCGAAATTTCGGTTAGTCACCAACGTAAATGCAATTACGAGTACGTTCTGCAAACCAAATGTCTTTGACTAACCTTTTTTCTTCCGTACCGCATAAGCTACGTCACAAAGTTACGAAAAATAGAAAGGGTGTCAAACTATAATCGATCGACAAGTTTCTCGGGTACTCAGTGCCAATAAAGAAACATACGTAACCAAACAAACAAAAACATATCGCGCCGAGAAAGGAAATATTCGTACATCACTGAAAAGAGCAAAACGGTCCGAAGGTCGACCCTCGCAAATATAATTATACTTTTGTGAGAACGCTGTATGACGGATTTCCGTCGTAGACTTAAAATGATTTTGCTTCTGAAATCTGTCTCAATTTCGACCGTTGGAAATGTCGTCGCAATTCTCTCTTATGCTCGTGGGTTCGGGCGTCGTGCGGTAAGCGGAGCGTGAAAAAGTTTTTTAAATCCTGTCTTGAGCACTGAATTGGTTTTGCTTCGGATTTTCATTCGCGCGAAAGGAGATCGAAGGCTAATAGGGAAGTATGCGATGAGATTTTCACTGCTGAATATGCAATATCCTTTTCCTGGATTTTGAATTATTAATTTTTGTCGGATTTAAAGGATATATCTGTCTTTTTACAAAATAATGATTTATAGAATACTAGCGACCCGCCCGGGCTTCGCACGGATGCAATGCTTATAAAAAATGGTTATTGTGGGTTATCCCTAAGAGATAGACATATACCATCACGGACTTTTTTGTTGAACTTTTTAAGGTGGACAATACTGTAGTACATTATTTTGATCTATCTCGTAGGGTTCAGCCAGCGTTTTTGCAATATAAGCGCAAAAAACGTGCTTATTTACGACATCACATTAGAATCCTCTAAATTTATTAGTGTTTCTGTACTATATTATGCATGTATTATATATATAAACCTTTCTTAAGAATCACTCTATCTAATAAAAAAACCGCATCAAAATCCGTTGCGTAGCGTAGTTTTAAAGATCTCAGCATACATAGGGACAGACGGACGGCGGATAGAGACTTTGTTTTATACTATGCCGTGATTTATAATAGTAATTGGATTACAGAAATATTTTTTTTTATTTATACTGTTCTACACAACAGAAAAAAAGGTGTACAAATGGCTGATTTAATGCTAGAGGCATTCTCTACCAGTTAACCTCCAAAATATGTTAACGACTGTGACAGTGCCCGCAATTCATAAAATAAATATAAAAAACTAACGCTTATACTAACACTACAAATTACAATATATCTCAATACTTTGAATTCTAGGAACATACACATTTAAACAAAATTTTGACAGAATCCGAACAATGTCTTCGTACTAGTTTTTTAAATGAAGCCTATTCTCCTCCTTCTTAATGAAACTCTTATCCACATTGTATGGGTACAGACTCTTTGAGAAAAAATATATATTTCAGGCAAAACCCCATGATGTTCGTTATAAAGTTCTATCAGCTATCTTAAAATTTTCAATAAAAAAAATCATATTAAAATAATTCTGGAATGTTAATTTCAAGACAAATCCTCTAGACAGAGTGATCAGTTTTCGAAATTATTTGAGTGATATTTTTTTAGAAGGTAATTTTATACTCAAAACCATGTAAAATGTTTAAATGAAACATAGAACCTTGAATAGTACGTTTAAACGTAATGTTGTATTGGCAACCTTCGTGGTCGAGCCATCAGATCCTCCTGTTAGGTCTTGGGGAAAGATGTGACTACATGAGTATGTCAAGTTACATTTATCAAGAAGAGTTAATGAACAATAAGAAGAAACCATAAAGTCTTCCTAGCTGTATTTCCTAGTTCTGGGCTTCGATGTTAACTTTTGCAGTACTATAGCACATATCAATTGTATAACACAGTATAAATATTTACATTTGTATCTGTTTCTTTGTTTGCATTTTGTTGTATTAGCTTTTGTTGTTTATCTATTTAGTGTCTTGTATTTTTTTATGTGAAAATAAATAAATCTAAACCTAAATTTGGTTTGGACCTAAGTTGGACTTAAGTTTGGAGCTAAGTTTAGTTCATCTCGTCTTTTCTTTATGTTCTCTTTCATTTACTAATAATCTCACGAAATATTAAAACACAAGTATGTTGACGCTGATAGGTTTTTAAACGATATATGTTAATTTATTAAAGTTATACGTCTTCTATAGACACTATCCTTATGGTAAAAAATCACAAATTGTGTGCACGAGGTTTTTTTTATTGTCTTGTTTTTATGTTTTCTCACTAGAATTCTTAGCCTTAGTTCAGTCACAAACAAAATATCGAACTCTACGATCCGTTGAAGTAGTAGTTAGCTTAGTTGCGTAGTGATCTCTCGACCGCTGCGCCAGACATGTCGTCACACAGAACTGTTATAAAGTACTGTTAATGCAGTAAATTTACACGAATCGTACAAAAGCCGACTGGCATATCAGATTAAACTACGTGCGTTGGTGACGCATAAAACATTCGCATCTGAAATAGAATCCTGAATTATTATAGTGTTATGGTGGAGCCGGAGCGGTGTGATGACTGTTCAAATAAAAGTAACCCTTTGTAACATAGGGTGATTGCACTTTTTGGGTTGTCTGTGACTGTATAATTCCACTATCCTATTTTTCACCAGCTAAGATTAGCTATGTCGTGCAATAGTAAATTGTATGACATGGGTCCAAAATTCTGAATATTCTGAAGCGAGGACTTATACCAATTAAGTGATATAGAATAGAATAGAATAAAATATATTTATTGATCTATGTTATTTCACATAATTATCAAAAACCAGTTACCCTTCAGATCAGTTTACACTTCACTGGCATATAATATTATAATGAGTAATGTCTTAATTTTAGATAAAGATTCTATCAACCATTTTATTTGTTATATTAACTTTACACTTTATGACAATATGACTTTGAAATATATATATATATATATATATATATATATATATTTACAATTACAGAATTTAGCTTAGTCAAAGTCAGTACTGTAAAGTTTGTGTTATAGGATTAAGGATACTTTTACGATCGAAGGACGTTATTTACGATCTAATCACATTTACTTCGCTTTTGATATTATTTCGCTTTCTATTTTTTTATAATTATAGGTTTGACATTTCAGTCACTCATTATGTGTCTGACAATGACAAACTACACTTAACTTTAATGATTGAGCGCAATACAATACCGAGCATTTCATTTCTACTAAATCATTGTGAACTAGAAACGTTTTAAATTTAGAAACAAATCACGAGAGCACCGAAAATTAATCACATGATAGCGCGCAATATTGGCTCGTTTTATTAGTTTTTATCAGCGAATAGAGCTTTGAATCTACGCAGCCGGTGCAAACAAACGGCCAAAGTTCAAATTAAAAAGTGTCAGTAGCACGGATAGTTTTTGCCGACCGGTGTCGATTGCAGTACAAACTTTCGTATTTGGTGCGGATATACGCCCTTTGTGCTGACAAATAGGAGATCCGTTCGCTTGTAAAAATTTATGAATATCGCTATTCAAAGGTCAAGAATCTAATATCTTAATTCATTTTAGGCCTCTACAGTCAAATATTGATGTCGAAACATATTTAAAGATATAAGAGAATATAATTATATATGAACATATGTATATTTTTAACAGGCTGCAAAAAACTAGAGGCTCTTTCATAGGGTATTTGGGAAGTTGCACAACAAAGTTCCACAAAGTGTTGGGTTCAAATTGTTTCTCTGACACCAGCTTCCCCCCTCTCCTGAGGGCGGTCGCCCTCGCCATCCTGGGCACGTTTCGTGCTCCTTGTGATAGATTCTCAGCTATCCTCTCCTCAGAAAAAAAATACCAGCTTCTAATTGATGACTCTGTGAAAGAAAAGAAAAAGAAGAGAAAAGAAAGTAGCATTTGGTGTTTTTCTTGCTGATTCTTTCTAGTATGAGTTCTAGATTCTCAGCTTTCCTCTCCTCAGAAATAAAATACTAGCTTCTAATTGATGACTCTGTGAAAGAAAAGAAAAAGAAGAGAAAAGAAAGTAGCATTTGGTGTTTTTCTTGCTGATTCTTTCTAGTATAAGTTCTATAATTTTTGATTGATTTTGATTTGGTTTGCATATAAAATTATTAAACAATATTTTAAGAACTTAACTTCAATTCGATAATCTAATAGTTAACATTCATACGAATAACTTTGTTACTTCATAGTTACGAAATATCTATATACTAATATTATAAAGAAGTAAAGTTTGTGTGTTTGTATATTTGTTAAATTGTAAGGGTTAATCTCGGATTTACTGAATTGATTTAAAAAATTATTTTACCAATAGAAAGCCACATTATTGCTGAGTGTCATAGGTTATATAAAAAAAACGAAAAATGAAATGGCTTTTACGTGGTAGTCCGTTTTGAAAAGTTAATGGGAAAAAAATCGGTGGAATGAAAGCGTTTCTACGAACGCTGCTTTAACTATGAAAGATATATTTTTGAGTTCTAGAGAAAAGATGTGGAGCTTCAAAATGCCTACAAAAATGTCAACGACAGCATGTCTAACTTACTATTTAAGTTACAAATAGTACAATAGTTTTTTTAATATTAGTATAGATAATTAAATTATTAATATTAATAAAATAATGTAAATCATTACGTCATATTTATTAGTCATATATTACCAAAAATTATGAATCTATGAAAATAAGTAAACTCATCGTCTTAAGTGTGAAGGACGGACGGTGCGCGATGGCTTCGGGCTTAATTCGGTTCGCGTTCGTGCTCGCTTCGGGGATTATTAATATTATGCTCAACGAAGTAGGCACGTGTCAGCTAGTATGGAATAAATAATTATTACAAGTTAATACATGCCTAAGAGCAAGGTAGCACTTGTATTGAAAACGAAACAAGCGAAGGGTTCTACAAGTAGAATCCGAATATAGCACGGTCCTTCAACATAAGAGACATAACTTTGTCGCCAAGTAAAAAAACTTCACTACAGCGAGGAAAGTTTAGAGAGATTATTGAAATAAAATATATTATTATGCAGTCGTGCTCTGCATGCATATTTCCAACGACATGCAAAATATTTCCAAGCTCATGAAATATAAAAAATATTAATTTAGGTAGATGTAATCAAAGGTACATTTTGATCCGTAACTGAGTGGTTAGTATACTGTTTTAAGGTGAGGTCCTGGGTTCAAGTTCCGGTGAGCATTTTTTTTTAAAAAACGTCGCCCCTCTCTTGGAACTCACACATGCACAAACACCCAGACCGGAACAAATTTTTGTAGATCATACAAAATATCTGTCCCATGCGGGAATTGAACCCACGACCCGTTGCCTAGAAACCGATCACTCGACCACTGCGCTAAACGTGTCGTCAATGTGTGCTTTAGTCATGGTTCTTAATATATATTTCTAGAAAAAATATGTATATACGTATAATAAATGTATATTTATCCGATACCATAACACAAGCTTTACAGTGGTAATTATATATATATATATACATATATAATATTTGAAGACCTATCCATAGATAAAAAAAAAAAATTGGGGTTCTACGTGGGGACTATTCTATGTGGGGACACGTAAAACCCCAATTTTTTTTCGTTTTTTTTTTCTATTTTTGTACGAAAATCTTAATGCAATTCACCGAATACATCTACTTACCAAGTTTCCACAGTATAACTCTTATAGTTATGAAAAACTAGTGTGACATACGGACGGACGTACAGACATGACGAATCCATAAGGGTTCCGTTTTTTGCCATTCGACTACGGATCCCTAAAACTAAAGATATATACTTTAAAATCGATTTAGGTCATAATGGTTTTACAATTGCTAACAATTTCACGGATTCTAGCCATAAAATATAGAATAAATAACGTAATATAGACGCAAAGATATCGCTAGCCAGCGTTGTTCCAAAACAAACAATGCTCTTGAGGTTCTCAGAGACACTCCCAACTATTATTGTCATATTTACTCCGTTATTCCTGCCACACGCCATAACGCCTATTCGTCGCGAACAAAAAATAAGGGCAAGTACAATAAGAGTCCACATAAACATACTGCAGAGCGTCTCGCAAAAATACTATTTCCATTTGAAAATGTATAAGAGCGCCATCTCGCAATTGTTTGTCGCCAAATACGCCTTTAGATTTCCGTTATAACCGCACAATCCTCGCCGCGTTTTGTGTATAAATTTTTCAATCATGGCTTTGTGTGCTTCATTATTGAAAACAAAATGTCTACCTATCAACGTAATTTCTTTCGTCGTTTCGGGTACAACCTTAGAAGTTCGTTTTTATTTTTTTTTCAAATATGTGGGTTATGATTGTTTGCCCTATAAAAGTAAATTCATATTATTTATTTAATAATAAGTACAAAAACAGGTTACAGCCAATTAAAAACAAAAATAATCTATACCGAACCTTAAAAGCTAGGCTTAAGCTAAGCTTAAACATATATAAAAATCAAAAAAGAGAAACATACATACATTATTTACACTCAAACTATAAGTTACCTTAAATTATTAGACAATAAATTCTTAAAACTGTAAAAACTACAATGAAAAATATCGCAATCAATTCCTGCGTCTGCGCAACTCCTGACGAGCTTATACTCGTATTATTTACTTTTAGACCTATTACTAAGTAACTATTTTCTCAAGTATTTAGGAATATAAGCAGATATACACTTGTATAAGAGTTAATGACACAATACGTAAAGCAAAGAATTAAATTATTCGAAATATTGTCGACTTTCGTCTTAATCTCATAATTCAAAATGTATATACTAATGGTACTCGAAAATAATATTTGCTTTTTAAATAATTCTTACTACCTTTTAATAGTGCCACTTTTTTTTCTCTCGGGAGAGAGAGGCTGAGATTCCTCACGAGGAGCACGAAACGTGCCCAGGATACCACCGCAACGGCAAGTGTCACGGATATTATGTTGGACTCCACGCTGTCCAGAATGGTCTGACCAGCGTGACTTACCGACTAAACTCAGCCTTATGCCTAAGTTCTAAGAACTATATAAGCTAATCATGAAGGCGACCGCTCAAGAGTGGAGGCGATGCAGCGCAGGCCGCTAAAAAAAGCCCCCTTTGTCGCATCGCCACTCTTCGGAAACACTCACCTTTGTGCCAAGCCAAACATTGGCATTCTGGGCGTCGATATTTCGAGTGTTGTGCAGTTTGGCGGTCATTTGGAGAGCAAGGCTAAAATGGCCTCCAAAAAACTCGGAGTACTCAACAGGGCCAAACAGTACTTCAAGCCGGCTCACCGCCTTAAACTGTATAAGGCACCAGGTGCGACATGGAGTATTGTTGCCACCTTTGGGCCGGGGCTCCGGGTTATCAGCTATCTCCATTTGACCGAATCCAACGTAGGGCATCTCGGATTGTCGACGATCCTGAACTTGCCGACCGGCTAGATCCTTTGGCACTGCGTAGGGATCTATCTTCCTTATGCATACTTTACAGAGTCTACAAAGGGGAGTGTTCCGAGGAGTTGTTCAATTTAATAGAAGCCGCTGTTTTGAGCAACCGATCGTCTCGCCGGAACTATCATCCGCACCATCTGGATGGTTGGCGTTCTACTACAATGCGTTTTAAAAACAGTTTTCTGCCACGCACAGTAAATATCTGGAACTCGTTGCCATCAGCTGTCTTCCCCAACAACTGCGACATTGGGTTATTCAAGAAAAGAGCATATTCTTACCTGAAGGGTAGGCAACGCACTGGCGTCGCTGGTGACGTGGGCAGCGGTGAATCACTTACCATCAGGTGACCCGTCTTGCTCGTTTGCCTCTTTTTACATAAAAAAGGGGCCCTAAGCGCTTGAAGAGGCGCGGGAAGCTAAAGTCGTACCGGCCTTAATCATAAGGGGAAATTAGTGCATCACAGCTTAGAAGTTTATATGTCCCCCCGAGGGGCACGAGTTTACCCTAACTATGTATGTAACGGTGGTTAAGTCTTAGTCAATCAGCTGTCCCAGTGCGGATGGTTGAGGTTAACTACATCAACCTTTGAATTTCTTCGCAGGTGTATACACGTTGCCTCACGATGTTCTCCTTCACCTTAGATCGACAGATAAATGTATATGTTACTCTAAAAACTCGAACTACGGTAAATCTTAAGATTAGTGAGTAAGTCACAACGACATGAATCAGTAAATGTGAGTATATCAGAAAATGGAACGTTTTTTTCGGGCTTTTACCATTGCTAGGTTTTACCGCTGTCAACTGGTAGATGTTGGTTTTAGGAATAAAGCAATGAGTAATTCTTAATCATATATTTCAATTAACTATTAGTCAAATGTTAGATACATATTATATAGGTATCAAAGGAAATCCGAAAACTGAAAATTACATTGGTGTATGGCATGATCGACCCCGAATCATCCGATTCGTAAATCAGTGCAGTGACCGCAACGCCACCGACCAATTTTATAACTCAGAATAATGCCAAATTTATTGTAAATTCACATAACGGAACAAATTAACGCTAACAAAAAGTGTGATGTATTTTATGGTATTGTGAAGCGGTAGTATGAAGGCTTTGATTATAAAACGATAGAAATTAAACGGTAAGCGGGTCGTATCTTTTTTTTACAAGAAAACAAGTTTCCCTATTTAATGAAATTGTAGCTAACTACACAATAATAGTAAACTTGCATTTTCATGACGATGATAAAATATTTTTACTATTACTCATTACATACGCACATTTAATCACGCCTCTTCCCTATAGGGGTAGATATAGATCACAGTTTTGCGTTTGCTATAATCCAAACATACTTCTTTAGTTTCATTAATAGTTTCATGATTGCCCTTAGGTGGTATTACCTAACGTGGTAATTACCAGATCTTTGATTATATCACCTATTTAGTTCAACTATGTTCATCTACGTCATCTCCTGTCAGCTAGCCCATTCAAATTTACCTGTTCAATATTAAGGTTAAAATTTACTCCTTAAAAAGCTCCAGGCATTAATGTTAGCATTTATAATACTTTTATAATGTTTGTAGCCGTTAATAGTCCATAAAAAATAATTAACAGCTCATGAACCTAAGACTGCATTAAATGTACTCCTTTCAAAATTAGTGCAACGTTATGGCATCTTACAGTGCTTATATTTATCCTATTATAACACCCTTCTTATGATTAAAAGCCACATGTGAATCATTAACCGTAGTCAAGTGTTTGGTATTATGGTTTAAGGAGTCGCCATTCCTAAGGTCCCGGTGGGGGCAGATTTTTGCGTGATGAATGCGAGAATTTGTACCTTATTCACAGTTGTTATAATATATTTCTATACAATTTATTTATATTTATGTAATATATGTTGGTATGTCTATCGGTTACCCTAGTTACAGTAGCACAAGTCTATCACAAGCTTACTTTGGGCTAGGCTAATCGGTGTAAGTGTAAGAAATATTTATTTGATTTATTATTTATTTTATTTATGAACATGCTACTACCTTGCTGCTCAATGTTTATTATTATAAAATCATTAAATTCACTCAGCAAAACATTTCAGATCAGACAATTCCACAGCTAAAACAAGTTATGTTCTCTCACTTACTATATATAACTATAAGTATATACCTTTTAAGGATTTTCTGTAAGGAGGTTGAAAATTTGAAAATAAACTAATTTCTAAACATCGATGCTAAAACTAAGTTCTCGCAACAAGTTAAATTCTGTTAAATTTGATTACACCAATTTTATTTTCAAAAGTAAATTTTTGGACAGAAATTCGAAGTACCCACGAAGTTTAAAGTTATAAATGCTTAGTTTATTTTGTTAAAAAGTTTATAGTTAAAGACTGGGCAGCTCACACAATCTACTGTTTCCATATTGCATTACGTTTTAGAAGATAATTGTAAAATTAATTTTACTGTAGATTATAGTTCTTATAAAGTTTAATTTTACAGATATAATGGATTAAGTTTATGAACGTTTGACAAACTTTTAGGACTTGATATTTGTGCAAATTAAAATATTATCGAATAGTCAGAATTCGCGATTTCTCCAACAACTGACTCTGAATTGTGAAAGAACAAAGCATTGAGCGTTATCTGTCACTTTACATTCTTGCGAGCCCGTATTTTTGCAAGAATACAAAAAAGTAGGAGTTAATAATAATAACAGAATAGCAACCTAATTTATATTACAAGTTTTGGGATACGGTATTTAACAAAACTGCCAACCTGTTGCTCTTTACGAGCTCATTGTAGACTCTTACCATCCTAACGAATAGGCTGTAAGAGGAGAAGGCTTTTGTTGTGTTGAAATGAAAAAGGCTTAATTATCAAGATTTACATGTATATCCGAGGCAGTATTTCAAGCCAATCCATTGTCTCCAATTTTATAGAGCAAACGTTCAACCACATGTGGAATAGTGTTCTTGTCTCCCCAGTACTAATTTCTTTCTACCTCTAGAATCTAATTTATGAAAAGTGACTCGTTGACTACTAAACTTTACTATATTTCAAATTGGCTTGATCCTTTGCCGCTGCCTAGACATGTGGTCTCTTTATGCATCCTCTATCTCTTTTATACTGGGAGCATTTCGAAGTATTGATCGGTTTCCATTATTATTTTATGCGACGAAACAACTGCCCTCTTTATCTAGTCAGGTGGCAGTCCACAAAGTGCTTTTTTCTTGGAATCATTACGTCTCACACCACCGAACTCTGCAATAAATTATTGCCTCTGTAGTTCTGGACTTATAAAAGATACGAAAAAGGTACACGTTAAGAAAGTATGCTCTCATTTAAAAGATCGCACTTAAGCTCCTTTCGTAATTGCGGGTGTCCATGAGGAGTGGTAATTGACTACAAATGCATTGAATTGCATACCCGCGCGTCTTTTTTTTTCTTTTTTTTATATGTATTATGGACAGGCATTTGGCCTCGATCTCACCTGATGGTAAGTGACGATGAGGCCGAAGATGGTCCATGCCTGTCCACATAGTGCCTATTTAGTCGAGTTATGTGGGGCTCTCCTCCCCAGAAGGGAAGACTCCCGGAAGGGAGACCTTCTGAATAGGCACTATCTGGACAGGCCAAGGATACACGCCTTTGACGCGAGCGCTAATCCCCACGGAGAGCTGCATCGCACCCCGACGTGAGCGCATCATCCCTAAGGAGAGCAGCATCGTGTTCTGGCCAGGCTATGAGAATTCTTTCGGACAACTACCACGACCCCACCGGCGTGTACCGCCTAGCGCCCACTTAGAACCGCCACAAGGGCGGCCGCCGCCCTGAAAAGGGCCCTTCCCCTCGGGGCGAACCCCGCAAAGGTTATTTTTAACGAGGTTTCCTTCCTCGTGGCCTCCGCCAGCCCCTCCCGCCGTTTTTGGTCCGCGCCGGCCGAAGCCGGACCCCCATATCTGGGGGGCGTTCTCCTATCCGCCACCTGGGGACGCGCCTGGTATGGGACGGCAAAGCCACGCAGGACTATCAGTTGACCTGCATGCTCCTGTGTCTCCCTATTATATAAAAAAAGGATAGAAAGCATATCCTCTACTTTTTAATAAGAGGTGCATTGAAGAATAACAAAATGCTAATGTTCTGTTGGATCTCATCACTCAGGACATAACAGGAGATTTTCGTAAGCTGACTTGTGGTTCATGTCATGGTTTATTTTTGTCTTTTGGATCGATTTTTTAAATAATAATGACTAACTATTATTATAAAATTATTTACTTAATAAAATATATTTTATTTTATATTCAGAATACACGTAGTGTGAACAAGAAATATTAAAGGACCACGATAAATAGCTCTCTGACATACTTCTGCTGAATATACACGTGGCATCCATCACGCTACCTGTTTCGGAGTCGTTTTCTAATTCGCAGTTCCGACGCGTCGACGAAAGCCGTGACGAACGAGTAGGTAGGTAAAATATCGGGGCACGCGGCCGGTCGAAAACGTTGAAATGTATTATCCGATCAATCATTGCTGCGAGCTGCGACGCTTGCTCGCGACAGACGCAGTTTACTGCGACACAGGTAAAGGATTGACGTGTGGAAAAAGCAGTTTGTACCATTCTTTTTCTGTTGGGTAGCTCATAATTAATTGAAATTGATTCGCAATTTTTTCCCTTCGGATAGGAGACGCTGCGACGCTCATGACTACCACTGCGACCAAGTGTCACGGTGGTTATGTCGGAAACCAGACCGATCGAGGCGGCTCAACCGAGCTGACCTACCGACCAGATTCAACCCAAAGCCAATGGTCCTAATGACCTTGGAGATTTGAAGTGAAAGCGACCGGTTCTCAGGAGAGGACGTGGTATAAATTGACAATATCGCAGGCTTTTTGAGAGAGAATATCAAAAACAAAATGATGAAAATTACTTATATTATAAACGCTAATGTAACTTTCTATGATTTAAGTTAATGTTGGTTTTCAGAGTCTGCGAAAGGACATAAGCTACATTTTAATGCAAAAAAAGGCTGTAAACGGTTGGAACAGGTCATTTTTAAATTCAGTAAGTTTAAAATTATTGATTAGGCTTTTTATATGGTATATATAAATACGATATTCAAGTTTTTAAAAAATTACCCTTAATAGGATAAAAGAGATGAAACTCACAGACTATTGAACTAAGTTTGATGATACGGTTCTAAGGCTTCTGTTGTTGGTACGACGAACAGAACATCTAATATTGGCGGTGCGGGTGACGCAGCTGACTCGAATGCGAATTATTTAAAGGAAAGGCGGGTTTGAGGGGTGAATTTGGTGGGTTTAGGTACAGAGTTAGAAATACTATAAACTAAAAGCTTATTAATCTATTGGACTGCTGGTAGGTGGGCAAAGTTTTGAAATTATTATTATTGTGTTCGCTTATCACGCGTCTAAAAACACGGTCCTTTATAAGACGTCCGTAGAAATATAAATCGAACGTGCAGAGGCCATTTTTTAGCGAGAGTTCCATCCTCTTACTGTAGGCTTGATAAAATAAAGCTAATAAGGTTCAAAACCACTTGTAACAGACCCAGTAACGTGCACGATTACCCTTCATAGATATTGCCAATTAAAAAAATTGTACAAAGCTTTGTTTCACGGGTCTGCTTTGACCGTTCACACGGCGGAACAATTTCGCATGTGTAAATAGCTTAACAAGTTTGTTTGTTTTCTTTTTTTTTGTCGACCGCCCGAACATGAAATCGCCGATGCAACGAACTCTCGTATTTATTATTCCGGGACAAACAAAACGCGAAGCGGACATCAAAATGCATAGAAACGTCGCAAATAGCTGGAAAAATTCGAATTGAGTGATGTTCCTAGAACTTAATATTATCGTTTGCAAATGGAGAAATATTTATTATATTCTTTTATAATTAAAAAAAGTCTTTCTATATATATCTCTTATAAGGATAAGGACAAATATATGTTTTTATAATTAATAAAATAATCCTTACTAATGTGAAATGAGAAAGTAACTATATGTGTCTGTCATGCTTTCAAGCCAATTACTGAACCAGTGTTAATGAAATTTATTACACAGATAATCTAAAGTCTAAGAAATAGGGTAGTTTTTAATTCCGATGAAGTGATATAAAGGTTAAAATAGAGGATGAAAGTTTGTGTGGAAATTACGGCATTTTCAAGAAAGAATCTAGAAGGTTCAAACCAACTTTTTAGGCTTTTCATAAGATATAAATAAATACGACATTCAATATTTGCAAAAGTTTTACCCAAAAAAATTGAAAATGGGGGATAAAAGCTTTTGTTGGAATAAGATCACAAGTTACTGAATTGATTTTGATGAACGATCTTATAAGGAAAGCTCAATACTCGGAGAAAGACAGCTACTTTTTTACCCTGTGAAAAGATATTTTTACTGCAGGAAAATTTTATAAAAACAGCTGGTCAGGTTTTGATGATATCTGTTTTGAGGAAGATTGGGGACACGGGACAGAATATAACATAATTTTACCGCGAGGAAATGTTTTTCCGATATAACGTGATCCGATAAAAATCAGATATAACCCGAAGGAAACCACGTACGAAATGCTAGTAACAGAAATGCAATAATAACTTAAGGAAAAAAAAACAATGTTTATGTACATAAGTACCCACACGAATCCAAGAGGTACTTATGTAGTGTTGATTTAAAAATAGCAAGTAAATTCGATTTCTATTTTTCGCATGGCAAATCATTGAGAAACTATATAAATTTCACTGTGAATGAATCTTTTAAAGATCCAGATCGTGTGGGTGTATATTCCAGTAAATTATCAGGCTTCTAGTGTAGGTCACGAGTTATGAATTCTGAGATTGGAAAAAAATATTAAGTTGAAATGAGAGAGAACATTGTAAAGAAGAGGGGAAAGCAATCAGATTGTAATCAAATTGTGCTGTCAATCTAATTTTTATCTGTTGAATACATGGTTTTTTTTATGTGATAGGGGGCAAACGAGCAGACGGATCACCTGATGGTAAGCAATTACCGCCGCCCATGAACGCCCGCAACACCAGAGGAGTCACAAGCGCGTTGCCGGCCTTTTAAATGGGAGTACGCTCTTTTCTTGAAAGTTTGGATATCGTAACGGTTCGGACACACTGCAGGCGACAATGCATTCCACAGTTTAGCTGTGCGAGGCAGAAAATTTGTAGAGAAACGCACAGTGGTGGACTGCCAAGTATTGAGATGGTGAGGATGGAAGGTTTGTCGCGTGGAACGATGTCGGAAAGTAGTAGCAGGGATTAGTCCAAATAATTCCTCTGAGCATTCTCCGTAGTAAATGCGATAGAGTATGCAGAGAGAAGCTACATCTCTACGCAATGCCAAAGGATCAAGCTGACTTGAAGTCTCCTGGTGGTCGACGATGCGAGTCGCTCTCCGTTGAATCCGGTCTGGAGGGAGAAGCTGGTATTGGGGCGCCCCTGCCCAAAGATGAGAACAGTATTCCATATGAGGCCGGACCTGTGCCTTATAAAGTTGCAGACGGTGGGCCGGTGTGAAATACCGCCTCGATCTATTGAGCACACCAAGCTTCTTCTTTGTCAAACTTACGTAGACCATATTTACTTACCTAACTCATATCAATCAAATAAATAAAATAAATAAACATTTTTTATCACAATCATACAACAGACCACTCAATATTGAGCCATTCCAGCTCAACCGAGCAAATCTGAACAGCCCCACCGAAGCCTTGAAGTAATTTGTTATTTGCTTGATAGATTAAATAATTGGCAACGAATCTCTTGCAGATTAAAAAAATATATGTTCTTTTTACCATTTTTCGATGATCGATAGCTCAAGAGAATAAAATGTTCTCTAAGTTTGTCTACATCGAAGTCCTATAAATAAATAAATATTTCTTACACTTACACTGAATAGCCTAGCCCAAAGTAGGCTCTGTAAGGCTTGTGTTATGGGATCTAGGGTAACGGATAGACATTGTACATATATAAATGTATTTGATAGAAATATATTTTAACAATCATGACTATGGTATAAATGCTCGCATTTATCACACAAACACTACCGGGAGTCGAACCCGGGACCTAAGATATGGTGACACCTTGAAAGCGGTGTACTAACCACACAACCACAGAGCTCGTCGAAAATCCTCTGGATTTTTAGCTCGCTATATTTGACTATTTAAACCTTAGCCAATCTTCTTAATTTCAAAGACTTCAGGTGGAGATCGTGTCCAATTCATCCGTGTCTTCGCATACAACCAGGTGAGATGACATGACATGACACTAAAATGGTACATACTATTATTCAAAAGTAATTTATTTATCTTTATATATGTCACAGCTAACTGGTTAAAATAGCCGTTTAATCAAATAGCTAGCCCTTTGACTGAACAACGCCATTCAACTATACGTCTAGTTTATTAATTGAATATTTGAGTCACTCAAAACGTTCAACACTACAGCTGATTCAAAAGCCGCCATCTAATTTAATTAGTTCAGCGCTCACCACCGCAGCGCGAGGTGCAGTTTGTTCTCAATATGGCGTCAACTAATCGTGGTTTGTGATTGTTTCTAGATATTTTTTGGAAAGCAAGTAGTAAATATACGTAACACGTGTTATTAAAGACACAGAAATTATGAGGCCACTTACGAGTGAATCAAAATTCAAACAAATATTCGAGATTATGAAATGATTCTTGCTTCGTAAATTTTTGAGTTTGTGATTTTTTGCTTGGTGTAATAAACAATATTATGACTAATAATTTGTTTTTCATTTTTACTTATTTCCTCAAACTTTTGGTCACCTTTTAAACATAATTCAAGGATAACCTCCCAAGAAATTACAAAAAGTTTTCCTATTCTCTCAAATAAAGTACTAAACTAATGGTCACCTTAGATAATTGGCCATTTAACCAGTTGGCTAAGCGTCGTCTAGCTGTAATGTTGAACGTTGCAATCAACAAGTCGGCTAAACGACGTTTAGCTATATGATTGAATGACGTTGTTCAGTCAAAGGGCTAGCTGTTTGATTGAATGGCTATTTTAACCAGTTATATTTTAATATATTTTAAAATTTAAATACTAACACAAAATATAATTTTGTCTTGATTTAAATCAAATTACTGTTGCATTTTTTTTTTGTATATAAAAAGTGATGTACGTAATATAAACTAAATGATTAGTACATTAAATGGGAATCATAAACTCATATCAATCAAATAAATAAATAAATAAACATTTTTTATCACAATCATACAACAGACCACTCAGTATTGAGTCATTCCAGCTCAACCGAGCAAATCTGAACAGCCCCACCGAAGCCTTAAAGTAATTTGTTATTTGCTTGATAGATTAATTGTGAAGAGAAATAAAGTTGAGAAAAAATTGGTTTAGAATCTCTGTTTTGTCTTACCGTGTCAACAAAAAGACAGATATGTATCCTTTTTTATTATATACTAGCTGTGCTCGCGACTTAGTACGCGTGGAATGTAATGAAAAAAATAATCGTTTATTTATTTATTTTTGTTAGTTATTCTAAAAGTAGCCTAAGTTACTCCTTATTACATAAGCTATCTGCTAGTGAAAGTCCCGTCCAAATCGGTCCACCCGTTCCAGAGATTAGCCGGAACAAACAGACAGACAGACAAAAAATTTAAAAATATGTATTTTGGTATGTGTACCGTATATACATTCATATGCATGTAGTAGAAAGCGGTTATTTTAATATTACAAACAGACACTCCAATTTTATTTATTTGTATAGATTGACATATGGAGTATTAATGAATATAAATATATTCATTCTAGATTTCTAAAGAAAATATGATTTTTGTTTCAATAGTATGTTTCAACCCTTCCATTTTTAGGAATGTTTGTAAATTTGTGTTTTTGTAATTAACTAACTAATATATGTACAGTTTTAATTTGTAATTTTATGATTAAACTACAATTCGAGCAAAGCAAAACTATATTTTAAACTAATCTGCGATTTCTATATGTGATTTTGTAATTGATCTGCAATACATTAACACTAGAAGCGCGGAACATTCTGACACCCCTAGAAGCGCGGATGGGTCATTGTATGTTATATGGGCATTGTACATTGTGTTTGATGCCGTAATGTGAAGATAAAAGCAATTTATAAAAGAAAATTGTAGCTGTTGGTTTTCCGAACATAATAACAAATAATAAATAAATAAATAAAATAAAATAAAACTTGTAATTATTATATAATGTTTTTGTAATATATTTCACATATATTTGGTGTACTTTGGCTTAAAATTTAAATCACAAATATTTCAAGTCGTAAGGCCCTTAATTCTGCTGATGTTTTGTCCAGTAAGGTCACGATACAATTTCCAAGAATTTATGGCTGCTAAGTCTAGCAAGTTATAAAAAGTGTGAACTGACCAACGCCTAGATGGGGCTTCGACAGAGTATTTGCGAGCCATTTGATCCAGAACATCTACCCCGTATTTTTTTTTAACTATTGTAAAATGCTACTACATCTTTTTTGTACCAGTTTCTATTTGAACATCTGGGTGGGGAAAAAGTTTTTCATTAATTGTTATGTAAGGTACTGGCGTATAACAACTTTGAGCATTGGAAATGAAATTATACCACACTTCAGATATCAATCCAAAGTTAAATCTCACGTTGAATCTCAAAAACTTCATGATCCCCCGAAATCTATTCCAAAACATGGTGGCTTTTACAAAATCATTACCCCATTTGCCTGACCATCTAGATCTAAACATTTTGCTGCGATTCCAAAGCCGCCCCCTCCCCCCCCCCCTTTCGAATCTACATGATCAATCAACAACATTTTGTTTAAACTCTAACATCCAGACTGAGTCAAAACTAACCCAACCGCGCTTAGAGATAAATTTAGATTTTAAAAAATGTTTATTATATTTATGTAGTTGAAATCTCTAATAAATGATAATCATCATATTTCATGAAAAGTCATAAAAATTTACGATTATACGCGTAATAATATATTAACTAGAGCAGGAAGAACATCGCAATGTGTCAAATTTGGGACGCCCGCGCTTCTAGTGTTTAAGCTATATTTAAACCTAAACTACAGTTACAATTTATGTCTATTTTTATGTTCTTAATAAACATTGTTTAAACTACTGCCGTTCATAGAAAGCTTTCGAAACAGCGTTGTACTTATTTTCGAAATGAAACTAACAGCCTTTTAAACTATGCATGAGGCAATAAAGCCGAACCAAATGATCGGAATGAAACGCATAAAGCTGCATCGGAACAAAAGTCAGCCGAACTCTAATAAAAGTCGCACTAAAGCAATATAAATCGGAGTACAATCTAACTATAAAAATAAAATAACTATTTGCCGAGAGCAAGGTAATGGCTATTACGTAGCTATTGTTATAATAGGTTCAACAATCAGTTCCGTATTCTATACTGACCCTAAGGCGGTTGAGTTAGTGTTCAATTTAATATTATTTCATTCCATTCGGATATCTGTTCGGTGTAGTATTGAATTTGGCAGTTTTTGGATTGCGGATGTACTAACTAAAGATAAAAATCTCTAGTGGGTACATCCGCAAAATATTTATCCACTCGATCGAATCGGTTCGAATTTAAACCTTAGTCGAATAAAACACGACCGAGACGAGAATTGAAGAAAATACGACCATAACTCAATCTCTACCGTGAGAGAGATGCTGTGTGGTTCACCTGAAAGGCGTCCATTGCTGCAGCTTCTTCGAGGATCGACCTTGTGCCAGCGCTTTCTTGCGATCTTCACAAAAGAGTCGGTCTACGTTATTGGAGGCTAAGCGTCGCTGCATTTCCCGGAATGAAACCTAAGACTCGAGAACTTTTCAGACCAATGGCCGCCAATCCTACGAGCAATCTGTCTTAACCATTGGATCTGATGCGGTTTTGTCATTCACGTTGCAATCACGTAGAATATTCTTTATAAATTAGTTTTTTTTTTTAATTTATTACATTTGTATTCCACGGACTCGTAGTCCGTCCCTTTATCATTCTTAATTAAATATTTTGTTACAATCTTAACTAACATGTCCTCACTTTTATTTATTTTACGCAGCTAACAATATATATACAAAATACTCATTTAAGCTTACGCAATATATATTAACATACATATACACATGATTAAAAATATACTTAATAATGATTAAAAATAAAAACAAAATTAGGTACTTACTACATTAAAGTTATTATGGATTATTTCATAAACTTGAGATATAGAAAATAGTATGTTGGATTTATGTGACAACCAAGTAGACCGATGTTAAGTAGTTACAGTCACTACATGTGATCAGTACATGTTGTGCTTCTGATATTCGCATCCCCTACAAAAATCATAGCATGTATTGTAAACCAGTATCCAGTAATAAAACTTCCTTTCATACCCTTTACGCCTGAACCCAGCAATACGAAAACTACTATTTCGCAGCTGAAATAAGTCAGATGTACCTATGTAGACGACCCTGATATAGTCTCCTTCCTCCTCCTTCCTGATAGAGTGAGAGATGCAGCGATATCTTTCATAATATAAAGTAAGTACGATTTTAAAAGTAAGGCCCTAAATCTTCTTTTTAAGAACTTTTAAAATTGCCCGCCACAACACCTGGAAGAGAAAGCGCTCATCGAGGTGTTGAGACCAGTATAAAAACGAAGCAAACACTTGAATAGTACTAAATTCAGCGAAATTAGTATTATTCAAGTGTTTGCTTCTAGCGTCCATAGGCTATAGAGTAATCACTGTTCGTTTGCTACCCCACACAATTACTACATTTGCAGTAAAAAAACAATTAACACGAGCGCGGTTCGTATAGTCCACACAATATGGCGTTGCGTATAGTCTCCCTAAACAAACGTTTGTTTTAAAACGTTCGTCCATATTGTATCCTATGTATATAGTTTTTATTATATACGTTTGTAGCGTTTTATTTTATGATATTTAAGAAAAAAAAGAAATTTGCCAGCTAAGATCAGGGTGTGGGTATAATCCTTATCGGAATCGAACCGACCTGGTGATATACATATGTAGGTAGATATTTAGAATTAATGATATGGGCGCCTCCACATAAATACAAACAGACCTTCAAATGGTTAGGTGATAAAATTAAACAAAGAGGTTTATATATGTAAGTTTATAATTAACATTTTATGTTAAAACATTTAAACACAAATAAAAAAAAAGACAATATATATATATATATATATATATCTAATATATATAAATCTCATGTCACAATGTTTGTGCTCAATGAACTCCTAAACTACTTAACCGATTATAATAAAATTCGCACACCATGTGCAGTTCGATCCAACTTGAGAGATAGGATAGTTTAAATCTCAAATTGCTGAGTGTCATCATCATCATCATCATCATCATCAATTTTAAAAATTCTTTCACCAATAGAAAGCCACATTATTGCGGAGTGTCATCATCATCATCATCATCATCATCATCATCAGCGGACGGCGCGCGATGGCTTCGGTTTAATTCAGTTCGCTTTCGTGCTCGCTGCCGTGTCATTACCGCGTTGTCCTGTATGGCAAATATGGATGATTCTAAATTGGATGATATCTGTTGCTTCTTAATCCATTTAAATGATAATTCTGTGTCTATGTTAGCCTGATCTAATACTTTATTTGGAAATTGCCCATGTAGTTGTTTACCCCTCCATGTTTCATTGGCTGCTTTTACTATTGCTTGTCTAATTTCATCATCTGTGTGTATGTTACTGGGTGTTAAGTGTAGTTGTGTTCTATTTCACGATTATATTATTATTATATTATATATATATTATATTATATTATATTATATTATATTATTATATTATATTATATTATATTATATTATATTATTATATTAATTATATTATATTATATATATATTATATTATATTATATTATATTATATTATATTATATTATATTATATTATATTATATTATTATATTATATATATTATATATATTATTATATTATATTATATTACTCTTTGAATTTCTCGACATTTTTGTCGGTTTTAATAAATATCCCGTCCTGATTCCTTCAGGAAAAAAGATATTTATTCCCCTCTATTTTTTTGGTTATAGTTGTGATGTTTGTGTGTGTGTTCGTTGCAATGTGTGTTGTGCTTGCGTGTGTGTAATGTATTTTGAGTGGTTTGTGCGTGTGTGTCTGCTGAGTCTGTTTGGTGTGAGTTGTTAACAAATATATTATCTCCTAGTAGTTTACTTATAATTATGCTTGTGTGTATGGCTGCTTGTTTTTGTAGGATGGTGATGTCTATATTCGCGTCTAATTTATCTATGTATCTTTTTAAACTTTTGGCAACCACTCCTGTGGAGCCAATAACTATTGGGATGACTGTCACTTGGGTGTTCCACAGGCGGCTGACTTCAGTTTTTAAGAGGTGGTACTTACAAAGTTTTTCTATTTCTTTAGCTCCTATATTATAGTCTGATGGTACTGTAATATCTATTAAATATGTTTTATTGTTTAATTTATCTATATATATTAGGTCCAGTCTGTTGTGTGTTACAGTGATGTCGGTGTGTACGGGCATTTCCCATAGTATTTTAGTCGACTCATTTTCTTTTTACTTGCGGCTGGATCATTTTCTCCTTCCACCAAAGACTAGAGACTTCTATTCTATGTTTCTTGGCTAAACACCAGTACACGTACTGGACAAGGTTATTATGCCGCTTCACGTAATGAGTTCCCGCCAGTTTATCACATCCTGATATAATATGTTGCACTGTTTCGTCTTTACACGCGCAGAGACGACATTTTCCATCTACTGACTCCTTGAGTATGTCTCGTTGGTGCTGCCGTGTCATTACCGCGTTGTCCTGTATGGCAAATATGGATGATTCTAAATTGGATGATATCTGTTGCTTCTTAATCCATTTAAATGATAATTCTGTGTCTATGTTAGCCTGATCTAATACTTTATTTGGAAATTGCCCATGTAGTTGTTTACCCCTCCATGTTTCATTATGCTGCTTTACTATTGCTTGTCTAATTTCATCATCTGTGTGTATGTTACTGGGTGTTAAGTGTAGTTCTGTTTCTATTTCACGTGCATCTTTAATTATAGAGTACTTATCTCTGCTCATATCATGCTTCACTATCGCTTCTATCAAATAATCATGTTGCTGCTTCAAGTACTGCTTATACTTGATTATCTGTGCTTTATATGTGTATTATATAATATATTATATTATATTATATTATATTATTATATTATATTATATTATATTATATATATTATATTATATTATATTATATAATTATATTATATTATATTATTATATATTATATTATATTATATTATATTATATATATTATATTATATTATATTATATTATATTATATTACTCTTTGATTTCTCGACATTTTTGTCGGTTTTAATAAATATCCCGTCCTGATTCCTTCAGGAAAAAAGATATTTATTCCCCTCTATTTTTTTGGTTATGGTTGTGATGTTTGTGTGTGTGTTCGTTGCAATGTGTGTTGTGCTTGCGGTGTATGTAATGTATTTTGAGTGGTTTGTGCGTGTGTGTCTGCTGAGTCTGTTTGGTGTGAGTTGTTAACAAATATATTGTCTCCTAGTACTTTTCTTATAATTATGCTTGTGTGTATGGCTGCTTGTTTTTGTAGGATGGTGATGTCTATATTCGCGTCTAATTTATCTGTGTATCTTTTTAAACTTTTGGCAACCACTCCTGTGGAGCCAAAACTATTGGATGACTGTCACTTGGGTGTTCCACAGGCGGCTGACTTCAGTTTTTAAGAGGTGGTACTTACTAAGTTTTTCTATTTCTTTAGCTCCTATATTATAGTCTGATGGTACTGTAATATCTATTAAATATGTTTTATTGTTTAATTTATCTATATATATTAGGTCCGGTCTGTTAATAATATATATATATTTATTATATTATATATATATATTATATTATATTATATTATATTATCATTATATTATATTATATTATATTATATATATTATTATATATATATATTATATTATATTATATTATATTATATTATATTATATTATATTATATTATATTATTATATTATATTATATTTATATGTTAACACTTATTTATGAACTTATCCAAAAATATTTCTATAATATTTCTTGAACGTTTCTTTCTAAAGCAGACTTTTTTAAACATAGTAGCCATTAGGCCCGCAGTAATAGACGATGGTAATACTACAATTCAGCCATCAATGGCACAATGGTGGACAATTACAACGTCGAGCTTTGCCACGATCGGCTTTGGAGCCTCGTTTTGGTCGGACTCAGCACTAGAACGCTGGAATTGAATTTGGGTTTGTTGTTCCAACTAATGATCAATTCAAGCCACGCTTCGCAAATAGTCTGTAACAATGTCTTAGCGAATTACAAATTATATACAGAATTTGAATGTCATGTTTTTATAATTACAATATTTTTATGTGTTTTATTTTATTATTTAAGGTATTTAAGAATAATTTTATTGGTATTTAAGAAATCTTACACGTATATAATCTTAAAATTGAATGTTAATTTATTCGTTCTAAGATCTAATTACAGATTATCGTGTCAACCTGTATATGTGGATCCGATACATCTATTAGCTTAGAAATTAAATGTATGGTTATATAAATCTAAATTAGAATAATTTATATTTATATAAATTATTTTTGATTAAATTATTACAAGCTCTACTATTGAAATCCGTTATACAAAACTTAATATCTTAATATTACTATAGGTATATTTAATGTGTGTATATCTCTAAGATTTCGGATTGATTCAACTTCATCCAGAATTTGTTCGTTAATGTTATATTGCATCGATGTTCTATATACAGGATTACTGGTAAGTCGACCCACATCCGTCGTGAGGTGATAGTTTTGGTCAAAACAAACAATTTTCAGCCCATATTGCTTTATCCAAAAGTTACCCGTTTTCAAGATATTTGATATTTTAGGTTTTTTTACTATATACTATATATGGCTATTTTTTTATTTCCAGCCTTTAGGCTAGAATTTTTTATTGATTTTGTATTAAAGACATTCAGAATAAACTATTAATAAAATAAAACTACCAAAGTTTACAAGACAACGGTTGGTACGACCCCAGAACTAAAATTTACATTGTTTTTTTCCTAAAACCTCTAACTTTAGCTCTATCTCTCTTAAAAAAAAATACTAGTAGCTATTCCTGCAAGTTTTACTAAAACATCACTGTTTATCAAGATACACAAAAGAAACAACAGTTAGGTAAAATGTTTTAATAATTCTTAGAAAAAATGGTGACAAACAGATAAGCGGGAGGTTGATTACGTTGCGCTTAACACAATAGGATTCCCTTTGTTATTGCAGTCGCACTAATTGCGGTTTGACATAAAGGAGATAATGTTAATGTTCGATTGACATATTTTTTGCAATATTTTTGACATTAAATCTATCTTACTATTAATCTACCTTACCGTACCGTCTCAGATATCCAACCTCTACATACTATCAAAGTTTACTCACTATGGAACTGTTGTATTTTTTTAACTAAAAATCGCGTTGTATTCCTACATTATGTTACGATTCCGGTAAGTTTTCTTTGTCTTGTCTCGGTATAAAAAACGCATAAAAAGTAAGAATATTATTTTTTTGGTATGAAAATATTCGTTTCTGTAGACACGTGCATTTAGATTTTACCCGACTTGCTGATAAAAATTATAAGAAATCTTATCCTATCCGTCCTATAAATGTTCTTTATTTATGGTTCTCATGATAACTCACAATCTAAGAATTTATTTGCGTAACTGGGTAAAAATATAGATATAGGCTCACATATATCTTGAGGAATATTTTATCTGTGAGCTCATTACAATATTACTTTTAAAGCAATTTGTTTCAAAAAGATTCAAACTTCAGCACTAACTAGATCCATTATTCGTCTCGTCTCGTTACTTTGAATAGTTTAGGTCATAACTAAATTGGAATTCTAGTGAAATTTTGCTTAACTTGACAAATTTTGCTATTGTGAAAGGAATAAATTTTGTAGTCATTGGATTGTATAGGTAGTCGTAGGACTTTGTTTCTCAAAACAGATTTTGCAATGGGTATATTTAATTTAAGGACACTTTTATGCTTCTAGCAAAATTTTTACTAAAAGGATTTAGATCTTGGGACTAATTAAAAAAATGTTCATACGTTTATATATCACAAAATAACAAGTTTTATTTTTATTTACAAGATAGAACATATTAAAGTTATCATATATTTTTAACACTATTATCAAGCATTCGGGAAATTTTATTTGAATTGAGGTAACTTAGGCTGGACTGGACTTAGAAAAAAAATACAGTTATTTTGAAAAATGATCAAGAATTTAAAACTTCAAAATTTTCATTTTCGTTTTTTATATAAAGTTCGATTTTAGAAATGTAAATTTACATTGACAAACAACCAGATCTTGTGTTGAGGGGCTATAGTCGCTTCGCACTTTCGCACCTCTGTTCGGTAAGAACAATTTTTTCTTTTTCTGTTGGAATTAATGTCACCGTGTAAGTAAACAGATATTATTAATACAAAAGATATATGTTCAACAAAAAATATACAACAATCAATATGATATTAAACGTTATTCCGGCTCTTTATATATTAAAAATTACATACAGATATCCTAAACTTATTTTTAACACTTTTAACACAGCGATCCGCGAAGTAATTATATAAATTCAACGCTACAATTTGCATGTTTTTTCCATCGCTTTTATATACAAGGTTAACATCTTAAACTAAACCTTGTACATAAATGAAAAAGTTAAACGGTTTATGTGAAGTTGACGATCCCGCAATTTAAACTTCACGTCAATAATTTAGGAAATTGCAGGAGGATCTGTGTTCGTGAGGGTGCGTGCGCGTCCGGCTAAGCGCGCACGCCGTGGAGAAGTCTCTCTCTGGGGGACTGTCCAGGAGTTCTTGGACAGTCCCTCCTTTGGCGGTAGCTTGACCAGCTTGGTCGAGCCGGCCCCGGGACACATGGCGGTCGAATCGCGAAAGCGCACCCCGCCATGTGCCCCACATGGGCCTAGAGAACTCGGGGGGGGGGGGGGTTTAGTGGGTAGGCTGGTCTTCGTTTCTATGACCGGAGAGCCCCACATACGGCCGCGGTGTCATGGTGCATAATCGCATTCCCCCCCCCTCAAAAAAATGGAAGGATCTGTGTTAACTATAAAAACATATTGTCTTCCTTCTCTTACCCTGTTTCCAATTTTATTTGGGATCTGCACTACATATCTTCCTCTTCTTTATCCTCTATCACTTGATATTCCAACACTCACTCCCTTCTTCAAGATTACCATTCACACAGTTCATCCATCTAGTCTTCCTCTCCCTACACGTCCATCCACTTTCATGTCTATAACCTTCCTAGTTACATGATCTCTATCTTTTCTTAATACATCACCATACCAAGAAAGTCTCTTATCTCTCAATTTATCAATAATAGAAGCTACTTTCAGACTTCCTCTGATATATTCATTCCTCACTTTTATCCTTTATTGTGACTCCATACATCCATTTTAACATAGGCAATTCAGCAACATGTGTTTTTTCTTCATCCATCCGCATGACCGGCCAACATTCTTTTTTTTATAGGATAGGGCAGCAAACGAGCAAATGGATCATCTGAGGAGTCACAGATGCGTTGCCGGCTTGTTAAGAGGGAATAAGGGGGGAAGGGGGAGTTGGGCCTCCGGTACCCTCACTTACTCGGCGAAACACAGCGCAAGCGCTATTTAACACCGGCTTTCTGTGAGGCCGTAGTATCACTCCGGTCGAGCCGGCCCAATTCGTGCCGAAGCATGGCTCTGCCACAGTAAAATTCTGATCCATACATGACAGGTCTAATTACGGATTTATAAATTTTGCCCTGATATAGGTGGAGTTTCTGGCGAAATGATCATGGTTTACGATGCAGGATGGGATGGCATTATCGTGGTGTAAAATTAACAATTGTATGTCCACATTTTCGGCTTTTTTAGGCGGACAGCGTTACGCAAACAACGCATAACGCAACCACCGTATTCACCTGAGCCGGCGCCGTGCGACTTCTACCTGTTCAGCAATCAAAGTAACTGAAATATTATTTTGGGATTCGTTATATATATATATATGTATATATAACGAATCCCAAAATAATATTTCATAAAAATTTCAAGGCTTGTTCGCCATAAATATATTGAGGAACCCCTTAGTACAAGTAATTCAGAAGTCTGTGCCACTCAACGTTCCAGTGAAACCCTTAATCTAAGCGCTCCATTGCAGTGGCCATAGTTAGATGAATAGATTGATACCGGAGTCTACAATTTTGCCATTATTCTGCAGCTGTCTTTGTCACCTCACGATTTCATTCACAAAGGACGCTGCAGGTCAAATGTGCGGTGAATGCTGTGTAATTTGTGCATTTCTAGCAAGCACTTTGATACACTTTGACAGTGGGGGTTCCAATCTAACCTTGTGATTGAAATCTGTACCTGTTTTGTAATGCTATGATCAATCATTAAGCAGCAATTGCTTAGTATTAGAAGAAAGAATTGTGATGTAGAAGTTGCCATTGATAGATTTAAAATTTGTGTCCTATATATTGTCCTGAGAGTTATAAGCGTAAGAGTAGACATATATCAGAAAGCTTCGAACTGCTAAGCTATCGGGAGTACCACGTCTTATAGTGAGTCAACTATAAAAGATACATATATGCTGTCAATGGATATTTTTTATATAATTTTAAGGAGAACGTTTCCGACATACATGATTTCTGTGTAGCTTTAACCATTAAGGTTGTACACGCGACGCAAGCTTAAAAATCGAGTAACTTATCCCGTTTTCCCAACATTTCCCATCACTGCTCTGCTCCAACTGATTGTAGCGTGATGAAAAGTATACTATAACCAGCTTAGGAGTATACAAAAAAATTGGTTGTCTGTAGAACTCCGTCTACTGCCGATATTTGAACGTGACAACGTCTATTACATGGTAATTTTTTCTGGGTGCAATGAAATTATTTAAAATAAAGTAATGTATAACATTTATATTTTTATTTAATAGTTTCTTTAAATTTTCTGCTTCTGAAGTTGTCTTAAAATATCTGCTGTAATCTACATAACTATGTTATTATTTAGTTTAATGTCTTTTGACGCGTATGTAAAAATTTCGTTAACAAAACGTTAGTATAGAATAAGCCAAATTCTTTGAAGTCTCCATAAAAACATCAATTTAACAATTTAATCCTTAATATGTTTTTAATACTTTTAAAGCGACAGACTTGAACTATAAAAAAGTAGATCATGACTATTAATTTCAAGACAAGCTTATAAGCATCCTTACATCATGTTATTTGCATTCTCGTAAAGAACATATTAAAGTCTGTACACACGACCTGAAACTCGTAAAGTTGCCGTTCTTAAACGTTAAAGAACTCTTTTTATTGAACCTTAAGGCTACGTTATGGGAGCCCGGTGAATATAATCTTTATTCAATATTCGATTCTGAATACGGCACGATTGGAACGTAAATGAAGGAATTTATTTGGAATGCTACGACTAATAGAAGTTTTTGTGCATCTGAATAAGCTTTGAGTCAAATTTCTCTGAATTCAATTAATATATATTTTTCTTCTTTATAAGATTTTTTCCCATCGCAACCAAGTGCCGCGGTGATCATGCTAGCCTTCAAATGGATCGAAGCCTCTCGACCAGAATGACATACCCACTGATGACAGACCGTCGTGGATTTTTTTGAAGGAGTAAAAATAGTCTGCGGCTACTGTCTGTCGAATAGTTGCGATTACTACAGCATTAGCCGAATGGTTAAGGCGTCGACACGGTTTGTTGAAGACGCAGGTTTGAGTTTCGGTCAAGTCGAATATTTTGTACTCCCGCATTAGCAACTTTGTAGCCCACGTAGTTATCATGAAAAGGTGGTTTGCAGACGGTGAAACGGCCCTGGTCGATGCAGTTTTTTTGACTTATGTGTGAATGAGTGTAAGATTCAAATTGTATAAAACTAAAATGGAATTTTATAGATAGATAACTTCTTTATCGCACACAACAAATATAACATAAGAAAGTATTGTGGGCAAAGGCGATCTTACAGCTAAACGCGAACTCTTCCAAACAACCTTGTGTACCAATACTGTTAACACCAATGCCAAAAATAGAATAAAATATAACTGAAAATGGACGTATAATTTAATTTGATAACAAACAATTAGGCAACAAATTAAGAAACAGACAGATCCAAGAATTGTTTGAACAAACTATAAATAAATAAATAAATAAATAAATATTTGTTACACTTACACCAATTAGCCTAGTCCAAACTAAGCTCTGTAAGGCTTGTGCTTTTGGAACTAGGGTAACGGATAGACATACATATATTAAACATATATAAATATTTTTTTATAGAAATATATATCGACAACCATGACTAAAGTACAAATGCTCGCATTCATCACACAAACATCTGCCCCCACCGGGACTCGAACCCGGGACCTCAGAGATGGCGACACCTTGAAACCGGTGTACTATCCACTCGACTATAAAAAAACATACAGCGTGTTACTTGTTTTTGCATGTTACTTTTCCCATTTTACTATAATCCAATTTCAGAGATACTACTATAATCAAAATCAGAGATTTGATTTTGGTAATCTGTAACAAAAAATGTTCTAGCATTAATTTAAACATTATTAAATAGTGAAAATGCGGGACTAGAAAATAATAATAGTAACAATAATAAGTGCGAAGGGAAGAGACGACTCCATCGCCCGCTGGTGCTGGACTATAACTGGTTTAACTTAAGGAATCTTTGACAGGAAGTGATCACGGACTTGATTCTTAAAGGACTCCAACGTTCGCGCTCCCCTAATACCTTCCGGGAGAGAGTTCCACAACCGGACAGAATAAGCCGTCCGCGTGGGCGGTATATCCAGAGTCAGATTACAATTAGAACGCAAGACACGACATGACGAATGAGATCGAAAAGAGAACAAAGATTTAAGATAGGATGGAGATGTTGGAAGATACAAAATATTGTAAAGTAGGGATAAAACATGTAAGTCTCTGCGCTGGCGAATATATAACCATTTCAGTTGAGAGCGATAATTGGAAACATGGTCAAACCTACGCAGATTGAAAATGCACCTGATGGCTAACATTTTGCAGCCGCTCCAAGCTGTCAAGTAGTTCCTCAGATAAATTAATCCACGCAGCGTCAGCGTAGTCAATCAAGGAAACAAGAGTGACTGAGCTAACACTGTCTTTGTAGCTATCGGGAGAAAGTTTCTTAGTGTATTTAGAGTACTATATGCAGCAAATAACTTCTTCAGGACAGCCTCAACCTGCGGCCGCCATATCATGCACTGGTCAAATACAATTCCTAAGTTTTTAACCACTTCGGTGAATGGAATAATTGTTCCTCCAAAGATTACTGCAGGTAATAAACTATGGTCAAGACTCTTTAAATAATACGAGCTGCCAATAACAATTGCTTGGGATTTATTAGGATTTACAACAAGACCATATGCTTTACTCCAGTTGTGGATTACATTGAGATTGCTGTTAGTCAATGCAATAGCCTGTGAAAAATCAGATAGTGAGATTACACCCAGTTGGTATACTCCACGCACACTTTCATTAAATTTTGCTTAAATGGCCTCTACGCGTTGGATTTGTATCTCCGCGCATTCTTATAAACGACCGTGTTTTATAAAAACACGCGATATAAGCAAATACAATAATAATATTTAATTTGTGAAACATGAGTATACATTAAAAGGAATGTTCTTATAAGTTTGACCTTGTAGAGTATACAAAAATAAATTAATTTTAATCAAGTCAATATTAATAATACTTTGTCTCAACAATTTCAATTCTAATTAATTATAAAATGTAATACAAATATTATAGTTAGATTTCTTAGAAATTATAGTGCAGACATTTTAATTAAGCAGTAGTCATTTCTAAAATCAAAATAAATAATCTTGTTACATTTATCACTCACATTTTTTTATAACATTAGATGATTATTAATTATGTAAATCTTTATCAAACATATAATAGGGTAGACGACCACAACTGATTATGGCCGTTTTTATACTATAGTTATCTGGTTTGAGCAATTTGTATCTAACGAGAGTATGTCAATATAGAAATTTTAGTTTAATTTTTAATTTATATTGTTTTTAGATTTCAAAAAAATTTGCAAATATTATTTCCGTAACTTTAATGAAACGAACACATTTCTAGTATTCTCACATTAAATGTATTTTTTTTATATAGAAAGTATACCTATAAACGTACAAATAACAAAGTTATTTTAAAATTTGTTTATACGCGCATACAAATTTGGAGAATTTACTTAGTTATGACGTCACGATTGCAATGTTTTTAGTATGGAGCGTTTTTGAGCGACCCGCGACAGCGCCGCAAACATGTCGATGTATCTTCAAAAGTAATAGGTGCAGGTGTACTGTTGGTTCTACAATATTTCTCACTTAAAAGAGTACTCTTATTATGTATAGAATTTAAATAATTGTCGTCTACCCAATTATGCACGGCGTAATAACACTTTACTATGATGATTTTTTTAAGTCTTATCTCAAATACATAAAATACGAGTTCTTTTATGGCCATTAGAAGCTTATTGTATATGGTCGGACCCATACCAAAACTACATTTAGCAAAGCTTTGTATTTTTAATTTGACTTATTCTGTTACTGTTAAATAATTCAATTTTGTACAAATCAGGATTTGCTTATCTTTATTAATTGATTTGACAAGATGAGGAGTCTTTTGTTCTTTTACCTTTTTTTCTTACACTGGAAGTGAAAAGTACAGTTATCACCTGCACATTAAAAGTCAAGTATATACCATCGAAATTATTATTACCTCTGCTAACACTCGTGTGTTAAACCACCTTGGGTATGTTTATTCCCTTGTTAATTATATACTGTCTAGAATGCATCAAATTTTTCAAGCCTCTGAGTGGGTCAACATTGTAAATGGTTCGTGTATGATAGTTACTGATCATCAAACGGACAGTCTGATTATGCAATCACTTAATCGAATAAAAATATAAGTATGCTTTAGTACAGTCAGCGACACATCAAGCTATAAGTATTTGGAAAACAGTCACTATTACGAGCGACATAAGTGATAGTCTTAAGATTAACATGTAAAATCTGATGAGTTGCATTGTCATTATCATCATATCTTTTGTTTTTCAATAAATCTTTGAATAATATTAAAATAGTCTGTTGACACATTTAAAAAATCTGTCGTTTTCTTTTAGCAAACATCTTTATTTAGTTTTAAATAATGTACGGTAATTCATTTTCATTTGATACCCATAGTAAATAAAGAAAAAAATATATTGCGCCGTTTACAAGCGGCAGCCATTTTGGATTTGCAAAGACACATACTTGTATATTTATGGGTGTCAATTAAATGGTTAGCATAGTATTGTTATTTCTGTGAGCAGAAAAATATAATCGGTGAGCAGAAATAGCTAATTGGTCAGCAACTCATGGTCAGCAAACATTTCAAAATCAATCAGCAATTTATGTCATTCTGGATGGCTGTAATTATTTTTGTACAGCATATTAATTATATAAGCTGCAATCAGCTGCTCATGTTTAATAAAATTTTGGTAAGCACTCAGAGTGTAAGCAAAAAATGCATTTTGTGCTGCATATAAGAGTAGCAAAAATACTTTATTTGTCATGCCTAACCTAACCTAACCTAACCTAACCTAACCAACTCTATGGGGAAAACTTAAAAAAAAAAAAAAAAAAAACCTAACCTAACCTAACCTAAATACCAATCAAATTATGCTTATAGACATGTTTTTCTGCCGCTCAATCATGAAATCTTGCCGCTCAAGTAGTTATTTTGCGGACTGAATGTTTATTATGCAGACTCATGTTATTGTTGGCTGCCTATGTATGATTAATTTTTGACCATTATCAAAATTAGTTGCGGAACAAGAATTGCTGCCTGTTTTTTTTTTATTGCAAACAAAATCTTTGTATGCTGACCAAATTATTTAAATGCTGCTTTTGGGTGGCTCGCCAAATTTTATAATTGCTGACCAATGTAATTACTTCTCTATATTTATTAGAACTAAAATTTGTTTGTTATTTTTTACAAATGTAAACAATAACAAACAGCATACAATTTAATAAAACCTATTTTAACTTTACCATACCATTATATAAGCATCGCCCGTAATCTTCGCTGTGGGCTGTAAAACGTACTGAACCATAAACTAGGCGGCATAAAGCTGCAGGATACTTAAAGAAGTAAATAGATCATGTGTTCAGTCATCTGTATCAGCGTACGATAAACTTTGCATCCCGCGTGATGAATGCCGCCAGCCACGTTACTGGCAGAAGGTTGAATCGGTGAACGGAGATTAATCTACTTCCACCTGGTTTATATTCTCCTCTTCATGTACCTCTTGTGTCTGTGGCCTCTTGATGTTCCTTAGTCTAATTTGAAGTTCTCCACAAATTTTTCCTTTCGAAAACTAGAATTTCTGCCTTTCTCCGTCCACTACACCTTCCGATACAATTTGGAGCCCGCCAGTCGGTCACATACTTGTTCTGTGGAAAGAAATTATCGGTAGGTGTGTTTGACCACATCATCCTAGAGAATGAGGGAGGGATTGATGAAGAGGGGAACCGATGGAGATTTGCAAGCAAATAAGATGCCAAGTACCACGGTTATGTCGGGCTCGGAAGAATCGGAGGACCCGAGTTCGATCCTGTCATACATCAAACTACGAGTATTTTTAGTTTTTCGAATTTCATACGTACATTTATCTGACGCTCGTACGGCGAAGGAAAATCGTATGGCAACCTGCGTACACTTTATTTTTATTTAAGGTGGGGTAAAAAATGCATTGAATTGCATATCCGCGAGTCGAGTTATGTGAAGCTCTCCTCCCCAGAAGAGGGTAGGCCTACCCACTAAAAATCCACCGATCCAACAGTATATATGCCTTTGACGCGAGCGCTAATCCCCAAGGAGAGCTGTATCACGCCGGGACAGAGCGCATCGATCCCGAAGGAGAGCAGCATCGCACCCCGACGTGAGCGCATCATCCCTGAGGAGAGCAGCATAGCGACCTGGCGAGGCTATGGGAATTCATTCGGATAACTACCACGACCCCACCGGCGAGTAGCGACTAGCGCCCATTTAGAACCGCCACAAGGGCGGCCGCCGGACTCCTCTGGCCAACCCACGCCGATAATCGGCCGCCAGCTCTGAAAAGGGCCCTTCCCCTCAGGGCGAACCCCGCCTAGGTTATTTTTTAACGAGGTTTCCTTCCTCGTGGCCTCTGCCCAAAGGGTGGCAGCCCCATCCCGCCGTTTTTGGCCCGCGCCGGCCGAATCCGGTACCCCCATATCTGGGGGGCGTTCCCCTATCCGCCACCTGGGGACGTGCCTGGTACGGGACGGCAAACCCACGCAGGAACCTGCGTACATCTGCGAAGAAACTCAAAGAGGTATGAATGATGATGACCAAAACACACTGGGCCAGCGTGGTTACCTAAGACCTAGTCGCCTTAATATATTATAGTTATATATATTATAGTATATAGTATAATATAGTTAGGGTAGGCTCGTGCCCGTCGGTACATATATGGGATGATGTGAATATTGTGAAGTCTACCAATCTGCACTATGTCAGCGTTGATAAAGCCTAACCGCTCTAACACAGATGATCATTTGTGAAATATTAATGAAGCACAAATTTTATCCATCCGAGCAAGTTTCAATCTAGGTCTGTCACTCAAACAGGATCGGGGTCACGACCTTTAGAAATTAGACCTTCACGTCCCGTTATGCTTCATAGAATATACCCGAGTCAGTAAAAGTGTTATTCTTGGATAAACACATTATTTTCGGTACTGCTTATATTCAACACATACAAAAATATAACCTTCTGGCTAAACTTGAACCTAGTTCTTTCACCGAGTTAGGATCTTTTGAATTTTCGCCCCGCGCCGCCGCGTCAAACTTTCTGGAACATTCTCGCGTCATATACCTTTCACAAAGACGGCATATCCGCGGGCCACGTGCGAATAATACATTTAGACGAGACAAGCCGGATTTTGTGATTTATTATTTTAGGCGTTTCCATTTTTGTACGGAGATCTCAGGAACAGTATAATGTTTTGATAAAGTTTTATCAAATTTGGATTAGACTCCATGACCTTATATGTCCTTGTTAGTGACTGCCGACTTGCTTATTTTTTTTTTTGTACGGACCTATGCTGAAGCCTCAGATGGCTATGTTCAGCTTTGCAATGATGTGTATTTGTGGAAGGCGCACGAACTGAAGGTTCGACACCTAGCCAACTAACTGCACCGGCGAGCCGATGTCGTTAGGGTCGAGACAAAGGGAGTCGACGCATCTTGAGCGCACCGTCTAATGGCTCGAACGCTCAAGTTCGTCGTGTAGTGGTGGGTGAGAATCTTCCCGGTACGTGACGGTACCGGGTATATGTTTGACGAAGGTGTGGCCCGGGTCTTCGCGCTCGCCGACGAGCGCGGTGAGTGAGCGAGAGACGTGGGTGTGTGGCGTGAGGGATCACGCGGTTGGTGGCCGGCGGGAGGGATTGGTTTGCGCGTGTGATGGGGTCGGGTGGGACTGCCGACTTGCTGTTAGCCACGGGGGATTTTATACTTTGTACGTAGAACAACACGTCAAGATAAATATGTTGATCTTAAAATAACTCTAAATAGCGCTGGTTTTTGTACTAAAAATGTAAATCTTGATGTGGTTCTAACTGTACATAGTATAAAATCTTCAATACATATAACTCAATAGTGACACCATTATATTAAATATATTTAATATCATAATATTAGCGGGCAATAAATAAAAACAATAGTTGCTTTTCACAATATATTATTATAATATAAGAAAACATTTTTTTTTATTAAATATTGACAATATAATTAAATTTTAGCTGTAAAAAATGGGGTAACGACATTTATTTGTAACGATTTAACATTATTGCAATCCATTATTTGACCATTTGAAAGACTACAAATAGTTTGCTGTAGTAAACTCAATTTTACTATTCCTTTGGAACGGATTCACGCTCAATACGCGGTGTTTATGCCAGAGACTTTCGTTTTCAGTCAACCGATAAAATGTGAGAGTAATTGTGGACGGTGTACGATTTCAGAAAAATAAATTTAATAAAACAACACTTATTTCTAATGTGACAAATAAAATACAATATACTTAAATACTAGCAATGTATACATAAATAGACTCATATATATAATACACCGCCCGACCCTATCAACCGTGCAAACGAATCCCTTCTGCCGGCCACCAACCGCGTCGTCCCTCACGCCACCAACCGCGTCGTCCCTCACGCCACACACCCACGTCTCTCGCTCACTCACCGCACTCGTTAGTGAGCGCGACGACCCGGGCTACACACCCCTCGTCAAACATATACCCGGTACCATTACGTACCGGGTAGATTCTCACCCTCCACTACACGGCGATCTTGATCGTTCGATCGAAACGGCCTGCTCAAGTTGCGTCGACTCCCTAGTTTCGACCCTAACGACTCCGGAACGGTTGCCGGTGTTGTTAGCAGGCAACACGTTGAACCTTCTGTTCGTGTGCCTTCCACAAACACACTCATCACAAAGCTGAACATACTATACATCTGAGGCTTCAGCACGAAAAAAAAGAAATACATAATACATATAAAGACACAGTTTATATACATTAAGAGCACCTGTAATCGACGAACGTGCATCAAAGTATTAATAAAAGTTGAGGAAGCTAGGGAAGTATATTTGGATCGTTGCAACTGGAAAACTGCTACCTCTGCCTGTCCTTATGGGAAGAGGCGTGACTTCATGTATGTATGCATATTTGGAAAATGTTTTCGTACCGGTTTTATCGAATGATGCCTTAGAACTAGCTCATCTCAAATTAGTAGGTGACTTATTCTACCAGCGAGTGTTGGAAAAAGTGCATGAGACTGAAACATGAGACAAACCCAGATGGTGCGATGCGTTTTCGAGAGTGGTTGAGATAACGGATCATAGTTTCAGTCAATATTATCACCGCCTGAAAAATTTTCTTCAATTATTTTTTAAGTAATGTACAGTTTTTTGTATTATATATCCTATACATTTTCCGTAAAGTCTATCTGAAATATAGGTTTCATATCTAATGCTAACTTGTAAAATATTAAAATTTTACATCACAATCTGGTTAAATAAATAGAAAAAGAGATATTACTAAATTCGTTTATGACAATGGATTGTACCTTGCTTTGACATGAAGGCCTCGGGGGATGACATTAATTTTAACCCCTTTGTAATAAAATAAAAGTAACAGCTGTATGATCAAGGATCGCAACGCCCCAACAAGGATTTTCAGTTTAAAGTCCATACTATCAAAATATGTAAGAATTGTAATCAATAATAACAGATTTTTCTGTAGTTTTGTTATAAACATATTTGATTTCTTTAGAAGAAGTAGGTGCTGTCTGCACTCTACTTTTATTTTTTTTTTATTTTTTTTTTATTTTATTTTTCTAAGAAGCCATACAGCGATATACAGACTATATTTTCTACAGTATGTGCCAATACCAAGGCCATTAAAGGTTTCCTTACACAAAACCATTCGTAAGTAGCAACAACGGATGTTTGAATTTAAAATAACTTCGTAAGAACAGTCTCTGCCTATTACATAAATTAAAGTTATACAAGTATTAAAGTTATACATAAATTAAAGTAACACATTCATTTTAGAAAATAAATTACACACACACTCCTTCAAACACACAGCAAAGATACTATATAAAATACAATACCTGCGTAATGATAGTGTGCTCAAATTGAAGTAACCAAGTCTGTCCTTGCATGAGGTTATCTTATTATTCAATCTTATTATTCAATATTTATTATCAATACAAACATATACATACATATACCTACATATATACACACATATATACATACATACATAAACATATACACACAAATAAACAAATCTTCATATGGAGTGTTAATGTTTGTCTGGTTCTTTTCGAGATTTTAATATATTTAAGACACGGACTTTAAAGTTGGACTTGGAGCAGGCAAATTTGTCAACTTCTTTAAACAAAACATTACAGTTTTGAGGCAGTCTTGTGAGTGGGGCGTTACAAGCATAGTTGGCCGCATGTCGAGACACGGCTATTAAGTTGGTGTGGCGAGTTCGTCGTAATGGAGTATTGTAAGCAATACATCTCACAAGCTCTGGACAATCCACATGAGAATGCACTATATCATATAAAAAACTTACATCCAAGAACAAACGCCTCTGTTCGAGGGTCAATAGATTATTTAGTCTGGCATAATATCTTTATTAGTTTTGTAGTCTGTCATTTTGTTTTTATTTTTTTTACTCCCACTTTAAGATTTAATCTGTGTCATGGGTCACAAACATAGAGTCTCACAGGCACAGTTCTTTTTTGTAGGTCCTACAAAATATTTATCTCGTGCAAGAATGAAATCCGCGACCTGTTGGGTAGTAAGCGATCACGCAACAACTGGGTCAGACGTGTCGTCAAGTCTATCATAAAAGTCGAAGAAATTTTATGAAAGACGAAAATAAAATCGGTCAGTGTTAATTAGGGGGTTTTAAATCTAAAGTTATATTAACATATTTTAGACTTTCTGACCCGTAAGAAATGTTTATATTTTTAATTTTATTATTGAACCACTGAGGGCCTGAATTCAATCAGCCAAAGCAAGGCAATTCAGCAAACATTTTGCTAAGTATCGTCAAGTTATTCATAAAGCACATATGATCATTTTCTGCATACTTAACCTCAACAACGCGTATAAACACAACTCTAGCATTATCATGCTCAAAGCAAACTAGCAACAGGAACTTCTCGGGCCCGCCCGTCGTCAGGGATCGTCGCTTCCTGCTGCCTAAACTCTACACTGCGCCGCTCATGCAACTCCTTGCCCTCATAAATTTCACAGGACACTCACTTCTCGCTTCTGTCGGGTTTGGTAACGAGACAAAGCGTGCTCAGTTTTACAGTTGTTTCAGTGTTATATTTCAGTCAAGATGGCGTGGAACTAACTACTTAATAGTTATAATGGATTAGGCTGTTTTGTGATATTATTACAAACAAGCAGACTCCACACCTGATGCTAAGTTCTTGAGAGATTCAAGGCTAATTCACAACCTTCATAAAAATCACAGTATACTTTGATGTACCATAAGATGTGATGTACCCAGTATCTTTAGTGCCTATCTCACCGTTAACGCTGATCATAGCAATACGAATACTGTTATTTTGTGGTAGATATTAGTACATTATGGTACAAGTGTGTAATGTTGGCGATTACCGCTGAGGCGCATTGAGGTCCAAGCCGTCAGTCGAGGGTCTTAAGGAGCCGAGGACGTTAATCATTAATATACACGTGTATCATACAACGTTTTTCAACACACTTCTGAATAAAATAATACTTTAAAAAATCATTTTCTTTATAAATTGTATTTGCAGACATCTTAATTAATAATTACCTAAATAACTTCAAAAGAGAAAACGAGACGAGTTGTGAAAAATGTTTCGTAATGGCGGGAAAAATTAATCAGTTTTCCTATGCGAGCGCATCGGCCATAGACTAATAAATTTCGTGTATATAGTGTGGCTTTTCGCGGATAGCTTTTTAGCGCAAATGTAAGCGTAACTCAACCAATAATATTAAAAAAAAAACTATAACTCACTCGTGAATAATAGTAATGAAAAAGTCACAGTTTGATTATAGGTGTCATTATGTGCCTAATTGCCATGGGATTAGAGCCACTTTATGAGGAAGTGTGTTGAAAAAGTATTATCCAACCCAAGAATATAATAATTATCTTTTCATATACTTAATTAAATAATGCTGATCAGAGACCAAAATAGTGAAATTTATGTGAGACGAACGATTCAACGTTAGTAATGTCAAACTAAATAATATTAAATTTCATTTGAAGCACATTTTTTTAAACAATATTACATATCGAAAGATAAATAACTATATTAAAAATATTTTAATAATACTATTTTAAATATTAAATGATAAGCATATTATTTCTTGTAATAATATTTATAAGAGATTATCACTTAAAAATTATCTTTGTTAATGTTATAGAATTTAGAAAATGATTTATTGTTATTTTACTTATTTCAATAACTAGTGCTTAAATATTAAATTATATAAATTAATTATATTTTGTTATTTCAGAAGCTTGTTAATCTTACATTAAATGCCCTGAAAATTAACCTTAAATTCAATTTTTGATTACAGTTGATGCTCATATTTTGTTGATTTTAATTGAAAAACTTTGGCTATAACTTTTCAAAAGAAAGTTTTCTTGCCTTCAAAGTAATAAGTTAATGCAATTTAAAGAATAAGTGTTTTATCAAGTTTGCTTTATTGGCTATAAAATAAATATTCCTTATTTACTTTACGTTACTATAAAAAAATATATTAAAAACCTCCATTTAAAATGACTATTTCGTAGTTATATATAACATTGCTCACGGATCTTCGACTTTTGCTTTCTAGTGTCTTCATCATAGTTATATCCCGAGCTTAATCTAAATTAACAATTCTTATTTTCTAAAAAGAACATCGAATGAAATGAATAATTGCACAGTATTAACTGTAAAAGAAATTGCAGTTACAGAGAGAATTTGTGAAGAAGTTTAACAGTGACCACATTTTTAGATTTTACTAGCGACCCGCCCCGGCTTTGCATGGGTGTAATACTTATGTAAATATACCTACTACAAAATGACCTTATATATAACGTTCACAGCTTTTTTGTCATTAATGGTTATGGTGGGTTATCCCTAAAAGATAGACATATACCATCGCGGACATTTTTGTTGAACTTTTTAAGGTGGACGATACTGTAGTACATTATTTTGGTCTATCTCGTGTAGTTCAGCCAGCTTTTTTGCAATATAAGCGCAAAAAAACGTGCTTGTTTACGACATCACATTAGAAACCTCTAAATTTATCAGTGTTTCTCTAATATTATGCATGTATTATACATATGTAATATAATATAAAGTATTATAATAATCATAAGATATAATTTTCATTATGCTTATCAGTACTTTAGTAGTTTAATTCATTAATTCGTTAGAGCAGTTTGCCGAATGTCTTATTGTTTGTTAATGTGCCAAAATATCTTTTACTATAGCCAATACTGAAAAAGTGTAAAAAATATAAATTTTATAAGAACAATGAGTACTTATATGAGAGCTACGTCTGCCAACAAATTGTTATGAAGTTTGGCAGAAGTAAAAAACTATTGTATATAACTGTTAAAAAGCCGGAATAAACACTTTTTCATTTTCATTTATAAACCTTCCTTAAGAATCACTCTATCTATTAAAAAACCGCATCAAAATCCGTTGCAGAAGTAGCAGTTATAAACTCCTGTACGGTGAGGATGCACTCATTAAATTTCGTTTAAAGGACCTCTATGCGTTGAATCTGTATCCCCGCGCACGCCTTATAAGGGACCGTAATTTATAAAACCACGTGACATAAGCGACATTTGTTATAGAAAAAATTGTAAATAGATTTTTGTCATTTACAGTATGTGTGTGCGTTAGATAATTGTAGATGTTAAATATTGTGTTTCTGTGTTGTGTATGTTTGTGTAAACCTATAAACTTATAAAGTTACAAACTCACAGTAAGACTGGAAATACCATAATGTGTTACATTATGATTTTCTCAGTATCACAGTAGGATTGCGCCGTCCTTTCTAAATGAAAGTTGCCAATGCTGAGACTACTACACATCGACGCTCACTTGTTTCGTTTAAGCTTCTTACATACATTTCTTACATGCATACTCATGCTTCTTTCTCATTGGTGTACATAGAGGTATATATATATATTTATTTAATAATTACATATCATACTAATAACTAATCAAAAAACAAAACATACCAGCGAACGAAAACCAAGAGGTTTATCTGTCGCTGCCTTTTTTGACTGGAACTAATTTTAACACTAAACTATCAACATTACTATATATTATATACTAGGTACTATGTATTACATCAACATTAACTATATTAAACAATAATAAAGAATTTGACCTGATCAGCTAGGGTTTACTAAATATATATTGCACATAATTTTTAAACATTTGTCAGCGTTGTTACAGATCAGTTCATAATTGGAGTCTGAGAGCTCGTTCAAAAACATTGGTAGCATATATTCCCAGGTGCGCTCACCATATAAATTATTACAGTTAGGTAACCGAAATCTAGGAACATAATCCAACAGTCTTAATCTACTATTCCTCTCATACTTGGTCAGACAGTCTACTTTATTAATGTATTCATTTAGGACAGAGCTTTTAAATCTTTGATATATGTTCAATACACTGCAATATGCTGCAATATATATATATATATATTTAATAATTACATATCATACTAATAACTAATCAAGAAACAAAACATACCAGCGAACGAAAACCAAGAGGTTTATCTGTCGCTGCCTTTTTTGACTATATACGAGTATAATGAAAATAAGTATATATATATATATATAATATATATATATATATATATATATATATATATATATATATATATATATATATATATATATATATACTTAATTTCCTTAAAGAATCTCTCTACTTCGTAGTTTCGTTAAACCCATAGTACAATAGGCCTAAACGATGTAATCCATTTTAATGACCATAGCTTATAAGGTATATAAGTTCTACACAACTGACTCTCAGTAAGGGTAGTCATACTCTCATTAAAATCTCTTCGGCAGTGTCGTGTGAGGCGGGTCGTTACGTTCCCTAAAACATGGTTGAGCGAAGCGATGGCTGGTTCATGCGTCATGCTCGTGAACGGGTGCTGCCAGCGGAGATGAGTCTGCTCTTTGCTATACTGGGTACTACTCGTATTTATTATAATTTTAATTTAACTTTAATATATTCTTTTAAAACTGTATGACACGGCATTCCTAATATAGGCATGTTTTCTAAAATTTTTTTATTAATTATACTATGTAATGGAAAGTGACTTCATGAATTATCAATATTGAAGTCATTTTCCAAATTGACGACTCTGTATCTATTTAATACAGGGAAAAAAAACAGCCCTTGCTGAGTTTCTTGCCGGTTCTTCTCAGTACAAGGTCTCCCGCCGTAGATTTGCGAACCGATGGCGTAGCTTTTCGACATTCACAAGTGCTTGTAACAGCCCAGACTGAATAAATGATTTTGAATTTGAATTTGAGTACACCTGTGTACCTTATACTACCACTAATAAATAGGTAAGGAATAGTGAAAACGTTTATAATGTTCAGGAACACGATTAAGTTCTAAATGAAACGCTAAATAAAAGCACAGATCAAGAGTCTTTGGAGGAAATAATTAGCCAATAAAAAAGCTCTACCTACAATATTTGTTTTTTAACATATGTATATTTTTGTGTGAAATCTGAGGCCAAATCAAATTACCGCACCATTACTCGCGGAAGATCAGGCCCCAAAAAAAGTATATTGACATCAGAGAGGAATTAGCACAGTTCGCGAAATCCCGCGCCTAACAAAATGGGAATCCATCACAGCCATTAGGGCGGACACGCTCTCGATTCTATGCTGCTATTTATTCGGCCGGAATGTTTTTTATGCTAGACTTTGTACGAGTAGAAATGGAAACCTGTCTTCGTATCAAATAATTCTGAATCTTTTATGATCTTTTCTGAATATGAGGTTGTGGGAATGTATACATTTTATTTAAGTATAAATTTTTGCCGTTTTATTGACTTTAGTCAATAATAACGATTGACCTTTAGGTCGACATGTAAAACCTGTGTTTACTTATAGAATTAAGAAAAGAAAGTCGTGTATCGATAAATCAGTTATTATCGTATTATTAGAAATTATTACAACACATTAAATTGTTCTCTAAGTGCGAATCAGATTGACGCACAAATACTTGAACTTTGATTACGTAACCATTATGAAAAAAGCTTATAATCGCCAATTAAGCGGTCAGATTTTACCTTTTACCTAAACTATATGACGTGGTTTAATGTCAAATTTCTTGTCAAAATATGCATTATAAATAGAGCATAAAACACCGAAGTTTGATTTATTTATTACTGCAAAACTAAGTATATAATTTTCAAGCTAATTAACAACTGATATTAAAAATACACATATACTCGTAGACTGGAAACAATACTGTATCATATCATACACTATTCATAAACAAGTACACTGTACAACTCCATACATACATGTACACAATAATTCTTATAAAAAACATATAGCGTTCTAAATAATCGATTTTTGTATAAATTGAAAATATATTTTTATATGTGATTTTAAAAATAAACAATCGGCTTAATTTGTGAGAATGTGAACTGAGCGCTGATATTTCTCTTCGTATTACGACGCGGTGATTTAATAATTCAAATAATTTCTAAAATGGTACATAATGTTCTAAGAATCAAAGAATTTAGGTTATATGATTAAATGTCAATGGTGCATTATTAATGGCAAAGAGCACCGATTCTGCACATCAACTTGTTATTTCATTATTGACCAACCAGCGGCCCAAGCAAGTGACAACTTATAGCTGTATAAAAATCCAATATTATCATAACAAGTAGAATTTTATTTCATAATTATAATCAATAATTACAACGCTACACAAACTAGCCTCAGCATAGCATATAGCGAATAATAAATATAACAAAATTCCTTTCAAATTTAAGTCTTCAGTTAATGCCAAGCATTTGTCGGCTGTGTCAATTCACTAAAGCATGCAAGCTTTCACTGCTGTGTTGTAACACATAAATAATTTTGGTACTCATGAATTAAATTAAAAAAAAAAAGATTTAAATTAATTGAAAATAAGTAAATTATTTGATCAAATTGTTTGGATAATTCGGTTACTTTTTCATCTCACCTATTAGTTGGTATTACCAAATAATATAAAACTTTCAAAGTTAAAGAAAATTATCTAACGTCTTCTTACTTGTATATGTAACATCTAAAAAGTTTGTAGTCTTCCTGCTATGGCGATGGTCATACAAGTGATGGTTATAACTAAATATTATAAATGCAAAAGTAACTCTGTTTGTCGTACTTTCATGATAAAACTACAGAGCTGAATAAAAAAAAAATTGTCGTAGATAGTTTTGTGAATAAACGCAAGCTACTTTGATATGCAAAAAGGGCTGTATGGGGTTGAAATATGGTATGAAAGTTTGTGTGAAAAGTACAAAATTATTGAAGCTAAAAGTTTGTAACTAATTGTTTAAACTTATGCATAGATATAAATAAATATAACATTAAAAGTTTATAAGAATTTTACCCTAAATCGAGTAAAAAATAACTGATGAAAGATTTTGTTTGAATAGACTCAGAAATTACTGAACCAATTTTAAAGAAAATTGATATGTTATAGTTTGAAACCTGCAGACGGGCTGTGAAATTTACTACGGGAAAATATATTTTCCTATTGGAAAAAACAGCTGGTTAGGCTGATAAGAATTAAATACTAATTGCTATTGGGATGGTTGGAGAGCGGTGAATGAACTTAAGATAATTATTTTGTCGATAATTTTATAATTTGAAAATACGATAGAACGTGGGCGAATTCGCAGGCGAAAAGCCAGAATTATATATAGGTTCACAAAAGAAAAACTATCCATCTTCTTATTTCACATTTACCTAGCCCCTAATTTATATGCCTGATCTTCCGTTGCGTAAGGCTATAACTCAAAATGTTTATCAATAACTTACATCCATCAAAATAGGTTAGGGGTTGGTCCTGCAGGAAATTAATAAAATACTTTTTCATTTTTTATGCAGACTCTACTTCATGCACCTAATACGGCTTGGAACACGAACAAAAGACAAACAACGTCAGAACTTGTAGCAGATTGTTTTGTGTTCATGCTTGTCAATTGAATGCTACTCTCTATAAGATAAAGCTCTTTGTCTGATTTTTGTTTGTCTCCTCGTAGATGTCTGTTACCTTTTGCGTGGGTTTTTTTTTGTTCATTGGTTTTTTATATTATCAAATCATATATTCAGTGTTTAAATATCATGTAGTCGAAATTAAGCATAAATAAATTGTTAAAAAATTCTTAGGTAACTGTGTAACATATGTATATTCAACTGTACCTATTATAATAACCTTTTGTTACTTATACTATATTACTACTAAAGTCTAATTAATGTACATTAAAATTTAAATATTATCTCTAATAATTATTTAGTAAAATTAAAAGCTAAACTATAAATAAAATATTTGAAATAAATCGCTGCCGTCAGGCAACGTCCCCATAAGACTAGCAGCATTGCCACGTTGTATGGCGATGCTGATTCGCTGCGCCAGATATGATCCAGCTTTCCGGTCACATGTAGCCTTGGTCAATCTATAGCTGCACTCTTTAAAAACTCTGTGGGCACTTTCCCCCCAGGGCCCCAGAGTTTCCACCCCAAAAGGCTCAAATATGTAACCACTATTTATGTTTGCATACTTGCGCCGTTTGAGGAGTTCAGCCGAGTTAGCAGCAGACCCAGCCCTAACTGCGGTGCCACGAAGATGGGACTGCGCTAGAGTATCAGCACATGTCGCGTCCCAAACTAGTGGTCGTCCCATCCTCCATGGCACGAGGGTCATGCCGTCGGGTCTCTTACCGTCGTCACGGCTAATGCCGGCCGGTTCTAAAACAGCCGGTGCTCCCGCACTGGCTAAGCATAAATTATAATGTAGTTTTTGATTACTATCCGATACTCCAAGTTGACCAACTGATTTTATTATTATAAGGTCAAAAGATTTTTTCTTAGCTACGTAAGGAATTAGTAAATATTGTTCAATAATTGAATGTTATGACGGTATTAAAAATGCTATTACAAATCATTTTTCAATCGATAAAAAAATCTATAAGATCTTTGAATTTATTATTAGAGACAATTAAAAATTGAATCTGTAAATATTGAAAATTATTACACAAAAATGTTGGACATTAGTATTAAGTTCAGGAAAATTCGAAATGACATTTTGTAGTGGTATTAATTATAATAGATATTTTATTTATTTTTAATGTTTTTTTTTTATTTCAACTGATATATGTGTTATTATTATTGTCACTTATATCACGCATTTTTAAAAGATACGATCCTTTATAAACCATAAGCGGGGATACTCTATGTGTACCATAAAAATGCAACTAAATACTATACTCAGTTAGATATACAGAAACTATCGTCATTACTGGTCAAAACGTATGTGGAATATTGCATTACGATTTTGATGCTAATGAGAACCAGGCTATGGAAGAGATTCCAGTCACCTGCCTCCTTGAAGCCTCCCAATTGAATTAATTATGGCAGGTAGTGACTCGCTGCTCACTAAATGGATCCCCCAAGAAAGCAGACCAATATTGGTGCGAGGGGAGTAACATCGGTGTGATCGGTTAAGGGTAGAGATGTGTGTCTGCGACAGCGATAGAGACGCCGTCGGCGTTATGACATCATTACACTTCCATCCATCGAGCTTCAGCTCTAGCGACTCCACTCTATCCGGCCGGCTAAGGCCTGAATTATATCGGTACCTTCGATGACGCAACTTACAGACAGCCGCCACAAGTTGCCCTGTGGGAGACTGACTACACTGTGATGGGTCGTCACTTCCCTACGCACTTTTTATTATTATTATTCATATATTTAATTAATGATCTTACATTTAAGTTTTTTACAATATAGATATATAAAATAAATATAAATACTATAAAAAACTTAAACCTAGTATGCCGCCGGTAGCGAGGCAAGGTCCAAACAAACCGATGCTGCAGACAGAAATCTCCGGACAATACGTACCGTGTAGAGAATCACTGCTTTATTATTATTATTATTATATAGAGCAATTTTTTACATATTACTTTGTTATGCAGCATTTATATTTCCTATGAATTCTTATTATTATCAATGAGATTTAGTTAATTAATGTAAGCATGTTGGCTATTATAACAGATATAAATTTATAGATTGGTTTTAGTAAATGAATTCCTTTAATATGTAGCACAATTAAAATTGTTTCATGACAAATAAAAGGAAAATATTTTACCATTTTATGTTCTATATTAACCGACACATAATGCTTTTTTTCACATTAATACTATTTGAGACCAAAAAGTTTTTTGTCCACCCGAGTATTTACACGACGAAAGTAAATGGGCTTCTATAATAGCTCTATTTTAGACTTCAATTGCATTTTTTTTAGGCGAAATGAGTTCAAAAGATTACTTATCGTAATAAAAAAAAAATAAGTACGCATAAGTAAACATTAATTTAAGTAACAGTTAATAAATTAACATTTAACAATACACTGCAAAAAAGTATTATTTACACATAGCACTGATTTAAAAATGTCTATTGGATATTTTGTCCTATTGCGAAATATTTTTGCCGACCCTACTCGTTAGGGCGGCAGGGCAAACTGAGTGCAGGGGACAAACAGTGAGCTGACGTTTGCTGGTCTAGTCCGAAGCCGGACACGAACGGACATTTTCATTACCGGGCTCAAAGCCACCTGAGTTTGATTAATGCTTAAAACTAGCGCTCTGCTCTTACCTATAGATTAGGGTCATTTTTGGATATCTGCGCTCATCTCTTGTAACGTAGGGTATGTATATGATTCAAAATATTTGTAGGTAAAGTATGAAAAGAACTTGCTTATTCCTTACTAATCTTCACGTTCTTTATCACGTTTTTGCTCACTTGGTTAATAACCAAGTGAGCAAACTTTATGTAATTATACAAATGGATCAATAGACGTTACACTATGCCATATCATAGCTTAGAAGGCAAGAAAATTAGCTATCACAAAGTCAATAATATATAAAATCATTGATAAAAAATGAAAAGTTTTTTTGTTAAAAAATCCAACTCTGATATTCGATTGTCACCAAAACTTACACTTTTTTATTGTCTTATTTATTATTGAATTTAATATTAACAAAATGATTAAAAAATACAGTGTATTTATCTGCATGATATGCATTTATTTATAATTGCATAGTAAAAAAAATATAAACGTCGTTTTTATTTAATTATTGTTTTCTTAATTATTATGGTTGATTATTGATGACTTATTTTTGTATATTGGTATTTGTTAATTTTCGTTTGCTTATCCTGTATTTTTGAATCACAGACTATATTTAATTTTATTCCTGGTTACCCAAGAACTACGTTTGTTCGGTGCTAACTTGGTCATCAAATCAAAATTCATAGTGAAAGTATATTGTAGATAAGAAAAATTATAAAAAAAATAAGCTTGCTTATTATCTAAAAACACATTTACATATTTTAGTATATTTAGTATATTATTAAGTAGTATTTTAGTATATTATTAAGTATATTGTAGATAAGAAAAAATATAACAAAAATAACCTTGCTTATTATCTAAAAACACATTTTTGACGACCTCCATAGTCGAGTGGATAGTACACCGGTTTCAAGGTATCGCCATCTCTGGGGTCCCGGGTTCGAATCCCGATGGGGGCAGATGTTTGTGTGATCTGTGATGAGCATTTGTACCTATGGTTGTTGATATATATTTCAATAAAAAATATTTATTTATGTGTAAATTATTTATATATGTATGTCTCTCCGTTACCCTAGATCCCATAGCACAAGCCTTACAGAGCTTAGTTTGGGCTAGGCTAATTGGTGTAAGTGTAACAAAAATTCAAATTTAATTCATTCATTGTCACGTTACAACTTCTCTGGGAGGGAAAATATGTAACAGAGCGGATAATTAGGGCGAAATAGGGATACACTAAACTACGAAGACTAAAATCTGCGAGGGTTTCATCTGAACGTTTCTGAGTGCTGACGAGCATTACAATTGGGGGCCTGTTTTACTAGACAGCCGTACGTCGAAGCGGCGCTCCTTCTATCAACTGCAAAAGTGTTCGTATTGTTTCGATCCTACCACTGGTGGTCTTTATTATGTGTTAAGATTCCCTTTTTCACCTACAGTGCATATATTAAGACACCGTAAATAGTTATTTGTAAATAATATCTATATATGTCCAGGAGGATATCCTCCTGGTAGTATATACTCGTATCATGATTTCATATTTGTGATTTAAACGTCACGAATTTAGAAAAATGTGAATCACTACTTTATCGTAATCGATTATAGAATTGTGACATATAAATTACGGTATCCACATTTTCTATTCATGAAGTAATTTTAATAATAACTCGAGATTCATATTTATATGTTGAATTCAATGAGCGTTCATCACAGACTTTTATATTGAGTAATCTGTGATATCTATATAAATTTTGTACTATAATATTTCTTATCTTTCGTAGTTTAGTATTTCCCTAATTCCCCCTAATTATCTGCTCCGTTACATATTTTCCCTCCCGGGGAGGTTGTGACGTGACAATATAATCTTACGTGGATGACTGCTATGAAAGTCAATGCTGTAATGATATATGATAGCGATGAATAGAAAAAGAAAACGTATAGTCACACTATACAGTAGTGAACAAAGTGTCTGATTGTGGTGATGATAATGATCGTAATTATGTGATCAAATCAAACATTTAGTAATGTAACCAATGTATATTTGTTTATCTTTGTTAAGGTTCGTATCCCCTTTTTTGATATTGACAATTCTTTCATACTTTATCTAATCATTCAGTGCGATACCACGTGTATTGAATTACAAATATTTCGTTCTTAGTCATAATTAATTTTATTTACCTTTATTTTTTGTTCCCCCTGAGGAAAATGCATTAAGCTGCATACCCCGGCTGTGGCAAGCCGGCGGTTATGTGGGACTCTCCTCCCCAGAAGTCCTATCCACTAAAAACCTCAGGGATGACCTTCCTCTACTTTTTTCTACCCATATACTATAAATAATAGAAGTCAACGTTACAACAAAGATCGTTTGATCGAATCCCTTCGAATTTGAAGGCATATGTGAGTCGGTTTCATAAAACATGAAGACTGCCATCAGTCAAAAAGTTTAATGACCGAATTCCGAAAGATGAAAGACAAAGGGATTGATAGGCAAAAATTGATGGAGTTTACAAAACAGCCGCAGTTTGATTGTCTTGATTTCACCAACTCCATTTCAATTTGCGTAGCCAACTTTGTTTTTGATTGAATCGATTACAGGCGGTGGTTGTTGATTTCCTTACAAGATTATAATCTTACTTTCGGATATAAGCAAAGTTTACTGGATTAATTGGGTTGAAATTCAGGAGCTCAATAAGTTGAATTTTGGAATTGTGTGTATTGAACTGACACTTTGAAAATTATCCCATATAGTATTTAAAATCATTTTAATTAATATTTTGAGGTCACTAATCATAATCTGTTCGACGACCGTTTCAAGGTGTCGCCTTCTCCGAAGTCCCGGTGAATACAAATATTTGTACCTCAGTCATGGATCATCCGTTACACTAGCTCCGTTAACAAAAGCCTTACAGAGCTTACTGTGGATAATTAGGCTAATGGGTGAAAGTGTAGTAAATATTGATTTATTTATTATTTATTTACTATTTATCAATGATACTGAGGTTTCAGCACTCATGTAATCGAACCTCCGAAATTCAACCCAACACGTACCCTTTTTCTTTTTTCCCTGAGGAAGATGCATTAAGTTGCATACCCCGGCTGTGGCGAGCTGGCGGTTATGTGGGGCTCTCCTCCCCAGAAGGGGGAGGCCCAGCCACTAAAAGCCGCAGGGATGGCCTTCCTCAGGCATGTAGGGAGCCCCCGGGAACACCAAGCTATTTCCGGAAACCCCTAGCCTCCGCTCCCCCGCCGATACAGGGGAGCCCTCCTCGGGGGAGGCTACAATATTCCCCCGATCTCCACCACCGACGACGCCCCCCGGCCACGGAAAGGGCGTGGTCCCTCCCGGGCCACCGTATCCGCGGGCGCGATGTCCTCGCGCCCGCCGGCGACACGGCGGCCCCGCAGCTCTGCTACCGAGCCCGGCGCCGCCTCCTTCGAGCCATCTCCCGACCCCGCTCGACGGCCTCCTTCTGGAGCATCACTGCTTCACAGACGGAGGCCACAGCCCTCCAACCTCCCTCGTCCGCCAGCATTGCTGCAATCAATGCTGGCGGAGACAGATCTCGCCCGATCTCTGCGACCAAGACTCGGCGCTCGTAGTGTGCTGGGCCGAGTCGAGGTCGGATGCGCGGTGGTGGTAATGTAGCGATCCCTCCCGTCCTATTCGACACAGATACTCACCGAAGCAGCCGGCCCGGTGAGTATCTGAGTCAATCCACCCAACACGTACCCTATAACAGTAGGTGAAGGAAAACTACGTAAGCTCGACTTCCCTTAGTGGGTATGTATAAGCTGCTGATGCCATTATAAATAAACGATCTATAATGATGGATTTACATTCAGATTCTTATCAACAATATAGGTGATGCACTTAAATAAAAGAATAGATATTGTGTAATAATAAATGTAGGTATATAAGACATAAAACTCTCCCCCAAAAACATTAAGATAAATCAACAAAAATTTAAGCCAGAATGGAACAATATAATTCCTCCCCTCACAGGGTTAGTTATCGCACAAATCAAACCGATAGTAAGCTATGACTGAAGATACAATTTGAGTTATATACTATCAGGAGCACTGAAACAGGGTAAAATAAATTTCCCTAGAGGCGAGCAATATAGAGCGAATACCTTATTGGTTTCACTGGAGAAAAACTTTGTATAATTAATCTCACCTTACCTTGACGCAGTCGATTTAAAAACAGCGTTCGTTAAAAAAAGCTTTGAAGCTTTAATACCTGTTAATGAAAATGGGAATTCGTTTCAGTGTATGTCTTCGATACAAGGGCTAGAATTATTTATTATATTTGTGTGTTTATTTCAAGTAGATAGAGTGTAATGACAGTTTCACGTACCATAATATTATTCTATCAAACCATATAATGTTTTGTGAGAACAGTTAAGAAAAATATTAAATATAGTTATTTTATTTCCAATAAAAAAAAATATTTGTGGCATGAGTTTACAATAAAGTTTTAATAATCTTAAGATATATTTCAAATGAGTCGCTTAGAATCGATGGCGGCTATTTCATTTTTACTTTTGGAATATTGATGCAAAGATATGAAATTATATAATGTAGGAGTCTCAATCTGTAGCTGTCTGTACTAATTTAATGTGCCCATTACAATTGACTAGCTAAAGAGTATTAGTGGCAGAGCAAGATATCAGCGACAATTGTACTCAAGGCGTGGACAGACGATTTGGTTCGATGTAGCCTGGTGAGCAGTGTGAACAACTTATTACAAGGGCGCCATCACACTCACTCAATCAGAGTTTCAGATGGATGCAAAATAAAACCACAAAGAATTTACCAAAATGAGCATGCATGTATTTTTTTTATTTAAAATATTGATTAAGATTTAATTCTTAAGCTGTAGACAAATCATGTAAATATATACTATTATTAAAATCTTTGTCACTGGTATATATTAACAACAAGAATAATATTAGCAATTACAAAGTAGCATAAAAATGTAACATACTAAGTAATTCACAACGCAATCTATAACATCTAAAATTAGTTAGTCGATAAATTCTTCTTTTCATGAAAAGTAGTAACCTATTAAAATCTTTTATATAGTTTAACAAATTTACCAGTTATAAGAAAGAAAATGATTAATGTAATACTAATTCTCAAATACAAAATGTTACTTAAATCTATTACGTAGTTAACTTGCTGTAGCCAACCGTTCCACACGAAATTTAAAAATACAGGTACTAAATCGTTAAATGGAGGTATGCACTCACGTTCCAGCCGGGCATCTGGTTACCTCGAGGTGGATTGACGTGATGAAAGCGGATGGAATCTCTCACGATGCACTCCCAATATGACACCCTCCACGTTTTTTTCTTGAACAGATACGGCTTGACCACTTCAAGTTCGAAGATGCGTGCACATAGAAGATGTGCCACGCAGTATGCTACTCAACTAGCCAATGTTTGACCACTAGTGGGAACCATGAGCAACAAATAGATCATATGTTGAAAATATAATCGGATAATAACCAAAGATTGGAAGAACCCTGGAAAAGATGAAAATAAAAATTGAAATTGGCATCGGCCATTATGGAGAACTACCACGAGCTAATCCAATATACAAGACAATTACACTTACCGTTTATTAGCGGGTTTAAGAATGATATTTTTATACAAGTAGAAAAATGCACCCCATTTGGGTAAAAAGAAAATAAACTTAATTAATTAATTAATCTTCAATTATGAAAAGATTTGAAGCGTGCTGATCTCCACTTCTCAAAGTTTAGGGTCACAATGCGTCCTGCCGCCATCGTGACCAACAAGAGGAAGAAAGCATCGACAAACGGCCGCATACAATAGAATACAGCCATAGACTAAATGAAACATAGACATCCGGACCTAAGTGCCCTTCAAAAGATGTAATCATAAAAAATGAGAAATAACAAATAAATATATTTTTACGAAATACACCTATTTTATATTTAAGATACTTTAATTATAATTTAGAAATTTTAATATTTTAAATGTTCATAGCAAATATATTCTATGACCTTCACAGATACAAGTTCAAGGTGAATTATCTATTCACAGACTCAACTCAACATTAAAAAAGAATTTAAATTCTTTCAAGAATTACAGCTGCATTCCTTTAGGAATGCAAAGCATACTTACATCTGTTTGCCACTGTTAATAAACAGTTAATTAAGTAAGACAGATTTATATATTGCACTGTCTCAATCATCCAGTACAGAAAGAAGTGTCTGAATGTAGGTGCATCCCTTCTGCTAACCGCGTCGGTAATATGTGAGGGCAAATGTCAATGTCAGTCCACCTTTCATGTACAACAATAACAAATAATTTGTCAAATGCAGTTTAGTATTTCAGTTGAAATCAATAAGAGAACAATGTACTAATGTTATGGAATTATGGATTAAGCATTTATATGCCAATCATGAACTGTGTGTAAAAAAACAACGTTACAATAATGCATTTCATTGTTTAACATATAATCAAATGAAACTATGTTCATTGCAAATCCGAATTCGCTAAATCTTTTTTTAAATCTTAATTCTTGGATGTTAGAAGCGTATTTCAAAAAATCTTTTGTTTCTTTATCGTACTTACCTAAGAGATTTTTTACCTGTGATCCTATATCCTATCGAAGCTTTCAAAATAATCCCAAACCGAATTTCATTAAAATAGGATCAGTATTTACCCCAAATACCCAAACTCAGAAACTTTACCTCTTTATATTATATTAGTAGACAGTCCTCAGAGATTATTTTCATGTCATATTTTATTGTATGCTTTCGTGATTATTTTGTTCTCTTAAGAACATGTAATTATTTATTTATTTAATCTTTATTACGTTACGATGTACATATACAAGGCAATGTCAACCAGACAAACGGAAAGAAAGGTAAGCACGTATGGTAAAAAAGTCACGCATAGTCAGGAGAACAAGCACACCAAATCCTCTGATTCTCGCCCGGATCATGCCATTGATCTTTTGGTCTTCTGTTCTTTAAGTGGCTGCCCTTTTTTTGCTTTACCTCATCATTCACTCTTGAATATCATCAGTGTATAATTACCATTTGTGCGTGAACTCTTGCAGTCATCGAAAATTCCTCGCCATCCCCACGAGATAGCAATAGTAAACAGGACACACCTAAAACGATTTCACCTTATCTGACACTTGTTTTTCTGTAAGATTGATCGTAGGGTCTTTAAGCTTCCTCGAATGGATCTTACCAAACTTGAGTGGAGCAAACTCGACGTGCTTCTGACTCTATTATGGAGTTATGCCGATGATGGCACTAAAACTCGGAGCTCCATTTTGGGTAGAGTTCCTATCGCCCCGTACTATTTTCTTCAGCGCAGACTATTGGCCAGTAGAAGACGAGCCATCGGTAGATATATTGCACAAAACAATCCACCATGTAAAAAGGGGGTTTATAAGCGTGCCTGGGTTACCTAGATTTTGTTGTGTAAGACATCCTATTCCTATTTGTTTACAAGTCCAAGGGAACCTCCCCTTCACCTTCACTATTTTCATCGTCAACTATTAAGTCAAGAATACTCATCTTTCATAATAGTATAACATAAAAAATATGTTTCTTATCAAAGAAGTTATTACTGATAAAACCAAGAATAAGTTAAAATGTCGCTAGAGAACATTAACCCTTTAAACTCAGCCCTAAATAATTAGTTCTAGTCCTTCCCTTTGTTTGTTACGTAAAACCCTTAGTGCTTTACGTAATAACCTAAATATCAAGTTATACTGAAAATAGGTACTTACAATATAAATAAGCAACTTAGTAACAACAGGATAAGATACAAATAAAAGGATAAGTTTATTCGGGCAACCAGAAGTAAAAATATAAACAAAAAGTTTGCTAGATGTCCCGCCGGCTTTCTGGGACAATGTCTCATAGTTGCAGTCCGTAACAAAAGTCGTTTGTTCGGATACCGCCTATGGCGACGTCATTGTAATGGCTGCCATAAATTTAACGGGCCGATGCAGGCTTTTGCTCTATGTCATAAGAGATAAACGTCTTTAGGAAAGTTATTAATAGGTAAAGTTCTTTAGACTCCCATCGAACTATAAAGCGAAAAAAAATGGTAAATTTGCATATTGTATTTGTATATATGTATAAATATTAAAAAGCTAGCTAGCTAGCTTTCTGCCCGCGGCTTCGCCTGCGTGGATTTCGGGATTGGATCTATAGAGAGTTAAGGGTCATAGCTTTTGCCCACGGCTACATATGCGCGGAAGTCGGTTTATGGCGCGAAGGTTTTATCGCGCTTCTGTGGGACTATCCGTTTTCCCGAGATAAAAAATACCGCAAAACCTTGCTCAAGAATCACTCTATCTATCTACTATTGATGAAAACCGCATGAAAATCTGTGCAGTAGTTTTTGAGCGAAGACTTTATTGCGCATCCCGTGGGATTTGTCGATTTTTCCGGGATAAAAAGTAGCCTATGTTATTCAAGGATAATGTAGCTTTCCAATGGTGAAAGAATTTTTGAAATCGGTCCAGTAGTTTCGGAGCCTATTCATTACAAACAAACAAACAAACAAACAAATCTTTCCTCTTTATAATATTAGTATAGACTACGCAAAGAGAACCAGTGTTTTGAGCATGGTGTGTTGACATCCGAGTCAATTCGGCCGTAGAATCGTTATCCAACCAAATCTGTTGTTTATTTATTTATATTTTCGAAGTATGTAATTTGATTACTATGAAACCTCTTTATCATATAGTAGTACTATCGTCCTTAGGACGTACTAAAATTTTTATTAAAAAGAACTCCTTCTAGTAAAGTTAAAATTCAATTCTTGCTATTAAAATATAAAAAACATTTTAACAAAAGATTTTAAAGTAGTATTAACAAATTTGAATAACATGTTGAAATCGCTAAAGCTTAACACATGGTTCAACCGTTTACATTGCAGTAAAAGTTTGTTGTTGACGCGATGACGCTTAATAGGTTGCTATTTTATGTATCTGCGGTTGCAATAAAGCACATTATAGCATGTTTACCGGCGTTTCGTCGTGTATACGTATCGAGTTGATATTGTCGATTTATTGACGCTAAAAATAGATTGATGTTATCTTGTGTGTATGATTAACGGTTTGGGTAATCTTACGACAAAGTTATAACCCAAGGTAAAATGCTTGCTTAGGGTCAAATTATAAGTTTTGTTTCTGTAGATGTCTAAATATATATTTTTAATTTGTTTCAATTTATTATTATTTTTTTATTTATTTGACACACAAAACAGAATATAATCGAATATTGATACATATTTCTCATACAACATAGTAGAGCAGATTATATTCCTAGGTATGTGTGTACAACATAACTCGAGCAGTACACATATTTTCAAGTAAGATAATAGCCATAGACTACAATATAAAACATAAAATTTAAAATAAAACTATAAATACATAAACATATATAATTTGATTTTTTGTGGACGATCCAAAAATATGTACGAGTATTGTCTCGTGATGAGTTAATGAGATGTAGTTGTATTTATGTAGCAAACTTTACGACATAAATAAATTAAATCATAACATTCAACTAAAAAAACCCTATGTATAGGCTGTATACAGCCAATTACAAAAAGTTTGTCACATTTACATCCGTAGGTAACGCAGTTAATTGTTATAACAAAATACATTTATAAGGAATTATGTCAATTTTAACAAAACAATACTAATCATTCTGAAAAGTGCATGGTACTTAGGATAATATATGGATGCTGATGCGATTGTATGTGTGAAAATGTATGTGTATGTTTGTGTATGTTTGTGTAGGTATGTATGTTACTACTCAGACTTAATATTTGAGAATCAGGGCAAATGTTTTAAAATACTGTTTAATTGACTTGAATTGAATCATAAAGAAAATATCGGTACCACTAAATGTATCCTCGTAAGTTTCTATGAGACCATACAGTACGGAATGCTATGTGCAGTATTGACGTTGTATTGGTATTTCAATTTCAATTTTTTTTAATTGAATAGATTTTTTTATTATAATATTTGAATACTAGAAAGTACTTTAAGCATTTTAAGAAAGTTATGACTGCGTAGTAAATTTATCTTAATACTTAACTTCCTAATAATAACACTTTTAAGGAGAATTGTCATCAAAGTGAAAATCAAAATAATTTTTATGCAATATAAACCTGTACATGCACTTATTGGCGTAAAATCAGATATAAACCTTAGAGAACAAAACCTTGTACTTGCACACGAACAAGTTGCACAAAAAAATGTTGACTCTACATCTATTCGGAAATTGGGAGAGCTTTTTCGAAAAATATGCAAGAAAGTTAGTGTGCGTATTGAATTGATCTACATTAAAAAAACACATTTAAGGAGCCTTGTCATCAAAGTCAAAATTAAAATAATTTTTATGCAATGTAGACTTATTGACGTCAAATCAGATATAAGCCTCAGATAACAAAACCTCGTACTCGCATACGAATAAGTTCCATAAAAAAGTTCACTCTACATTTATTCGGAAATTGGGAGAGCTTTCTCGTTATACATATATATCACAATTACAGTCGTATGTGCTTTTACCTACACGCTACTTGTAAAAATATATTGTTTTATAAATAAGTTATGTTTTTATCAAACATATCTCTATGAATACTGTTCCTAGTTATATACTTTATAATAGCCTTCACTTATGAGTTTTATGAATTTACAAAACTACAAATTAATATTTTTACTTTCTGGAAGCTAAATAAAAATGGATATACTTTTCTCCGAGAACGAGCTGTTAGTTTTATGGAGCCTATACGTACATTGGAACGACGAGTGTATTTTTATTTCTTGATTTAAAATGATGAAAAGCACTGTTTTTAATTGTTTTAATTCATGAACAAAAACTAAATTTCCAAATATATCGACCTCTTTAGTTATGCAGTTTGTAACTGCACCCACGACACAGGATTAAAATCCTAGTGTGGGGCGACGTTTTTTTTTTAAATCTCTTTGAACCATTCTCTTAGTCTCTAGCCCAGTGTGTCCCAACGTGGGACGCACGCCCCACAGGGGGGCAATTTGATAATTAAGGGGGGCAATTAAAAAATGGACTCGACACGACTTTAACCCTTTCGCTTTGGGTTATTTAAATGCTATGCTAAATATCGGTGACAAATTTAACAAAAAAGGCAAATTCTTGAAAAATGCTGTAAATAATTATTAAGTATAATTTCGTTTGACGTTACCAAAATATCAATTGGGTTATTAGAGATGTCAGGTAAACTTTGTCGGGGATTCACCGCGGAGTGCGCCGCCGTTAAAAAATGAAAAAAATGTTTTACGTCATCGTCATCGTGGCAAGTCAAGATATAACACTATACGCCGCGCTGCTCATCTGTTTAAAAATCGCGCGTTTGACGAAAAAATAAATACATGTGATATCTTACTACACTTTATTTCATAAAACTTATCATTTATATTTGTTAAGGGAACAGAACAATTATTAAAGGTTTAAAATTATATATGGGGGCATAAAAATTTTAGAAATGTTAAAGTGGGGCATGGCCTAAAAAAGGTTGGGAAACACTGCTCTAGCCTGTTAGTTGTAAATGGCGCGACTTGCTCTTTTCTATAACAGGAAAATATGATCAATTTTAGTAGTGGCACCGCACCCTCACGCTCACGCGAGGAGCGATCGCTTTGACTCGCAACGTCATCAGGAAAGTCTTTAGCTTAGATCGGTCTGGAGTCCGATATAACCCTTCTCTCCTGAGGGACATATATATATATATATATATATAATATATATATATATATATATATATATATAGTCAGCTGATCCACATAGCAACAATCCATAGGACATTTAAGACAACACTATAAAAGTAGCTGAAATAATCCATTCTTACCGTTTCAACGTCAGTTGAAAGTGTTATCGTTTATACTGCGTACGACGCCGAAAATAAAATTGTTTAATTATTTACGAAGGTCCAATGTATGATATATATGGTATATCATACTTTGGACCTTGGTAAATGAAATATCTACGAAGGGTATAAAAGCGAGTGCAAACTATTGACCGGGGCATTGCTGTCCGTAATTTTTGCGTGTTATCGCTGACGAAAAACAGATGGCGCTACGTGTGCTATGTAGCGTTCGTGCGTTCGACAGCAGCCGAATTTATCCGAGCGCCCTCGAGCTCAGAGGCTTCGTGGCGACTGCCAGTATCATTTACTTCGTCGACGAGTGAACACATGTTTTTCAAATTACCCTCTATAATTTTCTATTAAATATTAATTTTGTAAAGAGTTACGTTATTCTCTTAATAATAGCGTGGATCTTCTTAGACTATATATCTCTCATAATAATATTATAAAAAGTTAATATTTATTCTAGATGTTATCATATAAGGTTAAGGTTCAAATGGCTCGCATCATGAATAATCGCGGGCAAACGTCGAAGGGTTCTGGTCACGGTCAGGTCCGGAAATTTGACTCTGGCCGAATATAATCCAGCATCCAAACTTGATGCCATATGTTAAATACTGGGATTATAATAATGATCAATATGTAAATATTCTATTTTACTAAAGTAGAGTGAAGTCGTTTTCGTCTGGGTGTTCGCTTAGATCTTTTAAACTACTTAACCAATTTTTATGGAATTTTCAGCAATAGACAGAATAATTCAAGAGCGTGGTCAAAACACACACACACACACAAAATAAGCTGGCCCGAGACATTTTAAATAGCAAACTAAACATTATTTGAGCAAACATGGATATATAATATATTGAGTTTATAATGCACATATATATTTTTCTATATTTGTATGTCTGTATGGCATGTACATATGTATGTATATAAAGTGAGCATAAAGCGAGATACATAGACAATAGATGGACATAAGAAACCACAACTTGGATAGGACCTGCGGGAAACTTCGAAGAACAGATAGACGAAATAATTTTAGTAGCAGAAAAAATTGGAGAAGAAGAGCAAAAAAATAGAAAATTGAGGAGTAAGCTAGATAGTAGAGTGGTAATAGTTATTTACTTTTAAAAAGAAATGTTGAAGAATATTGATATATAGGTGAATAATATATATAATATAATTTTTACATTAAGTCCATCCTTTGTACTTTTTCAGTGCAATAAAGAGTAAATAAATAAATATAAATAATTATTATAGTAGAGAATAAGATATTGCAGTGCAAAGTCAGACCATGTCGCCAGTATTTTATGTCCCAAAATGAAGACGCGATTTCAATGCACTGCTGTATTCGTCACCTACGCGAGTTACAAATACAGCAATGCATCTTTTTTTCGCAAGCATAAGTGTTGCTATTCTTCAAGAAGATTTACCACCAAGACTGAAAATTTTGTTGTAGTGTAATAGTTTGTGTTGGCCGTCATTTACGTAGCTCGTACGTAATAAAGATATATTTTAATTTAAATCACTCAGTCAGTTCGCGAACAAATGCTTTTATATTTCCAATCAATCTTGTGTGTCGTTATCATTTGCAGCTGACTTACAGTCGGCGAAAATAAATTACCCCATAAATTCATGTAGCCGTCACACTGGTAGGCCTGATATATTTACGGTAGTATTTTTAAATAAACCTTTTTGCCGCGCCACTATTTCAATTTTGTTCATTCTGGTTTTATGATGTACAAGGGAACTATTTTGCGAAACTTTACTGCAGCAACTTTTTTTATAACAAACTAGCAACCCGCCCCGGCTTCGCACGAATGCAATGCTTATGTACGAGTAAATATACCAACTACAAAATATCCTTATACACAATGTTGACAGCTTCGCAGCGTATGCGATGAAAGACATTTTATGGCAATTTTTTTTACAGCTTCGGTTGGTTTTTGATAAGAATTTCTAGAGATTTCTATAGTAATCTAGTACTAAATATAGCTTATGTTACTCAGTGATAATGTAGCTTTCTAATAAAAAAATAATTAGTGTAGATAAGTACATAAGCTAGCAAATACACATAAATAATTTTAGCACTAGTTAATCAGGGGATGTAGAATGCCAAAACGACCATGTACCATTTCTTTGTCAATTTTTAATTTGTATTGAACTCTATGCATTCGATATTGAGTTCAAAAACTATTGACGAATTTCAACATGTTTAGTTTGACTTGTATAGCGTGATATAATGTAATTGAGTCTTTAAAGGATGCAGCCGCAGGCTAATTGAATCGACACGTGGTCGGAGAGCTGGATCATATCTGGTACAGTGGATCAGCATTACTCTACAACGTGGTAGTGCTGCCAGACTTGTGGGCACGTTGCCGATTGGGTCAGATTTTTATTTATAATTTAATTCTATTAATTTTTATATTAGATTTATTTTTAATGTTTACTTTTAATATATATTTTAGGGTAGTTTTTAATCGTTAATTTGTAAATTCATTGCTTATTATTGCTTTATTTTCTAAATGATCACATCATATGGAAATAGGGATTCTTCATAAAGCCATTTTGGTGACAACATAATTTATTGATAATGTTATATTTTTACCATATAATGTGTATTTTATGAGCGTAATGTATATATATATACTTATGTGATTTTTCAATATTACGGTAATATTGGAAATGACATTATAAAAGAGGAATTAAAAAATATACATTCATTGTTTGTTGCCTTTTTTTTTTCCCCGGAGGAAAATGCATTAAATTGCATACCCCGGCTGTGGCGGGCCGGCGGTTATGTGGGGCTCTCCTCCCCAGAAGGGGGAGGCCTACCTACTTAAAACCTCGGGGATGACCTTCCTCAGGCATGTAGGGAGCCCCCGGGAACATCAAGCCACTTCCGGGAACCCCCAGCCTTCGCTCCCCCGCCGATACAGGGGAGCCCTCCTCGGGGTAGGCTCACTACCTCCCCCGGTCTCCTCCACCGACGACGCCCCCCGGCCACGGAAGGGGCGTGGTCCATCCCGAATCACTGTTTATTGCCTATTTTTCTAGAGAAGGCTCTCCCAATTTTTCAACAGGTGTATTGTCGATATGGTTTCCTTGTTCGTATGCACGTACAACGTTTTAGTTCTTGTAAGCTTATATTTCTCTCTCACTTTACATACACGTGTGGAGCACTTTTTTTGTTTTTCTTGTATGTATTCGTGTTTAAGTTTATGTCACTGTTAAACTCTTTCTATTCTTATATTTTGTATTTGTTTCACGTCAACAAATGCTTGTTCAGATTTATGCTTAATAAAAATCAATTTGAGTTTTAATTTTTATACTGTTTTTTCGTATTTTTAAGTACAGTAATACCCCGACTTACGCTACCCTGTTTTACGCGAATTTACGCGGTTTTTCATAAAGAGACCGGTGCATAGAGACTATTATTAGATTATTTGAGTATTACTTGTAATTCCTCTGGTGTTGCTTATCCATGGATGGTAGTATTCGCTTACTATCAGGTTTTAAAAAAAAATTAAATGCACTAAGAAGATTATAGTGAGGCATGAATACTTAAAAATAATTTATCTTTTAACTATTAAATATAAATATAGATTAATTTACGTCACATAAAGCTTATACATAGGTCCTTGAAAATGAAATTGCATTTTTTTTTGTATTTAAAACTTTAAGTTTTAATTACAGTTAAGTCTCCGTATAAGTATATTTTAAACTAATTTCCTTGCCTTTAAATTTTTTTTTATTAATTACTTAAATGTCAGTGGACGAGTGTGTAAAAATATTGTCAAGTTTACTGTCTTGTTTAATAAAAAATCTTTGAAATCTTAATCCCTAATGTGTTTTTTATATAAATAACGTAACGTATCTATAACGTAGAAATTTCTTGAAATGTCCTAAGCGTAAAATAATCCGCTCTGTAGCGAGAACACTACAGTAAATAAGTACACATGACACGCAAACAGCTGTGACACAACCCAGCACTTTGTTGAAGCACATAGTAACAAGAATGACAAATACAAACATGAAAACGCACTTTGCGGTACCACCGAATAAGCGCTTTTATGTATACATATAATTTTACTACCTACCTATTTGTCATTTTGAGCTTAGTGCCAGTAAAAATAAGTAAATGCTTAATAGACATATGCATTTTTAACTCTTTTATTATAAGCAAAGAGACGAAAACAGTACTTCTCTACCAGGAAGTCAATTTAGTTATTTGTCAAACTATTTAAATAAATACATTCTATTTCTTCGTTTCACATTTAAAGAAAATTGATCTATAAATATCGACAATTCTTTATTGTGACTCAAAACGTATTCATGATTTATTATTCATTGAATTAATCGCCTACGTGGTAACAACAGTTTCTTCATCGATGTTGCGTTTTCCCGAACGCCCGTAATTTGGTTATATTATTTAACTATATAATAATATTGCTTACTTACCGGTCCGTAGTTCTGGCTTGGCTTGAACGTGTGTTTTGTGTGTACTAATGTGCCCTACCGTATGTGGTTATAAATATATATCATAAACTACAATACTTGTAGTGTAAAAAAATAGGAGAACGCGTGGCCGACCACTTTTCCAAATGTAAATGTAATCCGTCGAAACCGTAATATGCCAATATTTATCCAATGGTATATTTAAATACACTTCCGTAAATAAACCAAAGAATATATTTAAAATAAACTCAATAAAAATGCCGTGAAAAAATCCGAAGTGACAGTCAAGTACCGAAACCGTAATGTCAAAAATCTTTTTTTTTATTACTTTTTTAAATTTCCTTTTCCGCGGTCCGAAACTCATAAGTCCTAAACAATCCCCCACCCCGAGATGAGCAACCCTCATCTCGCTAGTCTACCGGTAGACGGGACAGGGTTGCCACCGCACGGCGCATCACAGAGTCGCCGATCGAGACCTCTGCGAACCGAGGTACACCGTCAGAGCCTGGATAAAGCTTCAAAATGCGTCCTCTACGCCAACGTAGAGGAGAAAGATTTGAATCCTTAATCAGGACAAGATCCCCTACCCGTGCAGGAGCCGTTTTATCTGTCCATTTCAGCCGCTGCTGCAACATGTGCAAATACTCCGAATAAAACCGTTTATTAAAATTTTGTGACATCTGTTGCAGCATTTGAAAGCGAGAAAGTCGACTCAGTGGTACATTCTCAAAGGGATACTCAGGGAGAGCTGCAAGGGGCTGGCCGATGAGGAAATGACCCGGTGTCAAAACCTCCATATCGTTGGGATCCGAAGAGAGTGGGCATAAAGGCAGTGAATTTAAAGTTGCTTCCACTCTGTAAAAGACCGTAGTAAGTTCCTCGAACGTAAGAACCGTTTCCCCAATAACACGTCTCAAATGTGTCTTAGCCACCTTCACGACAGCCTCAAAGATGCCTCCCCAATGAGGACATCCAGGAGAATCAAACTTCCACGTAATGCCCTGAGTAGCCATTGCTTGTCCCAAGTCCGTACTATGTTTCGTTAAAAAATCATGGACCTCCTTAAGATATCTGTCAGCACCTGATAATTTGTGCCGCAGTCCGACCGTACCAAACTCGGTAACCCCCTCCGTGAAACAAAACGTCCGAACGCCGCGATAAACGCTTCCGTACTAAGCGAAGATACTATTTCTAAATGTACTGCCTTCGTTGACAGACAAACAAATACACATAAATAAACTTTGTAAGTCTTAGAGGTCCGCAAGTGAGAAGCCCTGAAATAAAAGGACCAGCGAAATCCGTACCGACACCGTGAAAAGGTCTGGTGACACTAACCCGATCGCTAGGTAGGTCACCCATCATAGGCTGCATGGTGGTGTTAGCCTTTAACCGATAGCAAGGTATACACTTAAATATAACCGATCGGACGCACCGTCGCGCCGATAGTATCCAAAATTCCCGCTGAAGAATAGCAAGCAGTGCCGTACAACCTGCATGCGAGTTAGTAATGTGCCGATCACTTACTATCAACTGCGTCAAGGGTTCCGTCTTGGGCAGCAAAAGGGGATGCCTAGCCGAATAAGGCAGCTTCGAGTTGCGCAGCCGTCCGCCAACACGAAGTAATCCCTCGCCATCAATGAATAAGTTAAGTTTCTGTACGGCACCCTTTAACCGACCCGTCGTCCGTAACGATTTAAGCTCGTCAGAAAACCGTTCCGATTGTACCCGTCGTACCCAAAATGAGAGCAGCACGCCGTTCGCCTGCCGTCAGAAACAAAGATGTATTTCTTACAACCGGTTTGCGAGTATTCGTTATAAACCGACGCATCCATCCCGTAACGGCCAGTAATTTATTAAGAGAGCTAAACCGCAGTAAAAGAGGGTTTGTGACGATTTCTTTCTCCACAGCCATGACACGCACACAGGGCAGCGGATCCGATCCGATTAAAACCGTAGGGGGCCATGACGACTCCGGTGCCGTCAACCAAGCAGGTCCCCACCAAAGGTTATGACTCACCAACGAGGAGGCATAACAGCCGCGAGAGGCCACGTCGGCGGGGTTCAACTCGCCGGGTACGTGCCGCCAATTCAGATTCACTGACGAGTTTTGAATTTGCGAAACCCGATTCGCAACAAATGTTTCCAGCCTATGTACCGAGGTCTGGAGCCACGCCAAAACAATTTGGCTGTCAGTCCACGCATAAACGTTGCCTATGTTAATGTGCTTCCCGAGTGTATCACAAACATGATTCAATAACCGAGTAAGTAACGCAGCTCCCGAGAGCTCCAATTTGGGTATGGTTTGGCGGTTGCGTATAGGAGCCACCTTGCTCTTCACCGTGATTAGATGTAACGCTACTGAACCATCTGGCTGTATCGTCCGAAGATATACGACTGCCGCGAAACCCGATTCCGAGGCGTCACAGAAACCGTGAAGTGACGCATGATACTTCCCCGGTGGAAGTATTTTACGAGGTATAACAACCCTTTCGATAGTGGGTAACTGATCAATAAATGCGAGCCAGTCCGTTAAGAGTTCAGTAGGTAGGGTCTCATCCCACTTAAGCTCAGCCAACCATAACCGTTGTAGAAAACATTTAGCCCAAATATTATAGGAGCGATCCACCCGTTAGGATCATAGATACGAGCAACCGTAGACAGGACTAGCCGCTTAGTCCATATCTTTTCCGTTATTGTTAAAACCCGAAGGAAAAGATGTCAGGAACCGGTAAATACTGAACACCTAAAACCGATGTTGAACGAGGAGAGTCCGGATTCTCAAATAACAATGGATCTTGAACGTGATCCGCTGGTAGTCCTTCTAAGAGACGTGGACTGTTCGAAATCCATTTCCGTAGTTCATAGCCAGCCGTTGCCAATAACGCTATGAGCTCGTTACGTAAAATTAAAGCCTCCTGTTCCGAAGATCCACCCGTGATAACGTCATCGACAAAAATTTCCGACTCTAAGACGTCCGCCGCACGAGGGAATCGAACGCGTTCCCGTTGAGCGAGTTCCAACAAGCACCGCATAGCCATCCAGGGGCTAGATTTCAAACCGTACGTGTTTGTGTTCAGTTCGTAGACGCGTAATGGGTGAGACGGGTCCTCGCGCCAAAGAATCAGCTGATACCGTCTATCAACCTCATCAATCACCGTTTGCCGGAACATCATGCGTATATCCGTCGCGAAGACCACCTGGTGTCTACGAAAGGCCGAAATAAGATCCGAAATATCTTTATGTAGTTTAGCACCCGAGTGCAGGATTTGGTTCAATGAACACCGTTAGAGGAAGGGGCCGACCCGTCAAACACGACCCGTATCTTACCGCTATCCGATTTAAAAACCGCGTGATGTGGTATGAAATAGTGTTCTTCCGATGAGTAGTCCCTCCGTGCCAGGGACATGTGACCTAATTGTACATATTCCCGCATGAACTCAATGTATTTGTCGCGAAACTCTGTATCTCGCTTCATGCGACGTTCCATAGAAAGCAGGCGTTTCTCAGCAGTGAGGTAGGACTGCCCCAGCGGTTTGCGAATGCTCACAAAGGGCAACCGAGTAACGAAACGACCGTTCGGTAACCGATAAACATTTTCGATAAAATGGCGCTCGCATTCTTCGTCGAGCGGGTCCTTCCGTGAAACGTGGGTACCTCTTCTGTCTCCCAAAAACGCTGTACTAAATCCGAAAGAGAAACGCCCGTAAAAACCGTATCAGAAACCGTATCATATGCTGGGCCCATAATCATATATCCGTAGTGCGATGGTATAGCAACCAAGCCATTATTATTTAAATTTATAGTGCGTCCGGTGCACAATAATTGACCAAGCACATCAGTACCAAGCAACAAATCAATTTTTCCAATATTTAAAAATTTTCTGTCAGCCAAAGACAGGTGAGAAGCCGAGTTCAAAATTTCCGAAGGTAATTCCACCTGTGGATGTTCTCCTAAAATATCATGCAACACTAGTGCTGTAACTGTAATAACAGGTTGAGAGACCGATTCTCCAACAATGTTAAAGGTACATTGACCATAAACATGTGACACGAGCACATCACCTATGCCACGAACCGAAATATTATTATTAAATATGTATAGGCCTAACCGTCTCGCCAAATTAACTGTTATCATGCAACCTTGCGAACCCGTGTCCGCTAGAGCCCGTGCTCTAACATAAAAACCGTTAATATCACAAATCCTTACCGCAACGGTAGGCAATAAAATAGTATTTAAAAAGGTTGCATTTGGCGAGGCGGCGGCGACTACCTATTCTTGAACGTCACTATGAAATGAAGCATTCACCCGATTAAAAACTGGGCTGCCGACAGCGCCAGAGGGTTATATGTAGGGGGTCTCGAGCGCCCCAATGGTGCCCGAGTCAGGTGCCAACTGGCATCCGGTGTCCGGTAATCAACCGATGACCGAAAGATGGCGGCGTGTTCCTCAATCGCGGCCGTTCCGCGAGTGGTGGTGAGAAACCCCTCGCTCTCGCTGCATACGAGGCCGCAGACGCATACTGTTCCGCAGTGACGTCACGAGATTCGTCGCTTGAATATGCCCTATGCCCGCTGCATAGGGTGCTTGTACCATAGGCCCGGTGCCTCCCCCACCCGTATGTGGAGATGCCTGTGAAGTAGGCCTAAAGCCACCCCCACCCGTATATGGAGGTGTCGCGCGCACGTCCACCCGTCGAGGCGACGCTCGTCCAGAATGAGGAGGTGAAGTCCATACTTGTCCGCTTTGACCCCCTCCTGAAGGAGAACCAATCCGTGCCGCTGCAGGCCTAACTCCACCATTCCTATTCAGGCATAACATCCCGTGATGTTTGCCGTTACAATGAATACATGGCCGTGCCACTGCACAACTATTAACAGATGATCCCCTAAACAAAAATAACATAACTTGTGATTTTGCACAAAACGCCTCCGCTGTTGAGGGGAACAATTTATAAAATGTTGGCATTTAGATATAAAATGGCCTATGATGCCCACAAAGGTGCAACCAACCCGCTTGGATTGCAACCTATTATTAATAGTATGGTCCGATGTAGCCATACCTACCCTAGTCCCCGAGTGGGTGGCCTAATCCTACCCTGACTGAATACAGGTCTTCCCTGACTGGACCAGGCTCCCAGATGGCCCTGAGGTAGCCGTTGCAGGAGGTGAGCCTACATTGTCAACAATCCGTGCTTCTTCCTCCAAGAAGGTCAAAAGGTCAATAAATTTAGGCAACGGGCTTGCCTCATCTCCGCTTCCATATTTTTGTTCAAATCTTATTTTAAATCAGAGGGTAACTTATTCAATACAATATGGAGCAACAAGAATGACCACTCCGTTACTGGTAAATTTAATTTCTCCAAACAATTATAGGCCACCTTTAATGGATTTAAAAAATCATCCCTTATAAACATGATATTCCTTAAATAAGGCAAATTTAATATCTTTGCCACATGGGCATCCGCAATTAACCTAATATTTTGATATCTGCCCATCAATAGCGCCCTTGCAGTCTCATAATTGTTATCTGTTATGGTTAAATGTGAAATAACCTGGTGAGCGTCTCCCGATAGACAACTCAACAGATAACTTAATTTTTGTGAGAGTGATATATCCATCCGACAATGTACCAAAGAATCAAAAATGTTAATAAATGACATCCAAGTTTCATACCACCAGAATACTTGGGCAAATTTAAATCCGGCAATCTAGTATAAATTGAGGCATTACTACTTGACTGACCCTTAACCGTGGGACTACTGGCCAGATCCAGTGTCCTTACCGCCTGAATAATGCTGTCATAATATTCTAAGCATTGCTTGTAGTCTGCCTGAGCTTGAATCAGCCTTGCCTGCAAAGTTTCATTGTCTGGATTCATGTCAGCCCTATCATAACACATTTGTAAAGCTTGATCCAGGTCCGCCATGTATCTGCTCGCATTTGAAGCCCGCTCTTTCAAGGCCTCAACCCTGTCTGGTCTACTCACCAGAGAAAATGCGCTTACCAACCATTGCAATATGCGACGAATTTCGTTGTAACCGTCCGACATATCAAAGAATTTACAAAATAACAGGTCCGTAACCGAAAAGAAAACCACGCTCTGCTACCAAAAATTGTTGCGTTTTCCCGAACGCCCGTAATTTGGTTATATTATTTAACTATATAATAATATTGCTTACTTACCGGTCCGTAGTTCTGGCTTGGCTTGAACGTGGTTTTTGTGTGTACTAATGTGCCCTACGTATGTGGTTATAAATATATATCATAAACTACAATACTTGTAGTGTAAAAAATAGGAGAACGCGTGGCCGACCACTTTTCCAAATGTAAATGTAATCCCGTCGAAACCGTAATATGCCAATATTTATCCAATGGTATATTTAAATACACTTCCGTAATATAACCAAAGAATATATTTAAAATAAACTCAATAAAAATGCCGTGAAAAAAATCCGAAGTGACAGTCAAGTACCGAAACGTAATGTCAAAAATCTTTTTTTTTATTACTTTTTTAAATTTCCTTTTCCGCGGTCCGAAACTCATAAGTCCTAAACAATCGATGAATCGACAAGTTTTGAATCTGGAACCTCTTGATGATCAATGATCTCAATGATCAAAACAAATGTTCTAATAACATCATACAAACACTGTATATTTTGTCGATCATCTGAAATGTGTTCGAAATAATAAAAGTTTATAACTGAATTTAGTAAATATAAGGAAGAATCTAAAGTTAATTACACTTTGGCTATGGCCATGTAGTTTGTGACGGCGCACCCCACCACATGCGCCCCAATATGGGCCCAGAACACCGGGGGGTTTTAGTGGGTAGGCCGGTCCTCTCAGATCGGAGAGCCCCACATACGTCACGGTGCATAAGGAGCATTTCCCCTCGCAAAAAAGGAGCCATGTAGTTGGGCAGCTCTTTCTAGTTCCTTCTTCTTCTTCTTGGCGTTCCTCTCCAATTACTGGTGGTTGGACATCAGCCCCGAATATTTGTCTCGGTCTCTGGCGAGGTGGAATAACTCTGCGGCACTTGTAACTCCAATCCACTCACGAATGTTACGAAGCCATGATTTCTTTCTACCGCCAACTCCACGTTTACCCGCAGTTTTGCCCATTATTACTAATTTCAATATATCGTATCGCTCGTGACTAAATACATGACCGAGGTATGCAAGGTAGTTCCTAGATCGTCCTAATTGGAAGGACAGAATGGATGTCGAGGTGGTCTAGCTGTCCTGCTCCCCACGGGGTGAACACACACCTGTTGATTAGCTATTGATGTGTTTTTTTGCAATCGCTACAGTGGACCAAAAATTTTGGGCAGAAAAGTAGAACATTTTTTTTACTGTGAAAATTGTATTGAATATGAAAAGTAGAACAAATAATATTTAGAATAAACTTACACAATCTACTAAAATATTTGTAGCGGAAATTTGTTTCGAACAGAAATATGCTAAGCTCTACTAATCTACTCTACCTGGAGTCTCGTTTTCGTGTAAATACGTTCCCTAAATTCACTGATCTCCATCTTAGCTTCTTCGGTATATTCATTTAGTTATAAAGTTTTAGATAAAATGCTTACCCAGCTTAAAATCAATAAGCAGGCTCTGGAATTTTAGAAGCATTAACTCGGAAAGATTTTCAGCAAACTTTTCCAACCACCACGAATATAATTTCTATCTTTACATAAAGTAGGTTCTATATAATGTATTTCAGTACTATACCGATCAAGAGGTAATTTTTAAACATAAATTATTACTTGTTGACTTTAAATTTGTTTTTTATAGACTTGTGGTCCGTGTATTCGTCATATTTTATTTTGTCTTATGGATAAAATTAATTCACAGAACAATATAATTTATATTCTTCTTAGAAAAATATATAATATAAGATTATATATACGTAAAGTTCTAAGAAAAAGTCCGCGACAGCGAATATCTTCCTTTTAATATTAACTCACTATAACTATTACCGTGGGAGAGCCATGCTTCGGCACGAATTGGGCCGGCTCGACCGGAATGATACTACGGCCTCACAGAAAGCCGGCGTAAAATAGCGCTTGCGCTGTGTTTCGCCGAGTGAGTACCGGAGGCCCAACCCTGTACTCATTACCTTTTTTTATTTTTTTTTCCAACATTACCTGGCACCTAAAATTGCATACCCCGGCTGTGGCGAGCCGGCGGTTATATGGGGCTCTCCTCCCCAGAAGGGGGAGGCCTACCTACTAAAAACCTCAGGGATGGCCTTCCTCAGGCATGTAGGGGGCCCCCGGGAACATCAAGCAACTTCCAGGAACCCCCAGCCTCCGCTCCCCTGCCTAGAGGGGAGCCCTCCTCGGGGGAGGCTACTACCTCCCCCGGTCTCCTCCACCAACGACGCCCCCGGCCACGGAAGGGGCGTGGTCCATCCCGGGTCGCCGTAGCAGTCGCGACTTCCTCGCGCCCGCCGGCGACCCGCGGCGGCGCCGCAGCTGTGCTACCGAGCCCGGCGCCGCCTTCTTCGAACGGGATCGGCCATCTCCCGACCCCGCTCGGCGGCCTCCTTCTGGAGCATCAATGCTTCACAGAAGGAGGCCACAGCCCTCCAACCTCCCTCGTCCGCCAGCATTGCCGCAATCAATGCCGGCGGAGACAGATCTCGCCCGATCTCTGCGACCAAGACTCGGCGCTCGGAGGCCCACGCGGGGCACTCCGCCAGCGTGTGCTGGGCCGAGTCGAGGTCGGATGCGCAGTGGTGACAATGTGTCGATCCCTCCCGTCCTATTCGACAGAGATACCCACTGAAGCAGCCGTGCCCGGTGAGTATCTGAGTCAATCGGTAGGTGACCTCCTCCTTCCCGTGATCGCCTGGCACCTGTGACTCATCTGGTGTTGCAGGTGTCCATGGGCAACGGTTATCGCTTACCATCAGGTGCTCCGTTTGCTCGTTTGCTGCCCTATAATATAAAAAAAAATATGTTAATCTAATTAGTTCCAGATATATGCGATGGACTTGTTATTAACATGATATTAATTCTTATTTCAATACATACCTTGTTAATCACAAGTATTTAAATGTGAACAAAATTGTTCGTATCATCACTGCACTTCAAATTTTAAACATCAACATTTAGGAGTTATTATGATTTTAAAATAATCCGCAAGTAAACAGACAATTCCGGATTCACGCCCGGCTTCCAAAGAGTTGAAACGTTTCCACCCGGGCGAAGCTGCGAACACAGCTAGTCTATAATAATGCCTGTCTAATAATAAAGTACTTGCACTCTTCAGCGAGATACTCTATTGATTATACAGGTGGCACCACTTTTCCGCGCCGCTTCTAGCACTTTTTTTTATTTATTTAGTTTGTTACAACTTGAAACATACACAAGATTATTACTAATTATGACTACACAACAAATAAAGACACGCACGTTGTAGTTTCTAATACTATACATTTGGCGCCTTACATGGGCCAGTACTGCATCGCAGCTTCACTCACAAGAAGCAGTTACTCACACAAGCCAAGAAAATATGACTAGAACTTAGGCTGTTGGACTTAGTTCAGTCGGTCCAACCTGCAAATCCAAACTTAGTAAAAGTAATCTCAATTCCCTTACTCCCTATGAAAAAAATAGTAAATTAATGATACTGAATCATCGATAAAGCATGAATAACCAAAAACCACTGACTTAGAATATTGGTAATTCGTTCAAATAAATAATGCGGACTGCACTGTACGAAGAGAACGTTATTAGCATACTTTCATTTTAAATTTCCATAACACACAAAGGAACAATACTCCATTATGCTTAATGTCAACAGAATACAGAATTGTCAATGATAATAAATTCCTTTACAGCGCCAACTGCATAAACAGAATATCGTCGTGTGCAAAACAACATGTTGGTAAAACAGGGTGAAACCTAACAACTGGACTGCCGATATTATTTCGAAAAACAGTCGCTTTTGTCGCTATCGTCGAAACAATTCCCGAAATACCCTTTTACAATACCTACGATGTTCACACGGCATAAAAATGCAGACATGTTGGACGGGAGGGGAAAAGAGGAATATATTTTAACAAAACAATTCGTCGCTGGAATTGGACATTTTGCACTTTTTTGCCGACGGTCCGTTATACGTTTTTTTTGTTAATTTTTTGTTTTATAAACTAGTGACTTTGTGACTGTTTCTAGTTTTGATGACACGTTTTAATTAGGACTTTGTTCTGTTATCGTATTGATCTTTAAAATGTTTATTCCCTTATTTAAATAAGTACCTTAAGGTACATTACTATAACAACGACATAATTAAAGTTAATTAAAGTAACAAACCAAGATGGCAATCCAAATATAGTTTATACAGCTCGATTCCAGACCTATTTTATTACATATGACATTGAAATTAAATTTATATTATTTAAAGTAGAAAATTTAAGTTATTAAAAACTTCAAAAAACAATAAAAATAACAAGTAAAGAAACTAGTGATTAGGACTGGGCAAAAAGAAAAGTTATATGGGAACTTGACAATAATTTTTACAATCTTTTTACGATTTTTTTAAAGATTTTTACATAATTTTTACGATTTTTACACTCTGATTATTGTGTAGTATATACGTAACTGGGTCATGATAAAATTACAATAGTAATCTAAGCGTAAGTTAGTCAAAGTAATTAATAATCTTTGGATTTAACTTGTACGACCACACAATAGTTATGTTCTCAAATATTTTGACTCTAGTAAACATAACAAAACTATAGCTTTTATAGATATTATATGTGAACTTTTTAAACTTGTATAATTTATGCGTTCGGACTATTTATCTGAGGTTATAACTTGTAATTGACGACTCTATAAAATACAGGGAGATAAAAAAATCGCTCCTGCAGGTTTTCTTGCTAGTTCTTTCCAGTACAAGGTCTCCTGCTATAGAGTTGTGAACCAATGGCGTAGTATCTTTGACGTGACAAAGTAATTATAAAAATCCTATTTGAAAAATACATTTTTGATTTGAGTAAAAAACAAAATTTTGAATTTTTATCTAAAATATCAAAAAAGTATAAGTTTAAATAGTCAACTCGTTCAATTATCAAATAAACCCCGCTTTTTGACGTGAAACGTCTTTAAAATCGCGCCGAAACATACGGGTACCAGGTTTAAAAAGTGAACGGTAACAAAAAGGTCTATATCATCGTACCTGAATAATTAAAAAACTATTAGTCTTAGAAACAAAAATGTGGTGTGAATATTTCACTTATATAGTCAGCTCGCTGTTGTGACATGGAGTTTTTTATTTTTATTTCAATCTTTTACTTTAAATGCGATTCCCTAACATGGACGTTTCACGTTAAAACCAACGGCCGTGTGCCCCGGCACAGCCCCACCCGATTTTTTTGGTAACACATGAAAAACTAATATCATCAAGTTTTCAATTTCATCAGAATACCAAAACTTCATTCACAAGTTTGACACGAAACTCACCTTTTTGGACCTGTTTCAGTAAACAACATAAACCTGTAAACGTATCAACACACCGCTGGCATCCTGAAATGTAAATAGATTCGGGAACTTTCAACCTCGGAGGTCGGGCAAACTGAAACTTTGGTTGAGGATTAGAATAAATAAATAATCGTACGGCGTTGCGTTAGAAAGAAATTAATCGTGTGCAAATAATACTTTAAGCGACTCGGGGAAATGCGAAGTTTCTTAGCTGGCCGTCTTTCCTTGTGCAGGCTTCCTTCTCCACCACGCAGAAGCTCGCGGCAAAGTAACTTTAAGAGTGTCAAGGAAAAATGAACTTTATTAGCTTGCTATTTATGGTTGTGCCAGCCTCCCCCTTTGCTACTCAAAATATCGCGGCAAAGCTTGTGAGTAAAATTACCAGTGCTCACTGTATTTCATTGGAGGGGGCTATACGGCTTATTCTAGTAAAAGATACTCAAAAAACAACTAAACCGGTTGGTTTGACATGAGGAGCGTCAATTGTTAGATGACTTGATAATTTGGCGTTCTGATTAGTTAAACGCAGCAACTCAAATTTAATAATAGAGTACAGTATCCTTAGTCGCTATGTAACGACGAGCCAACCAAACGATCAAAGGGAAACCAATTGTTTGAGGTGCAAGGTTGCGGTATAGTATAGAATTTTAGAGTGTTACAGTGTTAAATGTTGGAATGCACCCGGACAGACCGAGGTTTTTTTGTGCACTGTCTAATAATTACGAATTGCTCGCGGTGCGCGAATTTGGTCAGAATAAGTGTTTATTTGCACCTAACACCAATGTTATCAAAACACATAGATAGAAAAAAAAACACATTAACACAATAGCGGTAAGTTTACAAAAACAGTTTAAACAAACTATACTGCGTCACGATGACGGTGGTTACCTTAGACAACGCCGCATGCTCTATCATACTATTGAAGAGAATGTATAAATATGCTTGCAGTCGAAAATACTGCTCTGAGCTGCCAATTTTAAAGTAGATAATCGAGCTTGCTGCCTAACATGTGGAATAGGCGACTCGAGGTAATGCCACAGGCATTGCAAGCGTCTATGAACTGTGAAGATCGCTTAGTATCAGCCACCAGTTTTAAGTATGGAAAACACAGTTTGTTTTGAAAAAATCAGGTCAAGTGTTAGTCTTCAGAGCTATATTATGACATTGAACTGAATTGAGCGATGTTCAATTTCGCTGTCATCTGGAAGGCAAGGCTAAATTAGCCTCAAAAAAGCTGGGAGTGCTAAGCAGGGCGAGACAGTATTTCACGCCGATCCACCGCCTACAACTTTACAAGGCACAGGTCAGGCCACATATGGAATACTGCTCTCACCTCTGGGCCGGAGCTCCTCAGTACCAGCTCCTTCCATTTGACCGTATCCAGCGTAGAGCCGTTCGAATTGTCGACGACCCGGTGCTCTGTGGTCGTATGGACTCATTGTCGCTGCGGAGAGATGTCGCGTCTCTTTGTGTTCTCTACCGCATATACCATGGGGAGTGCTCTGACGAGTTGTTTGGGATACTGCCGCCGACCGATTTCCTGTATCGTGTGTCACGGAGGGGACTTGCTTTCCATCCCCACCATCTTAATGGTTGGCTGTCCTCCACAGTGCGGTTTTCGCGTACGTTTTTCCCGCGAACGACAAAGTTATGGAACCAGCTTTCGGCCGCGGTATTTCCGAACAGTTACGACATGGGAAGCTTCAAAATAAGAGCGTATACATTTTTGAAAGGCCGGCAACGCGCTGATGATACCTCTGGTGTTGTTTGTGCTATGGGCGGCGGTGATCACTTACCATCAGGTGACCCGTTGGCTCGTTTGCCTGCTATTATATAAAAAAAAAAAATTGAAATTACTAAGTAGGTACTATAATTTTATATGCTTCATTTTCAGATAGCAATATTTTTTAGTAGGGTATTAAGAAGACCCCCCTTGGCGTTGGCTCGACCAGTTCTAGGTCAAGCCGGCCCCGGAGCACATGGCGGTTGAATCGCGAAAGCGCACCCCGCCATGTGTCCCGCATGGGCCCAGAGAACAACGGGGGGTTTTAGTGGGTAGGCCGGTCGTAGACCGGAGAGCCCCACACACGGCCGCGCCTTGCCAGCGCGGTGTCATCGTGCGTAAGGAGAATTTCCCCCCGAAAAGAAAAAAAAGAAAGGGTATTAAGAAGAGGGAACGCTCATGTTAGTAAGAAAGTTATGTAATAAAAGTGAATGGGAGTGCAGGGAGAGATCTTCCTCTCCCTTCACGCCCATCCATACATGGATGGAATGTGTGTATGATGATATATTGGAGAATGGAATGAGTGTTGAAATAGCGAGTTATTGAAGAGAGTGGAAGAGGAACACATGTTGCATCGACTCCAAATAAAATTGGGAATAGGACAGTAGAATTAAGAAATAATTTTCTGATAGTAAGAAATTTTAACATTTGTACTGTCTACAGTAAAGTTGTCCCGACCATTTCAAAGATGGCTCTTATTACGATCGAGCTGTTCAGACCATCCTACTTCTACAGAAGTTACAACTTATCTTAATTTTACAACAGAGAAATTAAGAAAACTACGAAGACATACTAATTTTCAACTTGGAGATATTTTACAATGGAGAAACATATTTTTTACGTTATTACAGTATTTTATAATTAACTACTTTATTCTAAGCTTCATCAATTTATAATGTGCTGCCAAAATGTAATTATAAGTTTCTGTATAACACACGGGGCGTTAAATTTTCTATCGCTCGTTGTTCTGTCCCAAAAATTTGCTCCACGCGATACATGCTTTAAGGTTAAAATAACGTTGAATTACCATTTTTATATTGATTCTGTTCATAAGAATCACGGAGATTTTGATGTTTTGGTCTATGTTGGTCTTGTGAGATTTATTAATAGTTTAGTGAAGATTGTTGTTTGGTGATTTCTCATAAATTGTGCAAAGTGCTAATAGTGTCACTGATTCAAAACTGATATTAATTGATTCGCCTTCTATCACAATTGCATGTAAGAGTAGACTTTCTTGTCAAAATATTAAAATCAGAAACCAACATATCTTAAAACAATAGAACTACTTTTATATTACAAAAAAGAGCAATTCGCGCTATTTAAAAATTTTAGCCCATAGAATCTCTAAAAGGCTTATTTAAAGAAATTGATATATAGATCTCAGCAGGTTAGTGCATTTATGATAATTTTGTTAATGCTCATAAGAACTATAATACATTTGATAAACATTTTCAAATAAATAAACTAACGAGAAATATAGATGAGCATGTCTTTCCAGCGTACAGACTGCAAAAAACTAAGACATTTTTATAGGGCTAACATAGCTTTTTAAAACAAAGTCCCACAAAGCGTTATCTATTTGCTTTTCGGAAATACATTTATTTATTTACGTGTACAACAACCTGACAAATAGAAATAACAATATTAATAAAGAGGTACTTAATTTCTGCTTATATCGAAAGAAGTTTCTAGCAGCAGACCTGAGGTGCGAAATAATATACGATGCAGCATGTGGTTATAATAGAAGTTAAAACAATAATAATTATATATATACATAATTATAAACTCCATAAACCATTAAAATCGGTGGACAAAGGTGTACCACTCATATAAATGGGAAGGATCCTCGTGGTGCACCCATGGGCAAGTTCTTAGTTGATGGCCGTGTCAAACCTGGCGGGCTACTTCTAGAGGTCAGTGGTCTTCTTGAAGAGGGGGTGAGTGTCGTCCAGGAGTTCAGCTAGTCGTCATACGCCGACAGCGTAGTGGTAATTGTCCGCAAGGGTTCCCATGGACTCGTCAGAGCGCAATGCAGCTCTCCTTTGGGATGCGCTTGCGCCCAGGCGTAGTAGGGGGTAATCGCTTAGGTTTTCAGTGGCCTTCTCCATCTGAGGAGGAGAGGGGCTCTCCTTGGAACCGTGTGCATTATTTTTTTTACGATACAAACACGTTAACCATTAGGGTTCAGCATCGTTGAAAAAGTATTAAAATTAACAAAAAAGATTTAAATTATAAGACTTACTCAAATATTCTCAATTCCGTTGTAGTTATAGCGATACCTGTAATCACAGAAGCCGTTAAGCAACTCCTTAAGGGGACCAGTTAATGTACTTTTTAGGAGGCGCGTGTTTATCGCCGGATGTGCTACTAATCTCCCATTAGTAATGACGAGGGTTAACTGCACCACTACAACGGGTTAAAAGGTTCCATATATCATGAGGTTAACTGCGCCTGACAAGTCATTCAGGCTGAGCTTCTTGTTACTTAGGACAATGATAAGAAACAGAATGCCGATCCGCTGATGGTTTTTGGGTTGCTTTGCTCGTATCAAATCGCTCGTACAAAATATGTGGTGTATAGATAATTTCGGATTAGATAAATAAAAGCTTTATTTTCAACATCTTCATCACACACAAACATAGAAATACAAAGAAACTATAATTAAATTTTCTTAAAATAATAACCCAGTACAAACCAAAAGTTATGTGTGCTGCTACAACCTGAGGGCCCTGTGTTCACCAACAACCTGCAAAGACTACATAAAACATAGCCTGCCCCATAAATAGCATGAAAATTTTGAGACAGTCGCACTATAATAACGTAACAATTGTAAGCAACGGAGGTAAAGTATTGTAAGCAAAAGAAATACGGTATCATTATAAAATGTATGTGTTAATCTGATGTAAGATATATTATTGTAAAGTTTCATTCAAGATTTTACGTGGAACAGTAACAATCATCCATACATACATACAAACTTTTGCATTTATAATATTAGTGGGAATTTAATGAAATTCATTATCATAATAAAACAATAGAGTTGTTTCTACACAATCACCCGCTGCTCTAGATTTAAATGTATTTTAATATTCACAAAAAAATAAGTAACTTTAAATTGTTTAGTTGAAACTTAGAACTTTTACGCGTAGTATAATGAAGACAGCGATCTAAAAACGCAAGTTCCTAAAAGCTCTCTCTCTTGTTCCAGGCTCCAAAGGACGGAGTTCTCAGCGCGGACAAACTGGGTAATCAACTTTCAATACTTTCAGACGCTCTATAGTTATTTATTATGCGGTAGAAGTTGTGAGAACTTAAAACGCTTCTTCAGTTGAACAGATCAATTGAATATTTTTTTTATTAAGGTATTTCTATAGATAATTTAAGTAAATTGATGTTAGTACAAAAAAATTGATAGTGTATTTTATTTATTAAATGCTTTATCATCTAAGTAGCCGGTGCCCGCGACTTCGTCTGCACATATAGTAGACTTTTTCCTACATTGCCATTTTTATAGATAACTAGCTTTCTGCCCGCGGCTTCGCCCGCGTGGATTTCGGGATTGGGTGTATAGAGGGTTAAGGGTCATAGCTTTTGCCCACGGCTACATATACGCGGAAGTCGGTTTATGGTGCGAAGATTTTATCGCGCTTCCCGTGGGACTATCCGTTTTTCCGAGATAAAAAATGCCGCAAAACTCCTCAAGAATCACTCTATCTATTGATGAAAACCGCATAAAAATCTGTGCAGTAGTTTTTGAGCGAAGCCTTTATTGCGCATCCCGTGGGATCTGTCGATTTTTCCGGGATAAAAATTATCCTATGTTACTCGGGGAGAATGTAGCTTTCCAAAGGTGAAAGAATTTTTGAAATCGGTCCAGTAGTTTAAGCGTGAAGAGGTAACAAACAAACAAACAAACAAACAAATAAACAAACAAACAAACAAACACACTTTCGCATTTATAATATTAGTTGGGATGCGACTGAACAAGGGGACAAAATGGTTTCTCTAACATTATTTTTTTGCTATTTAATTAATGTTTTATAGTTTTAGTTAAAATTATTATTGATACCACGTTGAAATGTTTCCTAACAGACAAGATCAGCATACATAACTGAGTAATTAACTCAAATATACATTTGCGAAAATATCCGCTGAGGTAGCTATTCCCATATCACATGGTCTCTAGGATACATTTTTTTCTATAGGAAACCTATATCAAATAATAATAAAAATAAGTTTGATTTAATTACAAGATTAATTTTTGTTAACAATTGTATAATTTATCTTATTTGGCGAATATAGAATAGGTTTCATGTCGAATATAGATTATTCTCTTTATATCTTTGTTTTTGAGTGTTTTTTTTTGCAATAACAACAATTTATGACTTATTTGTAATTATATTGTTCAGCAATTCTATCTCGTGACCTTTGACTGACAGCGGGGATAATTGTTAAATTAATGTCTTTCCCTACCACATGCATGCAAGACCACACTTACCAATGTTCCAGCTTCTCAGCAATCCAATATGATCGTCACAATCACCAAAGTTATAATAAAGCGGGAATGATGCGGGAGCGATATATCGGAAGCGGCGCGCGACGCGGTTGCGAATACCTCACCGAGACGTCATTAACTTACTACTGGCGTTGAGGCGGTGTACAATAAAAACTTGTTTTTTGACTACGCGTGCGACGAGTTCGGAAGTACCGATTCACCAAAATCCTCAGCAAGCGCAGCCCCACACAACAAATAGTATGAAAAGACAATGAGCGCAAACAAATTCTAAAAAAATATTGTAAGTGAATTCTAAAAAGTGTTCTAATTTTATATGTAGAGATAAAATCCATTAGATGATAAAGTCATGTTTTCCTGCTAAAAATAACGAATCCTATGTATTTCTATTTAATTTCTTCTGTTCCCTTAGGGATAAAGCCACACACCTCATATGTTTTTTGTAATTTTTGTATAATTTAATTCGACATATTATTATATTATTCGGCATATTCGGTCGAATATTGATTATTTTCACTTGTGAATTTGGTTCTGCGTCATCATTTGCAATAACTACAATTTGTAACTTATTAGAACTGTGTAAATAATTTAAATAATATTATGCAGCAATTCTAAGAAATGATTGCAAGTGAATTCTAAAAAGTATTCTAATTTCACATGTCAAGATAAAATTCATCAGATGATAAAGCCGGGTTTTCCTGCTATAAATAACGAATCCTATATATTTCTATTATGTTTCTTCTGTTCCCTAAGGGATGAAGCCACACGCCTCTTTTGGAATTCCCGTTGAATCTTCGCGTACAAACAGGCAACATCTTTAGTAGTCTCGGCAGAAACACTCCTCCGAAATGAAACCTCATTCATGGCTGAAATGCGTATTTACTTAGTCGCGTTGGTCATTTCACGTTTGTTTTGCGATTGAGATCGCGACACGAATCTTGATATTAACTTGAGATTTCCGCACATTTTTTAAATGATAAGTTTAAGTTAGCTTTATACTTATATTGAATCATTTAACAAAATTACTGTTACTTTAATTAGCTACTAGCTGACCCGTGCCCACTTCGTTGGGCATAATATTAATAATCCTTTTTTAGTACAGAGTGCTATGTTTTAATTACTAACTGTAATATTGAAAAATCTACTTTTTGTAACTTAAATATAAAAGTTAGATATATGCTGTCGTTGTCTTTATTTGTAGGCATTTTCAAGGTCCACATCTTTTCTCTAGAACTCAAAAATATATCTTTCATAGTTAAGGCAGCGTTCGTAAGAAACGCTTTCATTCGACCGTTTTTTCTCCGATTCACTTTGCAAAACGGACTACCACGTAAAAGCCTATTTATTTTTCGGTTTTTAATATAACCTATGACACGCAGCAATAATGTGGCTTTCTATTGGTGAAAGAATTTTTAAAATCGGTTCAGTAGATCCCGAGATTACCCCTTACAATTTAACAAATATACAAATATACAAACACACAAACTTTACTTCTTTATAATATTAGTATAGATTATTATTGTATTATAAGCGGTTACCCCACACGTTGCGTAAGGTTGCCGGCCGTTGCCTATAAAAGCCGCTGCGGTTGGCTAGCGACTCACTTATCGTCGGGCATTCTGAGCGGGTAGACCGGTCGTAACGTTGTTACGTGTTGCGTTGCGTAACGTTGCGTAATTCGTAAAGTAGGCGTTAGGCTGATTTTGTTCCTCTGTAAAATTATGTTGATGCCAAATTATTTTTTTTAAGGAATTTCTCTTCTGATTCCTAAAATCAGAAGTGGGATAAGCAACTCTTAGCCCACAATTACGAGGAACAAAGTCTTCTGCGTACTTTAGTGTTCGTGTTTGTGATAATAGCTGGCGGATCCAGTCGGAGTGACCGTAGGTCGCGAAGTCGTTCCCGTGATAAGTCGCGGCACCGTTCACGTAGCCGTCACGAAGTGTCCACTAGGAACCGCCGATCGCGACGTCGGTCATATAGTAGGACGCGTAATGAAAATTTCACACCGTCAGAAAAAACGCCTAATCGTGATCGCCATCATCGTCGCTTGAACAGATCGCGGTCTTCAAGCAGGTCACATACCCCGGATTTGGCTATTCATTCCACGTTGAATTCGATCATGGACCGTCTTGCGTCGATCTTGGCAGTGTGGGTGAGGGTCAGGTTGGGCCGAGTCGGGGGGGGGTTGGACCTTTGATTGGCTCGGCTGAGCCTCGGAATGTTGGGCGGATGCAGGTGCGGACGGGTGTGGTGCGTCGGGGACGTCATCGGATCGCGGTGCGGCCTTGGCGTTCAGTGTGAAGACATACAGTTTTGTATGTATTGGACTTTATGTCCGGCAGACATACAGTTTTGTATGTATTGGACTTTGTGTCCGGCAGACATACAGTTTTGTATGTATTGGACTTTGTGTCCGGCAGACATACAGTTTTGTATGTATTGGACTTTGTGTCCGGCAGACATACAGTTTTGTATGTATTGGACTTTGTGTCCGGCAGACATACAGTTTTGTATGTATTGGACTTTGTGTCCGGCGGACATACAGTTTTGTATGTATTGGACTTTATGTCCGGCAGACATACAGTTTTGTATGTATTGAACGTACGAGTGGACGTAGCTTGGATATGATGATACAGGTATAAGAATGAATGAATGACTGACAGACGAGGATGGTGGAGTTGCAGCAGATGGCAGCATACAAAGTGGTGACAACCCCGAGGCTCGTGTCGAGGACGACACTATGTCAGGAGAGGCCGTATAAGCGGTTACCCCACACGTTGCGTAAGGTTGCCGGCCGTTGCCTATAAAAGCCGCTGCGGTTGGCTAGCGACTCACTTATCGTCGGGCATTCGGAGCGGGTAGACCGGTCGTAACGTTGTTACGTGTTGCGTTGCGTAACGTTGCGTAATTCGTAAAGTAGGCGTTAGGCTGATTTTGTTCCTCTGTAAAATTATGTTGATGCCAAATTATTTTTTTTAAGGAATTTCTCTTCTGATTCCTAAAAGTATTTATTAAGGCAAAAAACAAATCGTTTGTGACAAGAAAATGTGTTTATGTAATAATAATATGTGTTAATATCATTAATTTGCTAAATATTAATAAATTTAAGTTTTTTATATAATAAGCAATACTGCGATACACACAAACACACACACACACACACATATATATGTGTGTGTGTGTGTGTGTGTGTTTATTACGAAAAAGTTTAGTTTAAAAACCAACCCGTATTGCTAACAGAAGACAAGTTACCGGTGGTTAGGGCCTCCTAAGCGGTTGGACCGATTTTGATGAAATTTCTTGTGTAATGTATTCCAGGGGGTTTGAGGATTGTTAAGGTTCACAATACGGTCATTTATATATTGTTTTTTTAGCTAAATTATTTATTTAAAATCATTTGAGACAACATGACATTTGAGACATATGATAGGACAACGTCTGTCGGGTCAGAAAAGACAGAAAGATTCTCAGATGTTAAGGAGTTCACGTGAAAAAACATGAATGAAAGTTTATTCATAAATGCAGTTACATTTATTTATATTAACATTACTGCGTTGATTTGTAATTAGTAAGGATCAATATTAATCGGTAGCGAACGGACCTTCAAAAATAATAGTTTAGAGAAAAACACGATTAAATTAATTTCATAATAGGCATACAAACAAAGTACATAATAAATTCTGAATCCAATGAAAAAAGAATATGTGTAAATGAACTGACGTTGCAACAATAGCAATGAAAACAACGATATCACGAAAATCTTTTAGAGTCCGATTATGCATATAAATTTTCGACGACGAACACTGTCCATTTTTACGCTTCACTATACTCGTATTCACACAAAAACTGGATATAACTGGATAGCTTTTACAGATGTCAATTTTCGACATGGAAATGGGAAATCTCTGAATACTGTAAGCTGATTACAAATTACCTTTTCATAGTGTATAATAAGCTTAATTGACGGTGATAGTTTGATTGACTAAAATGATCAAATTCAAAAATGATACTATTACAGTATTTGATAAATTAATTTGTATATTATTTATTTAAGTACATTAACATCATAAGTCCTCTATAGTCAAGTGGTTAGTACATCGGTTTTAAGGTCCATCTCTGAGGACCCGAGTTCGAGTCCCGGGGGGGGCAGATGTTTGTGTAATGAATGCGAGCATGTGTACCTTAGTCATGGTTGTTAATACATATTTCTATCAAAAATATATATATGTATAATATATGTATGTCTGTCCGTTACCCTAGATCCCATAACACAAGCCTTACAGAGCTAAATTAGTTGGTGTAAGTTTAAGAAATATTTATGTATAAATATTATACTATCACATAATTATCTTATACATATAACAATTAGAAATGTACACGACATTGTCCATTAAGGTGGTTGTATGTAATAACATATTTATATTGAAAGAGATACAAACTGTGAAAAACTACCCTGAAATCAAACACTACATCCATTCCTTCGATTATGAGATGGATGGTATATAGTTCCTGTTGAAATATAATCTCACACATATATACATATTAAAACATACAAAACTGCTCAGAAAACACACACAATGTTTGATAAGAACTTTTCTTTTAATTTGTCTTAATAATAAATGCCCTATAACCCCAAACTATATTAGATCAGTATTGATGACATCGAAGCAGTTTGCTTATCAAATAAGAATTAGGCGATCACTAAAACGATGTTCCAATTGAATTTTTACCAAATGTGTTGGTAAATGATGTAATTAATAAAAGGTCCCTTTTATTTTTTTGGGCGAGATAAACTATTTCTGACAGATTCCAAGAAGACAGTTGACTAATCTGTACTGCTTTCATATCTCGTAGGATTCCGAACACACCAGTGACGGCAGTGTGTCGATTATCCGGCTTAACCTCCCCCTGGAACCTCTCCGCCTCTATGAAAGGTCTATTCGGGATCGGGTTAAACCTAATTCACCGAAATGACCTCCGTGAGACAGGCCCAGTGGTATAAGTGAACTGGGGCGCGTTTGTGACCTCTCAGATGGGTGGCAAGTTTAAAGTCATACATCCCGATTAGTACTCAACTGATCGGATTGGTTTCATTTCCGCCGCTTCATTTTTTTTTCGGGGGGATATGCTCTTTATGCACCGTGACACCACGCTGGCAAAGCGCAGCCGTGTGTGGGACTTTCCGGTCTGAGGGACCGGCCTACCCACTAAAACCCTCCGGTGTCCTCCGAGCCCATACCGGGGCGCGTGGCGGGTTGCGTCTTCGCGATTCTACCGCCACACGCCCATGGGCTAGCTCGACCTAGTTAGTTGTGCCATCGCCAAGGGGGGGATTGTCCGAGAACACTAGGACAATTCCCCAAGGTTTCACAGACCTAACCTAACTACTGCAGGATAACGGGAACGCCTTTATGAGCACTAGTAACCTCAATCACTCACAAGTATTTAGTTACCTTGCTCGTTTAATTTGCGAGTACAGACTACATTATAACGAAGTTTTCATGTGCATAGCGTACATGAAGACAGGTTATATGACCCGATATAAAAGGCTGACAACAACTTTTATATACAAAAATTTCATATCACAACTTAATGCATTTTAATCCTTTTGCCCCAAATACAACACAGGTACAGTTTGCGGCAGTTTTCGATACGCTGCAACAATATCGGGAAAACATACCTGCGCCATTAAAAAATTTGTCGACCCGTAACGCGTTTAAAAGAATTTATAAAAAGTATAGTTAATTGATCTCTACTTATGGAAAAGAAGCGCTTACAAAACACGAGAAACTTATATATATTATCTTGATAAGTGGTTATTTTTGGAATCGTTGCCAAAATATAGAACACCTCCGGTCACCAACAAAGGTGGGAAAGACCCCAAATATAACTGCTTATACATATTAATCACTTATTTATTTATTATTATTAATATTAAACATTATTTAAGTATCCATCATTGTCTGAATTGTTCTTTAAGGATCCTTGAAATATTTTTTTGCTTGAGTTTTTGTTTCTTGTTTAAACATTAAATCCAGACAGTATTCTCCACTACAAGACTCCATTAAATCGACTTAGGACTGGTAATCTGTGAAATCGGGCTGACTCTGTACAGTTGCCTGGTTCAGTTGTTTTATTTTTTTAGAGATATAACAAAACTATTTACACCGGTACCACTAATAAAAAATTAATACTATTATTGTTTATTCAAAAATTGTACCGAATTGTCTAAGGATTTACTCACACCACCGTTTGAAGGGTCAATCCGCGGTCGTACTCACAATGATGGCGGTCATTTTACTCGCCCTTCATCGTTGGGTCGCGAGTTTATAATCCACCCTCATAATTAGAAAATCCGTATCTGAACATAAATTTTCATGTCGTCTTTTTAATTTTAAAAATAGCAAATGAGGCCGATAAAGTCTTTAAAATCACACACTAATTCTACAATTTAAAATATGGTTCCCTTTTATATTTGAAATTAACTTCCAACGAATAATTGCATCAGCAGAGAGGTTACTAAGGCCGCTAAAACTTAATGTGTTTCAGAGAACGCATAATTACACAAAAATGGCCGACCTAGTTCTCAATTGCACGGAGTCATTGGGTAGATTTGACTCCTTGGCACACGTCGTTGTGAGGTTTCACTAAAAGCGTGGAAGCAATATCTTTTATAATAAAATTTGTAAACTAAACTAATATTAAAAACTATGTTTATCATAATTTTAACATATTGCAACATCTTGGTACTTCTAGAGTAAATCAAATATCTGCAGAATATATAATAACAACAAATTATAAACTTGTCTACAAACTCTAAAAGAAATAAATAATGTAATACTTATAATGTAGATGAATTACTTTTATTTGAATTTATTAAAAAATATTAATCTGGTAAGTTAGTTAAAATTAAATATTATTTGCTTTTGCAAGATTTAAATGTATAATTGAATACATGTTCATGTTTGTTTTGAATATTATTATAAATATTGTAATCTAAATTTGTTTAATCTATGAATTTATTTAAAATAAATATAATTATGTACACATAATATTACAATATAAACAACATCGCTTTCAATGTAACCGCACCTAATCCATTCCACAGAGCGTCTGCAAAGGATGATAGCATTACATTGTCGATTACATTAATGCATAATAAACGCTATTCTAAAAGCAATAAAGGGGTAACAAAGACGTTAAAAGAGCTAAGCAAGAAACCCTTTATAATTATATCTTAGAATATAAAAAAAGTATGTTTGTTAGCAAAAAATATATTTATATCTTATTCTTTCCTACCACCCATTCAGGACATATTTTTTAGCTGATAACAAAAATGGGCTCAAGAAACTTATCAACTTTATCAAAAGTAATAACAATATTTACAATAATTTATGTCGTTACATACAACGTACATAGTATGTGTTTACAATTATTTACGGGAAAACAAATATTTACACTTTAGAATGTAATGTCTTCAAATCAATACCAAACATTGACATCATTTAAATAATCATTGACTTTGTAAGAGCCCTTACTCATTAGCATCTTTTTAAGATGTACCTTGAACTTATGAAAAGGCAATCCAGCTACACTATGTGGAATCCTGGTATAAAATTATTATATGTTGATCAAAAAGCAGATTGCCCATGTGATGGTAAATGACAGTACAATTGTACCAACATGTGACATAAAATGTAAAGTCACAGTACCCGTAATTTCACAATTTTACAGCCTATATGATAGATAAGAATATGCCTAAAAACAGCTATGCGAACACTGCTTTTACTGCACTGCTGCAGTAATAGTTAAGGTCGAAGAGCACCTAAGCAAAAGACTCTGATATCCCTCCCTCCCTTTCCCTCCATAACAATAGAACTAATCATGGTATATTAGTATTGATAATATAGTAATTTAGCTTACTTTTATTTTAATATAAGATATCTAAATATAAATAACCTTCGAACCCGTTTTAAATTTTGTGCCGAAAGCTCCCGCCCCAAGCGATCCTGTGTTACTAAAAATGTCCTTGAAATTCCTAAGTCCAATTCCATTTTTTTTCAAAAATCCTTTTCCGTTCATGCTGCCAAGCTGTGGAATAGTTTGCCCGCTTCCATTCGTGAGAGAACATCCCTTTCATCTTTCAAATGTCTTCTGAAAGAGTACTATCTGTTTAATTAATTATATTAAATTATAATATATATATATATATAATATATATATGTATGTGTGTGTGTGTGTGTAAATATTTATTAAGTATGTATATGTATATATATGCTTAATGATGTGTACATTTGAATAGGTTTTAAACACTTAATTACCCCTGCAATTTTAACGTCTTGCACCACTACTTGGGTTGGCTAGAAGAGATCGCTTTTAGAGATAAGTCCGCCCTTGTACACTATAAATAACTATATTTTTTTTTTTTATTGTACAATAAAGTATTATATATAATTTCAGAATAAATAATATAAATATATATTCATATAGTGAGTCTGTGAATGCGCATGTTTGTACATACAGTAACATATTACTTTACATGTTTACTTTGATACCACTCTTATATAGTGGTACCTAATGACGACGGTTTTGACTTATTGCTGAAAGTAAATATATGTATAACATAAAAACATCTTAACACAAATTTTTGTTGACATCGTAACTTTTATATAACCACTGGCTTTCTGCACGTGGATTCTCCAAAAGCTGTATAATGAGATTTTCCCAGAGGAAAAATATAACTTAACCGCAGTAAAAATGTTTTTTACCCTTCTCCCGGTATATATATATCGCTTGCATAAAAAAATAATTCAGTATTTTGTGAGTTTATACAATCAGTCTATTATCCCCTATATTTACGCCCTCTAGGGTTCATTCTCTTTCATAATGTCCCCAGTCTCTAGACTATCTCTGTATCAAATTTAATTTAAATTGTTTTAGTAGTTTTGACGTGAAAGTGCGACAGACAGACAAAGTTACAATCGCATTTATAATATTAGTACGAATTACTATCAGGTAATAATAATTAGATAGTAGATAATAATTAGATATGTACCTAACATCTTGTATAATTAGTTATACTTACATCTTAATATATATATTTCTTGTGTGCGTGTGTATGTGACTGAACTCCTCCTAAACGACTGGACCAATTTTGATAAATTTTTTGTGTGTATTCCAGGGGGCTTGAGAATGGTTTAGATTCACAATACGGTCATATAGATATTGTTTTTCAGCTAAATTATTTATTTAAAAACATTTGAGACAACGTGAGACAACGTGACATTTGAGACATTTGACATTTGAGACATTTGACAGGACAACGTCTTCTTCTTCTTTTGGGTTTGATATGTCTGTTGGGCCAGCTAGTAATTTTATAAAAAAAATATATGTGAAATATTCCTTAGGCCTACATTAAACAGCAATCCGACTATGCCTCCCTTCGAAAGGCGTTTTTATATGTTTTCCAATGGACTGATATGCGAACATTATCTTAAATTTATTGCGTTTTGCGTCGAAATGTTAACTCAGCAAATTACTTGAGAAATAGGCACTTCTTTTTTCTTGTTGTGAAGCAGAAGTCAATACTAAATTCTTTATATCTGAAAATATTGCTGTTACTTTAAAGTTTTTTTTTTCTAATTCGAATATTGAGTACATTTATCAATCAAAACTGTCAACTCTGACTTGCTGTCTGTCTTATATATATTAAACTAGCGACCCGCCCCGGCTTCGCACGGGTGCAGTGAAAAAATGGTTATGGTGGGTTATTCCTAAGAGATAGACATATATATACCATCGCTGACTTTTTTGTGGATTTTTGTAAGTTGTACAATACTGTAGTACATTATTTTGGTCTATCTCGTAGGGTTCAGCCAGCGTTTGCAATATAAGCGCAAAAAAACGTGCTTATTTACGACATCACATTAGAAACCTTTAAATTTATCAGTGTTTCTCTACTATATTATGCATTTATTATACATACAAACCTTCCTTAAGAATCACTCTATCTATTAAAAAAAACCGCGTCAAAATCCGTTGCGTAGTTTTAAAGATCTAAGCATACATACGGACATACAGCGAAAGCGACTTTGTTTTATACTATGTATTGATTGATACATCACTCAAGAATGTTTAATTTGATTTAAATGATCACCTATTTGTTGATTTTACTTCTGTAAATATGTCAGCGTATGTTAAGATGGATGGATGGAGTGACAAGAGGATAGAATGAGGAATCAGTATATCAGGTGAAGTTAGAAAGTAGTCCCTATTGTTGAAAAATTGAGAGAAAGAAGCCTTTCCTGGTATTGCCACGTATTGACAAAAGGGACTGGGGGGCAATCGCACTAACAAATCGCAGCTGAAACGAAACCAAATCGTTCCACTCAACCAATCCGAGAGCTAGAATATCACGTCATCGAACAGATGACGTGATATTCTGGCGTTCGGATTTGTTAAGCCGAACGGTTCGGTTGCGTTTCGGTTGCGATTTATTAGTGCGATAGCCCCTCTGATCATGTTACTAGGAACGTTATGTACATGAAACGACGAAGACTCAAGAAACGATGAATTGACTGTGTGAATGTTGATATGTTGAAGAAGAGAGGGAGTGTCGAAATGGTGAGTGATAGAGGTGAGAGGGAGAGGAAGGTATATTGACCCCAAATAAAATTGAAGGAGGGCAAGAGAAAGAAGAAAGAAGACTTCTGCCAATAGCAGAATGCCCAAGCCACATAACACAGCATTACTATATAATAATATGTAATAAAATATGATTCCATTCATATATTTTTTCATTATTATGGGCTCCACATGAGGTTAAATATAATCTTATGTTGGAGAGAATACAAATTAAATTTGTTCGGTTCTTATATTTAAGGCTCTATGCAGTATATCCTTTTTACCCACTTATGTATCCAACCTTGTTTGTATTAGACATGGTTCGATACAACGAGCTCAGAGTGAGGCGTGAGTTTGCACTTGCTCTATATTTGTTTAAATTAATTAGAGGCAAAACATATAACGCCAACATACTGGAATCAGTGTGTCTGAATGTGCCGGACAGATATGTGGGACGGCGACGTCGGCCTAAACTGCTGGCTGTACCTCGCGGCCGCACTAATCTACTAAATCAGGCGTACCTGACGCCTGCGCTTCACACTCTTAATCTAGTAGTAGATGAGACATATTTTTGCATGTACACTGAGTGAACTGAGTGCCGCATAGAATCGGGAGGCCTGCGATCTAATCCCACCGTGTACCAATGTGTTTTTCGTTCCGAATTTCATATGTACATTTATCCGACGCTCCTACGGTGAAGGAAAACATCGTGAGGAAACCTGCGTACATCTGCGAAGCGATTCAAAGGTGTACGTAGTCAACCAACCCGCACTGGGCCAGCGTGGTTGACTAAGGCCTAATCGCCCTAACGTAGTTAGGGTAGGCTCGAGCCCCTCGGTGGGGACGTATATGAGCTGTGATGACTGAGTGAATTCATAAGGATAACATTATATAATAATAAGTTATAAAGTTAAGAAATGATAATTTTATTGACTTCTCTATTGCATTAGATTATACCTGTAAAAATAGTTTATAAGTGATGGGTACAATAAAAAAATAAATAAAATTTTTGATTTAGATCCCATTTTATACAGCTTTGAGTTTGGTAAAGCTCGATAGTAAGTATATGGTAATTACTAGTCAGAAAATAACAACACAAAATGTTAAAAATATTTGTATCAACTTTACCACTTTTAGATTTTGAATTAGATTTTATTTTAGAGATTATTACATATATTTTTTTCTAAATAAGGGCAAACTGATGAGATATTGTGATAAAAGTAAAAAAGAAATGGTAAATATATTTTTTTATATATACGCATATTCTTATATACGCATAAAGTAGTAAATATATACAAATATTAGTTTATATATGTATGTGTGTGTGTGTGTATATACATGATTTTTTTTTTACTCCGATTATTTGAAGTGATCCTAAAGAGAGCGGCACACTAATCGAACCATACTCTCGCAAACGCACTGACGAGCTATTAAAGCTTAACAGGAGTAACTTGAGCGTGATGGTTAGGGCTTTGACCGGTCACTGACTCACCAATTCACCTCTTGTGCTACTGTGAACCGCTGATTCACAAAAGAAACAGACACCTGGGGAAACACATCCTTGACCCAGATGAAATAAAAACAATCCGAACTGGGAACATCCTATCTTTCTTGGTCAGTGCCCAGTTAAGGGAGCTACTGTAGGGCCTACATAGAACCTACATAGGAGGCTGGTCACAATAGATCTTAATAGGTCGCAGTGATGCATATCAGCCCCGACTTACACACGAAATAGAAAGAGAGCGGCATGATAGAATTTTTCGGGACGAAATCCCAGGCTGAAAGTTAGCCTTATAAAGCGATGGGTTGGCTTGTGCCTGTATCTGGGAACGTCTATCAACTGTGACGATGATCATATGTTCCTTTGGTTTAATATCAGACGTAAAAGTCGAAGGGTGAGTAAGTTGCGGATGTTACATTCCCCCCATAGCGCCCAGAATACCTTTGACCCAGTGATCACCCCAATAAAGGCTATTATTCCTTTCGTAATTAAACGATTACGCAAGGCTTTGCAATAAAAAGGTTATTCAATAAATCATCGCAAAGTTACAGGATAAACTGCCCTAACGACATTCTACCACGTCAATAACTATTAGGTCGCTCCATTAATTCTGTCGGCTCATAAAAACGGCAGATATGAGTTACGTGATTCCCAACCGACCTTCCTCCGCCATGTTTTGTCCTTATTGGCATAATTTGGCGGATTGTGAGCTTGTTCTTGCAGCGGAACTGGGGTGGTTTTAAATTGGATTTCTTACTATGCTATGGTAACACAACTTGTAGGTATAGGTGACATATTAGCTTTTACAATTTAAGCTTAGGTATATGTTGAGCCAATAATCCAATATATGTTGCAATGTATCATATAAATATATTTGGAGGGTAGAAATAATAAAACCTTATGTGTAACTTGCCCTCACGATTTGCCTATATGGTTTTAGGACCTGCGCCAGGCTGAGTTTAGTCGAGTTTAGTCGGCTGGACCGTTCCGGTCGCGTGGAGTCCGACATAACCTCCGTGACACTTGCCGTTGCGGGGGTATCCTGGGTACGTTTCGTGCTCCTTGTGAGGATTCTCAGCCTTCCTCTCCTGAGGAAAAAAAAAATATGTGTAACTGAAAATAACTTATAATAAGGAATAAATTACTATGGCACTCTTGCCATGGGTCCTCTGATCCATCAATTTACAGTCCTGCAAATTATAAACTCGGCACATACCGACCTTAGAGAAAAAACAACGAAATCCAATTTTAGTATTTTAGTTTTAATGATTTACTATTAAAAAATAGTAAATCATAATTATATATAGAGGTATACTGTCAGCATTCAGTCAATCGGTAAATTATTATACATAGATGCGAATAATGACCTCAATTATGATGATTCATTTATTATTACTAGATTTATAAAAAATATTATAGAATTGTCATGTAATTAACTAACAACAACTATTAGGAGTTAAACATTTGCAAATGTAAAATAGTTATGTTCATGAAATACCCATAAACACCAAAAATCATTCACTGTACAGTAAGACATTGAACACAGTAACATGATAACATAATGTGTTAGGGAAAGATTGTACAACGAAGATATAAACAACGTGCTGGGTCCTGTTATCGTTGTTTGTTAAATGTCAAATCAAATTGTTACCGCGTTTTCACTACGCCTTCGACTATAGGAACAACCCACTGACTTCTTCTCTTCTCTTCAATATTCTCACATTTTAGGTAAACTCACAATAAATGTAAAAGCGGGGGTCGCGAATAGGTCGGACTGTTATTGTCGCGTCAGTCCAGTCACCACACTGTAACACACTAACTACCATGAGAATGAAAGATACTGGTGATTAAAAGCTTGCTTTAAGAAGGATTCGGTGTCATTATAACTAAGATTTTAAGCCATTTAATGATAACGCATAAGCCGTTTAATCATAAAATGACTTGTTTTGTTTATCATTGCTGCTTTCCTATAAAAGTTATATCAACGTTTTATTCGGGAAACAATGCGCTAGCCCTTGTAACTGACGGAGTATTTAACTATGTTTAACCAAGTACGAAATTCAGTTCAAGCCGTGAAGCAAGTTAGCGCCTAAAATGCAATTTCACAAGGTGCATTAAACTCCGAAAACGTGTTAGAGACATTCCCGTAAGGATTTGTGGGAAGTGTTAAGCCGTTTTGGGATTGTTGTCATTTAGTTTCATTAATTAGACGCCAGTTATGCAAGGACTTTGAAGCTTGCCCTTCTATTTCAATTGTGATATAAAATTCAAAATGGCTACTGTCTTTGAAGTTATGACTGTCTGAGTATTGATTGCTAGTATAAATAATATTATATTATTATAGAGGAAGCGGCGGTGTAGTATATATATATGTCGGCAAAACTGAAGCTGTTTTGACTACCGAGGAACAGCGTGACTTTACCATGTCAAATGTGGCGCTGGTATCGCCTTCCGGTCGGCATGTCGACGGAACGCGCTAAAGAAACGTTGAAGTGAACACGATGCAGTCTGGTTTCGGCACGTGTTCGGTGCACGATACTCCAACGGATCTTTGCCTGAGATTAAATCTTTGATCTTGGTTCCGCCATGTCTGAGTCGAACAGAAATGCTGAAGGAGTATCTACTTATATTTATCTTATGCTCCTACGGTGATGGAATAGTAAATGGTGAGGTAACACCGATACATACAGCTGCGAATAAATTCAAAGATATTTGTGGTCAATCAATCTTTACTGGGCCAGCTTGCTGCTTGACTAAGGCGTAATCCCTAATAACTAATTTGAATCTCTATGTCATGTCCATACAGTAAAAAAATATATATTACGCTTCTTCGCTCAGCATGCTGGTTGTATTACTAATAGTGCATGTCAGATCGTCCGACCTAAGCTAGACGAATTTGTTTCGTTAAGGTCTCAAAACAAAAACTAATTCTCGGATTCTCACCTTCTATCACGTGTGGTGAATGTATATCTTAAACATTATGTTGGAAAAAAAATCTAACTGTATTCTTCCAATTTAGATTTATCTAACTTGACAAAATATGAAATATCCAGTTACCAGTCAAAACACAGTACGACTTGCATTTTAGTTGTCAACAAATCTAAGGATTGCCCGACTCAAGTTGCTGCGCCTTTTTGTTTTTATATCGACACAATAACATGAGAGCGCCCGGAATCTAGTTTGGAAACTTTTTACTAAGGCTGCTTGCTGCATTCACTGGTGGAAATTCCCGGAGAACTTTACAAAGGTCCGAGAAATTTGCTTTAGTAAGTTTTTTGTCACCGGTTTACTTGTGCACCTTAATGTTGCCAAGTCTAACGTGCTTGCTTTCTATTGCTTTATTCGAAGTGATGGAAATAGTTTTACACTTTTTATTGATGGAGCTTTTTCTTGAGTCATTTGATATATTTGAAAAATATCACATGGAATAAGTTAATCAGTTGTAATGACCTCAAAGTATAAGACCTAAGATCTTTTAGTAAACCCAACAAAGTTAAACATTGCAAAATTTTTGGACAATGTGCAGACCATATTTAGAAAAGAGGATGCCGAGCTAAATGAAGTAGACATAGCCTTTAGGGGTAGACCTAAAAACTGTTGGATTTTTGGATAAATAGCTTAGTGAAACATAATAACTGAGATTGAATAGTTGCATAGTAGTTGTGGAAATCATGATTATATTTGGAGACACGTTTTTTAGTATTATATATTAACAAATTAGTAGACTACCCACCTAATGGTAAGTAGCCTATAACACACATGGGTCCTGTGAGACACTTACAAAATTAGCGAGTACACACAGTATTCATACACATATAACCAATATATAAAGTTACGACACCCAGTAATTTCAAGTTTCTGTATCCCTGAAGATAAAGAAAATCCATTCCATTTCCACTATTGTCCTCTATCTTTCTATTATCCGTTCCACCTCTGCGTGGTCTTAACAGAAATCATGAATTCCGGAAAAGAACCACAGTCACCGGTGACTGCACTGTTATAGCCCGAAAACTGCGAAACTCAAGTGGCTCTGCACAGGGCACATTGCTCGCAGAACTGATAGCCGCTGGAACGGAAAGGTATTCGAGTGACAGGAGTATGCCAGACGCCGCTGTGTTGGTAGGCCTCCTACAAAAGGCAAATGACATACTGAAGATTGATATGATGATGATGTTAGCACTGGAGATATATTTTATGACGCAATGCTTAATTTTTTTATTAGAATTTGTGAGGCCTATTGAGAATTAATAAGCCCATCGGAGAAACTTGCTATAACTATAAAATTAAATAGCTCAAATTAATATTATTCCTTGGCCGAACGTTAAAAGGTATTAAGGAAAATCCGTGAAAGGCCAAACCTTTGTTTGAATGTAGTAAAGGACGATAGATCCATCAAACTAGCTCAATGCGGGCTCGTTCTGTTAATGGCTTCTAATTATGGCGGCTACCTCCGGATTACCTTCTCGCCTTATCAAGTATGCCATCCATTGCGGGTTTTTAGAACTAGTTTCGATTGTTGTATATAAACAGTTATCGAAGTAAATTAAAATTACACATAGATACTACAGAAAGCTAAATAATAACACACCAGTGATTTATTGAATTACCGAAACCGTAGTTTTATTATCGAAACTGCATGAATTATACATTCGTAATTACATTTAAATTGAAATACAAAATTTCTCATCTCAACGGGTGCTTGATACTACTGTAGAGAGATGTTACTGTGAATGGTTAACTCGATCCCCTCAAAAGGATAATCGGGAAAATTATCACGCAAAATGTACATTTGTAATACAAAAACCAACATTATTTCAAGCAACATAAGAGTTGTTACAAGATCAATATGTAAAGTCGGGTTTAAACTAGCAGAGCAAATTTCCGCAAAGTTAGGATTGTACAGACGGCGCAACTTTGATCAGATCAACTACTTATTTATTCGACAAGCTTTCGGTGTCCGTGTCTGGTGATGCGATAAAATATTGAAAGAGCTGTTGCAAGGATACGGTCACTACAAATGGCATGTTTTGTTTTCTATTGAGATGATACTCGTTTTATATACTCGGATCTCAAGTTTTTTCAGCAATTTTATTTTCTAAGCTTAGTTTATGTGACGTTCAAACTTGTATGTGTCGCGATTATATGTCAATATCAATAAATCATAATATAGATCGACAAATTAAAGCATCCATCCATGTAACTCCATATGAATATCTGTCAAATTTACCTATTTGTTGTCAATCTTGTCAGTCTTAGCTGTGTCAATCTTAGCAGTAAAATTTTGTTTATAGCCAATTCTATGCTCGCTCTTTTGGACCTATTAATTTCGATGCCACGATAAACTGAACAATCATACGAAGAATATTGTTCTTAATATTAAAATTGCCTTTATTTTGAGCGACATACGGACGTTCTTCGTTTCAAGAATGACATGTTTGTTGTTTGTTCAATTACATATAAAACGTTACTTTCACCAGCATTTCCTTGAAATTATTGCAATATATTGTTCGCAATCTCGTGAAAAAAATATTACACCTATATTACTTCCTATTTCATTATTATTAATGTGGAACTCAATTCAACAAACATGCATAACTTGTGGTACCTTCGACAGGCCTTAAGCCGTGACTTATGTTGCTCATCAGTTCCACAAGGCCGTCTCTCATAAGCTTTGATTTACGGGTGACTCGGTGTCGTCTGACGCTACAAAATATCGCCCTAGTTCACATAAGTTCTGATAAGTTACCGCACCATACAAGTTCAGCGAGTCATTAGAACTTGCGACAGAGTGCTTATTCGCTAGTACCCAGGATGGATTAACTATGAGAAAAACTATATTCCTTCGACAAAACTTGTCGATTAATGTTTTAATTCGCAGATAATGCTGATATAAGGAATCAAATTTACAACCTGTAGTAGACATACATACAAATGAAATAGAATAAATAAACAAAGTATTAAGGAACGGAATTTCAGTGTCAGTGAACAGAACATTGCTTTGACGCTGGTTCTATTAGAAAAAAGGCAAAATATGATATGTTCAGGAGAGCCGTTTAAAGTTTTAAATTTTTGACACACTGACGTATTTCCGTAATTTCTTAAGATATTTTGAAAAGTAAAACAACTATAAAAACAGATAGAAATGGAACAGTTACAGTTACAGTATGTGTAATAGTTATAGCAAAAATGACCAGAATTTTCGTCTGCTAGCTAAAAGATACTATGAAAATGTTTTTTTTTGCTTGGGCATAAACGCCAAAAAAGTCATCGTAGAGCCATGGGAGTAAAATGTTGAGTCCAATAACTCATTTCTTTCCTCCCATTTCCTTTTAACCGACATGTATGTATATATATATATATATATATATATATGACGTATATGTATATTGGTCTATTCCAATAACTATACAGAATCTGGTCAGGCAGTTTCTTGTACTGTCTATGAAAATGGACAACGAAAAATACACACTCTTCGTTGCAAACGCGATGGTGTCACCAGTGAATGAAAAAACGGTATGCTCTTATTTCGATCGATAGCGGAACTGAACTGATTGTTGACAAGGTAAAAAGTAAGGTATGTCGCTAGCGGCGCTTCCGACATATTAAGGTAGCCATCAGGGTCTGGATTAGTAATTGAAAGTTGCCAGTCTCAATTTATGCGAAAAATGAATGTAAACTTTTAACAAATACGTTTTACTGCTTATAACTGAACAGTAATTTACTATCAAGTCAAGGTCAGGAATCTCCGTTTCATATAAAGATTTATCATTAAACTTGGCCATATATTATATATGTATGTATATTATGAATTGTTCTGTATAGAAAATGGGGTTTCTGGTACAATCCTTTTTCTTCTGTTTTCATTTTTATTTTAAGGGAGTTTTTATTTTGTTAAGATATGCAAACCTCATTGTAACCTGATATAAAATTGCCAATCAGAAGATTGAAAAGAAGCAATGATGTAAGACACTTAAATAAACTGCGGCATCATAATTCGATTCAGTTAAAATGCAAATGAAAATCGTACTTATGTATTTTAAACGTTTAAGTTAAAGTTTTTCTTTTGTCTGGTGTTTGCTGCAGTCTGTTAGAATATGCTTCTTATCGAAAAATAGATTTAATACATTTATTTCATATAAATAACGTTTTTGGAAAATTGGTATTTAATTAAAGGGAAATTATGTTTTTATCTATGAAATTGTAGTTTTATATGAATATTTTTATGAATTTTGGTAACTATATTTATTGAAAGCATTGACAAGTGTCTATAGATAAGCATTAAGCTAACTAATAACACAAGTATGAATACGAAAAATTTTTTTATTAGTATCATTCAAATTAAATAAACATGTAATTATTTTATTAATAACCACAAGTCGTAAAGGACATATGATATACTAACTTTAATATGTTTAGTATATGTATCATGATTATTTTTACATGTACCAGTGGAAATAAGTCTGTAAAGATAAATTTACCAAAGTATCAGAAAACAGATTTCATAGATTTATAACAAATAGTGCTTATTTTGGACGATATCTAAATCTTTAAGAGGTTATGAATGGGTAGGACGCTCTACAAGCAGATAACCCCTAAACTACTCAGGTTGAAATTACGAACAAATTATATATTGTATCAAATAAGGTTAAAAACTGGGTAGGAAGAATTATTTAATTCTTCCTGTATGTTTTTGAAGAAGAATGTATAACCAACATAACCTCAAAAACAATATTTTTGGGAATTTTATTGATTTTAAATATGATGTAGGTACTTGAAAAAAAAATCTAAGTAATTATAAATGACGTAACACGCTAGAAAAAAAAAATTGAAAAGTAAATAAAAAAAAATTGGTAGTTTTTCTAAAACCGTAAAAAAAATTATGAATATTTTTTCCGTATTTTTTTCATATATTAAATTTTTTCATTTTTTTTATCATAAAAATCATTCTTATATTTCAGCCAAATCGATCGACCCTTTAAAAAGATATGATTATGTTTTTCAATTTATCCTCACTTTCCAACGGTGAAATATTAAATTTAAATCTTTTATTGGTAGTAATCACCAAAAAAAAAACCAGCACAAGTTTGGTATTTCATCTCATCCTCTTTTCTGTCACTGATGAAGCCGCGCTCAAAAAACATTTTAGCAACCACAGAAAAAGTCAAAATGAATTATATTTCGTTTCAATAACTTACTTACTGAACGCTCAGATTACAGGTATTCATTTTTACTTGGGGCTATTGGGAAGCCAGCGCAACTTTTACAAATTCAATTTGTGAAATTAAACCGACATCTGTTAGAACTGCGTAGTAAAGGAATACATTAGTAATGATTGATCTTAAAATCTTTCTTATTTTACATTATGTAAATTAAATATTTATATAAAAATATAAGTATGTCTATCCGTTACCATAGATCACATAACACAAGCCTTACAGAGAGCTTACTAAGAAATATTTATTTATATTCTAACAAATATACAAATAAATCATCAGAGCAAGCAAATTGGGTATTTTAATGGGACTATTAAATATTTGTTTTGTTTTAATTTAATTATTTATTTACTTTTAATGTAACTACATCATTATATATTTTGTGAATGATTCAAATGTCTACCTCTTGCGATTATAAATGGTGCAAAAAAATACATTTATTGTATGAGAGTCCTCTTAAATATATGTTGCAATCTGTTTTTATTTGTATTTGCTTATATAGAGGCAACATAACGACACTATCTTTGAAAATTTCAACTGTTTAACTGTCACGATTCATGTAATACAGTTTGGTGACAGTCGAACAGACAGGCAGACGGACAGCTAAGATTTAGTAATGGGCCCAATTTACTATTTGGATATGGAACACTAAAAGCACACGATACAACTGAAGTGCAAATGAATAGATCTTTGCCTGTAAATATTTGCGAAGAGATTTCCCTTATATTTTCTGAGGGTCAATTTTGTAAGCAAATTGTCAATATTACTCGAATCAATTCACTTCAAGGCATCAAATTCAATTCTGATTGCTGATTTGTCGACGCGTTATAAAAACCTTGATCAAGAAACTTTCTCTTATTATTATTATTATGTCGCTTGATATCACGTGTCTTTATAAGGCGCCAGAAAATAGATCCAACGCGTAGAGACCGCGTAAAGCGAAATTTAATGAGAGTGTGCGTGGCGTATACCAACTGAGTCTAATTTTAACTGCTCAATGAGAAACTATTGTCATTACAGGTCAAAATGTTCGTGGACTATTGCATTTCGATTTTAGTGGTAATAAAAACTGGGCTATGCAGAAGACTTCCTGCCTTATCAAAGCCATTAATTGATTTTAATATGGCAGGTGGTGATTCATCATTTCAGCCAATAGACGCCCACTGTTGGACATAGGCCTCCCCCAAGGATCTCCACGCAGATCGGTCCTGCGCTGCAACCGTCCAGCGCCTTCCCGCGATCTTCATCAAATCGTCGGTCCACCTTGTGGGAGGCCTACCAACGTTGCGGTGTCCAGCATATGCCTGCCACTCCAGCACCTTTCCGCCCCAACGGTCGTCAGTCCTGCGAGCAATGTGCCCCGCCCATAGCCACTTAAGGTTCGCAATTCTTCGGGCTATGTCGGTGACCCTGGTTCTTCTGCGGATTTCATCATTTCTGATTCGATCACGCAGAGAAACTCCGAGCATAGCCCTCTCCATTGCCCTCTGGGTGACTTTGAGCCGCCTTATAAGGCCCATTGTGAGTGGCCAGGTTTCTGTTCCGTATGTCATCACTGGCAACACGCACGAATCGAAGACTTTCGTCTTGAGGCACTGCGGTAGATGGGCCGAGAATATGCCGCGTAGCTTCCCAAACGCTGCCCGCGGTGGTGATTCGCTGCTCCCTAAATAGGCCCTTAAAAAAGCAGCCCAATATTGGTGCGAAGGGAGCAACATTGATGTAAATGCCTAAGGGTTTGTTATTATTATTAACAATACGAACTTTGCGCTATAATAGCTATTTCACTCCGACGTAGATAGAGTTATTGTGATTATAGTTCCGCTTATTATTGTTCCGAAAATCCTAAGTTTTTAATGACTTGGAATTTTTTTTATCGTTTTAGGAGTGTACGTCATCAGCCTTCATAATATGTTTGCTAACACGACTACGTTGGTAACTCAGTGCTTTGCAGTCGCATGAAAGATGTTTTGGTGTTTCACGTTCTTTCGTGCAGAGTTTGACTGAATAATCTTTTATATGACGTTATTTTTCTTTTTTTTTCTTTTTTTAACTTGTTAATAATTTTCTGTCGACTAACCTAATAAATTAATTACTTGGTTATTCATCAGTTAGCGATAAGGCCGGCAATTTTGCTGATTATAGAATATATATATATATATATATATATATATATATATAATATATATATATATATATATATATATATATATACGCTGTACGCTGAAGAAGACGTGGATGAAGGAGACGTGGGGTGAATTGCCGGTCTACGCGACTACAATGACAATCACACTAAATAAATATAGCAGCGAGCTTTACCTGGACTTTATTCGGAACACAATTTGTTAATTCCAAATTAACATGTATAGATTCGTTTATTACAAACTAACTTATCATTAAGCTAAACTCCAGGTTATAATTATGGTAGGAGGCGCTGCGGTGCAAATATCTTCATAGTCTGTGGTAGACTAGAATATTTTATTATCCTTCGCTTTCTGCTCTCTTCAACTAACACCGGCATGGTTGTTGTAACCTAACTTATCTAAAAATTGTCATCATCAAGTTACTGTATAATTGTGAGAAGAAATTAATAAATCAAGTTGTCGAAGACTTCAAGTTTCATTCAATCAACCTCCAGGATACCATACTCAAAATTCAGCCACCAAATCAAGCGAACACAATTCTATTAATCAAAACCACAAACCTAAGTAAAACCGTGGTACATAGTTAACTCTCTCCAAGATGTCTGGTGTGACAGCTATCAAATGAAATTGTAATAGCAATGGCAAGCCACATTAAAAGCAATATAATACTATTTTAACAATCCCGATAGCATTCTCCAATAATAAAGTATTATATTTAATTCGGAAGGTCACAAAGGTCGGATCACTCAACAAAGCATGTTCGAGTATAGTCTGAAGAAATATTTTTTTTTGAAACAACCGACGCTCAACGGATTTTATGCTACACACAAGGCAATGTATCCTCGTGGATTATGGCGAATGGATATCGCCCAGATCGGAGTTTCGCTTCGCTTATAAGTGTATTTTATTTTTTTCTAGCGCTGTTTACGATAAATATAAACCTTATTTATAAAGGTCCGATAGTCGAATCTCAATTTGGAAATTGGACAGAGTTTTACTTGTACTGAGTGTTCTCAGTGTAATAAATACACAGAATGATAATGATTTATTTGGATAAAATTGAATGAATAAATTGCTAGTATTTATTCAGTATCGTCATTACTGGTCGGAAACATCTACTTCTGGACACGTGCTCACATGCAAAGATCTCCACGCCATTCGTTCCTACGTTGCTAGCTTCCATATCCTTCCTAACATATTTACCCAATCATCAATGGAAGGTGCACCTATCTAGTTAATACAATAAGCAAACGTCGTTCTTTTAGCCGTCGATGTTGATGTTTAGTCCACTTCAGTTCAGAAGCTTAAATACATATTCCAGCGCAGCTTGAACAGTTTCAGATCTTCCTGCCTCTCATCCTATTAGGACCCTATCGGTCTCGAGTTCTAGTCCTGAAGGCAAAGTAACTTTAACGAAGCAACACTTTGATTTATCGAGAGTCAGCTCATCTTGCAGAGTTTCTTGCCGGTTCTTCTCAGTACAAGGTCTCCCGTCGTAGATTTGCGAACCAATGGCGTAGCTTTTCGACTTTCACAAGTGCTTGTAACAGCCTAGACTGAATAAAATTAAGCTTTATAATAGTATGTAGGTACACTTAACTATATTATAGTATAGAATAAGCGCGATTACTTGCCAACAAACTGTTTCAGTTTGGCAGGACTAGATACATTAGACAAAAAAGTGTACCAAAGTAATTTAACAATAAATAAAAAAAAAATGATTTTAGATTTTTTGATTTTTATTTTTTGATTGATTTTTGATCAAAACCTGACAAATCTCATACAGCCTAACATCCTGGATATTTTCGCTTAGTATTTGACCACGCTATGTCTCAATTTCAGTTCATCATCACCCCCTTCCTGAAGTGTCTCATAACAACAAAGTCATGAATTGCGGAAGATTGTTTTGTCTGAAAAATTATCTACTTCCTAGAATAATATCTACTTCCTAGCTAACCGGGGGAGAGGGGGAGGTCAAGGTTGGGCGGAATTTTTACATAGGTTATCCTATTTAACACGCTTTGGATTTACATTTTTCTCCCACCACGCTGGCCTAATTCATAAAAGGTAGAGCCTCGTTTGTTAGTTGGTCATGTATTACGTTTCGGTAAGGTGTGTTGGATACCGACAGATTTATTTGGAACCCCTTACACCGTAAAGTATTTAATATGATTTTCTTACCTTGGTCTGGAAAATTACTTACATTCTCATCTCATCTTCTCATCTCATAGGCTTCTTCCAAGATTCTTCACTTCTGCCATTGTTTTTTAGGATCTTAAGCAAATAGTCTGTTCACTTGTGGAACTTCTGCCAACACTACATTGATAGAAAGTCAACCTTGCTAGCAATGTTCTCTGCCCAGTGCTACCCAAGCACGGAAAGGAGTACCATAAAATGAGAATACAGATTCTGGATTCAAAATGAAACCCGTTCGTCCGATATAAGACTAGGTTTCGTTAAAATATCGGCAAAACAGGACTGTTCATTTTCAAGTCCGTCATTCAATGGTTAGCAGTCAGTACAATACGAGCTTCCTTGACGCGACAGTATAAAGCGACAATGCTAAAATGTCAGATTCCATTTGCCCGGTGTCGAACACAGATTTATTCGCTCGCAATTTCCGTGACGTTACCTGAACTATGCCGCATGACGTAATTTCTATCTCGCTTCTGAGCTTGTGACTGTGAATAATCCAACGAAGCGCTAATGCACATAGTACAAATTTATTTATCATTGTTATATAATTTTGCATAATATTTCCTAAAATATAAAACTCGTATTATTATCGTAAAAATAACGTCTTTTTGTTTATTATGTGTATTTTCATGTCTTAGCTAATGGTTTTAAAAAAGTTTTAAAATTAATATGGAACAATTTTATACTATAGAGCTTTTTTTTTTCTAACAAAAATCTGATATAATGAGGTAAATCATGAGCGGAAAGCGAGTTGACTTTAATTTCTAAACGCGAAAGCTTGACAACGCCCAAACCGAAATTACATTGAACAAGAGCTCACCAAATCAATTCTGAGGCAACCCCCGAATATAGAGAAGTGCACAAGAATCGGTAACGAACTCTTCAGATTACGGTGGCGTAACTAAAGCGGAGTTATTGTGCGCCTCGGCGTGACGTCACGGAAATGGCGCCCGCCCTGAATCTGAATCTGTATTCAGCGCTTCTCGAATCTGGGCTTCGGAGCTAGCCGATATTTTGTAGGGCTAAGGTCGTCGTATATTACACCGATTCGTCGTTAACTCTTCTTTGTATCGACACAGAGTACAAATACTTGTACATGTTTAGCTGTAGTATGATAAAATTAGTTTGAGCTGTATTTAATTTTATGAAACTGAACGTACTGATTGAAATTGTAGGTAGTTACATACAATCTTAGCATTGAAGCTAATGATCATACAAACCGCAGATAGATATAGCACATGCACTTTGACACTAAGGCGTCCAAATAGGGCAATTGGTGTAACTTCATCCAGTGGTATAGTGATAGCGCGCGAGTGAAGACATCGATCCTTGTTCCGGTTCTATGTTTGTTTAGCGCAACGCTATCTCTTTCCCTCCGGTACTTACCGTATGATTTGTCTCACTATTAAGATCATTATGTGCACAGAAAATGAACTTAAAATCATTAACGGAAACGTTATTATTATTGTGGCTTTCTTAAAATTGAATTGCTACAAAATTATTTTAAAAAGATTTTATCAATTTACTAGCGACCCGCCCCGGCTTCGCACGGGTGCAGTGAAACAATGGTTATGGTGGGTTATCCCTAAGAGATAGACATATACCATCGCGGACTTTTTTGTGGATTTTTGTAAGTTGTACAATACTGTAGTACATTATTTTGGTCTATCTCGTAGGGTTCAGCCAGCGTTTGCAATATAAGCGCAAAAAAACGTGCTTATTTACGACATCACATTAGAAACCTTTAAATTTATCAGTGTTTCTCTACTATATTATGCATTTATTATACATACAAACCTTCCTTAAGAATCACTCTATCTATTAAAAAAAACCGCGTCAAAATCCGTTGCGTAGTTTTAAAGATCTAAGCATACATACGGACATACAGCGAAAGCGACTTTGTTTTATACTATGTATTGATTTACACTTAAACAAATGCCCAGTAAAATCAGTTCAATTTTTTAAATATCAATCTTAGTAGCTTTACATAAAATTTACATTTCATATTAGGTTATTTGATGTGGAGAGTCCTTGTTATCTCAAAAAGATGAAATAACTACGAGACCCTGCAGACGTCGGGATATCAATCAAATATAGATTTTAATTACTACAACTTAGCTAATATTACTTACTATACATTAATAACTGATCCATCTGCCACATCGAAATCTGTTAGTATGCAATGAACTTTAGGACCTGTCCGCAATGTCTAGAACAGCAGACGTTGAATAAATCAGAATGTAGCATATTCATAGGGTTGTTACTTTACGTTACGTTGCAGTGTATGAATTCGTAATGCTCTCAATCAAAGTTTGGAGTAACACGAGAAATCGCAAAAAGGAGTTTAGATTTGCAAGTGGAATGTTTGTACGTAAATTTGAAATATATTGTATTTTGATTTAACAAAGTATAATGTTAACAATGTCATGTTATTAATATATAGATGAGTATGAAACTGTAATATGACGTATAGTTGTATTTAATAAGATAAGAAAAATAATTAAGAATAATAAATTTAAGTTGTAAAAAGCCGAAAATTTTACCGATAGCGGAAGAATCTGCCGTCTAAGTTCAATAACATTATCCAAAACGAATAGAAATTTCATAAATAAGTGCCGCCTTATCAAATAAAATAAAATGAATAGACCGTGCCATCATAATAACGTAATGATAAAACTACGTTAAAATAAAAGAAAAGTAGAAGCAAAAAGAGAAAAAGTATAAAGCCAAATATAATTGCCAAAGAATACCAACTTGTGCAAGTTTAATTTAGAATTTTGAGGTTAACTGGACACAATCTTTCCTTTCAAATATCTGTCATACATCACGCAAACATGCACTACAAGCAAAGATAGGGGTATGGTTCACATTCAATCACGCATACTCCAAAGAAAGCATCCCTATATATTTATTAATTTAAGACCTAAGGCTTATTTATAAAGGAGTTGTCAGCCGCTCCTGACCATCAGGCTTATTTATAGAGTTGTCATCCGCTCCAACTATTAAGACCCAATAATGTCTTATAAAGTTAGACCTAGTTTTAAAGACCGAGTAACGCCTTTAAAAATTAAATAGGTAACGCATGTAGCAACGCGCCAAGTAGAAGAGGATTAGTAAAAAAAATGCGGGTTTGTAGAACCCATAAGGAGAGGGTTGGTAAAACCCAATTAAAAAAATGGAGAGGAAGTCTCCTAGAGGGTCTGACTTACTAAGGCATTATTTTAAAATATAAACTAATTATTGAACTGAAAATAGCCAAATATCAGTCAATAAATCGATATGTTAGGTATGTTCAAAGGTCGAGTAAGTGTAATGTAAACAAAGTTATGTATGAAAAATGTGCCAAACTGTTATATTATTATTTATAGACGTTACAACAATGCACTTTAAAATTGTAATTTTCAATATGGCATACTGAAGTTGCGGGTTGGAGTGCAGTTCTTATGTTATGTAATTTTTACCAACGCGTAGGGGTACTAAAAAAGCAAAACGCTTAATTTAGTCGTCCGTCTATCGGACGTCATGACCCATTTTATCTCGTGTATCGAGTCGTGTCTCGAATGTCTGAAGGTCTATTTTTTAACTCCTCATTTGGAACTTCATTAACAATATCATTGTAATACATAAATAAGGACAATAATATATAGCAGTACAATTATAGTCGTATGTATGCTTTTTTAAATGTACACATTACATGTCTAACTACAGATGTGGTTACCAATGAAGCTCCAGTTCCATATAATATGATCATTTAGATAAATTTGAAATCGAAATCAAAATAATCTTTATTCAACATAGATGCTTATGACTTTAAATGCTAAAGACTTATGACGTCGAATAAATATATTTTAATGACACAAAGATCTTAAGAGCTATTTATTATAGCATACAAAAAAAAATGTTATATAAGATAATCACTTAGGTACTTAAATAGTAGCTTTTACTCATAAGTGCTTTTTTAATGATATATAAATGAATACAATGGCAACTGTATAACACTTCATGGAAGCTTTATTTATTTTATTTATTTATTTAGGACAACTAACAAGACATACACTAACACGATGTTCATGGACACTATAATACTTAAAGATATGCTAAGTTCTATCTTAATCAAAGGTTGCCACGGCATGCATTAACTACTATATATACAAATGATATTAATAAAAAAGAAAATGAAACGGAACACAAAACAAAAAAATCATATAAATTTATAGAAAACTACAGGTGTACAGGTGGATCAACAGTGCGCGAAAGATTCAACTATGCGTTTTTCGAAATTGTAGAGACTGTTACAAAAGATGTCAATGTCGCAGTCGTTCGTCTTAAGTAAGGTATTATACTGACATTGCAATCTTTTTATAGGAGAATAATGCTGAGCTTTAGTCCTAGATTAGGTGAGGTTGAAAAAGCTTATTAAAGAGTACCTAGTTTTATGAAGTCTGAACATTGGAATGGCAATATTTTGTTGTATTTAGCTTATGTAGTAATAAAATGAAAACGACTATTTCATAAATTACTATCAGAATGACTCGTGTAGATCAACCCTAAAACCATTAGTATTACAAACATTGCTAGCGAGTGCTTAAGCACAATTAATGTTACCGGAATTGCATTAATCACTTAAGTTGGTGCTTAGCTAGCGCCCTTACTGAATTTATCACTTTTGAGTAAGCCCAATGAGTAACTCTGTGGATTTTACTCTAAATTCTACTTAATGATTGACTACAAAAAATAATGTACCGTTAAGTAAATTCAAAGTACATGGCACAGTTAATATGGCAGTTTGGCGAGCGGAGATCGACTCCAAATTTTCAATAGTGTTGTTCTCCTTGACGAGCTGGAACGAGCAACATATCCGAGTTTCAGCTGATTCTGCCGTACACCAGGAACCCAAAACTTCAGAGAAAAAATCGCCGCTAGGGGGTAGCGGCGATTTTTTCGTTAACTATTTCTAAAACTTATATTATTTAATAGTATTTAGTATATTCGTGATCGCTCGTCAGCTCGTCAAGGAGAACAAACTGCCATATTAACTGTGCCATGTACTTTGACAGTTTGAAATCATTACAGCTGGAAAATGCTAAGAACACAGCGTCAATAAATTGATTCTTTAATTAACTGCACAGTTCAAAAACGGGTAAACGATTATATAATATAAAATAAAATCATACAGTTGGAATTTTATTTTTTTATTCTCCTCGGTTGATGTACAAGCGGACTTCATTTTATTAAAACAATTTATTTTTGAAAACAAAAAGTAAGATCAGTAGGAGACTCAAAAACGGGGCACTCGGGTACACGGCAGCGACCGCGCCTTAAGTTCGATTGATATAGTTCACGATCACACAACAATAAATAGCTATCGTCGCCTTTAACGGTGTTTGTTTTGACTGAATAAATAAATTCATGTACACAAGATTGATCTTCAATTAACGAGATCACCACTGCACATCGCTGATTCTATACAAAACTAAAATATACTGATAATAATAAATAGCAAATATGAGAAGTTGAGGTGTAAATTATTACTTTTTTACACTGTTTATGAATTAAAAAGCAACAGGGCTTTAAAGTGTCTGCTCAAAACCGCAGCGGCACGGGTTTAGTAGTAGTGTTATTTGTTAACAAATCTTCGCAGTGAGTTGAAAGTCTTAGAGAAGCCTACAAGTACTACAAGTTGCTGCAACCACTTCAGTAGATAAGTTGCTAAAATTACATCATACAAAAATATTTTGATAACCCTGACACCAAGTCACAAATAACTTCAGAATCAAATAGTAGAATTACAGCTGAAACATACCTTGCCTTCTTACTAATAAATTTCAAATCATACTTCACAATACCAAAGTGTTTGTGTAAATTATTGCAAGGACTCGCCGGAAATCCAATATCGTCCCTTAGCTAACAACACCGCTCAAGTCGAAAATTGGCGGTTTTTACATTTTAATGCCATTGGATGAAGCTGCGCATTGCGCGTCGAACCATTGGTCTCATGAAATAGATTTCAGCCAATCAGAAGCCGTAATTCAAAAAATAGTGACAGCGCTCAAGTCGGTTGGCGTCGCAACACCGCACAAGTCATTAGTCTGTCATACTTTTCACGCGAAAATACTTCACGCTCCGTGATTATTCAATTTTTATGTGAATTTTATCGCTGAAATATCTTTGCAAGAGGTTTTAATAGAAGATTAAGAGGTAAGCTATAGAATAAAGTAATGTTTATTGATTTACGCGTATTAATTTAGAAATAAATGATAAAATAATATCTTTACTTACTTAGGCGGTGTTTACTAACTATTTTTTCTTAATTTAGGCGGTGTTTCAAAATTTATTTTATTTCTGTTAGGAAACTCAATAATTGAAATACGCTATGGATGGAGAAGAATTTGATTCCTGGAGTGATCTAAGTTCAGGTGATGAATGGTTATGTGCCCAATTACAAGAATCAGGGCTGATGTCAAAACATAAACGGCGTAAACAAAGTTGCAAAGAAGATAAAAAAAGAATTAAACTAGGTTAGTAGTAGTAGTAGTATGGGTTTGTTTTGCAGTCCGCATTTATTTTTTTGTCATTTATGATTTTAATACAATAATTCCTATTATTTATTTTAGATTTGAATAAAAAAGATAACACAAAAAAAAACATTATAAGTGGCCAGGATAATGTAAACACAATATTTGACCAGAATATAGACTTGGATAATATTGAAAATATTGACATTCACAATCTACAAGTCGTAGAAAAAGTTGGTAATGACTTCTTTGATTTGCAACATAATAATTTACCACCTGAATTTGCTACAGTGACCATCGAGTATCCTCCGCCTTCTGCATTGAATGTAGCCAATATCTCGGTAGAAAGTAAGAATGTTGTACAAGAACTAGGAAATATTGACATCGAAGCTTTTCCTACGAGTACTCAAGACCCAGTTTCGGATATAGTAATTAATACAGATACAGATATAACAGATGAGAATAAAACAACCCAAAACAATATCCAGCAATCCAGTGTCTCTGCTACTCCATCATGTTCTTCAAAAGTGGTCATACTCAGTAACGTTACTTATCACGGTGATTTGTTAAGTCATAAAAAACGACAGAACAAGGCGTCAAAAGATCCAAATAAATATAAACGCAATATAAATAAAGAGTTACGGATGAAAGGTGAAAATTATTTAGGATACAGAAGAGATAGAAAAGCAAAGATTAATGAAACATTTAAAGTGAAACAAGACGTATTCAAGCCTGCAAGATCCATGAAACCACCGTGCACTTCTGCGTTTTGCAAGAAATCCAAACTCAGGTCATGTGACAACATAAACGAGCAACAGCGAAAATATTTGTTTGAAAATTTCTGGAAGAACATGAACTGGGAGCAGCGAAGATCATTTATAACTTCTCACGTTAACAAAGTACCAAAAAAAGTTACAAAAAATCCAGAATCATCCAAAAGAACTGAAAGTCGAACTTACGTTTTGACCATTGATAATGTACGTCACCAAGTCTGCAAAAAAAATGTTCTTGGCCACTCTTGGAATTAAAAATTGGTTTGTAAGATATTGGTTGACAAAAACCGATTGTGCTATGCCTCCCGATGTATCTACTTCAACCAGTAATCGCAGAAATCCAGGGAAAATTGAAGAGCACAAACACGTTGAAAAGTTTTTAGCAGATCTTCCAAAGATGCCGTCACATTACTGTCGTGCTAAAACATCACGAGAATATTTAGAGCCAATTTTCTCGAACATGACACAGCTCTATTACGCATATAAAGATAATTGTGAATTAGAGGGAAGAGAATGCCTTGGCCGTAAATTATTTGACAAATTATTTTTGAAACTCAATCTGAGCCTATTCCACCCAAAGAAAGATCAATGCGACGTTTGTTGCAGTCATAAAACTGGAAACATTACTGATGAAGAATACGCTCAACATGTTCTAAAGAAAGATCGAGCCAGGAAAGAGAAAGATACTGACAAAGGAATTGCACAGTCCGGAGCTTGTCACGTCTTCACACAGGATGTTGAATCGGTAAAATTGGCCCCGTATCTTCAAGCTAGTGCAATTTATTACAAGACTAAATTATGCGTTCATAATTTTACATTATACAATATAGCAACTAAGGAAGTAATGTGTTATTGGTTCGATGAGGCAAATAGTACGCTTGAAGCCTCTGTTTTTGCTTCATGCTTAGTAGACCATCTAGAGAAGGTTTTGAGTCGGAAATTATTGCCTGTGGTTTTATATTCCGATGGTTGTTGTGCTCAAAATCGCAATGTTACCTTAAGCAATGCTTTATTACGTTTAGCGATTGAAAAAAATACTGTGATTACTCAAAAGTACCTGGAAAAAGGCCATACTCACATGGAATGTGATTCGGTACATAGTGCCATAGAATGTAAATTAAAAGGTAAAGAAATTTACCTTCCACAACAATACATGGCTATAAGTAAAACTGCTAGGAGTGATCCTATGCCTTATGAAGCTCGTTATTTAGATTATACTTTTTTACAGACTTTTCGAAAGAATTAATTTATAAATCTATAAGGCCTGGTAAAAAAGCAGTAGTGCAATTCTCGTATTTTTTTACAATCGCAATTTAGTTGAAGTTTAGCAATCGCTCGATCTTAGTCCCACCCAAAATCGGTATTCACGTATCACATTTCCGAACAAAACCAAAACTAAATTGAAACTAAAACTTAATTTCAGCGAACTTTAGATTGCGAGGTGGGAATGTTGCCAACTGAATCAAGACAAAATCCACTGAATTTAAAAAAATAAATATATCGAAAAATAAACGATACTATTAGATTTTAGAGTATAAAATCATTATTTAATTGGCATAAAAGTCCAAAGATGTATAAATATTTAATGACAACTGCATTTCAATCGTGGAATTTGACGTTTGGTAGCTCAACCTCGATCGACAGGTTTATCTAAACTTTAGTAGAATACCGATTCTGTTGCGGTTAGAGTGCAGTTTAACTTCGATAAAATAGGAGAATACAGTGTAACGATTATGATTTAGCGCTACGTTTGGATCGAGCTAGTTCAAGTCCGATCAAAGTTCGATTGAAAGACGTGAATACAAAAACGTGTTTTTAGACTAAATCGTTGCTAACTCGCTGCGACTTTATTTAGGAGAATTGCACTACAGGTGACCCTGTCGTCACAGATTTACGTATGCTAGAATACAGACCAAATGGCACAATTTGGTATAAAGTTAGTTTTGATGACGAGCTTCACCCGTTACCACATCGTCCCACGCCAATTAACAGCATTAAGCAAATCAATAGCTTGCAAAAATTGTACGCAGCTCGAATACCAATTACAAAGCGGAAATATCAAGATTTGCAAGACCTAAAAAGTGTACTGCCATCTAATTGCCATTCTTTTTATGATGACCTTCCGCACAGCAATCACTAGACTGCAACTAAACTAAAGACTAGAGATTTTGAGTATTCTTTATTATTTCTATTATTTTATTAATACTATTATATCTTATTTCTTTGGAGTTTATTAAAGACTAAGTAAACTAAGATTAATATTTCAAATATTTACCTACTTTAAGCAATTGATCTCAACAATGTGATTCTTAAAATTTTAAGTTAATAAGTATACCTATGCTATGTTATAAAAGAATGTTAATTTTCTTGAAATATTTCTTAATAAAATCTTTTATTTGCAAATCATCTGTTAATACCTTAATCCCTAACATTTTCACAAACAACACCGCCCAAATCTAATAAAATAACAGTCCACACCGCTCAAGTCATAAAATAAATGTTGAAATTAAGTAAATCGTCAAAATAAGTATAATAAATTATTTCTTAACCACTAACTAGAGAATGTATTAAGTAGCAATAGAAAAAAACCACAGATTTTTTAAAATAGACAGTTTTTTTCGTCTCCTGTAAAGTTGGTGAAATTGACTTAGGCGGTGTTGTAAGCTAAGGGACGATATGCGGTATCCAAAATAACCACCGTTTGCCAACGACATATTATCTTGGTCGCACTCCAAAGGACATAACTCCGATGTCTTAATAGCACTTGGTAGGGGAGGATGCGGTCTGCGTTGTAGCCTACACCTATATTCAGGCCTGGTATTAATACTGGTGGACATGAATAGAAGGTGTAGGGCTGTCACGAAAAACAAAATAACATTTTATATATGTAGATACAAAAACAAAACCAGGTGCAGATTAAATACTAATTTGACTAGGTAGGTAATTAAATGTGCACTGTATTTTTTATTGAGCATTATTCCATCACGTTCAAAATAAATGTGCACAGTACCTTGATGAACTTTAGAGATCCTCACCACACAAATTTATGGTCTGACTTATTTGCCGAAAATCTCAGAAACTTATGATGTACACTTGGACACATCCAGCAGTTATCCAGTATCCACGTAACGCTCCTATATATATATATATATATATATATATATATAATATATATATATATATATATATATATATATTATATATAATATATATATATATATATATATATATATATATATATATATATATATATATATATATATATATATATAATATATATATGACGGCGCATTATGACCGCCATCTAGTTTTAATTTTCGGAACTAGAATGACAACTGTCGTTCTAGCGAAGCGTCTTGTCTGTGGGCGCGCGGCCATGTTGGCAGAACGACTTCGGCAACGGACCGTGCACCACCAACTAGACGAATCGCTAAGTTTCCGCGTCATCTCCACATATTTCATATAAGTTGTGATTTGTATTAGATTCTAAACTATTTAGTTAAATTAAGAAGATACTATTTTGTGATTCTACCAATTAAAGTGATTGAAGCGTGACTGAGTTTATTGAATTACCCGCTTATTAATTAAGCCTGTCTGAGGCTACTGATATTCCTCACCTGCCTACAAACATGTCGGAAACCACCGATAACACCCACCTCCCGACATATATAACAGTAGAAAAACCCATCGATACAATGTCGCGGTTCGCAAACAAACAAACTCCGGAAACAAAGCAACACAAACAAGTGATTATCGCACGTTGATCGCAGATCGCATCGGAGTCATACGCCACTTTAAAGAACCACAATAACATTGACAGACCGCCGGAATGGCTGATAAGCATCCTCACTTTACGTAAGAGACGTGGGTTTTGTATCTGTTTAGGGCTGTCTCATATGGTGTCATGTGAAAACATTAATTTCCATGATAACTATTATAATATTCGTATGAGTACTGTTTTAATTGTTTAGGTGCATACTATCATTTAATAATATATACAAATAATGTGTATGGTTAACGATACGTGATCACCATCATCATCATCATCATCATTACCATCTTACACTCACAGCAACTAGTCTAGCTAAAAAGAAAGCAGTGTAAGACTTGTGTTATAGGATCTAATTTTTTTTATAAGATAGGGCAGCAAACGAGCAACCGAATCATCTGATGGTAAGTGATAACCGTTGCCCATGGACACCCGCAACACCAGATTAGTCACAGATGCGTTGCCGGTCTTTTAAAAGGGAATAAGGGAGGAAACACAACGTTTTCTGTGAGACCGTGGTATCACTCCGGTCGAGCCGAAGCATGGCTCTCCCACGGTAATAAACATATATATACATTGAGCATACAAAAAAAAGTGCCTTCAATAAAAAAAAATCAAAATCAAAATAATCTTTATTCAACATAGACCTTTACAGGCACTTATTGACGTCAACAGACAAAACATAAAAAACAAAGCTTAAAAAAAAACCAAAAACCTTGTCCGTACGTACGAATAAGGAAAAAAAAGAAAATAAAAAATTGACTCGACACCTGTTCGGAAATTGGGAAAGCCTTCTCGAGAAGAACAGGCAGGAAACTCTGAAGGTCTATTTTTTATCTCCTCTTTACAATGTTAATAATTATAATAATATAATATAAAAATACAATATAGTATAAGATACAATCATACCTAATACGATTACAGTCGTATGTATGTTTACATACACATATAAAAATAATACAATATTATAAATAATGTTGTTACCAAATATGGCTCTATGAATAGTGTTCCCTATTCCCAAATACTGTGATCATTTAGATAGTCACTTACTTTATAATAACCTTTACTCACGAGTGTCTTTTTGATATGGATTTTAAATTTATATAAAGGCAAATCAATGACACTTTGCGGAAGTATCTTAAACATAGATATACATTTCCCCAAGAACGAACAGCTAGTTTTATGGAGTCTGAACATTGGAACGGCAAGTTTATTTTTGTTTCTAGTATTCACATTATGTAGATCACTGTTTTTATTGAATTTATTATAGTTTCTATATACAAAAACTAAATTATCATATATATATTGACTAGCTAAAGTTAAAATATTAATTTCTTTGAACAATTCTTTTAGGGATTCTCTAGCTCGTAAACAGTAAATAGCACGAATCGCTCTTTTTTGTAATAGGAAAATACTCTTCATCGGGCCTCGGTGATATTGACGCCTTTAAACCGGTACAAATGTAATAAAAATAATAATATATGTACTTTACTACTACTATTACATAATAATATAAAAGATTTATTATTATTATCTAAAAGGTGGCAGCCCTAAGCACTTGAGTGCCTTTTGCAAATCGTAACATTATGAAAATTCTCTTGTAAACTAAATAAATGCAAAAGGTGTAATATTTTAATTCGATAAGGTTTCTTTCTAAAGTATAGTACCAACTATTTAGATATATTTTTTGAACAACTACGAGTATATTGAATATCGCGTACCTTTAATGAATTTTAGTGTGCGCTGTTTGAATAAATTCTCTGGTGAAAAAAAAATGTCTAATACGTGCTGATAACTCAACTTCCAACTTATTTCAAATCAAAATATTTTCTTTCAAAATAAATTATTTGATACATCTGTGTAATATAGTTATTAAAAGCTAATAGATTAATCGAAAAGCTTGCCTTAAAGAACAAATTGATATCGTAAGCACAATACCTGTGTCATAGACGAGATTAAAATCGATACACCTGCATTGCATAAGCAAACCAATATCAAGTTTGTTGAGCACCTGAATACAGGCTTTTAGATGTGACGGATGGATTAATACGAGTATAGAAGCCCGCGCTAACATACCACCCTTCTATACACGATCACCCTTCTGCTGATTGTTTTGAAGTATACAGTTGCAACGGAAAATTTATGACCAGATTATTTTCTAATAGTCAATCAAATGTTTAGTTTTAGTTAAGAACCTTCTCTGACCATTCGAATTTAGAATAAAGGTATCGTCATTCTCTTCCGTTAAGTGGATATCTTATCAGAGGATGTGACATCCAACGAATAGCCATAAGAGTTGGGACTATTCAGGTGTTTTGTGCTGCCTTCTCTTGTTAGTCTGTAAAGCAATCCCTTCGGCCTAGTAAATCATGCCCATGAGTTTGATGATGACTAATTCCGTAGCATGGCCTTGTAGTCTTGCGGTCTTAGGTATTCAATACCTGTTACCCTTTACCCTTATGCAGGTTAAAGCATCACATGTCATGTGCATATCTTCTTACTTAGTTGTCCTGTATACCTTGTGTAGGTAACTTACATAATAATAATATTAAAATAAAACAAAAAAACAATAAACAGTACATAAAACTAAACACACTAAATAATCAAATATTTAATCCGAATAAATTATCGGATGATACTGTTGCAATGCCGCAATCAATGCCGGCGGAGACAGTTCTCGCCCGATCTCTGCGACCAAGACTCGGCGCTCGGAGGTGCGTCAGCGTGTGCGTTTGTTTAATGTGCCTTAAATTTATATAGAATAGGATTCCTGATTATTACATGTGTGGTTTTATTGTAGAAATGTACACAAAGATCATATCATAATGTACGTTATAAAAAAAAAAAGCAAAATAATTGAAGTGTAGGAATCTTTCCTATATATTACACTACACACACCAAAATAAATTATTATTTATTTACATATTTTTATTTATATAATTTAAATCATAATATACACTATACATATTTATAATTATTTACATTTTTTATATTTTCACTATTTATAGACATCTATAAATATCGATTTGTCGATACATTTGTCGATAAGCCAATGTCGACAAGCCTTGCCCACTAATTAGATAGTCATAGACAAAGTGGTTTAGTGAGCAGCTAACGGGAATTATAAAAGTGATACGCTTAAATTATATTTGCTTACTGAATAATTGTATCTTTGTATTTCTTTATGCTTTTATAAATATATATTGCTTTTCGCTTCTGCTCCCTGGTTGATTGGATTATATGCTTTTGATATATATATAATTACTAGAGATAATTGTTGAAGAAAATTATAACTTCGTGTACCGTGAGTGGAACTGTTATTTTATTTATCATCACTCTCGACCTACCAAAGGTTTAATCATAAGTCAGAAAGGATGTATAATATGCTATCGTTAGTTTTTTTTAAGTATATGCATTATGATTGTTTTTACACAAACCAGCAGAAATAAAAGCATCAAGATGAAGGTGAATGTCTAAATCTATTACAAAATAAATTAGAAATAGCTGATTTCAATAAAGAGGATTCGAGTAAAAGATAAGCCCGTAAAAATAAATTAATATATTTACAAAAGTATCAGGAAACAGATTTCATAGGCTTATAACTTTCCTTTTTCGCTTCCAAGGAATTATAACCATGGCAATCTGAGATTTTCGTCGTCACCATGGCAACATTCCATTTCGGCGTTAGTCTTTTTATCGTCATAAAATATTCTCAATGTGTCAATTTTTCTTGAATGTTATTGAAGGTGTTGTAATACACAGCGAATATGTTATAGAGATTTGATATGACTGAGATGTTAACGCAACTTATATTAAATCTTGTCTACAGACGAGTCGCAAAAAAACGTCGTCACACAAACGCACCCTTCTTGGAGTTAAGAGTCCAAACATAGAATCAGGATTTCCTTTTTCCTCTACCGTGTCTAGGATATCACCGCAACAGCAAATGCTACGGTGATTCCGTCGGTCTCTACGCCAGCCAGAGCGGTCTGACCATCGTGACCTAGCAACCAAACTCATCCTTAGCTTTGACCTTAAGGGCCCTACGGCTTGAATTTATTAGATTCAGGACGAGAAACTACATTTTTATTCACTAGTTATTACTAAATGAAATTACACCAAATGCCCGAATTCAAACGACACAATTTCGACTTTCTAGAGCGATATATACCTTTGTATTTGTTTGAATTTCACACCATGTTTCTATTGCACCAAGTACAAAAAATTGCGACAATCATAAAAAAATTGTTTAAAAAACAATAAAACTAACACTTGTTTCGTTATTTGAGACCTCATTTTTATTTAGTCTGATTATAGTTTCTTAAACATTATTGAAAATATGTTTCTTTATAATAATATGTAACATTCTATTTTAAACATGTATTTTGACTTTAATAAATGTAATTAATATACCTACAAGGCGTGCACAAGAATACAGTTCCCCGGGGATGAATGTGCTTGGAGTGTACCAACTGAATCTAATCTCTATCTGCACAATAAAAAATGCAGTTAAAGATTGTACTCACAGTTTTGTAATGTGCAATAAAGATATTTAAGGGCCAACTACAGCGTAATTGATATTATCGTCTTACAAAGGCTGTAGGTTAACTCATTGATCAGGCCTTACAATTATTTCGCCAATTACAGCACATACATTTCCGTATATGCATTAATAAAATGTACAATCAAAACTGAGAAAAATATGATAAATTGCATAATGGAGTTCTTCCCAACTTTTTGTATATGTGTAAATAATATATTACACTCGGAATAATAACACTGCCTAAACATATTATAGAGCTTTCCTCCTTTTCCCTATATGAAAAGTTTTCCGAATGTTTTTATGGAAGTCACTGGAGCGGTAAAGATATACAGGTTCATTTCTCGTTTGCCTTAGCATCGCCATGAAACTTTTAGTACCGTGCGGAATGGTCGGCAGAGTTAATCATATATTCTGTATAGCGATGGCCCAATAATAATTTGTTAGGTTTTAGATCAGTATCCGCGGTTTGCAAGCCTGTTTAACGTATGCATATGGGTTTATAAAAAATGGTGTATCTATGTGCTATATGTCTACGACTGTTGTCCGAACAGACGTTTTTGTTATGTGCCTTTTTTTAGACGTTTTTCTAATAATGCACATATTGTCTTTTTCATACATGACCAAACACATACATATATAGAAAGGGGTTTCATTTCTCAAGGCTGTATACTGTTGAGGGTATATTTAAAGTAGCTTTTTTTTTGCAACACAGTCTATTTGTAACTATATTTAAAGTAGCTGTTAAACCACAGTTACAAATAGGCTGTTTTGCAATAAACAAAACGGGCATTTTAGATTTTTCTCTACTTTTATGTATATAGAAAGAGGTTTTATTAATAAGAAGATTTATTAGAATAGAAATGTTGAAATTAACAATAGAAAAATAATCGTTATTTTGAAGCTGATTCCCTAATGGCACAAATGCTAAAAGGTTTATTTTATCACTAAAGTATTGATGTATTAAGATAAAACTATCAGGTCCGCTAAATTACTCGTATAGCCCTACTTTTTTTTTTTTTTTTATAGGATAGGGCAGCAAACGAGCAAACGGATCACCTGGTGATAAGCAATAACCGTTGCCCATGGACACCCGCAACACCAGTGGAGTCACAGATGCGTTGCCGGCCTTTTAAAAGGGAATAAGAGGAATAAGGGGAATAAACGGGAATAAGGGGGGTTGGGCCTCCGGTACCCTCACTCACTCGGCGAAACACAGCGCAAGCGCTATTTCACTACTTGAATTATTATTTACAAACTTTCGTATCTTAGTGGCCTAATGTGAATGACTTAACTATTGAGAACTGAGCAACGGTATTAAAAGACCGGTTCGATCAAAGGAAGACCTGTTCCGGATAGAATACGATGCACAAAACCAAGAGATGACCGTTTTTTTGTGAGACAGGACCTGAAGAAGAGCCTTGAAGAAGTCTCTCACTTCTTATTTACTCTTACTTACTTTCTACTCCTCTGAGTAGAAGTTACTTCTGGACGGTTGGAAGGATACTTTTGGCTGCCAGTATTATGAGATATCGCCCGCCTTTGGTCCTCAATTATTCCGTGAGCACATTGTTGCTCTACTTCAGATTGCTTGAAACTATGTTTCAAGGACACCGAAAGACTGGAATAAAAAAAATATCTGATGAAGCTACAATATCTTTCATTGGAGAAGATCCACGCCGGCGAGTGCTGAAGGCTAGTGAAGTGCTGGGCGGAATATCAGCGTATATATAGTCAGGAGAGTTCCTTATAAGGAGACTCAAAGTCATCTAAAGGCCAATGGAGAAGGCTAAGCTAAGAGTTTACGTATTTCAGTCAAAAATGCTCAAATCCACAGAATAACGGGGATCACCGACAGAGGTATATTTATACAAACAAGAGGCGGATATCGCAATAGAGCATCGAAACTGAGGAATTCGAAATTAGAAAATTGAATAATGACGCCGTTTCTCGTTCAGATACTATGTTTGGTTAACTAAATGTATTGGATAATCATGATTATTATATGTAACGTCAATTATGGTCTTCTTAGGCGTCATGACCTTAAAACTGCATTGGGTACACTACAAATTTAGCGTGTATTTTTCTGTTATTACTTAAACACCTACTACTTTGTAGTTATTTTAACACTTAGTATTAATTCTCAACAAAATAAATAAAAATAATTAAGTAACTCTTCAATTGTATTGTGTAAGAGAAAGAAAAAAAACTTGGTTACAATATTGATTATTCAGGATCACTTCTATTTTTGGAGCTGCGTTAAACTACAAAATAACCATATATAACGAAGAAAATATATCTTCACATTAAGAAGACAAAGCAGCACTAAGTAAACTTAAATGCATTCTAACTCTCATATGCCATCTTATTAACCCAGAGTGCTAACCTCAGGAGCCCGAAAGCTGTTGAAACGTAGTTACGGAACTTGAACGAAGCAACTTCTTAGTGATGTCTGCGGATAAATACGACACACGATGAGCCCTCGTATTTATCCGACCGTGTATCTAATAACTTCAGCAGTTTTGTAACTTAGCTCGGTTGGGTGTCTTTGATAAGAATTATAATTATCGAAGTTGATCGTATAATTCGGCAGTATCGTATATGTGTCAGGAGCAAAAATTGATTGAGAAGATATTTACCGATAAAATTGGCAATTTATTTATCAAAGACTTCAGAAAAATCCACAAATAATTTAATAGATTTACAGGCTCTACTTTATAATGTAATGATCATCATGCGAATCTAGAATCCAGTATCTTCTTATGGTTTTCTCCAAATTGTCGATCCACGATATGGAAGACGTTTCAGCGCTGTATTTCCCCTCATATGTTTGTCACTCGAGGATCTTTCTATTAATCTGGAGAGCAAGCCACCTACCCACTGCCACTAACGGTTCGCCATTCTTTGTTCTGCGGATTTCATTGTTCTGATTCGATCACGCGAAGAAATCCCGACTCTGACCGAAATCTTCCTGACTATCTTCCTCTTTATATTAGCTATACAGAAGAAAACACCTTATTGTATACTATTTGTGGACAACGATTTTATGGACGACGTAAGTGATTTCAAGATACAGAGTAGGCAAGGTAAAATAATTCAAGAGCATATTGATTTAAAGATTTGCGAATTAAAATGAGCATTTCTTTTGGAACTTCTACTCATCCAGCTTCTTCCATATTGTGTAAAGCAGTATATTCTACCAGCTTGTTCTGACTTCAATTATCTTCAGTTATTTATCCAGTTGATATATTGGATTTTTCTGATAGATTTCTTATTCTTCTTCTTTATATATCACTTCTTTAAACTTCTTTAAGCTTCTCATCTGAAAATCTGATTATAAATTACGCACCGTATACTTGGTACGAACTTGGCATGTACTCGTAGTTTGATATGATAGTTTGATAAGACTAAATACGAAATTGAATAGTAATTTCCGACAATTTCGTAGAGTCACTAAGGTAAAAATGACAATTTTGAAAACTTCCTGAAAATTCTGTATTGGAATAGTATACCTAAAGTAAGTAAACTAAGGCTTACATAACTTTGACTAACACTAGAAAGTGAATATTTTATAAATCTTGTCTCTTCTACCAACATTTTTTTTTATGTCATGCAAGCTACTAGTTGCAAAATTAAGGTTTTATGGAACACAGCCATTATGAATCTAGCGAAAATTAAAATTGTCCTAGTATCTAAATGATATATGAACCATTCAAAACAATATCAAACTCTCTTCGTTATCCCCTAACATGTAATTAAGTAATACTTTGGTTTAATTTCCTACAAAATGATTAAGATGGAAATAGATACATGTATTTTTTGAATGCCATTGTTCAACAGGCGAATGCTTTATAGATTTTGAGCAGGTTTCAATAACTTATGAATGTGAAATGAGATCTTCTTTTTGGAAAATATTGTGATGTCCGTTTTTTTGTTTATTTTGTATTTACGGCAAAAACCTGTTTCCCGCTTGTTGCCTGCACGCACTACCTAGTAGATAATAGTGTGTTGCAACGTGGTGGCTGGACTGACGCGACAATAACAGATAGACCTATTTATTGTTAGTGTGGTTAAAGTGTACCACCAGGGTACCAGTGAGAATATTGAAAAGAAGAGAAGAACTGAGTGGTAATCCCTATGGTCGACCTAGGGTTCTTCGAGCGTCCGACCTTGACTCGGCCCAGCACACGCTGGCGGAGTGCCCCGCGTGGGCCTCCGAGCGCCGAGTCTTGGTCGCAGAGATCGGGCGAGATCTGTCTCCGCCGGCATTGATTGCGGCAATGCTGGCGGACGAGGGAGGTTGGAGGGCTGTCGCCTCCTTCTGTGAAGCAGTAATGCTCCAGAAGGAGGCCGCCGAGCGGGGTCGGGAGATGGCCGATCCCGCTCGAAGGAGGCTGCGGCGCCGCCGCGGGTCGCCGGCGGGCGCGAGGAAGTCGCGACCGCTACGGCGACCCGGGATGGACCACGCCCCTTCCGTGGCCGGGGGGCGTCGTCGGTGGAGGGGACCGGGGGAGGTGGTAGCCTCCCCCGAGAAGGGCTCCCCTCTAGAGAGGGGAGCGGAGGCTGGGGGTTCCCGGAAGTGGCCTTTGTGTTCCCGGGGGCTCCCTACATGTCTGAGGAAGGCCATCCCTGAGGTTTTTAGTGGGTAGGCCTCCCCCTTCCTAGTGGGGAGGAGAACCCCACATAACCGCTGGTTCGCCACAGCCGGGGTATGCAATTTAGAGCATTTTCTTTTCAAACAAAAAAAAAGGTTCTCCGAGCGTTGTGGTAACAAATTATTATTTATTTGACATTTAACAAACAACGATAACAGGGCCCAGCACGTAATTTATGTATGCAATTATTCCCAAACATTTTGTAAATTTCTCTTTTGTTTATTTTGTTGGATTATGCATTGATATTGATAGAGGAAAATTCTGCAAATGAAATCAAGTTACAAACAATAGGATACATTGATATGTAGTGAAATTGGCAGTAAAATTTGTTAGTACTTTAGATCTTACTAGCTTTCTACCTGCGGCTTCGCCCATGTGGATTTCAGGATTGGGTCTATAGAGGGTTAAGGGTCATAGCTTTTGCCCACGGCTATATATGCGCGGCAGTCGGTTTATGGCGCGAAGGTTTTATCGCGCTTTCCGTGGGACTATCCGTTTTTCCGAGATAAAAAATACCGCAAAACTTTGCTCAAGAATCATTCTATTTATTGATGAAAACCGCATAAAAATCTGTGCAGTAGTTTTTGAGCAAAGCCTTTATTGCGCATCCCGTGGGATTTGTCGACATTTCCGGGATAAAAAGCCTATGTTACTCTCCATCCCTTCAACTATCTCCACGTAAAAAATCATGTCAATTCGTCGTTCCGGTTTTCCGTGAAAGACGGATAAACAGACAGACACACTTTCCCATTTGTAATATTAGTACGGATGTCACATGTTGGCAACATGCACTTTATATTACTTGTGAACCACTTACTACCTACGCAGAATAGAGTTGGCGACTGTAATTTCTTACCTTATGGTCAGTCAAGGCAGTTTGCTTGATTGTCATCATACCCCATAATAAATACCTAAATAAAACAAAGTATAACCTCAAATTCAAGCGGTGATAACTTTCATAACTATTATTACTTTAATATTACCATCAAAAACACGTCTGAACAACGCTTAATCATTCTTTCCACCTCGCCTTTAGAATTCTTAGCTGATATACGGTTGTTCTAATTCTGGGACTCTGGCGCTCAGCCAAGGAGCCGACGATATACCCTCCGTACAATACCCTACTTTGATATTTGTCCTCTAAGATGAATCGCGGTTAATATGAGCAGTCGACGACGCGATGCTAGCTTTTAGGAGTCTAAAATGTGTATAATATTAAGCTTCGTTTCTCTTATATTAGTTGGGTTGAGGTTTTAAAAGGATATATGTATAAATTTTAGCTCTTTTTGATTTAGATTACTCGAATTCATATCCGTGCCATTGATTTGATATTTTAACAAATCACAAAGTCACAAATTCAACTGTTTAGTTTGTTTATTATCAACAAATTCTTATGAAATCTGTATAGATTTTTCTGTATAGAATTATATAGGCTGTATGTTAATACGTAGTACGTATATATATATATATATAGATAACGGGAATTAACACGACAATTACATGCCAATTTTATTGCTGACATTACGACACCGTACGATGGTTACAGGTATACTAGAGTTGCGCTGTCAAGTCCGTGATGCAGTGGTTTTCTCAAGCAAATATTTCTTTTTCAAATACCGTCAAACTATGCTCATAGTGTCCGTATCGACTAACGATCCTGAGGCCAGTTCACAACAAATCTGAAACTCCAACAAGAATCAGAGTAAACGTAACCTTGTGACATACGACGTACCCGTAACTTTGGCCGAATATAGATCACAAAAAATAATAATCCTAGTATAGATTTTTTATTTTTAGGGTTTCGTACCTCCAAAGGTAAAAACGGAACCTTATAGGATCACTTTATTGTCCGCCCGTTCGTCTGTCCGTCCAACCGTCTGTCAATACCCTTTTTCTCAGAAACGCGTCGATATATCAACTGAAGTTAATATCATATATACTCAGGTCTCCAATCTCTCAAAACAGTGAAAAAATCAAATTTATAAATTAACGCAATAAAAAGATATGACCCATTTATATTGCATATTTTGACATTTGCAAGGGAATTGAAACCTATAGGGTACTTTCCGTTGACCTAGAATCATGAAATTTGGCCAGAAGCAATGTCATGTAGCACAATTGAGACTTAATTCTAGTAATGAACGACAAATTTGTACGGAACCCTCGTTACGCGAGTCCGGCTCGCACTTGACTTGCTATAAGTGTTCAAACTGCAATGAACAAAATATTGAGTAAAATCAAAATTCATTACAGAACATAAATATATTTTTAAATGTTGGTAGTTACTTCTCTACATTTTTGCAATATATCATTTACTAGTTTCGAATAATAAAGCTTTTATTATCCAGTTCTTCAACGTTCGCTATAAGACGTCGCCTAATCCGTTAAGACGATTTCAGGATCGGAAAAGTGCAGCTACCGACGACAGAAACAAGAAATGAGCTTGTAATTCTCTTTAACTAACTCACTCGAACATTAATTGACTTGTATTGATATTTTCCAATGCAGGGTGAGTCAAAGTAATAATCCCAGCAGGAATAATGGTCTGCATATAAAAAAATATTTTTCACTATTTATATACATAAAAATTATATATAGCTGAATTGTATGCACCTACATAACTTCTATGAACGATTTCATCAAATTGGATAATATTTTAAATTGTTTGTCTTATTGCTAGTGTTGAATAAGTCTCGCTCTTCACAAACCAGGTGTCCAGTTCCGTATTGAAGTATGAAAACAGAGGTATAGAAAAAGTTATCAGTTTGCCTCAAATACCTACACGAAAATTCGTGCTAGCTCTCCTACTGTTTTTTTTGATCTACACTTCTATTACACGTTGCTTTTACCATCAGCTAGACTACCAGGAATTTCGATACAGTCATTATTCCAATCGTCGATAGATAGTGGACGTCGCAGAATTTGAGCAACGAGCTCTCGATATTGGTGACATTAATTAAATTTCTAACAGGTCCCTGTCACCTGCGGGTTCGTAAGGTAATGGATTTCGGAGACAAAAGCAAATTTCCTATGTAGCTATTCTGTTAGAAATAGGAACCATAGTCCAATGACTTAAAATAGCCAAGATTTGTCGAGAGATTTGGCTCTTAGTTCCTCAAGAAAAAAGAAGTCTTAGTTATGTTTGTCGCAATAATAATAAAAAATCAATTAGGTGGCTTTGAGAAGGCAGGCGACCGGAGTCTCTTCCATAGTTCGCTTCTCATTACCACCAAAATCGAAATGCAATAGTCCACAAACTTTTTGACCACAAATGACAATAGTTTCTGTGCATCTAACTGAGTATAGTCTTTAGCTGCATTTTTCATGATGCAGCTCTATAGCTCTATAGCAATTTCTATAGATAGGATCCAGTTGGTACACTCCACGCACACTTTCATTAAATTTCGCTCAAATGGCCTCTACGCGTTGGATCTGTATCCCCGCGCACGCCTTATAAAGGACCGTGTCTTATAATGACGCGTGAATTAAGCTACAATAATACTAAAAAAATGCATATTTGCACTTTTGTCTAAAATTCGACAGTGATATTTTTAATGATATCAACATCATTTTTTCTTCATCAAAGCTCACTGTTGAATAGGGTCTCCCTAAGAATCTCCACACTGATTGATCTTGTCTCTTATCTTAACCAAATCGTCTGACCACTTAGTAAGAGATCAACACAGCATTTCTTAGCACTCCAAGATTATTCCACCACTAAGGTGGTGCCCCAGGGCTTACAAGTAATGTGTCTTGCTCACTACTTAAGTTAACTAAAGGTTCACAATAATTTTTGACAATTTTGTATTTATATCTTTTTTTTCTCTATTTACTTAAAATTGTCGTTAAAATAAACGTATAGTAATAGTAATAAGTGCGTAAGGAAGTGACGACCCCATCGCTTATTGGTAGGGCATTTAATGTCTCCTAACTGCTATAAATGCCCCATCAGTGCAGTCAGTCGCCCTCAGGGCAGCTTCTGGCGAGCTGTCGGTGAGTTGCGTCACTGAGGGTACCGATGGGTTTGTTGCCTTGCCGGCCAGACAGAGTGGCGTCGCAAGAGCAGATGCTCGAAGGGTGGAAGTATAATAATGTCATAACGCCGACTCCATATCGATCGCTGGCGCAGACACAACTTTCAACACACCTTAGCCGATCAAACCAATGTTGCTCCCTTCGCACCAATGTTTGTCTGCTTTTTTGGGGGGCCCATTTAGTCACCCAGTATCTCCGCGCACGCCTAAGAAAGGACCGTGTCTTTTAAAGATGCGTGATATAAACGACAATTATAGTAAGAACTAAACGCAAAATTTTAGGTTTTTTAAACGTTTATGAAATTCTTACAAGAACACTCCAGTTACACTAACAAGTGACACGACGCAGTCTCTTTGGCTGGCACGCGAGTACTCAAGACATGTCAGCTCAAGTTGACGTGGGCTGTGGGCAACACTCCATTTCACTGGCAAACGTTTCCTCTATCCGGAACAGGAAATGTTATGTGCGGAAATTGTGTTTTTTCATCTAAGTTTTGTGTTTATACAGTAGTAAATAACATAACACATAAAAAAAAAAATATTTGTAAATGTTTTGTTAAAAGTGGAATTATTTTTACATATTTACTTATTGGGAAAAAGAACTGTGTACTGATTCATTCAGAAAGAATACAAGTACTTTTTTTTATTAATTAACTAATTAAAACACAGCAACAATTCAAAATCACTCTTATGTGGCTTGTTATAATAACGGTATTCGTATTGCATAACGTTACTCATTGCAACAGAAATAAACATAATTAAGATTTGCTGAATTTGGATTACGAGAACACTTTTTTATGCATGTACTGTAAATCATTTACTGTTCAATTCAGTAGTCTCTTTATTAATTTTAAATCGATTTTGAGAACAATGAGTCTTAAAGTTGACACACAGGCGTGAATATAATTGCGCTACGGTTTATTTTTTATTATGAACGTGTTCACTTTACAGCATTATAATTAAAAAAGTATGTACATATTGTTAGTACATACATACATACATATATGTCACGCCTTGTTCCCAATGGGGTAGGCAGAGACCACCTCTCTCCACTTGCTTCGATCCTGGCACACTTCTCTTTCTTCCTTCACTTTCATGAGCGTCTTCATGCATGCTCGTCGGTTGCGAGTACACTTGATATTGTTAGTGATTTTATTTAATTTTGTTAATCTATTGATTGAGTATATATGTTTCATACTTATATTTCTTCATACAACATACAGTTCATACAGTTAACTCACTCTTCTTTCTCATGAGGGCAGGCAGAGATCTATCTTGCTATCAGACTTGCTATCCAAACATACTTTCCTAACTTTTTAGACTTCCATGCACGCTCGTCGGTTACAGGTATTTTTGACCTGACGTTCTTTCAATATATCACTACTTTTCACCTTCGCAGTGTATGCGATGAAAGACATTATATGACAAATTTTTTACAACCTTCCGTTGTTTTTAATAAGAATTTATAAAGATTTCTTTAGTAATCTAGTACTAAATATAGCCTATGTTACTCAGTGATAATGCAGCTTTCTAATGAAAAAAGAATTATTAAAATCAGTCCAGTACTTTTTGAGTTTATTCGTTACATACAAACATACAAATCTTTCCTCTTTATAATATTAGTTTAGATTTTACATTTACAGTACTTATCATTGCGCTTTGAGAAATTGTTGTGTGTATATTATTTTTTTTTTTGTTTATAAAAATTGTTAAATAAAAAAATGTTTTTAAAAGGCATTTATTGACGTCAATACCAACTTATACAAATATGAACAAAGTCTTGATATGCATACGAATAATTAAACAATATCTCTGCAACTATTCGAAATTGGGAGCAAGTTTTCGGCAAGAAATACTGGTAATGTCTTGCATTTACCTACATGAAATGATATTTCTGTGTTTGTGCAAAATTTTTTTTGCTCCTTTGTATTAAATACCAAAACAGGCTAAAGAAAATTAGGTCAGCTTTTTTTGAATCTTGACTAAAATAAGTTGAATTAAAAGAAATGCCACTATCAAAAGCGAGCGCCTATCAAAAAGAAAACACTTACGCATCCAGTGAGCGTAAGTAAGCAGAACGTGAAAACAACTCCTTTGTAGCGTAACCCTAAAACGGTCACATCACATCTCATGTGGCAAAAAACTCACCAGTGGTAAAAAACAATGCGTAGTTATGTATTAAATGTGTTCTGTTCGCGTGCGACTTTTTATCTAATACTGTGTCCCTTTCAGAGCTTTATAATTTAAATACAGAACGCAGGCTTTAAACTGAAGATAAACCACTTTGAGTGACACAGACCTTTGAGTGTATCTTTCCAAACTTTATAATAAACTACAAACACCGTAATTAGAGAGAACTGAATTGATCGAACACATTACAATAAATTAAACATTACAATACATCATCGTTGAATAGTATAGTCAATTTTCAAATCATTCAAATCCAGCCCAAAACGTAAATTATTCTTGCATTTTATATTTACGAAAACGCATCAATAAAATTTTAAAATAACTCAGCTTATTGAATATTATTTCAAGTTAAATGAATATACGGTGCAGATAATTGAAAGAACTGGGTTTTAATTAGAACTGTCATGTTATAAAGTAAAGCTGTTCTGAAAACTTAAAGTTAACTAATTAATATCGGGTCCTATCCGATTGCCAGTCTTAATAACTTGTGCGACGGGACGGCTGCTTCTCGGAATATTAAATTTGCAGCGTCCTGGCGTTGCATTAGCCGGCATCAATAATGCTAGTTTGCACTTTTCTGATACAGTAAGTATACCAGGACATTTGGCTATCATTATGGATTCTGTCGTAAAGCTCAAGACAGGGTAAAGTGTTATCGTTTAGTCGATAGCTTGTCTGGAGTCTTATAGAAGACTGCAGCCTCATAATTTATTCCTACGAGTGGTTTTTAAGGATGAACTTTATAAGGAGAAGCGAATTCTCCCAAAAAGCAATTGAAAGAAAAATAATTGTAGTTTCTCTGCATGGTCGAATTAGAAATAAAGAAATCTTCAAAAGTAGCCACCGGTATGATCCAAAGAATGTTGAACCTTAAGTGCCAATGAGTAGGCTCCAAGCTACAATAATTACTTCTAATCTCATACATTGCTCAACAGATTTCTACTTTCTCTAGAAGAAATGGTCTACTATACCAAACTGCAGATTAGATGAATTGTTGTATAATTTGTTTCGAATTAATTGCTTTGATTTTCGAATGGTGTAAACGAGACGCAACGTAGCGTCAGCAGACTTCCCACATGACTCGATTTGGCAAGACTGTAGGTTATCACCAGGTGACACTACCAGTTATTCTACTTATTATATCATATATATATTTGATTATTTAATATCCACCTCTTTGTCTCCATCGATAGTCTTCATCTAAAGCCTCTATCATCATCATTACAGTGCATGTACGTTATCACCTAGGAGGCTTAGCCCAGGAGTACGAGTACGATTTAACTACGCTGGCGGATGATTTATGAATTGATAGACTTCACTAGACGTTGATCCCTTGTCTAATATATACCTGGTACCTTCACGTACTGCATAGATTCTCACCCTCCACTAAACGGCGATCTTGAGTGTCCGAGCCACTAGACGGCGCGTTCATTTTGCGTCGACTCTTTGAAGTCTACCCTTACGCTCCGGAACGATCGCTAGCAAACAAGGTGTCGAACTTTCCGTTCATGCGCCTTACATAAACAGACTCACGATAATGTTGCGTGTAACCATCTGCCGCTTCAGCATAGGTCCTTCATAAAAAAATGTAGACTTTGATCTATTTACGTGTAAGTTGCGTTGTAATATTTTCTTTCATCGTAGCTTCAAATAAATGTACACATGACATAATAACAAAAAATATTGCTATACAAACTGCAACAAGTAAATAGTGATTATGTATGTTTGATTACAAGTATGTATGTGTGTTTATGAGTAGACAGATATCACAGTTTTCCAGATCGTAGCAACGATCTAAGCATACTTCTATTGACTGCTCTAGCTTCCTCGACTTCCATAAATACATATATTATTATTCATATATTTAATTAATAATCTTAAATTTAAGTTGTTTACAATATAGATATATAAAATAAATATAAATACTATAAAAAACTTAAACCTAGTATGCCGCCGGTAGCGAGGCAAGGCCCAAACAAACCGGTGGTTAGGGCTGCAGACTGCGAGCCGTGGTCGGGGACTACTTACGCGACAGGACGATCGGAGTCAAGGGAAGGAACGAGACGGAAACGGAGAGAGCGATCGAATGCGGCGTTCCGCAGGGGTCAGTTTTGGGACCCCTCTTATGGAACCTCGCGTTCGATGCGGTCCTTCGCACCAGTCTTCCTTGCGGCGTGAGTGTCGTCTGTTACGCTGACGACACTCTCGTCGTGACGACCGGGGCCGACTTCGAGCAGACGCTCAGGTTTGCCGAGCTGGGGGTGGCGTGTATCGTGAGGGCGATCCGCCGGCTGGGTCTAGAAATAGCGCCGCACAAGACCGAGGCGCTATGGTTCCACGGCCTTCCAAAGCGCCGGGAACCACCCAGCTGCCGGATACGGGTAGGTGACGCGGAGGTCCAGGTGGGGCCCTACATCAAGTACCTTGGCCTCACCTTGGACAGCAGATGGAGCTTCGAGGAGCATTTCGTGCGATTGGTCCCCCGAATCAAGAGGGTCGCGGGCGCCTTACATCGCCTGCTGCCCAATCTCGGGGGACCGAGGGATGGTGTTCGCCGCCTGTACGCGAGCGTCGTACGGTCCGTGGCCTTGTATGGGGCCCCCGTGTGGTCGCAAGACTGCACGAGGTCCTCCCGCTGCAGAGCTCTGCTCCGGAGCATGCAGCGGACAATGGCTATACGGATCGTGCGAGGCTACCGTACGATCTCGTACGAGGCGGCGACGGTTCTGGGGCGGTCCCCCCCTTTCGAGATCCTGGCCGACATGTACGCGGTGATGTACAACGCACCGCGACATGTCGGTCGGGGGGGCGACGGGGGAGTCCCCCGGCACCAGCGCACGGAATGCACAGACCGTTGCACCGACGGGCCGAGAGGGCCTGGCGTGCGCAGCTAGAGCGTGCGGGCTGCGTGCGTCAGCGCGCCATCGGTGCAGTACTCCCGCACTTCGAATCTTGGCTCTGCGATAGGGCGGAAGCCACCTACCGCTTGACTCAGATACTCACCGGACATGGTTGTTTCGGTGAGTATCTGAGTCGAATAGGGAGGGAGGACACGACACGATGCCACCATTGCGCATCTGACCTCGACTCAGCCCAGCACACGCTGGCAGAGTGCCCTGCTTGGGACTCCGAACGCCGAGTCTTGGTCGAAGAGATCGGGCAAGATCTGTCTCCGCCAGCGTTGATTGCGGCAATGTTGGTGGATGAGGGAGGTTGGAGGGCTGTGGTCTCCTTCTGTGAAGCGGTGATGCTCCAGAAGGAGGCCGCTGAGCGGATCGGGAGATGGCCGATCCCGCTCGAAGAAGGCGGCCTCGGGCCAGATAGCCTGGCCTGAGGCGCCGCCACGGGTCGCTGGCGGGCGCGACGCAGTTCGTGCCCGTGGAGGCGACCCGGGAGGGACCTCACTCCCGGATGGCCGGGGGGTGACGTCGTAGGAGGTCGGAGGGGAGGAGGCAGCAAGATCACTCCTTCCCGAGAAGGGCTCCCCTAATGCACCCAGGGGTGCAAAGGCCAGGGGTCCTCAGATGCGATACTTGATCCTGAGGGCCCCCTAGAACGCCAGAGGATGGCCATCACTGAGGTTTTTAGTGGGTAGGCCTCCCCCTTCTGGGAAGGAGAGCCCCACATAACTACCGGCTCTCCGCAGCCGGGGTATGCAATTCAATGCATTTTCCTCAGCGTAACAAAAAAAAAAAAAAGGGCTGCAGACAGAGAAATCTCCGGACAATACGTGCCGTGTCGAGAATCACTGCTTTTTGTATCCGACCCTTGATCCATCCGTCAAGCGAGAGCCTCTTAAGATGTTGATCGACTCTTTGCTATCAAGCCATTCGCAGTCACAACTATCGGAACAATGATTGTCGAATCAACATCCCCCACGGCGGTTACCTCGTATGCAAATCAAGGTACTTACTGGCTTTGTCCTTCTCGGCTTTTACGAGGTTCTCGTCATGAGGGATGGTAGTATCGACGAGTATTGCACGGCGTTGGGAGCGGTTGACCACCACGATATCAGGTTTATTGCACGCAATAGTCCTGCCCGTGATGATAGAGCGATCCCAATAGAGCAACACACGGCCATTTTCAAGAACTGGCGCTTGTGCGTACTTATAGTACGGTGTCTCATGCTCAACAAGGCCGTATTGAAGGGCAAGTTGTTGACGGATGATCCTGGCTACTAGGTTGTGTCTATGCAAATACTTACCGTTTGCAAGATGAGAACAACCAGAGATAATATGCCTAAGTGATATATTTTCTATAGTTGTTCGTCATCATTACTTCGTCCGCAATTGCACAGACAAAACCCTCAGTTTCCCCAAAGAGGTCACCGAAGCGCAGCCAGTTTACCGACGCGAGAAGGTTTACGCCAGTTCTCAATTGCCATAGAGAGAAGGGTAAATCCCTTGTCAACTGCCACAACGTCACAATGCATCCCACATTCGTTGTTGAGGAAATAGTTCCTGATACTGTACACTTCACGGTTATGGAGTTTTTTGGCATTTAGAAAGCCTCTACCACCACACTTCCGTGGAATGTACAGTCTCATAACAGACGAACGTGGGTGTAACATGCGATGTTTTGTGAGTAGTTGATATTATTATTATTGTTATATTATTATTATTATTTCTTTTTAAACTTTATCTCCAAGTGGATGGGGTGTATTTACCAATTCTGTGGGCATTCTGCCAAGCAAGAAATAGGAAGAGTTTATTAGGGTTATTGTGAGAAAACTTCTATCTATAAAGACAGGAATTTTCTCACAATTCTGCTGGTGTTCAATATCGCGGCTTTCTGCAAGAGGATGTATGTATATTTCTGTATGCCTAAAGATTCCAAGTTTTTTATTATTATTATTATTATTATTATATATATTATTATTATTATCTGTTTATTATTGTATAATAACTTATGGCTTTTGTTCAGGATATCCCCTTGGGTCCATGTAAGTTTAGTTTCTCTCTTATTAACATAAAACTAAATTTATAATTTTCTTTCATTGCTACATCTAAGCGTTCGTTTCTATAAAGTTGCCACTGCATTATTTTCTCCACATCACACGTTTCCCTTGACACACTATTTCGCAATTTATTCTTCATCGTCGCTCTCAAATTTCTCTCAAATTTCCCTCATTTTCGCTGCATTACCAAATTAATGTAAAAGACAAACTGGTTTTGAAATCACAGAAAATGTCAAAAATTAATCTCGTAATTCATCAAAGCGAGAGCGGATAACTTGAAAAATTGGCTAATTTGTTAAGTGGAGGAAAATTTTTAAAGTGGACAAATTTAGAGAAATTGACACTTAACGATATCGAAAAATATCTCGAAAACCGCGATGGTAATAAAGATAAAAATAATTTTAACTTTAAGTTTTATATACATGTGTGTTTTGAAGTTATTTAATTGTTGTGATGTGTTATTTAAGTTACATATGTATCGACGTGCTATTTGATAGAACAGTATAACTCGATAAAAGACTACCTTAACATTTCTTGAAATTTTTAAAAAAACGTATCTGTATATGCATTATTTATATATTAATAAATAAAACAACACATAGAGTTATTGTATTTAATAATTATTATAATTATTTATTGTATTTATTAATATTTAACATATATTTAAATAGTTTTGGTAACAATTTGCTTTAACTAAAAGAAACAAAAAAATTAACAATAGTTTTTGTACCTACAGTGTTCAAGTACAAGCTGTATTTTTTTATTTATTTATTTTTTGTTCCCCTGAGGAAAATGCATTAAATTGCATACCCCGGCTGTGGCGAGCCGGCGGTTATGTGGGGCTCTCCTCCCCAGAAGGGCTCCCTCCTCGGGGGAGGCCACACTACCTCCCCCGGTTTCCTCCACTGACGACGCCCCCCGGCCACGGAAGGGGCGTGGTCCATCCCGGGTCGCCGTAGCGGTCGCGACTTCTTCGCGCCCACCGGCGACCCGCGGCGGCGCCGCGGCTGTGCTACTGAGCCCGGCGCCGCCTTCTTCGAGCGGGATCGGGCATCTCCCGACCCCGCTCGGCGGCCTCCTTCTAGAGCATCACTGCTTCACAGAAGCAGGTCACAGCCCTCCAACCTCCCTCGTCCGCCAGCATTGCCGCAATCAATGCCGGCGGAGACAGATCTTGCCCGATATCTGCGACCAAGACTCGGCGCTCGGAGGCCCACGCGGGGCACTCCGCCAGCGTGTGCTGGGCCGAGTCGAGGTCGGATGACAAGCTGTGTACATGGTAAAATAAGTAAGGTACAATGCAGCTGTTGAATAATATAGAATCAATTATCCTACCTTTTCAGGTGTATACACACTTATAATAATTTAAAAAATTACTAATTGCCTACGACTAATCTAGAAACTCTTGAATACTATAAAAACATTTTGCTACAAGCCCACTCGACTATTTGTTAAAATATAAAATGATTTGACACTATATTAAAATTGTCAGGTAGCTTGTCATAAATTATGATGCACATTATAAAATAGAAATAAATAGAGTGTATAGAATAGAATATATAGAATAGAGAATAGAGATGTATAGAATAGAAAAAATAGAGTCTTTCATCTCTCTGCTTCATATGCTTATATTCTTCCAAGTTTATTAGCGGTCCTTTTCGAAAAGGCGCTTCTAAGTCCAGGTGTATTAAGATTGCGCTGTTTGTACATTAAAATTTGAAGATTAAATAAGTAAAATTGTCTCTTAGCAATCATCAGAGGTACACCGTATACCGAGTCGTCTGCTTGGGTACCGCCGTCTTAACTATTTTTGCTACAAAATAACAGTGTTGCCATTTCTATGTTCCAGCGTAAAGGGTAAAATGGGCAAGTAAATGCCAATGGGCAAAGTAAAGTTACTGGGTACTAATGTCACATTTTGCCACGTGTAACTTTACATCTAATGTCACATTTTGGTAACATATACAATGGTTTTGTCTCTCTGAAACCGTATATATTATAAATAATATATGCATATATACAGTCAACACATTTAGAACCATTACAAAAAGTACCTGATTTTTTCGCAAAAGTCGGAAACAAATAATATATAGGTAGGTACTCACTTTCAGGCTTTAGACTATAGGTATTGTAATTGTACAATTTTTTCAGCAAAAATAGGTCGGTTCTTAGAGTTTGAAAACGCATTATCTCCTTAAGTTTAAGTTACTGTAAGACGCGTAACATATATTTGGGTTCAGTTCATGTTAACAAATTAAAGACAATGTATATTTATATAATGGAATGTAAGCACTGTAATATACATATGTATAATGTGGTAATATACCCATTGACACTGTGAACTACATTTTTAAAACACAATTATAAATATTTTGTAATCATTTTTAAAATCGGCCGTAGAATAAGTAGTTTAGCTAGAGCGACACAGAACAATTTTACTCAGAGCGACTGACCGACGCGCCGCGATCACAGATTAGTTACATACAAAGTGTTCGACATGCGGTCCGAAAATTCCTGTTGTGATCGCGTGCACGCTTGATCGCGTTTGATAAATTATTGGATATTCTCCTGTTTGTTTGTCCGCCGTTGCTCGCCAATTGGGCTCCACCAGAATATCAGCGTTGCGGTGGCAGTCTACGTCGTGTAACATGTGCTGAGGTTGGGGCCTAGTTGACGACACAACACCATGTGTTCTTTAAAAAAAATTATTTAATATGTGTCGTCAATAAATATTTTTCTTTCTTTTTTTCTTTCTTCAATATATAATAAAAAATTTTATTGAGAAACGAGATGTTTTTTGTTTCTTTCAATATCATTCTTGTAAATAATAATGTCGAAACAACTGTGGAATCGTATCAATATTATAAACGCCTAAGTATATGTGGATAAATGTTTGCTCTATTTCACGTAGAAACTAATGAATGGATTTTAATGAAACTTCACAATAATGTAAGCTTATATATCAAAATAACACATAGGGTAAAATTTATAAATATATACGCCACGCTAATATAAAGCAAGCGAAGTCGGGGGCGCTAACTAGTATGAAATAAAAAAAATTAAGTGAAATAAAAAAGACACAAAGTCAAGCGTTTGTAAAATTAAGCGGGCGCGTGGGAATAATTCAAATTTAATGAAAGCCTATTACGAAAAGTCCCCAGTAGTACAAATAAAGTTGACTCGACAAATAAACTTGCCAAATAAAAAGGTCGTGATGCAGGTCGGGATCTGACAATCCCCACACATCCTCATTTGGGATAAAAAGGCCTTTTTGTAAATCTTTGTTGACACGTGTTACTGGGAGCTGTAAAGCCTTGGGGAGTTTGAAATCATCGCTTTGTACGCGCCTACCTACATAATTAATATCAGGCCTTTAACGAAATCATTGTATTTTTTTTTCTTTTATAGTTAGTAGTTTTATGGTATGACTAGCTGGCGCACGCGACTTCGTCTGCACAGATGTTAGATTTTTTACTACTTACCAAATGTAATAAATATATTGTGTGCATTGTCCAAAATATGACAAGTGTCAAGTAAATAGGAAAAATCTACCATCAGTGCAGACGAAGTCACGGGGAAAAATAGTAAATATTAGTAATATAATATTAGTATGTTTTTTTTCTTTTATAGTTTGTAGCTTTGTGGTAATATGACAGTAATTTTAAGCTGTATAACATTTTAAGTATATTTTAAAATTTTCTATTTGACGCCATTTTGTCGTCCCCGGAGTACGATAATTCTAACTTAGTGTAAACTTTTTTTGACCTTTATCAATTGTGCCATTTATTGTTTTAATGTCTACTGATATATTTAACAATTAAATTAGAATAGGAAAGGCAAATTCTACCTATATAACAAGAAATCTATACACCATACAGTTATTTTCATAGATAAAGATCAGATAACTTAGTTTCAACACAGCAGTGGTCTTAGGGAAAATAATCTCTACTTTCAAATAACTGACAAACACAATTATCTAATTGTACTGTCATCGAAAAAACTACTTATATCAGTTGAGACAAGTTTAATATCTTACATTGTCATATACCCATAACTATATAAATGTACAAACGCGACAGAAACAACCCATCCCATGGGAAGTTACGCGTTCGCTCCCCCACACTTCGACACGTGGCATTGTAATGTAAGCGAGAACTTGTATAGGGAAAGTTCGCCACGGTGTAAATAAACATGGGCTTACTACACTAACGGATACAGTAGTACAATAAGAGATGATATTGCGAACAAGTTAGTCACTTGGGGTTTTGGGAAAGTATCCTTCAGTATTATTCTAGGTAGATTGTAATGTTTTATGTCGACTGCATAGGTACCGGAATTGCAAGAGCAATGCTGCTGAAAGAAATACTCTCGTTGACTGTAGTAAGTTAATTGTAGCTTCGAAGTTTTTTTTTTATAGGATAGAGCAGCAAACGAGCAAACAGATCACCTGATGGTAAGCGATAACCGTTGCCCATGGACACCCGCAACACCAGAGGAGTCACAGATGCGTTGCCGGCATTTTAAATGGGAATAAGAGGGGAACCCTCACTCACTCGGCGAAACACAGCGCAAGCGTTATTTTACGTCGGTTTTCTGTGAGGCCGTGGTATCACTCCGGTCGAGCCGGCTCGATTCGTGTCGAAGCATGGTTCTCCCACAGTAATATAAGGTGTTTAATACATAACTTCTAATAATAAAAACGACATTTGTATATAGCAATAATTACAACCAGAAAGCATGTATTACAATAATATTAAATTAAAAAAATAACATTGTTAAATAATAATAACATAATTGTATTATAGGAGATGTTCCATTTTTGTATGGAGGCTGGGCCCCTCTCAGCCTACAGTAATAAAATAATATTTTATGGAAAGAACAAAAAATAAGGAACCTTTACCAGTAAGAAGATATTTTTTCAAAACCTGCAAAACATTGTTAAAAAGAGAAAAGGTTTTGAAGTTAAGATCAATAAAACAGCAACCCAAAGCTTTTTTTATATTGGCAGCTTCGATTTTGATTGTCACAATGAGTAACATGACCGATGTCAAAAGCTTCACCGCTACTACTAAACTAGAAGGATGTCACTGTCACATTGACAATGACATTACGATGATAGAAGGTAGCTCTCATTATTTAATAAAAATGCAAAGGAACTATCCAATACAGCCAGCATCTATGGTTTCATTTTCAGGAATAAATCTGCAGTAAGAGCATACATTTACTATCAGAATTTATTAATAGTTTCAGAAAAATAATATAACTAGCTTTACGCCTTCATTAAAACCTGTAAATATAAAAGAAGCTTTATGAAAGAAACCAATATTCGAGACATTAAATATTATTTTTTGAAAATTCTCAGGTTTTTATATTTTTTTTTCTTTTGGAAACTTTGTCTTTGAGAGAGATCTATCAGAAAAACATTACACAGTAAGTGTAGAAAAATAATAAAAAATGGGGCCCAAATAAAAACGTCTCCTTTTAGAAACACTGACGTATTTCCATCATTTATTTAGATATTTTGAAACATAAAAACAGCTATAAAATCACATAGAAATGGAACAGTTACTGGTATTCTTAGTTTTAGTGGTTTGACGTTATTTAAAGTAATTTTAATCGCTTATAACCACAGCTTTTAATTTTAACACTATGAAAATGTTTTTTTTGCTTAGGCATAAACGCCAAAAAATCATCGTAGAGCCACGGGAGTAAGCGCATTCGAAAGAGCGGAAAATTTTGAGTCCAATGGCATATATAACTCATTTTTGACCAAAATGTCGCCCTATTTTCTTTTAATCGTCGATGTGTTACTTGTAGAATAGATAATAAATAAGGAAATGTAATAATACTAACACAAACAAAAAAGAGTGCGGACCAAAGAGTCCGCAGAAGACCAGAAAGATTTACAAAAAAAAATACATAACTTCATAATGAATAAGTCACTATGATATCAATTTCATTTCTGAGTAACGTACATTGTTTCATTGTATTCACCACGTATCTTACTCGTACCGACCCACTGTCTATGATATTCGATCGCGGCGATCACGTCATTTCGTATCAAATTCAAACTTAAGTTAGTAAACATATGAAGATAATTTTCAATTGACTGTATATATATTAACGGTTTTTAAATAAAAATACGTGATCAGAGAGGCAAATGTAATCATAAGTTTCTAATACAAAAATATGTAATAAGAAATATTGACACAAAAAGTAATAGTTATGAGAGAAAGAACAAAAGCCAATGTCTATTATAGCCTTAACCTGTTAGAACGCAACACAAACATATAGAGGTGTCTCCCCTACGCCTAGAGTCAATTTGCTCCAATGCCAACTATACTTCTACCCTCGTTTCATCATTAAGATGAAATAGGAGGTGTAGCTAACATTGAACCAGGTTTGAGGTACCACATGCTGATAAAGTAAGCGCGTTAATTAAAATAGTAATTTTTGATAGAGACTTGTGCATCGCATAAAAAAACTAGGAAATTATTCAGCGATATCAGTACGACTGTTAAGGAAATATGTTAATGAAGTTTGCTATAAGATCTCTACACGACCACCATGGCCATATGACATTACGTTACTACCCACATTACCATCATCATTGGGTAGAATATTGGTTCATGCAATATTCAACAAGAAAAAGACTATCGTCGTTCTGAGAAATGGCGTAGCAAACCAGTCGGTGGCAACAGGTAGGTATGCCAGTATTCCCCCGGGAAGGAAATCTTGAGGCGCATTTTGCCCATAGTCGCAGCGCTGCAGGGACTTGCAACAGTTACTACCTGATTAGGAGCGTTTGACTCAGCCAGCCAGCTCAGACATATATTGAATTAGCTGTAGATTTGATGAAATTAGGTGTTAAGCCAGAATTAAGCAGTGTAGAGTGAAACGTTTAGCTCTACATTGGAGCTGACAAGTATTTGATAGTACGAATTATATGTTCTCGCGTTGGCAACATTTTACAAGAATATATTTTTGGTGGGATTAGATATTTTCTATTCCATGCAAAGACTAATTTTTACCTATGAAATTTTCATTTAGTTACAAGAACTCTGCCTATAAACTCAAACAATCTTTTTCTGGGATATTTATGAACCAAGAAAGCAATCAATCTTAAACTTTAAATACATGTAAAAAACACTACAATGAATACAATAAATATGAAAGATGTTTCAGAAAATTTTAGCTAATAAAGTGCAACTTTCTAAAGAAGAAAAGCGATTTTCAATTTTAATAAGTATGTTGTGAGATTCAAGGATAATCAATAATTGCACTGTTAAAATGAATTGCAAGAAATATGTATACAACATAATATTATACTTTTAGTATATTTTATGAAATCCATGTTGTTATATACAGATAGAAAAAAATCACATATTTCTATTTTAGTTAGATATGTATTAATAAAAACATCATATACTCGTACTAGCTTTCTGCCCGCGGCTTCGCCTGCGTGAATTTCGGGATTGGGTCTATAGAGGGTTAAGGGTCATAGCTTTTGCCCACGGCTACATATGCGTGGAAGTCGGTTTATGGCGCGAAGGTTTTATCGCGCTTCCCGTGGGACTATCCGTTTATCCGAGATAAAAAATAACGCAAAACCTTGCTCAAGAATCACTTTATCTATTGATGAAAACCGCATGAAAATCTGTGCAGTAGTTTCTGAGCGAAGCCTTTATTGCGCATCCTGTGGGATCTGTAGATTTTTCGGGAACAAAGTAGCCTATGTTACTCGGGGATAATGTAGCTTTCCAAAGGTAAAAGAATTTTTGAAATCAGTCCAGTAGTTTCGGAGCCTATTCATTACAAACAAACAAACAAACAAATCTTTCCTCTTTATAATATTAGTATAGATAAAACTGTATCAGCTTTGTCCTATAAACCGAACTTTTTTACGTTCGAGAACAAGAAGAACTTAAATATCCGTTATGAAGGTAAGTGAGGACGCAAAAACGACGCGTTTTTCGAAGACACCGTGTGCTGTTATCCGTGTCCAATCTCCACAATTCCACCCGAACCCTTTTGCCATCTGAGACGCGCAAAAAATATTACCGGAGATAGTAGAGAAATAGTTTCGTGCTTGCGAACGCGCGACTTCTAACAGAAGCTCGTGTGAATTTTCAATGTATTTGAAAAGTTTTTTACATGTATAAATAATTGTCAATAGTATACATAGCTAGAACTATATTTTTGTATATATCTATACATATAATAAGACAGTAAAAATATTTTGTCTGTACATTTAGTATTTTTGACTGAAATGGATAGAGGGGCACACAAAAAATTTTTTTTTGAATTTTTTGTCTGTCTGTCTGTCTGTCTGTCTGTCTGTATGTTTGTTCACGTTTATCTCCGAAAGTACTGAACCGATTTGCTTGAAACTTTCACTATTTGCTTTGTTTTAACTCAGAATAATATCTAAACTTTGTTTCATCAAAATCGGTTCATTAAAAATAAAGTTATCGTCATTTTAATGAACTCGAGGCATGATAATATTGCGAATTATAATGTACACCATTCTTACTTGCTCACGAGTCAGCAGTGCAGAGCATTTGTTTTTTTTTAGCCCCTGAAGGAAAAACGAATAATGTGGTATATAAAGAAATTCTTTGAGTTTACTTTACCTGAAGGAATTGCTTTATACCAAAAATATTTTAATCGGTAAAATCGTATATTAATATGATTTGTGTATCAATAACATTCAACTCGAAATTTACGCAGACGAAGTCGCGGGCAACAGCTAGTATATATATATGTTTTTATTATATACTAGTTTTCCGAAAAATATTTTATTCATACCAAATTTTATGAAAACCTGTCGTTAAAAGCAATTTTATTAGGTTTTCTTGCAGGGAAAATATATTTTCCTGTAATAAAAATTTACCTGTATTTTTCTCGTTTCTCAGAATATTACTTTTCAACTTTCATCAAAATTGGTCCAGTAGTTTTTTTCTGGGCCTAATCATACAAAAACTTTCACTCGCTATTCTTAGGGTAACTTTTTTACAAACTTTGAATGTCATTTTTATTTGTATCTACTAAAAACTAAATGAAAATTTTTTGTTACTTATGTTTTGGAAATGTACTTTTACAGCCCTTTTGGCATGAAAAGTAACTTTGTCGTTTTTCAGACTCTAAACTGTCTGTGTCCACATTTCGTTTCAGTAGTTTTCATCAGTTCTGTATTAGCTTTCACGTGAAAGCGCGAGAATGTACAATGTACAATGTCAATAAGTAAAGAAGTAACTATGTACCTAATTTAAGTAATTTTCATAAATGTTAACAAAATCCGCTGTTTTTTCTTAAATCAATATTCAAACAAAAAAAAAAGCACGTTTTTCATCTAATTCAATTGAAACGAACATATTTTTAGTGCCCTCATATTAGTGGCAATTTTGTTTTTTCAAAATTGTTACACAACATTACTCTTTATTGTATACATGTACAATACACAAAAAAAAAAAAGAAAACCAGTAACAAATGTACAAAAGGCGGCCTTATTGCTAAACAGCAATCTCTTCCAGGCAACCTAGGACCAGGGAAGTATTAAAAGGAGATTTAAATATAGGATGGGTGCAGTAATAAGACTGTAGGCTATAACTAGTTTAAGTTAAGGAATCTTTGACAGGAAGTAAACAAGGACTTGATTCTTAAAGGACTCCAGCGTTCGCGCTCTACTATTGTCATCTGGGAGCGAGTTCCACAACTGGACGGCATAAGTCGAAAAAGCAACATGTATAACGTTTATTTAGTATAGAGGAGGATTTTATCGAAAGGAATCTCTATTAAGGAAATACCAGAGTTATTTAAGTTACACGTATAAGCAATCCAATAATTGGATACCGGGACTTTACATATTAAGTTACTTTACTTCTTCTGGGGGTTGCAAATTTACTGCAAAAAGTAAAATATACGATCGACTTACGACACCATTTTTTATAACGAAAAACTAGCGACGACAAAATATTGATAAGTTTTGATCACAACAGTATTGTTTTATCTCAAGTTTAGAGATACACGATCGATTTGAGAACCGTGAAAACAAAGGCCAGATATAATCGCGTCAGCTTGAAGTCAGCTCCAAGTGAGCGAGCTTCTTCACGATAAGTTATGTATTTGTTAGTACCTTCTTCACGGCAAGTTTTAGTTCAAGTACTGGTCGTGACATGACAAAGAACAGCTTTACACAAATTATAACCCTTATTAATACGTCAACAAAACTTTTCATTGTTTATGATGTATATTTCATATACGCTCCTCGATTAAACATTAGCTTATTAAATTAAGGAACACAGCAGTTTGTAACATTGAGACTAAATATAGATAAATACCTATATAGAAAATAATTTGGTTTTTTTTTTACATATAAACTTGTTCAAAGTAATCAACAACTTACATTTAGCTGGTCAATATATTTATGACAATTTAGTTTTTGTCACAAATCATACTGATTTACATAATCTGAATAGAAATAAGAATAAAAATAAATCTTCTATTCGGATGTGCATGCTCCATAAAATTTGCTGCTCGTTCTTGGTGTAATGTGTACTTGATTATTTAGATCAAAAAAAAAATTGTAAGTAGATATTTAATGTGGATGTAAGCATACATACGTACTACTTAGTATAATTGTCTTCATTTATTTATTATAATAAAATTGTAATTGGAATTTGAATAAAGGAGATAAAAAAATAAATCTTGAGATTTACTTGGCTGTTCTATTCACGAAGGCTATCTCAATTTCCGAACACATGTAGAGTAAGTTTTTTTTGTGCTTGTTTATGCACGTAGAAGGCTTTCGATGGTTTATATTAAAAATATCTTTTGACAACAATAATTGCCTGAAAAAGGCTTATGTTAAATTTATATTATTCTGAATTTGATTACGTTAATGATTTGATATTGTATAGGTGAGTGTTGAAAAACTGGCAACAAAACAGTTTAAAAGTTGCTTTGTTACGTTTTAGGCTGATAATCTTCTTCTAATTAAGCTCAGAGATCAAATCGAAATTCTCTAAAATCGTAAATAGATTAATTAAAGGTGACATTGTAATATAATTTTATTGTAATTAAGATTGATATCAAACAATGTAAATTTCCTTTTCTGAATTACCTATTCAATTACGCTCGCCAAGAACTTTTTGGGCACGGACAAAAGGCTCAGATTTCCATTTACGCAAGCAGAGCACGGATTCGCTTAATGGCCGACGCGTTAGCTGGACATTCCGGCACTAGGATCGTATTAACCATGATGGGATATGCTAATAATAAAATCTGTAGGACCTTTAAGGAAGAACAGAAGAGTATGTTCAATTAACTGTGCCACTGTGATGCTCTGGTCTGCAGCATGCAAAGGCTGGCGGGAATTGGATACCCTAGATCGACAGACTAGAGTAACATGCTTCTGAAGAACGTTATCAAACCCATGGGCACTACTTATGGGTTATATCTGGTGATGGCTTCACGGACAGCACAAAAGTCAATGGGTCAATGTGCTAAGGATCTTCGCTGGTGCCACCGAAAAGATAAACCGATATAAAATATTCAACTACCCTCATAGTTAAAATTGAAGACATTTGGTTTTTGATATAAGCTTCGTTAGGGTCGCTCATTAATCGTTTTCTCTATTTCGCCGATACTAAATCGAGTCGCATTAGCGAATCTGTCTACAAAGACAAGGATAAGCCAATTTCACGCGTCGATCCTTGCGCAATTTAAGCGATATTATTGCTTAAGAACAGGTAGGCTCTTTGAGGATTACAGCTGGTAGGCAAGATTTATTTGAAGTAGATGAAGGGATGTATACGACGATGGTTGGCATTTGTCTTGGGATCAGGTTCTTAGTTACAAACGAAAGTAGGGTGCATTATTTCTATATATTTTGAAAGGGCGTTTTATTTCGTTTTGTTTTACATTTGAGTACCAATGTTTTATTATATGCTTTTCAGCGGCACTTCTAGTTTTGGAATTTAAACAGGAGAAATAAAAATAAACTTACTGTTCTAACGTTTAGACTTCAAAATTGTAGAAGCTCTTTTATGAATATATAACATTCCACAACACACTTCTAGAAAGCTTTGTCTTATAATAAACTAGCTTTCCGCCCGCGGCTTCGCCCGCGTTATATTCGAATGTCCCACAGGAAGGGTATGTTTTCCGTCGGTAAAATTATCTTATCTCCTTTCTCAGGCTCTTATGTATGTATTGTATCATGATGATGAATTGCCTTTAGATTTTAAATTTCCCATGTAACTTATGTAAGAATGGTGTACATTATAATTCGCAATATTATCATGCCTTGAGTTCATTAAAATGACGATAACTTTTTTTTTAATGAACCGATTTTGATGAAACAAAGTTTAGATATTATTCAGAGTTAAAACAAAGCAAATAGTGAAGCACAACATACAGACAGACAGACAGACAGACAAAAAATTCCAAAAATTTTTTTTTGCTTTCTAATAATCTATTTAAGTGCCCCTCTATCCATTTCAGTCAAAAATACTAAATGTACAGACAAAATATTTTTACTGTCTTATATGTATAGATAAGGTACTTGTTAAAAATACTCCAATATATGTATGTGTAGGGTATTGAAAAGGATGAAAATGAACGGTTACCTGTTTTAGATATATGTGTATTAAAATAAAAGCAAAATATTACAACTCTTCAAGTAGGTACATAAGCGAAACAATGACAATAGGTAATAAAAGAATAACAATGACAGAATTTCCCTTTAAAATACACGAATTATTTAAAAATGGTGTCTCATGACCTCTCGGTGGTACGTCAATGTGGTCACGTGGTACGTCATATTTTTTTTTTTTTTTAAATAGGTTTGCGTTTGTCCACAATCTCACCTGATGGTAAGTGACGATGATGACTAGGATGGAACACGCTTACCTAGCAAATGCCTATTCACTCGTAACTTGAAGACCGTAAGATTATATTGTTCCGGGAACACAGACGTCGGCAAAAAATATATAATTGTTTTGACCGGAAATATGTATAACCGATTTGGCTATATAAGCTGTTGTGTTGATATAGGCTGCACCACGCCGTCTCGTGAGGAGCTCTCGATCTCTTTCACTTCAGGCCGGGTCATTGGGATCATTGCTTTCGGCTGAGTTTGGTCGGTAGGTCAGATCGGTCTAGCCGCGTCGATCAGTCTGAAGTCCGATATAATCTACCGTGACAATTGATTGCGATGGCAGCCACGAGGATCTCTCCTCTCCTAAGGGAAAAAGTGGAGATATGTAATCGTGTTTTTTTTTATAAGAAAACAATAAATTAGACCTTTAGAGTATCATGCCTGTTTTTCTTTGAAAGGCTCTCCCAATTTCCAAACCAGTAAATGGTATGTAAAAGCAAAGCTCTTTCTTACTGATAATGTATTTATCTTCAATTAAATTACAAAAGCAAGGCTTTTCGGAAAGTCGTAATTCAATTCTCTTTTCCATAGTGACATCAATCTATTATAATTGTACTGACATGATATGTCAATAAAAAAGGTTTTATGTCGATCCGCAACATCTTCCGGGCGACAGAAATTGTTACATTAAATAACAAAATAAACACAAAATAAAAGGCAACTATCTTTTTTATCTTAGTTCGGCCAAGTCAATATAACAAATAACAAAATATAAATAATAAATAGGAATCAAATATAATTTTCCTGCGTTTTGTAAGGAAAAAATGTAATTATTTGTTTTTTATTACTAGTCAATAATATAATTAAATGTATAAAGAAAACTTACTTGGAAGTTTAACTTTCCTTCCACTTCTGGTGATGTATGAATGCCCAGCGACAGGATCATATCCCGGGTTCACTGGTGAAATAGACAACTCATTTGACCCTGAAACAGAGGAGGAGGCCTTGGCAGGCTTTAAAATAGAATCCTTACCTGTTATTTCTAATTTATAAAGACATTGTACCGGTCTAATTTTCATTCCAGTGCCAGTTCTCACTCTTGCAGTCCTTTTTTCTCCGTCTTTACCTGGCAATAATTCTTCAACGATGGCCAATGGCCACTTAACTCTCCTGTCTTCTGTTTCAAGTAATACAACATCACCTATTTCAATGTTATGTCTCTTCTCATTACCCTTCTGTACTAAAAAAGCAAGATAATCTACCTCGAATCTCGATCTAAACTGCTCTCTGAGTTTCTGCAGATACCTAAAACGTTTATTTAAATTGGTCGAATCAATTTTGTCGAGATCTGTTACATCAGTACACGGGATAGGTTGTATCAAATCGGCTGGTGTCAAGGGCTCAAGATATTCTGCTGTATCGCTATTGACGTATGTCAACGGTCGCGCATTCATTATAGCTTCACAATCGCATACTATGGTCCGTAATTCATCATAATTAACGGCAGCTCTCCCCAATACACGACGAAGAAGGTCTTTCATTACCCTAATTAACCGCTCCCAATAACCACCCCACCAGGCAGCCGTTGGTGCGTTCATCTTCCATGTTATTCTCTTTATGGTAGACAGTTTTTGTATTTCACCCCAGTCAAGAGCAGAAAACAAATTTTTTGCTCCACAAAAATTTGTGCCTTGATCAGAGTTTAACATTTTTATGCGACCACGTCGTGCTATAAACCTTCGAAGGGTCATAATAAAATCATTTGTTGATAACGATTTCGTTATCTCTAAATGTACAGCGCGATACACGGCACAAGTATACAAAACGATCCAGCATTTTTCACCATTTTTTAAATACAGTGGACCAGCAAGATCAACTCCAGTTGTCTGGAACGGTGCAGAGCTCAATATTCTCTCTGAAGGTAAGGGCGCTGTCGGAGCTGTTGCAGCTTTAATCTGGTACCTCTTGCAAATGATACAAGACGCTATTACTGATTTGACAACTCTACGTATCCCTATGACTCAAAATCGAGATCTAATATCTGCTATCAATTGACTTGACCCAATGTGCTGGAGTTCCTCGTGTCTTTGCCTGACTAACAAAAGCACAATCGGATTCTTACCGGGAAGTAAATAAGGTGTCTGCATCCCTTCAGGAAAATTGGTAAGCATCAATTTGGTTTTAATTCTAATCAAACCGTCTTCATCTTTAAACTTTGTTAAATTATTTACTTTTTGTATAAAATCTTTATTCTCTAACTGTACAAGCTTAATAACTAATTTTTCCGCCTTCTCAAATTCTTGATACGTTATTTCTCCATTTCGCTTACTATTTACATATCTCGAATTATTTATAAATCTAGTTATCCAAGCTGTCATTCTTATAACTTTACTATATTTAGAAAAGTATCTATGTATTCTTTGTAATAAATCTTCATATTCACACATATTTACATTACAAACCATCTTTTTTGTTTCCAGGTTTATTTCGCGCTCATCGACGACCAAATCAGATTGCGGCCACTGCTGCTTCGGTAATCGGAGCCACTTCGGACCTTCCCACCACCGAGATTCATATAATATTTTTGCATTACAGCCTCTTGATGCGATGTCTGCCCAGTTTGCTTCGCCTGGAATATGATACCAATTTTTAATATTAGTGTTGTCTCTTATTTCTTTTATTCTATTACCCACAAATGATTTTAAAGGGAGTTCTCTCTTAATCCAGCACAGCGTAACACCCGAATCAGTCCAACAATATTCAGTACAACCCTTTAAATCTAAATTTTGTCTTACACTTGTCAGAAGTCTTGATCCCATCAAAGCTGCCATCAATTCTAACCTAGGTATTGTCATTTTCTGCGTTGGTGTAACTCTAGACTTAGCGGCTACCATTTGAACAGAAACATTACCCCCATTTTCGGCTCGTATTAAAATACACGCTGCGTACCCATCTTTGCTAGCGTCGACAAACAAGTGTACACTCACCTTCATTTCCTTAAGAATGTAAGTAGAGAGTTTCCGTGGTATTTTACATTCTTTCAGGTATGTGATGTATTTATACCACTCGAGAAATTTGGTACTCAAGTCTACTGGAAGTTTTTCATCCCATGATAATTGACGTTGCCAAGATTCTTGCAATATTACTTTAGGTACTAACATGACAGGTGATATGTAGCCAATTGGGTCGAAAACACTTTGAGCTAGTGATAACAAGCCTCTTTTTGTAATGTTCTGTTGATTGTCATACGAAGGTAAGTTACTACAGTTACAACTCAATTCATCCGTTATTGTATTCCAATTTAAACCTAATATTGAAACTATTTCTTTACCTGTCTCATTATAGCCGTTAGAAGTCACCCACATTCTTAGGTTGAATTTAGCTTCCATCATGATTTCTTTAGCTTCTACGATGAACCTTTCAGCTTCTTCCTTTGTATCCACGCTCAACACTGAATTATCGATATAAAAGGATTTATTTAATTTGTTGGCAGTTGAACTAAGCCTTCCATTTTCGTACTTATTGAGATGGAAACGTATTGTACCAGTTAAAAGATATGGGCTTGATGTCAACCCAAAAACTACTCTACAGTGCCTGTAAGTAGCCACATCTTTTAGGGTATTATCTTTGTACCAAAGAAATTTGAGATAATCTCTATTTTGCTGATTTAAACTTATCTGCAAAAATGCCTTTTCTATATCGGACGTAATGCCGATTAATCCTTTGCGAAAATCAATAATTAAAGCTGGAATGAGTTCGATGAAGTTTATACCTCTTTCCAAGCATGCATTTAAACAAAGACCATTATTATCTTTAGCTGAGGCATCGAACACCGGTCTGATGCTAGTTGTCAAACTTTGCTCTTTTATTACCGGTCTATGTGGCAAGAAATGGCCAAATCTCGGATCACTGTCAGCCACTTCAATTATGCCTACATCTAGCCAATATTTAAAAACAGCATCGTATTCATTAAATTTTCCTACAGTTAATAATTTTTTGGTCATTGTTTCTAATCTCTGTTTTGCTCTATCATAATTCGGTAATAAATCATTGTAATTGTTTTTGAATGGTAACTGTACTTCATACCTTTTATCCTCCATCACCTTCACATTTTCTTTGAAGTTTAACCATATTTCCGCTTCCGCCTCTGCTTTGTTCTTGATTTCAACCGGATCTTTGATACCAAGTGTTTCTAGTGACCAATAATCTGTCAAAATGTTATCACATGTACATTTCATTATAGTAGTGAGATTATTAAAAGTACTTACTTGAGTTCTTACCTGTTTTCCTTGCAATGTCCATCCGAACATAGTATTCACAGCGACAAGTCCATTTTCTAAATGAATGAGGCCACCTGTTAAGAAATAACCTAAGAAATCTACACCGATTAGTATTCCTACTTCAGTTATATTGCTACCCATATCTGACAATGTAATTTTATGATCACGCAAAAACCGTATAATATTTACATCGTTAGTATTAACCATAGGTATATTTTTGCATATGTTATTTTGACCAATAGCCGATACTGCAAAGGTAAAAGTATTATCTAAGGACTTAAGTTTAAAATCGTACAGTTTGTATTCTTTGCAATCACTTTCTATTCCACCGAACAAACACTGTGACAAACGTTCTTTACCAATCGTTGGAATGTTCAACTTTTCTACAACGCTGTTTTTTACGTAAGTACGTTGAGAACCAGAATCAAATAATGCACGAACCGGCATTGTCTTGTTTTCATACTCAACTACTATGACTACAGTCTGTAACAAAATCTCTTCTTTCCTGTACAAAGTAGATAGTGATGTTGAAGGTTGAGAGTGGTCTTTATGCACGGTTTGGTTCTCATTTTTGTTTTCTGTGCAAAGTGCAGTCGAGTGACGTTTCCCACAGTTTAAACATTTAACATGTGTTCTGCAAACTTTTGCATGATGTCCTCTTCTGAGGCATATTGCACAAGCTTTTTTGTCCTTCAGAATCTGTCTCCGTTGTTCCATTGACAGTCGATTTATTTTGTAACACTCGAGACTTGCATGAGTATCTTTTTCGCAAAAAATGCAAGTCAAACTCTTTTGTCTGGTATTAGTTAATAAGCATTCAGCTGTCATAACTCTGTTCTCGCTTTCACGACTGTTTACATCACGTTCATTAAAAGTTTTCCGTGTGATTTTAATACGTTGCTCCGACTCTACTTCTTTCCTAAGAAATTCTAACAGCTTGGCAAGCTCTTCCGCCACGTCCTTGGTACTTTGTCTAGTTCGTTCCCAACAGCGAAGCGTTTCTTGCGGTAAAGCCGACTCCACCATAGGCAGTAGAAAAGCAGCATATTTCTCTTTCGTTACGTTCAAGGTTTCTAGCGCTCGTAACTGTGCGTTAAGCTTGTCATATAGCTGTGTTACTGAGCCTTTTTTGTCAGATAATACTATTGAAAGAATTTCCCTGATATAAATTTGTATAAGCAAATCTTCTCGAGCATATCTTGATTTAAGCTCGTCTAGGCATTTGTTATAAGCGGAAGCAGGGAAACTTTCTACTAATTTCTTTACTTCTGACTCACCTTTCATAGACTGTAAAAGATATTGGTATTTGTCTGTTATGTTCAAGCTGGAATCGTCGTTTATTTTTGAAAATTGACCCCAGAATGATAACCAATTTTTTATATCGCCGTCGAAGGTCGGCAACTGTAACTTAGGCAGTTTTATATTGGTTTTAGATATACCGGCTTGTGAACATGGTTTTATGTGTGAATGTGCTTTTTCTTGGTACTTTACATCTATACACAACATTCTAGTTTTATATTCCAATGCTCCTTCTAATTCCGATTGTAATAACTCTTCATCTACGTCGACTAGCAAAAAATCTTTTATAAGCGTATCCAACTCAACTAAATTTTTATATAAATCTTGGAGTCTTTTAAAAGAAATTCCTGTTTCTAAAGTTATTTCAATCAAAGTATCTAATTTATTTTCTAAATCATTTGCCGATTTTGTAAAAATTCTCCTTACCACTGACCTTTCTTTTTTGCGATCTTCTAGCTTCGACATCTTTTCTTACTTATATTTTTCACGGTCGCCACATGTAAAAGCAAAGCTCTTTCTTACTGATAATGTATTTATCTTCAATTAAATTACAAAAGCAAGGCTTTTCGGAAAGTCGTAATTCAATTCTCTTTTCCATAGTGACATCAATCTATTATAATTGTACTGACATGATATGTCAATAAAAAAGGTTTTATGTCGATCCGCAACAGGTACCTTTTTTATTATTTTCCTTCTTCGTGCATAAGATTATGTAGGTTTTAAGCTCTTTGTTTCCCTAAATATCATATTTGTTTCACGTCATCGTCAATGAGTCTGTATAGGCCTATGTCGAATGAAGATAGGCTTTTGACTGAATTACTACGTAATCTTACCAAATAATTACCATGGCAAGGTTTAACTGTAGGTTTCGCGAGACCATTAAAACGAACACATATATAGTATGTACTTATATATGAACTTGATCAGTCCGTTACGCCCCTCACCCTCCTCTTTCCTACTCCCTTTGGTAACAAAAAGGCGAATTTTGTGGGAAATAAATATACATCAAGTTTAATGCGTGAGGCCTCTAAGACCGCCACTCAAACTCAAACCTCAGCTTGAGTATACTAAGAAAGGGATAGCGCTATATGAATTCAATAGCACCATTCAATATGTGTTTGAGTCGCGTTTTGTAATACAATTTTAATGCGAGTTTTGTAAGGCGTTTACGTTAACATTATATTTAAATACAATCCAATAACAACCGGTATAATGTATGAATAACTGAATTTCTCAAATATGTTCTATAATATGTTGGAATCTGCTGTGTCGGTAATTCTTATCGAGATTCGCCGCTAAGAGACGATAATTCGAATAAGGCGATTCTGTTAATTGGCTGCGTCAGTAAATAGTCAAGCTTCGGGAAATACGTAGCGATTGAGAGTTGTTAGGGTGATATTCAAATATAATCCAATAAAATTAAATTGATGATTATGTCGGTACAATGAATGAAAGGTTGGCTGTTCTGTTGATTGGTTGCGTAGGAACATTTACAGATATAGCCAAGCCGCAGGAAATACCAAAAGACCAGGCCAAAGGTTGTATAAAAGATGGCCGATACTTTCGGGTACTAGTAGTAATTTTAGTTCATAAGTACCTATATTTATGGAGTACAATTAAGTGGAATATTAAAAAAAAAACAAAGATTCTGAGTTAAAATTATTTAATCTGTAATCCGTAACGAGTCTACAAGCTTTATATGATTTTCTTAGTATAGTTCTTTACCTTTTTAATCGTATGGGTACTAAATCAAAAATTGGAGTGAAATTCCTTATTTTGTATACGCCACTAAGTAGTTATTATAAGCACGTGTAAAAAATCGACTTTGACAACAAATTTGGCCTTCTAGTAACAAGTGAAATATTAATCTTCTTTCAGTTAAGAAATTCACTACGTTCTTGGAAATACTATTATAAGTACTACGCGTAATTATACTGAGAAATATTATTATAAGAGACTTTGTTGTAATTTTTTCTGGCATGAGCGGTCGAGTAGAGTGACGTATGAAATAAATATTCAATATAATATTCTCTTTGACACTAAGTTACTCAGAATTTCAAACAAACTGCCCTGTTTCTTTCAACGATTTCTGAGAAATCAATTGCTACTTAGCCCTGGTACACTCTTGGAAAATAATCCAATTACAGACTCTATATTTTTTTCGAACTCGTAATACATAAATTATTACGTAAATATACAACAATTTTGTAATTATAAAAAGAACTTTGTGTTATTTTGAGTTAAAGCGTATTTTACTTTACGCCAGTGGTTTTCGGCAGCCGTCCTGGGTGTCGCGTATTTCCCCACTTCCTGCGTCCTCCTGCATGAGAGTTCAGCCCAGTCTACTTTCACCACCAATGCTTTACAATAGAGGTTCCCCAACTTTTTTTGTATAGACCCTTTGCCATGTTTTCCGGTTTTGGGTAGACGCCCTACTTACCTGATATTGAATGCCTACATCCTACAACTTACAAAATTGTATAAACATATATAATATTTTTTTTCTTCATAAGTACTTTTATAAATAATGTCATGTCTTTATATTAGAAGATAGTATAATATAAGTTTACATTTCATGGACCCCCAAATTTTTGTTGACTACTTTGGGAATAACTGCTTTACAACTGACATGGTAGCGCAACTAGCGTCTGCGGCCTCACTACTAAGTTTAACTAATCTGTATGTAATTTCTAACTTCCTGCTAAGTTTATACCTGCCACTTTTTATTGAGATATATTAAGATAATACTTTTTATTTATATACAATCAGCAGCTTAAACTAACTCAACCTTCCATTCCCCTTACAATCTTTTTTCGATTAAAATATTACTCTATATTATTATATATTTCTTGAACTCAAGAGTATCTGTGTACCAATCAATCAACCACCAATCAAACCTGTGTTTTTTTTTTGCGGGTGGAAAATGCTCCTTATGCACCTTGTCACCGCGCTGGCTAGGCGCGGCCGTGTGTGGAGCTAGAGGACCGGCCTACCCACTAAAAAGCCCCCGGTGTTCACTGGGCCTATATCGGGGCACGTGTGGCGGGGGGCGCTTTCGCGATGCTGCCGTCACACGCCCACGGGCTAGCTTGAACTTAGTCGGTCAAGCCTTCGCCAAGGGGGGATTGTCCCAGTGTCTGGGACAATCCCCCCTAGGTGGGCAGTTCAAGGATGCACTTCAACGGCGTGCGCGGTAAGCCAGCCGTGCACGCTGCCTTCACGACAGGGTCATTAGGCGAGCGCTTGCTCGCCTTCACCTGCCAATCTAACTACGGAATCGAAGCTTAAGTTTCCATTTCCTCCTGGCCTAGCCTTGGGGCACCAGACTGTGCAGCTTTGCCGGGATGTGTCTCCATTGTCCCTCCGTCCCTCTCCAAAATCTGGGGTGGAACCTATAAGATCAAGGACTTTAGCTAATCTCCACTGTACTTGACTCCGAGGGCTTCTTGGTTTTGGTGACTTCTGAGGATTCTCAGCTACTCCCTCCTGAGGGAAAAACGGTGGCTAATATTGTGTAGAATCTCTTGCTCCATATTTAACTAATGTTATTTTTATAAAACACATAATATATGTGCTATTACACATTTTACAATTATTTAGAAATCCCATTTTGACAATGAATAACAAGAAACATTTCTTGCCTATTACATCGAATTTCTTTAATTAACTCTACACTGTCTCTTTCGTTGCGGGCGCACTCCATTAAAATGTGAAATAAATCCTTCTTGATGATTGTTCAAGTGTCACAGTACGGATTATTCCTTTTTCCTATTATAAATTTAAACGTATTTAATGGAATATGGCCAGCTGGAATTCTCATACATAGAACGAGTTCTCGTCGATTTAATTTACTGTCATAAAACCATAGTATATTAGTTTTTATCAGTTTTATTCGATTTTCACTTTGTTATTCTTATGATATCCATACTAATATTATAAATGGGAAAGTGTGTCTGTTTGTCCGTTTTTCACGGCAAAACGGAGCGACGAATTGACTTGATTTTTTACGTGGATATAGTTGAAGGGATGAAGAGTAACATAAGCTACTTTTTAACCTGGAAAAATCGACAGATCCCACGGAATGCGCAATAAAGGTTTCGCTCAAAAACTACTGCACAGATTTTCATGCGGTTTCATCAATAGATAGAGTGATTCTTGACCCAATCCCGAAATCTACACGGGCGAAGCCGCGGGCAGAAAGTTAGTTATTCAATAAGTAAAGGTTTAACAGAAAGAATCCATAGTTACCTACTCAAATTTTAAAGTAATATAATTCAGCCAGCATTAAATTGCCAGAGCTATCTAAATCTAAATAGATTTAGATAGCTTTAAATGTAACAAGTGTGCACAATAGCTATCCTGAATAATACATTTGTAGTAGTGTGCGGTTATGTATTTAATGTACGTTACAAAATGTTGGCAAAAAGGTCAATTCGCCTCGTCCTCTCAACCGCTTGTGGGTGATTTGCAAAACCCTGCAAGGGCTTTAATGATCTCTGAAATTCTATTTTCTCATTCAAACCTAAAACGGTGGTAATGTAAATTTTAGTCAGCCTTAATTGCTTGAACTGGGAACGCAAATTTATATGAAATAGTTATAAGTTGTTAGTGCTACAATCAAAACTTAGTTTAATATTTATAATAATTTTAGACACAAACACCAAAACACTAAATGCTGTTTGTCAGCCGACTTCTCACACTTAATTATTAATTTATTTATAATAAATTATTTGATTAATTATATTATAATTATTTATATTTTTAAACCATTTTAAAATATATATAGAGCTATAGCCAAAATCAAATATTAAGTACACGACTAAAGAATAATCTAATCTTCTTATTTTTATTATATTTAAAAATGAATCGCAAAATGCAAGCATAACACAAAAACGCCTAAAACGACCAAATTGGCAATTTTTTTTTTTAATGTTCGTTTATGTCCAATAATTATCGGAATAACCTATAGCGAAAAAGATTATCGGAAAAAACCCTAAAAATAGCCCTTTTTCCCATACAAACGTTTTCTAACTAAAACCTACAGTCATAGTCAAGTTCATATTACAAGCACTTACTGTTGTCTAAGCAATGTGGGTATGTTCCTAACATCAAAGAGTTAATTTGCGCTTTATTAACGCTGTATAAAGTTGAAATTCAATCATATCCATCAAAACAGTGTAAGTGTGTGCGTTGGAGCACAGAATACATCGTTGGAGGATATAAGGTCACGTTCCAAGATTAAATAGTCACAAAATGTGATAGTTCATCATCATCATCAGCCCCTCTTCGTCCACTGCTGGACATAGGCCTCTTCGAGTGTACGCCACTGAGATCTATTTTCGGCTTCTCGCATCCAGCTCCTGCGAGCCGTCCTGCGCAAATCATCACTCCACCTTGCCTGAGGACGTCCTACACTACGTTTGCTGTTTCGCGGTATCCACTCTAGGACACGTTTGCCCCAACGGCCATCGGTTCTACGGCTAACATGGCCAGCCCACTGCCACTTCAGTTTGCTAATCCTGTGGACTATGTCGATGACTTCGGTTCTCTGACGTATCACCTCATTTCTGATGCGATCCCTCAGAGAAACGCCGAGCATAGCCCTTTCCATAGCCCGCTGAGCGACTCTGAACTTGTGGACTAGTCGTGCCGTCAGTGTCCACGTTTCGGCTCCGTAAGTCATTACGGGTAGGACGCACTGATTGAAGACTTTCGTCTTTAGGCACTGTGGGATCGACGACGTAAAGACTCGACGAAGTTTCCCAAATGCCGCCCAACCCAACTGAATCCTCCTATTCACCTCGTTCTCAAAGTTGTTTTTGCCTAACTGCAGTATTTGCCCGAGGTATACATATTTGTGAACAACTTCGAGAACGGCGTCGTGTATCGTGTATCGCCGTGTATCGTCGTGTATGTGATAGTTCATTTGGACCTTTTATTCAAAACGCCCTACCACCAGGGTGACGGTTCTGTACAGTAGAATTTTTTGCCCTGACTATAAAATAAGTAGAAACAAAATCTGATAACTTTACAAATCTTTTTGACAGGACTAAGCCTATCAGCTCCGCTAGTTATATATAATAACAGATTTTTTTTTTAAATACCTATTAAAATTTTAACAATATCAAAATTGACGTTATTGACGTGATTCTTGCCTTTTAATCATTTAAATCAAATAAATTATTAATTAATGCCTAGGTTAGCATTACTTCTCAATGCTATTATTCAGAAAGTTTAAAAAATAAGACCCTGAGTGTAGATCGCTTCCATCAGCCTCATCATCATTTTCCTTCTAAGATAACGCCCTCTAATACCGTTTTACCGTGGGAGAGCCATGCTTCGGCACGAATTGGGCCGGCTCGACCGGAGTGATACCACGGCCTCGCAGAAAACCGGCGTAAAATAGCGCTTGCGCTGTGTTTGCCTAGTGAGTGAGGGTACCGGAGGCCCAACCCCTCCTTCCCCCCTTATTCCCTTTTAAAAAGCCCACAACGCATCTGTGACTCCTCTGGTGTTGCGGGTGTCCATGGGCAACGGTTATTGCTTACCATCAGGTGATCCGTTTGCTCGTTTTCTGTCCTAGCCTATAAAAATTATATATATATATATATATATATTTGCTACATCTTGCCTTAGTGTTACTTCCATGAGTCATTGAGGTATTAATTTATTACCACATTCATTATTATGTCCATATCTTATACGCATACATATAATAAATATGGCAGGCTATAGATTAAACCCTCGAAAGGTTGACAGAAATCTGCTTAATGGAAAATACGGTCGGAAAGGTTCTATATATTACAGCAAAGTAAAAGGTCTCATACGAACATGCCACAGTATATAAATGAGCTAATGTAATAAAGAAGCTACGAACAAACGGGCGAATACAGACACGCATTGCTAAAAGAGATACAGTATACAGTAGAACTCTTCTAGTAACAAGAGTTTATTTCGGTCGTTTATTTGTTCGGTTCAATGCTGCTTTAGCTCGTAAATCCTAGAAATATATAATAACGCACTAGAAATCAAATGCACGCATGACCTTCTCGCCGCTCAGATGACGCTACACATTATGTGTGTAATCATGATGTTTTCCAACATTTTCTATTACGGAAGTTATTTTACGACTTGTAATTTTACCAAAGAAAGCTTAACGTAACAGAGATTGAAGTATGAAATTAACGATTTGTATGGAGAATTCAAAGAATTTCGTTAATTCCTTATTTAACGTTTTCCTGTATTTAATAATCAAGAAAGTTACCGTTAAGAAATATTTACATACCAATGGAGATTTAAAAAAGGTAATAAAAACACAGATTTAAGGTAAGAAAATTAGTTATTACAAAGTTATAGTGAATATTGGACAAAATTCTGATTTTTTTGTTAGTTATAATAAACTACCTATTTTTGAGATTCAATTGTATACAAAACCTTAAATTTAGAGTTAATAATTTATTTTTCTATAGCGCTTAAATTAAGTCAAAATACAAGCGAAAGAGCAATTTCATAGTTAAGAATATATCATTATCATTTTTTTAAATAAAATAATAGTATAATTTAGAACTCAATTGAATGACTATACATTGCCTCATATATTTACGAGTATCTGCGATTACTCCACCAGGAGAATCAATGTACCACGTAGCTATTGCTATCGTTGCGTTCTTGAACATTTACGAGTATGGTACAGTCTTAATAAGCGGTCACGAGCTATTGGAATCAACACTTATGTACACATAATTTATATTTAATTTTAATGCACTCGTATGATGACCCATATTGTATTACGTTTATGATCTAATTTTATTTGCACAAAATTTAAGCACAGGCGTGATTATTGTTTGTGTATATGTATGTTTTTGTGTATATATATATGTAACGGCGACGATGACTTACATTTTAGTTCTTTTATAGTAAATATTTAGTTATCTGTGCTTGTTTTTACTATGCACATAAGCCATGAGTAGTAATAAATTTTGACTAAAGCATGAGCCAGACTGTTGCAAACAAGCCTCCCGCCGAGGTTTTTAACAGCAGTTTACAACAATGAAGACAGTTGTTTGCAACCAAATGTCACTTAACCTTCACACAACCTTGGTTTGTGGGCGCGCGTTTTAAACGACGGCGTGGATCCACCGCGGGTGCACTGTGTAGACACTTGTTGTAAACCACGCAAGCGCAGTCGAGTTGGCGGCGTCACGGTGAGCGCACGCGTCACTATGCACGTTCCGACTTCCGACAATGACTTCGCAGGAGGAGAAAGATATTATCAAAGACTTTATCGATCTTTATAGAGATCTGACCTGTCTTTGGGACGTCTCATCCGAAGATTACAAGGACACATCCCAAAGAAAAACAGCGTGGGGAATATTGGCCGAGAAACTAAAAGACTTGGACCCAAACGCCAATGAATTATCAGCAAAAAAAAAAGTGGATCACCTAAAATACTCTTACCAAAGGGAAATTAAAAAGGTTAGTTAGTTTTGTTCTTTGTACAATAAAGAATATTTGATTGATTGATTGATGTCCATTGTATCTATGTTTTAGGTAAGTGTACAATAAAGAATACAAAAATGTTGAGGTTAATTTTTCGGTTTACAGGTTAAGGAGTCAAAAAACCGCACCGGCTCGGCTGCGAGTGAAGTCTATCGCCCAAATCTTTGGTATTTTGAACATCTATCATTTCTGGAAAAGAAAAATAATGCCAAAAGGACAGGAGTAGATTCATTAATAGACGAAGATGAAAATGATGAAAGAAATGAATTTATTGTAAGTATTTATTTATTTATTTACCGTCTAATTGAATAAAATAATAACTTTGCCAAATATATTCCTTCATTTAAATTTACTAAGTAGGTAGGTACTACCAGGGAACCACCCAGCTGCCGGATACGGGTAGGTGACGCGGAGGTCCAGGTGGGGCCCTACATCAAGTACCTTGGCCTCACCTTGGACAGCAGATGGAGCTTCGAGGAGCATTTCGTGCGATTGGTCCCCCGAATCAAGAGGGTCGCGGGCGCCTTACATCGCCTGCTGCCCAATCTCGGGGGACCGAGGGATGGTGTTCGCCGCCTGTACGCGAGCGTCGTACGGTCCGTGGCCTTGTATGGGGCCCCCGTGTGGTCGCAAGACTGCACGAGGTCCTCCCGCTGCAGAGCTCTGCTCCGGAGCATGCAGCGGACAATGGCTATACGGATCGTGCGAGGCTACCGTACGATCTCGTACGAGGCGGCGACGGTTCTGGGGCGGTCCCCCCCTTTCGAGATCCTGGCCGACATGTACGCGGTGATGTACAACGCACCGCGGCATGTCGGTCGGGGGGGCGACGGGGGGAGTCCCCCGGCACCAGCGCACGGAATGCACAGACGGGAGTTGCACCGACGGGCCGAGAGGGCTTGGCGTGCGCAGCTAGAGCGTGGGGGCTGCGTGCGTCAGCGCGCCGTCGGTGCGATACTCCCGCACTTCGAAGCTTGGCTCTGCGGGAGGGCGGAAGTCACCTACCGCTTGACTCAGATACTCACCGGACATGGTTGTTTCGGTGAGTATCTGAGTCGAATAGGGAGGGAGGACACGACACGATGCCACCATTGTGCATCCGACCTCGACTCGGCCCAGCACACGCTGGCGAAGTGCCCTGCTTGGGACTCCGAACGCCGAGTCTTGGTCGAAGAGATCGGGCAAGATCTGTCTCCGCCAGCGTTGATTGCGGCAATGCTGGCGGATGAGGGAGGTTGGAGGGCTGTGGTCTCCTTCTGTGAAGCGGTGATGCTCCAGAAGGAGGCCGCCGAGCGGGATCGGGAGATGGCCGATCCCGCTCGAAGAAGGCGGCCTCGGGCCAGATAGCCTGGCCTGAGGCGCCGCCACGGGTCGCTGGCGGGCGCGACGCAGTTCGTGCCCGTGGAGTCGACCCGGGAGGGACCTCACCCCCGGATGGCCGGGGGGTGACGTCGTAGGAGGTTGGAGGGGAGGAGGCGGCAAGATCACTCCTCCCCGAGAAGGGCTCCCCTTACGCACCCAGGGGTGCAAAGGCTGGGGGTCCTCAGTTGCGACACTCGATCCTGAGGGCCCCCTACAACGCCAGAGGATGGCCATCGCTGAGGTTTTTAGTGGGTAGGCCTCCCCCTTCTGGGGAGGAGAGCCCCACATAACCACCGGCTCTCCGCAGCCGGGGTATGCAATTCAATGCATTTTCCTCAGCGGAACAAAAAAAAAAAAAAAAAAAAAGGTAGGTACTACCAAGTTTCAACATTTCAGGTGACTTCATTCCTTTAAGAAGTTGTTATGTTGGCCATTCTAGCTTGAAAAGGTACACTTCCATCAGAATTAAAGTATTCCATCAGGGTATTTCTAATTCTCTTACCGTCATTGGAAGGCCGTTGAATATTTCTTTGGAGTGGTGTTAGTTCAGCTCCGGCTTGACGCCATGTACCATTATGCAATGTACCATTTTCTACTTCTTCTCTATCGACACATATGGATGTTAAATATGTTTTTGACTTTTTTCTTAGAAAATTGTGAAGAGAGCAACTTGCTAATACAACCGCATCAACGTTTTTCAGGCTGAGGATGATTGGCTGTTTGAAAACTTTAAAACGTGATGCGAGAATGCCAAAAGCATTTTCTACGATTCTTCTCGCTCGACATAGCCTGTAGTTGAAGATCCTTTGTTGATTTGTAATATTTCTTACAGGATACGGCTTCATAATATGCGTATCAAGTGCAAAAGCACTATCCCCCAGAAAAACATAGGGTACAAAAATATCTGTTCCCGGTAGGTTATGTGATTCAGGCAAATTTAACTCATTGTTAATGAGTTTTTCATAAAACATTGTATTTTTTATGAGTCCTCCATCAGACATACTTCCATTAGATCCAGTGTGAACGTATATAAATTCATAATTTGCATTTACCACAGCAAATAAAACAACACTGAATGTTCCCTTGTAATTATAAAAGATAGATCCACTTCCTGGTGGTTTTACAATTAAAATATGTTTTCCATCCATACAGCCCACGCAATTATTGAAATTCCACTGTGCTTCAAATAACTTTGCAGTGGCTTCCCACTCTTCTTTCGTTGAAGGTAGCTGTAAGAAAATATGGAATACTCAATTAATATAAATATTTTGTTTCAGGAAAGTACTGCTAAGAAAAGGAGACATACAAAAGAGGAGAGTCTGGACATTAAGAAAAATAAATTGATAGATACAGCGCAGGCGTTGCTTAATCAAAGCGAAAGTAGTAGTAACACGAGTTCTTTTGGCACATATGTTAACGAAAAATTAAACAAAATTGTTTCTGGCCAACGAGAAATAGCAGAAAAATTGATTTCGGACGTGCTTTTTCTCGCTCAAACAAAGAATTTACGTTTTGATTCCAAAATAGAAACTCCATCGTTAATCCATCCATATAACCCGATGTCATATTACGCACCCTCACCTGGCTCCTCATCAGATTACCCCATAGACCAATATGCTCCTTACAAGCACCAGATAAATTACCGCAAATTTTCACCTTCCGCACGCTCATCTCCTTCGTCTTATACACATCGTCAGATAACACCTCAACCTCCTACTTCTCCTGAAAATTCTGACTTTCAAATCCAAAGTCCTTATCCTGTCTCATTCCATTCATCTCAGTCATCACCTCACCCATCTACTTCTCCTCCCGCAAATTCTGCCCTTCACGTTCAATCTCCACCTCCTTCTAACATCCAACACCCTCAGTCATCACCATCATACAGTTACCAAAGTTCGCATCCTGTTTCATTCCATTCATCTCAGTTATCACCTCACCCAGCTGCTTCTCCTTCCGCTAATTCTGCCCTTCACGTTCAATCTCCACTTCCTCCGTCTGACATCCAACACCCTCAGCCATCAACATCTTACATGCCTAATGAACTATATGCGTCAGAAAATGTATCCGACAAACAAGCAGTACTTTATGCCGAAGGTCCTGCCGGCGAAGTTTTGAAAGAATTATTAATTTTTAGAAAAAATAAATAAACAATTTTTTTTATAAACTTACCTTGATTGTTTCCTTTAAAACCTTGTAAATTGCTCGACATGTTTCTGGAATAATTTCCGTCAAAAGTTGATGTGATATAATAGAGTTGTATCTAAGATCCTTGTAGCATGTTCCGGAGGCTAGGTATCTCAGAGTGACTAGAAGCCTTTCTTCAGCAGACACAGCTTGTCTAAGGTGGGTATCTCTCTTAGTTATAAATGGGCGAACCAACTCCAGTAGTTGGTAAAAGGTTTCTTTATCCATTCTGAGAAAGTTATGGATATCATCAAAATCAAGCAGATTTATTAAATTTAAATGACTCAGGTTTAGACGTTCTTTTAGCCAGCGTTTCATCCATATCCTTTTCTTCCTTTTTTTTTCCTCAGTTGCACTAAAAAGTGATAAAGCCACACCAACTTTTTGTAATTTTGAAAGATAAGGAGCCATCGCAAAGATGTTTCCGATGCGAGAGACGAAAGCAGACTGAAGTGGGATGCTTGTTTACAACAAGTGTGGATGGCAAACCCAACGGCGGAGGTAAACCAGCCTTCCACAAAGGTCACCTCTGCGGGAGACTTGTTTGCAACAGTCTGGCCTGCGCTTAAGTCATATGTTAAATGTCTTGAATCCTTACTAATATTATAAATCGGAAAGTGAGTTTGTTTGTTTGTTTGTTCCACTTTCACACCGTAACCACTGAACCGATTGCTTTGAAATTTGCAAGGTAAAGAGTATAATAAGAAAATGCAGAGGTAAAGATAAAAATTCGGATTAAATAATAGGCTACTTTTTATCCCGGAAAAATCGACAGATCCCACGGGATGCGCAATAAAAGCTTCGCTCAAAAACTACTGCACAGATGAAAACCGCATGAACGGTTTTCATTAATAGATAAAGTAATTTTTAAGCAAGGTTTTGCGGATTTTTTTATCACGGAAAAACGGATAGTCCCACGGGAAGCGCAATAAAACATTCGCGCCATGAACCAACTTCCGCGCATATGTAGCCGTGGACAAAAGCTATGACCCTTAACCCTCTACAGACCCAATCCCGAAACGCGGGCGAAGCCGCGGGCAGAAAGCTAGTGTTATATAAAAAGCAAATTTGCGAAATTCACTCGACTAATTGGATAACATACAGTTGTTCTGTTTAAACATGTTACGACCATGTTAAAACATTTGGGTTCGTAAAGGGTTCGCAAAGCTTCTTAGTTTAGACGAGGCTGGTTGTGTTATAAATCGAAACATATTTTAGAAATGTGCGTAATGTAATCGAGTCTGACTTGCACACAAAAGGTTTTATAACAGCAAAATATATAAGCATATAAGAGGCTTTCTTTTAATTAATGCCTTCAAAATTAATTCGTTTGGCTTTTCAAATGCACAAAATTTAAATTTGAGACTTACTGGTTTATAGTCATTAGGTCGTCTTTCCATATATCTGCTTGCGTCATTTACAATACAACTTAGTATTAGAATGCAAGAACCGGGGTAGATAGGTAGATACACAGGCAGGTGAAGGCGGGTAAGAGACATCAGCTTGCCCACCAGCTTGCCAGCCAGCTGCGCACCTTGCCGTGAAGGCAACGTGCGCAGCTGGTTATCACGCACGCCGATGAGTGCTTCTTTACCTGGGGGATTGTCCAAATGTTTTCGAAAAATCCCTCCCCCCCTTGACAATGGCTCGAACACTTCTAGGCCGAGCTGGCCCGTGGGCGCTGTGGTGGTAGAATAGCGAAAGCGCCCCCCGCCACACGTGCCCCGATATAGGCCCAGTGAACACCGGGGGATTTTAGTGGGTAGGCCCGGTCCCTCAGACCGGAGAGCCCTAAACACGGCCGCGCCTTACCAGCGCGGCGTCATGGTCTATAAGAAGCATTTCCCCTAGAAAGAAAGGGTGGATACGCAAGCCTCGTAGGCGAATGATTCATGGTAGACCCAATAAAGTTACCATTTACCATTCAAGTGTAACAGAATAGATCGATAGAATATGGACGTGTCTCTAAAGGCTTGTAACCTCATGTTTTCTTTATTAGAATTTGATATGTACATTGCTAAGAAGACAATTGTGAGAAAACCTGTAAGGCTTTGAAGGTATTTGTTACATGTATATTATCTCGATTAGTCTGCACTGGAATATAAAGATTAAGATAAAATAAATCCGTTAGTTCTCTATTCACATAATTAAAATGGAGTATCGTCAGTAATTAAGCTTAACTTATTATTATTATATAGTCTCCTTGTTTTAAATAGTATACCTTATGTGACTAAAAAAGAGATTATTATTATTATTATCATAATCACTTTGAGAATGTGTGTATAGATTTTATTACACAACTATTGAACTAGTGAAATTTATTAATTGCTTCTATTTACTCTCACGTCATTTATATAACATCCTTATGGCCACTCAAAGTCTACCAAATGTTTTTTTATTCTTGCTGGCTTGACTTGCGACATACTTCCATTTTGACTTTATAGCTTTGATTCTTAGTATTGTATCCCAAAATTAAACTCAAATCTCAACTAGAGTAAAGAAAGAGATGGTACTATTGAGTCTACATAGCGCCATACCTTTCTAACTATACTCAATCAGAGATTTAAATTTTAGTCTCATTCTGTAATACGAGCATTAAAGTGCTTGTGTGAATTGTACTGGATTCACTAAAAGGTGTATATACGAAAAAACTGCGATATCGAATAAACTCGTGTATTTTGAATAACACAATAAGCCCCCCAGATAAGATATGCCATAAAACATACCGTTTCCCCTTCCCTAAACGTAATCAGTTTTTGTTAACAAAACGAATGAAACATGGATAAAAGTGGAACAATTGTATAAGGAAATACCATAGTCGTAAAGCAAGCAGCGGGGGGCGAAGAAACATACTCAAAAGTTAGCGACCGACGTAAGAAGAAACTTACTTTGTTGCGGCACTGTTCGACCATCACGAAGGGATGGAGGCCAAATTACATTGGAGTGTGCTACATTTTTGTAGTAATTTAGAAATAAGCCCGCGGTAAATAAGTACGGATCTTAATGACGTAGAACACTTAGTGAGTTTATTGAAAATTATAAGTTTTACTCAGAAACTTCTCAAATTAACAGAATCATGTTACAATTCTAACTTACTATATTGATGTTGGTAATTCATCTCTTATTTTCTATATTTCTAGTTAAAGTTATGTGATAGTTTTTAACAAAGATTTTTTAAATTATATGTACAATATACGTTAAAATGCCATAACATCGAGTTCTCATACATACATACACACACTCACGCCTTTTTCCCACGGGGGTAGGCAGAGATTACGTCTTTCCACTTGCTACGGTCTTTACATATCTCTTTCGCTTCATCTACTTTCATAACACTCCTCATACATGCTCGACAATTGCGGGTACTTCTGACCTGGCCTTTTTTGAGGGCACTTTCGATTTGTTCAAAATATGTTCGCCTAGGTCTTCCTCGTCCCGTATCTCCACTCACTCCAGCTTCATAAATCATTTTGGTCAGTCTACTTTCATCCATCCGTTCCACATGCCCAAACCCCCCAAGCATCACTTTCTCTATTCTTGTCACGATATCCTCTTTCAAACCACATTTCTTTCTAGTTCTCATTTCAAGTATAAATAAATATAATAGTAGTTTACAAACTTAACAAATGTGATAAAGAGTTACGAGTAAAGATCGAATTCTAAAATCAAATGAAAAACACAAATCATTGCTTGAGAACAGTTAGAGAGGGACGGTACTAGCGACCTAACATAACCTAACAGAATAAGATAATACGTCCTTTATTAAATCGAATTTCACGTCAAAATTATTAATTTAACATGACAATCAACAAATGTCAATATGAGGTATAACATCACATCATATAGAGAAAGAATCATATATACTTTATTGCCATAATTAGTTACAAAGAGAAAAAAAAAGTAAAAAAATGTGGTTCACAAAGGTGGACTTATCTCTATTAGAGATTTCTTCCAGCCAACCTATGAGTGTCTACAGAATGCTACTTATAATGAGTAACGTCAAAGCAACCAAAACTGTTAAACAAAATTATTCATAAGACAAACATATATATACCATGAATATACATACAATACAATAAATAAATATATATATATATATACATACACATATATATATATATACATGTAATGTTATAAATAAATATATACGTAAGATGATGATGACAATGTGACATTTATGACGAGTTGCCAACTAGCGCCTGAAAATGTTGCTTCAGGCTACGTTTAAATACATTTGTGCAGCACAAAAGCTAAATGAGTTGAGCAGGAAGTTTGTGTTGCACTTAGGCAATTCAAGTGTGTCCGAATAGCATGGGCATAGAGAACGTGAGGAGGGAGGCAGCATATGAAACCAAGATCGAAAGTATTGTAGGGAATTAGGGTATTTTAAGATTTTAAATAAAGTGGTCAAAATGTGGATATTTCGACGCTCCCGGACCAGAGGCCATTTCAGCTTGGCGCGATAGTGAGAAATATGATCATATTTACGTAGCCCAAAAATAAATCTGATGGCCAAATTCTGAATACTGGGAGATCTTAATAGAGAAAGTAGTAACGATTTAAATTATATAGTGGGTACCACATCCAAGTTTATTTTTGCGCTATGAATATCACTGCTATTTAATACACTAGCATTAGGAAAGTCAAAGTATAGCAAAATTGTAAAAAAAACGTGTGTTGTCTCTTTACTTGAGAGGTATTGGGGGTCTTCGATTGAATTCTCTGACAAACGATTTTCGGTTCTCTATCTATACTAATATTATAAAGAAGTAAAGTTTGTGTGTTTGTATATTTGTTAAATTGTAAGAAGTAATCTCGGGATCTACTGAACCGATTTTAAAAATTCTTTCACCAATAGAAAGCCACATTATTGCTGAGTGACATAGGTTATATAAGAAATCGAAAAATAAAAATACTTTTACGTGGTAGTCCGTTTCGCAAAGTGAATCGGAAAAAAACGGTCGAATGAAACGTTTCTTACGAACGCTGCTTTAACTATGAAAGATATATTTTTCAGTTCTAGAGAAAAGATGTGGAGCTTGAAAATGCCTACAAAAAAGTCAACGACAGCATACGTCTAACTTTTATATTTAAGTTACAAAGATTAGTTTTTTTAATATTACAGTTAGAAATTAAAACATAACACTCTGTACTAAAAAGTGATTATTAATATTATGCCCAACGAAGTGGGCACGGGTCAGCTAGTTTTCTATAACTATGTTAACCAGCAAGCAGACTATAGGTACACATAATGGTAAATGATTACCACCACCAATATTACATGTTGCTCTTGTGAGATTGGCAATGAACAACAAAAAGGTTTCCCGGTTTAGTTCTTATTTGGCTCTTATTTGTATGTGCAATAGGTTAGGTAGAGTAGGCAAGGGAGGGACCACGCCCCTCCTATGGCCGGGGGGCGTCTTCGGTGGAAGAGATCGGGGGAGGTATTAAAGCCTCCTCGAGGAGGGCTCTACTGCACCGGCAGGGGAGCGGAGGCGGGCGGTTCCCGGAAGTCGTCATTCCCGAGGTCCCTACATGTCTGAGGAAGGCTATCGTTGAGGTTTTTAGTGGGTACGCCTCCCCCTTCTGGGGAGGAGAGCCCCACATAAACGCCGGCTCTTCGCCGTATCAAAAATAAAATTACACTACGTCAAACAAGAAAAAAACGTAAAAAGAAATAACACATATTCGGGAATTGGGAGATACTATTTGAGAAGCAGAATCAAACAAATTTGAAGGTATATTTTTTATGTTTAAGCAATATATTATTACACAGTTACAGTATTTTAAAACATATCATTATTATAAGATTACATAAATGTCAAATGACAATAATGATATGATATCATTAGAATAAATTTAAATGTATATTTATAATTAGGTCTTAGCGTAGCAAACATATGCTGGAAACGATGAATCGTTAGGCTCGAATTACGGATCTGCGCGCGCCAGCGGGCCGTCGGTGCCGTACTCCCGCACCTCGAAGCTTGGCTCCACGGGAAGGAGGAGGTCAACTACCGATTGACTCAGATACTCACCGGGCACGGCTGCTTCGGTGAGTATCTGTGTCGAATAGGACGGGAGGGATCGACACATTGCCACCACTGCGCATCCGACCTCGACTCGGCCCAGCACACGCTGGCGGAGTGTCCCGCGTGGGCCTCCGAGCGCCGAGTCTTGGTCGCAGAGATCGGGCGAGATCTGTCTCCGCCGGCATTGATTGCGGCAATGCTGGCGGACGAGGGAGGTTGGAGGGCTGTGGCCTCCTTCTGTGAAGCAGTGATGCTCCAGAAGGAGGCTGCCGAGCGGGGTCGGGAGATGGCCGATCCCGCTCGAAGAAGGCGGCGCCGGGCTCGGTAGCACAGCTGTGGCGCCGCCGCGGGTCGCCGGCGGGCGCGAGGGAGTCGCGACCGCTACGGCGACCCGGGATGGACCACGCCCCTTCCGTGGCCGGGGGGCGTCGCCGGTGGAGGAGACCGGGGGAGGTAGCGAGCCTACCCCGAGGAGGGCTCCCCTGTATCGGCCGGGGAGCGAAGGCTGGGGGTTCCTGGAAGTGGCTTGATGTTCCCGGGGCTCCCTCCATGCCTGAGGAAGGCCATCCCTGAGGTTTTTAGTGGGTAGGCCTCCCCCTTCTGGGGAGGAGAGCCCCACATAACCGCCGGCCCGCCACGGTCGGGGTATGCAATGTAATGCATTTTCCTCAGGGAAAAAAAAAAAAAAAAAGGCCCACAAGATGGAACAATTCGGTAAAGATCGATATTTTTCGTATAATTAGATTTACCATAGCTTTTCTATGTATTGTATAGAAAACCAGGTGAAGCTCACTCACATCCACTGAATTATCACTTACCATCGTGAGATGAAGACCATCAGTTTCGCTATCCGTAATAATTATTTCATTAATTATTGGTGAATCAAAAGTACTACAGCAACACAACATGGTTGTGGATAGAACTTCTAAGCCCCTCTGGGCTTCATTCTCAAACTTAGGCCAATTAGTTGTTGCAAATACATAGCATAGCATTGTTGTGTGCCAACAATTAGAGATGATACAACAAGTTCTTCAGTTTTTGTTTCCAGTTGTTTAGTATTTGAGTCTAATATATTGTTTAAGCTTACTCTGGGTGCAATAGCATTTAAAGCCAATATATTATTATTGCCTACTTAACTGCTTTGAAGCCTCAAAATCGAAACATAGAAATACAATTTAGGCTTCATTATATCCCTACATAATAATTGACTCTCATAAGTCTAAAGAATCTAGTAGAATGAATTTTATGTCAAAAACTGAACCATTCCATCCATTAAGATCCCATTCAAGTCGCTGTAGGCAACAGAGAATACATTAATGCTTAAGAATGTTAAGCTCCCCGACTTTGGATGGCAAAAGAATATGTATGATGATTCACACGGAATTCTAAAAACCGTGTCCCACTTCGCCCGGTTCAGCTGTTGAGTAAGGCTTACTTCAGACGGCGCGCAGTAGATTCTCAGTAAAAAGATTTTCTCCGGGCGACTCTCAAATCGAGTGAGCTTCACCTGGAAATGTTTTGAGTAATTTATCGGATTGAACGATCTGGCCGAGTTTGCTTGGTTTCACTGTGAATATTTTACTGCCGTTTTATTGAATCAGCCCTTACTCAACTCAGTTCAGGAATAGTTCAGCCGGTAATTAAATATCATTAAATTTAATTTTGGATAATAAATGTACACTTTGTAATTTTACATGAATTGTGGAATATAGTAACATTACATTTATATATTAAAAATATTTACCTGCATTTATTACTTTTGCAGATCCATCGACATATTTGCGGCGCTGTCGGGGGTCGCTCAAAAACGCTCCATAGTAAAAACACTGCAATCGTGACGTCATAACTCAGTAAACTCGTCGAATTTGTATGAGCGTATAAACAAATTTTCAAATAACTTTGTTACTTGTACGTTTATAGGTATACTTTCTGTATAAAAAAATGTTACATTTAATGTGAGAATATTAGAAATGTGTTCGTTTTATTAGAATTACGTAAATAATAATTGCTCATTTTTTAGAAATCTCTAAACAATATAAATTAATAATTAAACTGAAATTTCTATACTGACATACTTTCATGAGATATAAATTGCTCAAATCAGATAATTATAGTATAAAAACAGCCATAATCATTAGTAGTCGTCTACAATATTCTATGATGGTAAAATGGGAAAGTTTGCAACCAAAACCAAAATGCCCGCAGTGAAAACTATTACAATGACAGTATTTAATGTTGCTTTTTAAGTGTCAGTTTATAAAAGGTGGTCGTAATTAGAATATTAACTTTGTTATATAATTAATAAAAGATATTGTTGCTATAAACAGATGTTATTAAAAGAGCAATCGATAATTCAAAAATATTTTTTTTTATTTTAAATTTCATATTTGTGTCAACAAAAATTATAGGTCATGGTTTTTTCTATTGTACTCAAAACTTTTTTAATGTAGGTTTTTTAAAGTAGAAAAATATATTTCTGCTTTACTTTATAACCCTAAAGTGCAAATTTTGGTAACAGTTAAATCTCCTAATTAGGATATATTAAAATAAAAATAACCACCTTCTCCATAATAATAAGTATATGCTGTTATTTTACGTTAGAATCATGTACTTACATTATTGACTGACTTTATGTCAACTTATTTTCATGCCTTCAAAACTATGTTATTACTTAGATTAATATACGAGTATATTAACGTGTGTGTAAGAATTTAATAAAGTTTACTCTCTTGGATATTAAATAAATAGGAAAGACAATAGAATGGAATTAGCCAAATTCTTTGAAATCTGCATACAAAATAGCTATTGCATACTTTACCCGCTAATATTAAGCTTTATACCATAAAATTATTCTTATAATCATTCGATATTCATATTATCATTCGATTTTCAACACAATCCTTTCAAAGCACGGCTTTTAGTCCTGCTTCATGAAAATTGCATGTATCGCATACACCGTCAAAGCCTGTCCCATTGTGTAACGTTTCCTGTGAACGTTCACGTAAGCCCCGGAGCTTACTTTGGCTGTGTCTTGTTTTGTCTTCTTCCATATCTCTATTCAGATACAATCAACGTTTGCTCTGTAGAGAGCAGATTTTACTAACAGACTCATCTAGATTTCAGCAATATTCAGATAATAGAAAACATTGGTTTGGATTACTTTGTAAGGTATTCTGTATCAATAGACAAATGTGTTAGAGCGACGCGAGCGATGCGAGCGATGTGCAAATATTTTTGTTTCCTGTCTTTTGTTAGCAGTTGTCTAATTGTATTTCAGAAAATATGTGGCTTACCTTTAACACTGCACCTATATTTTCTGTTATAATTTTAAATAATATATAGTAACAAAATTCGAATTTTAATTGTATATTATTATTGTATATATATTGAAGATTAAATTATATTTTATATATTGTAACTGTTTGTTATCCTTTAATAAATAAATAAATAGTATAATAGACAATATGGGTGTAGTATTAAAGCTATGCCCACAAATTTACCTTTTAATAAATATAGATCACAATTGCTCATCAGAAGATAAAAAAAATACATAAAAAAAGATAAACAACGCTAAAGTCATCTATAGATTGCCAATAAATCTAAATCAAAACGGGTGATGCACGAATCTTGATCGAGTGTGCCTCAGAGATGAGGGGGATCTAAGGAGGGTCATACAACATGATATTTATTATAGAACCAAAAGAAATAACGTACGGCGATATAGCGAGTTAGGGATTTGCTTGCTGGATGTGGCTCCAGTGGGAAAGTTCATTTGTCTAAATGAAATTTAGAATTTAAATTGTTAAATTATATTTTGTGCACTATTATACTATACGTGTGCTTGTAAAACCTTCGAAAAATAATAAGAACTAAACTACCACCTATAAGATTTTTCGGGATATAAGCTCATATAATCAAATAAACTCGATAAATGATATTTCGAAATAAGTGCCTAATAACAAAGATAGACTATCTTGGAATATATCTTCTGTGAAGAGCATCAGCCATTGCAATTCTTAGCATAACTACCGCGCCACCGGAATGTCAGGTTAGGAGCACCATAATTTGCTTGTATCATTGAGTAGCGAACATAAGAGTACTTTAAGATTTCAGTAACTTTAAGATAAAATATTAACAAATTAAGTATGTGATTTCAATACTAGAGGAGTCATAAGTGCATTGCCGGCGTTTAATCCAAATGTGAATACTTTTTTGAAGGTTTTGATATCTCATTGGTAATAGCGCACATGACAATGGGTTATACTGTTTGGTAGTACGCGGAAACTTCTAAAAAAACGCCCTACTATAAACTGTCTGTCTAGATGCCCGCCAATCGGTTAAATTATGAGGATAAACTGACAACAATTCCTCCGAATACTCTCCGTAATAAGCGATAACGGATGCAAAACATCCTGTTAGACGTAAATTAAAAATACAAATCTCACCTTGTACTTATTAAAATGTATAAATAAAATATATACTTCTAGGAGGTAGACTCTGTACCAGGGTCGTCTGCATGGGTACCTCCGTCTTACCTATTTCCGCCGCCAAACAGCAGGGTTCGCTTTGCTGTGTTCCGGCGTGAAGGGTAAGATAGGCAGTGAAATTACTGGGTACTGTGACTTTACATCTTATGTCACAAGTTGGCAACGTACACTGTGGTTCTTATGAGCTTTGCAGATTTGCTGCGAATCTCGTGGGAACCACATGTACTATAGGCGACTGTTACCACTTACCATCAGGTGGGCAGCCTGCTTGTTTGTCAACTTTAGCAATAAAAAAAAAATATATATATATATCCATACCACATCCAGTATCTCCCTAGTTCCACGTCCAAACTCAATTTTTTATCCAAACAGTGTACTAACCTTATCCCTCGGGATCTTTTAGGCGTTCCGGTTATGACGGCGAGGTGTACGCCTCTCATTGCGAATTAGAATGTGGAGGCCGGATGAAAAATTCACCGCGCACTTTTGATCATGATTGTTCGCAGTCAACGTTTTTGAAAGATACCGAATGAGTTTTATGGGCTATTCCACGTGTAGAGGCTATAAATGTCTTGAATTTATGCTTTACTTATTTATTAATACTTAGATAAATAAACGAAAAAACATTATTCGTACGTGGATTGATTCTAAATGCATGTTAAATTATCATTTCCTGTATTAACGAGTGTTTTTCATCCCATGGATAGCAGAAAAAATACTATAATAGTTAACTTGCATTAAGTACATCCCTGAAGAGACACAATGTGTGTGGTTTGTTTGCCAGTAGTGGAAAAGATTTTATTATCTTATTGTTTTAAAAATAATTTATTTGTTACTATTGTTTCTGTATAGGGATGCAAAATGAAGATTGGTTTAATGAAGATGTTAATTGTGATGTAGTTAGGTATAGCAGTCAAATTAATTATTCAAATATTCATTTGATTTCGTAGTTCACTAGATATTGTTGCTTTTGGTCTGTGGCTGGGCTTGGATTTTTCACTTCTCTTGGTCCCAAGCGGATGGTATGTCCAACCATTATTCACTTCTCAAAATAGTAGTTGTTTTATTATCATCTTTTTTATTATTTTTTAATCGTCACCTCTAGGATCTTTATCCCGTGCCGTGGGTGCAGTCACAAACAGAAGTCTCACACGAACAAACACCCAGACCGGAATAATTGTTGTAGGTCATACAAAATATCTATCCCTTGCGGGAATAGGGTACTTCCCTCTATATTAGAAAAGATCTAAAAGCATATAACTATGATAGCTTATGCATTAAATAGTCGGAACCAATCATGTTTAAGTACATAAAATAACAAAAATAATATAAAAATTAGTTTCAAAGTATTCACTTTTTTAATCTATACGTAAAACAAGAGCGAAACATAGGCCGCCATGTCGTGACGTCATAAGGTACTGTAAACTTATGCGTGTCAATGTCATTATGAATCATAGTACGTATAAAGCCGCAAAACAATAAAAAAAGAAGTTTGTAGGTTGCTTTTTTAATGTAAGAGAACGTTATAAATACGTAAGTTAAATTGAAATCGCACGTGAATCACACTATGGAAAGCAGTTTTGTAAAATGAGATAGTACGAATTTACCAAAAATAAATGCATTAATGGTCGGAAAATTCTTTGCTGCAAATCCCGACTTTTGTTCTGCCGAGTTACGGAATATTAAACACCGATGTCAGTATTACTCTTTTATTATTATTCCTTTATTAGTTGTTTATATATAAAAGATAATAACCATTTTCAATTTATGAATATAATAATACATAGCATCAAACAGAGAGCTTTGTTTATTATTTACATGCCGTATTGACGTCATCGCTACAGAGTACCAACTCGTGCGGCGCCTTCGTCTAATTACGCGCGAAATTTGAAAATATTAAATTTTAATGCAATTTTTATAGTACTTAACGAGTGTATATTTTTTTTATATTTTTAGTATATGGTTTACTGACACGCAAGGATCAAATTAAGATTCTTTTCAAAAAAGAGATTAATTCCCTATTGAACCCGCGACCCGTTGCATAGAAGCCGATTACTCGACTACTGTGCTAAAAGTGTCGCCAAAAAGTATGTTTATTTGCCATGAATTTATAGTTAAAATAGTCATAATATTGGGTACCCGTTATTATATTTAATCGAATATAATAATCCACATTAGTTATCTGAAGGAAATCTTAGTTTGGTTCTCTTGCTTATATTACTTAATTCATCATTTTTAAAATGCAAGACAGAATTAAATTAAATATAAGATTAATGAATCTGCGTTACTGAAAGTCAATTATATCAATTTATTTATATTATTGTTATTATGATATTAAATTTTCACTCTATTTTCAGATAACCGATAAAACTGGCGCTGCTGCGGCTGCTTAAAACGGTAAGCATGTTATAAGCTCGTTGATTTTAGCTTCAGTTAAACACACATCGTCGCTTGTTTCAAAATATTATATTATAGTTTTTCTATTAAAGTACTCTTAAGCAGGTGTTATAATACTAAAAGGATTATTTAAGATTATCAAAAAAAGCTACTACTATATTTTAAAGAACATCACGCTACGATTAATATATTTATTTATATCTTCACTTTCACAGGTGTATACTTAAAGCGACAGTTCATTTTGTAACTATCTTAAATATCTATGACTTATATATATATATTATATATATATATTATATATATATATATATATATCTTAATATATATATTTCTTGTGTGCGTGTGTATGTGACTGAACTCCTCCTAAACGACTGGACCAATTTTGATGAAATTTTTTGTGTGTATTCCAGGGGGCTTGAGAATGGTTTAGATTCACAATACGGTCATATAGATATTGTTTTTCAGCTAAATTATTTATTTAAAAACATTTGAGACAACGTGAGACAACGTGACATTTGAGACATTTGACATTTGAGACATTTGACAGGACAACGTCTGTTGGGCCAGCTAGTATATATATATATATAATATATATATATATATATATATATATATATATATATATATATATATATATATATATATATATAGTATATATATAAGTATATTATCAAGTATATATATATACTTGATAATTATTTATTGACTATCTAATCAATTTGAAAGTTAATTATTAATTACTACTAATAATAAAATAATAGATGCATATACCTATATATAAAACACTAGGTATTTAAAAAAAATTGTTAATATTATAATTGTTGGTCAGTTAATATTAATAATTATTTTCGCAGAAAGGAATATATTAAGAAGATTACTGATGTCAAATTATTATTAATGAAATTCGAAAATATTCAAACCACGCTCAAAACTCCCTCAATATCGTTGAGTAAAAAATCAACATACACAAAAATATGAAATTGATAGCCATTGTACATTCTACCCCGCTCTACCCATTTATGTCAAGCTATCAAATTTATCGAAAGACGTAAGCCCAAGGCGGCACCCTGATAAATAAACATGAGCCGCGATGACCGAATCGTCTCAACGTATTCCTGATAAAATATGATAAGTAAATTTATTCGCGAAAATTGTCCATCGTCAGAAATTGTCATAAAATAAGGAGCGCGGGGAAAACGCGAGCGTGCGCTTTTCCGTTTGGAGAGCATCCAAATATCGGGTCCGAACTATGCTCGCTCAGCCGAAATCAATTTAGTATTAGACTGATGTTTCGTCGGAGGATGATCTTGTGTCTGCGTGATTGAATTAAATCATGGAGCGTTTCATATATATTGCTTGTTTGAGTCATTTAACAATTTCTCTCCACTCATTGTAGCTGTTCTATGGTGCCCTAGTAGTTTTGAAGAGTTGCTGCCATCCGTTCCTATTCTGTTGGTATGTTTTTTCAACATAACCCAAATATCTGTAACTGTGTTTCGACGAAACATTTTCACGTTTATTCAGTCATGAGGCCTCAAGCTGACCGCTATCTTGGCGGTGTCTTAGGAAGTAGATATTTATATTGTATTGGTTCCATTAGGTATGAGATATGTAACGCGTTAATGACGCCACTTGTGTTGCAAATATCCATTGGAGGTGGTCATTCCTTTTAATTAAAAGTATAAAAATAGTATGAGTGTGATTGTTATTAAGTGTTCTCTGGTGATCGATATTAAGAATAGGCTTGTTGCCTAAATTTCAGTAGTTAGATACTAATATACCTTGATGCCTATTCTATACAAAATAATTATTATTTTTGAAAAAAAATGCTTATTTATAAGAATAATTTTGCATTTAATTAAATATTTGACATTAGTCATCAAAAACGCTCATGACTGTCATGGCGTCTTGAATGACGTCACGCCGTGCAAAACACAGCTGTTTTAGTATCGGAATATTCGGTATTGTGAAGTTATTTTAATAAAAAATGGATTCATCGTATTACAAGTACTGCATAGTGCCCCAGTGTACAAGCACAAGTATAAAAACACCAAAAAAAAATATTTATATACGTGCCAAACAATCAGCAGATACGTAAAAAGTGGCTGACAATCGCGAGAAGGAATGATGCCCATTCTTTTTCGCACTTCCACAAGACGCTTGGGAATGACATTTGCTTTGGCTTTGACATTGACTTTGACGTTCGCACGGCGTGACGTAACACTTTTTAATTGGTGTTTGCTGTCACGTGACTTATGGCTTATTTTGTGCAATTTTATTTTATAAAAATATAAATAATCAAAAGTTATTATTTTATAAAACTTTGTTTTTTCATAATTAAATGATCATCTTAATAGTTATGCAACCTAATGCATCAGATTTGTTCATAGTGAATACAAGCCTATTAGAGTTATGCTCATGATAATTCGTGATCATAAGTCCAATTTCAAATGCCTTTATGTATTTATGATCCGTCCCCAATGACTCATTTCGTGTTGCTATGTATACGCTTATCATTTATGTGATCTATTTACTCGTTTGTCCCCATAGAAAAAAAAATGGATTGAATCAATCTCTTAATTGGAGTTACGTTTGAGTCTGTGTGAAGGCATACTTAAATATATCATACTCATCACCAGATGGACTTGCTCCAAACGTCATCTAGCATAATAGCATAACCCAAGCTAAAAATAGCTGTACTCGGGATTTCTTCCGCGTGGAATTTGACAAAAAAATAGTTTCTTATATATGCGTATAATGTATTTTCAGATTTTTGTATTAGCTTTATTGAAAAATTTCTTTATATACAATACAAGTACTAGACAGTACTTGGACATTGCAAGATTACTTTATTTTTCTAAAATAAAAGTAGCCTAAGTTACTCTTTATCCCATCAGCTATTTTCTAATAAAAGTTCCCTCAAAATTGGTCCAGTCATTACAGAGATAGTTGGAACAAACAGACAGACAAACAGATATATAGCAGACAAACAGATGTCTCAGACAGACAGACCACTAGACATATAGATTGAATTATTGATACTATTTATACCAAGAAACAAGTACTCGTACCAAGAAAGTAACATTAGGATCTAGCATAACGTATAATTATTGTACCAAAACCTATTCCACAATTATTTTCAATACGAAATTATTGCCAGATATTTCGTTCGGACGTAACTGGAAACTGTGAGTAAAAACTTCTTCAGCACAATTTTGTTTCTAAGCAAATTATCAATGTTGCGGTTTTGGTTAAAGCTTTAAAACTGAAATTACTTTATAATATTTAGGCGAATAGTTCTGAAAATATTTCTTATTATTTCATCTAGTGCTTAGTCCACAACAACAGACAACAGACAAATAAGTAATTTTTATTTGAAATCAACACCGAAACGTTTGAAGTTATTTGTATTTTACAATTGAAATTAATCAAAACTGTAAATAAATAGAATTTTTGTTTATTATATTAAAAAGCATTAATATAACGAACATTATACTATACTAATTATTATACTAATAACAGTTTAGTGTGTGTGGAGTGGCATGAACTTTTAAAACTATATTTATTTTTATTAAATTGTATGATGTATACTCGTACATTATTTTATTTTATTTCACAGATTCGAAGATAATATAATTTTGAAATATAATTAGAATAGAAATCAATCAAATTACCAATGTATACTTAATCATACTCGAGTTCTACCGAATGCTTTGTCTTCAACTTTTTCGCAGACGTATGTTTTTCTTAACGTACAATACTTTGTACTAAATTGCATAACAATTTGTTGGCAGATTGCCTTTTTTTTCCGCTGAGGAAAATGTATTGAATTGCATACCCCGGCTGCGGAGAGCCGGCGGTTATGTGGGGCTCTCCTCCCCAGAAGGGGGAGGCCAACCCACTAAAAACCTCAGCGATGGCCATCCTCAGGCGTTGTAGGGGGCCCTCAGGATCGAGTGTCGCATCTGAGGACGCCCGGCCTTTGCTCCCCTGGGTGCGCTAGGGGAGCCCTTCTCGAGGAGGAGTGATCTTGCCGCCTCCTCCCCTCCAACCTCCTACGACGTCACCCCCCGGCCATCCGGGGGTGAGGTCCCTCCCGGCGGCTCCTCAAGCCAGGCTATCTGGCCCGAGGCCGCCTTCTTCTGGAGCATCACCGCTTCACAGAAGGAGGCCACAGCCCTCCAACCTCCCTCATCCACCAGCATTGCTGCAATCAACGCTGGCGGAAACAGATCTTGCCCGATCTCTTCGACCAAGACTCGGTGTCCCAGGTGTCGGAGTCCCAAGCGGGGCACTCCGCCAGCGTGTGCTGGGCCGAGTTGAGGTCGGATGCGCAATAGTGGCATCGTGTCGTGTCCTTCCTCCCTATTCGACTCAGATACTTACCGAAACAACCATGTTCGGTGAGTATCTGAGTCAAGCGGTAGGTGACTTCCGCCCTCCCGCAGAGCCAAGCTTCGAAGTGCGGGAGTACCGCACCGACGGTGCGCTGACGCACGCAGCCCCCACGCTCTGGCTGCGCACGCCAGGCTGCAGGTTGCCTATCGTAAGGCAACCTGCCTTTAACCTTACTGACGCTTCTATGATGACAGAAAGCATCATCATAGGAGCGTCAGATATATGCATATATGATTATTAAAAAACATAATTTAATTTGTACATGGCAGGTTCGACCCCGGCCCCCTTAATAATCCGTTTCGTAGACTACTACCAAAACCACATACTGAATTAATTAACGATAACTAACGCACATCAGTGATTTAGGTACAATTATTTTGATTAATTATGTAATTTAAATAGCACATATCTCAGATGATTACATAGCTTTTCTCTCCAGCTATGTGTCATGTCCAGCTTAACTAAAAGTTCTATCTGTCTATACATAGTTGCCAGCACAAAAATTCGCTGTCATTTGTGGAATCAGCCAATTGTTATACAAATACAAATGATTGATGGCGAATGTCTATAGATCGCGGCAACCACTTAACGAAGGCACGTTCTGCCACCTACACTACCGCTCAAAAGTATTTGGCCACCTAGTAAAATATATTTTGTAAAAGTGTGATTAAATGAAAGTACTTCATAAATATTTGAACTGTTTATTAGCATTTTTTTGACATAACAATAATACATTTGTTAAATGTCGGACTCATCACAATGAAACCTAAAAAATGTTGTTTTTTAATGTATTGTTTATAACTTATACAAAATGCAGGTGACCAAATACTTTTGAGTGATAGTGTATCTTGATATGTATCGTTAAAGCTTAAAATAGAGAGCTTTTAAGTCACCCGAAATGTCACATTTTACGACACGCTAGTAAACGTAAGCCCATAGTAAGGTGATCCTAGTTGATCTACAACAGGTAACAAAATTGTGTGAATTTTACGACCCTGCACGTAATAGGTGAATTGATTGCCTATTTTTCGAGTAGAGGGTTGCATCGTAATTTATTTTCTTAAAGCAAAGTATTACTATAAAAAAGATCATTTATTTTTAATTTGTATGATTTTATACACGTATATATGTATATTTAAATGTAAAACAATTATTTACACTTACACGATTTTTTTTCCACATAGCTTCTGTAGGGAAATACTAAATTGATAACAGAACTAAATAAAATTCTAATGCATGCGTCGGACGCAAAAAAATTATTCGAACAGCAACAAACATTTATAAAAAATCTTACAGAATGAATATTAATATATTATCAATGATATAAAAAGTCTAGTCAACTTCCCCTATGGTTGAATAATAGTAATGTTTTTGACACATTGGAACGGTGATAATTAATCAGTTAAAACTATGAAATTAATAAAAATTTGTGAAGTGCGAATGCTCATTTTACTCGTGCCTCGATCTAATACAACTTTTTAAATACCACAGGTATATAAAAATCTAAGTATATATTTAAATTAAGAACGCATTGTTCGCAAGGCTAACGATTGTTAAGGTGGAAAGGTCCTTGAGTAACAGCCATATGAAATCGCAGCTTTAGAAAGCCTCTAACTACATGGTGCTTTCGACGATTTGGTGATAATCACAGAAAGGCGTCGGATGCTAGGACAGCAAGACTGATGATAAAAAATATGAAGATAAGATGCTGATGAAGATAATGATGATGATAATAACTTATTGTGTATAAATTGAAGTACAATAATTAACTGAATTATTTGTTATCATTAAAAAACACCAAACTGTACACTGCCAAGTGTATACACGTTCTTAGTTAATACATTTAAAAATAACAATAAAATTTAGTTTCTTCTTTACAATAAAACATTTTAACAGACCTTTTAAAAGTGTTGATAAATTACCGTCTATTTTGCATAAACTTTTTCAAACTACAAAAAGTTGCAGTTGCTCAGTAATCGTGTTTTAGGCAGCTTGTTAAATGGACTTAAAACTAATTTTTCATTTTCAAGTCAATCTGGTAATTTATTAAAAATATCACATAATAAAAACATTTCTTGTTACTATCGACAGTTCCGCACAGTCTTCTTTGTAATTTACATAACTATTTAGTACTAGCTTTCTGCCCGCGGCTTCGCCTGCGTGGTTTTCGGGATTTGGTCTATAGAGGGTTAAGGTTAAGCTTTTGCCCACGGCTACATATGCACGGAAGTCGGTTTATGGCGCGAAGGTTTTATTGCGCTTCCCGTGGGACTATTCGTTTTTCCGAGATAAAAAATACCACAAAACCTTGCTCAAGAATCACTCTACATATTGATGAAAACCACATGAAAATCTGTGCAGTAGTTTTTGAGCAAGCCTTTATTGCGCATCCCGTGGGATCTGTCGATTTTCCGGGATAAAAGTAGCCTATGTTACTCGGGGATAATGTAGCTTTCCAAAGGTGAAAGATTTTTTGAAATCGGTCCAGTAGTTTCGGAGCCTATTCATTACAAACAAACAAATCTTTCTCCTTTTATAATATTAGTATAGACTAATCGTCGTATTAGTGACTTCCTGTTTCTTTACGAAAAGAAACTTATACTTAAACACAAATAAACATACGAGTATTTCATGTACATATAAGCATGCCTTTTTTTGTTTCCATTGAGAATATAAATTACATGCCCCGAGATCCGTTGGTTATGTAAGGCTCTCCAGGGCAAGGGGGTCATCCCAAGGGAGAGCTACATTGCACCCTGAAAAAGTCAAGGGAACCCTTGCGGATAACTGCTATGACCTCGTCGGCGAAAGGTGACAGAGTTGCCCCCACTGACCCAACCTGGGGTGGCCGCCGGATATATCCGGCAATCCTCCAATTCAATTAACCGTAGCTTTTAGGGGCAGTTTCCGATTTTAAGCGACAAAATGCTGGAATGATCTTCCACCACCTCTAAGGAAAAACATGTGCACGATAACTTTCAGAAATAAATTAAAAAAATATATTACTGTAGCACCAAAAGCTTAATTTGCTTGAAGGAAACAACTGCCCATTATTTGTAGGTAGATAGTTTTATTTGTATATGTTTTTTTTTTATGTTTCTCGAGTGTATACTTTTGAAATATAGGTTATATATATTAATTATTATTATAACGTAACAAGTGATGTCACAGCGTGTTATAGTGGATACATATTTTATGTCAAGTAGCAATGCCAACAAATGTTATTACAATCATGATAGATATTTTCTTTTGATTTTTTATTCTTCTTTTCTTAGTCTCAATCTTGTAGAATGCTATTTGTAACTTCGTAGCCCTCTACTCTCCTCATAGGGTGATGGCTGAAAATCAGTGTTTTGCCGTTCTAAGGTAAAAATCCCCACTGAGCCTTGGCCCTTTCAGGCACTGCAACCACACATGCACATCTAATTCTTACCGTTTTTTATTAGATTTTTATTTATGTGTATACATTGTGTTTAGTGTGTTTTTGCCTGAATAAACGTTTTATCTATCTATCTATCTATCAATTGGGTCTCTGAGCGACAATCCCCCTTCTTAATTCCATCCCCCTTTTTGACGATGCTCTGTTAGATTATTAGCCGTCAAAATAGATTCCCTAGGGATTTTGTCTGACATCGTATTACATATACTGAGGGGAGACTGGGGGGGACTGGGGGGAGGCTTTGATTAGCGATAACTAAAAACTAACAATATTGATAAGTATTTTAATATATTTATTGAAAATTGACTTGATTACATTTTCATCACTATAGACAGTAAAGTTACCTTTGCTTATCATCACATGCTACGGAAAATGTACCAACCGAATATTTCCCTCTAATAGTCTATCATCGGGATTTTCCCGCAAAACGTCAAGTGTAAAGTTTGGATTGCATCCAAATTTTCAACGCTCCAACAGGGCGCGATCAGCCGAAATTAATTTTGTGTTAGATCGATGTTTCGTCGAAAGGTAATCTGGTGTACGTGATTTTGTTGAATTCTCCAAACTAAAATGTCGCCAACGGGCATCCAAAATGCCTATTTCAACGTTTCAGCTACCAAGCCCTGAATAAGGTATTTTCTTAGTAATATTTATAACCTGATTTCTATTTTATATAAAGAGAATTAATAATGATAATAAATATTCCAAATGAGTTTTAAAATTAGTGCTTTCAGTAATGGCTGGAGTGATGATGATTGATAAATGCGGTAACGAAAATGTGCGGTGTGAAAAAGATCTAATGATAAAAAAATCAAAAAAGAATTGCTTATATGGTTTGGACATTTAGAACACTGAGAAAAAAATCCTGCTAAATTAACAACAAAAAGTTAATCCGGGAGAGCCGTTCATAGTGAATTGCTACCATAACAAATTTTTTATTGTCAAATGAAATCGACAATTAGGTAGATTCGGCAACAATAATATGTTGCTAAAAAAACAATTGTGATCTTGTGCCATATCATAGCCTATATTAGTTACACCAACAAAAGCTTTGTCACCATAAATATTCCCGTTTTGCCATGATTAAGAACGGACATGAAGAAGGTCGGGTGAATAGTTTGGGTTACCTACAAAATATCGAATTCCAAATGATCGAATATCAAAATATTATCAGTGTATCTCAGTGAAAGGATGGACGAAAGATGATTGACGAATTAAATTTATTAGGCTAATATATGAATGGTCCAGTTTGCAGGGGATGAACTTAGATGAACATACTTGCACTAGATAGGTGATATATTGAAAGATCAGGTCAAGACTGCCCGTAACCAACGATCAGGCATAAAATTATTAATGAAAGTCTAGGTATTTGTTCTAGGAAGTATGTTTGGATCGTGGCAATTGGAAAACTGTGATCTCTGCCTACCTCCATAAGAAAGATTCGTGAATATGTATTATAAGAAGATCCACGCTATTATCAAGAGAATGACGTAACTTTTCATAAAACACTAGATGCCTAAGGCTCTGAATTAATTTATGCAAAAGAAACTCAACTAATATTTAAAAGAAAGGTATAGAGGGTAATTTGAAAAACATGTGTTCACTCGTCGACAAGTAAATGAGAAGTGAAGTCGCCACGAAGCCTCTGAGTTCGAGAGCGCTCGGATAAATTCGGCTGCTGTCGGACGCACGAACGCTACATAACACACGTAGCGCCATCTGTTTTTCGACAGCGATAACACGCAAAAATGACGGACAGCAATGCCCGGGTCAATAGTTTGCACTCACTTTTATACCCTCCGTAGACATATTTTTTTTCATATCTCCTATAGTATGTATTTTTTATAGTATGTATGTATGTAATTTTCTTACTTTCACACCACGCTTAACCCAAAGTAATCTCTGTAAGGCTTATGTTACAAACTCTAAAGTAACGGATATAAATTAATCATACATAAATACATATTTTTGTTGGCAATAGTATATTATTTGAGGTTGGCATTTGTGACTCTTCTAGTATTGCGGGTGTCCATGGTAGAAAGTAATTGCTTAGCACCACACTATCGTCTGCCTTTTGCTCTCCATACCGAATCTAAAAATAAGCAGTTACAGACATGGTGACTCATTAAAACCGGCGTACAAACATACTTGGTTTCCACTTGTGGTCTTGCAAGATTTTATACCGGTATTTCCCAACAAAAAAATAATCTTCTCAAGTCCTTTCTCGGGTCTCCGACAATCCTCAAACGAAATTTCGTCAAACTCGGATCAATAGTCCGGCAGATTACCCTGAACATACAAAGACCAAACTTTGGTGAGTTATAGAGTTTATTTAAAATAAAAAATGTAAGTTAAGTACGAAAACAGTTGGAAGCCATTTAAAAATGTTTGCTGATTAGCAAAGGTAGTGATCTAAAATAAGGAAATAACAAACGTCACAAAACAAGAAGAAAAAAGGTATATGTCGAAAAATGTAGTGTGCTCCCACAGATTTTCTAATTATTGAGCAGGATCAGGAATGAGGCCTCATTCTTGGCCCCCGGTCTCTCCCCCTCTTCAGCGGGGAGGCGAGAGGGGCCCGCACAATGCGGGCCGACGCTGACGAGGTCGTGGCAGTATTCTCACGAGTTCCCATGACCTTGTCACGCCGCGATGCAGCTCTCCTCGGAGTGGGGGGACAGTTCATCTGATGGGGGGGGGGGAGTTCTGGCGGCAAGGCGTCAGTGAGGGGCATTGTTAGGTTTTTAGTCGGTAGCCGCGGCTTGGCTGGCACTCGGCCCCCAAGCGAACATAACATTCAGTCACAGTATATAAAAATTATGGTGTTCTTGTGTTCTTTGTTTGAAATGAAGCTTTTGTTTCGTCACCTCACCTGTATTATTTGGAATGATTTTGTCTAATGCTTTGGCCGAAATATAGTTCGATTGATGCTTAAATTTATTTAACATATGGAGAGATTTTGGAATAAGTCTCGTCTTAAGATATTACGCGAAGGCTAGAATATGTTTATTGTTGTATAATAAATAATGTACTTTTAATTATATACTTGTTTTTTTTTTAAATTATCAAACACACAGGTGAGTTTGTTACGGATGCATAGGCACACCATAGAGCAAGTAGAAAAAAAGAACGAATCACCGACACGCAAAAGCGCGGCAATCCCGAACGCGTTCAAGCATCGGGGTTTGCATTCACTCCGACATTTATTCAAACAAAGCCTTTTCTAGGCATTTCTCTAGTAATCATATGTTATCACTTGCCATTAGGTAAAACGCTTGCATTATTGATATCAGCAATAAAAATTCAAACTTTATTGATCATAAACAATATTTAAAAATATATTTTACTTGATACCATGTAACACAAGAGCTAGAAATTAAATGTCTTAAAACCAAAAACAAAACTGAAGGAAGTAGGTGATATAATAGGTAGATAGTCATGGTAACGTTCGTGAAATTTTAATGGCGTTAGTTTAATGTTAGGTATAACTGTTTATCATCATTTTAGAATATATATATTTCTAACAAATATGTTTAAAAGTCACAAATTTGCAGACTTAAAGTTGTCCGTTGGATATATAAGTACGTCACTTTAAGCGAACGTCATCTAATACGCTTACAAAAATCTATTTTGCAAGATCAGAGGGAAATTCAGCACAGGGTAGTCTGCTATATCTCTGATCTTGGATATAAGAATTTCATGCACATTGCTTTTTGCTGACTATCAGGCGTCAAAACACGCCAAAAGTAGAATTGACTTGCACTGAATTACGAATCAAAACATGTTTTACTAGACATATAACTTCTATCATTCTACTAATAGCGTTATTATTATTCAAGTTTAAAATGTTTTTATGCTAAATTAGTCCTAAATTGCTACAAAGTTACACAGACATTGGCCAATTCAAGTTCGCTGTTCATAACCTCAAATTCGAATGCAAATTCCACAACACATTCGCATTGTAAGGAACTATCGACGATTCCCAAGGCGAGCGAGGATTGTACGAAGCATTGCTTAAGCTCGTAGACCGCTTTAGCTTTTGTAACTTCATTTTTTGATATATTGAGCTATGAAAAATATGGAGGTAACAGTAGACCGGGGAATTTTTTTTTCATAATACAATATTTCACACAATATTTTTTTTTTAAATTGTAGTCTATGTGTTATTCTGATGAACATACTATATTATTGTAAAGTTTTATTCAAATCATTATGTAGTTTTTATATGAAACAGTAACAAAAATCTACACTTACAAATTTTTGCGTTTATAATATTAGTTTTAGGATACTTTTGGCTCCGGGGATTCTCAGATGCGACACTCGATCCTGAGGGCCCCCTACAACGCCTGAGGACGGCCATCGCTGAGTACTTCTGAGGTTTTTAGTGGAAAGCTCCACATAACCACCGGCTCCAGTCAATCCGCGTAACACAGAATATCGTCGACCCAGACACGTCCTTTCTGACCCTCCCGACTCATTAACGCTGGCTCTTCAAGCCTTGCGAGAGGTGGCATCTGCGCCGCCATCCCTTAGTTAGTCCATACTTCGCAGCTTGCTGCACATGTACGAGTAGGCCCCATCATTTCAAGGCTGGACCCACTTTGGCGTACCGAGCCTTCTTTCTCGCATATGTCCTCTTCGGAGGGCCGCGCTGACGTGCCCTCTCCTGAAGGTGCGCCAACCATTTCATTCAAGCCGTAGGGCCATTAGGGCCAAGGCTAGGCTGAGTTTAGTCGGTAGGTCTCTGTGGTCGAGCCGCCTCGACAGCATCCAGGAGTCCGACATAATCAACGCATCCCTGCCTGTTGCGTTGGTATCCATGAGGATTCTCAGCCTCCTCTATTGGGGAAAAAAAAAAATAACCACCGGCTCTCCGCAGCCGGGGTATGCAATTCAATGCATTTTCCTCAGCTGAACAAAAAGAAAAGGGATACCTTTGCCTGTATTATTTGTATCTGACTGGTTTTTATGCCATTAAAAAGGGTCTTTGCAACGAAAATAAGATCTTTAAAATATCGTTTGAGGATGAAATGTAAGTTGTCAAATTACACTTATTATTTTTATTAAGCACACAAATAATTATTTTTTAATAAAAAAAGGACAACCACTTACAAAAAAGGACTATTAATGAACTTGTTGAGTATCTAATATACTTCAACTATAGCTAAGCTGGTTTATTAAATCTTATTATTTTTATATTTTAATGGACTGTATAATTTATGATATTTATATTTTGTCAATCTCACAAATTTCTCACCGATATCCTTAAAATATACCATCCACTAAACAGGTTTTCAGCACTGCAGAGTCGGAGCTTGAATATCCTTTGAAAGAACACTTTAATGGAATTGCACGTGAATCTTATAATAAGACACAGCACGGCAGTGTGTTTAGTGTACGATACTGAAGAACCCGAGATTTATAAGTTAGGAGTAATATTAATTTACAAATGTGCGCGGGCGCAGCTTAGTAGGCACTCACGTGGCATCAAACCGCCATTATAATGAATAAGCATTAAGCAAGTTGCGGTGTGCTGTTTTTTTATCAATGAGAGAACAAAACAGAGCTATTAATTAATACAGCAGATTTGCAGAATAAGAACAAGAACATAATAACAATAAGAACACGGCTGTCAACAACAATAATAGTACATTATGGTACAAGTGTGTAATGTTGGTGATTACCGCTGAGGCGCATTGAGGCCCGAGCCGTCAGGCGAGAGTCTTAAGGAGCCGAGGACGGTAATCATCAATACACACGTGTATCATACAACGTTTTTCAACACACTTCTGAATAAAATAATATTTAAATAAAAAACTATTTTCTTCATAAATTGTATTTGCAGACATCTTAATTAATAACTAACTAAATAACTTCAAAAGAGAAAACGAGACGAGTTGTGAAAAATGTTTCGTAATGGAGGGAAAAATTAATTAGTTTTCTCATGCGCGCGCATCGGCCATAGACTAAAAAATGAGGTTTCTTTTTTTTGGGCTTTTCGCGCGAATGTAAGCGCAAATGTAAGCGCAACTCAACCAACAATATTTAAAAAAAAACTATTACTCACTCGTGAATAATAGTAATGAAAAAGTCACAGTTTGATTATAGGTGTCATTTATGTGCCTAATTGCCATGGGATTAGAGCCACTTTATGAGGAAGTGTGTTGAAAAAGTATTATAGCGCTGTACAATCGAAATAGATAGACATGTGACTTGGCATTAGATCCGAATATTATTAGATTTACGACACGACACACGGGACAGATATTTTGTATGACCTACGAAAATTTGTTCCAGGCTGGGTGTATGTTTACACAGGATAAAAATTCTAGTGACCCTCCTATTTTACAAAAAGTGCGTAAATGATAGGACTAATATTGTCAATCCTACAAAAAAAAATTGGTACGATAAACGTACCACTTATTAGTATTTTTGGATAAAACCCAAAATTTGGCTGAAAATTTGGCTGGCAAAGGATGGCATAAAGTCTCCATACCTTCCTAGCTTTTAACTGCAAATAATTTTTTTTTTGGATAAAAAAAAATTATTTGCAGTTAAAAGCTAGGAAGGTATGGAGACTTTATGCCATCCTCGCTTTTAGAGCGACTCGATTTAAGTAAACTTTACTAAAAATATGAAAATAAAAATATACATATATAATTATATTGTGTGTATTCAATTAAAATACATAAAATATAGATAAATAATTACATTGTGTGTACACAATTAAAATACATTAAAAGGATACTTAAAACATACAATCAAAGTTATTCTTGTTACATTGCAATTTATATAAGACAACTAAGGACGGATTGATATATTAAATATAAAAAGACAGTATAATTCATTTAAGTACCCACATACCTTCAAGATTTACTAACTACGAGTACCCTTAACATATAAATTGAAATGTACTTGCATACTATCATACATTTGCCGCCATATAACGTAAAAAAAACATCTTATTATGTTTTTCGCTTAATTTTATCTAAATATTATTTTGCTAACACTGTATTATTACTTAAAACCCAATTAACCGAAGAAACTAATCTACAAAACCTTATATTTTTTGTTTTAATGTTTTTTTAAAGTTGTGATGTATTAGGCACTCTAACTTGAAAGCGTTATAGATAAAGTAATTGAAATCAAATCCTATTTATTTATTCATAAGTCTCTTAATTGTTTTATTATTGTAAACGTTACCTGGAAATTTTGGCTTTGAAGTTCAAAATGTAAATTAACTATGTTCTAAGTCAAGCGAGTCAATCGAGTACATGAATTTATTAGCATAAATACTATTTTCAATGCGGCGATAAATGCTTTATTTTGTGTTGGATATGTTTACTCTTAGTAATAATACAAAAAAAAGAACGTTTATACTTATAATATATATATTATATATATTATATCTATACTTATAATAAATCTGTTGAGAGGTCAATTCTGTACATGAAATATATTTCCAAAATAACTATCAAGGGGTGATCAGGGATCGATACTGACGCCAAAAATGCAATCAGTAAAATTTGTCTGTTCGTCTGTATAGCCGTTATAGAAACAAAAACTACTCGACGGATTTTAACGAAACTTGGTACAATTATTTTTCATACTCTTAGGACAGACTCCTAAGAGTATGAAAAATAATTGTACCAAGTTTCGTTATAGTATACTATTCATCACGGTACAATCAATAGGAGCAGAGCAGTGAAGGGAAATGTTGAGAAAGCTCAGCAAGGGAGAAGTTACCCCATTTTTTAAGCTTTCATCGCGTTGTACACCTTAATGGTTAAAGCTCCACAAAAATAATGTATGACGGAAATGTTCTCCTCAAAATTATACAAAAAAAAATACCAGGACAGCATATTATGTCTATCTTTTATGGTTGATTCACACACGTGAAACTCTCGATAGCTTACGAGTAGTAGATCGAAGCTTTCTGATTATATTTATCTACTCTTACGTTTATGACACTCTCAGTCATTAAAAATGCTACCTAAAATTACGATTCCACGCGGACGAAGTCGTGGACACAGCTAGTTACCATATAAGATGTAAAGTGACAGTACCCAGTAATTTCACTGCCGCCTCTCAACCTGCTTCAACTCTTCAAACCTGAACATAACAATGGCAAAACTGCTATTTAGCTGTTGAAACAAGAGAGAGGTACCGAAGCGAGAAACCCTCGTATAGACTCTCTCTGTGGTAATTATATTTTTTTTATCAAAATTAATATTAATATATCATTGTTTATTATAATTTTATTTTATTATAATTACAAATGGTCAGTTTGTGACAATACCGAGCCGGATAGCAACTCAGCATTATACAACCGTCGGGTTAGACAATAGCGCTATGTACGAGTAGCTACCATGAGTTTATATTCATTCGCAAATGACATCGACAGTGTAAATTTTTGTATGGAATCTTTGTACAGCGCTCCTTGCGGAACGTAATTGTAATATTCTTTAATACTAAATGGACATAAATTCTGTATTTTACCAGAGGTCAAATAGCTATCGAAAACTATAACAAGCTCATGATAGAGCCACTGGTCTGTCACAAATTATAAATAAAGTTTTTTTTAATACGTTTAATTAAATACATTGAATGAAACAACAATTAATTTCAATAATATTAATTTATTAAAAATAATCTGTAATTGATTGTCGTAAGTTTTTAACAGGATACTAAAAAGTTTTGTAGAGTTCAATTTGTAATAAACCAACGTGTGACTTTGCATCGATGCTGTTAAATTGTGACAAGGTACTTATAGTCTGCTTTACGACGACTAAAGAAATTAAGGTGGTATTAAACTGCGAAGTTAGGCTTCAAATTTCTTGTCACGAGAGTTATTACGTGCAAGAATAACACTGTAACATTATACATTTTATTGGCACTTAAGTGTGAAATTGAAATTAGCTTTTAAAATAGGTAATTGAAACAAATGTGACAATTTGCTGTGAATTTTCATATTTTCATCTCTCAATAAAATCTATTATATTCAAAATATAATTTATGGAAACATTATGTTTAATTTCTAGTAGGTTTACGTAATAAAATTTTATGAAATTTTATTATTTTCTTACATGTTAATCAATTAATGTTAACTATTCTACAATTTATAATTCTTATATATTACATTAAATAAAAATATGTAAATGTGACGAAGTGCAAAGGTCCCTCTTCCGAAGGACCACTCATAAGATATACTTTTCCAAAAAAAAAATATGTATACTTTTTAATATTATATATATTTTGCCAAATAAATATATCAATCGTTTAGTATGTCTATAAGTGTTACTGAAACCTATTGTACGTTGATGAAATACAACTGAAAAAAGAATCGTGAATTATTACATAAAGTTTTTTTTTTCTAAATAATATTTATTAGCGGTGAATAAGAAGTTAATGAAACTTTTACATGCAAGTCAAGAAACATTAAACTAATAGCATAATTTAAATGCATGAATAATTTTCAGAAAGCTATAGACAGTTAAGTACAAAATCCTAAATCAATAAACTGACTTTTCTTTGAAGATAAATTTATAATTTAAATAAACAAAATCTCTGGGCATGATTGTAAATATAACTTGTGAGAATGCTATGCACCATAAAATGACTAGCATAGGTCATGTTATATAATCGTTATTAACTTAGAAGTACGAAGGAACTAGACAGCAAATTCATAGATAAAGTCTTATCATTATGCTTCTTTAAAGAAACTTGACACAACTGTAAAAAACAAAGAAATATGAGAACGTAATATTTTGTTCCATGTAAATATATGATTCATTAAATATGCGCATAAGTTTACAAAGCAAAGAATATATGCAACGACGTAAGTGTTTTTCGTTGAATTAAAGCAGGAGCAGTAAGATATGCCTCGAAATTTATTGTTTGCTTGGAAGTAGACTTTTTAACATATCCAGCCACATATAAGCGACAACACTTCATTTACCTACGAAGATATATGAAGCTGGGGCACTGTAGCTATGTAGCTATGGTGCCCTGTACTATTACGAGTAGTACGATGAAACAAATATGTAAATATTTCATCCAATTTATGTTCATCCAAAGTTTTGACAATCTTAGTCTATTATGACTAGAGATCGGATAATCGGATGCATATTTACCTAAAGTTAGTTTAAGATAAAGTATGGCAACGGCTTTTTATTGTTTTGTTAAATAAAAATCCCGGGATTGCGGAATTGGATAGCCGGATGTTTATTTATTTACCTAATTTAGTTTTTGACAAAGTATGAAACTGTCTTTTTATTTTATTTCCATAAATAAAAATCCCGGAATTCCTGTACTGTTGAACATTTTGGTAAATACGTATGCATAGTTGTATAAATGAACCCGGAGTCTCGGTCTTTTGAAAATAAATACCACGTGCTAATTTAGTAATTTTCAAACAATGTCACTACGTTAAATTTGCAGTCCCGTATTTTCCCGGGATTTTTATTTCACAAAATGTATTTTAAAAAGCCGCTTCCATAATTTGTGAGCCAAAAATTAACTTTAGGTAAATATGCATCCGATTATCCGATCTCTAATTATGACAAGTCAAATTGAAATTATTTTGACAGATAAACTATGACGATGACGTAACCTGTCAAAACGTTTCTTAGATTGTAAAGACTAGTGCTCGAACGATGTTTCAATGAAAAAAAGAAACCGAATTTGCGGAATTTCGATGGAAATTGAAATGTACTTTATAAGGTGTAGTTTAGATTAAAAACTGTTCACATCCTTGAGCAGTGGGTACCAATTTCTCCCTCTGGAGATTCAATGGAGAGCGGCATGAATCATCAACTCTCCGGACATTTCCCGGGTTCTCTTGTCGGCTTGACCCCTGGTGCTACGTAGTGATATAGCCTCGTTATGCATCTTCTATTAAATATATCGTGGGAAATGCTCCGGAAAATTGTTTCAATGGATCCCTGTCACTATATATTTTGTGTGACTTTGATATCGTTGGTAATGTTCTGTTGGCATCCATCATAATTAATTTATATATAAAAAGATAATGTAAATTTGCAGCAACTTCGATTGAAGTAATACTCGCAATACTTTCCTTTTTAAAAAAAAAATCTTCAATATAAATATTTGATTTATATTTTTTTCTGACAAGATGATTGAATTTTATTTAACTTTCAATGGGTTTTGACGAGCGTGTCAACTCCATTAGATTCTGTTTAATCCATGTAGCGGAACTTAGCTGGTTGTAAACGAATGGCGTAAAATAATACTGGTTCTGAGCTGTGAGTTTAATATGAAGTTGTAAAACTGAAACTATTGTCGAAGGTCTTGAAACAGTGCACGGCGCCCTCTCTTGAGGAGCGCTCTCACTATAAGCTGTGGGGTCATTAGGACCAAGGCTTATGCTAAGTTTGGTTGGTAAATCACATCGACTGAGCCGCTTTGATCGGTGTAAAGTTTGATATAATCTTTGCGGTACTTGGTTGCAGTGGTGTTACAACCTGTTTTCCTTACCTGCAGAGGAGACGGACAAACATGTTTGTCTCTTTATAAGAAGCGATCACTACAACTTACGGATACCACAAGTAGCATCACTCGAACGATATACGATCAACTGATTAAGCTAGTACCACATTGGCAATGACCCCTATGAGCGCCGGAGAGCTTGTAAGATAGCGCTCTTGCAACACAATTTAAACGATGCTTGACTCTACTGCGCTGTGAGTTAATTCCTTACTCTATGAGGCTATTAGCTTAAATTGAGCTAAGTAATTATATTTTTCTCATTAATTTGACATTAGAAGTAAATTTAAAGGCATATGGTAAAGGACGATTCAATAAGAACCAGTAAATATTTCATGGTTTATTATTGTATATTGTAGGTAATTATTAAAAAAAATATATAATCAATTTTATAAAAGACTTTTTCTTTTGCAAATAGCAAATTAGTAATAACTGTGTACGTAACGAGTAAAAAAACTAGAGATACGTTAATAGAGCACTTATCAAATATATTCTAATGAAAAATGGTATCACAAGAGCAATGATTTTCAGTAAAACGATGATTAATTTAATAATTAATCATCGTTTTACTGGAAATATACATATATATGCAATATGTTTATTGTGTTTATATGTAAACAGATTTAATTGTTTTTATTTTATGATTTTGAAAAGGGATAATAATTACCTTATCAACTTACCTTACCTCATTTTCTCAACAACGTTTTGCAAATTTTTTAATAGGTGTAGAGTACCTTGTTCCTACTTATATGTACAAGGATAAGTTTCTCTTAAGTTTTTTGTGTCCTTAAATTTAATAATTGCTTGATGTCAATAAGTGTCGTAACGTAAGTACGTTGAATAAATATTATTTTGATTTATGGTAGTTTACATGAATTACGGAATTATCATACATGGAATAAAACCTGATGCAGTTTGTACGAGAAAACTGAATAACTTCATACGTCTTTCCATTTAAATCACTTTACTATTTCTCACAGCCATATTGTAAAATGTCATATATAACACTAGCTGCACCCGCGACTTCGTCCGCCTGGAATAGTTATTTTGAGCATCATATTTATTTTTGCAAACAACTACCTCAGCTGTTACCCGATCTTGACAACGTGACATATCCAAATTTGATTACCATAAAAACGATTCTAGTGAGCTAACCTTAAAAGATAAACAAGTACTGTCACAGACATTTTTTTAGATCATTTTAAGAGGAATAATTCTTTCATACATTCTTTAATTTTTTTTTGTTATCTAGAACCGTTTTCGCAGCGCTCGCAATGGAAGCCCAAAGATGAATAATTTTCCCCGTTTTTTCCACATTTTCCATTATTTCTTCGCTTGTATGAGTCGCAGCGTGATGTTATGTAGCCTAAAGCCTTTCTCGATAAATGGAATATTCAATAAAAAAATAATTTTTCAATTCAGACCAGGAGTTCCAGAGATTACCGCGTTCAAACAAACAAACAAACAATCAAACAAACAAACTCTTCAGCATTATAATATTAGTATATACTAGTAATACTTTCCATTCTAGTGTCACAATTGATTAATTCAAACTCTTAAGTTTCAGTTTCAGCAAACCTAGAGCTTTCACCACAGTGCATATTTCAAACGTCAAACTACAATTTCACAAACTTATTTACTTAACGTTCACAAATTATTATTGGAACTGCTTTTAGCAAACACACCAAGTACATTCGTCATCGGCAACATAGCAAAATGAAACTAGTTCGTTCTACTTTACTTAAAACAAGTCGTAAAAGCTCTGAAGACTCCACGAAAGAGCTTGTTCCTGGAATTTTAGGAGCACGTAAATTGTCGGTCCGTTTACTCTTGAGCCATGCGAACATTTGGACTCTTCCTGTGATGGATAGTTCACTACTATGTCGCACATGTTACTTACTTGAGCAGTTTTACAAATAGTTGTAAAATGCTGTTTATTAATAGCTATATCTACATTAGCAATATTACATTAATTTATTATTTATATTTTAAAGTGTTTATTAATATAATTCCACAGCCTTATTTATAGTAATTGATTTTTTTTGTACTCGTTATACAAGTATATATGTTTTTCTTTCTTCCATAATCGAGAATAATGTATTTAATTTAGACAAGATTTTATTGCAAGGTTTAGTTTAGGATTACAATCCAGGGTCGTCTGTTTGGGTACCTCCATACTCAATGAATGAAGGTTCCCTGACTGTATTTTATGTCACAGATTAGCAGCGTTCTTGTGGGGATAGAAAATTTGCTGCGAATCTTACAGGAGCCACATATACTCGTACATTGACTATAGCCGCCGTATTATTTTTAAAATCGGGTAGCAGCTTAGGTGGTTGTTTGCAAAAATAAATATGATGCTCAAAATAACTATTCCAGGCGGACGAAGTCGCCGGCGCAGCTAGTGTTATACATGACATTTTACAATATTGCTGTGAGAAATAGTAAAGAGATTTAAATGGAAAGACGTATGAAGTTATTCAGTTTTCTCGTACAAAATGCATCAGGTTTTATTCCATGTATGACAGATAACTCCGTAATTCATGTAAACTACCATGAATCAAAATAATATTTATTCAACTTACTTACGTTACCGGCACTTATTGAAATCAAGCAATTATTAAATTTAAGGGCACAAAAATCTTAAGAGAAACTTATCCTTGTACATATAAGTAGGTACAAGGTACTCTACACCTGTACGCTATCAGCCAGTCTTTTAGTTGTTGGAGAGTCTAGGCGATGTCTTTATTATTTTAGCCTTTATCATTAGTTTCCTTCAAAAGATGTAAAAGTAAAATTTCCCCTTACAAACATTATTATGTCGTACCTAATAAATTCTGAAACCTCTGACTATTAAAATAAGGATAGGTTTAAAAAGGAAGATAGTTGAAACGTTTAACTACATGGGATAATAAGAAATTTTCAGAAATTAAAAAATTATGATACTTGGATAAAATATTGTTACGAGCTGGGGTCAGTAAATTAAACGGCGGTCTACCAAAACACTGAACTTTTATTAATTAGTACACTAATCACTTCACTGAAAGCACTGAAAGTCGCTTCTTAGTTCTCCAATATCACTTAGATGTTTTCGCACTGTATCGCAAAACAATACCCCTCCCGGCGGCCGGATACAGCCTTATATAGTCCCCTAAGATACTTGCCACTCTTGCCAGAACATTCGCGGACACACTCGAATGTGTAGTCCAATACGTCGCGCGTTCGAGACGTTTCGAGTATAACTGTCTCGATACTCGAATATTCTCGATACACAATACTCGAATGTTCCCGTACTATCTTTCTCGAATATTCTGTGTTTGTCTATCTCTTTCTAATGATGTTTTCTCATTCTAATACTTCTCGAATGTTCTAACTATCTCTGTCTCTTTCTACTATTGCTATCTCTTTCACTCCTATTGAAATTTATGTTCTTTTACTGAAGTAGGCTTAAGAGCTCATAAGGGGTCCTGAAAACGCCTGAAAACGGGTTTTCAGGTTATTGCGGTTATATTAATAGAGGTAGCCTGAAACGTACTGAAAACATGTTTCAGGCGCCTGAAAACTACTGTAACTTGGGTGTAATTTAGATTTTTTAGTATGTGAAAGAGTTACTTCTGAAACGGCCTGAAACGACGTTTCAGCCTGCTGAAAACGAGCCACCGGCGTAACAATATTTATATTTTATCCTTTCCACGGGCTCCAAGCAAGCTTCTATATAAATTTTCTTTAATACTGTTTCCAGATTATCGCCGAAACCTGTTCGTTCACTTCATTTTATCAAGTGTTGGTTCGATTTGAAACCATCAAACTTTCAACTGATGTTTGTAAACCGTATCAAAAATCCAGGATATCTTGTAACAAAATTATTCATTCCACGTGAGACAGCTTTGAGCTTTGGTTAGATCGTGCGTCACCCAGCGTGCAACAATCCTATTCACTCGAAGCTGCTCGTGGAGGACTTGATAAACATTTTTTTCTTTATCTTGCAAAGTAAGGAAACCTTGCTTGAGTTCGTTATACCAATGGTAGACGGTTGTCGTTACAAAATCACGCGTTTCGTTACAAAATCACTGCACGAAAATGCCGACGTAGATATTATTTCTCAATGACACACAATAATTCAAATTAGCTCTCAGTAAATGTAGTGAGAAATTTTAATATTCTAACGATGGTATTTTTACTTGCAAATATTAACTTTTTTTTAATAATTAAATTAAGCCAGGGCCTACATACATAAAAACTTTTATCGCAATTCTTTCTGAAGGGCCTGGTATATTCGAAATTCACTGAAAAGGTTCGAGCATCGAGCATTTTTAATTGGAATTCCTTATTATCCTTCCACAATGTTCCTCCATATTTTTAGCTTGATTAACGTTTCTCGGTGTCGAATGCACTGATCCACCTCTCGTTCAGCTTTTTCCTCATCTGTAATGGAATGTTCTAGTAATAAATCCTTTTCTGCTCCGCTCATATCAGCAATGGCCTGAGACAGATGGAAAATGGAATTTCCAACAAAGGAAGTTGAACACTTAGAAAAAATGATGCGGTGAGGGGCTATTTAAATGAGGGTTGTTATATCGCGTAATCGGAGAAGCAGATTGCAGTCTGCGTTCTTAATAGAAACTTCTGTTGTTCTTATTTTAATATCTTGTATTTTACGATGCTTCGGCTTAATCTATATTTTAATTAACGTCATTTGTTTAAGGAGTTTTTATTTATTATGTTTAGATATATAGACATAATTGGCAGTGATGAATTTTCCCATGGAAATAATCAATGCTTCTTTTGGCCTCAACGTAAAAAAGACTGTATTTCAGCCAATAGAGTTAATTTCATATAAACTTCATATATATTTAGATTAGGCCAACCTAGTTGACTAAATCGACCTAACCCTAAAGCCCTAGTTAGGTTAGATTTTTAGTCCGGATACAAGTTGTGATCAAAACAGCAATGAGGAGTATTGAATATTGACTGAGATTTCTTTATGTGATATGTTGACAAACAAGCAGATTGCTTACCTCGTGGTATATAGTCGCCTTTTTTCCGATGAATATGTTGGATTCCAGACAGATCGAGGCAGCTTGACCAGAATGACACTACCGATTAAAATTAGCCTGAAACTTGGTCGTAAGGACCGAATAAGGCACGAAAGGATAGTCGCCTATGTCACATTATACATTATACATGTGATTTCTGTGAGATTAGCAGTGACCTGCATAAGAAGTAAAGTCTCAGAACCCATTAATTTCCCTTCACACTGGAACATGGTAATGCTAACACTTTTATTTTGCGACAGAAATAGGGAGGGCGGAAATACCCAAACAAACGACCCTGATATGGGAGACTATATCCGATGAAATATTGCGTATAATAAACAAATGAATTTTTTTTTTTAATAAGATTCCTTAATCTAAATGATGGCATCTGTAAACCTGTATGAGGTTTATCTAGATGCATTTTACATATATTATTAGGCTATTTTACTTATTTATACCTTAGCTACTTTTATTAATAAATAATATATTATGTAACAATATTTCAAATATTTGTTATACCTACCCACAAGCACACTTATATCGCCACGTAGTAAGGTCGCCACGATAGGTAAACAAGATATGCGCGCGCGCTCGTCAACCGGTTGCTGGTCGCAGTTAGAGGTGAGTTATACAGGCTGCTCCAATCCACAAAGCAATTCCCTTTTCAACAATTTATTTATATTCGTTGGCGTTAATCTGTTTCGCAAATCAATTGGTAACTGGTTTATAAGGTCTGGAATAATGTATTCGGACATGCGTCTACCATAGTAATTATTGAAAAATGGTACTTTTAGAAGATTTTTGGCAGTTTGCCTTGTTATTTTTGTATGTGTGACGGTTTGTTGTATGTCAGTTTTAAAAAATTGTTCTTTCAGTATTTGCAGTTTGAATTGAAGGTGAATCGGCAGTACTTTACAAAAATCAAAGAGTTCGTGATCATTGGTTATTTTTATTTTAATATGATATGGAACGACTAATTTCAATAAACGTACTTGTTTCCTATATATGTGGTCTAGATAAGTTTTAAATGTACGGCCGTAACTACTTAATCCATATGATATTACACTTTCCACCATGGCCTTATACATTGTGAGTCTAATATCATACGGGATTCTCTTTCGAAGTATATAAAGCTTATAATTACAATACCGATCCGTCTACATATAGTCTAAGTCAAACTAAATGATAATCTAAAAATTCGTGAACTAAAATATTCTAATGCGATTTTCATATGCGACGACATGCTATCATACATTATGCACTAGTTTAATATCTGTAAAAATATTCATAGCACGAATTGCGCAGTTCGTAACCAAATTGTTTTACCATGAGGGCGTGTAATCGAAGTTACGCATGGTTGGATACCTATGCAGACAGTTTTTCGAGACAAATGGACTATTACCGGATCATCGGTCAAATTATAGATGGATTACAAATATCGTCATAAATATTCATACAAAATATATACTTAAAAAAAGTTTTTTTCTCTTACGGAACATAACAATGTAATATATAATATGAATTAACTATTTCTAGTAGGAAACGTAGTGTAGGACGTCCTCAGGCAAGGTGGAGTGATGATTTGCGCAGGACGGCTGGCAGGAGCTGGATGCGAGAAGCCGAAAATAGATATCAGTGGCGTACACTCGAAGAGGCCTATGTCCAGCAGTGGACGAAGAGGGGCTGATGATGATGATGATGATGATTTCTAGTAGATAATCCTACATAATCAATATTAAAGCAAAATCAAAATAATCATTTATTGTCGTCAAAACAGATATAAAACGTGAAAAGAAAGAAAAGGAACTCATTTATTTTAACATCCCACAACAACATGCAAGTAAAAAAAAGTACAATTATTTATTTTATTTATTTATTTTTGCACACACATACAGTAAATGAAAAAATGATTATAAAATTCAGCAAAAGGTACTGCATATTTCCTAGGAAATCTCTTCCTGCAGAGCCGGGTGGACAGGTGAACATAACGGGTTAGACTGTGTGTACCATAGAAAGTATTAACATACTAAATATTACCTAAAAATAGATATAAATAAATATATAAACATCACATAAATAAGAGAATATATATATATATATATATACATACATACACAAACAAATTGAAATACATATTTATATACCTACACTATATATATATATACAAAACTACATAATGGCTGTTATGGTTCGTAACATTGTTTCAAATAATGTTCCTTCAGGGATACCTTGAATGTGGATATTTTGGTATAATCTCTAATGTAGGGAGGTAACTGGTTCCATAGGTGTGCAGCAAAAACAGTAAAAGACTCGGTGTAAGTATTAGAACTTCGGTAAGGAATGAGGAGAAGCGTGCGTAATCGAGATCTACTAAGCATGCCAGCAGGACGCAAGAAACTAAAACGCTCTTTAAGATATTGCGGAGCCAAAGGATTGTGGAGAATGTTAAAAAGTAAGCAGAGAACGTGGTAGTTCCTGCGCTGTCTTATCGGGAGCCACTTTAATTGGCAACGGAATTTGGAGACGTGGTCAAATTTCCGAAGGCCGAAAATGAATCAAATGCACAAATTTTGCAATCGTTCCAATTTATTTAAAAGATCTTCATTCGCATCCAAAAAACAAGCGTCGGCGTAATCAATAAAAGGTAAAATTAGGGATTGAGTAAGCGAGATTTTAGTGTGCAAAAGAAGGAAGAACTGGAGTTGCTTAAGGGTATGGAAGGAGAAATGTACTTTTCTAGAAATAAGGTCCACGTGATTACCCCAGGAAAGATGTTTATCAAAGATGACACCAAGGTTTATAACGCTATCAGAATAAGGTATAATTGACGAGTTAAGACATATCTGCGGAATAATGGAAAAATCAATTTGGTTCCTTGTAAACTTACTCCCAATAATAATTGCCTGTGACTTAGACGGATTTACCAACAGTCCGTGGCTGCTTGCCCATTCATATATGATGTTAAGGTCGTGATTAATATTGTCAATTGCACTTACGGTGTTAGATACAGGAAAGTGATTGTATAGTTGCAAGTCATCAGCGTATAGGTGAAATTTTGATTTTAAATTTAATGTACAAAATAACCTAGAACGTGCACTCGAACAATGAAAAAAAAACACTCTTCAAGTCTTTATTCTATAACAACTAGACGGAACAATTTGCTGTCTTATGTCTTTTTCAGATAGTCTATCAGAGAAACATGAAGAATAACAAGTATTATTATTATTAAATTATTAAAACTGTTGTCGGGTTAGCATAAAAGCTATATATAATTTATAATAAGATCTGTTGTTTTCTCTACTATTACATTTTTCGTAATATATATAAACGCGCAAATTTGTAAATATAAATGTAAGTATATCTGTTACTCTTTTAAAAACTACTAAATGGATTTTGAAGAAACTTTACAATGATATAGATACTAGCTGTATATCCCGCGGTTCCCGCGACTATGTCTGCGATACTCGAAATATTAATAATATTTAAATATATAAGCTACTCGAAACATTTATCCTACGCAGTGGAAATCGTAGGCACTAGTTAGATATATAATGCAAGTTAAATAAAAATTGTGACATCAAACTCCATAGATTACTAGAATAAAAGCAAAAAGAAATCGTCTATACGTCGTTATATGGAAAATCATTGCACATCGAATTCCATGAAAAGAGAATTAAACAATTTTCCTCGTAATAATTCGCAAGAGAATTATATAATATTCCATTGACGAAACGTTTCCCATTAATTCCGATACAATTACAATTACACCAGCATCTTTCGAATGCCGGCAAATTTGGCGAAATAGGATTTCACACCCCACGTTTCTTTCGGAAATTCCAAACATTAAACCTAAACCAACAAATTGAACGTTCTTTGATGTTCACTGCGGTAACAAACAAATCTTATTAGTTGCGAAGTTGACTTGGAGAAATCAAAACACAAAGATATTTATTCCAAGTCGCTTATTCAATATGATGGGCAATGGTACGTAGTTTCAAATTGCTCGGGGATGTACGAGATAATTTCATATAGCCATTAAGGATCAGCTAGAAACCGTTGGTATTCAAGTACTGTTCCGGCTATGGCAAACCAATTTACAGCATTTGTGGCTAGTTGAGCTATGGTTTGTATAGGAATATATCTTTGATGTTGAAACGTTTGTTAAAAACTACAAACAGCTAATATTTTCATTCGTTTACGGCTATGACTGTAAATTATAATTTTTTTGTTGTTGATATAAGACGCGAAGAGTTTAACTACATTTCATACCAGCTAAATTCAACTCTACACACTGTTAAAAGATCTCGGATTGTCAAAAGTTTCTGTAACTTCTGTATTGAGACAAAGACGGCTACCGCTGAATCAAATAAGGCTATAATAGTATAAAAAACGCAGCCCGGGTGGTGATGATGAGTCTACATCGTAGGATGACTCTTAGCCAAATTTTTGGTGTGAGAGTGAGAGACTTTGGGAGTGAGAGAGTGAGAGTGACTTTGTGTTATGAGATCTAGGGTAACGGATAGACTGAAATTTATAATATGTTTAATAGGAGGAGCTACTAGAAAAATATACCGCTTGATATAGTAAGTCACGACAATTTTTGTCTACTGGAAATTATTCATGAAATAAAACATTAGCCTTATCTTAAGAAATCTATATAAAACCCCCGACCCAAAAAATGTACGCGATTATTATAACAAATGGTTAAAAATGCTAAACCCTATATAAAGCAAAATACTACGCAAATATGAACTAAAGCGTGTCAGACTATTTACTCGGAACTTTGTGCCACCTTTATGTCGGAGGCATAACCGATAATTTTGAACTGCAAATGGTTATCTTGTCTTGTAAAATTTTGTCGCGTAGGGGGACCGCAAGGCAGCCTCTCCTACCGTCTCGTGCAGGGGGCATGGACGCTTCGGTCATTACTTGCACAAGATTACGCGTCGGGTGGAAACGCCACTGTATCATCACTGTGACGCTCCTGATGATACAACAGAGCACACTTTATCAGAGTGCTGGGCCCGGTGATCCCAACTCTGCAAGCTACACGCAATGTGGAACGGAGGTAACCTCTCACTACCAGCTACCATAAACAAGATGCTGGCTGTTGAGGGGGAGTGGAAGGCTATAGCTTCCTTCTGTGGTACTGTAATATCGCAAAAGGTGGCAGCGGAGAGAGAGCAGGAAAATGACTCCCATGCTGCTCCCCTCAGCCACAGGCTTGTGGGTGGTAGAAGTCGTCTTCTTGCCGCCGCAGCTCGTCTTTCATGACCACCCTAATGGTATGGGCTACGCGATTGGATGGCTCCCGATGCATGCAAAAATAGTCCCCCTCCGTTTGTGGATTATTGCTATGTCCACAATAATTCCCCATAGGCGTCTATACCCCATAGGCGTCTAGGCTGGTCATCATCACGGAGAAATTGGCTTCCCCATTCCCTGCATCGTCCTTACTAGGCACAAGATGGATATCGTAGTGGTTTGGTGGGTATGCCCTACGGGGAGAGTTCTTTACACGCCTGATGACTAGCTATTATCAGGTCTAGTGCGTAAAGCACTCCACCTCGAGAAAAAAATAGTCCCTAAAGGAATTGATGTTAATGGAAATATAATCAGAGATCACAAAGAGCTGACCTTTCGCTAGAAGCCACACCAAACTTTACGTTTCTAATAACAAAACCGCAGTTATTTCGAACAACATAACAGTACTTCAAAGGTCAAACGTGCGTGTCCAAAATATAACCATCCTATTCGGAAATTGAAGGAGAAATGAACATGTGGCTCTCGCACTTCAATAGGTATTTAAAAAGAGATCCGACGCCTTAGCTACATAACGCTGGAACATATATCAAAAATTCAATCAACAAAACATTGAAATCCGGGTCGTGCCGGTTTAAGTATCAGCAAATATGGCCCGCCGGTCCGCACTCCGGGCGTTTGATTGAATTCTATTGTAGTGTAACTGAGTACAGAAGAATAAGTAGTAAACCTGCGAAAAAAGGCTCACAGTTGTATGAAAGGCGATTAACTCGCGAACGTAGTTAACTGAAGGTCGAAGCCATATGTTAGTTTCAAATGCTTAGGTAAATATGTACATTATATATTTATTTTGAGTATACAAATAACTCCAAACTAAGGCACGTGCACATGTTAACCTATTATTAAATGTAGACAGTGTTCATTCAATTAGGCGATAGATTAAAATAAGTCGATGACAACTCAACTTACTATCTAGTGAATCTGTTCTAACTTGTTCGCAGTATGTACGACAACAACCATGGAACACCAGCGTTTGTATAAGATACGTTCCTTTATAAAGCGTGAGCGAGGATATAAATCCAACGCGTAGAGGATATTTAAGCAAAGGAGATGTCCTCTTATTACAAGGAGGTTGGTTTTTTGTGATCAGCGTTAACTAACAAACACCAAACTACATTAAATTGAAAGCCGAAAAAATATGAAGTATGAAACAAATAAAAGAAATATTTTTACCACCCCCAATTATTTTTAAATAAATAAAACATGTTTAAAAGAAATATTTCATTATGGCAACACCTTAATGATGTTTTTATTAATCTGTGACTACCGGTATCTTACTCTATGTTTGACATTTTCTGTTGAGTTGAATCATAGAATACATTTACTCGGTCTGATCATAATCATAAAATCAAAACTATGACATTGACAGCAGGTGCCTGACTTGTCAGTTGATTTTTTATTAATATTTTTTTCTGGCTCTAGATAATATACATTAAGTAACATAGCAGTCCCTATATTTTGTTAGTTAAAAACTTCTCAAAATTAGAAATATTCGGTTCATCGAAGCAATTATGTATGTATTTAGATTTTTAAAAGGCTTGTTGATAATTTTTTTTAAGCAATGTGTAATTATTGCATTAAAGATATTTCATTTTTTATTATACTAGAATACGAATTATTAAAAGTCGGGGGTCTCAAAAATAATATGACTTACGGCGATTACTTTCTTTTAGAGTCTTCTATCCAAATATATCAAATTTACCCGAGTTAGTTACTATAAACCAATATGAGACATCTCCTTTAATGAAAGTATACGTAGAGTGTGTTTAAACTCCATCTAAACAATGAGAAATGCAGCTAAAGACTAATCTCGGTGAGATACACTGAAACAATTGTCATTACAAGTCATAACGTGGACTATTGCATTTCGATTTTGGTGGTAATGCGACCCAAAAAGACTCCGGTCACCTGCCTTTTCAAAGCTTCTCAATTGATTGAAAATATTATTATAGTTCTTTTTATATATAAAACTATGATCTTTACTTACATCTTAACTGATCGTAAATGACGACACAAGTGGTTTTAAAATAAAACGTTATAGGTAAGGCAAGAAGGAAGAACGAACCAACTGAACTGAAAAGTTGTTCTCATATACCTCTCGAACAACATCTGGCTGCCGAAACTGGCAAATACTAACGAGGGTTCACAACTAGCGCCCAAATGTGCATGCGTGTGTTGTATTTGTCAGTGTGTGCGTCCAACGCGAGAATGAACCCTACTAACTGCCTTATACTATGTTTCTTTCCGGCGATTTAGTGGTTATAAATAAAGCATTCCGCCTTCGTTTGGGGACACAGCTTGTTTCTTTCATGAATCGCCTCCTACAAACGCGAATATTGATGTTTGGATATATTTTTACGGCAATTTTGATGTCAACGTCCTTATTTTGTAATTATAGCTCTTTCCGTTGGCTTCTCGTGTCCAATCTTAAAATATAATTAAAGCCATTTCATATTTTAATGATCGTTTTAATACATTTTCGACGATATCATACAACAAGTAATAAAAAATTAATTAGATTTGAATTTTCCCCAAGATATTTACAAAAGATATAATTTATGAGAAATCTTATGATTGTTCACTAGAAGTTTAGAAGATTGCTTTTATTATATTGTACTATTCAAATTAAATATTGTGGAATAAAATTTTAATAAAGGCTTTGTAGGGATTTTATGTAATCATAGAAGCGTTTTGTAATAGGAATAGTTGACTAGCCTCAATGCTTCCTTTCTAATTATGATAGCATTTGAGAATTTGTTTCTAGCTCTCGTCAGTGTAGATTAACAGCTGTTATAATTGCTGTTATATATTAAAATAATAGAGTTATATATATGAATGACCAAAAAGGTGGAAAGATTGTACAGATTTCTATGTGGAGAATTGGCGAGACATATTCCTGGATACAGCTATTGACAAAAACAGGAGAGATGTTTGCGCACCAGTAGGATACTATAGTCTAGTAAATTCATTGAGTATATTTCCGAAGAAATTAATCTTTGCCAAAATTTACTGAGTATTTTCAAATATTTGTTATTACATGTTTGAATTGTAGATAAGTTGCTCTGTATTTTAAACATAAGTATTTTATCACTTGTTATTCATCGTACTGATATTTGCTGTAATACATGACAGATACAAAACACTTAAATTTATTATTGTATCAATTTATATTATAAATACGCAATCGGTAACAGCCAATTGCTGTCCGATTGTAACCATATCATATCATTATTCGAGACTGTTGTCTGAGATATGGTCACGTATGATTAACAATGGCCTAATCAGGAGACTACTTATGGAATAATCTGTGCGATCCAGGTTCAGTCTAGTCCAATCGCTGGTTGGGGTGGTGGGAACCGGCACTCATATGCTACTTTATCCATACAAATATTATAAATGCGAAAGTAACTCTGTCTGTCTGTTCCGCTTTCACGCCAAAACTACTGAACCGATTTAAATGAATTTGGTACACAGATAGTCTAGAACCTGAGAAAGGACATAGACTACTTGTTTATACAAAATAGGTTGTAAAGGGTTGTAAAAGGTTGAACGGAGGGTTAATAGGTTGTATGAAAATATTGTTAAAACCACTGAACCGATTTAATTGAAATTTGGTACACAGATAATCTAGAGGCTGAAAAAGGACAGAGGCTACATTTTAAGCAGAAAAGGGTTGTAAAAGGTTGAAAGGAGGGGGTGAAAAGTTGTATGGCAGTATTGTTAAAACATATCCTTCCTGTGGGAAATTCGAATATAACGCGGGCGAAGCCGCGGGCGGAAAGCTAGTCTCTAATAAGTAGGGGTTATTAACCAACAATACACATTCTAAAGTGAAACCACCAAGTCATTTGGCATTTTATAGTGTTTCTCTTATACCCATAAAAAAACATTATCATATAGAAAAATGTTGATCTGTGATGTTTTCCATTAGCATTCAATTTGGAGCTGATCCTCAAATCGAGTAAAGTTTGACCTTGCCCTGTCCCCAATTTTATTTGGGGTCGACGCAACATCTTTCACTTCCATTCTCCTCTATTACTCGCTATTTCGACACTCACTCATATCTCAAACATATCTACGATCACACAGTCCATCCATCTTTTCTTCGCTCTTCTCTTCTTCTCGTGGGGAGACCCACACGCCCATACACTTGCATGTCCATAACTTTCCAACTAACAAGATCATTCTCTATTCTTTATACGTGACCATATATCTATATGTAACTATAGCGCACTAAATCCCACCATTTCTAATTTAAAAAGAGATACTTCAGCGGCTAAAAACAACGTTTGATGAATTTGTTCTACAAACCAAACAGATCAGAAAAACATTTACCCCAACATAGATACCACTAACTAAACAGGACAGAAAAACGTACATACTGAGATCACAGTTTTCCACTTGCTAGAATCCAAACATACTTCCCTAATTCCTTCGACTTTCATTAAAATTTTCATGCACGTTCGTCGCTTACAGCTACTCTTGACCTGAGCTTCCTGCAGTTGATCACCTATTTGGCCCAAATATGTTCGTCTAGATCGTTTCGTACAAACTGGCCCAAACCTCTTTGCCTTATTTCTTTCGTCAGTCGTCTTTCGTTCATCCTTTCTACATTTCCATCTGCCCCAATATACATACCACCAACCAAATAGAGCCATAAAACATCTTAAACTAATTCCCCAAAACCCAGCTCAAAATCCGGTGACCAACAAGTTAAGCGCTTGGAGACTATTAGAAATTCATTCATTCGAACTCAATGTACATTGAGATAAACTAGCATTTATAAATTCGTAGAGATACTAAAAGAGGAATTAGATGTAATACGTTGTACCAAAAATGAAAACCACGTGAGGGCGTATGATTCTAATATATATTGCAATATGATTGGTTCGAGTCAGCTACTGTTCCTCTTGGCACTGGCCGTGCCATTGCATGCCAAAAAGGCTTCACTGCTATAATCCTTTGTGATTCACGTTTTGGGGCGTTAATTTTAAAATAACTCGTGGATTATGATCGCTGGATGTAGATATTATTAAGTTACTTTATTTGGCAAGAGCGTGTAAAATGTTGAGCAGGAATTGTGAGGCTAAGATAAAAATGTTCAAAATGGCCTCGTGAGGTAGGGGATTAGATCATATTACAGAATTGAGTTGTATTTTTTATTGTATTATATTGCCACACCGTTCATGTGAAGGTATACATTCACATGAACTGTGTGGCCAATGGTACCAGTGGTATTGTAATACCATAGTATGTTTATTGCGAACTCTCTTTAATTAAGATTATTAGCGTTATATATATGCGCGACCAGAAAGTAGGTTGCAAAGTTATCTGGATCTGTGCGGTGATCTAACAGTAAACGGTATGCGCGACCCGAAAGCGGGTTGCAAAGTTAGCTGAATCTATGCAGTAATCAAACAGTACAGACGCGAAAGTGGGGTGCAAGTTAGCTGAATCTGTGCGGTGATCAAACAGTACATGATATGCGCGACCCGAAAGTAGGTTCCAAAGTGAGTTGAATCTGTGCGGTGATCAAACAGAACATGATATGCGCGACCCGGAAGTGGGTTGCAAAGTTAGCTGAATCTGTGCGGTGATGAAACTTAGTGCTGACTTTGTCTAAATTTAAAGATCATATCAAAAATAAATCTATGGCTAATGAAAAATATTGTAACTAGTATGACATAATTTGAAGGACCAAACTGACAGATAAGAACAGTGTCCAGCATTCACTGTATTTGTCGGTGATCATTATTGTTCTAGTTGTCAATTTATATATATACTTTATTGCCATAATTATTCAAGTACAAAAAGTTACATAATATTGTTCATCAAAATGGACTTATATCTGTAAGCGTTTACGGAATGCTACTTATAGTGGGAAACATCAAAGCATATTACTGCAATGTTATATCACTACAAACTTTAATAAATTAATATATTTTGGACAAATATAATATTTTTTTATACTGAAATATGTACAATACTCTTAGACAATACAATACGCTAAGAATGTGACTGTTATAGTGAGTTGTCAACTAACTATAACAGTCATATTCTGTCTGAGTGCTGCTTCAGTTTACATTTAAATGTATGAACAGACAGACTGTTAAACTACAGAGAGTAGATGGTTTCAAATTAGGACAGAACGAAAGTCAAAGTCAATGAAATAAAAAATCACAATTTTAAATTATAATTTAAAAAGAGCTGCCAATGTTTATATAAATAATGTCAGATAAATATTTGCGTTCATCATTGAGAATGAAGTTATTTAAATTTAGTAAGGCATTTCACTACCATCATCTTTCGGCTGACTGGAGATGCTTTCCGGCAGCTGACATGGGAACGCTCGGTGAACACGAGTTTGGCACGAGCTAAGCTACGGCCCGGAATAAAGGCGAGACAGATATAGGTCAGTGCAACACGGCAAATGAGTTTGTAAATGATGGAAAATTTGACCTCACCTAGGCTTATTTTGCCTTGACTTGATTTTTGACGAAAATAAAGCATTTTTTATGTTTGACTAAAATAACACTCAAGAGTATTTTAGATTCACTTCAGTTTACTGCAACTTAATTTTTGTCTATTCGAAGAAGTTTATGGGAAGTAAAAAAAAAAGAATAGAAATGTTTGGTGGTGCCAAAGATATATATATTTTTTAGTGTTGCCAATAGGCAGTTAATTAAATCAAATTGAAATAAACATCCATGCTAATATAGAAAGGCACATTTTTAATACAAAAATGTAAATGAACATCTGACTTTTAATCAACATTTTTACAAAACAAAAGGATATACAAAAACCTTACGATTGAAAAATATCGTCGAAAAATTGAACTATGAAAAGAATCAATATGACCAAACGAAGTCTAATAATCGTTATTGTATTTTTGTAATTGAATTTTACGTGACTTTGTACAATAAAGTATTTAAATATTGTACAAACAATGACGGCTAGCCGACTTAATGGAAAGCTCTTATTGCTCGATACTCGAACTCGATACAGATCAATTTAAATTACTTAATCAATAAACACTTCGCGATATTACTACTTAGGCGTAATGACAATAATATTCTTTGATTTTAAAAAATAAAATACCTATAAATTTAGTATAGTTAAATTGTTAGTATTGAATGTTGCGTTTCTTGAAGCATTTTATAAATGAGACTTAAATCATTAGTAAAAGAATATTAACTTAAAGTGTTTCAATATACATACATATTACAAATAAAAGTAACAACAAAATAAAATTCAATAGAAAGAACAATTGAACAATCAATTTTGTTTACAACATGTTTTACATTCTAATAGTAGCAGCTTATTAGAAGTATTGAAAAAGATGGTTCTGGCAGTTTCGTTAATTTATTGCAACTTTGGTATGAACATTGGATTTGGAATTGTTTTGCAATAATATGGACCTTAATTTCAACAGGCTAATATTAACACGCTTCAAATTTCTTAAATCGATTTCCATTTAATTAACTTGTCTAATTAGTTATGATAAGGAATCGACTTGCTATACCACACTTTTTATTCTAATTGATTGTCTGTGTTATTTATTAACTATTCTCTGAGACTAAATTACATTATTATATCCAACGACAGATGCAAATTACATTAATGCAAGTCTTTGTCAAGTTGCCTACCGAAAATTCGAAATAACCAATTAACTTTGACAAAAAGGCAGCAGTCCAATCTGAATTAAGGCGAGGTCGAGCGTAAAATGGTTTTTTCGGCCGTTTTATGCTTACCAGCGTACCACATTTTGGCATAAAAGTGGTTGCTTACTGCCAAAGCGCCAACTCAACGTTACACTTTGTCTGCTTTTTTAAGCATTGGTAGCAATATTTAAATAAAATCAAATGTAACTTTACACTTTATAAAAATACTAAATAAACGTATAGATTATGAAAAAAACATCGCTAGAAGAATAGTTGAGTCGGGTAGCATTACAAATGTTGGGCTATTACGGATGAACACGTTTTGTTGAAGATAGGGGTTCAAATACAGAGCTCGTGGAAATTTTCTTCACGATTTCATTTGCTCAAATTCTATTCAAATACTTCTGCAAACCTCAATCCTAATATTAAAACATTTAAAAAACAATTAAATATTAAAACAATAAAGTCTCATCATACAATGCAATCTTTCGAGGAACCAAAAGACTGCCAAGACATGGTTCTACTCTGAACTATCTTGAATGTATCAACCTAATAACTGGTTCAAATATCAGACGCATATACACCGAAATTGATTTAATAGATGTGCAAATCCACCCGTCGGAAATGACCCTGTATTTTTCCTGCCGGTATATTTGAGCATACTAAGAGAGTTTATCGCAAAAGACATACGAGTACTACAGTTAAGAGACGGAAATCTCGAAATAAAACCGAGGCTAATAACAGTAGTACATATAGGATGGAAGTGTCGATAGACAAAAGGACATGGACACAAAGTGGGCCTCAATCATGTGCAGAGACGTATGATATATCAATCGATAGGTAATTTTATGTTCATCAATTTACAATCTATACTAATATTATAAAGAAGTAAAGTTTGCGTGTTTGTAAATTGTAAAGGGTTAATCTCGGGGTCTACTGAACTGATTTTAAAATATTTTTCACCAATAGAAAGACACAATGTTGCTGAGTGTCATAGGTTATATTAAAATCCGAAAAATAAAAATGCTTTTACGTGGTAGTCCGTTTTGCAAAGTAAATGGGTGAAAAAACTGGTAGCGTACGGAGCGCGATGGCTTCGGGTTTAATTCGGTTCGCGTTCGTGCTCGCTTCGGGGATATTAGTATTATGCCCAACGAAGTGGGCACGGGTTAGCTAGTTTATTATATTTTTTTAAATCCCTTGTTTTTTTTTGTAAATGATGTTCGAAAGTACCTAGATATTCAAGTAAAAATATCCCAAAACGTGGTTAAAATGTTTTAATTAAGTATATAAAATTACAATTTATTTAAATCTTGTTGAAAAATGGTTATATAGTTAACAAAAGAAATGTAATTTAGTAATTATAAATTCATGAAATTTTAAACATGTTGTGTTACTGACCACTCTGAATGTACATAGTCTGTGACCAATGATGACACTCGTCCGCTGTCAATGCGACTTTTACAGCATGTCTTGCGCAAATTAATTATATTAAAATGCATTCGTTCATGCCATATAATTTTTAACCATTTACAAATCAATATGAGACGAATAAAGGCAGCAAGAGCTGGGGCGCTTTTGGGCTGAATGATGATGAAATAAAGAAAACTGTTTAGAACTTATTTGGTTTTACGCAGCAAATAGGCTCGACGTTCTTTTTTACAGTATAAAATGCTTGGCAGCCAATTTTGTTTTCGAATAAAATAAGCAGTACCCAGCTGTGTGAGCTCAGCCATATATATCTAGTTTGCAGTATAAAATGCCTACTAGCCAATATTTGACTAATAACTAGAGATCGGATTTAAAAAGCCGCTTCCATAATTTGTGAGCCAAAAATTAACTTTAGGTAAATATGCATCCGATTATCCGATCTCTACTAATAACAAACCAATAACATGAAAACGTCGTAGTAGATATTCATGTTATTGGTCAAGGAATGCATAAGAACTGAAAGGCTTTCAAAAGTACATTTTAACTTATTCTCTGATATCCTATGATGTGAAATCAAAAATATCAAGTCTGTCATTATTATGATTATTACATTAATATTCCTTTGTATAGGTAAGACTGGGCAAAATGAAAAAGGAAAATAGTAACAATAGTTTATTCTTCTTCTATATTTCTGAGCAAACTACCATCTAAAAAGCTGGCAGGTGGTGGTATATGTTCTTGGTACCGTACCCAACCTAGATACCACACCAATGTTACACCATGTGCACAATGTTACTAAATCATACAACCAAGTTATTCGAATAGAAAAAATCGTTTATTTAGATAATTTATACAAGTTGCAAGTACTCTATTGTAGCAGGTGTTATTTTGCGGAAGTCCATTGTATTACAAAGAATATTGATTACGTTACGTCCAACAAGCAAAAGAGAAACAAGCGACTCGCTCGTGAGATACCGAGCGGGCAACAGATCCTGAAGATGTCTCGCTGAGAGACGAAACACGTGTCGACCTTGTCTGCTTGTTGGACAAGTCATCATCAACTGCGCGGAATCAGCAAACGTAATCAATATCCTTTGTAATAGTTGCAAGTAAGTCGGGCGATCTATTTATTTAAGTGAACAAATACTAAAGTAGATAAATATTTAATGACGAGAAAGATGAAAGAAATATAAACTATAGTTCAATAGAACTGAGAGTGATTGATGGCAATAAATAAAAATACTCAGCACAATAATCGACTTCTAATTATATTGTAATCTTTAATAGCATTTGTCTGACTAGCTTCATATTCTTTGAGTTTCAAAGCTTATCTGAAGTGTACGTTCAAATTGAATTTGGTTTAATTAAAAAACAAAACTATTTAGCAATAATATAATCGATTATGATCGTACCCATAAAAAGTACTCGATTAAAACATTACCCAAAGCCATTAACTTAAAAAAAATCCATCAACTTGCTACTCGTAGTATTAAATAATTTAAATTATTCTCTGGTAAAGTTTCGTCGCTGCACATTACTCAGGCCCACCTTCCATACAAATTTTGACCATCACCTTTGACACCTTAGATTGTCGACAAAAAGTCGGTAAAACTGGCAGATCTTCTTGTGGAGTGACAAGGTTGGTTGCTTTTCTCGATTGACATATGTTGACAAGTCTACGCTCGCGCGGTGAGTTTGAGATAGTTTTGTATAGACGCGAGAAAGTACTAAGCGCCATGAATTCAGCGTCGCTTAGAAGATAAGTAAAAATATACTAGTGTTGTTGTCCATTTTGCCTCAGGTTCTTCTCTCGTACAAAATCAAAAATCAAAATCAAAATAATCTTTATTCAACATAGACCTTTACAGGCACTTATTGACGTCAACAGACAAAACAAAAAAACAAAGCTTAAAAAAAAAAACAAAAACCTTGTCCGTACGTACGAATAAGGAAAAAAAAGAAAAAAATAAAAAAATTGACTCGACACCTGTTCGGAAATTGGGAGAGCCTTTTCGAGAAGAACAGGCAAGAAACTCTGAAGGTCTATTTTTTATCTCCTCTTTACAATGTCAATAATTACAATAATATAATATAAAAATACAATATAGTATAAGATACAATCATACCTAATACGATTACTACTTTACTTTTTTTTTTTTTAGATAGTCACTTACTTTGTAATAACCTTTACTCATGAGTGTCTTTTTGATATGGATTTCAAATTTATATAAAGGCAAATCAATGACACTTTGCGGAAGTTTGTTAAACATAGATATACATTTCCCCAAGAACGAACAGCTAGTTTTATGGAGTCTGAACATTACAGTAAAAACATTACAGTAAAATTAGTCTTGTTTCTAGCATGGTGTAAATGATTTAAGTAATTTTTTTAATGAAGGAAGGAATAAATATTCTATAGCATATACACGAAGCTAACATACGCCCTTTCCAATAATGAATTCTAATGAATGAAGAAGAAATCGAAACATCTCCAAAATCCGCATTACAGATAAATACTGGATGAAGAACTCGGCCCAATGCTCATTGAATAGCCGTTTCAAATTTACACGCTACACGAGACTTGAATACTAATGTCTTGAAATCGAGGTAGGGGGTTATCATAAGAGTACTTAGAAACAAAGTAAGCATTTTCCGATAAAGTCCCTCCTATAATTCGAATGGAAGACGAAAATTACGCATTGCCATCACGTATACAAGGTGAAGCGAGGCGTTATCATTTTTCTGTAATTTGCTCCGGCAGATTGGGGCTAATAGGCGATATTTCGTATAGGAAGCACAACTGATATTAAGCAATTAAATTACGTAGGAGTCGGCAAATGTTTTCCTGATATCGTAACTCGTGTCATGTTTTATTGGTTTATTATTTGATCTACCTCTTTCAATAGTAGTAGCAGCGGATGTGTATAATGTAATTTGCTGTTTATCTACTTTGGTAATGAAAGTTGTTCTTAAATTACCCGCTGAGGTCATGTTACAATTAACAACACTATTCCTTTCAGTATAAGGTCTACTGATGCGGACTCATTAATGGATTGTGTAGCTTTAATGTTCTGATCACACACTGTATTGATTATGAATGAAGTATGCTATAAATAATTTAATGAAATCCATTATTATATATTATTTCTTGTTATGCTCGGTTATAATCGAACGGTAGATATTATAGCTTACAGATTTGCACTTCTTTGATATTGATAATGAACCCCTGTAAATAAAAAACACATATTTTTAAGTAATTTATTATTGATTAATGTACCTACTAATTTATATTTACAAACATATAGCTAATAAATCTTTATTTACATATACTATGTCTTATGTATAGTCAAAATAGATATATAATTATCACTTAGGTATGTCTGAAATAAACTAAAATTGTATTGTGTCTGAAATAAACTAAAATTAATTAATAACCATTGTCTGCCACAGAAAGTTGTCATAATAAAGACAGTAACCTATATTCAAATCGTAATTCAATAATATTTCTACCCACTTTGAGCGATTTGAATAGATTTGCTCGATTGTGTGGAAATGTCAGATTCCATCGAGCAATTTGGGGAGGGTAATAACTATTTACATTATATTTTAGATATTTCGGCGACGTTTGAATTTTCTGTCACTAAGGTAGATTTGTAATAAGTTTGCTCTGAATCGTTCTTATTACAAACAGGAACAGGTATTTACATGTAAATATTTCGACGACATGTAACGTTTGACAACTTTATTGAATAATGTCATAGTGAAATTCATATGTCAATTATATTTGTATCACGCACAAAATAATCCTGTTTTCACATAAAAATTATCTGTTGACAAGGGTTAGCGTAATGCGATCATTTGACACGCCACGTTAGCTGTGGAAATAATGACGAGACTGACTGACGGGACGGGGTGGGAAAGATAAAAATTGAAAATAAAAATATTCCATTCGGTCTTTCACCTTACAGATCACATAACAAAATTGTTTATCGCTTAACATTCGACTTAATTTCTGGTTAATTTATGGAGAAATATTTTGTGAGATCATCTAAATTAGATAGCTGTGTTCATAACAAAATACAGAACAATTTTCGGATTATTATAATTAGTTACAGATACATAGAAACTTCATATACACACAGCCAGATACAACAAGTGGAAAAAAAACTGACAAAAAATTTAATGTCAAATTAAATTAACATACAATTATACAACATTATATCAGTCTTCTGTGCTACGCTAAACTATTGGTTGTGAAGCTATAACCATTCTGTGCTGCAGTATCACAAAAAAACTATAGATAATTTGCTTTGTGACGTTGCTTTCTCTAAATAGTAACATACTTTTTTTAACATTTCATATCACTCTGCAGAAAAGGCCTACGGTGTCAAGTCCACCATTGTACTCTACAAATAACCTGAATACAAATTACTTATAATTACTTCTGACTAAGTAATGAATTAAAAATAAAAAAATTCATACGCCGTGCCCTAGGTGTCCCGTGGTACTCGCGTAGCATAGACTTGCGTTGCGATCTAGACCTTCCGTCGATCGAATCCCACATAAAAGATTTAGTGTCCAGCTTCTTCGCTAACGCTCTGACCCACCCTAATACTCTCATACAAAAATTGGTAGATTACTTTCCGATAGATAGCATCTCGGCTAGAGCCCGCCGCCCTAAAAATATCTTATCCGACCCGCCCGACCCCATCACTCGCGTAAACGAATCCCATCCGAATAAAAAACTTTTCTTTCTTTCCTTCCGCCGGCCACCAACCGTGTCGTAACCCTACACACCCACGTCTCTCGCTCACTCATCACGCTCGTCGGCGAGCGCGACGACCCGGGCTACACAACCCTCGTCAAATATACCCGGTATCGTCACGTAACCGGGTAGATTCTCACCCTCCACTACACGGCGAACTTAAGCGTTTTAGCCATTAGACGGCGCGCTCAAGTTGCATTGACTCTCTTGTTTCGACCCTATCGGTTCCGGCACCGTCGCCGGCGTCGTTAGCAGGCAAGGCATCGAACCTTCTGTTCGTGCGCCTTCCACAAACACACTCATTGCAAAACTGAACATAGCCATCTGAGGCTTTAGCATAGGTCAGTCCAAAAAAAAAACGCCCACAGCTCTGGATCTGGTTTTTTCGAGGCGGGCGAGCTTTAGTTCAAAGCCAATAAGATTCCAGGCCTCCTGCCCGACCAAAGGCTTGTAGGTAGTGTTTAGTTGGTAGGCTGGCCTTCTGCTAGAGTCCAACATCACTACCCGCCGTAGACCGGTGATATCCTGTGTAAGGTCGATCGAGCACCAAGGGGTTATTAAGACAACTACAATGCACCCCTTATGAGGATTCACTATGATCTCCCGTGGGAAAGAAAACTCTAGAAAGGAGAGACTTAAGCGCATAGTGCCATGTAGCCCACGTATCGCCATCGTTTCTAACTGTACTGAAACAGAGATTTGAATTTGATTTTAGAATACGATCCAGAGATCCGATAGATATCATGACGCATATATGTTTATACGTATCCTCTATACAGCACTAATAAAATACAAATACATCACTAATACAATTCTAATGCAAATTTCAACAGCTAATAAGCTTCCATGTTTGATTGTAATCCGATTACTGTTTCAATGTTACATATAATTCGGAAATTAATGCGTTTTCCCCGTTGCTAATCTAACGAAACAGCGACTGGAGTAAAACACACTCCAAATAAATTATTAATCTTTAGGCCGCTCAAGTCTTATGGAGGAAAGTTATAATTACATTCCTTAGATATGTAATTACTTAATTCCATCGTTGCTTTTGGTTGTCAGACACGTAATTGATTGGTTCATCAAACTCTGCGCAAGGGTATTCCGTCTCATCTTATCTTGGAATTGAGACTTGTTCACAAAATGAACAATAAGACAAGGTCGAACTAAGTACATATAGCAAAAAAAGAATTTTTTTCGTAGATCTAAAAACTCTCATCGTTTAATTACATTTGTCCTTAACTTATTGCCAATAAGAGACATTGATGAATCGTTAATTACAACTTTCACCCGTGTTATAACAGATTTTTAATTTTCTGTATTTCTTCTATGCTCTTATTTGCTGGGCCTTAAAATTTTTGCCGACATAATTGCAAAAATACTTTCCTATTTATACTGACTTTAAGGCAGTTCTTTTTTTTAATATTGTCTTATATTATAATTATTTTATATCTAATCATAACTCTAAAAAGTAATATAATTTCCATATAACAAACATTTCTTATTTCAGCCTCTTACAGTCCTGTTTCGCTCTGAAAAGTATCTTATATACTTTCTTAGACTATCTACTAACTCTGTACTACATTTTATTTAAATCACTTTACTAGTTTAAGCGTGACATACAGACAGACTAAAATTACTTTCGCATTTATAATATTAGTAAGGCTGACATCGTTTTGAAACTCTTGCACGATAGGAGAGGATACTCCCCTGAGGAGGCAGGCTGGTGGACCGGCTCTCACTTCCAGCCCTAAGTTTATTAGGATCAAAGCAGCATTAAATCCAACATAAAGGGGCACTGGATACTTCGTGGATATTTTGGGTATTGTCAGCCTCTCTTCTACTAAGGATCGTGGCTTGTGAGCCAAAGATACGTAATAAGCTTTAAATTGTAATGGTTTTAAATAAATAAATAAAAAAAACGTATTAAAAAATCTGGTTAAGTACGAGTTGGTTTACTTGACTTGCCCTGAAAGACCTTCTTTCTTGCCATTTTAATATGGTATACTACCTGGTGCCGCTGATTTCGTTTGCGCAGGATTAGTATTTCGAGTAACTTATATTAGCATATCCTATATCTTTATAAAATGTAGCCTATGTGGTATTCAGATGTGTAAGCTATATTATTGTAAAGTTTCATTAAAATCCATCCAATGGTGTAAAGTTTCATTAAAATCCATCCAATGGTGTAAAGTTTTATTAAAAGCCATCCAATGGTGTAAAGTTTCATTAAAATCCATCCAATGGTGTAAAGTTTCATTAAAATCCATCCAATGGTGTAAAGTTTTATTAAAAGCCATCCAATGGTGTAAAGTTTCATTAAAATCCATCCAATGGTGTAAAGTTTCATTAAAATCCATCCAATGGTGTAAAGTTTCATTAAAATACATCCAATGGTTTTTCCCTAAAAGAGTAAAAAACATACATCCATGCTTACAAACTTTCGCGTCTATAATATTAGTAAGGAAGAGAAGTACTTTATAGATTCCTTTGGGAAACGTATGAATACGGATCGAATAGATTTTTGGAAAATATAAATTTATTAATATCTTTTTGTGACAGCAGACAACAGTTGAATGTTAATTTCTACTTTATACATCTGCGTTTTTCTGAGAAAAAATCTTAACAAATAGCCAAAAAAGGTACTCTGTGAACCTTTGCAGATACGGAACTCTAAAAATACGAAGCGGACGTATAAGGTCTACAAGCCTTTCATACATATAATAGATTATCTTCTTATACAACTTATTGTACATCCAGCGTTCTATTTCCAGAGAAGACATTAATCAACTTCACGCGACGAATCTTTATTAAGGTCACACTAGGACACCGGAGGACACCCCCTAATTACGTCCTTAATTCGGCAAGGTCCCATGTCAATCAGACCGGCAACGAGATAGAGCCTTCTCAAAGTACGGTTCGTAATGTTTATAATTACTTTGTATGGTGCTAAGCTTTGCTATGGTGCTAAATTATTTGTCAAGTTTCATATATAAATCTTAATCAAAAATGTATTCTTCAAATAAGTTTTTTATAATCAGTTTTACACGTCGAAGATGCCATGCTATTAGTTCACAAGTCTGGAGGGAGACCTTATACTGGAAAGAACAAGCAAGGGCAATTTATATATATATTTTCTCTGTATTTATCCTTTACAAGTTTCAACAAGTTCACATTACATATATAAAATTATAGATGTTGTGTTTTTTACTATAATCAAAATATTTGGCAACTTTTTTTTTTTTTAGAGGGGAAATGCACCTTATGCACTGTGACACCGCGCTGGCTAGGTAACGATAATTATCAAATATTAAATAGAAATAATAGATAATAAATAAATTATATAGGTGTCATGAAATCCTCTACAATTTTCATATCCATACTACCAAATGGTAGTGCTTGTAAGTGAGAGTAGTATTTTCTTTTTTTCTTTCAGGGGAGAATGGCTGCGAATCCTCACGAGGAGTACGAAACCTTGGTCTTGGCCAAAAGGGCCCTACGGTTTCAATGGAAAGGAGTAGTAGATTAACAATAAGATTCCAGCTGTATGCGTGAAGACTAAGCACTTGTTTAACATTGTATAACATTCATCCTCATCATCTAGACGCTTGGCAGTCCACCACAGCTCGTTCTTCTAGGAATTTTCTGTCACGCACTACTAAACTCTGGAATGAATTGTCGCCTGCAGTATGTCCGAACCGATACGATATTGAAACCTTAAAAAAAAGAGCATATTCCCATTTAAAAAGCCGGCAGCGCATCTGTGATTCTTCTGGTGTTGTGGGTGTCTATGGGCAGCAGTTATCGCTTAACGGTGATTCATTTGCTCGTTTGCTGCCCTATCCTATAAAAAAACTCACCATATTATGAATGTTAAGAGAACACGTGTAATGTACTTATATATATATATATATATATATATATATATATATATATATATATATATATATATATATATATATATATATATTATATATATATATATATATATATATATATATAATATATATATATATAATAGATTATACATTCATGTAGGTAATTATGGTTGGTAAGGTATGATTAAATTTACTGTGTAAATCTAAAGGTTGTACGGCACACTTTCCACTTGTAGGCATTACAAGAATAGAAAGTGGTAAGACTAAAGAAACTATCAAAACGGGTTTCTGCATCGTTATATCGTTATTAATCACGTTGAATCTGTTCTGTTATTCATCGTTCATTTTTACACGCTTTTTATTGACTTACTCTGTCCGTTTGTTTGTTTGTTTGTCATGATCAAATCTTGTAATCGATTTTTCGACCACTTCTACTGCTCCAATCGAGCTCAAATTTTTTTTACATGTGTATTCTAGATGACAATACAATATTCAATCATTTTCGAATCATAAAAATACATAATTATGTTGTAATAAATTAAAAACTTTTTAATATGAGAATTGGTTCAATGAAGCAAACAGATAGAATTTGATATAATGCATATGTTTAATTCTAATACTACATTTTCTGAACAATTATGTACATTTCTTTATGTTTGTTATAATAATCACGAGACTAAAAAGTAGTAAATAAAAAAAAAATTAAAAAAACCTTTTTAAAAAACACGCTTTGTACGCAAAGACTAAAAAACGTTTGAAAAAACTTTTGTTTGTTATAAAGACTAAAAAACATTTGATCTAAAAAGTAGTAAATAAAAATTAAACATTACTCATTTAATGGTCTTAACATTTACACCCCACGCTTTTATAGTCATTGAGTTCTTGGACTAATTTGCTAAATTTTATAGACAAATTTTTGAGTTACATTTCTTTTTGTCATCAGAAATTTTTCTTGATATGTACCCAAATTTTCTAAAAGCGTGACTTTATTTTTATTTTCAAGTTTTTAGATCGGTTTTTAGTCTTTTTAATAAAAGCGTGTTTTTTTAAAAAGTTTTTTTTAATTTTTTTTTACGATATGCTTGAAAATAAGGAGAGAATATACATGTTGTAATTAAATCCAATAATTACTCTAGATCTGTACTTAGTAAACTAGCTTGATTAATCTATGATTTCAAACTAACTTGCTTGCCAACTAATTCGCTGTCAACGTTTCGTTAACTTGGCAGAGTTCTATCGCGATGCATGCTAAAAAGCTACCGGATTTAGTGCTACACGGCGCTACAAAGAACCCAGTTGAGACTGCATTATGAAACATGCGTTCCGAATTTGAATATCAAAGCTTCAAAAAAGTTCATAGCTCAAGTGAGGGTTAAGTCAACTCTTTCTTTTGTCTGGCTGTGTATCACACCATATAGTTGTCCGAAGTTTTGCGGACAAACATTCTATCTTGAAGATTAATGGCTTACTTTCTTTATCCTAAACCAAATACTTATAGATGTAAAAGAAGCTATATGGGTTCCGAAATGTCAGAACACATTAATACTTTTAACATTTATTATCAACCAATATTAAATAGAGTGTGTACATATAATCACTTATATTCACTCGGAGAGGATAGGTAGATATTTTTTATTGCGTTCGATTAGGCGTTTGACCTGATTCCACTTGATATTCAATACTTACAATACACGAGTTCACTTTCGACTTGAAAAGACACAGAATGTAGTGTAGTAGGTAATCAGAGGGCGTGAATGAATTCTATTTCCCCGTAATCTGCATTATAAAGATAGAATCAAAAACCTTCAGACGGACAGGTGAGATTGTCACAACGTAAGAATGAGTAACGTAAGGAGTTCTTAACGTACTGAAAAGGGATGAAAGTTGATTTAGAAAACTTTTCAAGAACTCTCTCCAAAATGTACACTCTAAAAATCGATCAGTAGATTATTCTATGAAGTAGACGAAACTGATACAATCAAATATGCTGGCAGTAAGCATATTGCCACTGTCCATTCATTTCGCAGAAGTTTGATTGCGGTAAATTCTCTTACGACATGCCACGGGATAGATCGTAAAAGACACATGTATTCTCAATCCGTCACAATACAGACAGTCTTGAACAATACAATTTACATTATAATGGGAGTTAGCTAAGTATTATGTATGATATAACCAACCAAACATCAGATATAATTTTCTATACTCTTTTTCTTACGAGTGTTATACGACTTTTTTCAACATTTTTGTAAGTAATCAATTACAAATTTCTTACTTTACAGTGTAATTACAAGCATTTAATAATTCATTCGTGATATAGTAGTAATAAGCATTTATGATATTCAATGTTTACTGTTTCGTTATTTATTACAATACTTTCGTTATTTTAAATTATTATCATCTCCATCACAGCTTATATTCCATGAATAAAGAATGACCCAATTTTTCTCCAACTATGAAAGATCAATCATTTTGTCAACACCCAGTTGGCCCATATTTGAAATAACTTCTCCCATACACGGGAGGGCAGGTAGAGAGCTAGAGAAATGTAGATATAAAATTCAAAAATTAAATAATTCCTAAAAAGTACATGTCAGTATCTTCTTACTAGAACCGTATATCATTCTTGGTTATAGGGTAACGGAACAGATATATAGTATCAATTATGTTGGTAACATAAGGAGCGTAGGGTCGTTACTCAACCGCACTGATGTATTGCAGGTTAAGGGCGTTAACGACCACTATTATACAAACTTAGGTTTTGAAACTGTTTCACTATCCGCTCGGAATTTGTGGGAATATTTAGAGTATGTTTTCGCATGGTTGATCTATACAGTAACACATATTAAATGTTTTTGATACTTTGCTTGTTGTTATTCAAAAGTGTGATAAAACCTTAACTATTATACGCAGTCATTGTAATGTAAATATGCGATTCTACTTCTCATGCTTGAAGTTATACTATTATCATAGATTGCGGATTTGACTACTGTCTCTTTTTTTGTTTGTGATATTATCCAATAGATGGCAGCACGATGAGCCACGTGGCGGAACATAGTTGCACATTTGTTTTTCAAAGGTGTAATAATTATATATAATTTGTTGGGGATCAGTATTCAGTCAGTCGGGAAGAGTGCAAGTCATAAAAGCCACGCTAGTATTCTATTGCTTTAAATTAGTTAGCCGTTATTTCTAGAAGGTGTTGATATCGTTGGCAACAAGTGGGAATCGGTAAATATTGTAAGAATATTTATATAAAAATAAGTGAAACGCCAAACTAATGTCCATTCATTAAAAAATCTGGCAATTCATCCACCTAGGAAGCTAACTTAAGCAGACCCAAGACCAGCATACTACTGATGCAGTCAAACCATATTATCCACTACGCTAAAATAATAGGTTAGGTCGGGGAACACCGGGTAAATTAATAGATGCATTGAGGGTTGAAGTGAGAAGCATCTCTGAATCTGTTACGTAAGTTTATAAATATACATGATATACATTTGATTATTATAATAGTTGTAGCTTTTATTGTACCCAAATGTTGTATCATATATTGTCTCCTATCGCAGGTCTGCTGGTAGAAATTTCTTTAGAAATAAACAGAACCTATGTACCTCTTTATTCACATTGTTTTTCTATATGTCGATATGTTGTGTACATAAATAAATACGCTTAAGAAAACTATCTTAAAGTCCGTTTGACAGGTGTCATCAAATTATATTTTTCAACAATTCTGATGGCTTTGTGTGAAAATGAGGTTTGAATATAATTGATTGATGATTCAATGACAAAAATGAAGGAAAACGTTTGTATATCTTATGAAACTCATTATTTTGCAAATTACGATTTTGGGCCGTCGACAGGCGTTTTTAAAAACTACACGTTATTAATTTTATTAACTTGTATTAATAAAATTACAATATAGAACTATAACTAGGCTTATTACTTACTAGTGATCAACGATTGATCTGTCTGTTCGCCACCGCGATTGGAGCTCAAAGACACCTGTGCTGGTCCTCATTGGGACTTCTTGGAGGGTCTCTGACTATTTGTGTTTGGATTGTATAAAATATATATAGGGTAGGATGCCAATGCACTTGTAACATACATCAAAATATATTCATATACATGAGAAGAATATATATTTTAATATGACATAAAAAAACTCCTAAACATCAGATAAGAAGAATCTGACATATAGATACGAGTAGTTCCAGATTATTTATTTATTAGGAACAACAGCCAACTTATGTACGAGTATAGACTTATACTAAATACATTTTTTAAGTAACTTAGGCCAAAACAGTCGTTCACAAAGTATAACAACGCTATTGACAAACATACAAATATATAATTATATATATATATATATATATATATATAATATATATATATATATATATATTTCAATATATATATAATTATATATTTGTATAATTATATATATATTATATATTATATATATATTCAATACTTTATTTTCTACCTAATCCTTAACTTAAAACGTCACTTTAATCGGTCTCTAAATTTATTTTGCGATGGAGTCTAATCATACGGATTCCAGACTCCATCGCAAAAAGACTCTTTAGAAATGGATGGTGTAAATAATCAATAATAAGCATATCACAATTTTTCAGATAGAGTGTTTCTGATTTCAAGACCAAGCCTTGATTTGTTATTTAGTAAGCGTCTATATTATTGAAAGTCGGACAAGGCAAGACAATCAAATCATGAATTTTACACCTAAAACTTAAATGCTGACGCCGTAAATCCTGTTAGCAATACTTATGTTAAAATACCATTTTACAGAATTATCAAACAATTCTTCATGATTGTGTTCTTGTTATATAAATGTCGTTGTAAAAGCTAGCCACTTAACTGTATGCTCAAAAGAATATATCTCTCACTCTCAAGAGATTTTCAGTAATAAATCTCTCTTGTATCACTGGAGACCTCTGCGTTCACTTTTTATCAAGATCTTGGCACCGTTGAGAAATACAAGTGGACGTCTGAATGGAAGATCGCTTCGTATGTTGGCTGGATTGTGTTACAGCTTAAAGGGTTTAATTTAGATACTTCCTACTTAGTCGAATTGTTTTGAACTAGCTTGTCTTTTTTGTTATTCATCATAATTATTTGCAGAATGTTCAACTTATTGTTTAGATTGATAATCCACGAGGTAGATAGATGTTTCAGTTATTTGGCTATCTTTGTCAGTCCTATTTTGTAAGTGGGGTAAATTTTGTTGGTCCTAATTAAGTTAATTCCTAGGTGTAGTGTGAAGGAGGAGTTATTCATGTTTTCTGGACGAGAATTATCGCAAATTAAACTAATAACGCGAATTGAATTAATATAAGGGCTCAGGGGTGATATAGCATCTTTTTCTATGTTTGTACCTAAAGATCACATAAAATCCATCCTTTCATCGTTGTGTATAGGTTTTAAGTAAACAGTGAAATAAATTACTGTGGACCGCGATTTCTTGTGGCCCAAAATAGTAACGTAACTACGTTACTAAAGCCCCACGACAACTACTGTACTGCACAACTGTACAGTACAGTAGTTGTCGTGGGGATTTTCTACGAATCTCTCAGGAACCTGATGTATTAACCTGACAATCGAATTAGGTAGAGTTATTCATATACTTACACAGATTTCATACAGTAAAAGTATAAAATGGATATGCCTTTTCTTTCCGACATCGTTCCACGCGACAAACCTTCCATCCTCACCATCTCAATACTTGGCATTCCACCACTGTGCGTTTCTCTAGAAATTTTCTGCCTCGCACAGCTAAACTGTGGAATAAATTGTCGCCTGCAGTGTTTCCGAACCGTTACGATATCCAAACTTTCAAGGAAACAGCGTACTCCCATTTAAAAGGCCGGCAACGCGCTTGTGACTCCTTTGGTGTTGCGGGCGTTCATGGGCGGCGGTAATTGCTTACCATCGTGTGATCCGTCTGCTCGTATGCCCCCTATCACATAAAAAAGAAAAAAATGCCTCAAATCTCGAGATTAATTTCAAACAGTAGTAAAAATTCTGTGATTTTTTAATTAAAAGTTATTTACTTTTACACACGCGACGTTGCCAAACTTACATCAATGACATCCGATGTCCGATGTTGCAAAATTCTAATACGCACGATGTTGCCACATTTGTAGTTCGCACAACATAGCTTGTGAGAACAAAAGAATACAATAGCGGAAATGCGGAGCACTCCCTGCTTAACGGAATGGACTAGATTTTGTCTCTTTCTACCGCATTCAAACTATCTATTAGCAATAGATCGGTTTACTCATTCACACAGCTCATTTGCTTACTTCGGTTCGTATTTTATGTGTTGTCTCTAATGTTTTTATTATTATTTATTTGTAATACTGTTGGCCACACGGGATTGTCCATTAGAAGTCCCGGGAAGGTCCACATTAATATCAACATTTCCATGCAAGTACATAAATAACTCGTACCTAATTCCGACCTCTGATTATAGGAGGCGGCTTATTGTCATGTGGGCAGTCTGTTTGTTTATCAATCTGTAACTATAATATTAACATCTCGTTCTATGTCTTATTGCACAACATCTAGTAAACTGCATTTAATTTGAGTAATCACAGCATTGAGTGAGATAAAAATAGGCCTTTTGTTTTTCTTGATAAGGCTCTCCCAATTTCCAAACAGGTGTAGAGTAAATTTTTTCCCTTGTGGTAATGCACGTCGAAGATTATTTTTTCTTAAATTGTTTGACATGAATAAGTGCCTGTACAAAAACAACATTTAATTGATTCCTCTGGCAGATGAGATTTACTAAACATTATTTTATATACAAAAAAAATACAAATCATGTAATTGAAATAACAATTACCACAGCATCACAGTTACTAGTACAAGCCAAAAGTAATTCAGAATTTTCGGTGACTGTCTTGTCACACATACAAAATAGATTATTAAAATAAATTATATTATAAGTAATGAAAGAAACCTAACTAAGCGGTTCTCAAGTCTACGGAAAGAGACCTTATACTTGTAATAACTAATAAGATAACCAGCACAGCCTATTTTGGTTTCTCCCTATTGTTCTCAGAACAAAAGTTTGAGTCAGAACAACTTCCATTGCAGTATTAGTTCTATGTAATGGGACAATAGAACTAATACTGCAATGGAATGCGACAATTTGTACTAGTATTTTTTATAAGAGTATTTTTATGATTGTGAGTATTGTTATAATATGTTATAAATAGCCAGATTAGTAACACTTTGTGAATATTAATCATAAAAAGCCATAAATACATTTCTCAATAAATAAGCTCTAGAATTTTGAAACCTGAATTTTGGATTTAACCAAAGGCTTGAAAAAGCAAATCAAGGTTCATATGTACACTAATGCGTCATGACTGGAATAAAATATGAATAATATTTGAATAATAGTCTTGTTTTAGCTCTACTTGCATTGAAATACAATCGACTTTTTTCCACAAAAGTCAGAAGGATCTATTGCCAACGGCTAACGAGCAAATGAATATTGGAGTATATATTCATACTTCTCCGAAACTCGAACAATACTTTGATCGGAATTGGTTTTAAATAACCCTAATATCGTCAGGCCTCAAATACCTAGACACAACACAAAAAAGGTAACAGCTACTAGATTAAATGTTAAAAGAAAGTAATTTTAAAATTAGAAGTGACTTATTGAACACAGATTTTCTCTTACTTTAACTATAAAAAAAAAATCACTTTATCCAAGTCTTCCCTTATCGATGTAACTATATTGATACGAGAAATTATCACGTATCATTATCAAAAGAAATGAAGAAACTATCTTATAATACGAAAGACAACTGCATATATAAACGTCTAAAGTCCTGTTTCAATTACATTATCAAAGTAACGGCAATCCGCTTTATTTTATTTCGTCGTTTGGACGATTCCTGTGATTCGCTTCGTACTATCCCCAAGGGCCGCTTTAGACGCTATCCTCTTAGATATTATTCCGTTCAGTTATGTGGATTGATAGACCACTTGTAGCTCAAACGGGAATGGCTGTGATTTGTTTGCAAATTTCGAAGGGACACTCCTTACACTATTCAAAGAAGGAAGCGAAGGGACACTCCTTATTTCATTCAAAGCTATTAGTTTGATCAACGCTCTTTTATTAAATGAAGTACAACTTTTGACAATCTATTTTTTGTACAAAATATTTTTTTAGATCGCTAATATTATTAAATAGCAGACTTACATGACTTCTTTGTACTCTCTCTTCTACACTCGAGATAATGTTTCGTAACTCCCTTCTTCTCACAACTGCTTCATTATTAAGATTTAAAATTATAAAGATTTTCAACCTGTTTCAGTCTACTATACGTACCTATGCAGAGTCATATTATTTCGTATCATTATTCACTTTTATATTAATTGCACTTGAAATGTATTCATCGTACAAAAAGTATATTTATTTTGTTGATCATTTGACACTCAAAATCATTACTTTGTAATCTGCTCTTTATAATGAAATTCATGATAAGAATTTTTTTACGCGTACAAATCCTAAAGCTTTTTATATTCGATGCATAGCGATCTAATTTTGGAGGGTTATTTCAATTCAAACACTTCGAATTTAGTTAGCTATTTCATTTGAATCTTTTAGTATGTACGCAAGCCTTTCAATTTTGAATTTGAATTCAATTAAATTGCCATTTTACTTTATTATTTTTGTACCTAACCTTTATAATATTTTAATTTATTATTTTATATTGCATTACATTTTAACCATATTGTGCAAATATCGAGTACAATAAATGCGGATATGTTTTTGATTGGTGTTGAAAATAAAAAATAAACGCTAGAAAGTAACATTAGTTTTTAAATAACTTATTTCATGTAACTTAGTTTGTTGTAACAATATTTTTATCTTAAATAATTATGCCATTCCTTAGTTTATTGTCTATTAACATGTATGTAAAAGTTACCTAAAGTTTAGAGCAAACTTGATTATTAATTATGTAAAACATTAGTATGAAATAAGCTTAATTCTTAGAATTTCATCTGTGAAGACCTATCTCGAATATTTAAGAATATCTATATTAAATTCAACGCTCATCTTAACTTAATATAGGACTTCGTAGTACGAATTAATGATTCAACTCGATTTAGTTCTTAAACGATAATTAATGATGACAGTAAAAAAAAGTAATAAGTCTAATACAGTAATACGATTAAGTCTCCAAATATATTCATGATCCAACAAGAGTGAAATCCAAACCTAGAAACTAATCATTAGTAGGCAAATTTTTAGTCGGATCCGATTGTAATGTTAACGAAGACGTCTGTCGTATTAAAAAAAGATTCATTACAATACAATTCTTAATTACATTACTCAGTTTGTAAGTACGAAAAATGTAAGAGATTGTAATCGGTTTTATCTACGTAAAGCGTTGTAGGTAAGGTAGGGTAAGGTATTAATCTGTAATAACAACGTGGAACTGCTGACGGCTAAACATCTTTTAGACTCTAGAAGATGTTTAACTGTCAGCAGTCTCTAGAATATAGAGAGACTGAAAGTATCCCTTTATATTATTTGATTTGATTTTCACTTTTTGATTGAAGGTTGCATTTTAAATGTTTTTAAGTATTTTATATCTGATACTCCTATGGTGATTTAATACTTTCAACTTGCTTAACCTACCTTTTTATAACACTTTGTTATTAGAATTCGCTAGTGCCTCTTGTTGGGGACGTATAACAGCTAATGATGATGATTCAAAGATATTGTTTTCCTGGCAATAACCAATAAATTTGTCGAGTCATGTATGTATTCTTACTGCGTCATTTGGAATAATACCCATGTCATTGCTCCCATTTTCATGGATCTAAGTCGTAAAAATGACTAAGGGTGTCCATTGCTACTTAATAAAGATGAGGAGCGTAATGGAGTAGACTGTCTGAAAGTGAAAGAAGCAATTGCTAAATTATTATCTACTTTTATATCAACAATACTTGATTATTCGACAATATGTAAATAAGTTAGTGTTTTGGTGTATTGTATAATTACGATTTAAAACACCTCAATATTTGGTTGTAAAGGTTTATATGGTATAAATTTCCAGCTGAAAATCCTGTATTGCAGTAGAGCAACTTTTAGAGCTTAGTGAAAAGTGACAATTAAATACTATTGAAAGATTTATTATATTTTTATATTTATAGATTTTTCATTTAAAAGTCGGGATCCAGACTTGCCGGAGAAAAAGCGACAGTACAATGCCGCATCCAGATCCAATAGGAAAGCTATTGCTGAAGCCAAGGCGGAACACGTGGCCAGGATTGGCGAGCGATCAGGAAGCTATCCCAGTAGGAGCCGTGATTTCTGGTCGTTCGCCAAAGCTGCGCAACAGAACTTCTGTCAGTCCAGTCTCCCACCACTGCGAGCAGCCGATAACAGTCTTACCCACAGCGCAAGAGAGAAGGCCAAGCTCTTGGTTGAACTCTTTGCCTCTAACTCGACTATGGACGATGAAGGATGATGATGAAGGAGATGAACCACCTACCATTCCTCGGTGTGAAAGTTCATTGCCGGAAATCCGCATTACACAGCGCGCGGTCAGGCGGGAACTCAAGCTCCTGAATGTACATAAGTCGAGTGGGCCAGATAGCATCCCTGCAGTGGTGCTAAAGACGTGTGCCCCTGAATTTACCCCCATATTAACGCGACTTTAACGTCCTTCTTATCAGCAGAAAAGGGTTCTATCTTCGTGCCCACGCCCACGTCCACCCAATCCCCAAAAAAGGTGACCGATCCGACCCGTCAAATTACAGGCAAATCGCGATAACGTCCTAACTCTCCAAAATTATGGAGAAGGTCATCAACACCTGCCTTCTACGGTACCTAGAAGAGCACCAGCTAATTAGGAACCGGCAATACGGCTTCCGTCACGGGCGCTCAGCTGGTGATCTTTTAGTTTACCTAACGCACCATTGGGCAGAAACTTTGGAAGGCAAAGGCGAGGCTCTCGCCGTTGGACTGAATATCGCGAAAGCATTTGATAGGGTCTGGCATAGAAGTCTTGAAGGGTGTTCTCAACAGAACGAAGCGGTACTTCACGCCCAGTCAGAATCTGATGCTTTATAAAGCTCAAATACGGCCGCATATGGAGTACTGTTCACACCTCTGGGCTGGAGCCCCCAAATATCAACTCGCCCCTTTTGACTCCCTGCAAAGGCGTGCTTTCCGTATCATCGGTGATCCCAATATTACGGCCTCAACAGAGACCTTGGAGCAGTGGAGACTTTGGCTCTCTGTGTGTTCTTTATAGGCTCTTTAACGGAGAGTGCTGTGAGGAACTATTTGCAATGGTGCCTTCGTCACCTTTTTACCATCGCACCACCCGCCACCGCAGTAGAGTTCATCCATATCACCTGGAACCGATCTTGTCTAGTACAGTTCGGTTTCAGCGTTCATTCCTTCCGCGTACATGCAAACTCTGGAATGAGCTCCCAGCTGCGATGTTTCCTGAGCGCTACGATATGTCTAACTTCAAACGAGGCTTAAAAAGAGTATTTCTCTCCAGGTAGGCAGCGGCTCAGTTGTGCCCCTGGCACTGCAGATGTGCATGAGCGATGGTTACTACTTACCATCGGGTGGGCCATTTGCTCGGCTACCACCGTATGGAATAAAAAAATATATATATTTGACGTTGGCGTATCTACAAAAAGTTTACGATTTCTGTAGCAATATTTGTATTTAGTTTAATTTATTTAATACCCAAATATCACAAATTAATCTATATATTTTTCATTTGATATTTTTGAAATTTTACAAAATTGGAAGATTTCACGTTAAAATTTTATTATAGTTAAAATGACAAGTAAATCCCATTAATCAGTCTAACTATGTAAATACCTTCCGTGCTTCAAATACGAACCGTTCATTCATTGTTAACGTTAATTTCCTTGAAATTTTGATTTCAAAGTAAAACCCAATCCGTCGTAATCTAACAGCGCGAACGCGAAACAATGTTAATTCTAATTCTCCGTTTTAACTTAATGACTTTCGTTGTTTCAGATAAAACGAAAATGGAGAGGCGGATCGCGGGAATAATCTACGTCCTGATCACTTTCGCCCTTGTTAACGAAATGTCAATTAACGTCCAAGCAAAAGACAACAACAAGCGCCGGCCCAAGGAGAAAACCGGGGGCTTCCAGAAGAATATTTGTGACGTCAGCGATCGAGATTCCAAAGTACATTGCTATTGCGAAAATACTAGAGAACCTAGAAACGCCACTAAGGCAGAATGCTGGGTGTTCAATGGTGGCATACCCCGAGATGATCTTATATGGCAGAGCTTCGCTTCTCAACCGACTCTGCAAACTTTATCATTCAATGTCCGAGTCGATGGTGCGTTGGGCTATGTACCCACTAAAGCTCTCCATTTCTTGAAAAATCTCAGATCCATTAACATCAGATATGGAAACATCGCAGACGTTACATCCTTTGCATTCGCCAACCTAACGAACTTAACGGATATAACTTTGTCCCAAAACCAGATAGAAAACTTACAACAATACGCATTCGCACACCTTCCAAACATAACTCTAATAAATCTTGAAGAAAATATGATTCTAGAAATTGGTACTGAGGTGTTCTTTGATTTACCGAAGTTGCACAAACTCGTCTTCACAAAGAATAACATATCGTCGATCAGAGACGGAGCGTTTTTGCAAACGTTCAATCTACTAGAATTGGACTTGAATAAAAACAACATAATCCATTTGAGGCGACACACGTTTGATGGATTGGCCAACTTGCGGAAATTGGATCTGAGACGGAACCGAATTTACAATTTGACCGAATACACGTTTGCGGAGTTGTGGAACTTACAGGAACTGTTACTGGGAAAAAACGATTTGAAGTATATTTCAGAAAGAGCTTTTGATGGATTATCTCAGCTTCGGAAGTTAGCCTTGGACGACAACAAACTAGCAGCTCTCCCGGCGCACCTGTTCGAAGGCGTGAGAGGCCTCAGCTCGCTCGATTTGCGTTCAAATGAATTGCACGCACTAACTTACGACAACATCAAGCCCATATTGGATAATTTGAAGCCACAGAGCAGTAATTTGCTACTCGAAGGTAATAATGAATATTTTATACCATATCATATAAACTTTCACGAACTTAAAGCATATGTTGAATATTAAATGAGCATAAAACATGAAGCTGTTATTAACTTTATAAGACTTAAGGAGTTTGTTCTTTTATGATTCTTTAGGGGCTTCGGGATATGGGATGATGAAGTAGTAGACTGATGTTTAATCTATTTATTTTTGGATAAACTTCCAAAGTTTGATTCCAATTTAGGAATTATTAGGTTAACTCTTAATTAAATTAAACATTTAACGTCAGTCGAAAAGATTAAACAAACAAATTGATACTTTTACCATAATTAATAAATTTTGACGTTATTAACATATTACTAATTTATATATTATTCGTTTTTTTTTTATTTCGCAGAGAACAACTTTGTGTGCGACTGTCGACTAAAATGGATGCACGCGCTGAAGAATGAGACAAAGAGTCTAAACACTAAAGCTTCACTGGATAGCGTCACCTGTAAGATGGATCCGCCGATAGTCAGCTCCGCTTACAACAAGATGTCTGACGTCATCGAAAATAAAATCGAGTTCAATCAAGAGATCTTGCATGCCGGTATAACTATTGAAACGCTTAATGATAAAATGAATGTTACCGACAAAAATAATATGATTCCAGAAAGTGGTACGAAAGAACAAGGTAGTGTAACGGTTACAAAAAAGGCAATGAAAAGAACTGTATTAAAAATCCCACCAGAAACTTTGCCTTGCCCAAGGGATACAAAAGTTACCACTGAAGCCCCGGCGTTCATAATAGACCCGGTGATACCAGTTCAAAACGAAATGAAAACATACAGATATCAAGAAATAAACTCAGCTAATACATTGCCTTTGAAATTTGCTGTATTATGGAGTTGCTTCGCCTTTTTCTTCACTTAAATCTTAGGTCAATTAGAATACACCTATTTAAGTGAGACACAGACTATCTCCCTTTGAATAAGCCACTGATATTTAAATGTGAAAGTTTAATTCTATGAGCACTTACAAATTTACTCAAACAATTGCGTAATTGTATTCATATTAAATGGTGTTAATTACCGGATCCGGTGAAGTAGATTTATAAATATAAATCAAGTTCGTGTCATTCAATTTTGATTCATAAAGTCACTGTGCGTAGGTTCTAGGAATTCTGACATGAGCACTTCCAAAAACAACAGTAAATAATAAGGTTCAAGGATTAATGTTAATTGATGTTTACAATTCCAGACTTTTGAACTGACAGTGTTAAAAAAACATTGCTAGGTAATGTGATCGGTGTTTAGATAAATAATAGGTAAATATCGCGTTGTGTCTGCATTTTATTTTTATATGTAGATATATTATCTTAATTACCTTTATAGCGTAGGCTATGGCCGCACTTGTCAAAAATGGCATGATTGCCTAGAATGTGCCTATTAATAATAGACTTAACGCTAATAATTTTGTAAACTGACCCAGTTCAGCAATACTAATACGAAAAACGTAGATTCTGACTAATGAATCGTGACTATCTATTTTCGAAATTTTCATTATGGCAACACGTTTAATTAATTTTTTTATTTTATAAGATACAAACAACAGTGTACATGGTCGAGACCATAACCCAAAACATACGTTCACATAAGTTCTACGTAAACAATTTCACCAATAATTACACAATTTTATAAAGTATAAAAAAAAACTAATAAAAAATATTAATCTAATTAATACAGCAACAAAATAATTAATAATATTAAGTTAAAATAATATTCACACACGCAAAAATAAAAGACAAATACAAAACACAATAAGATATACGCATATACTCGTCATGCGAGAGAAGTTTCAGTTATGAAATAAGCTTTTTAATGTTGTTTGTTGTTATACTAATTATATGTGCAAAAAATTATTAAACAAAAATAAATAAACAGGATAAACAAAACGATATACATTGCATATAAACTTAAACACTATTACAGACACATCGATTTAATAAGACGATGCACGGCCGCTTCAAAACTTTTGATTTAGACTCAAATTCGACCTCCTTGTGAAGGTCACTAAAGTGCCTGCACATCCTAGTCACAGGATTGAAGAAAGAAGAATTGTTTCTATACCCATGCAAACGACATAAAATGTTAACTGATTGTCAAAAGATGATAAAGTCTGACCAGCGGACTGTGATGTGGTCTACATTCGAAAGTTTTTGATTATGATTTATAAAATCATCTATGTATATTATAATATATTCTTTGTTTAAATGTAAAATATACATATAGTAAAATCAGTTCTATTTATCTGAGGCCAGCTTCTAATTGCCGACTCTAAAAATAAAGGGAAAAAAAAATTACCCTTACTGGTTTTCCAGTACAATGTCTGCTGCTGTAGATTTGTGAACCAATGGCGTGCAAAAGTAATTGTAAAAATCCTATTGTTGACTTTCGTTTTGAGTTACTCATTTTTCTCCTTTACTAATGCTCTTTCTCTAATAATATTTATTGATAATATTAATAGAATTTGAAAATAAAGAGGCTCTGAAATATTAACTGGTTGTTATTATTAAAATATTCGTAATATTAATTCTTATTAAGCCTTTTGAAAATAATCGTTATTCAACATAAAGCTTTTAAAGTCACTAATTGACTTCAAAACATATATGAAAATAGACGTGAAAACTTACGAGAACTATATCATTAAACGTGACTACGAACAAGTAATAATTGGTCGAGCTACAGTAAGCCGAATATCTAGGAGTTTATTAAAAAATAGTACAAGCATCAACGTCGATTTCTTAGAGTATAATGAGTTGTCAACTCATGAATTTTTGAATTTGCCGCCATTTTTGTATTCACGTTTCGTTGGCCAGACTCTAGCTGACGATATAAACCAAGCATAAAGTGTTAACATAGAGAAAAAATTGAAAAATTAAAATTCATTTTAAAATACACCACACTTCAATCTAAATGAATTGATTTGTAAATTGTGAATAATATTTTTAAATATTACTATTAAATTTAAATTTAGCTTAAAATTTATACTGATGACTTTTGTGAGGTGTAAGCATTCATGAAGAAAATAAAGAGAATTTTGTTGCTATCCAATTATCTATTTGCGCTGATAAATGTTCCGTGGTTAAGCTACAAATATGAATTTCAATACTCGTGTAATAGCAAAGTTTTATGAAACTCAATGTAATAATGATTAGTGATAGTGAGGTAAGAAATACCACACACGAAAAATTAAGAAATAGATATTCCAATGAGTGTATGATCAATTGGGAATTAGCCAAGGTGCAATTGTAAATTGTGTGTATGGTCGTAATTTGTATGTAGTAATAAGTAGATAGGTACGTGATAAAATTTGTGTAAATAAATTTGTGTATTGTGATGAAATACAGTTTTGACTAATAAAACAATATTGCAACTATTATAATTGATCTCATTAACATAAAATTAATAGTAGATTAAGTTGTTTTATTATCTAGTCAGTACATTATTCCAATTGGATAACATAATTCTATATCGAAGAAAGCACCACATTATATTATAATTTTATGAAAGCACATAAACGAGTAAAGCCTAGATTAAGTTTATTGTAGTTGTTTACAAGCTTTAACCCGGCGTGAATGAGGTGAGAAATTGTTACACCAGCTATGAGGTGGGTATGATATACCCAAAATTTTGACGTAAAATTTTTGATACTATGATTGTGTAATTAGAATTACATAATTAAGATATATTAATAATAGTAACTATTCAACAAGATGAGTAAATAAAATATCAACATTAAGTTAAGCAGCATTATTTTTTATTGAAATAACACAATATCTAAATTATTTTCGAAAAATACAAATTCAGGAAATTAATTTCTTTTGCCATAAAAATCTAACAAAATTCCAACTTTGGTAAATCAATATAACAATAGTGTCTTCTAATTATTATTAATAAAAAAAGGAACTGAAAAGTCTTATGAGATCATGTAATAGAGCACCAAAATTACACCTACAAATCAACACAATTCCATACCCCAGCCGCGGGTAGGCATGTGTATTTGCCGTCGCCGCCGATGCAACACTAAACTCGATGCTGCACCTCACCCCTTGCATCTTTACCTCCAGCTACTGAAACACCAGGACTTGCATGGCAACAGTAACATTAAGTTTAGAAACTTTTCGGGTATGACATACCCAACCTCACTCACGCCGGGTTAATTACAATTTGTTTGTATGTTACAATGGTTAGAAAACTGACGAAACCATGTAACAGTAATTCCCCAATTGTAGATTACTGATCTTCACTAAGTCTCTTAATTAAGTTGAGCTTATCATCATAATGATCTATAATGTGTCTCGCCGCCAACAACAAGCCTGTACAGACAGGCTACTCTCTAACATAGCAATTATTGTTTCAGAAACGTAATCCACGATACATTTCTACACGTGATCTACACGTTACCAAAACGTGCGTACTGACCCAGCGTTACACAATGAACTCTGAGAATTAACTTTGCTAGTATGCTTAGAGAGTATGCCCTTCTGGCCGGAGAGATGAATTGTCGTTTCAAGGCGAATTGCCGTCGTTAATATAATGAGAGTGCTCATGTCTCAGACCTCCTTATCATTACACTTGTTTATAATTGTGTATAACATTGTATAAAGTATTTTGACAAGGTGTTTTTGTATGAATAATGAAATACGCTGTAAATTTTTTACGAGTTGTTTTATTTCTAAACCTTTTCCTTTCCTTCAACATTTTTGAAAATGAAATTGAATAAAATTTGTACCATTTAACTGATTCTTGTGTAGTTTGATGGGCCCGGGGAAGGACATTACATTTTATTTACCAAGGGGAAATATATATTTCCTATGAATACATACATACGCCTTTTTCCCACGGGGATAGGCAGAGATTACGTCATTCCACTTGCTACGGTCCTTACATATCTCTTTCGCTTCATCTACTTTCATAACATTCCTCATACATGCTCGACCATTGCGGGTACTTCTGACCTGGCCTTTTTCCTAAAAAATGAAAAAGGTAAAATATAAGAACTAGTTAGTAATGTTTAAGGACAAGGAACTATGTAGTATACAAAAGGTCAAAGAATCAAACCAAAACCAGCACCAGTTTTAAGGACAACAATCACGAAACATTAATTCCTAATTCCCAAACGTGACATTCTCATAGAAACCCTTGTCAACTAGGCAAATTCATCTAACTCTAATTTGGCCTCTTGCAAATTAAAGGCGGCCATAAATTTTATTCGAGTCTCGGGCAGATTTAGGGGGATTTCTGAATTAACTTTACTAGACAGAACGGACCGAGATAGTGGAATTATTCGGAATAAATGAAGTGAAAATGTCCGGATCGCTCAGTGCTTGATACCGGGATAAAGGGATTGAAACGTTTTTGAATTGTTATGCTTTTAAATGTTGCTAATTTATGTTTGACATATATAATACACCCTTAAGAGTCTTAACTAGAAGTATGTCCGACCTGAATATAGAATCTGCTACGTGTATTATGATAGTTAGAATTGTCTTTTAATATAGCCTTAGCCTGATAGTAAGCAAATGTGACCTCAAAATATATGTTTTAACAACAGTGTTTACTTATTCCGTAACAGCTTCGGTCCAAAATCTCATAAGAAACAGATGAAGCGTTGTAGGTGATTGTGGACAATTGCAATTACTGTAAATTAATAGGCCTGTTTCCACTAAGAATGAATCGCGGCTTAGAGTTTCTAATGATTAATCATGATATGTAGTAAACAAAAAACAACTTTTTAATAATTTAATATAAGATTACTAATATTTTTGAAAATTAAAATCGGCAAAATTACTTATTTAATCACGTGACATTAAACACCAATCAGAGAAGCGTGACGTCACGCCTCGCGAAAGACTGGTTGTAGTGTAGCTGTACATACATCATCTATCTAATCTGTGCTGTCAGTGAACATTGAACAGGTTATTTAGATACACTTTGTTTTCAGAGACTATTGTTAAATTATACAGTTTGTTTTAAGTTTAATCTTAAAGACCACGGACATTTGCTATGGAATCAGGATTTACCAAAGCAAACAGCAGTAATTTGTCCAAAATTGACGCGTTTTGCTTGGGAAATTTTTCGCAGCAAACACAGATTTTATATATAAATAATTTATTTGGCGTTTTTATCGTTGTGCTTTTACATTGGGGCACTATACAGTATTTATACTAAAATAAGTCGATTGTTTCGCGAGGAGTGACGTCATTCAAGACGTCATGACAGTCTTGGCCTTTTCGAAGTCAATTAGAAGTTCATTTCTAAAAAGTAAAATACTTATGAAAAAGGCCTATTTTTCTAAATATATATATTAGGGTAAAATAGATACTAAACTATAGTTTTAAACGAATTTAAAAATTTTGTCAACTAGCTTATTCTTTATTAATTAACTTTCTACCCTCAGCATTACAAAATCGTTAAAGAAACAGAAAATGTAACAAATATCGCATTAGTCGCTTAAATGTGAAATATATCAGACTGAAAAACTTACTTACATTTATTATATTAATAGGAATTGTAGTCATCATTATCCATCATCATCTTATGAAAACAGTAATTATAATCCTATTCAGATGCTCCATTAATTGTTAGATTAATTACAGCTGACATTTCACGCAAGATCAAATATTTAAAGTGTTAATAGTTCTTAATTAAATACGTAATTACGCTTGAAAGGTTTATTTAAGCTTAATAACAGAACTCGGTGTAAGATACAATGTACTTATATTTGTCATTGAAGGTCCTACCAAGGAGTGCCAGTGGCACTTGCCTTTTAATCGGAAGGTCCAAAATTTTATGAATACGAGTATATATATTATTACTAGCTTTTGCCCGCGACTTCGTTCGCGTGGACTTCAGGTTCGTCCCGTCTAGTCTAGTAATAAGTAAGAAATACGGTAACTAAGCATTGCAGAGCCCTAATCAGGCCTATAGGTATTTACTGCAGTATGCTCCTATAAACTACATTTAACGATCTTTTTCCTTCAGCATAAACATGCAGATTCTTCGCTTTGGAAACACGTGAGCAAGCCACATAGAGCTGACCGTGAGAAGATACTTAATTGGATAAGGATTAATACTGTATTGCTTAAAATCGCTTCGTAAATAAGCCATTATTTCTCGTACAAAGTAAAGGATAAAAAAGGATTCAGTCAGCGTTTGCAATGTAAGCGCAAAAAATGTATTTTTTTTTACGACCTCACCTTAGAAACCTCAATAATTGTAGCCTATGTGTAATTCTGATGTATAAGCTATATTGTGGTAAAGTTTCATTTAAATCCATTCAGTAGTTTTTACGTGAAAGAGTAACAAACATTCATACATCCATACTTACAAACTTTCGCCTTTATAATAGTAGTAGGATAGGATATCGAATTTAGATGTTTTTGTATATGTACTTCAATTCAATAGAGATATTATTAAAGAACAACGTAAAGCAACCTGCAAACACATGCAAAGAAATTTAAAGGCTTTTGTGAAATCAACTAATTCGGGTCAGTGCTGTTGGCTACGTCCTTAATCACCCCAACTTAAGATTTGTATACGCTAATGAGGATAATGGTGATGAACATGCGAATAAATCAAATTAAAAATAGTTACAAATATAAGCTAATCATTTCAAAATTATATCTATGCTAACTAGATTTGAAACTAGATTAGACTATCCCACAATCTATTTAAACTAATTGCCAAATTAGCCAAACTACCAATTTAGCTGCGCATGCCAAAAACTAAGAGTTCAGCGTCAAATTCTCCTTAATTTTTGTTACCCATCACGATGACGGCAGTCCAATATGCGGTCTAGTCTGCTTGACACTCGGCCAAACCGCTGCCGGCGGGTTGTTTGAAACTTTGTACGCCAACCGAAGCACGATTCAGACCGCATGTTTGTTTACTGGCTACGAATTTTGTAAATTATAATTATAGTCTCAGCTAGCGAGGTTTTGACTTACTATGTAAAGGCACGCTATTTTGGAATTAGTTATGTTGACGTTTTTAATTATCCTCTTTATATTAGACGTTTTAATGGATTGTAGGAGTATTAAGGCTCTGTAATGCCCTTTGCAGTGCTTCGGAAATGGCAAGGGTATTATTTTGAAATAGCTAGTTTATGCCGTTATTCTGTTCTTTTTTTATTTCTGATTTGTAAAAGTATATTTCTTAGATGATCATTTTTTATATATTAAAATTATTCTTCTCTCCAGAGGGATAAATCTAAATAAAACATAAACCCAAATATTGTTCACTGCATTTTATTTTCAACGAAGGCGGTTCACTTTATTATATACTAGCTGACCCGTGCCCACTTCGTTGGGCATAATAATAATAATCCCCGAAACGAGCACGAACGCCAACCGCTTGCTTTGGCCTTCACACTTAAGACGATGAGTTTACTTATTTTCATAAAGATTCATAATTTTTGGTAATATATGACTAATAAATATTAAAAATTAAATTATCTATACTAATATTATAAAAACCACTTTTTGCAACTTAAATATAAAAGTTAGACATATGCTGTCGTAACTTTTTTGTAGGCATTTTCAAGCTCCACATCTTTTCTCTAGAACTCAAAAATATATATTTCATAGTTACGGCAGCGTTCGTTAGAGACGCTTTCATTCGACCGTTTTTACTTCAATTCTCTTCGCAAAACGGACTACCACGTAAAAGCCTTTTCATTTTTCGGTTTTTTATATAACCTATGACACTCAGCATTAATGTGGCTTTCTATTGGTGAAAGAATTTTTAAAATCGGTTCAGTAGATCCTATGATTACCCCTTACAATTTAACAAATATACAAACAAACAAATTTTACTTCTTTATAATATAAGTATAGATTCAGGTTTGGTTTAAGGTGTCAAAATAGACATTATTAGGTCATTATTTGATTAAGTTGATGTTTTTTTTCTTCTGTATATGTGTAATAACATATTAAATTTTTAGCCTACCTCTGTTAGAGCTATTAGGGTCTTAGTCCACCAGGATAGCCCGGTACGGATTTTCTTCACAGGTGTATCCAGGCTGTTTCACGATGTTTTAACACATGAAATTCTTTGAACGAAAAACACATTGGGATAAGGCAGGATCGATCCTGGGCTTTGGAGTCATCAGATTTGAAAACTAGTACCAAGACCACAATACCACAATTTTTATATGATTTATAATCTAGACTGTACGCAGATGAATATTGATTCGGGCTTGTTCTTTATTACTGTTAATTACAACCTTTAAAATAAATAAACCAGAATAATAAAACTGAAGTTTTTCATCGTAATATAGAACAAACAAAATTAAGTACAGCAGTAATCCAAAAGCATCATATAAATTGAACTGTATCAGCTTAATGCGACAAGGAGGGTGCAGCAGCAGCTTTAAAAGGCTTAAGCTAACTGCAATGACTCGACGACTTTCAATGCAATTAATGTTTCGGGTAAAATAACCTTTATATCCTTTGCAGTATATGGGATAATATATAAGTCTATATTTCTATATGTTATACAGATGTTGAAACAGTTGGATTAAGTTTTCTAAGGTATTCATGAAATATATATGTTCATGTATGTGTGCTACAAAATAAGTTAGGAAACAAAAACATATCGCTTTAGACTAATCCTATTTTCGTAGTGCCTCAAGACCAAAGTTTTTAATTCGTATGTGTTGATAGTAACGACGTATGAAACCAAATCCAGGTCAAAGCTTAGACATCCAAAAGGCAATATAATATTGAGAGCTATTATCAGATTTGGTTGCATCAGAAATAATGAAATTCTCAGAATAACTTGTCATAAACGAAATAAATAACAAGTGGCAGTGCGCAGGGCACATTGCTCGCAGAACTCATAGCCATTGGAGCACAAAGGTTCTTGAGTGGCAGGCATATGCCAGCCATCCGACTTAGTGTCGCTAGGTCTCTCACTATATTGGCAAACGAGAAATCGTCATCAAATATGAGGATCATAAGAAGACTCTTCTATTCAAGACATAGAGCTCTTATGAACAAGTACAATTCCCTGGACTTTTAGAAATTTAGGCTAAATTTCCATCACAAAAGTTTGGCGTAGGCTCCCAGTACCTTGCTTTTTCTAGCACTTATGTCTTCTATATACGGCAGCGGTAACCATGCCTTCTCTTCAGGATGTGGTTACCCTTACATCCAAGCCGTAAAGTTCTTATGACCAAGGATCAGGCTAAGTTTAGTCTGCAGGAGTCGAGATCGAGTCTACTCAATCGGTTTGGAGTCCGAAGTAATCACCTTGATTGGTTGGTTCATCCGTAAAGATTCTCAACCTCTTCTCTCCAGAGGTAAATAAGCGCAGGACCTACCGGCGTCGAGATATTTGGCGAAGGTCTACCTCCAGAGGGGAACGACTGAAACCATGATAAAGATGAACGTATTAACTAAGTATTAAACAAAAATGTTTATAAACTATTTCACTCGGGTACGACCTGAACCAGCGTATTTACTATGCCGTGCTGATACTTTTACAGTTTCGGTCCCAGACTATTAAGCATGCCAATCGATAATTATAACTGCATGGTTTCCTTTATATTTTGTTAGGGCCTCATAGACTGTTGATAATGTTGATAGCCAATGCACTTTGATACCTTTGATGCCTACTTCATAAAAAGCTTAAGAATAATAATCGAAGAGTAGCTACAGTAATAGTTCCTAGAATTATTCAGTTCTTATTATAAACATCAATCGAATTATATTTTGAAATCAATCGAGATTGTTCTGTCACTAAAACACATTCAATTCGCTAACTCTCATAAGATCAACATCGCTCACCAAATTATTCCGTCCCACTTAAATATGATATGATACAATTTCAGAAGTCAGATATAGAGTCCGCCTCTCCATTATTATCATTACAAACAATGAGAATTGATTCGATTCCCGTCCAACTCTCGAATTCATTGCCCTTGCCACAATGCCCCCCAGCGCTTGCAAAAAGCCAATAAGAATATGACCTTAGCTTATTCCGGTTCAATATCCGACAGTAGGCCCAATTAAATTGCCGAACAAAAAGTACCCAAGCCCGCAAAGATTTCCCGAAACCTCTATATCCGATGTGTTTGACACTGCGTTTAGAGAATATCCTTCTAATTTGCCGGCACAGGAATTCGAAAATTCATTATTATTTTTTTCTTTATAAGCATTGGGACCCACCAAATACTTTTTCTGAAAGTTTTGTGCTTTAAAGGTACTTTAATTATTTGACTATCCTGTGACTTACTGCCAACATTATTGACCAACGCGGCTTGTTAAAGCTTAAACACTAAGATATTCAAAATCTTCGAGTCGTGGTCTTAGCACGAAATATTAAACAGATGGCTTCTAGTTTCCTCCTATATCCTTCCTAATCCTTTATATCTCTATGTAATATGCACATAACCCGATATATTTTTGTAGGTATTTAAAAAATGCAGACAGCATGTGTGGTAGAAGTAAGAACATAGGATTACATTATTAGGAGGATTATTCATTGTTAGGACATATTGTTAAAATATTGATATTTTATGTAAACTATTGTCAAGAAACAGTTTACAGTCTTTGACATAGGTTGCAAATATAAGACAATTACTATTACCATTTTATAATAAATTTCCGTTAATGAGTATCATGCTATAGGTACTTGAATTTTTTATATTCAAAGCTATAGACGCAGATAAAATCGAGATTCCTTCCCAACATGATGACCCAACGTCTGCTCGCGAGGGCCATTTATCATCACGCGAAAATTACATATGCTCTTTAAATTAATGAAATGAGATCGCTCAAACATATGTAATGCGAGCTTAATTTGATACTTCCTAAATTATAATAATATTCGTACATATAAATTGGATTGACATGAAGCAATTACAAGACTCTTTGATTTGCTATTCAGGAAAACAGGTATAAATTGTAATGTACTTAATAGTATGTATAGATAATATTTACGATAGATTAATAAGAAATAATTCTGTATCTTCCCTTGACATGGTAATCTCATCAAGAATCTCCTCCGTATCCTCAGGCGATTGTTGACAGCACTTAAGCTACATCACACGTATCAGAACGAACGCTCCAATGCATACGGCGTAAATAATGAAAGATTCAATTGATTCGATAATCGATAATCGACTGGTAGCTGCCCTAATCAGTGATGCTACGCCAAACGCCTCTCTTGAACAACAAATCAAAGCATACAGCTCATTTCAACCTTTTGTATACGTGTTAAGACATAATTTCAATTGTACACATAACGCACTAACATTGTAAAACCGTTCGGATAGAGGAGACAAGTGAAGTGGATTTGGGTTTGCGAGTATTCGGGTGACTTTCGATTACATACACGTATGCAGATAAGCCTTAGTCTAATTTCAACTTTAAGATCTGTTTTTAAGGTGTAAATTTACACGAGTCCAAGTCCGCCGAATAGATTGTGGTTATTTGTTTGTAACTCCAACTAATGTTTGGCATTCGCGGTGTTTACTAAGTAAATTGTTTACATAAGAACAACGAAACAACTTAATTGAAAACGCATATTTAGTTATATTCAAATTTAGTCACATAATTTTGACAGCTACTAGCGGCAATGTTTTCCTAGTTGGTTGTATATCTATTCAAAGTTTAGATTTTGAATTTGAATTTTAGAAGTTTGAATAAATTGGGTGGAATTAGGAGTGCTAACGATGCTGTGGTTTTGGCATAAGTATAGAATTCAGTACATACTTAGTTACTTAGGAATACTTCTTCCTTAGTACTAAGGTACTAAGCGCTTATTTAATGGTAGCACGAATGATAATTTGATGACATTTTATGAGTCAGCTATTTCACCGAGCTTTCCAGCACTTTCCTCTAAGTTCAAAAATACTAATATGATTACTGCTCTTTCAATTTATTTAAATTAATGTAAATCATATTCAACGTAGATATTTACTAACGTCAAAAAATCTAGAAAATTGAGAATATTAAACAAAATCAAAAAAATATTCCTATTTTTCTGTAATAGGAACCTTAAACAGGCTTATTGTTCTAAGTACAATACATATAAAATATAAGGTAAGGAGTATCGATGGTGGTGTTTTATCGGCTCTAGTCTTCGAATCGGAAGATTCAGGAGGCTTGCTTGGACGACCTTACACCGGATACCACGCGCGCCAGGTCTTTGGCGGGTGGTTATGTTGGACTCTAGCAGAAGGCTAGCCTACGAACTAAACACTACCTACACTACTTTGGTCGGGCAGAATGCCTGGGAGCTTATCGGCTTTGAGGTTCGTTGCATAAGTCAAAAGTTCTGCTTCATAAGTGTACAGCGGGGTACGGGACTCGCACCACAATCGTTTTAACATTGGAACTGAAAATTATGTTTCATATATATTTTGAACTAATTTAAGCGGTAGTGTATTGTATATAGTATATTATATGTAATATATTGATAGTAAATTCAAAATATATTGTGCAATAATTGTATGGCAGTTAGAATTATAAATAAACTTTATAATTTTCTTGCATTAATTCATCGATATTCACTAAACTAACTCAATATCAAACAAAGACAATATCAACATGGATAATTAAGGTACATAGTTATGATAACACATCACCATAACATGTTTTCCCCCAAAATATTACTTAATAAAGTATATTCGATACATATAACATTCGAGTAAACTTAAATTCAGATGCCAACGACTAAGTGCTGGGAATAAGGTTCTGTTTTATATTTCTAAGTATACTACAAGGTATGGCAGCAATAGTTTCATGGAGGGTGCGCGCAGATTGTCGTGGAAAGCAAAAAAAAAAACAAACAAATAGTAATAAGAATAAGGACAAAAGAAAAAATATTAACAAACATAAACTTGGCTTACAAAGATCTATCCTGAGCACAGATCGCAGAATAAAATTAGATTATTCTTTTTAAATATTTACCTTTTTACTTACTTTCTTTTTAGTTTACTTATGCGAAATTCTTAGAGGTCAATTTATGTTCTTTGAACTAGTTTCAAAATTTTATGTTCCGACCACTCTTTGATATAAGTTTCACTAAATAGTCGCCAACATCAGAAGCTCTGTTACTGAGTAGAAATGCGAAATCGGATTGGTTTTCAGCATAAACTTCCAATTTGAGAATGTAGAATGTTTTTGCATGAACAAAAGAGAATATTTTGATCCCATATTTTGATGTGTTGTTTGGAAGGCATAACGGTCGCGAAACAATGGAATCGTTGCGTCAATTGACAAAAACTGACGCTATATAGTTCGAGAATTAAATATTTGCAATATTTGAATTGCAATCTAGTGATCGTTTTTTACCTTGTCTCTGATGTTTTTATCAGCGAATGAAGGACTATTCTATAGAAAATGGAACAGCTGTAGATCGAAAAATTTACTCCCACGGTTATAGATCGAAATATTTTCTTCCACAGTTTTACTTCCAATCCTTTTTTTGACATTAGAGAATGCGCTTCCCTATAACATACGAAACTGTGCCACTGTAAGCTTATTTTAATAACGTGTCAAGGAGCACTATTTGGGACCATACCATTGTACATTGCCTACAACTTTAATTTGCTTTTTAATTGCATATGCAGTGTTGGCAGGCGTCCCACAAGATGGGTGGAAAGAAAACAACTTGCTGACGATCGCAGGAAGGCGCTGGATGCTAGCAAGATAGAACCGACTAGTGTGGAAATTCTTGGGGAGGCATATGTGCACTAGTCGTGTCTATTAACTGAAATGATGACGATCACTAAATAGTTACTGGCGTTTTAAGCTGTACATTATAGACCCTACATAGTTAACTATATTTATCTATTGTAGGGTTGCTGATAGACATTTCTAAGAAATAAGCAGGACTTTTATTCAGTACAGTAATACAGTAAAAAAAGAAAGCCTTGACTGTAATGATTTTGTTTAATGCCAATTTGACATTTGATTAGCCAATTTGAGTTTGATATCAACATAATTGTAATTAAATACTATTTTAGTAGCTTGTGAGTTGATCATTGTGTTTCATTAATAACGGATCTCATTTCACACTACGTCGTATTTTAAATCGCACAATATCATTGCCCAATTTTAATTGACTGAAATTATGTTTATGAGAGCTGCTCCGGTAAATCAATGGTAAAAGACAGTTCCATTATAAAGTTTTATAATTCTCTTGTACCCTTAATACGTACTTCTTTCAATGGATGGTATACAAGCAGCTAATATTAGTGATGTAGCTTATCCAAATGTTATTCCCAAATCATTATTTCCGAAAGAATGATACCTATTTTTTTTAATCGCAGTTTCTATTTGGTAGCTGTATTCTTTTTTGTTGTTTGTTTGTCTTATATTGTATATTGTGACTTTTTTATGTTGATTAATATACAAAAAAAAAATCTATTCATGTAATAATTCGAGGATATTAAACTATTAAATTATACTAGCTGTGCCCACGAATTCATCCGTGTGGAATCGTAATTTTAGGTATTCACGCGCGATGGCTTATTATTAGCGTATTTCATGTATAACTTTGGTGTTTCTATACCAATATCTATGATTCTTTCTTATGAAATAATTAATAGTAAATAATAAGTGTTGACTGAGAGTGTCATAAACGTAAGAGTAGACAAATATAATTAGAAAGCTTCGAATTGCTAAGCTATCGGGAGTTACACGTGTTGTTGTGAGTCAACCATAAAAGATAGACATATGCTGTTGTGATCTGAACCAAAGTATCAAAATACAGTGTTTGGAAATCTACTAGGATCACACATATCTTGACCAAACGTGTCAAAATAGAGTATTTGGATATCTACAATCCCTAAAAGTATAGTAATCTGAACCAAAGTATCAAAATACCGTTTTTTGGTAATCGGAATTTTACTAGGTACTTCTAGGATCACAAGTAATCATGACTAAAAACTTGTGTTTATTATTACAGTCTCTTACTTGTTTTCGCCAGATTATTAACAGCGGTCAAATTTAATGGTAGCCGATCTAACGTTTCAAATAAAAAGGAATGATAAGCAAGTATGTAATTGTTCCTAAAATACATTTCAATGTTGGTATCAATCCTAATGCCAAATCAATTTTATATTCCGAAATTCCTGCTTCTATATCTAATTTAATCCAGACATTTATCCGAGGTAAATTGATCTTTTATTGTTGTGATTACATTGCTCCCGAGCACATTTTTACCCGGTTAATACTTTCGATCACCATTACATAAAAATAAAGATAGCTTAAATACAAACAAAGCTTTAGGCGCATTTTGCAGAACTCGATTTGCAATTACAGAAACTTCTAAGAACCTATAAGATTGAAAGAAGACAATCAGGATAAACTTGGTTGTGGGGTAAGTAAAAAAGTTTTTCGATCCTGTGTATGACTTGTATGGGACCCTCGTAAAACAGGGATCACCAATAATCTTTATATATTAAATCGCAAGCAACTCTACCAGTTTGTACATTACCAACTAACTAGATAAGTTTCTTTACGTCTGATCTGAACTAATCTAAAGGGCGTTATATGCGTAAGGCTTGATGTGGGTTCGACATCAATTTGGCTCGCTCCTGACGTAGGTAAGTTAGTAAAAATATTTATGAATACAATCCAATAAATAAAAAAGCACGTACTACTTGTTGTAATTTTTTGAATTATTAAAGGAGGTATATAAATTTATCACTACACACGTTAAATTAACAGAATGGAGACTTTCCTGGTTACTTGTAAAATTATTAAAATTTATACCAACATAATTGTAAATAAAATATTATTTATAGTAGCTTGTGAGTTGATCATTGTGTTTCATTAATAACGGATCTCATTTCACACTACGTCGTATTTTAAATCGCACAATATCATTGCCCAATTTTAATTGACTGAAATTATGTTAATGAGAGCTGCTCCGGTAAATCAATGGTAAAAGACAGTTCCATTATAAAGTTTTATTAATCTCTTGTACCCTTAATGCGTACTTCTTTCAATGGATGGTACACAAGCAGCTAATATTAGTGATGTAACTTATCCAAATGCTATTCACAAATCATGATACCTATTTTTTTTAATCGCAGTTTCTATTTGGTAGCTGTATTCTTTTTTGTTGTTTGTTTGTCTTATATTATTGTATATTGTGACTTTATTATGTTGATAATAATTCGAGGATATTAAACTTTTATATTAAACTTTATACTACAAGAAGAGGGAACGATCATGTTACTTGGAAAGTTATAGATGTGAAAGTTGTGACATCCGGGTGCTTAGGGGCAAAGAAACACCCGTTAATCCACAAAAAATAAATTTAATGAGAGTAAAATTAGGGTGTGGGTAGATAAGCCCGCTTAATATGCTTTCCCGCTTTCGGCACTTCCCTGTATGCTCTCCACTCCAGGCGAGTTCTGCTGCCAGCCAGGTAACCAGATCCGTTTCTTATGTGGGTTGTGGCGCATACGGGAACAGGTATTTTCGGGTGCAGCACACCCCAAGCCGTTTGCCGCAGTCTGACGCCGTATTCATACTTGTGCCTCTTTTTAAAAGTGTTCCATGAACCCCATTAACGGGGCAACACCAAAACAAAGTGTATAATATTTAATTATTTAATTAAACACAAACTTTTCTTGAAGTTTCTCGCTTCAGAAACTTATATTAAAATCTTACTATAATATTAATTTGGCAAGCTAACGTCGTGAAGTCGTAAATGATGTTACGACACGTGCGCGCCAAATAATTTGAGTGTCTTCTAATAAGAAAGACTTCCAAAAAAGGACATGGACAACACCCGGCAGAATACCGTCGTCACGTCACAGCTTCGCAGAGCAGTCCAAGAAACGAGTCACCAAACAAAAGACAGCAGGCAATTATCGCAATGCATTGGTATAGTGTAATGTTGTTTGATTTTGACTTTTAAATTCAGAGGTATAATGGCCGTTTTCACCAACCTTGTCTTAGCTTAGGCGACTCCTAAGTGACATGCTGTCACTTTTTATATTAACTAAAAAGAGTGAGACAGCATGTCTCTTAGGAGTCGCCTAAGCTAAGTCAATGTTGGTGAAAACGGCCATAAGTGTCTCTGTCAATTTACGTGACTAACCAAATAATTTTGTAAACGAGTAAAGTTGGTTGTTTGTTTTGATTATTTCATATTAGGTTTCATTAGCTATAAAATAGGATTATGTTTAAGGTAATTGTGAATTATTCATACTAATATTTAACTTTATGTAACTACAACGTTACAAAGTGAAGGCATATCAGGAGAGCAAGATCGAAGAAACGATAGATGAATTGTGTGAATGTTGATTTGTTGAAGAAGGGAGTGAGTGTCAAAATGGGGAGTGATAAAAAAGAGTGAAAGAGGAAAACATGTTGCGTCGACCCCAAACATAAATACTAACAGAGCAATAGAAAGAACGTTCATCCATCTTAGCTACTGTGTTGTTTAAAAGTTACATACTGCTGCTCAATTCAATTTTGTCACTAACTCAGATGCCTCGTTTCCTTCATCACTTACAAATGCTATGTAAAAGAGCTTAGAGATTGCCTGAAAAACAATGTTAATTAGCTCCTAATGATGACCAAAATAGATTGAGTCACCTTCTTTATCTTCTTCACTTACATGAATATAATCCCACCTATTCAAAATCAAAATAATTTTTCAATATACGATTTTATGACGTTTAAATAAATTTTACATTGAGAGAAAGAAGGTGTGTTCTTTGCTGCTGTAGGACAGAAAAACTGTAGGTCTATTTTACTTCTCCTTTCGGTCTTTCATTCAATCTTGTATGTTAATTCAATAATATAAAAAAAAAAAAACATTTGAAATACATTATGTTTTCATCATCCGATTAAATAAATGTCAGAACGCATAAACTGTATACCTCCCTGATACACTCTAGGTACGTTAATAATTCAGTTATTTATACTCTGTAATAAATTCATTAACTTTATAATAATATGTATGTATAATACCAATATATTTTACAAGGCAAAGGCAATCTATGGCAGTCTATTGTAAGCGTTGTAAAGTTATTCTTGAAAAAACTTGTTGTTTGAAGCCTGAGCGTTAGACAGCATGTTTATTTTTTTATACCTCGCGTTTCATGTCTTATTTAGAAAATTGTTATTAAATATAATTTATTAATTAACTTCATCATCAAGTATTATATCAGAAAGACTGTAAATTTCCTTTCATATTGAAATTACATATAACCATCGTCCATTAATGACAGTGAACAGATACAGCATTTCTTTCGATACATATAAATATAATAAAATTTTGTAATATCTCTGGAAACCAAAACTTATTCACATCAAAAGCCAACGGCAGTTCTTCTCCTCAATGCTGCGGTAAGCCCTAAAATCTAATTTTCGCGAGCAGACTAATCCTCTAATACGAAGTTGCCCCCAGGACTCACCTTTGCCATCGAAGTTGGAATGGTTCTGTTTCCATAGCCAATTATGTTCGCCCAAATTTCTTGTTGGAAAGTAAACTAGTTTATCTGAACACATGTTTGGGGTGGCCGTGTATCTCGGAAACATGAGTTAATTACGAACTAAATGAGATTATTTCCAACTGAACCTAATCTGGTTTAATAAGCGAGTATGTACTTATAGTGTGGAAAGTTCAGACATTGGACAAACTACTTAGCTTAGGATTGGACTTTCGTCGCTATTTGATGAAGAAAAATGGGGTTCGCGGTTTTCATTGTATGTTATACTGACAGTGTGTACATTTATACGGCGTTGCAAACAAAGTGGAAAATAATAAAACAACACAAAAACAATATTAACATAACGAAAGGAAGCTCATTTGAACTCCAGTTCGCATAACGAGCGATGTATATAGAAACTTGAAAGTTTAGTTCAACCTTTTTTTTTGCCGTATTTAACTTTGAACTTTATTTTTGGTGTATTTTGGCGTCAATAAACACCAGTAAAGCTTGTTACAATTCATTTTCGAACCAATTAACAGGAAATAATTTCTATAACAAAATAATAAATGCAATAAAATCAAATAAGAAATCGATTAACCGGTAGCATCGAGACAACTTAATATGGTCGATATAAAAAAAATATAGTAAAAAAGTGAGTATTAATTACCGCGGTAAATTATAATATTTTCTATAGTAAAATACGATATAACGTGAAAGAAGTCATAAGCGGAAAGCTAGTTCCCCACTTTATGAAATTTGAATGATTTTTCGTTATATAGAATATATGAATATCAAAATATGCTGTATCAAATGAATATCAAAAGAAAAACACTATTATTTGATATCGAAAGCTCTTATAAGCTTTTATGTACGTACCAATGTCTAGACCAAACAGTCGTTTGCATTTGCTTTCCATTAGTCGTATTATTTCAAAGACGTGTCTAGTACGTAAATACCCCAGAATAACAAAGTACCTACAGTACATTTTGTGCAAAACAAACAATCACTTAGAGAAACGTGTCCAATTAACAAACACAAGCAATTCAATACAATAGTTTACAGTAATCTGTAGCGAGCAAACACAGCCTTTATCTAAGGTCTTAACTCCAGCAGTTGTTGCGGCGCCGTATACTAATATATATTTACAATATACGATTTATCAGAAGCGTTGATACTTTATTTCATAGGAATCGGAACAGAAAAAATCTTATGTTAAGATTCATAAGATAAATTTTGTATAGAAAATCCACAAAATAATTAATCACAGTTCCTACGAGTACGAGTATATGTATTTATTTTCTTCTGGAGTGGAGAGGCTGAGAATCTTCATGAAAAAGTTAATGTTAGAGTATGTCTGTTGTTTTCTCGCATTTCTGATTGATTTACCCTACAATAATTTTCTAACTACCCCAAAATCTACATTGAAATGCCACATTTTAACAAAAAATTATCGTACTGCTTATTATTTCTCACAAATTTTATAGCACTTATAAAATTAAGTAAAGTTATTGACTGCTTTTGTTCCCCGGTAATACTCAGAACACCCTTAATTTCTTTTAGAACCACATCTTTATTCTGTAATTTCTTTACATTAAGGTTAAATAAGAAGAAGCCTCATTTTTATATAATCAAGGTGCTTGATTGCTTTATTTAATTACCTGCTCGCTAAGCATGTACTTCAAATAAGTACGTCTTCAAATAAGTAGTCTTACGGACTTACCAATGGGTCTTGAAATAAGACCGCAAGTATCCATCATATCCGATTTCCTATAAAACTATTTTCGAAATCTACGGACCCTCTTACACCTAGTAAAATTTATTCATAAATTTATCTCTAAAACTACTCAATTTAACAAAATCATTAAATGTCATCTTGATCATTTTATCGAATAGATATCCAGAGCTAGACATAGGCCCCCACGGATCTCCACACCGGTCGGCCCAGCGCTGTTAGCATACAGCGCTTTCTTGGGATCTTCACCAAATCGATCTTCATAATGTGGATCCGTCAACGCAGAAACAGCTGTCAGCTGTCTATTTGAGATTTTAGTCTGCTCCAATCTACGTCATGGTTCGATTTTATTGAGTCCACGTATGATCGTAACGTCTGTTCATCAGAAAACCTCACCGTGGGAGAGTCATGCTTCGGCACGAATTGGGCTGGCTCAACCGGAGTGATACCACGGCTTCACAGAAAACTGGCGTAAAATAGCGCTTGCGCTGTGTTTCGCCGAGTGAGTGAGGGTACCGGAGGCCCAACCCCCCCCCTTCCCCCCTTATTCCCTTTTTAAAGGCGCATCTGTGACTCCTCTGGTGTTGCGGGTATCCATGGGCAACGGTTATCGCTTACCATCAGCTGATCCTATCCTATAAAAAAAATCCAGAACTTTTCATCGTCATTTAATGTCGTTACAATTCACCTATGAAATGATCTACCCTACCACATCCGGATATTTACAAGTAAATGCATATTTAAGAGAGTGCTTCGTGAGCACTATCTGAAATCAATTAATTGATATTTATATTTAAGATCATATACATATATAATCTCATATGTCTATGTATGTATTTGTGTATATATTAGATGGTACATTTATAATACTTTTAATTTTAGACTGGGTCAAACACAGTTCTTTAAAACAAGCCACTCGGCTGACTGGTAGAGAATGCTTTGTAGCATTAATTCCGCCTTTTTATTTTATATTGAGCAATAAACATTAAAATAAATTAAATATTATTTAGTTATAACTCTTATCATCAACATCGGTTGATTCTGCAAATCTTATTTTTATACAAATAATAATCGTGTCGTACATTATAAACGGCTCTTGGAGACACAGCTGCGGTTACAGCGTGTAATACTGTCGGTAGAGGGCACTATCAAAACATATCGCATAGATAAGGATGGTTCATGAATACTGTTGCACTTCTCCTTAGAGCTACATTTCCCGGTGGATTATTTTTAACTTCATATCATAATCTGGACCAGTAGTTTAACTAAAACTAATTTTATAAAATCTTTCACTTACAGAATATGTTTTTAAAGTTTTGGATAAATTACGAATCGAATTTCCCATTTTCAGACTTATAGTCTTTTACTGTTAGGCAAAGCGTGTTTTATGTATAAATAAAAACTTATTTCTGCTTAGACGGAGCTAAAGAGTGTGTAATAAACATAGCTAATTGAAACGAATCGACTTTTGGATAGTAATTGATATATAGTTTTTAAGCTTCTAAGTGCATTGTTAAAATGTTTTATACTTAGATAAATAAAGAGTTTTAAATCTTTTCTTCAATGTCCTAAGTATACGGTCTAATACTTCTTGAACAGGATTGATATTAGTTTTTGCTTTATTCGACACATTCGTACAATGGTGTTACAAAAGGAAGTGTTGTTTCTGTTTGTAGAGAGAAAGCCTTATTTTGTTGTTTTGCGAAGGTTGTGCTTTATTGTTGGGCGAAGTTTTCTCCGATATAATGGAGAACGAGAGACGTTAAGCAATATTTTGTACAAGTGCTATGTATTATTATGAAAGATAGCTAAATATAAGATAGTACATACTATAAACTTATGACATCTCTAGCAATATGTACAGAGCGTTCGAGCATATCTAAGTCTAAAACTAGGCTCTTGTATTCACTATATAGTTTTTTTTTTTTTTAATAAGCCGTAGTAATCTGTATTTATATCAACTTCATGAACCCTTACTAATATTATAAATGAGAAAGCAACTCTCTTTGTCAGTCTGTCGCGATTTCACTCTAAAAAAACTTAATGATTTAAATGATATTTGGTGCACATATAGTTTAGAGCTTGAGAGAGTACATTGTTAATGCGAAAATGGGCAATAAGAGATTGAAACAGGGGATGCAAATTTGTATAAAAAATACGTTTTTTTAGTCGTTTAATTATATATACGAGTATTTTAGATATAAATAAAGATGCCATTTAAAGTTTGTAAAAATTTTACCTTGCAGTAATAATGAAATATTTTGTTTGAATAGGCCCGTAAATTAAAAACTCGGAAAAGGACATAGACTCATTTTCACCAGGGATAATATTTATTTCCTAGTGGAAAAATCGATAACAGCTGGCCGTATTTTGATGCAATCTAGAATGTTTGAAGAAACGGGGAAGAACGTAAGGGAATATTTACCGCGGGAAAATAAATCCTTTCTGTTGGAAATTCCGATATCATAATGATTTAAACTTAACATTCAATCAGCTCTATAAATTTATTCAATACTATCTAGTACCCGCGACTTCCACGATTACATTTCATACAATATCTTTATAAAGTGTAGCCTATATGTTTATATATATTTTTTTTTATTCTGACGTAGAAGTAGGTAATATTGGAATAAGGTTTCATTAAAATCCATTCAGTAGTTCTTAAATGAAAGAGAAACAAACATTCGTCCATACTTAAAAACTTTCAATTTTATAACATTAGGAATTTAAAATGTCGTGTTTGTTTGCATTTACTTAGTTATTTCTTTATACATTATTAAAAGTTAAGTTTAATAAGCAACACGCTTTCAAGTCGCGTATAAGCTTCGAGAACTACTATCGCATAAGTTTTAACGACGTATCGACGCCGCTTCCTGTGTGAAAACTGAAATACATTACAGGCAACTGTCGAGTTCAATATTCAAAAAAAAATCGAATAAACAGCCTTTTTACCTGTAGACGTGTATGTACCTTGAGAGCGTGATTCTATTTAAGTAGTACAAAAAATTTCGCAACCAGTTCGCAATCTGAGACTTGGCGAGTTTTAGAAACAGAGGGTCTATTTATATGAAACTTTGCCACATAAATTTTTTCCAGGGAATTTTTAATGTAGAAAAACAAAACAATTTTTTTAATATGACTATAAAAATTAAAATAGTCGTGATAGAAGGGTGAAAATTTAGGTGTGTATGTATTTTTAATGCCATATTATTATAAAAACACTAAATAAAAAAAATACCAAAAAATTAAATATTAGGGATGTATGAATGATGTATAAGCTATATTATCGAAAAGTTACATTAAAATACATTCAGTAGATTTTACATTAAAATACTTACAAACATACATTCATACTCTTGCGTGTACAATATTAGTAGGAATACAATGATGTCGTAAATATATTTTGGCAGTAAGACACCGAGTATCTGGAGTGACTAAAGTTTGTTAGTTGTTCTTCTCTAGAAGGCTGTCTTTTTTCGAACAGTTACTGTAAATAGTTTATTTTAAGCTGCGCAATCTGCTCTAGTATTAATAATCGATTAGTTATTACATACATATTACATAGGACAAAAAATAAATCATGATAATGACACGAACCACGATTCTGTGTCGAGTATTTTTTTTAGTACCTTTTTTTTAAGCCTTGTATAAGCGTATGAGGTTATATTACTCTTAAACTCTTAAATTATAAATTAAAGCTATTTTGACGTCAATAAGTATGTAGTTGTAATGGCCTATGTTGGCCTATTTTTTTAATTTGATTCGCTTTGAATCATAGCGATAATAATAAAAAAAAAATATTCTGTGTTCGATTCTTGCGTTTTAAGGAACTGATACTATTATCTCGGAGTAATTTCTAATAGTTCATGGAATAGATAATATTAATATTTGCCTTAGTTAGAATCCCAATGATAATGAAAATGATTATGATTATGAACAGAGTAACATTATCCAAAGATATCCGCAGTAATCAAATTAATAGTGGGGAATTCTTTTGTTCGATCACACTAAACAAATTTATTTGTGCATTTCATATTGGCTATCATATATTTATTAGGATGAAAGTCTAACGACAGAAGTTTATGAGGCAAATATTAATAGTACAGTTGGTAGAGTACTTGGAACAAACAGGTGATATACTGAAGGTAGGTCAGGTCAAGAATACCCGTAACCGACGAGCGTGTATGAATAATTAAAATCGAGGAAGGTAGAGAATTTTCGACCATAGAAAGTGGAAAACTGTGATCTCTGCTTACCTCCCTTGGAATGAGCTAACCAAGTCACCTTCCTTACAACATTAAAGAAAAACCTCTGACTCCCTTGTAATCCTATTTGATCAGCACACCTCCATGTGACATCAAATATACCGGTGACTTCATTTACAAATTGTTGGTATTTCATAGTGTTTTCTTTCTTTTTCATTGTGATTCAATTCATTCTAAGTCCTATCTCGCGGACAATTGCATATTTTAATTTATTCTCTTATAACCCATTAGGCAAATTCGATGGCAACGTTTTCAGTTTTACAAATGACTCGATCTGGTATTGCTCGGTCATCAATCTTTATTTGCAGGATTTGTTATTTGTCTTCATTTATCTCAAATACTGTATAAGATTCTTTGTTAATATTTTCAGTTCATTCACCCATGACAATTTAATTTTAGATTGTGGATAACAAATTAATGTCGCTGGAATCCAATGCTGAAGATATTAACGATTTTACAATTATAGTCCAAAGTTCAGAGGTTCATCGGAATTTTGGTTTTAGAAATTATTTTGGTCGTGATTCTAGTATTGCTGATGCGTCTCTCTTGTTCAATCTAAATAAGATTCTTCAACCATTTTGAAGTAGTTATAACTTAAATTTTCTTTTGATGTTTAGGCAATCAAATCATTGGGTTCCTTTTTGTCTTCACTATAACGATAGTTACTGCTTTCTTTATAATTGGTCGAGGAAATTTCGTTTACAAGTCACAAAGCAACAACCCTTATATTTGCTTAGAATACCAAGTGAATCATTGTCAATTAATTACACCGATATCATATATCAACCATTTGGTACAGGACACAGGACGACCTCCTAGATGAACACACTTGGACCAAATAGGTGATATAAGGAAGGTCAGGTTAAGAGTACCCGTAACCGACGAATGTGCATGAAAGTATTAATGGATTACGATGTATGATGTATGTTTGGATAATAATATGTATGTATGACTGGAAACTCGGTAACTCCCATGGGGATCAATGGGAAAAAGACGTGAGTATATGTATGTATGTACCATTAATCAGCTTCCTCCATTCAAGCCGTAGGGCCCTTATGGCCAAGGCCCAGGCTGAGTTTAGTAGTTAGGTCGTGCGATCGGACCGCTCCGGTCGCGTGGAGACAAAAAAAAAATTAATCAGCAAATTAATAATGAATCAACATATTCCAAATTTAAAATATACAGGTTGGTATTGAGATCTTCTGTGGAGTTCGAGTGATCTTTTTTTTATATGTATATAAATCTCTTGTTGCGAACTTTATAATACAGATGTTTAAGCACACTTTATTTACAAGTAAGTTGACATTTAAAGACCTGGAAACGAATATACATTTCCAGGTTGAAACGAATATTATTCATTTGTTTATAAATATAAAAAAAATACTTGCTTAAAATAATACAATGCTCTAATTACCTAACTGTAACTTATATTAGAACTTTTTTTTAAACTGTATAAATGTAATATTTATGTATTTATTCGGTAAGGCTAATTAAATAATAAATAACTTTATATATCTTTATAAATTTTAATTGAGACTGAAGTTTTAACCAAAACAAGTAGAGCGAATTTAAGGAATAATAATATGAATATATCATTTAATAATATTTATCTTGGAAAATTCAAACGCCTATAATAAATAAAACAATACACACGAAGAATAAAAATAGAATAATTAATTCAGCTATGAAACGCTCTAAGCAGCCGACGTCTTTGATAAACGCCCGCTTGTTCATTCGTTTCCATTTGCGAGAAACAAAAGTCGGCAGTAAAAAGAAATCATTTACTTCCCAAAGTCAGCGTGCAGTCGTCGCGCGTATGAAAGTGCCACAAAACATAGCTGTTCGTCGAAAACAAAAGCGAAACGGCCCAATTGGACCGCGAACTTTTCCACCTTTTGTTTCTAAAGTGTCCCAAATGCGCTGTCCAAAAACGTCCTTTCTCGGTTCCGACTATTACGCAGGCAACTTTCATGTATTCACCCCTGGTGTGCCTTAGACCAACTTTGAGCTCATTCGGTTGCCCGCAAATCGTCCGGATAATTTATTTATTTATACCTGTGAGGGCGGGTAGCCAGTAGGTTGTCCGACACTGATTATGACTGCGGTGTTTATAGTTCACACAGTGAAAATTTATAAGTGCTACCGTAAAATGAATATGTTTCGAAGTACAACTTTTTTATATCATCATATTTATAAATTGTCCGTGATATCAATAGACTATTTTATTCAGTCTGAAAAACGTCATACGAAGGTATATACACATTCCATACTGACAAAGCCAGTTCAAGACAATTGATGATGTCACTTCCAGTACTAGGTCAAAAAAATCAGAAAAGTTTATTCAAGTTCATCCAATTGCTGTACCTGGAAATTGTGAGGTCACTATGGTACCTACCTTTACTGCCCAGTCCCAAGAACTCAGATCATATAGCACCTACATGATAAACAATTTGGAGTAAATTATCTAATTATCAATAAGAATCTGTTAAAAATTAATTCAGAAATATTTCAATAATGTTGTAAGCATGGAAATAGTGAAAGATGATATATTACTAACATTATATAAATATTATATTCACCGTTAATGACATTTGCGTCACCGTAAGCTAGTCAGTAGCTACAATCTTATCATGACTTACTGACTGACTTATAATAACATGTCGTTACTATATAACTAATGAGATCATAAAAATAGGTATCCCGCTATTGGCGAAACCATTAACAATACTGTTTAACATGATTATTGATACTACATGCACTTCCCAGCAATGGTCTGAATCAAACATAATCTTGTTATATAAAAAAGGAGATCCAAAAGATATTTCAAACTACCGACCTATAAGCCAACGCCATACAAACTATTTTCTTCAATAGTAGAGAAAAGAATTAGTAAAGTACTCGATGGTAAGCAACCTACAGAGCAAGCAGGTTTTAGAAAAGGCTACAGCACTACAGACCACATTCACACACTGGAACAACTCATAGAGTAGTACCAAGAATTTCAAAGACCACTCTACTAGGCTTTTATTGACTATCAATAAGCTTTCGACACAACAATACACTCGGCGATTCGGAATACTTTATATGCACAGAATATCAATGAAAGATATATAAACATATTGAAACACCTTAACAATAATAGTCAAAGCAGAGTGCAATTGGAAAAAGTAGGACCACCTATAAGAATAAGGAGAGGAGTTAGACAGGGCGATCCCTTTCGCCTCGCCTTTACATAGCGGTTCTGGAAATGGTCATAGGCAACCTGAAACGGTAAATATCGGATCTACATAAAGCTGGTTACAGAGATTGGCCTTGAAATAAATCTAACAAAAACTAAACTAATGACAAACAGCATTCAACAGCCTATAAAGCTCGAAGACTCCCAACTCGAGTACGTGACCAACTACATATATATATATATCTTGGAAAACAAATTTCATTCAGCACAGAAAATAATCAACGGGAAGTTGATAGAAGAGTTCAAAAGACATAGATAAAATTTGGAGCTACAAGGAAGTACTGAAAGGAAATTTCCCCAATACATTAAAACGGAAAGTAATGAATGCATGTCTCCTACCTTCTTTGACTTACGCTTGCCAAACATGGAAATTTACAAATAAAATAAAAAAACAAAATCAAGACAAGTCAAAGAGGTATGGAGAGGAGCATGATGAAAATTAGTAAGCTACAAAAAATACCACATGGAATGATTAGTCAAAAAGCAGGCATTACTGATGCCTTTAGTTATGCTCAGAAATTAAAATGGCAATGGGCGGGCCATATAGTCAGAATGACCGATGACCGGTGGATCGTACGGACTACATTGTGGCCGGGCCCAGGCGGGTACAGAAAAAAAGGCAGACCGCAGTCAAGATGGGTGGACGACATTACACACATAGCAGGTCGAGACTGGGCAACAGTAGCGAGCAACAGACATGCTTGGAAATCTCTGGAGGAGGCCTTCACTTCAAGAGGGGTTCTGGCTCAACATAATAATATAATATTATAATTGTCATCAAATTACATATATATATTACGCTACGTTATTTATACAGATAATTTTAATAATGCTAATATATTTTCTTTAATATTTACGAATTATATAAAATTAAAAAAACAATTAAAATGTAATTAGGTAAGTAATAACCAACCAGATTTATTGATTTTTGCAATGTAATAAACTTAATCTAATTAATTATTGAAATTATATTTGTTGATTTTTGATTTATTTGTGATGTACTTTAACATTATTTATTTTTTTGGCAAGAAATAAATTTTTTTATTTATTTATTACTATATTACTAATAAGACTCAAATGAATTATACATTAAAATAAACAATTACACATCAATTGGTAAGAACATACAATCAGTCATTTTGAGTACATAAGATTCTCCACAAAAAACCGTTTCAATCCTTGTTTGAACTTAATGTTATTCAGTTCTGTTAGTATTTGTAGTAATTTGTTATAAATAGCAATTTTATGGTAAATTCTTTGTTATTGAACCTTAACTAATCAAGTTATTGGTTGTAATAATTGGTTATTATTTCGTAATTTCGTAGTATTGATTATGAGTTCTGCCGCTGTTCATGTATTTTATTAGTCTGTTAAAGATCTATAATAATATTCCAGTCATAATTTTCATATGTAAATAAATGTAATTTAACAACGTTTCATGTAATTCTAAATATTTTAATGTTATTTTCGTAGCAATATATGTATAAAATCGTAGACAAATTTCTATGATCAAAACACGCGTTTTTAATAACTTCGTCGCTTCGGGCGATCAATTACCTAGCTACTTCAAAGTTGTTTATATTTTAACGCAAAATAAACAGTGTCCTGTGCGTTGAAATTTTCAAAATTAAAGTGATTACTGGCGCGGTAATCGAATCGGACAGTCACAAAGGCGAGCTGGAAGCGTACGGTTGAACGGTAAACATATTATGCGCATTTAATTAACTAATGAAAAAAAATATATTTAACATCCGGGAAACGTATGTGTATTGCGATAATGAAATGTTTCGCTTTATTAACATTATTTGTCCCTATGATTTTGTATTTTATTGGTATATATATGTATATGTATGTAAGTATGTTTGTATATATATGTATGTGTGTAAGTGTATATATGTATTATAGTATGTATTGTTATATTTATAGTAAGTATGTCATTAAGTTATACATCGCCATCTTCCCACGTAATAATTGATTTAAATTCCTGTCCATCCTAAGGTTACCTGGAAGAGATCACCCTTTGTGATAAGGTCGCCCTTTGTACAGTTAGTTTTAAGGATTCATTATCTGTAATTTTTTTTTTTTCACTATGGTCGATGTACAATAAAGTTATAAATAAATAAATAAAATTTTGTACTAGATAGTTGATTTTGATGTGTGAAATTTGATTTTTATCGTCATTATTATCATTTTTTTATAACATAATATTTTCGTTACAGGAAAATGAGGAGTTGCGTCATAGAGTGTGTCATGTTTTTTTTTGAGGGGGGGAAATGCTACCTTATGCACCATGACACCGCGCTGGCAAGGCGCAGCCGTGTGTTTCTCCGGTCATAGAGGACCGGCCTACCCACTAAAACCCCCCCGTGTACTCTAGGCCCATACGGGGCACATGGCGGGGTGCGCTTTCGCGATTCGACTGCCATAGAGTGTGTCATGTTAAGATATTATTAATTTTTACAACGTGTTATTTTATGACAATATTAGCTTATTCCACTTTTTACACCGGTGACTTAACCATTAGTTTACTACGATCGTAACACCTATGGATGCTCGACTTATAGCAAACTGCTAGCGAAGTGCCGAGTACGGTTTGACTCGAGTCAGACTCGATTTCTGCTTTAGACTTGCCTACTCGAATACCAATTTATTTTGATTCGAGTACGCCGGACTCGATTCTGGTACTCGAGTCAGGAAGAATCTGTTCCTACTCGCTAACTCGATTCTATTTATACGAGTCCTACTGACTCGAGTCTAGTATTCGAGTTTGGATAACTCGCTTGTACTCGCAAATATTAAAATAAATAAATAAATATTTGTTACACTTACACCAATTAGCCTAACCCAAGGTAAGCTCTGTAAGGCTTGTGCTATGGGATCTAAGGTAACGGATAGACATACATATATTACACATATGTAAATAATTTTTATTGAAATATATATATCAACAATCATGACTAAGGTACAAATGCTGGCATTCATCATACAAACATCTGCCCCCACCGGGATCCGAACCCGGGACCTCAGAGATGGCGACACCTTGAAACCGGTGTACTATCCACTCGACTATGGAGGTCGTCAAATTGTTTACATAAGCTCTTATGCTCTATGTCTTCATTCAATGTTTATTATGTTTTAATAAAAATTACAGTATTATTATTTTTGTGTCATTGTGCTTAATTTAACCTACAAGCTGTTAGAAGCTAACTCCTTTCTATTTTTCCTTTTCGTTCTAAAATCGGAATCTAGTTCTAGACTGGACTAGATTTTTTTTAAATAATGTTTGGTTTTTTGCGGACTCTTTGGTTCGCACTCTTTTTTTTGTTTAGTATTTTCATGTCCTCATTTACTATCTATTTTTGAACTAGAATTTCCAGACTCGAATTTCTAGACTCGAGTCTAGGAATCGGACTCGAGTCTAGAAATATTTGAATACCAAACATAGAATTCGAGTACTGGGCTCAAATCAGGGAATCGAGTCCTGATTCGAATCAGGGAATCGGGTCCTGATTCGAATACCGTATAAACTGACTCGTATCGACTCGATCCACCAAAAAAGCGACTCGGCACATCACTACAAACTGCACAAGTCATGTTAATCAATTAACTAAACTGGAATGAAGAAAGGCTGCGTTATTTAAATATGGAAAGTCTTCCGGTTAGGAGAATATTCAAAATTTTCATGAACATCTTGGATTGTTCGCAATTGCTTTGCAAGCTAAATATAAGAGAGAGAAATATAAGAGTCCTACATATGTTATGCAATTCCCTTATTTCTAAAGCCCGTATCAATGCTCGCGTGCACTTCGCATTGTACCGTTTACCAGATACTTACAATAGATTGTCAGGACACGCAGACTACTACATAATGTACATATGTTCTTTTTTTTTCCCCACGGGTGATGGTAGTGACTCCTCCTCATAGGGGGCGTGCCACCACAGTGGACATATGTTCTCTTTCTTTTAACAACAATTTAGAAGAAGGATAACAGAGGTGTTGAATGCGCCATAAATCTATTTTTTAATGATTTATTTTAAAGATTCGTCATGCCTACATGTATAATATTTTTTTAATAGTGTAATATATGTTTGACTATGTATTTTGTGGTGTATGTTGTGGCTGCTTTAAAAAAATTGATATATTCTACAGGTTAAGAATTCGTAATGTATAGATATAATGTACAATTTTAAATCATAATGTTACCCCTAGGACACTTGTACAAAGCTTTAATACTTAAATTTATGTCATATTATCAAATACACGTTTTTAAAAAACCATTTCCTTTTTAAGAAATGACAAATTCTCAATGCGCGGCGTGCTCGTCTTCACGGGAGTTATATATGTAAGAGATATGATGGTGTGGTAAATTTTTAAGATGCCAGATATGTTATATGTACGCTTGTATTTGCAAAAGACGTTTATAGAGGTGGAAAGGTGCAGGTTGGAAATGAAAATATGTTTTGTAATATATATATTTTCCTATAAACCATTGGCATTACTTACAATAGTTACTTTTTGCTTTGAAATTAATTTATTTTGATATTTGAAAAATAATTAATTTCATTCAAACTATATAATACGTGTGATTTCAATTTCATCATCACTCTTGTAGATAAGAGGTGGACACGTCGAACATTTAATGTAGTTTTTTTAATGAAGTAAATTAGTATTTTGTACTCATCTAATGGTTTTATTTTGCCTCCCCTGTAGCACAAGAAACTAAGTTTAGTCTAGAATTTTTGTATCAAACCGAGATTGTTATACCTCGTTGAATAGCTGATGAAACGTAGATAATAATAAGCACATCTGCAAAATAGGCGCCATAATATTTTTTTTAGATATCGTTTAAAGAAAAAAATAATAATTAATTTCGAATAATTATTTTTAAGTTTTAACCGTCCACAACTACTTATTTCGTTGTTCTACGTACAATACTGGTTATTGAGGTAATAAAGCATCTCATTGTACAAGTAAAAAACTAATAATAGTAATAATAACACTCACACATTTGATGATATCTAAGCTGATAGCCGAAAATCGGGGTATTTTTATAAAAATCAATTAAATGCAATTATCTCAAAAACGGTTAGATTTAGGACAGGGTGTTTCATAATCAAAATAGTCAGAAACTATGTAAACACACGCTCTTAACGGGAATAGGTCGACTTAACCTGTAAGAGATATATATATATATGTATATATATATATATATGTATGTATATCTTATTATTCTTATAATTTATTAAAACTAAGTATTATTAGTATTTGGAGAACTAAACAGAGGGGATTTTTTAAGTATAATCTTTCGGACAGCGCGACATCTTTTATTCCGCATATAAGTCTACTGCACACAAGATCATCTCTCAAGTCCTTAAATTCACATCTTGCAGCTATTTTATTTAATTCAAAAACGTATTGGTCCACAGATTCTTCATCACGTTGGTCTCTTTTAAAAAAATTTTGACGTTCCACTGCCAAATTCTTCTTAGGTATGAAAAATGTATCAAATCTGTCCAATAATTGCTTTACATTCGTAAAATTTTCCTGAAATTGATCGTATACTTCGCGACATTTTTCCCCAATCACATGTAATAAAATGTTTATCTGTACTTTGGGGTCTTTTTTCGATAGTTCACATGCTTCATAATACACATTAAACGATTTTTTCCACTTTTGCCACTCCGTGCACAAATTTCCCGAAGTAATATTTGCTAAATTATTTTCAAAATTAAACGGTCGCGGTGGTTGTAGTATTGACTCCATAGTGCGGTTTTCTGATCCTACCGGCTGCGCCATGTCATGTTTATATTCGACGCCAAGGACGACAATCAAAGAAGGTGATCGAGGTGACCCAATAATGATTGATTTATAACTAAACTACCTCCCAATACCTGACAAGCATATGTTTATTAACCAAACAGTGCGTAATTTGAACAAATGTATATTTTCTAGTTGGAATTGGATACTAACAGTAGAAAGATGTAGATACATACATTACCACAAAAATATTGATAGTGGTGTGCTAACACTACATTCGTCAAGTTCCTTTTGGTTTCCTTAAAATCCTTGGCTTCAAAGCCGTATTTCAAATTTCCTTTGCTAACCGACGCCAGACCCATTTACGTAGTTCAGACTGTTTTGTTCTAACTTCACACAGAGTGCTCATTGATTTATATGTCGGCGTTCCAATTAGCTTTGAGCACAGTTTTATTTGTCGCACTCTTCCTATTTTCCACATTTTTGGCTGCTCTGGTATGGTTGGTTATACCTTACGACCACGATTCGATTGCAACCTTTTGTTTTGTTATATTTAGGAAAATGCACGAAATTGCATACCCCGGGAGCCGGTGGTTATGTGGGGCTCTCCTCCCCAGAAGAGGGTGGTCTACCCATTAAAAACCTCAGCGATCCCCCCATTACACCTGGGCATAAGCGCGTCATTCCAAAGGAGAGCTGCATCGCGCCCTGACGAGGCCATGGGAACCCTTGCGCACAACTACCACGACGCCGTCGGCGTATAGCGACAATTCGTTCACACCATATCACCAGAAGTTAGTCTCTGGATACATCCGGCCATCCTTCGACTCAAGGGTCCCTTAAGCGACAGCCACCCGTCTTAAAGAAGAAGGGGGGCTTCGCCCGTCTTCCACTGCCGCCTCTGTCAGACTATTAGTCGTCAACAGACGTTGCCCAGGGTGTACCACGAGGAGGTTATCTCAGGAGGCAATAACACCCCTAACCTAACCGTATTACACTGCGATATTATAAAATTGTTGAAGTATAAGTTGTTACATTCCTGCCTAACCTTTCGGATAAATAGACCTGATTAAGTACATACACAATACAAGTGAGCTACGGAAAATTACGCATGAGAATAACATAGCTGAGCCGCAGTTGAGTGCATAATTTTTAATTGAACAAGTACTTTTTAATAGCTAACGTGTGATTTTATACTATTATCAACACCTTTGTAAGTGCAGACAAACAGATTAAACAGTAAGTCAAACAGATTTCTTATTTATACATTATGTAACATATTAACAGTTAATATACATAGTTATTTATACTAACCAATATTGTGGAAAAAAAATCGGGTGGGGCTGTGCCGGGGCACACGGCCGTTGGTTTTAACGTGAAACGTCTATGTTAGGGAGTCGCTTTTAAAATGAAAGATTGAAATAAAAACAAGATTAACAGTTAATATACATAGTTATTTATACTAACCAATATTGTGGAAAAAAAATCGGGTGGGGCTGTGCCGGGGCACACGGCCGTTGGTTTTAACGTGAAACGTCTATGTTAGGGAATCGCTGTTAAAGTAAAAGATTGAAGTAAAAAAACAACATTGACGGTGTTTTAAGTATTTAAAAAAAAAACTCAATGTCACAACAGCGAGCCGACTATATAAGTGAAATATTCACACCACTTTTTTAATCAGTCCATATTGGCAGAGGACACGTAGACCACGACATGTCCTAAGCGACCCCCCCAATCAATTAACGCAGGACCTTCTAGACCTGCAAGCGGCGGCGTCTGAGCCGTCGCCTCCTTTCTCTCCCCTTATTCGGCAGCCTTCTGCTTAGCCACGTGTAGGTTCCCGTCAATACGGGCCGGTCCCACTTTGGTGAACCGTGCCTACTTCTAGCGCTTATGCCCTCTCCATGGGGCAGTGCTAACCGTACCTCTCCTGAGGTGCGGCCCTCGTCAATAAAGCCAGTAGGGTCATTAGGACCAAAGGCTTAGGCTGAGTTTAGTCGGTAGGTCTGTAGGGTCGAGCCGCCTCGATTCACCAGGAGTCCGACATAATCAACGCATCCCTGCTTGCCTGTTGCGTTGGTATCCATGATGGATTCTCAGCCTCCTCTCCTGAGGAAAAAAAAAAAAACACTTTTTTGTTTCTAAGACTAATAGTTTTTTTTAATTATTAAGGTACTATGATATAGACCTTTTCGTTACGGTCCACTTTTTACCCGTGGCGTACCCCTTCGTACCCGTATGTTTCGGCACGATTTTAAAGACGTTTCACGTCAAAAAAAAAATCTGTTAAAAAAATAAAAGGTGAGAAACGCAGAATATTGGGACAGATAGTATTCGGTGAATTTTTTTATGGAGCCAACGCGGCAATACGGCAAATATAAACTATGCACATCGATATGCAGAATCGACCCCAAGCTTCCTGAGTCTGGGCCGAGAACACACAAGCGACGCTCCTACTAAGTGTAAAATACTATTTCAATAACTCGGAACTGATCGGAACATATAAACAGCCCCAAACTGACATCTCCAAATGTGGTCACGCGTTTTAGCGTAACGTATGCGACTTTTGATTCGAACGGAAATCCGGTGGCACCGGTGTTTTTGAAAGTTCCAGTAAACAAAGCCTTGATTCATGTTAATGCTTGCAGCTTTGACTGGTTTGTGAGTAGACCCGTAAAAATAACTTTGCTGTTTCGCTTTAGACTTATTTGTGGCTGTGCAAAAATCCGACAACATGTTTGAAGCTCACGTCGGTTCGTAGGGAACTGTGAATTAAGTTTAGAATTAAAAAACAAAATCAAAAACGTATTCTTCAAATAGGATTTTTATAATCGCTTTGCACGTCAAAGATACTACGCCATTAGTTCGCGAGTTTACGACGAGAGGTTCCAGTACAAGGTAATGGAAAGAATCAGCCAGAAAACCCAGCATTTTTACAGACTCGTCAATTAGACGCTGACCTCAGATAAATTGTAAGTTTGCCGATCGATCAAGTTAACTGTTTATCGAGTTTTTATTTGATTTTTGAATTAAACTTATTACATTATACCTCATTTTATTTTATTAAATTTAATATAATCAGCTCCACCAAGGATCTCCACACGGGTCGGTCCGACGCTGCCCATATGCCCATCTTGTGGAAGCCGACAATACTGCATGCTTGCCTGTCACTCGAGGACTATTCTGCCTAGCGGCTGTCAGTCCTGCTAGAAATGTGCCTTACCCACTGCCACTTAAGGTTTGCATTTCATAGGGCTATGTGAGTGACCCTGGCTCTTTTGAGGACTTCATAATTTCTGATACGACACCCAGAGAAATTATGTGTACTTTCTACATGCTTATGAGGTCCGTGATTGGCGAGTGAACGCTAGAAAATAAAAATTGGATAGAATTTTTTTTTCATTGGAATAAAATCTCAAACAGTCTTTGTCTAATTTATAATTCAGATATTAATATTTAAATTTATGAAAAAAATATTAATACCCTTAGCACAAAGATCTGCATTTTTGCGTTGAAACAAAAAAATATAATTAAAATAAATAAACAAACAGTTTCATACAGACCGTAGCGCGTAGTTCAATATATTATGTATACCTATGTATATATAATCGATTATATAAACAAATTATATAATCGAAGTAAAACCGAAGTCAGATTATTTATATTTTAAAAATAAATACCAAACTATAAAACATGTTTTTATTTATACTGTATCCGATAATTGATTTCATTACTTGTAATGTGCGATCTATCTAAGTATTTATTTGAAAGTGTTGAACATGCTTTACATCTATTAGCCCAATAGGCACTGGGCATTATTTATAATGCCCAGGCAATGTGATAAATTGATTGTTTATAATCACATTGCCCGTTTTTATTGGGTAGAGTAATATGATTAATATTACTCTTAGCCCATAACATATACAAATAAGATTGTCTGTGCACCATCTTCATAATTCTTTTTAGCACAGATAATTTCGAATCTGATTAACAAAATGGCGAAATCATTTTTTTAGTTTATAAACAAAGTTAATAATAATAATTTATTTATTATTAACATTGGTCATGTACATATACAAAGATCTTTGATATAAATAAAAATATAGTAAATATTAAAATACTAAATAAACTAGGTTAAACCTGTGTTTTAAGCGAATCAATGCTTACATGCTAAATTGCATAGGTATAAACTACAATGTTTAATCACAATAAATCTTGATCAGTTTCATAATAATCATACCTAGTGATGACTAACAAATTAACCTAATCTGAGTAATATAATAGTAGCGCACTATTTATATGCTAAAAAAAAAAACGACGGCTCTCTTACACAAAAAATAAAAAATAACTGTTCGACTAACATTAGACCACAATCCGAAAATAATATCCCAATAACTGCACAATCTGAAAATAATTTCTCAACTGTAACACACAAAATTTCGAAAAAAATTGTAGCTAAATTTGACGACGGAGATATTAAGGGAGCAGCCAATCTTCTGTTTTCCAGTGATGTTGTAGTGTCGAACACACCAGCTTACCAACCTACGCAGCTTTAATGTCTAAACATCCAGATCCTTCCACGACATCTCGCCTCCCAGATAACCCATCTTCTTCGGAACCCACCCATGAAGGCACAATAGATGATGTACGAGCCGCAATTATGTCCTTCAAGAAAGGCTCCGCTGGTGGACTTGACGGGCTGACGCCACAACATCTTAAGGATCTCATTTGTGGCGTCAACGGAGATGTTGGCGCCGTCCTCTTGAAGGATCTGACGGAGCTTGTAAATCTTATACTTTCCGGGAAAGTTTGCGAAGCCATATTGGATGTGTTATATGGGGCAAACTTATGTGCTCTCCGGAAAAAGGACGGTGGCATCCGTCCTATCGCTGTGGGCAACACAATTCGCCGCATTGCCTCCAAAGTCTGCTGTCGTTGGATCTTACCAAAACTGTCTTCAGAGTTCCAACCAATACAGTTAGGCTTTGGAACAAAGGGTGGCTCTGAAGCTGCCGTACACGCTACACGCACCTTCCTAAAAAATGGTAAGGGCGAGGTGTTGTTGAAGGTCGATATTAAGAACGCATTCAACTCTGTTGATAGGGGAGCTTTGCTGACACAATGTAAGACCTTCATTCCTGCCGCATACGCTTATTTGTGGCAGTGTTATAGCAAGCCCACCAGCTTAGCTTATGAGGGCCAACTCATAAAATCTGCGGTTGGGTGTCAACAGGGCGACCCCTTGGACCCGCAATTTTTAGTTTAGCCATTCACCCACACATAAAAAAATTAACTTCGAAATTTAATTTATGGTACTTAGACGACGGCACCCTAGGAGGCGATGCTGACTCTGTATTAACCGATTTGGAAAATATTACAAAATCTTTTCATGAAATTGGTTTGGAGCAAAATTTTTCAAAATGCGAACTTTTTTTTCATTCGATCTAGATACACATTTGAAAGATAATATCATCACAAAATTTAATTTTTTGGCACCAAACATCAAAAATTATCGATGACCAGTCACTTCGTCTCCTAGGAGCGCCGATACTTGAAGCTTCATTTAAGAATTTTGTAAATGATCAAATTTCTATTTTTAATGAATCTTCCAGTCGACTTATGGACATAAACCCTCATTTGGCGTACACAATTATTTAAATCTGTCTTTTTATTCCCAAAACCACATATGTGCTCCGGAGTACCCGCTATGGGTCCATAAAGAGCTTCTGCCACTAATGGATGAAACAATAAAAACAATTTTAATTAAAGTATTAAATTGCCCCATTAATGACAGAAGCTGGACCCAAGCAACTCTACCAATCCGATATGGAGGAATAGGGATAAGAAAAATTTCAGTTTTAGCACTACCAGCTTTTCTGTCCTCGGTCTACAGCACGCATAACCTCATCAGTAAAATTTTAGTCCGTCGCTTTGCGATGTAGAGGTTGCGAGCTTGGCCGAGGCCAGAGACACATGGTCTAGTGCGGCGGGTCCAGGAGAATCATTACCTCTGACAATGACTTCACAGCGGCAATGGGATGAACCGCTCTGTATTAAAATCAGAAATAACTTATTAGAAACAGCTGCTAGTCCTACAGAGCGGTCACGTCTTTTAGCCAGCTTTGAACCAGAGTCGGGGTACTGGTTGAATGCTGTTCCATCATTGACCGTGGGGTGCGGAGACTCGACAGATCTTTAAAGAGATCTCCGCGCGCCTAATCGACGTCTCAGGAGACCCAAGAGCTGGCGTGCATTTTGGGCAACGGCTGAGCCTTGCCATACAACGTGGAAATGTCGCCAGCTTATTGGGCACTCTACCATGCGACCGCAGCGATTTGGGGTCCATTTTTTATTTAATTTAGTATTTATTAGATTTTATTTATTTTTAAGTTTTTAATTTAAGTACTTTTAAGGTTTAGTTTAATTATAGCTTTGTTATATTACAAATTAAATTACTTTATATGCTTATATCTAAGTTTGTTATAATTAAGTGATAAATAAGCTACTTGATAGAAAATATCGAGAACATAATATCTATTTTACAGACTGCAAGTAACTCTTCTGTCTCTTCGTAAGTTAAGTTTTGAATGTGGTTGTACAGGATTTGTTTACAATTATAGTAATTTAAATCATATATTTTTAAAACTCTATTCAACTTATTATAAAGAAAAGGACCAAGAAATGAAAAAAATAACTTTGTCTATAAACTATCTACGTTATTTGTTGATTATTTCATCCATTTTGCCATGAGTTTATAACAGTTGTCATCTTGAGTGTAAAAGCTAAATATGTCCCCTCGGATAAATGTTTGGCTCTGTTTAGTTCCTTGTTATATTTATTAATTATTTTATTAAGGATACTTTATTAAGGATTATTAAATGTTGAATTGACTAGGTTTTGACGTATTTAAAGTAGGTACTTTCATTGCACCGGGCACGGCTGCTTCGGTGAGTATCTGTGTCGAATAGGACGGGAGGGATCGACACATTGCCACCACTGCGCATCCGACCTTGACTCGGCCCAGCACACGCTGGCGGAGTGCCCCGCGTGGGCCTCTGAGCGCCGAGTCTTGGTCGCAGAGATCGGGCGAGATCTGTCTCCGCCGGCATTGATTGCGGCAATGCTGGCGGACGAGGGAGGTTGGAGTGCTGTGGCCTCCTTCTGTGAAGCAGTGATGCTCCAGAAGGAGGCCGCCGAGCAGAGTCGGGAGATGGCCGATCCCGCTCGAAGAAGGCGGCGCCGGGCTCGGTAGCACAGCTGCGGCGCCGCCGCGGGTCGCCGGCGGGCGCGAGGAAGTCGCGACTGCTATGGCGACCCGGGATGGACCACGCCCCTTCTGTGGCCGGGGGGCGTCGTCGGTGGAGGAGACCGGGGGAGGTAGTAGCCTCCCCCGAGGAGGGCTCCCCTCTAGGCAGGGAGCGGAGGCTGGGGGTTCCCGGAAGTGGCTTGATGTTCCCGGGGGCTCCCTACATGCCTGACGAAGGCCATCCCTGAGGTTTTTAGTGGGTAGGCCTCCCCCTTCTGGGGAGGAGAGTCCCACATAACCGCCGGCTCGCCACAGCCGGGGTATGCAATTTAATGCATTTTCCTCAGGGGAACAAAAAAAAAAGTTTCTTTCATTAACGTTTAGAAACAACTGTCTTACCTTCGAAATGATCAGAGGATTTTATTCTGTGACTAACTAGAGTGCCCGCGGCTTCGTCTGCGTAGGATTTGTATTTCGAGTAGCTACATTTACGTGGCGTATATCTTTATAAATTGTAGGATGTGTGTTATTCTGATGTATAAGCTATATTATTGTAAAATTTTATTAAAATCCATTTAGTAGTTTTTATGACGAGTAACAAAAATCCATCTGTACAAATTTTCCCATTTATAATATTACTAGGGATTATTCGTATAAAGCCAATATCTATCAAAAGTATTTTTTGTACAAACCAGTAATAAATTTTGAATTCCGACTAAGCGATTGCTTTCAAAGCTTACTTAGCTGTTACTTGAATTTTCTGATGGCCAAAACGGAGAGAATTGAACTGCAAAGCCTTTCACATAAGCATTTGCTCGACGCTGATGCATTTACAGGGGTTGCCTTTGTGGCAAATCGAGATATTATTTCGTATCTCACGGGATATACGAGGCTCACGTCAAGAGTCTCTGTTGTTTTGTTCTGTATTGATTCTGTATAGTCGACGTATCTGCAGCTCTACATCATAATTCTGTTATTGTTAAGTTGGTAACATGTATGTTTGAATGAAAATCACTAAGCGTTACTATTTCGTATAAATGCAAAGGTAACTCTGTTTCTATATCGATTTTTTACGCAAAAACCACCGATTTAAATGGAATTTGGTATATAGAGCCAAGAGCCTGGCAAAAGTCCTAGACTTTAATACGAACAATTTGCATGGGTAATAGGTAATTTTTAAAACTAGAAGTTTAAAACTTATTTTTTAGATTTTTGATTAAATATTACATTAAAAATTAGTGTAAAATTACCCTTAAAAAAGTAAAAAGTTTTAGTTTGATTAGACTCAGAAACTATTATTGTTATAGGGGGGATAAAATTGTATCACATATCTTTCCATTAGGGAATTCTAATATATCGCGGGTGATGTCGAGAGCGAAAAGTATTAATATAAACTTTAATACACACGTGTGTTTGGGTAAAAATATATATAAATATACATAAATAAATTTTAACGATAGTACTGTTACGAGCTGGGGTCAGTAAATTAAACGGCGGTCTACCAAAACACTGAACTTTTATTAATTAGTACACTAACTTCACTGAAAGCACTGAAAGTCGCTTCTTAGTTCTCCAATATCACTTAGATGTTTTCGCACTGTATCGCAAAACAATAATCCTCCCGGCGGCCGGACACAGCCTTATATAGTCCCCTAAGATACTTGCCACTCTTGCCAGAACATTCGCGGACACACTGTAGTCCAATACGTCGCGCGTTCGAGACGTTTCGAGTATAACTGTCTCGATACTCGAATATTCTCGATACACAATACTCGAATATTCCCGTACTATCTTTCTCGAATATTCTGTGTTTGTCTATCTCTTTCTAATGATGTTTTCTCATTCTAATACTTCTCGAATGTTCTAACTATCTCTGTCTCTTTCTACTATTGCTATCTCTTTCACTCCTATTGAAATTTATGTCCTTTTACTGAAGTAGGCTTAATGGCTCATAAGGGGTCCTGAAAACGCCTGAAAACGGGTTTTCAGGTTATTGCGGCATTGGATAGAGGGTAGCCTGAAACGTACTGAAAACATGTTTCAGGCGCCTGAAAACTACTGTAACTTGGGTGTAATTTAGATTTTTTAGTATGTGAAAGAGCTACTTCTGAAACGGCCTGAAACGACGTTTCAGCCTGCTGAAAACGTTTCTAAGTCACAGAAAATCACTTTTGAAGTTTTACTAAGCCACCGGCGTAACAGTACCAACAATTGAAAAAAAGACCAAAAATTAAAAGTTGACAAACAAACAGATACCCTCGGGATATTATGATTCCTGTATAAGAATAAGGAGAGAATATTCTTATCTTAAGAAAACAGGAGTAAAATTATTGAAAAAAAAACTAACTATTTTATTACATTTTGCAAATTAATGCAATGTTAATTTCGTTAGTAAAAGTTTCTGTAAAAAAAATATTCAGACCTAACTGAGCTCGTACACCGTTCACCTCTGTTTTCTCTTTAAGCGGGGAAAGCTGGCCGACAATTCATGTAAAATTTAATTTACATACATTAAAATTGTTAATTTCACTAAAGGCCCCAATTCTATGCTCCAACCTGGCCACTATTTGTCAGACGTCGTATTATTCTGGATAACTCCCGTTCAGAATCCTCAATAGTATTATAAACTACATGCAAATGACCAAATGTAAATTTGATAGCCAACCCTTCTAAAAGTGGCACTCAAGTAAACTACCTATTTGTCTGACCCAAACTTTGTCATTCCGAACCTATTACAGGCCAAATATTTATGAGTGTTAGAAGTTGAAGACCGTCTTTGAGGCTTTTGGTTCGATGATACCTCCTTATGTTCGAATGGAAACTGCTTTAAGTTTGTACATATATTTACTTAATGTCACGGAGAACGTTTCAAGGGTCAGTTAAGTTGCTCCAAAGTTAGTAACATAATAAAAAGTAGTATCTGATTGTGGGAATTGATGATGATGTGGTTCTATTTCTTCATTTTACGAAGAAGATGATAATGGACATCTTAATATATATATTTCTTGTGTGCGTGTGTATGTGACTGAACTCCTCCTAAACGACTGGACCAATTTTGATGAAATTTTTTGTGTGTATTCCAGGGGGCTTGAGGATGGTTTAGATTCACAATACGGTCATATAGATATTGTTTTTCAGCTAAATTATTTATTTAAAAACATTTGAGACAACGTGAGACAACGTGACATTTGAGACATTTGACATTTGAGACATTTGACAGGACAACGTCTGTTGGGCCAGCTAGTAAACTTATATATTAGCAATATTATTGTCTTTTTTATACTGAAACATTTTTGTGTGATGGATCCTATAATTTATCATCTTATTAAGGCTATTATAAGCTTTCGACTAGATTTTGATTTTAAGGAACTGTATAAAAATATTTGTTTGTTTACGTCTTTTAAAACACACAGTGTCAAATATAGAAAATATATTTGGGAGAGGCAAAATAAATATGAGGTTAGGTCGAGTTATTTTAATAACATCCTCCATTATATTTTAGAAGGGTTATTTACACTTACTGCTTTTTACTTTACCGAGATCAAACTTTTAATATTTTTAATGTTAAATCATAAAATATGTGTCGTCGTTTTATTTGTGCAATGATTAGTATTATTTAATTTGATCACTGCACCGGAACCAAGTGAACAGCGAGATGGCATATGGCTGAGAATGAATGGAATCAAATAAGTGACTGAACGTGTGCGGAATCGTATTGGCAAGTTACAAGTATTCGTATTTTTTGCGTGACTAGTGACGAAGGGTGGCTTGTTAGCATGAGCCCGTTGATTCAATCAGTACAGTCATAGTTAGCTTTACGTTTTTAACTCTTGCTTTTGAATACAACTAGTTTGTTATTTGATACGCCTGTGTTTTTAAAGAATCTCAGGCAGAACAAAGGTTCTGCCTGAGATATACGCCATGAATCCAATGTCAAGAAACGCCAATGTAAGTGATAAGAACGCTTACCCATTACTGCCCCCGACATATATACGAGGGCTGCTACTTAAGTATCCGGAATCTGGGATTTCAACATTTTTAAACGCAATATATGACCTCCATGGTAAAATTCGTTCTGTTTTTGAAATATTCGCCGCTATTTTTTTTTCTTATGTACGCTAGGGTTTTGTTTCTGATGGGCTTAAAATGTCATATCGCTGAAATGATGAAACTCACACGTGAAAATATTCGTGCTATGATTTGTTACGATTTTCGACGTGGTTTAATGCAACAACAGTGCGTAGATCATATAATTCCAACTTTTGGTGTTGAAGCTCTATCAAAAACCACTATGTATCACTGATTTAGTGAGTTCAATCGTGGACGGAGTAAGCTCACGGACGAAGTTAAGGATGGTCACCCCAAATCAGTCGTTGTGCCACAAAACAATGAAGCTGTACGAAAACTAATTATACAAGATCGTCATGTTACGTATCGCGAGATAGAGGCTACTCTGGGCATATAGTATGACAAGCATTAATAAAATATTACATGAACATTTGTTCGTGAAAAAAATTGTTCGCGTTGGATACCGCACAACTTAACTCAGCATCAAAAAGAAGCTCGCGTCGAATGGTGCAAGAATATGTTAAAAAAAATTAACGGAGGTGACTCAAAATCTGTTTATAACATCTACGCAGGTGATGAATCTTGGATCTATGCGTGTGATCCCGAAACTAAGCAACAATCTGCAGTTTGGGTGTTTCAAAATGAGCCGAACCCTACGAAAGTGACTCGTGCAAAAAGCACTTTAAAGCAAATGGTGGTTTTTTAGTATTAATGGTCATGTGGCTACAATATCACTGGAGAATCGTAAAACGGTCAATTAGGAGTGGTACACGATCATTTGTTTGCCGGAAGTATTTGAAGAAATACGTAAAAACAACAAGCGACGCAGAATCATTCTACACCACGACAATGCCAGCTGTCACACATCACGCGAAACAAATACATTTTTGGAGGGTCAAAAAATAGAATTGATGGGTCACCCACCGTATAGCCCAGACTTGGCACCTAATGATTTCTATTTATTCCCAAATGTAAAGAATAAATTACGTGGTCAACAATTTTCGACCCATGAAGATGCCGTCGACGCGTTCAACCAGAACGTTTCAGAGATACCGCAATCATAGTGGAAAAAATGCTATAAAAATTGGTTCCAACGTATGTAAAAGTGTATCGATCATCGCGGAGAATACTTTGAAAAACAATAAACCCATATTTAGCCATATACATTTGTTTAATTTTTCTAGTCCGAAAACATAAGTAGCAGCCCTCGTATTATTAAAAATAATTATTAGAAATATTACCTAAAATAAGAGACTTAATCGTTTAATTTACGAAAGAGCAGAGTCATTCGTATTATTTAAAACACATATATACATGTATTCATTTTTTGTTTTTTACACTTAATAAGGTCATTAGAAGAAAGCGTTTTTTACACTATAGAGTGGGTAAAACATATAATATATTAATAAATATATTTTGATTTAATTTCTATGATATACAATTTGATGATTTTTTATTAAAATTAAATAGTTGTTTTTACCAGCCATGTGTATATCTGATATGTTTATTGTGTCGATATATAAATGTATAATTTTATTATTTTGAAAAGAGGAGATAAAAATTATACCTTCAGCTTTTTGTATCCTTCAATGTTATATTTATTTGACGGCAATAAGTAGATATTGAATAAAAATATTTTTTTGATTTCAACTTATCAAATCTGTGTAAGATCGATATTCTTGATGTTATAAGATCAATGCCATTGCTCAATTATATTAAATATTATCTCCCCTTACACCTAACGTTCCAGATTATTTTCTCACACACAATACCGATATCGACTACCGGGCACGAACGCCTTTTTTATTATTCCCAAAACTCTGGATTAGTCCTGGCCGAATTAATTAATAAAGGCTATACAAAAGGAAAGATCGTATATAATAAGAGACAATGGGAAGGGTGTGTGCAGTGAACTGAAATAATACCAGGCGTACCTTTGTGGATGGAAGCTTTATTACTTTATTAATGAACGCTTAAATGCATTTCATTTTTACCAGAGGTGCCATTACGGGTAGTCAATTCATTCGTTATGTTTGGTTTTACGCGAGTTTATTTACATTTGAATAACTTTTTTTGTTTCTTTTTTCACCAGGGAGGAGAGGTTAAGAATCCTCATGAATGGTGGCATCTAACCAACAAGGTGGTGGCAACTAAGTGCCACGGTATACTCCAAACGGTTCGAGGTCGCTCAACCGGAATGTCCTACCAACTAAGCCTGAGCCTTGGTCATAACAACCCTACGGCTTCGATGGAAGGGATCTTTTGAATAGCTCTTGCTCTAGCATGTTCTATAACCTACTTTCTAAAACTGTTTTTTACTTTAAGGAATGGCAGGAAGGATGGTAAATTTTGAAGTTCAGTTTGACAAAATCTTGTGAAAAAAATTCTTTCTAACACATAGATATAAGGGCTTCCGAATTACATATATCGGGACTCAAACCAATATATCACCGGCGGTGCGGTTAACCCTGTCAATAAACAGACGATACTTTGGCGATCCCCGCTAACTTGCACTGGGAGACAACCCTAAAACCCCATATGATTTCTCACCTACCTGATTAAGGCTCCTCGAGCATAGTTCTGAACGTGTTTTAGTATTGACGAGTATTGATGGTAGCCTTCGTCGATAGAAGTAATTTCATTATCATTTCAGGCATAAGACGCCTATTGCTGGGCATAGGCCCCTGTCTAAAGTTCCACACCGGTGAGCCCTGCGCTGCTAGTATCCAGCAATTGGGTTGCCAATCGTACTATATAATATATAGTATTGTACTATATTTCGGGACTCCGTACTATATCCCGTTAAAGAAATATATAGTACGCGAAAATACTATATTTCCGTACAATAGATTAATGTTTATATTTTGCAACGCTAAAACTAATAAAAGTAATATCTTGCAATTTTGAACGCATCTCTCATTTGACAGACGTAATGTGCGTGCAACGGAACGCGAATATGTCACAATTCGATACGTCAATGTCATACTTAGTAGTGCCTTTAATTCTGTTAATTATGATATCCTCCTAGGAATTCTTCAATCTATCAATGTTTCTCCTTTGGTGGTTGGTTGGTTCTCAAACTATCTTACAGGCCGTCAGCAGTGTATAAAGTTGAATGACACTTATTCTAAATGGTCTCATATTACTGCTGGTGTGCCTCAAGGCGGTGTGTTATCCCCTTTACTATTTTCCATCTTTATTAACCAGTTGACTAAAACCATTTCTGCTCCCTTTCATCTGTATGCAGATGATTTGCAAATTTACCGCCACGCAAATATGTCTGACCTCTGCTGTACTATCCAAAAGATCAATGAAGATCTTCTTTCTATTAAGAACTGGGCGGATTCTTTTGGACTACTCGTAAACCCTATAAAGTCACAAGCAATTATGTTGGCTAGCAACCGTATGATTAAAAAGATTGATTTGAAGGTGCTTCCTGAAATATTATTCAATGGGACTAAGATACCTTTTTCCGATAAATGTAAGAATTTGGGGTTGATTATTGAGGGTAATTTGTCTTGGTCAGCTCATATTAATAATAATGTGAGTCAACGTTTGCATTTTTCATATCACTTGCTCAAGCGCTTACAATATTTCCTACCGTTCAAAACTAAAGTTATGCTGGCTCAGTCCCTTTTACTTCCTATTCTCGACTACGCTGATGTCTGTTACTTAGACGCAACCGAAGAGCTACTTAATAAGCTAGAGCGCCTTCAAAATTTAGCCATTCGCTTTATATTCAGTCTGCGTAAATTTGACCACGTGTCTGATTATCGTAAGCAGTTAGGGTGGCTACCTATTCGCTTGCGTAGAAATCTACACATGCTTTCCCTTGTGTACAAAATTCTCCACTATCCCCAGTTTCCAACTTACCTTCGAACCCGTTTTAAATTTTGTGCCGAAAGCTCCCGCCCCAAGCGATCCTGTGTTACTAAAAATGTCCTTGAAATTCCTAAGTCCAATTCCGTATTTTTTCAAAAATCCTTTTCCGTTCGTGCTGCCAAGCTGTGGAATAGTTTGCCCGCTTCCATTCGTGAGAGACCATCCCTTACATCTTTCAAATGTCTTCTGAAAGAGTACTATCTGTCTAATTAATTGTATTAAATTATATAATTATTATATTATATGTATATATGTATTTATGTATATATATATATATGTGTATATATTTATTTATGTGTAAGTATGTATTTGTATATATATGCTTAATGATGTGTACATTTGAATACCAGGTTAAACACTTAATTACCCCTGCAATTTTAACGTCTTGCACCACTATTTGGGTTGGCTGGAAGAGATCGCTTTTAGAGATAAGTCCGCCCTTGTACACTATGTATAGCTACAATTGTTGTTTTTTTTTTTTATTGTACAATAAAGTATTATATATATACTTAACAGTGTCGAACCAAAGTTTACTTTTGCTTTCCGACGAAAACTTTTTCTCCGGGACTACTAAATCTTCATTAGTTCGTTAGTTTGTTTTGGGATACATTGATTTTAATGAGTTAATACTGTGTTAAGAGTTTTCGTCCTGAATTAAATTACATAATAATAATGGAAAGTAGCGATACTGAAACTACTGAAAGTGTCACACTTACACCCACTAAGAAAAGAAAACTAACTGTTATTTATATTAACTTAAATATTGAGTGCAAGGCGTATGTCACTTTTTTAAATGTCAATTGTTAAAAAATGCACTAAGTGCAAAAGAAATAAATAAATAAAAATATAAAAATCGCACCATTTTTTTATAGCATTTTAGAAGAAATACTATATATTGACAAAAAAAATGTTGGCAACCCTATCCAGCACCTTCTTGCAATTTTCACTAAATTATCTATCCATCTCCTGGGAGGCCTGCCAACGCTGCGGTATCCGGTATATGGCTGCTTCTCGAGGACCTTTCCATTTCATAATATTTTATCAAATATATCAATTAAACAACGATTTATTTTGCTTTAAAGCTTCTAATAATTGAATTTTTTTTATTTGTAGAAATGCAGATAGAGTACAAATATGTGAGGGTTTTGAGTATTTTCATCACGAGTTCGCTCGCGAGAGTTTATTTCTCAAAGGACCCTCGTCATCATATGTTATCGATCGGTTTTGTACTTTCGTAATTATTACAATAAAGGATAAAAAATATGCAACTAAAGCAGAGAATTCTCACAAAGGAGCGGAAAGTCCGCCGAGAATACCAAGTGCCGCGGCGTGATATTGCACTTATATGGGATCGAGACGGCTCGGTCCAGTCTGCTTACCAACTAAACTCTGCCTTAGCTCCTTGGTCCTAAGGTCCTTAAAATTTATAAGTGTTAATATTAGTATTAGTTTATTTATTTTGTGGAAATCGCACACCGTCCACAGGTGTTAATACATTTTGCAGGTTGACTGGTAGAGAATACCTCTGGCATTAAGTCCGCCATTTGTACACTTTTTTGTGCATGTCGTGCACTAAGTACTATATAAATAATTTAATTAATAAAATAAAATTATATATTAAATTAATTCATTAATTCATATATTAGTTAAATTATTTTTAACCGATAGTTGGAGTCGAAATTGTTTATCAAAATTCCACGAGTTTCATATAAAAATCAGTCTAATCTTTATTTAACATAGGTCTTTATAGGCTTGTGTGTAGTTGCATCGAGATCCATATTGCACGGATCCAAAGAGAACGCCGGGAGGTTTTTGTGTGCACTATTGTTAGGAGAGCCCCACACACGTCCGCTGCCTAACTAACTGACAGGTGCGATTTTACGCATTTTTCCTCGAAAAAGGCCTTTATAGGCTTTATTGACTTCAAAACAAAATTAAGCAAAAAGAAAACCAAAAAATTGTGTGTGCAAAAAAGTTGACTCTACACCTGTATGGAAATTTAGAGAGCTATCAAAATAAAAATCAAAATAATATTAATACATCATCTTTAAGATCCACAAGATCCACCAAGAGATTGATGATTTACCTCTTTGAAGCTTAAGAGAATAAAAAGATTGTACGAGTATAAGAACAAATATAAATTACCCTTCAAAAGAAGTTGATCCGAATTATCGCAAATGTAGATCAATCAGATAGTTGCAGACCGTATTTTATTAAATACAGCATACTTACTTTACCCAGCCTGTATATTTGGAAAGAAATTACAATAAAATTACGAGCTAGATTTTAAGTGACAACTCTTCGATGTTAGAAGTAATTATAATTATTAACTTAATTCGTCTATTTAAGAAAAGTAGGTTTTGCGTCATCTTCTGCTGAGTCTGCGTCTCGTGCAGAGTAGTGCCGTGTGCAGTGTTGATTTGGGGCAATGCTGACAACGCGATCCTCGTATATTAGGGTTCCGTAACAAGTTTGTACGGAAATATAAACAATTTTACACAAAGCGTGAAGACATACATTGTAAATACTCATTGCGATATAAAAATAAATTGATGGTGCCAACTTCACGAATGAAAATGAGTTCCTCGAGTACCCTCAGCTCTTCTATAAAGATATATAATAAATTGCCTAATATATTAATAAATGAAACCAGTGATACAATATTTATAAATAAATTGAAAAATTCCTTAATTAGTAAGTGCTATTACAATATTAATTAATATTTTAACGATAATACATAATTTAATTATTCAAAATAATAATGTTTATTAATTTAAAATATAATACTATATACCAAAAATATTAATACTCAATGAAAATTGAATTTAATTATAATAATAAATTGTAATATTAGTTTAATTATGTTAATTTTAATATGAATTTAATTATTTTAATTGTAATTTTGCTTTAAGTGAATAATATTATATACTTCCTCTCTCTTAACCCTTATATTGTATAACATCGGTCTTTAATTTGTATTTGTGTAACATCTATGTATTACATTATGGTTTGGCAATAAATGATTGAATATTGAATATAATATTAAATAAAATGTAATCTCCACTGTTCGGAAATTAGGAAAAGACTCTCCCATACGCTACCGGCACAACGAGTGATTCAAAATAAGCTTTTGCGAGCACTTATTGACATCAAATAAATATAAGTATAAAATAATACAAAGAACTTGTGCGTATAAATTTATATAACACTTAATTTACATTAATTTATATGTTCAAGAAAAAAAGAGAAAACGACTTTACACTTGTTCGGAAATTGAAAGAAACTTCTCGAGAAGTACAAGTAAGAAACTATATCTATTTTTTTATCTCCTCTTTTCAAACTTCATTTACAATATCTTTACTATAATTTTACAGTTTGTCTCAGATTCTCTACATATCCTGTTACAAGTTCAGCTTCCGGCACGCCGCCCTGCTAAATCATAAATTGTATATATATTAATCAATATTCCTCCATATATTAATCAATTATCACATAATCATTTTATTATAAATTATTAATAAATTATAAAACTAATCTTAAGCCAATACTGACAGCCGTAATCAAATTTTTAATCATAATCTAATATACTGAAAATACCACTTCCGGTTTACGGAACCTAATTTAATTTAAAAATCTATACAATGTTTAATTATATAATTATACTGCTTAGTAATAATTTTGATGCAAATTAATAACTATTGTTGCGTTGCATTGTATTAATATTGTTATAAATCGATTAATAAGTTGCTTGTGTAAAAGTATAAAAGCCAGTGTCCGCCATTTTTAGATCATTATTAAACTGCCTGCTGATAACATAACATCGCAACGTTTATTTATCCCTGTGCCGTGTACATATCCTTCACATTCATGAACTGAACGAAATAATGAGTTTGATTCAAAACCCCTCTATAACCTGTTGTTCTGAAACGTTACCATTACTTTCTTTCCATTATTCCCCCAAAAATAATGGACGCCTTCAGTCATAATTATAGCTTAAGCTCATTCGGAATTACGTTACGCGTCGGCTAGATAGAGCTTATTTATAAAACAAAACGTCCTTACAGCGGATTAAGCGATTTATGACTCAGTTAAGCTAATGATAATTAATTACCCGAGAGGCATAATAAAATGGGAAAGGTAATAAAATAAAAAATGTATCCCTCTCTCTCTAGAAACAATACAGATTTTACAGAAGCGAGATTTATTAAATGGTTTATGCATCTGTGGCGCATTCGACACTGGTCAATTCAAGAGGCTCGTAGTCGATCGCTGTGTTATCGTTTTTAGAATTTAATGTATAAATTTATCTTATAGTCTTACGGTGTAGGAAACATGGTAACGCAAAAAGCACACATAAAATTGTTAATCAATAAATATATCTTAAATCATTTTTATTCGACTTTATCTTTGTTATTAACATTATATGTTTACAGCATATGCTGTAATCCATATCACTCGATATCCTTAACCAATATCAATTTGCTATTAATAACCTTGTTTTGATAGAACTATCATTGATCACATGACACTTATAGTTTAGAAGTGAAAACTTCTTTAACGGCGCTGAGCACTTTTGGTATGGGTAAAAACTTCCGAATTCGCGTCAGGGTCACGTGATGCTGATCGAAAAAGCGTAAGATCGAGGGGAAGCGAGAGGAACTTTTATCTCCCACTCTTTCTACCGTGCCTGAGTGTGCTGTTCCGTTAAGGCGGCACAGGGGGCTTGCGCGAATGCTTTCATATTCGTGTACGATAGCGCAATAAATAAACATTGTATTCTACCTCATAAATGATAGTACTTTTGTACTTATAATTAAACACAACGTTAATATTGAAGTTTTCACTTCTGCCGGCACTCCCGGAGTGCTACCGGTGTTTTTTTTTTCCACTTTGTATTAACGCCATTCAGCCACATCCCTTATTGGTGCACTTTAACAGATATTCTGTTGGGCGTTCGTTTCGATCGAACTTACACTTAATTATTGGATTGCTCATGCTCCATCTTTGTGACTGAGTCAATCCAAATAGGTCGCCACCAATTACATCTTGATCGTGACTTCTTAGTTGACTTCGTTAATATTTCAAAACATATTCGCGCATGTCATATTTAAATCCTACTACTATTATAAAGGCGAAAGTCTGTAAGTATGGATGTATGGATGTTTGTTACTCTTTCACGTAAAAACTACTGAATGTACACTGAAAAAAATATTTGTTTAAAACTAACCAAAATTTTGGTTACATCTTACCAAAAAAAAGTGACGGACGAACAAGGCTTACTAATAACTAAAGAGTGTTTTGTTATTCTGTTATAGCAGTTAGCAGACTAACTTATTTTGTTACAGGTAACTCATATTTTTTATTGTATTCAACCAATTAGTTTGAGAAAAATTAACACATCTACATCTTAATAGTAAATAAACTGTTTACCTCCTAGTTACTTAACTGAACAGCTATTTTACGTATTCGTTTATCTACTGGTAGCAAAACTGTTTGCAATTCTTAGGTCATCTGTATATTTACTATTAAATAAACATTTTGTTAAATATAAGTGAACAGATTTAGTAACTAGTAACAAAACTCTTTAGTAACCCATAACCTAATCCAGTTTGGTAACTCGTAACCAAATATTAAATTGAAAAACCTTTCGCGTAACTAGCGCCACCATTGAGAAAATTTATAGTTTGTGTACTTACATTTTTTGTAAGTCACAAACTATAAATTTTTCAATGGCGGCGCTAGTTTCGCGTAAGAAAAAAGTTATTGGGAGCTTGAAGCAAAATAAAAGTCTGTGTTATCATAAGTATTGTTTTATTTTCCTATCAAACAATAATATTTTGACTTAAGATATAAATTTAAATATAATATAAATTTCAAGTTACAGCGTGGCAAAAAAGAGTTTATAAATTGAAAGTCACTTGTATTTTGAGATTAATCAGGATTATTGAAGTAATCTAAATTTTTATGGAAAAGCAATAAAAAACACAGCTTGATCAAATTGTACCTCGACATGCTCTTTTTTGCTAAATTGTACCTTGAATTTTAATTAATTCAGTCATCGGCTAGAAGGTGCTTTTTTATGTGCCATCACATCCTGGCATATAATAAAAAAACTTACATAATCAACTACTTATAACATAAAAACAATTGCCTACAGATTATTATAACTAATTAAAATATTCACACTTTTCTATTTTAGGTAGTTTTATAATTGAATACTTGTGTATAATATAAGTTATATTAGGTTTTAACATAACAGGTTTCACATACTTTTTTTGATAATATTTATTGCCATAAAGGAGATGCACAACATTTTAAATAAACAGAGTAGATTTTCGAGATAGTGGATTATAGTTAGAGGAACATGGTTATGTAACCATTTATAGCTTTTTAGAATATTCTGATCTACATTCACAGATTTAAAAAAAAGTTACAGTCAGTAAATAAATGCTAAGATAGAAAAAAATGATAAAAAGAATGCCAGTCCATCCTGTTTCAAAAACATGCATCAATGGCTTTAATCACAGATGATACTTCATAACGGATATTATTTACAACTATGTACCTGCCAGATATTGATTTGATAGTTGATCCAACAATTATTATAAATGGCTGCAAAGGGAGATCGAAGTTACTGAGCTTCTTTTTCCTGCGTTCGATAGTTTCCTCAATTTCAGCAGCAGTTCTTACAATAGTAATAAACCCCTCAGAGACTTCCTGCTTAGAAGGGCACCACATACGTTTTGTTTTCGCTTTGGTCTTGCATGCGACGTTTGATGTTGTCATTAAAAACGGTATTGATAAAAAAGCAGCCAAGTCTAGCGTTTCTATATTAGCTGAAAGAAGTAAAATTGGTCAGTTTTATTATTATAAAAAGTTTCATAAGATAAAGATATAGTTATTTTGTAGGTAATCATAATATTTCATATACAGTGTAGCCCTGGATAAAGTGAAACCATGGAATAGATCATAAATTATCCACCAAAATCATAGTGAATTGTTCTACAAATAAAAAAATTTTTAAACAATATATGTAGCATAATGTAGATTTTTATTTTATAGAAAATAACAAATAAAGCAAAATAATATAGGTATATGAAATAAATTTTGTAGAACAAATCTACAAATAAAAAAATTTTTAAACAATATATGTAGCATAATGTAGATTTTTATTTTATAGAAAATAACAAATAAAGCAAAATAATATAGGTATATGAAATAAATTTTGTAGAACAAATCACTATGTTCTTTGTGGGCCTTAGTCTAATACATAAAAAGGCGAGAATATACATAATTCACAATACATACCATGTTCCAGGTCTCTTAATATTTCTTTTAAATAAGAATCAGATTTCTTTTTTGCCAACTCTAGTATTTTGGGTTGTATTAACAACCAGTTTTCAGATAGCTTCTCATCATGCATAGGATACACATTTTTGTAATCTTGTAGTAGCTGTAAATAAAGAATTGAGAGCATATTAATATAATAAGTGTAGCTCCACCTACTTGAATCTACTGTAGACACATACAACAAATATAATATGTATCACATAATATGTACATGTAATAATATGGCTATGGTGGCCGCTTCATATTAGGGAGGCCATAATAATATTATGCTATGTGTAACCCAACATAGTAGTATAAAAATAATCTCACCAAGTATATGCCTCCGGGCTGGTTGAGAGCTTTAAAATCACTATAATATTGTTGAATTGTTAAATTTTGCGATTGCAGCAATCTTAAGCGGCGTTTAGTAGTGATAGCCCAGTACTTTTCAACTATTTCCCATGGATCACAACAGTTTTTGAGCCACAAAAGTTTTTCAGTTATTTGTTCATTGTCTTGCAATAATTCTGCCTCTTGGACACTGGAACTGGTGCCAGGGTGTGGTGATCCGGATTCATTTGAAGAAACTGATGAAGAGAGTATCTCTTTTGTCTTTATAATACCTAAAAATATATCATATTTATGTACAAAAGTATGTGATATAGTAAAAAGCATGCTGCATAACTACAGTAAGAAAGTATTAGGTACCTGTTTTTATGAAATCCCTTCTTTTTTGACGAAAACAATCAAGTAATTTTCCCTTTGCAGAAATTTTTTGTGTTGGACTGAACTTGGTGAATGGTATAAAGTAAACAGCAGCTCTCTCCTTTTTAAAAATGTTTGTAATTTCATGAGATAGGTGATAGAAACGTGAACTGGTAATTTTTTAATCAGGATTATCTTTCAACTACAAGGAGACCTTTTCCTTCGTTTGTCGACTGCAATAAGTTGTATAATTCCTGAAATTTTTTTAATAAAATTAAAAAAGAACCTAAGTACTTCATGGCAAAACATGAGACAACATTTTTAATTCGGTCAGGTCGGATCATGTGAACTTACACAATCTGCAGCTGCTCTCTTTGAATCCTCTGTTTCAAGTGATTCTTGCTGCTCCATATCAGATTCCAATCCGAGATTGGATTTATCTAAAATACTTGTGCTGAGATCCATCGATGAAGTATCCACCTCATACTTAATGAAAAAAAAATGTATTGAAAGTTTATAGGTACACAAACATAAAAACTAATTTTACCATTCTGAAATATTAAGTATTTTGAGTTTTTAATTAATAATTAAGTAAGTTTTTAATTTAATTTTTACTTTAAAACTTAAGTTGCATTGAATTATTATAATTGCAATAACCCTGCCTGCAGTCACATCACACACAAAAACCAAATGGAAGGAATCAAAGAAGTAAAAAATTAACGTAACTAACTTCCTTTAAAGGTCAAGTACAGACAGGAAGCGACCAATAGCAGCAAAGAATGTTTCCCACGTGGGTTGACTCAAAGCGCCACCCGCCAATCACATGTAATGATCGGTACCTCGTACTTCAATAATTTGTTTAAATGTAAACAAACGAATGACTATTAACAACCGAACTATAAGGATGTGTGGCCTAAAAATAAGTAAAGGATAGTTACACGCTACACCGTTTAAAATGCTTAATTTTAGCTAAACGAATCGGTAATAACTAACAAAACTATTGTTGTTATTAGTAAAGATTTAAGTTATCAGTAAATCAAATGTGCTATTAATTATCTACAAAATAATTTATGTACCAGATTAGATTTATATAAGATTAATAATAAGAATACGATTTGATTAAATTTAGTCAAAATATATGTAATTCGTTAAGTTACTTTTAGAAATAGGTTTTGTTGTTTCAACCAAACTAGTTTGTGTAATTTTTTTCAGTTACTAGTTGATAAAATATTATTTGTTAGTTACACAACATTAATTAACAAAAGTGGTTTTGAATACACAGCTTAATCGGTTTGCATATTTAACCAAAATTTGGCATTTTGTTACCAAAGTTTGGTTATTTTTATATTATCTGAACTAGTTTAGTTGATCCTTTTTTTCAGTGTATTTGAATGAAACTTTACCACAATATAGCTTATACATCAGAATAACACATAGGCTACAATTTTTGAGGTTTCTAATGTAAGGTCGTAAAAAAAAACACATTTTTTGCGCTTACATTGCAAACGCTGACTGAATCCTACGTAGTTTATAGGAGCATACAGCAGTAGCTACCTATAGGCCTATAATTAGGGCTCTGCAGTGCTTAGTTACCGTATTTCTTACTTATTACTAGACTAAACGGGACGAACCTGAAGTCCACGTGAACGAAGTCGCGGACAAAAGCTAGTAAATAATATTATTATTTATTTTTTAAAATGGCATAGGTGCGAGGAGGATGACTCATGCCTAATAACTTTATTACCATCTTGTGCCATTTTATTGTATGAAATAAATTGCGTTCTGTAATATCGTAGTTTGATTGTAACACTGTTATCCTGAGTCTCGCCGGTCGCCCTGGTATAAACATCTCACCAATCACTAACCGACGCTCTGGCTCTGCAGAATAATTTACCTTATTTCTCATACACGACCGATTTGACCAGTAACATAACATAAACCTTTAGAGGCACTCATTGACGTAAAAAAATATAAAATTAAATGAATATAAAGAACTTAAGAGTAACATAAAAAAAAGAGTACAATGACTCGACACCTGTTTGGAAATTGGAAGAGCCTTCTGAAGAAACATAAGCAAGAAACTCAGAAATATATTTTTCTTCTGATTTATTAAAATTTCAAATCACAATAAATATATGTGATATATGTCTGGTACAAAAAATATTTCATACAGAATCAAAACAAATATGTGACATTCATTATTACCAAAAAAAAATAATAATTATTCAAAAGTAAATGTAGTTAATTAAGTCCATCTTTCAGATTAAAATAATTATGTTTCATAATTTCAAATGCTTCACGAACAACACTTCGTGGCGTGGGTGGTAAAGAATATGGACACGATTTTCTTCACTAATAGGGAATATGCATTAAATTTAAATTTGTCTCAAATATTTTTTTCGGGATTCATTATTGATCTTATATTATACTTAAAAGGATCGTTTTTTATTTAGTTATTATGTAAGCCCAAAAGATATTATTTAAAAAGTGAAAAATAAGGGAGGGAAATTCGAACTTACACAACGCGTCACTATTGGTCGAAACGATATGTGACGTCAATGGCTATGTCTTGCATTTATCGGCGTCGATATTCATACGTGTTCGTACTGTGTTAAATTGTGTTTGCGAGAAAAATTGTTTAAAACTGTAATTCTATGTGTTTACTTTGTGAATATACTTTTGTAGTCAATCTAAGACGATGACAGAAACTGGTTTTGTCAAAGCACAATCCGATTATCTGCCGAAGATAGATGCATTTATGATGTCAGCATATTTTGCATCAAATCTCGATTTTACGAGCGCAGAAATCTAAGCAGTGAAAGCTGCAAGGTAATTATTACATTACATGGTATATTTTAGTAAACCACATAGATTTTTGTTCATATTTAAATAATACAACAAAACATAACCTATATCTAGAGATCGGATAATCGGATGCATATTTACCTAAAGTTAATTTTTGGCTAGTAACGTTGTGATATTGTTTGAAAATTACTAAATTAGCACGTGGTATTTATTTTCAAAAGACCGAGACTCCGGGTTCATTTATACAACTATGCATACGTATTTACCAAAATGTTCTACAGTACCGGAATTCCGGGATTTTTATTTATGGAAATAAAATAAAAAGACAGTTCCATACTTTGTCAAAAACTAAATTAGGTGAATAAATAAATATCCGGCTATCCAATTCCGCAATCCCGGGATTTTTATTTAACAAAACAATAAAAAGCCGTTTCCATACTTTGTCTTAAACTAACTTTAGGTAAATATGCATTCGATTATCCGATCTCTACCTATAACATAACCATTTGTATTTAAAAAAAAACTCCTAATTTAACTCTATTATATTAATACTATTAATATTAACAATATATTATATTGTTGAAGCTCACTTAAGTAAGATATGTTTATATACTTTTTGTAAATATTAGATAAATATGATATCCAATTTACATGAATAAGTTTACGTAATTAATCATCGCGTGAATGCGAAAAAACACTTTATCGGGTGTACTGATGGTAGTATTTTTACACTTCGGTACCATACAGTACTTGTAACAAGGTTTTTTTTACTTCTTCCATGATTTGTTTGCTAATTGAAATTGAAAATTAGTACTAAGCAACTGAAACGCTACTAGTAAACAAACAGACCCAAACCAATCATAAGCGCGCGAAAAATGGCGGCGTTTGAACGGCTCAATTTTATTCAATGTTGTTAATTTCACTTTGTATAAAAGCTTCACTATTTTCAAGCCTATTTATATTTTTTTCTATGTTATAAAAATGTAAATGAATAATTTAAGACATAAAAAATAATCATGCATATTCCCTATTACCTCCAGTATCAAATTAATGCCCTATTACCGTAGCGTAGTTGTGATGACTTTTGGTTTGTGCATTTTGGTTTTCTAATAAACAAATTACTTAATAATCGATTTTAGTACAACTGGAAACAATAAATAAGAAATAAACTGAGGACTCGATAAACATATTTATATATAAAAAAATGTACTTGATGGGCCAAAGACCGGACCAAGAATCCAGAAAAGCAAATTCAAATTAAGAAGCGAAAATGAAAGTATTTACAAACGATAATATTGTTTTTTTTTTTGTCATGATTACTTTTGATTAAACATTTTCAATATGTTTAACTAAATCCTTACAACTTTTGCTTATTTCATTTGAAAAATAGGCTTTTAATCTAGATGCACACTTTTTATCAGTCCAACAATAAATAGCTTTTACTGAAATTATGATATTGCTATATACCTAAGTTTCCGAAAATGAATAGTATCGCAGCTTAATACCATTAGCGCCATCTGTTTGTCTTCTGGCAAACTAAATATCAGCGTAGAGTTTATTTAAGCTTCTCGAGGTTTCTCGTCATAGGGAAGCGAACTAAACAAGCAAATCTGTTTCAAATAACAATATTTTAGAATCTATTCTGTCGTATTTTACATATATAATGTATATTTTTTATTAGAAAATGAACTTACTTGCCTGTAAGTTTGGAGCGCTGGTGGTACTGTTGTTTCACTACGGACATAGATATCAGGAGGTCCGATATTCGAACCTGCTGTGTACCAAAATATATTTTTTGTTATTTGAATTTCATTTGTACATTTAACTGACGCTTCCAGTGAGAAGGTAAACATCGCGAGGCAAACTACAAACCTGCAAAGAAATTCGAAGATGTATGAAGTCCAAGTCGTACATAAACTAATATAGTTTGCTTAGCAAATACATACCTTTTTATGGGAACAAATATTTGATTACTAATTTGTATAACAGTCAATTATAATATACTGTAATGGCTCCATAGAATATATAACGAAAGTTTGTATTATAAAGTTCACTTTTCGCTAATTTATTAATTTAAATTAAGGACGCGTAGAAACATTTGATGGCTTGACATAAAAGCATTTTACAGCATGGAATATGGTGTGTCTTATGGGATTCTTCGCCAGAGTAAACATATTGTTAAACTCTCTCTTATTAATAATTATTTGAATAAAGCGATTGTCTTTATCAAATCTGTGTTTACGTTTCGGTTGAACCTTCGTTCAAGCTTCGAAAAATAGTTGACATTTCAATTAAATTTGCATTTAATTTCTTCTTAATTTGTGCGAATTGCCAGTATCGATATATATAATAGCAACCTAACTGTTTACAGTGGATTTTATAAGGACGTCCAAAAGCAACTCTAACTCTACTGGGGGCAATCGCACTAACAAATCGCAGCTGAAACGAAACCAAATCGTTCCACTCAACCAATCGAGAGCTAGAATATCACGTCATCGATGATGACGTGATATTGTGGCGAACGGTTCGGTTGCGTTTCGCTTGTGATTTATTAGTGCGATAGCCCCTCTGTAGTCTGAGTATAGGGTGAATCTAACGAATCACAATTCTCAACTGGCAATGAGCAAGATACCAAGGACTGACAGAGGAAAGGTTCCCGAGTAGCATACTATATGCGATGAAACGTAGCCAATGATATTGCAGGAAATTAATGGATCACATGATGATAAATTATCAATTATTTCTATAACTAAAAAGCTCCATAATAGAGCAAAAAAGAAATCACTTTGGGTAAGAATAAATTATTCACAATTTTCGCCGCACAAAATGTTTTCAGCAGCGACCCAAATAAGTAATGGAGAGTACGCCCTGTGCCCTATAAAACATAATTACGACTAGAGCATGTATTAGAAGGGCGGACTTTATGAAGTGAGTTAATTTGTCGCAGAAACTAACTATCTATCTCTCATTTGAATATCATGATAAGACTTCCCCTAAATCACGTACTTATTATCTTTTTTTACAAATTTCAAATCAAATAGCTTAACTATAAGTATTAAATACTTACACGTAGTCTTTTATTTGCACAAGCTCTCAATATTAAATCCCAACTAATATTATAAATGCGAAAGTGTGTTTGTTTGTTTGTTTGTTTATTTGTTTGTTTGTTTGTTTGTTTGTTACCTCTTCACGCTTAAACTACTGGACCGATTTCAAAAATTCTTTCACCTTTGGAAAGCTACATTCTCCCCGAGTAACATAGGCTACAATCGACAGATCCCACGGGATGCGCAATAAAGGCTTCGCTCAAAAACTACTGCACAGATTTTTATGCGGTTTTCATCAATAGATAGAGTGATTCTTGAGGAGTTTTGCGGCATTTTTTATCTCGGAAAAACGGATAGTCCCACGGGAAGCGCGATAAAATCTTCGCACCATAAACCGACTTCCGCGTATATGTAGCCGTGGGCAAAAGCTATGACCCTTAACCCTCTATACACCAATCCCGAAATCCACGCGGGCGAAGCCGCGGGCAGAAAGCTAGTAAAACATATTTTTTAATTTATCTCGCGTGTCGTTATGTTTTTAGTTAATCTAATACTGTACTACAGTCACAGGATGAAAAAAGACGTTGAGCATCATAGAGTGAATATAAAATTTACTATGAAACTACCGTCATCTGATATTTTATGCGGTCCGTTATACGTAAACGGAGCTCACAGTGTCTATGGTTTTGGTAGTCTGTGGACGGCTTTGGGATTTTATTGTTTTCGTAACTGAATAGACTAACGTAGCATCATATGCTATGCAGGTACCTTGACTTAACATACGAGGTAACCGCCATGTGGAATATTTGGAATATTGATTCGAGGATCATTGTTCCGATAGTTGTATATGCAAATGGCTTGATAGCTAGGTTTCTCGATCAACATCTTCAGATGCTCTCGCTGAATAGATGGATCAAGGGCTGGGTACAGAAAGCAATGCTTCTGGATACGACATGTATTTTCCAGAGATTACTTTCTCTGCATCCCTAACCATCCGTTGTTTGGATCTTGCTTCACTGCCGGCAGCCTACTAGGTATAATATTAATATTATACATATATGTCGCGTCGCCGATCTCCTTTCGAACCTGTCTATAGTTTAAGCTTCGGTTGCAAAAATTATGAGCACAACCGTTGAATTACGAAATGCTCGATAACTATTCGTAATAATAAACGCGAAATTGATTATGATCTATGAGATGTTAATCGATTTAAAACGTGGCGATCTCAAGGTGCCGAAAGCACAGGCGTTCACTTGACACGTCCGATGCGTTCAGCAACTGTGACAATAATGCCTCCACCTTTCGCACCATTTGTCCAATTCCCCACTACGTAAATGTCAATGTCAACAAAATATCACTTTCTCTAGTTACGCCATCTATGATTTCATCCAGGAAACATTTGCCTGACGTTTTAAATGAAACCAGAAAATAAGCATATGGCCATATAATCTATGAAATGCTGTGACAGCTATATTGTCTATTGAAAAGCTGCAACATGTTTTTATTATAAAAAAAAAACTTAAAATTAAGATGTTTACTTAATAAATATGAATAATAATATAAAACTTGATAAATAGTTGTTGGTCTTTTCAAATAATTTTAGAATAATAAAGGGACATTTATGCGTATGGAGGAGTAAAAATATTGAGTTGAGATTAAAATGTTTAATTCTAAAAACGTTACACATGACAGGATCTAACCCGGGCCTTCTGAATACCATAATGCAAATAGTGCTGACCATAACGCCACCGACACATACTATCTAATAGAAGTTAATCTTGAGCTTCTACGGGCTACTACGACGAGCTTTTGCTACGATATATACTACGATAAGCTATGTCTCTTAGTTCGCTAAAGTAGCAGTGAGGATCACAGCTGTATCCACAGATTAACGTGCTTTCCAACGCAGTTGGAGGCTAGAGATATTTTTAATGTTAGTCAAACAAATGCTTGAATATCCAACACGAACGTAAAGCGGAAACATTAATCTTTTCAATTTTAATTTAAATAGAGTCACCTTTTCTCTCCATTGCACGATTCTCAATCATTGATGGACTGAAGCGCATTAAAGAGCATTGATTTATTTCGTTATTTGTATCAGTGTCAATCTATTTGTAGACTGAAAAATAACATGCTTTGGTTGCGCCGATTAACATTAAGTTAGTTTAATTGAGTATTGTCACTCACGATCGTCGCATCCTTTGACACCCCGATCCCATTCATCACTTACCTTAGATTTTGGACATTCCGCAAAATGGCATGAGAGTCAGTGTTGCACTACCTTTAAAACCGCACGCATCAACCGCTGATTAATAACAGTCAATATTCGGCAGAGGATGTGCGGACCGGTGCGTGTCCTTAGCGACTCCCTTAATCAATAAATGCAGGACCTTCCAGACCTGCAAGCGGCGGCGTCTGAGCCGTCGCCTCCCTTGTCACCCCTAATCGGCAGCCTTCTGCTTAGCCACGAGTAGGTTCTCTGTCAATACAGGCCAGTCCCACTTTGGTGAACCGAGCCTCTTCTAGCGCATATGCCACCATGGGGCAGCGCTATCCGTGCCTCTCCTGAGGTGCGGCTCTCGTTAATATAAGCCAGTAGGGTCTCTAGGACCAAAGGCTCAGGCTGAGTTTAGTCGGTAGGTCTGTTGGGTCGAGCCGCCTCGATTCACCAGGAGTCCGACATCATCAACGCATCCCTGCTTGCCTGTTGCGTTGGTATCCATGATGGATTCTTAGCCTCCTCTCCTGAGGAAAATAAAAAAAAAAACGCTGATTAATTCATATCGGCCGAAATTTGTGTGGTGAAGATTACTAAGGTACTGTGTATTTCTTTTTTTTTTTTTTTTTTTTTTTTTTTTTATGGCCTTTGCGCAGACGAGCAGATGGCCCACCTGATGGTGAGTGGTAACCATCGCTCATGGACATCTGCAATGCCAGGGGCACAGCTCAGTCTCTGCCTACCTGGAGAGAAATACTCTTTTTAGGCCTCGTTTGAAGACGGCCATATCGTAGTGCTCAGGAAAACCGCAGCAGGGAGCTCATTCCAAAGTTTGCACGTACGCGGGAGAAATGAACGCTGAAACCGAGCTGTACTGGAGCAGATCGGTTCCAGGTAGTACGGATGGACTTTGCTGCGGTGGCGGGTGGTGCGATGGTAAAAAGGTGATGTGGGCACCATTGCAAAGAGTTCCTCGGAGCACTCCCCTTGACGAGCCTATATAGGACGCAGAGAGATCCAAAGTCTCTCCGCTGCTCCAGGGTCTCTGTTGAGGCTGTAATATTGGGGTCTCCTACGATGCGGAAAAGCACGCCTTTGCAAGGAGTCAAGTGGGTCGAGCTGATATTTGGGAGCTCCAGCCCAGAGGTGTGAGCAGTACTCCATGTGAGGCCGAATTTGGGCTTTTTCCTTACGAACTGTTTTTTTCTTGTCATTTCTCCGCAGACAGTGCATATTCCTATTTTTTCGAACGTGAGGTGACAATATTCCAAATTAATACGGTCCACTTTTTTATAACCAGTTGGTGAAATAATTATTTCATCCGCGCTCATTCTTTATTTTTGACATATATTGCATATGTATATGTGCATATGTATTATATTGAGTTTGTGTATTTAATCACTCAATCAATCAATCACAATCACATATTTTATAAATATTGAAAATATAGATATCGCACCTTTAGAATTGAAGTGACCTAATCCAAAATTCTCGTTTTTTTTTTTGGTAAACGCTAAAAATACGCTTAAAATGTGATTGAAGAGTTGGTAATTTTTTAAATTTTCTATTATAATGCTTTAACTTGTACGTTTATTGTCATATTTTTTATTGTTAATGGTAGTATATGAATTCTTTTCATGATTGTATACTAAACTAGTCTGTATAACTAATTAGAACAAGATTTTTGGATTAGGTCACTTCAATTCTCGGGTCGCCGGCGGGCGCGAGGAAGTCGCGACTGCTACGGCGACCCGGGATGGACCACGCCCCTTCCGTGGCCGGGGGGCGTCGTCGGTGGAGGACATCGGGGGAGGTAGTGTAGCCTCCTCCGAGGAGGGCTCCCCTCTAGGCAGGGGAGCGGAGGCTGGTGGTTCCCGGAAGTGGCTTGATGTTCCCGGGAGCTCCCTACATGCCTGAGGAAGGCCATCCCTGAGGTTTTTAGTGGGTAGACCTCCCCCTTCTGGGGAGGAGAGTCCCACATAACCGCCTGCTCGCCACAGCCGGGGTATGCAATTTAATGCATTTTCCTCAGGGGAACAAAAAAAAAAAGGTTACTCAATTCTAAAGGTGCGGTATGTTGATTATTAGGTTAGGGATATCTACGTAAATACATCAATTTGTTTTCTAAGTATATAAAATATATTATGTTAAAATTATTGCCGTTATATTATAATAGTCAATATTTATAAAAAAAATGATATTTAAAATATATGTCCGGTCGTACATCTACCTTTATCTAAATACATTCTTAACATATTATAAAACTTTGGAGTACATAGATTATTAGAGATATTATGTATAAAAACTGTATGTAAGAAATTAGTCTATAGACTTATAAATTAAAAATTAAAGTACAAATTATAACATTCAAACTATTTTCAAACTAATTTCACTTTTATATTATAATAGCTGTACTCGCACTTCTCGAATTTAACAAAAAAGTTAATTAGTTTATTTTTTTTTTGGATTTCGTATTAATTAATATTTTTATATAATTAATATGTACACACTTAAATTATAATTATTTAAATCATATAATTAAATATAAAAATTAAATTAAATAAACTATTAATTGGACGCGCCGTACTTAGCCAATTTTTAAGGTTGCTGGTTCGATCGGGGGCACGTCCAACTGAAATTGTTTGTTTCTGGTTTGTTCACACTATATATCCAACTTATATATTTAATTATGTATGTATTTAATTTTATAATTCTTTTGGTACGTGGTTGCAACTTATTTATAGCACGCTCATCCGATGCGATCACTGAGAGATAGAACAACACACACTGACTTCGCCCCGCATAAATTGACACTAAGTTTTTGACGTGAAACGTCTTTAAAATCGCACCGAAACATACGGGTACCAGGTTTAAAAAAAGTGGACCGTAACGAAAAGGTCTATATCATCGTACCTTAATAATTAAAAAACTATTAGTCTTAGAAACAAAAATGTGGTGTGAATATTTCACTTATATAGTCAGCTCGCTGTTGTGACATTGAGTTTTTTATTAAAATACTTAAAACACCGTCAATCTTGTTTTTATTTCAATCTTTTTACCTTAAAAACGATTTCGTAACATAGACGTTTCACGTTAAAACCAACGGCCGTGTGCCCCGGCACAGCCCCACCCGATTTTTTAAAAACGTGTATGTGATAATATGACATAAAAAGTATTAAATTTTTGTACAAGTCCCCTAGTGATAACGTTATGATATAAAATTGTACATTATATCTATATATTACGAATTCTTAACCTGTAGAATATATCAATTTTTTTAAAGCCCCACCCGATTTTTTCTTGTAGTACGGTGCTAGGTAGGTAGGGAATTGTAGTGCGGTTTTTGAGTGGGTATTTGTATGCGTGATGCGATACATAAATTAATATTAACTACAAAATATTTTCATAATACATTAATTATATAATTTAATTTTAAATGTGTTTTATAAAAATATTTTTATTATAAATTATCGGCGCAGCCAATAGAGTATATTCTAAGCTTAAAACTACTTAACGTATAAAAATTACTACACATAAAATGTACAAATTTACAAATAATGAAATATATATTATATAAAATATATATTCATATATATTTTATTTATTCCAGTTTTTCTTTTTTTATTACTTTTATTGATTTTTTTAATATTCAATATTTGGTGTATTATTTTCTTGAGCTAAAACAACAACACTACTGGCATTTATAAAGATATACGTCACGCTAATATAAACAACTTGAAATACTAATCCTGCGCAGACGCAATCGCAGCCACCCACTAGTAAATAATGAAAACTACTTAAATCTTACACACGTGTAAAAATAAAATAATTGATTTAATTATTTTCATAAAGGTTTATTTATTCAGAAAAAAATACAAAAGTTATCCGGCACTCCAGCAAGCAATAACCAACGGTTAGTTTAATGGAATGAAATATTTATCAATAATAGTGAGGCTTATGTAAACGATGGTTTAACTAACACTATGAACTAACGAACGGACTGTGATAATCCCCGCACAAAGCCTGTTAAGATGCACCGCTTAATTCTCGTTAACCTGCGTTTAAGCTCTGTTGGAAGTATTAGTCAGTATATAACTTTTGTTTAAGTTTTAACGTAATGTAAGAAAATGGTAAATGAAAGAGGTTAATGTTTTTGTATTCGTTAAGTCATACCACTAATTTAAAATTTAAAAAAGTCTTATTCAGCAATAGATATAATATAAAATGTACTAAAAAGGAGAAAATATTTTTTTACCTTCCGCCTTCTTCTTTTTCTGTAAGGTGCGCCTTTTATTTATAATCATACAGTTTTATTTATAGTCATCATACACAAATACTGTGAATAAATATGTTTAACATAATATTTGTGTAATATTTTAATTTCAATAATAACTTAACGAACTTAAAGAAAACATCTTTTCCGACGCAGATGTGAAGTTTATATCAGAAACATTAACAGTACAGTTTCTTACCTCCTCCATTAGAAGGATAAGGTTTGCCACTAAAGTTCTATACTCCTCGTATGGAAAATTTATATAAATTTATATAGGAGATTTTGGAACACTGGAATCGCTTCACTATGTCCAAGCGAACCGATAAGTTCCAATTGTTAGAGCAAAGCTGTTCAGTGTTACAAAATTAACATGAATGAATGTACAATACAGGTACGGGTTAAATGGAACTGCTGGATACCATTAGAGCTGCGGTTTCAGTTCCTCGTTTGAATACAGCATACCTCATCGATTAATTACGAGCGTTGCGATATGTTGCATTTAATATTTGTACATAATTACTTTTTTCTTAGGAAAATAAAGATAAATAGGTTGTAACATTGAAAATAGTATTAGTAGCAATAAATGATAACAGATACATTGTATTTTATCATCCACTATCATATCATCATATTACACTCCATAAGTGATACGAATCATGGACTCAATAAATCTGAAATGTATCGCGACAATTTATAGCCATAGAAATATTACTCATATACGAAGCGGATAGTCATTAAGATCGTTATTTGTTTGGCAACTCATAATTTAATGTGTATAGTATTCAAGCATTGAATTTTATATCTTATATAATATCGTTACGATATTAAGCATTGTATGGGTGTTCTCAATATTATCTTTGATCAAAATAATTCTAAATTAAAAAATCCCCAGACTGGTGGCGGCCATTTTGGATGTGAAAACTGTCATAGTATATAATATTCTACTGGTTTTGTTTTTTTATTTGTTACCTACTCGTATGTTGAGGGAGTTGTGACAAAAAACCGAAGTATTAGACCGATTTTCATAAAACAAAGAAAAGCAAATCAAAATTAATTCATACATTCGAGAGCAATGATGCCACTGACAAACAAGTCAAACTTATAACGCCCCATAGTTTTTGCGTTGGGAGTTAATATTTCGGAATCGATGTTGGAGATTGTGAATGCGATGCATCGTTTGTATAAAACGTACCAATAAAGTTTGTACCAATCATAATACTGAAGAGCCAAAGCAAAAAACTAGCATCACCAAAAATAGTGTACCAGAAAAATAATGAAATTTATATTCCATACAAATTTCAATAACAGAATGAATCAATAGAGATCTAAAATTCAAATATATGTCTTGAAATTATAAACGGAAAAAAATATCTGAGCAAATTTATAGAATCCATGATGTATACCCGTCTACTACGCACGAGGTCGATTGCCTGCTATGAGAGTTTATGGCAATCATTTACGCGAAGTGAGGAAAAACTATAACAACTAGGAGAGATCCATGCTCGTTGGTTTTATATGGATAATGGATTGATGATGACAATGTTCTAATGAAAATAATTTAGAAATTAGCATCGAGAACTCACATCATTAACAAATGCGTTAAAATCAAGCAACAATAGCAAAAACATATGCAAAAAGCAGTAACAGCGACATGGCAAGTAATAAATTTACCGACGACCATAGCTCAAACTTACTGGTACATAACAGCAACATTTAAATGCACATACTAACTGAATTTCTCTGTCGCAAATATTAGCGTCGTCCCAAGCAATTAGCTGGAACACTGGCGCTTAAAATTCACATGTAGCGATTAAGCGGTTAAAATAACGTCCTGTTGTCGTATCGTATGTTTTGCGACCAGCATTCCAACTTGCAATACGATAAACATACGTGGTTAATGCATGACATTTGCACAATAATGGTCTTTAACTCATACGATGTGATGTTGCAGATTCAGAGGTGCAAATAATGTTTTGGTTTGAAAAATATCGTAAAAATACAGAGTTAAATCTGATAGCACTTAGTGCAGGAGATTTTCAGTGGTACGAATAATATTATTAACATTTGCTTAAGAAAGATGTCTATAGCGTCCATCATGAAATTGTATAAGATTCAAAGGAGATAGAGAAGCATGGCACTGGAAAAAGTATGTCTTCTTTTTTAATAAAATTATCATTTATTTAACAATCATTGTGCACAATTCATCAGACTACTATGTTCATAAACGGGACTGGAAATTTATTTATTTTTGACAAATTGTCACAAATGATTTCGGCGTAGGTTATGTAATATTTGCTACTACTGAAACGAGGTAATAAATGGATAGTACCAATATGGTATCGATATTTACAACATCGAATATTTTTCGAATACCTGATTTAAAAATCAATTTTCATATTTCGTAACAAGAAAACCGATGGCCCTGGAACACTTGTAAACATCAGAGGAGATAATTACGTTATCGGCCTTAAGTTTGGATAAAAATAAAAATAAAGCTGGCGGCAAAACATTGCACACTTTGCTAGTGCAAATTCAAACATTCATTTTATAATAGAATTTTTTCTATATATCAGAAGAAATAGCTGATCGATTGTTTTTTATAACTATAAAAATAAAGGCAAAAATCGTAAAGGCAAAAAAGCAGACTGCTCACGGCATTAATTATATCTGCAAATATGATACTGTAATCTCTTTTTTTCTTCAGGAGAGGAAGGCTGAAAAGCCGTCACAAGGGGCACGAAACGTACCCAGGATACCCCTGCAACGGCAAGTGTCCCGTGACACGTTAACCTCCGTAGGTTATGTTGGACTCCACGCGACTGGAGCGGTCCGATTGCGTGACCTACCAACTAAACTCAGCCTGAGCCTTGGCTTGGCTTGAATGGACTGTAATCTCTATATATCTATATACCGGGTTGTGATGGTAGGCCGATGTTCTTAGCTTCGAAATACCATCAGAACCTGTCGATCTTTTCGTCATGTTCAAATTCAATTTAAATTCAAATTCAAAATCATTTTTTCAGTCTGGGCTGTTACAAGCACTTGTGAATGTCGAAAAGCTACGCCATCGGTTCGCAAATCTACGGCGGGAGACCTTGTACTGAGAAGAACCGGCAAGAAACTCAGCAAGGGCTGTTTTTTTTTTACATAATATAATTAATAAAAATTTATTTTGAAAACATGCCTATATTAGGAATGCTGTGTCATACAGTTTTAAAAGAATATATTAAAGTTAAATTAAAATTATAATAAATACGAGTAGTACCCAGTATAGCAAAGAGCAGACTCATCTCCGCTGGCAGCACCCGTTCACGAGCATGACGCATGAACCAGCCATCGCTTCGCTCAACCATGTTTTAGGGAACGTAACGACCCGCCTCACACGACACTGCCGAAGAGATTTTAATGAGAGTATGACTACCCTTAAGCCACAAAAGGATACAAATTACCAAAACCAGGTACCCGTGTAAATTATCACAACTAAAAAAAAAAAAAAACAACCGCAGGACACGCGAAAGTAGGTACATGAACGTAGGTACCCTCAATACGTCGTTCGGCTTCACTTATCTATTTGAACTTCAACTATTTCCCCACCTATTCGTGTCTCCCGCGCTTGATGTCACCATCCACATAGCTTCGTGGATTCAGTTAGACTTATTCTTTCTTTCAGTTTTTTTCTTTATTTGGTTTTCGGTTAGGTTTGTGTCCTTTATTATATCTTCCATTTCCAAGGCCACTCTTTTCCATAAAAAAAAAATAAGCAAAAAGCTTAAGAATGAAAAATTCGTTTAAATTTGAAACACGACTTCGTTATTTTTAAAATCGATGAATAAATAGTTATAGTAGTAATTATATAAAAAAATAAACAAGGCACTAGTTAACAGAGCGATCAAGTATACAAAAGCTTTACACAAAACCGAAAACTTAATTTAGATGGTTGTTAACATTTATAATATAGCGTGAAGGGTGTACATTAAATTGTATCAATTCACTACATTACACGATAAATGCCAAATTGCTGGAAGTAATTTATTTGGAGTGCGCCACGATATTTGCTTCTGATCCAAATCACGCAATGTAATTTATAAGATAAACGTAGGTCCTTCTTTTGATTTGTCACTCAAAATTTCTATTTACTAAAAAAAAGAAAAGAATGTTTTACGAAAAAAAAGTCGTAATGTTATTAATAAAATCATCTTTTTTATACCTGTTCACATACCGTGGCTTTCTAACCTATTAACGTGCTATATTTTTGTAATTAAAGCGGTTCAAGTTAAATTAACAAGCGGCGTTTCACGTTCGAAATTCATCGAATGATCGTTAAATTATGAACGCGCCTAATCAAAGTTAAATTATGCCTAATCAAAGAATAATGTGTGCGCAGACACCTTTCGCGAGCTGGTCGCTATTGGCCAATGAATGAGTTTAACGATTTATCGAGATAATTCTGTCAGCACTTTGGAGTGTCTATTCTACACGATTATACATATTTTAATCCCAACTAATATTATAAATGCGAAAGTAACGCTGTCTGTCTGTCTGTTACGCTTTCCCGCTTAAATCTCGCAACCGATTTTGATGAAATTTGGTACAGACAATCTTTAGACCCTGAGACAAAACATAGGCTACTTTTTATTTCGAAAAAAGGGATGAAGGGGTTAAAATACAGGTTGAAAGTTTGTATGGGATTTATAATTTTAAAAGATAAAACCATGAAACTTTATATTTAAGCACTTGATAAGAAATCATTAAACATTTGTTCTAGTATTTTTGCAATTTCGACCAGCTACGGGGTGAAATAAGGGTTGAAAGTTAGTATGCAAGTTCGTCAAATATCATGTCATAAGAAACAAAATATCCTTTGTTCTAGCATTTTGAAATTTTTACCAGTGTGTGGGTGAAATAGGGGTTGATTTGAAGATAAGACCATGAATTTTGATACCTTAGACATAAGGGACCAGGATTGACAAAAAACTAATTTCACGCGGGCGAAGCCGCGGGCGGAAGCTAGTAAGGAATAAAGAAACATTTAAGTATTTAGATGTATGTGGTACGGAATCCTATGTGCACGAGTCCGACTCGTAACTTTAGTTTAAAATACCTTGATTCAGCGTTTTAATTTTAACCAAAACTGCACTTCAAAAATATATTTTTTCTATAATGAAATGAAATACAAGCCAATAATCCTCAATTTCATAAGGTCAATCACGTAGGTTTTTTCTTTTTTTATAAGGTCACAATATGAAAATTACTTTGCAGCCGTCTTAACCATTATAGTGTAAGACTTAAAAATATATAAAAAAAGATTACGACTGTTTATTTATTTCGACAACTGTATTTATAACAAAATGTTATCTTTTGTTAGGTTTTATCAATCCATCGTCGTGAATGATCGATGTGTTTGGTTATCCTGCTTTTGGTTATCCAAAGAGCTAGAAGAATGAAATTAACAAAAACATAATATTAACTTAGTCAGTTTTAACCTTTCGCGTTCTATATTTTTATCATCTCTCGTCATCATTATCGTATATTACCGCGATGTACATAATAAAAATAACGTTACCTGGTGACGAACGATTGGATGGCGTTGTATTTGTAGTCTGCTTGTGATATAAAAAGTTAAATATTGCGTTAATTTCCGAAAAAATTTGTCACAACAGAATTGAACAACATTAATCCATTTATTTGCTAATTTATATAGAGTCATAGTAGAGATCGGATAATCGGATGCATATTTACCTAAAGTTAATTTTTGGCTCACAAATTATGGAAGCGCCTTTTTAAAATACATTTTGTTAAATAAAAATCCCGGGAAAATACGGACTGCAAATTTAACGTAGTGATATTGTTTGAAAATTACTAAATTAGCACGTGGTATTTATTTTCAAAAGACCGAGACTCCGGTTCATTTATACAACTATGCATACGTATTTACATGAAGTTTAGTTTCAGTTCCCCGTGCGATTTATGAATGTACGATTTATTACATGAAGAGTGTTATACGAAAGTAGTGAGCTAGTTTGACTAAAACAATAATCAATTAAATAATTGAATAAAAAAACAGAAATGGTGCCCGGGAGTAAGTATGGTCTAGTATCTCACTCTGAGTTAACTTCCGATTTAATGAGTGTGAATTCCGGGATTTTTATTTATGGAAATAAAACAAAAAGACAGTTCCATACTTTGTCAAAAACTAAATTAGGTAAATAAATAAACATCCGGCTATCCAATCCCGCAATCCCGGGATTTTTATTTAACAAAACAATAAAAAGCCGTTTCCATACTTTGTCCTAAACTAACTTTAGGTAAATATGCATCCGATTATCCGATCTCTAGTCATAAGAGTTCAATACAGATTTCCTCTATAAGATATAAGACTTACATATGTACATGACCTAAAAAAGAATCAATAACAATTTTATGAATTACGAAGTCTACAGCCGGAGGCTCCAACAAAAATCAAACTTTATTTTAAACCTATTTAATTTTAACTAAATTACAATTATATTATAAACTAATTTATATTAGTCTTAATATCGACAAAATATCAACAAAACTTTTCAATTTGAATAACACTTATATTTAGGCCTATATATGTATATATATATATATATATATATATATATATATATATAATATATATATATATATACACATATATATCTAGAATCGACAAAATTATTTTATATATTTTTATTCAATAATTGTTCTACAACCTTCTTGGAATGCAGACTTTCCAGAAAAGAGCAACATCCTTTTAAAACAAGTTACATATAATATACAAAAAAGAACAGAATTGAAATCCAAAAGAAAAGGTAAAAAAAATTAAGAGTTAAATACTAAAAACGACATTTTAAGAAAGTTTGTACTTTACTCAAAATAACTACTTACTTACAAAGAAGAGCAGTTTCACCAATCAACTTTGCAGTAGAACATACTTGCTTCTAAAGTCTTAAAGACCAATGTTACTCGAACAAAATGAGAACCAACAATGTTTGCTAGACGGTAAAGAAAAGGCTACTGTTTTCTAATAGTCTAAAATAGCGGCAACGAATTTATGCCAAAGATGCAATTGGAAATGGGCTCTTACCATATTGATTATACAATATTAAATCCGCACTCTACTTGTAAATCACTTTAAAATATATAAACATTATTTAGAAAATACAGTACTTATTTTAGAGCGAAGTATTATAATTTGATAACGCAAGCACGTGCTACAACGTTGTGACTGATTGACGCCAACATACGAAATATGAAACAAAAATTGTAAGTATAATAACTTACAATATAATTTTTAAATATTTTAACAGTACTACAGTCTAAAATATTAGCAAAGGAGACGTTTTTTTTTGCCCCCATTTTTTATTATTTTTCTACACTTACTGTGTAATGTTTTTCTGATAGATGCCCCTCTATGACAAACTTTTCAAAAAGAAAAAAAAATAAGCTCTAAAGCTAAGCTCTAAGCTATCATTTTAGCAAATAACCGGTTGGGTTAATAAATTATCCATATTCAAAAACAATTAAATACTTAATATACTAGCTAGACCACAACTGGAACACACTTTATTAAATTGAATAATGTCATAAATTCTAACACATTCTTGGACCATTTTGTCATAAATAACATATCTATTGATATAGTTTTGCCAAAACTATGGTTATCTTCATCTGTTAGTGTCTGTCTGTCAGTGGAGTAGATAAATGAGCGAGCACATAAATTGGATGGATATGCTGAAACTATACCATACTTTATTTTTTGTTTGACATCAGAACTGTTAAAGTTCAGTTAAAATAAAAAATATGTATAATACATATTATTTATTTTAATTTAAGACTTAACATTGATTGGGTTAAAGATAACACTTTAACATTGAGATTGGTTAAATGATAATCAAGTTTTTTATTTATCAGAGAGACTCGTTGTACTGTATTACTGTATATGTTTGAAAAGTAAGATTACTTAATCGAGACAAGAGCCTTTTATTGTGAATCTTATTAGAGCCACATGTAATGTAAAAATGTGACAGTAGCTACTAACAGTCTGCTGGTTTAATTATTCCAACATAGTCGTACAAAAAAAGTCTTATTGTAAAAACACGGCTGGCAAACGACATTGCCGATTGCTTTGACATTCATATTTATTTCAGCGTTGACGCAAGGATGTGTGAAAGCTGTCTCTTACAAAGCAGCAATGGATGGTTTTCATCAATTGATTTTGAAAGCTTTTTTTTAATAGATTCTGGGTTTTACAAATAAATACCTGAGTTACTCAAATCGTCAAAAACATAACTAAAGAAATTTTCATACTGTCTATTAAGTAAGTTAGATATAAATAGTTGTAGGTAGTCTTTTCATAACTTATTTATATAACTTATTTATCACAATGTTAAGCTGTAATGTTTTATCCCAACTAATATTATAAATGCGAAAGTGTGTTTGTTTGTTTGTTTGTTTATTTGTTTGTTTGTTACCTCTTCACGCTTAAACTACTGGACCGATTTCAAAAATTCTTTCACCTTTGGAAAGCTACATTCTCCCCGAGTAACATAGGCTACTTTTATCCCGGAAAAATCGACAGATCCCACGGGATGCGCAATAAGGCTTCGCTCAAAAACTACTGCACAGATTTTTATGCGGTTTTCATCAATAGATAGAGTGATTCTTGAGGAGTTTTGCGGCATTTTTTATCTCGGAAAAACGGATAGTCCCACGGGAAGCGCGATAAAATCTTCGCACCATAAACCGACTTCCGCGTATATGTAGCCGTGGGCAAAAGCTATGACCCTTAACCCTCTATACACCCAATCCCGAAATCCACGCGGGCGAAGCCGCGGGCAGAAAGCTAGTTTGTAAATAAATTAATAAATAATTCGTTTTCACTCTACTAGTAAATTAGCATTTATAACAAAAACACAAATCTTATGTGGATAAGCTTGAAGCATCACTCTTTATAAGCATCCGATTAAAGGATGGCCGAGATTAAACGTCGCAAACATAATAAAACACAGTATGGAGAAGCAAACTAGTAAAAAAACAATATACTTAACGCGATGGCAAAGAAAACGTGTAATATCGAACAAATGTCACATGAAATTATCGGTCCCGTCTTTTTATATCGTTTGATGCGTCACGTGCTTTGATGTACAAAGATTCCATCTTCCGTAAAAAGGGTTTCGGAATTTATGGTCTCTCCACACCTCGGACCGGCCAGACTTTCTATTATCTCTAGAAAACGAATAAGCTTAAATGTTATCAATAAATCCCATGTCTTAAAACAATAATCTCATTATATTTAAGCATTAAAATTTAACATAACAAAAATGTCTAAGCAACATGTTTGACATGTTTTACAAATAATATTGGACAATTATTCTCCTTTTTTTACTATGTGTAAATTGCACAGGTGCGGCTCAGTGGGATTTCCTGTTGGAGTGTAACGCTGCCACAGACGGCAGATAAAGCTCCTGTTCACATAAAAATGGCGATATATCTCACATTCTTTAACAACCATAAACAACCTCATCTATAGAATGAATAATCATTGTCGACAAGTTTTAAACAACAGAGGAGGTCACACTTTGTATTAACTTATAGAATTCTGTAACAATAAATTATTTCGGTTAACATTATAATTATGTTCTAAAAAGTTTAGTTTCTTTGGTGATTACCTGTGGAGTAGGTACATATTAATTGTTAATTTGAAAAAAAAAACAATACAATATAAAAATGTAAAGAATCATTATCAATATAATTAAAAAACATGTAAAATGAAGCACAGTGCTTAGACTTTTTGATGTGTGTAGTTAATTGTTGTTGATTTCCTTACGAATCATTTCCATAAAAACGCTTAGGAGAATTAAGTAACACAAATAACGTCTTTAAATTCATAATAATCAGAAACGAAAATCAATAAGTAAATAATTTTTCGACAACGGGGAAAATCAATAAGTATCTTTCATTCGTGGCCGTAGTGGTCCAAATGCCAATCGTCTCTTTCGTTAGTCCCTATTAGTTCTTTTCGACCTGCCGCCATTAAAATAGATTTAAGGGTTGTAAATTTGCAATACTTGGTTATACAATATTTCCGCACACACCCTCTCACGAGGCATACGACGGCGCACAGCTGTCAACATATTATAAGTCAATTCTCTAATTAGGCGTTAGTCAATTCTGGTGAGCTAAGCTATGTCAGCCAGGAGGCGTCTCAACTACTGCTCCCACAAATCTATGCAGGATATGGAATGCCCTGCGCAACGGTTTCTCCACCACCACTTTCTTCTCACGGCAGCCTTCTTCATTGCCAATTGCAGGCCTATCAATAACTCTTCAAGCGCACATGCCTTTTGGGTTGCGATGATTATGCCTATTTCTGAGGGTGTGGTCGCACTATAATCCATTTGAGCCATACGATCTTTATGACCAAGGCTGAGTTTAGTTGATGCGTAAAACCAGCCTAGAGTCCAGCATAACCCTAGCCGCAATCAGTGGTGTGAGTATTCTGGGCACGTTTCGTGCTCTTTATTGACGAATTCTCCAGCCTCTTTTCTCCAAAGAAAAAAAAATTAAAAACAGTACAATATTTGTATACATAATGATCTTACAAACGAACTTAATTAGGTTCGTTTAATTTTTGTATCAGCCAGATACAGAAAATGCAAAATCAACGAAAAAAAACTAACAGGTTGATAAAGACCAATAATAGATCACTATATATTTTTCGATAAGTAAAACAAAAATAGAGAGATAAAACTTATCATGTAAATTAACATCATTAGTGATAAAGCAATATTATATTTAAATGTAACTTCTTGCAATAAAAAGTAGGTAGACTACCTATTTTAATACAAAAATATTTTTGAAATGTACAAGTATGAAAATAAGAAATTTGGATCAACAAAACTTATGTACACCGATCGATAATGCGGAGCCAAACTTGAATCTTCAGAAGAGCACAATCAATTTATACGCTCATGTCAAACAGATAAGAGCTATAATTAATTGGCGGTTTCACTGGATAGAGGATTAGGGTGTTATTAATGAGTGTGTGAAATTCAATGCTCTAATAGAATTAGTGTGTATTTTCCATTTAGGCTTTGTTTTAGGATTTAACCTGTGATAAATATGCTTAGATGTGAACTCTAGTTTTATGTTTAAGAGATAATAAAGACCCGTTATGAATTATAATAAAAAATACATTTTGCGATAGTTACGAAATTATGTGTTAAGTAATTACCAGTTGAGGTAAAGATTGTAAAATGATTGATATTATTAAACAAATATTTTTAAAAGAAAATTAATGCCAAGTTTATTGCAAACAAGCAACCTTACATAAAACAATCCAAGTACAATCACTGACAGACATTTTTTTTTGTTTTGTTTAAAATGCATTAAATTGCATACCCCGGCTGTGGCGAGCCGGCGGTTATGTAGAGCTCTCCTCCCCAGCAGGGGGAGGCCAACCCACTAAAAACCTCAGGGATGGCCTTCCTCAGGCATGTAGGGAGCCCCCGGGAACACCAAGCTACTTCCGAGAACCCCCAGCCTACGCTCCCCCGCCGATACAGGGGAGCCCTCCTCGGGGGAGGCTACAATACCTCCCCCGATCTCCAACACCGACGACGCCCCCCGGCCACGGAAGGGACGTGATCGCTTCCGGATCGCCGTATCCGCGGGCTCGCGACGGCCGGCGACCCGCGACGCCGCCGCAGCTGTGCTACTGAGCCGGCGCTGCCTCCTTCGAGCGGGATCGGCCATCTCTCGACCCCGCTCGGCGGCCTCCTTCTGGAGCATCACTGCTTCACAGAAGGAGGCCATAGCCCTCCAACCTCCCTCGTCCGCCAGCATTGCCGCAATCAAAGCCGGCGGAGACAGATCTCGCCCGATCCCTGCGACCAAGACTCGGTGCTCGGAGGCCCACGCGGGGCACTCCGCCAGCGTGTGCTGGGCCGAGTCGAGGTCGGACCCATATTGTACCTAACTGGCATTGATCTCTTTAGAGCTAATTCAATACCAGTTTGATGGCAATAAACAATTCCATATTCACTGGACGCTCCCAACGTTTAGTATATGTCGCCAGAAGCCATTGGACGCCTGCTGCTGAAACTGAGCGGTTTCAAGCTTCTAGAAAGAGTACTGTACACGGAATCAACGTGGGGTTGCTTAGTTAACAATAGACTTTTATTTTATTTGTAACATTGAAGTAAAAATAGATCGTGCTATTTTATTAAATACGAACAATAGAGTAGTACTCTTTAATTGCTTATATTTAATTCAACTAGTCGATTTTTTATTCTTAGATAATTCTTATCTGTATACAAATGACGTGAACAAATATTACACGCAAAGATATATATAAAGTAATATATTTCTTTGTGTAAAAATGAAAATAGTATCATACATATAAAATGGTACATTGTTAACGAACTGAACGCAACAATAAAATCACTTTTTTAAACCATTTCCAGTTTTATTTTACAATACAATATGAGAATATATCCAACTGGTCAGGTGTAGTTCAACTCAAATAAATCACTCAGCTCAATTTTACTACCGAGAATGTACAAATTTATTTCAGCAATACATTTGCAAACATGTAAAGTGAACTCTATTCCATTATTGATTAAAGTCTGTATACAAAACTAATTTTACCTACAACATACAGTAGGTACAGTACAGTACGTTTACGTACAGCACCTACGTTGTGCAGACTACTATGATTATAATATAATAATTGCTAGTTTTGTACACGAAAATCTAAGACGTAAGTTGAGTCAAATAGGAATAATTTAAAAGCTAGAAGCAGTTCTCATAAAAGATATCTCATAGAAGTTCTATAAAATACACGTGAACATTGGAGAAAACCCCATTTCTATTACTTCATCAATGTTATAATATATATATATATATATATATATTATTATATATGCATTACCGCCGCCCACTCTCATAGTCATATTCATAGCAGAGACTGCTTTATTATATTGTCTATATTATATTATATGATAATGTCACTGTCAAGACCACAGACTATATAGTGTGTTGTACTGTCTTTTACGTCCGATGTCGGGATCATGGAGGCAATATGCACTATGCCCACGTGCATGTTGCTTCAATGATCTAAATCAATGGTCCTACCTGAAAACCAGCGCTTTTGCTGCGTATAGCAGTAATAGCATTAGCTGAGGTAGGGGCTTTTTTGGCCAGACTTCGATGTTTTTTATTCTATTTTATTTTGTAGCGTTCTATTTATGATAGTTAATAAAAAAAAGAAATTTGCCAGCTAAGATCAGGGTGTGGGTATAATCCTTATCGGAATCGAACCGACCTGGTGATATATGTAGATATTTAGGATTAATGATATGGGCGCCTCCACATAAATACAAACAGACCTTCAAATGGTTAGGTGATAAAATTAAACCAAGAAATTTATATATGTAAGTTTATAATTACATTACAAAAGATACATGTAAATACAAATCAATAAAAGAAAAAATATATTATATATTAGTCCACCAAATCAATGGGCACGGTAGGTTGCACACGTTACACATTTAAAAGTTCACAGTTGAGCTGAGCCATCCTCCATCCGTCACCCAAGGTGAATGTCACAAAAGAAAGATCAATTCTTCCAAAATACGGTGGTTCACACACGCAATATAGTAAGAATGGTAAGAGGTCACCTTTTAAGTTGGAATTCCATCGGTGATGGCAGGGATTCCCGTTGATTGACAAGATAAACTACATCACCGCATGGCTGGGTGCATGAAGTCGCGTTGGGATGAAACGGCCCAAACGCCCTATATTTGTGGTGATTACGAGGTATACCGTGAACCCTACAACAATGTATTAAACATGAAAATTCTATCCCACGAACATGTGGAAATCTTAAAGTTAAAACATAAGATGAAAATACAACTCACCATTAACTGGGATTGCTTCACGAAACTAATTAGTTAAGGCATTACGCCGATACTTAAAAAATATTAAAAAGAAGACATATTATAAAAGAAAATGTTAAATGTGAATTTGTTTTCACGGAGGCCTAAAGCGGCACATCCGCCAGGAGAGGAACGCCGAAAGACCCATCCTTCGCGTCCTCCTCGCCGACGTCAAAATGACAGCCATGACTCGAAATAGCCACGGAGGGATCGCCATAGAGCAAGCCGTCACGTTCCGAATTGGAAGCATCACCGAGTGAAGAAAAGGCGGACTTGTCCAACAAGGAGAAAGAAACGAAAACTCCTTTTAATAAACCAAAACAAAAGAATTTGTTTAAAGTAAACTCCTAATAGATAATATTAGGTATATATTAGTTATGAAAATATGTTAAGGTTTTCTATGACAGTCTATGGCTTCACCCTATCAAATCCCTACAACCATAGATCTGTATATTGAAATTTAAGTTTTAAATTACAAACCCAACTAAAACTCCTATCACAGACTCAACACCATCTGTATGCTGATTAAATGAATACAGAAACTAAATGTTTTGTCCCTATGTCCATCTTGTTATAAGTAAAATTTATTAAATATAAATTAAGACAAAAAAATTGCACTTATGCTGAGGCTGTACAGGTTCCGATCCCTTCACTCTTACTTTCACTTAAAAAGGTTAACAAAAGAAAATAAGTATCTGTCACAAAATCCTAATAGAATATGTAAACAAGAATTAAAATTGTAAATTAATAATGAAATTAAAAGTATTTTGATGATTAAATTGTGCTGAAAACAATAGTAAAAAATAACACGTTACAGTACCGTTCCAGGTGGGAAAAGAATTATTTAATTTAAAAATTAAAAATTTTTAAATAAAATAATTCGTAAAAAATACGAAGTGTTAAGAGTATTTTTGTGGCTGACTGTATTGAAGATAGTTACTTCTATAACATCACTCTTGCTATTTAACAAAAGAACTCAAAAAGCAAACTAGGAAATCACTCAATGTCAATGAACTCATAATACACACTAGTACATCCAATGTGTAAATACTATCATGTTAAAATAACTAATCTTAAACTTCCTAATTTCAAAAATCCTTCAACGTCATCCACTAGGTTTATACTATAATAGAACATCATTACAAGTAAAGCAAATTATATATTGGTTTGTCTTGCAAAGTAGGACAAATAATGTAGGTCAACTACATATTAAGTTTTCAGATATGTAAGAATAAGATTTCTAGTATGTAATTTAAGTACAAACTAATAAGTATATTATTATCAAGAAAAATCTAAAAAGAATGGTCTAAACCATCAAGGCAGCCACATGTATTATTAACTATTTATAAGTTGTCGCCTAGACAAAATGAACAAGAACGCTCAGTGCTGCAAAATAATTACAGACTTAAATGGCTTCAACTCAAAAGAAAGTATTCATTAATTAATACAAGGCTCAATACACTCAATGTGTAGAAACATAGGTGTATTAAGTATTTATGAAGAAATAGATTAGTGTTAGGAAATAAAAAAAACTAACACTTAACTTTTTTAAGTTGTCGCCTAGATAAAATGAACAAGAATGCTCAGTGCTGCAAAATAATTACAGACTTAAATGGCTTCAACTCAAAGGAAAGTATTCATTAATTAATACAAGGCTCAATACACTCAATGTGTAGAAACATAGGTGTATTAAGTATTTATGAACAGATAGGTTAGTGTTAGGAAAGTAAGAAAAGGAAGACCTAACACTTAAAGGTAGCTACATGTACTATTCAACTTTTAAAGTTGTTGCCTAAACAAAAATGTTTATGCTGCAGATAAATACAGACTTATTGGCTTCAACTCATATGAAAGTATTCATTGAACAATACAGGCTTATGTTAATTAAAAGTAAGTATTTAAAGTGCTTGGAGTATCTACCCAAGACACTTAACATAGTAATAGTTAATGTGTTTATCATTTTCAAAGTGTATAAATATTAAGATTAATCTAAATCAATATTATTAAGGAATACTCAAAGAGACATGAAAGGAAATACATTTTGATAACACACTTTAAAGAAATTATTTTAACTTATTAAGTCAGTAGGACATTCGCCTGGTCTGACTATATCTTTTATGTGCCAGCGGCCTAAGGTTTACCTTCTACTGTTTTCAGGGTGAAAAACCACAGGAGAATGTTTCTCTGTGATGACACATTTTTCGAACTTGGGGGCTAGCTTAGCAGAGAAGTGTTTGGCTGCATTAGAAAGGGGAAAACATCTTTTAAAAACTATTTGCCCTACTTGAAGTTCGACATGACGCCTTCGCAAATTATAATAATGAGAATTTTTCATATGTGAATTTTTAAGATTGATCCTTACCTTATTAAATATTGTATTTAAGTCTTTAAGAGAATCAGAAAATTTATAAGTGTTGTCTACCATAATTTTTTCAGAATCTACAGGATAATCCAAATTATAAAGTGAACATCCAGGATCATCTCCCTGCCATGTGACAAAAAGAAAGGGGTGAATTTAGTACCATCATGGATTACAGTATTGAGAGCACATTGCACCTCAGCTACGTTCTTATCCCAATTTCTATGATCAGAACGCACATATGATGCAAGAGATCTAACAATTTCACGGTTCACACGCTCCGTCTGGTTAGTCTGGGGATGATAAACTGGATTATAAAATAAGTGTGGAACTTTATATTTAATTATTAATTCCTTAAATTCTTTAGAAACAAATTGAGGGCCATTATCAACATAAATATACTTAGGCACCCCATGCGTAAGAAAACAAAGCGAGATGAAATCCCAAATCAACAAGACATTTCATATATTTATATATTACTCTATGCAATATAAAAATTGAGTAATAAATCAAAGCATAAGATATCAAATACAAGCTACAATGCATCAGCTTGTAAAAGAATAATAAAGGTCACTGACATCAGCGCCTCTTCACTAAGTGTGTCAGGAAGTTAAAGTCAACAATTATTTATTCAATTAATTAATACTCACAACAAATACAGATACTAATGTGTAACGTTGTTAGTTATTATTAATAAAAATTTGGCAAAAATATGCATAATTACATATTGGAAAATTCCCTGCTTGTGGAAGTTTATCATCGTCACACACCATACATATATTGTTAATAATGTGCAAACCAGTTTATATTCATTCAGATGAATAAAGATTAATAAATACATTTGTTACAACAAACCATTTATTTTAAAGAAGTGCATTTCATAAATGCAACAAAGTCAACAACTATGTGTTGAATTAAATAATACTCACAACAAATACAGATAATAATGTGTACAGTTGGTAGTTATTATTAATGAAAATTAAGCAAAAATATGCATAATTCCATATTAGAAGATTTCCTACTAGGGAAGTTTATAATGGTAACACACCATACATATAGTTAATAATGTGTAAACCAGTTTATATTCATTCAGATGAATAAAGATCAATAAATACATTTGTTGCAACAAACCTTTTTATTTTAATAGAAGTGCATTATATAGATGCAAGTTTAGCATTACACTTTGACTACATATGTCAGTGTAATCATTAATTCAAAATTAGTTACCAAGCAGGTTAATATTTGAGATGAAGTTGACATTTAATAAACCTGAGAACATGACTGAGTTCTCAGTCAAGATATTTATTTAAAAGAAATTAAGTTTTATATTTGACAGGGATTCACCTTCGAGACGCATCAATATTGAAATCAAAGTAGACTTGAGTACCACTATATCTGGATTAGGGTCGACTACCCTTGACAACCTACACAACAGATAATTACTACGAGACACTAACCTTTTCAACAGACGAGATTCAGTACAACTACCATCCGGGATATCTCTTTCAATGTCTGAAACCTTTGGAGTACATATTGTCACCTCCTTAGACTGGTCACAAACACCAACTGGTCAATGGATTTGAGGCTTCCCCGTCGGGCTAATTTCACTGTGTGTCTGAGGAACTTCCTTAGGTCGTCCGTTGAGGAAGATGGTTCAGCTGGTAAATGTCTGATACTGAGTTCGTGTAACAATTCATCCTTCAAGAGATACTCAACAGAACATCCTGCAGTGATAAAGTCCATGATTAACAATATGCTACGAAATAGTTAAACATTAAAATATAACAGTTGTGTTTTAATACAAAAATAAGTAAATTATATAAAAAAAATTAAAGTTTAAGTTTAAACAATAAAGGTGATTAAAATTAAGTAAGCTAGATGACACATAATATTACACAGAAAATGTGTTTAAATTAAGTAAACTAGGCCACCCTTAAGGATACACAAGTATGTGATTAAGATTAAATTAAGTTAGCTAGACAACGCTTAAGAATACACAAATATGTGATTTAGATTAAATAAGGTAAGCTTGAAATTAAGACAATATTCTTATTACACATTACATATGATTACATCTGTTCTAGATGTATATTTTTAAGTACAAGTATTAAGATTTGTATTACAACAAAAGTTAAATCACCACCATTTGAAGTCTTCCAGGCCTAACGTTGGGTACGCCAATTGTAGCGTTCTATTTATGATAGTTAATAAAAAAAAGAAATTTGCCAGCTAAGATCAGGGTGTGGGTATAATCCTTATCGGAATCGAACCGACCTGGTGATATATGTAGATATTTAGGATTAATGATATGGGCGCCTCCACATAAATACAAACAGACCTTCAAATGGTTAGGTGATAAAATTAAACCAAGAAATTTATATATGTAAGTTTATAATTACATTACAAAAGATACATGTAAATACAAATCAATAAAAGAAAAATATATTATATATTAGTCCACCAAAATCAATGGGCACGGTATTGCACACGTTACACATTTAAAAGTTCACAGTTGAGCTGAGCCATCCTCCATCCGTCACCCAAGGTGAATGTCACAAAGAAAGATCAATTCTTCCAAAATACGGTGGTTCACACACGCAATATAGTAAGAATGGTAAGAGGTCACCTTATAAGTTGGAATTCCATCGGTGATGGCAGGGATTCCCGTTGATTGACAAGATAAACTACATCACCGCATGGCTGGGTGCATGAAGTCGCGTTGGGATGAAACGGCCCAAACGCCCTATATTTGTGGTGATTACGAGGTATACCGTGAACCCTACAACAATGTATTAAACATGAAAATTCTATCCACGAACATGTGGAAATCTTTAAAGTTAAACATAAGATGAAAATACAACTCACCATTAACTGGGATTGCTTCACGAAACTAATTAGTTAAGGCATTACGCCGATACTTAAAAAATATTAAAAAGAAGACATATTATAAAAGAAAAATGTTAAATGTGAAATTGTTTTCACGGAGGCCTAAAGCGGCACATCCGCCAGGAGAGGAACGCCGAAAGACCCATCCTTCGCGTCCTCCTCGCCGACGTCAAAATGACAGCCATGACTCGAAATAGCCAATAAATAGCCACGGAGGGATCGCCATAGAGCAAGCCGTCACGTTCCGAATTGGAAGCATCACCGAGTGAAGAAAAAGGCGGACTTGTCCAACAAGGAGAAAGAAACGAAAACTCCTTTTAATAAACCAAAACAAAAGAATTTGTTTTAAAGTAAATCCTAATAGATAATATCTGTACCTTCAGTGAAAACGGATCTAAGTCGAAAATAGTGATTTTCGGGAAATTGCATTTGAAGTTTAAAAAAATCCTACTTTATGGCTATTGCAGATAACATGGTGCAATATTTTTTTGTTGAAATATAATGTTAGAAATAGTCAGGTATTGTACTTGTTTGTAAAATAATGTAAGTGGTTTTTTTTAATTAAATAATAAACCCAGTTAAATCAGACAGCACGAAATTTATATTTAGTGTAAAGTGATATAATAGAACGTAAATCATTATACACAGCATTAAATTGACCTCATACAAACAAGTGTAAAATGATACATATCATGTTATTTCTGTAAATTTTATTTATTTCTTCACTTTTTTAAAAAGTTGTAAAACAAATATTACTAATTACTGTATAAGGAATCATTGTTTCAGGTTATTTTAGAGAGCTAATCGTTTAAATATTGTTACTTAAATCGATATACACCAATTTGTGGAAAAAACAAAATGTGAAATCTAATCTAATTAACTTTTATAACGATTTAAGTATACTGATAATTATGTGTGTAGTGATTTAAGTGGTACTGTAACGGAATAAGCTATAAATTAGGACTAAAATCGTTAATTAATAACTTCTTAAATGTATTGGATTTTATTAATATTTAATTAATTAGATTTTATTCATCATTACATAAATAACATAGATTATTTTGGTCTGACTGACATTACTCTCTTACCGCAAGGTAAAGTATAGCAGAAGCACTTATGAATGTATGTTTGTCAAGTATGTTTCTGAAAACAACAACGGTTTCTTAATCTCGAATTACAATAGCAACATAGTAAAGTTTGTTTTCTACAATGATCCCATCGACAATCGAACCCCAGATTTAACAATATCAGGCCTTATTATTTGCCTTTCGGCTATAGAGGTATATTTATAAAATGAGAACAACATTAAAAATTAAAATAAAATATAATGCTTCTTTAAAATTATAACTTAAGCGTGTGATAAGCCTTAACAGCCATCATTTGAGTGGCAAAATAAATTTTAATTTAAAAAAAGAGGTCAGTATTGTGCATAATCAACGTTTGTTCGTAACTAATTTAAAATAAGTTGACATCGATGCTTATAACTTGTGTGTTATTTCGACACAACATAGACTCATTAGACGTTTAAATAACTTGAGATCAATGTGTCTTAGCATTGTTTTAGCTAGACATAAAAATCACCTAAATTAAACAATCAAAATAACTGTTTAACAAAACCTTATAAAAGAAAACTTAATACCTACCTAATTAACTATATCTCAATAGACAACAGTTTACTTATATTTATTATTCATTTAAGCTAAGTCCGTACACATTTAAAGAAGAAAGTTATTACATTCACTCAAATAAGTAGTTAACGGCTTTATACTAATTAGATCGTTTTTAATTATGCAATAGTATTTATAAAGTGATACTCTTAATATAAATCTATTCATCTTCATTTGATGCTAAGTCGGGATCTATATCATGCAAATCTTCATTTGTCAATAATTGATGATAAAAGTCGTGTACACAAGGATCTATATATTCTAAAAGAGATATCAAATCTTTCTTTTTTTGTTTTGATATAGGATTTGGGCCACTGTAACATTTTTTCGACGGTATCGATTGTAACAAATTCATAATCTTTGTTTTCTCTTTGTGTATGACAAGAGTAAAAATTACTCGTGTCTTTAAAACTAGTTTTATAAGTGAATTGCAGAAATTGGTTGTTAACAAAATTCATACTCCGTATCTCATTCCACGTAAATTTTGGCCAATTCAGTTGTGTTTTTTACCAATAAATGTTGTTTTATGAATTTTGCAAAATCGTAAAAATCATTACTATCCATTTCAATTACGGAAAACTTATTAGTTCGATTAGAAGCTGATCGTACTAACTGGCACCAATCACGTGGATGGTGTATATTCATAGATGTTCTCTTTTTTGCTTTCTCTATTAATGCATGGTCACTATCGACTTCCATGTGGGTATGCCCAGGAATGAGGAATTTGTGATTTATAGTCGATAGCTGTGCCGAATCTTTAAGAGCTATCATCAAATGCTGTCGTTACAATTGAATTTTTATTCTGACCTGACAGGAGTCTGAATACATAATTAGGTGTTTTGATGTTGGATGGAGCAACGGTAACCTTACTATTATAAAATCGTATAAACAAGTATCGTATATATATATCGTATAATCGTACAAGCTCCAAAAGGACTAAGCGAAACTGCCCTTTCACTTGCACATTCATGGTATCAATTTTCTATCTCTCACGCTCAAGCACGGAGAAAGATGCGCGGCAGACGTTTCCGCTAACTTTTTATCATTTTACACCAATACCGTAACCACAATGATCGTTGCGATTTTCAAATATTTTTGATCTAAGTAATTTATATTGATTTACACGTGTACGAACCTTTTGTGGTTAATGATATTAATCTAAATGGATCATTAGACACGAAATAAAAATAAAAAATATTTTTACTTTTTATGCTGTAAATTAAATTACATTCGTTTTCACAAACCTACATAACATATTTTGTTTTGTGTATAGTTAATTAAGTCTTCTTGTATTATTTTACACAAATTCTATTTAAACTAATTCGATTGTGTAAAAAGTAGTAACACGAGTCATACCTTTTGTCCCAATAAAATAATGAATTAACAATCCGGTTCAATTTGTTAAAAGTAGACATATATCAATAACCACAAAAAAATCTCATAATGGGTTCACAAAGCCTTAGTTACATCATTTAGCACAAAATTATTTTCTTTTATATACGGCCTAGAAATACACCGATTACATACAAAAATAGCTAATTTTTCAGAGATTAACAATCTCTAATAAAATTAATTTCGATCTATGTCGAGTTAAATCCCTTTTCACTGAAGGTACAGATATTAGGTATATATTAGTTATGAAAATATGTTAAGGTTTTCTATGACAGTCTATGGCTTCACCCTATCAAATCCCTACAACCATAGATCTGTATATTGAAATTTAAGTTTTAAATTACAAACCCAACTAAAACTCCTATCACAGACTCAACACCATCTGTATGCTGATTAAATGAATACAGAAACTAATGTTTTGTCCCTATGTCCATCTTGTTATAAGTAAAATTTATTAAATATAAATTAAGACAAAAAAATTGCACTTATGCTGAGGCTGTACAGGTTCCGATCCCTTCACTCTTACTTTCACTTAAAAAGGTTAACAAAAGAAAATAAGTATCTGTCACACAAAATCCTAATAGAATATGTAAACAAGAATTAAAATTGTAAAATTAATAATGAAATTAAAAGTATTTTGATGATTAAATTGTGCTGAAAACAATAGTAAAAAATAACACGTTACAATTTCATTTATTTCTTTTTTCTCTTCTTTTATTATATCATAAGCATACTGTACAAGAATGGCCAAATAAATATATCTTTCTTTCTTTCTTTAGGAATATTCGTTTATTCCTGTGATATATTAAATCAAATCATAAATGAAATCATGAATGAATGAAATCAAAAATACCTTAAATAAAAATAGAAAATCACAGTAGATCACCAAAAACATTCCTACAAACTTAAAAGGAAATAACATCAAAAAGTGTCAAACAAATTCATATCACTCATAAAATCATCAGAAGACATTGTAGTCGGAAAACTGTATCTTATTATTTTGAACCATCTTTTAACCGAACGCGATAGCGATCTCCTATGTGATCTCCTATGTGATCTCCAATTTATTGCATAACTCTATCTGATATTTAGAATTATCAACTAACAAATCAAACGACGGAATACTATTGTGTTGCTTACAAGAGGAAGTGTGTAACTGGTTATCATCACATTCGGACGTATTATTATCAAATTTTATGATTGTCACTAGAGGCTTTTCATATCAAAATGGCGGTTACCCAAAATGTATGAAGAGCATTTATTGTTTGAGTCTATACTATTCATTAACATGGGTAAGCAACATTGAAATCACACTATAAACACTTTCTTTCTCTGTATAACGTAAAGGTTATAACAACTTCACTTTGTGAGACCTCCTCCTTACTTAACCAGCCAAGGAGACTATATAAATTACTTACCAAGGCATTTTTACAAATAAACTTACCTAAGAGTGACGTAAAAGATATCTTGCCTATTTCTTTACCGGTGTCAAAAGACATATCTTCAAGTTCCATGAGCTCTGCTCGGAGTAGGATAATAGGGTTTTAAACTACAAGTCACCTCACATCGGGTTGACTGATAGCACCACTGTACTGCCACAAATAGAAAATCCACTTAACCATAAGTTAAATTGTCTGATAAAAGATATTATCATGGATTTGAACGGTTTATTAATGAATGAAATTTGTAAGGAATTGAAAGTCTAACTATAAATATGACCAGATTACCATCATTATTTTTTTTATACCACGATGGTGGCAAACAGGCCTACTCCCCGCCTGATAAGCGATAAGCGGTTACCGTAGCCTATGGACACTTGCAACACCAGAAAAAAAACTATTTATCCCCCCCCCCCCCCGGAAAACCCCCATACTGTAGCCCTCCGGGAAAACCTCGGCAGGGAGCTCATTCCACAAACGAAGTGTACGTGTGTACACCATTTAGGCTCCAGTGTAGAGTTATCATGCTAGAGTTCTCCCGTAGGTATCTGGCACACCACGGGAAGGAGGAGGTCACCTACCGATTGACTCAGATACTCACCGGGCACGGCTGCTTCGGTATCTGTGTCGAATAGGACGGGAGGGATCGACACATTGCCACCACTGCGCATCCGACTCGGCCCAGCACACGCTGGAGGAGTGCCCCGCGTGGACCTCCGAGCGCCGAATCTTAATGGCAGATCTTGGTGGCAGAGATCGGGCGAGATCTGTCTCCGCCGGCATTGATTGCGGCAATGCTGGCGGACGAGGGAGGTTGGAGGGCTGTGGCCTCCTTCTGTGAAGCAGTGATGCTCCAGAAGGAGGCCGCCGAGCGGGGTCGGGAGATGGCCGATCCCGTTCGAAGAAGGCGGCGCCGGGCTCGGTAGCACAGCCGCGGCGCCGCCGCGGGTCGCCGGCGGGCGCGAGGAAGTCGCGACCGCTACGGCGACCCTTGATGGACCACGCCCCTTCCGTGGCCGGGGGGCTTCGTCGGTGGAGGAGACCGGGGGAGGTAGTGTAGCCTCCCCCGAGGAGGGCTCCCCTGTATCGGCGGGGGAGCGGAGGCTGGGGTTCCCGGATGTGGCTTGGTGTTCCCGGGGGCTCCCTACATGCCTGAGGAAGGCCATCCCTGAGGTTTTTAGTGGGTAGGCCTCCCCCTTCTGGGGAGGAGAGCCCCACATAACCGCCGGCTCGCCACAGCAGGGTTGTGCAACTTAATGCATTTTCCTCAGGGAAAAAAAAAAGTATCTGGCACAGTTTGGATCGACTTACCGTGTTAAATTTATGCATCTTCAAAATTGCATCGGAAGTTTGCCATAATGAAGATTCCTACCAAAATTTGAAATTTTGTAATTACATAAAACCATCGTAAAAATAACTCATCACCTTAAGCCTGGATTGAGTGGCTTACAAAATTTTAAAGTATAAGCAAAAGTCTGGCACAAACTCTTTCAAGTAAGCCGTGAGACAGATTAAAAAAATCTCACAAGGTATATACATATTTTCTTATAATTTCTTATTTATAAAATACACAGCAATGGGTTCAATTGCATCAAAATTATTAGGATATCCACTTCTACACTAAACAGCTCATTTAAAACAATGTGTTATATATATACCTGATGACCTTAATAACACTGAATTACGAGTGAGGGTGCGACTACATCGTAAGATGTGAAAGGATAGAAAAATACATCTACAAACATAACTGGACATTACTGGACACGTCTCACGCTCTAACGTCTCATCATTATATCTGTCTACAAAAAGACTCATCATCAATAAAAAAAGGTCCCGTGACCCTAAAGTCATAATAAATTTTAGCGATACTTGTCGTGGTCTGGATTGAGTCTACACAACTAACAAGCGAAGCGTTTTACTCATACGTGGTATAGATTTTATATTTATTAACGCAGTAACTCCAGCATTCTATATTCAATCGTTCTGAATGCTCGACTCAAATATTAAGTGTAATTGCATTTACGAAGCTAAATTGCTTCCCAAATTCTATTACACTTGAATTTAGATTTGTGAAATAAGTGATTAATATTTGTATTGAGGTGACTTGCTCACTATTACCTTTGCTTGTTTTACTTCACTTTTGATTGAAATGCACTTAGCTTAGTGGGTACACAGCGTATTAAACAGAAAATTTAATTAAAGTTATGCTTATACTAAAGTAAATAAAATATGTAATGCACATTGGAACGATGTTTTAATGTGTATTTTTGTGATAATCTTAAGCAGGACGTTGACCAAATTCAGCCTAAGCCTTGGTCCTAATGACCAATAAGACTATACAAATTATAAGAGAAAATTTTAATACACATTCTCATTAATGTTAAAATTTCAATGCAAATACTCATTCAGGTCTATATATAGTCTCCGTGGAGTAACTGTTAAAAATTTGTAAGATTGGAATCCATAAAAAATGTGTTAAACTCCTCATCATTAAATCATAAAAAAGTTTTGATTCCTACTAAAAATTTACAATTATTTTAGAATAGAAACATTGTCACTGAAACAAAAGTAATATGATCTTGTAATTTTGCATTACATCTTATAACGAAAAGTTGACTGCTCTGCATTAAGAGTAAACATTTAAATGTATCTAGTGTACTTTACAGATTTAATGATTAAACGCTTTATAGATTATAACTGAAAATTTAAATCGCTTATAGTCGCGCCAAATATATTAAATAATTACTCATTAAATATACTGAATAATGCGTGTTTGTCTTGAAGCACTATGACTGATAATATGTTGTATTATAAAATTATAAGCTTCAAATCGACTAAATAAAACCACTTCCATAAAATAGTATCCAGCTTAAGTTATTCCGTTAGAACTATAGCTCTCATATATAACACAGACGGCCATGTGAATATTCTGCCCGCTGTAGAAGCGTCGACTGCAATTAATTTTATTCAACTCCACGAAAAAGGTTACGCGAGCTGTGCACGTTAGAAAAATAGCCACAAAAACATCGTACGTAATATGCAAATGTTCAGCTTTGTCTTTCAGTTATTAACGACTATAATGCAATGAGGGATTTTCAAAGTGACAGCCTAATGAGTTCTCTAATCTTGTTCCTAGATGGCGTTGAGTTTGTAGTTGAATTCAATCCACATATCATAGATTAAAAATTATGAAAAAAACAAAACCAACATATGTATTTATTTGCACAGAATATGATTAAGTCTTAAGTGAATTAACCGCTTTACCGTGGAGAGCCATGCTTCGGCACGAATTGGGCCGGCTCGACCGGAGTGATACCACGGCCTCACAGAAAACCGGCGTGAAATAGCGCTTGCGCTGTGTTTCGCCGAGTGAGTGAGGGTACCGGAGGCCCAACCCCCCCTATTCCCCTCTACTCCCCTTATTCCCCCTATTCCCTTTTAAAAGGCCGGCAACGCATCTGTGACTCCTCTGGTGTTGCGGGTGTCCATGGGCAACGGTTATCGCTTACCATCAGGTGATCCGTTTGCTCGTTTGCTGCCCTATGCTATAAAAAAAAAAAAAAAAAAAATTAAATTCCGTGCACAAACTACTAGTGGTATCGAAAACATAGAACTATAGAAAGAAAAAAAGAAAGAAAAAATGTTTGTCTGTGTACTTATTACTCAGTAACAATACAAACTTAATTAAATATAGTTTTGTATATAGAACAATAAAAATATTTCATAACAATCTTAAATCTGATTATAAGTAATAACTAGGTGTAAATTTTTTTAATACAGATTATTTTATATAAATCAACATTTTTATTATGAATTCTTTTAGTTAGTATACATATGTTAATAAAATTATTAAAATTATCATATAGAAAGTCATTCAGTGTATAGTAACATTTATTAGTAACAACTGATGTCAATTTAGTTATAAACAATTAAAATATTCGCTCATAAAATTTTACAAAGACATTGCTTTTTGAATAAAATGTATGCTTTAAGACATTGAACAGGATTATGAAAACGGTGTGTAAAAGTAACAGCTAAGAATAAATTTTAGTGAATCCGGTAATTAATTAAGTTATGTTTTTTATTTGCGGATTACTTTTAAGTTAACTTTTAAGGCATTCAATGGGGTTTCTGACAATTGTAACTGTAGTTTTTTATTTCTTTTGTCTTTAAGTATCTTTCCCAACGTATTAAAAACATAACATCTAGACTAGTTGACGTGACTGAAACAAATATTAATTGTTAGTTTATGTTTTAAATTTTGATTCTCTTCGCCGAGTTTATTCACACTTAAGTCATACTTGTCGGATCGAATACAAAAAGTTGTTATTAATAAAACTGAATCTGCTGGAACTTCACTAGTTATGGCGTGCCTCAGGGATCAATATTAGGTCCTTACTATTTTTAATATATATTAACGACCTTCCTTACTATACAAGCACTTTATGTGAAACAGTGCTATTTGCCGATGATACTTCTCTTGTTTTTAAAGTTGACAGAGGCAGCAATTGTTCGGACGAGGTAAATAGTGCTCTATCAAAAGTTCTACAATGGTTTACATTAAATAATCTTTCATTAAATTCGAGAAAAAACCAAATTTGTTAAGTTTTCTATACCAAATGTAAGGCAGGTTAATACACCCTTAAATATTAATGGTGAAGTGGTATCTCTTGTTGAGAGTACTAAGTTTTTAGGCATACACTTAGATTCCATATTACAATGGTATACCCATATTGATGCTCTGTCAAGCAGACTTAGCTCAGCTGCGTATGCTGTTTAAAAAAATAAGGCTTCTAGCTGATGTTGAAACAGCAAGGTTAGTTTACTTTAGTTATTTCATAGTGTAATGTCTTATGGCATTTTGTTATGGGATCAGCTGCCACCATTGAAAGTATTTTTATACTACAGAAAAGAGCAATTAGAGCTATATATAATTTAAGACCAAGTGATTCACTTAGGGATAAGTTTATAAAAAAATTAACATTTTAACATTGGCGGGGCAGTACATCTATGAAAATATAATCTATGTACACAAATATTACAAAAATTTCATTAAGAATAGCGATGTTCATAAATTAAATACAAGAAATAAAAATAAGCTTGCTGTTCCAAATTTTAGATTACGTAAAACACAAAACTCATTCTTGGGGAAATGTATAACTTTTTATAACAAGTTACCACACAATATTGTTAATCTACCTTTTAATAAACTTAAAACTCGAGTAAAAAAAACTTTGATGAGCAAAGGATATTATCGAGTCCAGGATTACTTGGATGATCGAAGTGTCTGGGACTAAAAAACCCTCGCTCGTTGAAATAAACAAATTGTTAATAAATTCTTAGGTAACTGTGTAACATAATAATATGTATATTTAACTGTACCTATTATAATAACCTTTTGTTACTTGTATCATAATAAATTATTGCTCGTTTTTTAAATGATTGTATGCGCGCGTGTCCTGCGGTTGTTTTTTGTTTTTTAGTTGTGCTAATTTACACGGGTATCTGTTTTTGGTAATTTGTACCCTTTTGTGGCTTAAGGGTAGTCATACTCTCATTAAAATCTCTTCGGCAGTGTCGTGTGAGGCGGGTCGTTACGTTCCCTAAAACATGGTTGAGCGAAGCGATGGCTGGTTCATGCGTCATGCTCGTGAACGGGTGCTGCCAGCGGAGATGAGTCTGCTCTTTGCTATACTGGTACTACTCGTATTTATTATAATTTTAATTTAACTTTAATATATTCTTTTAAAACTGTCTGACACGGCATTCCTAATATAGGCATGTTTTCAAAATAAATTTTTACTAATTATATTATGTAATGGAAATTGAACTTCATGAATTATCAGTATTGAAGTCATTTTCCAAATTGACGACTCTGTATCTATTTAATACAGGGAAAAAAAACAGCCCTTGCTGAGTTTCTTGCCGGTTCTTCTCAGTACAAGGTCTCCCGCCGTAGATTTGCGAACCGATGGCGTAGCTTTTCGACATTCACAAGTGCTTGTAACAGCCCAGACTGAATAAATGATTTTGAATTTGAATTTGAATTTGAAAACTTATTACCAGAGCTGCTACTTATGTATCCGGAATAGAAAAATTAAACAAACGTATATGGCTAAATATCGGTTTATTATTTTTCTAAGTATTCTCCGCGATGATTGATACACTTTTGCATACGTTGAAACCAATTTTTATAGCATTTCTTCCACTCTGATTGCGGTGTCTCTGAAACGTGCTGTTTGAACGCGTCGACGACATCTTCTCCGAAAATCGTTGACCACGTAATTTATTCTTTACATTTGGGAATAAATAGAAATCATTAGGTGCCAAGTCTGGGCTATACGGTGGATGACCCATCAATTCTATTTTTTGACCCTCCAAAAATGTATTTGTTTCGCGTGATATGTGACGGCTGGCATTGTCGTGGTGTAGAATGATTCTGCGTCGCTTGTTATTTTTACGTATTTTTTCAAATACTTCCGGCAAACAATTCGTGGTCGTTGTACCACTCCGAAATGACCGTTTTACGATTCTCCAGTGGTATTGTAGCCACATGACCATTAATACTAAAAAAGCAGGCCACCATTTGCTTTATAGTGCTTTTTGCACGAGTCACTTTCGTAAGGTTCGGCTCATTTTGAAACACCCAAACTGTAGATTGTTGCTTAGTTTCGGGATCATACGCATCATCACCTGTGTTAGATGTTATAAACAGACTGTGTAGATTGAGTCACCTGCGTTAATTTTTTTAACATATTCTTGCACCATTCGACGCGAGCTTCATTTTGATGCTGAGTTAAGTTGTGCGGTATCCAAGGCGAACAATTTTTTTTTACGAACAAATGTTCATGTAATATTTTATTAATGCTTGTCATACATATGCCCAGAGTAGCCTCTATCTCGCGATATGTAACATGACGCTCTTGCATAATTAGTTTTCGTACAGCTTCAATGTTTTGTGGCACAACGACTTATTACGGGCGAGCTTCCTTAACTTCGTCCGTGAGCTTACTCCGTCCACGATTGAACTCACTAAAAAGTGACACACAGTGGTTTTTGATTCAAAAAAAGGACAAATTTTACCATGGAGGTCATATATTGTGTTTAAAAATGTTGAAATCCCAAATTCCGGATACCTAAGTAGCAGCCCTTGTAGTGGAGCTGGATACAGCTTTTTTCTTCTTTTTTATGTCAGGAAAATGCTTTACGCACACCCCGCGGCTCGGGAAAACCGCGGGGTTATGTCGGACTCTCCGCGCGCCAGGGGGACGAGTGCCAGCCAAGCGCGTGGCCTACCAACTTAAAACTTGACAATGAGTAAGGATACTGACGCCTTGCCGCGAGAGCTTCCATCGTCGACGAGTACTCCCCCCCATTAGATGAGGGGTGGACTCACCGAAGAGAGCTGCATCGTGACGTGACAAGGTCATGGGAATTCGCGAGACGTGCGGGCCCCTTTCTTCCTTCCCGGGCCAGGCGCCATCGCGCGCCTCCTTCGCCCCCTACGACTATGGCTTGACGCGACAGAGAGCCGCACCTCAGAGAGGTATGGTTAGCGCTGCCCAATGGAGAGGACATATGCGCTATAAGGGGCACGGTATACCAAAGTGGCTCCGGCCTATATTGAGAGGAACCTACACGTGGCTAAGCAGAAGGCTGCCGAATAGGGGGTGACAAGGGATGCGACGGCTCAAACGCCACCGCTTGCAGGTCTTAAAGGTCGGCGGTCCAAAGGCGTTAATTGGTTAGGGGAGTCGCTAAGGACATGTCGCGGTCTACGTATCCTCTCCAGATTTTGACTGAATTCACACAGTTATTACTATGCGAATAAATACGACAGAATAAAGATAAAGTTTTTTTTTTTAATAGCATAGGGCAGCAAACGAGCAAACGGATCATCTGATGGTAAGCAATAACCGTTGCCCATGGACACCCGTAACACCAGAGGAGTCACAGATGCGTTGCCGGCCTTTTAAAAGGGAATAAGGGGTGAAAGAGTGGTTGGGCCTCCAGTACCCTCACTCACTCGGCGAAACACAGCGCAAGCTCTATTTTACGCCGGTTTTCTGTAAGGCCGTGGTATCACTCCGGTCGAGTCGGCCCAATTCGCGCCGAAGCATGGCTCTCCCACGGTAAAAAAAAGTTACAGCAATTACTAAGTTTAGATGCACAATTGAGATAAGTACCTCTTTTTTTTGTATAAAATTTTATTCTCTAAACTACTTTCTAAGTTATTATACATGATCAAAATCCAAATTAAAAATTATGAGCTCTCTTTAATTGTATATAAAATATATACTAACTTAAAAACTTAAATTGAAAAAGTACCTCCCGTGTTAAATTCTGTTTAAACAATGTTCTATGTTAACAAGAGTTACTTTTAAAAACTAGTAGAGAGCACACAACTCCGCAATGTGACTGCAAGTTGATTCGAATACTTAACTCTAGGTTCGAGTCCTTTGTAACTGAGTTCGCTGGTTGCATGAGTTCGCGCCTGCACACGAAAACTCAATTCTGTGAGTTACACAATTTTGCCTGTTTCATATTCAGCTGAATGCAGGAGTTCACGGATAAGCACTTCAACGTGTACCTACTAAACCTAAAACAATTGGAATTCTATACAGAATTGGTTTTACATCCGTATTTAATATTTTAATTACCAAGTTTATAAACAACATATTTCTTGTTCATGCATTTAATATTCATTCATTCTAATTTTATAAATGGGAAAGTATGTCTGTTTGTTTGTCCGTTTTTCACGGTAAAACGGAGCGACGAATTGACGTGATTTTTTACGTGAAGATAGTTAAAGAGATAGAGGTTACTTTTTGTTCCGGAAAAATCGTCAGATTCCACGGTATGCGCAATAAAGGCTTCGCGCAAAAACTACTGCACAAATTTTCACGCGGTTTTCATCAATAGATAGAGTGATCCTTGAGTAAGGTTTTGCGGTATTTTTATCTCAGAAAAACGGATAGTCCCACGGGAAGCGCGATAAAACCTTCGCGCTATAAACCGACTTCGCGCATATGTAGGCGTGGGCAAAAGCTATGCCCCTTAACCCTCTATAAACTCAATCCCGAAATCCACGCGGGCGAAGCCGCGCTCAGAAAGCTAGTATTGTATAAGTTAATCTATAGAATAATTCATAGATTTTATTATAATAAATAGTGTATTACTAGGTTCCAATATTTTAATACATAAGACAAAATAATTAAAATGAATATAAAAATAGCAAAGTCATATCCATTTGCCATAACATTTTATGTCACGAGTTGGCAAAAGCAGAAGTCACAAGTTGGCAATGGACGTTATAGTTGCAGATTTCTTACGAGTAATCAGAAGGAACACATGTAGTTACGACGACTAGATACCAGCAGATGTGCAGTTAGCGCAATAAGATAAATTCAAAATTAAAAATCAGAATAAAAAAAATATTTTTCAAATGACATTTTTATAATCACTTTTACACGTCAAAGATGACATTTGGTGACAAATCACAGACAAAGGGCCATTTTTTTTTCTTCCTGTATTTTTATAGAATCGTCAAGTAGAAGCTGGCCTCAGATAAATAAATAATCTGAATCTAACCTCTTTTTCTTCTTAAGCACATTATATCTATAAATACTGTAGTTTCATTATGTTATTTACCAAAATTTGTTTATCAAAATATTTCGCCACATAACTAATAAGTCATTAAAATTAAACCCATTGTTATCATTTAAATAATCCTTAACACATTAAAAGATAATCTCATGACAATTTATTTATTTCCAATTGTCACAGCGCAAGTGTGTGCGCAAGCCTTATATAACACCGTATATCAGGCTGAATGCGTGGGAATCATTACCGCCGCCAAAGAAATACTGAGAAGGAACATAAAAGGACAACACATAAGAATCTTAACGGACAGTAAATCTGTATTACAATCACTGTCAAACAACCAATGCTACTCTACATTAATCCACGAATGTCACCACGTCTTGATGATGGCAGGGAGGGATAACCTCATCACCCTGCAATGGATAAAAGGTCACAGCAACTCGTGCGGCAACGACAAAGCGGACGAGTTAGCTCGAAGAGAATCAGGAATGAAGGTCTACGGACCAGAACCAATAGTGCCTCTCCCCAACAATGGTCTAAAAACCAAATAAGAAACAAAACTAAGCAGCTCCATAGCGAGACCTGGAGAAACACTGAAGACTGCAAGCAAACAAAGGCTGCATTACCAGAAATAAACACAAACCTGTCAAAAAACATCCTTAAACTAAACAGGAAACAACTCAATCAGATAACCGCGGCAATAACTGGCCACGGACCTTTTAACAAACACCTCTTCAACCTAGGTTTCACTGACAGCCCCATGTGCAGAGCATGCTTGGAGGCAGAAGAAACGGCCGCACATGTGATCATGGAGTGTCCAGGTGTGGTGGACTACCGGGTAAGACATCTCGGACAGCCGAGCTCACTGCCGGAGGTTTTCGGTAAGTTAAAAAACCTATTGAAATTTCTGGACGAGCTAAGCTGGCGAGAATAGCAACATCATTCCCACACACGCAAAATAGGCGCTTAGACGTCGAGTTGCGGAAACCAGCCCGTTTGACCTTATACCTTATACCTTAAGTGTGTCATTCATTATTTAGAAGTGTGTTGTATCGTATGAATCTGTGTTTCCCACAACAAAGTTAGTCAGACTAACATAATGAGAACATATACTCTAATTAAGACCCGAGAAACTTTGACGAAGCACGTTACAGTTAGGGTCACTTGTGGCGTGTGATAACGTAATAACGCTGTGTGATTTATTCATCTTATTCACAAATTAATGGCTTAGTATCTCTGAGTGTTAAGAATAATTATGGACAAATTATTACTTTCTTAGTTGCTTCCATGGTATAACTAAATGATTGTAATTAATAAATATATTAAAAGTAGGATACAGGCTACAAACATTAGGGGTTCGTTTATGGGCAAATGTATAAACTTTTATAACAAGATTCCACATAGTGTAGCTGAATTGCCTTTTTGTAAGTTCAAGGTACATTTTTAAAAGACGCTAATTAGTAAAGTCAATAATTGTTTAAATGGTTCCAATGCTTGGTGTTGATTTGAAGACATTACATTCTAAAGTGTAAGTTTTTGTTTTCCCGTATAAATTATAAACACATATGTCCGTTGTATGATAACGACATAATTTATTGTAAATGTTGTTATTACTTTTGATAAAGCTCATAAGTTTCTTGCGACCATTTTTTTCATCAGCAAAAAAATACGTCCTGAATGGGTGGTAGGAAAAAAAATTGGATGATTCAAAAGAACTCTCTATAAAGTCATATTTGAATAAGGTTACTTTTTATTTTGATTTTAATTTTGATCTTATAACTAAGTTTGTGTAAATACCACTTGATACCTTAGAGAAAAACGTTACACCTGCGAAACCTTGCGCCTTTTAAAATATTTAAAAAAAATCAATACTTAATAGTTTTAGAGATGAAAATAGAAGGCAAGTCACGGTAACATGTCTGTATGTGACGGCATTGCTTGTCGATAAGTCGATACGAGGCAGTGGTGGGAGTCCATTAGCAGTGGAAGTTCTGTGACAAGTTCACATAATATATATTGCACCAACATATATACTTCATCAATAGTCTATCAAGGGAAAGATGGCACGATTTGGAGTCAGGTTACAAGAGAAAAAAAAGCATCGATTGGCAGGCAAAATAAACATGTCATGAAAGATAATTACAGGAGCTATGTCATTTTTGCGTCGGGGGTTAAATAAAATCAAATATTACTTCTTATTTTTTACAAATAAATGTCATTGAATTCAGTCATAATTTGCGTGTTGAATTTATTTATTGACGGTTACATTATCAATCACGTTGTAGAATGCGTAGAAACCGAACCAAGATTGAAAGTCGACACTGATCGTTACTGGAAATGTAAATATATCATCAACAAATTTCTCAATCTACTCAAGTTTAAGGATCGTATTCTAAAATCAAACTTAAGCATAGATTTAATACTTTAGTTTCATTCTGTAATACAGGCTTGAGAGGCTCTGACAAGGAATTCTCTCCATAGCCTACATTCTTCACACAATTTATCACTACTTAGTAGAATTACAGAAAGGTTTGGGGAAAATGAATCATTTCTGTTTTAGACCTTGTCCTGAACAGATTCAATTGTTTTAATCGTGTAGTCATTTACTAAAATGTAAAATGTGTAAAATGCTATAGCAATCTGCTGTGTAAACTATACAAAATACAAAAAAGTTTATTTTCTTTAAATTCTTAGAATTAGCTACAAATGTGGCAGGAGCCTCCTTTTAAGTTTTATGAACCTGTATTAGCAGACTCCGCTCTTCATAATTACAATCTTAATGATAAATTTCACAACGTAAAATTAAATTAAAAATAAACGTCGCACATAACCTAACATAATAACACATTTGTTAATAATAATGATAAATAGCTTGTCTAGACTAACAATCTCTCGACCTCTAGGTAGTCTTTAGATTCTATCCACTTCTGTACTATTTTCCTGCACTGTTTATGAACTTTGCCATATATATCTAGATCTTTGTTAAGATTATTGTATAAGACTGCTGAACGAGCATTAAATTGTCTTCTAGCAAATACAGAATAGGTTCTGGGAATGTTAGCAACAACGTGTTTTCTTCATTTATTCAAAGCCCTAGAATCATAATTGTAACTAAACAAAAACCGGGCAAGTGCGAGTCGGGCTCGCGCACGTAGGGTTCCGTACCACAATACATCTAAATAAATGTCACACACTCTATTATCGTAAGTAAAAAAAAAATAGATCTAAGTATTTGATATGAATTTCAACTTGATAGCTCTACGCGTTCATGAAAAAAGTAATAAGTTTATATTTATTAAAAAATATATATTTTATAATGTAACTAAAAATTTAAGGTTTTCGGAATTTTTCCTTTATGTGTGCTATAAAACGTTGCTTTATGCCAAATTTCAAGATTGTAGGTCGACTGGAAGTACCCTTTAGGTTTTGATTCCCTTGCGAGTACTTGCGAGTTTCAAAATATGCAGCTTAAATTGCTGTTTCTTTTGATTGCGTTGACATAAAAGTTTGATTTTGTTACAGCTTAAAGGTATTATAGACCTGAGAATTTGGTATGAATTTCAATTTAATACCTCTACGCGTTTATGAGGAAATGGCTAGTAAGTTTAAAACTATTAAAAAAAAATATATTATGTGATGTAACTAAAAATTTATGGTTTTCGTAATTTTTCCTTTATCTATGCTATAAGACGTTGCTTCGTACCAATTTTCAAGATTCTGAGTTCACGGGAAGCACCCTGTAGGTTTTGATTCCCTTGCAAGTGTCGAAAATTTGCGGCATAAACGGCTGTATCTTTTGATTGCGTTGGCTTAGAAGTTTGATTTTTTCACAGCTTCAAAGGACAGTAGACCTGAGTAATTGATATAAGTTTCAGCTTCATACCTCCACGCGTTCCTGAGAAAAAGGGTCTTGACAGACGGACGGACGGACGGACAGACGGACAACAAAGTGATCCTATAAGTATTCTGTATTGAGTTGATTGTTGGCTCTTGGTGGAACTTATTATACATGTTGAATAAAACTCTTGTACTGTTCCACTACTTTTTTTAATTATTGTCGACCTGACCGGTTTCGCTTTATAGCATTTTCAAAGGTGTTAAAGCAAACACAGCTGTTCGTGTTTACGCTTCTATCTAAAAATTAAATTATAAATTACCTCCACAAAAATAACTATAACAAGTAGGTAGAATGAATATTCTTTTGTCATCCACACTAATAATAATTGAGAAAGTGGGTAGATACTTGGTAGGTGTAAACGATTGGGATACCAGATACGGAAAAATTACCCCAGTGTGGGGAAATTTAGTTACAATAATCTAAGTCTATAGGGTATATGAATGAAATGTCAAAATATTTTGACCTTTTATGTAATTATGTATGTAATTTTGCAGTTGTTTACCTGTGTTGACATCTTATACACCTATTTTGACATTTCATTCATATACCCTATAGACTTAGATTTTTGTAACTAAATTTCCCCACACTGGGGTAATTTTTCCGTATCTGGTATCCCAATCGTTTACACCTACCAAGTATCTACCCACTTTCTCAATTATTATTAGTGTGGATGACAAAAGAATATTCATTCTACCTACTTGTTATAGTTATTTTTGTGGAGGTAATTTATAATTTAATTTTTAGATAGAAGCGTAAACACGAACAGCTGTGTTTGCTTTAACACCTTTGAAAATGCTGTAAAGCGAAACCGGTCAGGTCGACAATAATTAAAAAAAGTAGTGGAACAGTACAAGAGTTTTATTCAACATGATCCTATAAGGGTTCCGTTTTTTCCTTTTGAGGTACGGAACCCTAAAAACTAAAAAAACGATGCCTTTATTAATTCCAATCTCAACAGAATTTTATTTTTGTTACGATGCACTCTCCGGAAAATGAACACCTACGCTCCGGGTTATTTCGCCAATCCACTTAATTACCGATTTGGTCCTCCGTGCTGGGGAATTTTCAATACGGCTGAATAATGCACGCTTGATTCCGATTAAAGCGCGCTGCCTGTCACTCTTAATTATTGATGACTAATGTGAACTTTTAAAATGTTAATTGCTCCTCACAGCTGTTGACGCGCACGTTTTAAATGTGTGATCGATGTGCGTAAATAATTTTGAGATCAGTTATTTCGACTGGTATTTCAGGATGACATAAATTATTATCTCTTCAAGTCACGCTGATGTGTACCTTTGATTATAAATATAATTACTAAAATCTACACTGCACTATATTTTTTTTAAATTGCTCCCAATTGTATATACAATAATATATACAAAAAATATTATCAGTGTATTTCGATATTCGATAATTTGGAATTCGATATTTCGTAGATAACCCCAACAATTCACCCAACCTGCTTCATGTCCGTTCTTAAATCTAAGCACTAGTTGTAAATTGTCTTGCTTTTAAATTCACATTAAATAGTAGAGCAGAAGTATTTAGTGTTCACAACCGTGATTTAAAGTATATTCCGCAATTGTGCTACACCGACACAATACGCGCCCGCTTGGTCGAACATTCGCGAAGGAAATGGACGAGCCGAGCCGAGTCCTGCGTATATAAAAACGAAACTACTCGAAAGTTGTCACATAACACTAATTTATTTGCTAAGCGAACAATCTTAAATTTTGTTAGTTTTGAATATTGTTCATCCAGCATCGTAATAAATAAACATGACAACATTTTGTTTTGTTACAGATTATTTTGTCATACTATAAACACTAAAGTTAATTCGAACAGCAGTCGCGGTTGCTGTCTTAACAACGTTAATAAACATTGTTACTTTGGTTCAGATTTCCGAAGCCACAGGAACAATAAATCTCTAACAATAAAAAATTGGTTGTCTGTAGAACTCCGTCTACTGCTGATATTTGAACGTGACAACGTCTATTACATGGTGTTTTTTCTGGGTGCAATGAAATTATTTAAAATAAAGTAATGTATATTATATTTTTATTTAATAGTTTGTTTAAATTTTCTGCTTCTGAAGTTATACATAAATTAATTATTATGAGTATGTGCGTGGCTCCGTGTGGCGTCAGATTCGGCCGTTACGGTGTTTTCGAGAATGACTCCACGCCGTACCAATTTAATAGACGTTGTCACGTCAAAAAAATCTAATAAATCGTGTGCTGATTTTCGGTTCCTTATTTAGACGTAATGAAACCGGGTTTGAAGTGGTTTATTGCCGGTGATGAAAAGTAGATAACGTACGATACAAACGTCCGAAAAAGATCGTGGTCAAAATCCGCTAACTAGTTGGACTAGGACGTTTGTTAAATCAACGTTCAGCCTAGTCATTCAATTAAATGTCGTCATTCAATGAACGCGCTAGTGGTACAATCAAATAGCAGATTCAACCAGATGACTGCGACATATCCATATATCCCTTATACTTTCAGAGTTTCGCCTATTTTTTCAAAGTAGAGTCAGATTTATGTCAAGAGAGGACTGCCAAAATTAGTTTTCGTAAAAAATACAAAGATATTTCTTCCCAAATTTAGTATGTTAATTAAATAACAAAAATTTTTTCTGGGTGCAATGAAATTATTTAAAATAAAGTAATGTATAACATTTATATTTTTATTACGTTGCCGTGTGGCGTCAGATCGGCCGTTACGCCGTTCGTGGACTCCGTGTGGCGTCAGATTCGGCCGTTACGGTGTTTTCGGCCACGCCGTACCAATTTAATAGACGTTGTCATGTCAAAAAATTGCAGAGGGCACTATGAGACCTTTGTTATTGTGTCAAGTGTTTTGTTGCAGTTACTGTAATTATTCAACAAAGCTTTTATGGACACTTTGTTAGCCATTTTTTTTCTCAGTATAACAACGGCCGGGATTATGGTACGGGAGGGACTACATAGAGATGTGGTAGTGTTGAATTGAATTACATCTTAAGAGATACGCGGGAATGATTATACAAAAAAGGTTACTATCAAATCCTTAACACTTAATTTTCTTGCTGCTTCTTTCCAGTACAAGATCTTCCGCCGCAGACTTGTGAACCAATGGCGTATCATCTTAGAGGTGCAAACGTGATTGTAAAAATCCTATTTAAAGAATAAACTATTGATTTTGATTTTTATCATCTATACACCGTGATTCTGCAGTGGTTGTTTTCCCGCAATAAAATTATTCTGTCTTTGTAGTATGTAGAATAGATTTGTGCTGTTTTTATTTATTTAAATAAAGAAATAGCAGTTTTACGATTGTGATAAACGAAACTCGAAAGCAACCTCGAACCAATAGTAGAAAACAGCCGCGCGCGCCGCGACCGATCAGCGCGGCTGGGGTTCATTGCGCCGCGCGTCAGCTGATCTGCCGTTCGCCGCACGCAGCGCGCGCGAATCATTTTGTGCTGTAACCGCTACTATCGTTTCTCATGCTTTCGAGTTGATGATTATTTATTTAATTAATATATATATACCAAAACTTTCCCTGTGAAATATCAGCTTTTGTCAAATTCTAAAGGATCACGTACAATTTAGATGTTATGCATGCAGCGGAGCGGGTTGGTCTTTTTGCCCGGGAAGTAATAAAGTTTAAATTGTCGTATTCTGACAGTTATACGCAAGGCAATGAAGGAAGAAGCTTACGACTATTTTCGACTTTATAATAAATTTCATTCTTACTATTGGAGGCGATATACGTACCAAAACCTTCAAACGGATCACGAGGATAATTTGAACGTTATGTAGACGGTGGTGCTGTCATCTTGCCCGGGAGGAAAGACTGGATCTGCCCGCCAATGCCTGCGACTCGGCGCCGCCGTGCTGTCGTCTGCATTACTGTATACAATCTAATTTGAGTGATTGATGATGGGCAGCAGTTTTTATGACCTATGTGTGCCTTAGTAATATAGGTTCTAGCTGTAGAATTGGGCAGTCTGGCCCTAGCCACTGTCTGCAAAGCGCTTAGCCTTCATATGATTGACACTCCACGTTTTACATTTTCAGAACCTCTACCTCACAAGCTTGGGGCAAGTCAGGGACATTCTCGTAAACTCAACATTCCTGCCGAGCCAACCACACAATCGTTTGCAAAAATTGAATCCGCCCCTCAACTAGTATAAATCCGGTGCACCCTTGTCACGTCCAGATAAGTGACCGAACTTCTTTGCAGCCCCGGCCGTTTTGTTTTATCTGTAAGGCGATCTCGTAAATTTTTCTAATCTCGGACTATTCCTCTTCCCGTCGACTGTACCGGTTTAGAGGCGAGATTCTAAGCTAGGACGGAAATTTTGTTTAGACTTACAACGCATTAAATTAGGAAGTTGGAGATTAAATTGCTGCGTTCTATTGAGCAAAAAAATGTAATTTCCTAACTTGGTAAATTGTAGTTTGTTTAATTATTTTCACAGAATGATTGGTCAATTCAACTTTGTTATGACTTAATAGTTTTATTATAGATAGAGAGAGATATAATAAATGTTCGGATATTCGTGATCCAGTTAGCATATAAAAGTGACATGAATCCAACCTATGACACCAAACTGTATCCCATCATCAAATTCACAGTATAATTAAATACTGTGGCAGTTTTGTCTTCACCAGCGAGGTTAGAGCAATCAAATAATCGCATTAAAATTACAAGGTGTAACAGTTACGATAATATTTAGTTTCGGTTTATATTCATTTATTGCTTTAAATAAAATTAATTTAATCATTTATTATATTAAATAACATTAATTACATTAATTAACCATTTAATAAAAATAATAAATTTGATAAAGTTTTTGGTTAAGTTTCTAATTGATTTGATTGTTTTATTCTGAGCCGTAACGAAACTTGTCTTTCGTTATGGCAAACTGTACTCCAGCAGAGTATGGAGTTTCAACTCCATACTCTGTTGGAGTACAGTTAGATAGCGATGGCGCTATCGTATAGCGCATGGTTAATATGAATCTAACGACACTTTTAAAGCTAATATCGATCCAGTCATTCAGTCTAAAGAGCGTGACAAACAATTATACATACATGCTCACGATTTTGGCGCAGTCGAATAAAAAAAACTAATCGTCAATAAACAATAATCGATAAACAGACAGTGTAAATATATTTTCTAATAAAGTCCAACCTGTATTTACCAAGTCTATGGTAAATAAAGTCAACAACATTTATAATCTATCTGTGACTATAATGAGCAAAGAGATTAAATAAAAATTGGATACGTTAAACCATAAAAACATCTTTCATTACATAGAGAATAACAGCAATCTTAACGTAAACATTGCAACATTCCACACGTTTATCTTTTGCCACAATTCTATAAGGTGTTATGTGTCCGTAGTAACACCAACGGAATTAAAAAAAAAACATTGAGTTTACAAGTCTCGCCTATTCATTCATCATGGAGAAATAAAAAATATATATTTACAACGACCCAAGTAAAGTTAAAAAGGGATTGTGTGTAGGGAAGTATTGAGTCCACATAGCGACATCCTTTTGTGATTTTATGGAAGTAGATATTTTTTGAGTCTCGTTCTAGGTGATACAAATAGATTACTCCATCCGTCATTTGCGTTGACTTTATGGCATCCACATCTACAAATATCGACAGGCAGACGCGGTTTTTATTCCTACATGGTCAAAAACGCCTCTCCACTAAACAGTACCGTTATATTCCCCGACGGTACATATATAAGAAACAGTATCGAACTTGTAACTACCATCATTATCCGAGCCTATCAGAACGCATCTAACAAAATTGGCCGCAGTAACAAGCTTACATCCGAACAAATACAACTCAGCCATAAACAAAATCGGGCTATCGCGCCAGAAAAAGGTAATAATTGGATGTACAACTGAAATCAAGTTAACTGCCCCAATAACGGTACGTGACTCCTGAACTCGTCGGGTAACTGACGTTGTTAACACGATGATCAAACAAATCGCGCTACAGCACGTCTAACAATGTTAATTTGTTGTTAACAACCATCGCGATGTGTAGGCAGTCAAGTGTGATGCGATTTTTGTATCATGTTACTTGATTTTATACATACAACACATTTTTATTGCGACAAGTTTACATATTAACACTTAACTTATTTGTATTTAAAACTGAAACTTGAAATTGTAACTATAAAATACAAGCATTCATCATTAAGGTCCTTTGTCCCCTATGTAGGTCTGCCCCAGGGCCCCTGGGCGTCCACAGTGAGTTTCCATCTTCGCATTTGATTTCGCTCCAGGTTTTTCCAATGGCTTTCGCTTCGCCAATGACTGTTCGCCTCCAGGTCTGTTTTGGATGACCACATTTGCGCTTTCCTTGAGGATCCCAGTCTAGGGCTTGCCTCGGTATGTGGTTTGGATCCATACATATGTAGCTTAACTACTGCGCGGGGCTTGTGAAATTAAACTCAGTACTCGCGGTTTACGCGTACTTTGTTCACGATTTATTATCTCAAGCAGATATTAATCCTTACGTGCAAAACTACCGTTATAAGCTGTTATATAACATATACAAGCTAACTGGGCACTACAAACTATTCTGACTATTATACATTAAAAGCTACAAGCAAAAACGTAATATAAGCGCGAGCGCAAATGGGCATGCATCCGCCGTGCGAGAGGGTCTAAGACTGGTCAGCAATGACTAGCGCATATTCATTTAACGGCCGGCGCGGCGCCCGGGTTCGCGTTAATACACGAGCTACATCGAGCGTACCCGAAGCTGTGGTCCCGCGTACATGCAAATACGTTTTGAGTTTAAAACTAATTAATGCATAACCGCTTGCGCTCATAAAGCATTAATTTTAAAAGCGATATATAAATAAACAATTAATAAAATATTTATATAAAACAAAAATAAAAACATATAATAGCAATATGTGGTTGGTCACCACACATACATACATACATTTATCTGACATTTGCTAAGTTACTGCAAAGGTGTATGAGGAGTCAACTAATCTACAATGAGCCAGTGTGGTTGACAAAAGCCTGATTACCCTAACATGGGGTGGACTTGTGCCACACGGTCGGAAGAGCATTTTATGCTAGCTCAGAGAGACAAGGCTTAGGGTACCCATCGCAAAAACGCACCCCGTCATGTGCTCCGCATAGGCCTAGAGAACTCGGGGGGATTTTAGTGGGTAGGCCGGTCTTCGTTTCTATGACCGGAGAGCCCCACACATGGCCGCGCCTTGCCCGCGCGGTGTCATGTTGCATAAGGTCGCATTTCCCCCCCTTAAAAAAAAAGGTATCCGTGGAACTCAAATGGCCCTTATGTATAGCAGCTAACCGGCGGAGTAGAACATATATGGAGTAGTCATACTTTCTAGGACTGCATTTAGTTCTCCTCCTTCTTATGCTAGGAGGAAAACTGCTCCATACTTTTTGTTGTTAGAGATGGAGGTCGACGGGAACCCCATCGTTCAAGAGACAATCGAAAGAGAGAATGTACTTCGTAAAACAAATAACTCCCAACTCTAATACACTTAATGCCTTGACATCATGGTGGTGAAGAGCGGTATATAACACTTACGTTGTTCATAAAAAAAATGCCTCTAGGATATAATAAGTCATTGATTTGTTTATGTTATAGGGGGAACAAACAAGCAAATGGATCTATAGCAAGTGACTATTACCGCCTAATAGATCCCGTAACAACAACAGAAATAATAGATACGTAATCGACCTTTTAAATGGAAATAGAATCTTTTTTTTATCATGTTGATGTTCAAAAGATTTCATCAGAAATTTTTAATTATATCCTCTTTGGTTGAATCTAGTTTATGATAAATATTTACACACCTTGATATAACAAGATGCTAATTAAAACATGCAAACACATCCGAAGTTTCCCCCCGACCAAGACGTGCCAAACATTTCACGTCCATCAGCAAATGGATGCAAGTTGCAAGTTCCGCTCTATTCGAACAGACTCCATTGTGGGGATTAAATTAATTAATTCGCAAGTACTCCTCTCCATTTCGCGAACCATCGACGCGGAGGTTGTTGATAGACAACTCCAACTGATCTGTTCGTATTGTGTAAATTAGTTTATGCAGAGTGGTTATTCTGTTCTAGTTTTATGCTATTTAACACATTAGAGGGTTAGTATAGAGTATTCATTAAATTTAATTATTTAGTATCGATTAATGATTCCCAAAGTGATCTATGACAATCTGCAAGAGTTATACATCAGCAAAAAAGGAATTTGGAGATTCATAAAATGAAACCGGGGGTCCACGATAATGGATTTCAACATACACTCATAGTACCTATTCACTTACATTATTACTATATTCTAATATAAAGACAAATACATTATTTATAAAACTAGTAAATTTAGAAAATTTTGTAAGTTGTATGATGTAGACATTTAATATCAGGTAAGTAGGGGGTCTACTCGGGAAATGTATATCTATGTTTAACAAGCTTCCGCAAAGTGTCATTGATTTGCCTTTATATAAATTTAAAATCCATATCAAAAATACACTCATGAGTAAAGGTTTATAAGTAAGTGACTATCTAAATGATCACAGTATTTGGGAATAGGGACACTATTCATAGAGCCATGTTTGGTAACAACATTATTTATAATATTGTATTATTTTATATGTGTATGTAAACATACATACGACTGTAATCGTATTAGGTATGATTGTATCTTATACTATATTGTATTTTTTATATTATATTATTATAATTATTAACATTGAAAAGAGGAGATAAAAAATAGGCCTTCAGAGTTTCTTGCCTGTTCTTCTCGAGAAGGCTCTCCCAATTTCCGAACAGGTGTCGAGTCAATATATTTTCTTTTTTTTTTTCCTTATTCGTACGTACGGACAAGGTTTTTGTTTTTTTTTATTTATTACTTAAGCTTTTTTTTGTTTTGTTGTTGACGTCAATAAGTGCATGTAAAGGTCTATGTTGAATAAATATTATTTTGATTTGATTTGATTTGACTCAAAACCGAAAAACATGGCAAAATATCTACGCCATAAAAAAGTTTGGGAACCTCTGGTATAGATCGCAGTAGGGTTGTTAGTAAGTTAAAATGTTAACAGTATTGATCTGATTCACATTCAATCAAAATCGGCAGAGGATACGTAGACCGCGACACGTCCTTAGCAATCCCACTAATTATCTAACGCAGGACCTTCAAGACCTGCCAGCGGCGGCATCTGAGCCGTCTCTGAGGCGGTGTAGGTTCCTATCAACATAAGTCGGAGCAACTTTGGTATACTGTGCCTCTTCTAGCGCATATGCCCTCTTTATAAGGCAGCGTTATCCGTGCCTCTCCTGAGGTACGGCCTCCCTTATCACGTCAAACCATAGGTTCAATAGGACCAACAGCCTAGGTTGAGTTTAGTTAGCTGGTCTGTCGGATCGAGCTGCCTTGATTCGTCAGGAGTCCGACAAACCACCGTGACTCTTGCCGTTGCGGTAGTTTCCATGAGGATTCTCAGCCTTCTTCTCCTGAGGAAAAAAACTCATTCACAACATCTTTGAGGGCGGTCTATGCCATCCAATAAATAAAGGGCAGCTTGTGGCGAGCTGTCAGTGAGTTGCGTCACCGAGGGTACCGATTTGCTGCTGGGGGGCGTATGCCACCCGCCTCTGTCTTGCCTTAACCAGCCGGGCAGAGTAGAGTCGCAAGAGCTCGAAGGGTGGAAGTGTAATAATGTCATAACACCGACGGCGTCTCGATCGCTGTCGCAGACACACCTCTCTACACCCTTAGCCGTTCACACCAATGTTGCTCTCTTCGCACCAATATTGGTCTGCTTTTTTGGGGGGCCCATTTAGTGAGCGGTGAGTCATGACCTGCCATATTTAAAATCAATTAGGAGGCTTTGAGAAGGCAGGTGAACGGAGTCTCTTCCATAGTCCGGGTCTCATTACCACCAAAAATCGAAATGCAATAGTCCACAAACTTTTTGACCACAAATGACAATAGTTTCTGTGCATCTAACTGGGTGTAGTCTTTGGCTGCATTTTTCATGATGTAGATAGAGATTAGATCCAGTTGGTACACTCCACGCACACTTTGATTAAATTTCGCTTAAATGGCCTCTACGCTTTGGATCTGTATCCCCGCGCTCGCCTTATAAAGGACCGTGTCTTATAAAGACGCGTGACTTAAGATACAATACAAATAATTTTATTAAAACAAAAACACATCAGTTTGCTAATAGCAGTGATTCCCACACTAGACATGAAATCGGTATCATGGGTGTCACAACCAGCGCGAATTACATTAAAAAGTTCAAAGCTGAAGTGAGTATAAGACATGCCTTCTTTTACTAGATAATCTAATTCTTAAATAGAGCTACACACTTATGCTAAAAATATAAACATATACATACACAAAACATGGAGATAAATGATAAACGCACAAAACATGTAGATGTTGATAGTAGATGATGTAAATATGTGCTAGAAAATAGTAAGTAAATCTTGTATATTTCATAACATAAAATGAAATCAATTATAGATATGTCTTTTTCTTTCTCTTGCCCTGTTCCTATTTATATTTGAGGGCGGCGCAACATTTCTTCTTTTTTCACTCTTCTCTATCACTTGCCAGTTCGAGACTCACACCTTTCTTCTATATATCAAGATCAACTCAGTCCATCCTTCTTTTCTTAGGTCTTCTTCACCCTACACGCCCATCCACTTACTCATACTCTCATAATTATTATCAAAATTCATCCACAAATTAATCTAAGTATCTAGTTGCAAACAAAACAGGTAATCAATTTCACGTATAGCGCCATGTTTATTCAGTCCGTAAGGGCTGCAACATTATCTCTGGGGCCATTATCTGAGCGTTATTTGTGCTCGCATCAGATACCGGTAATTGCTCTCGCGATGTATCGCGGAGAGTACACGCTACTCCATCGAGTTACCGGTTTGAAACAATATTGCTAATTCAATTTGATTCGGTATAACTTTTATCAACTATAGCATGCATGACCTCAACAACAGAAGTGTACTGTTTTATTCTCTCTTTTTTTATATAATTTTCAGTTTATATTTCAAGTACAGTCACATTTAAAGCTCCTTTTTTTGGAAATGTTATTTAGAAAATACAATACGTTTTTAAAAAAAAATAACAATGCTTTTTATTTATTTATCTGTTAAAAACAATATCATTGACATTGACAACCTTCATAGTCGAGTGGTCAGTACACCAGTTTCAAGGTGTCACCATTTCTGAGGTTCCGGGTGCAACTCCTGATGAGGGCAAATGTTTGTGTAATGAATGGGAGAGGTTTGTACTTTTGTCATGCTTGTTAATATATATTAATATCTAAAATATTTATATATGTACATCTATCCATTACCCTAGATCCCATAACAGAAGCTTTGCCGAGCTCAGTTTGCGTTAGAAACCAATGAGATTCTAGAAAAAAATTAAAGTTGTAGTTATCGACTATTCGATATTTACATGGTAAAAATTAAGTTTAATATTGTTTGGTCTAACACTATACATGCAATCCCGGAGGTAGATTATTTATAAGTCGAGGAACCAGGTAAACAGTTAATGACCGACTTAAGCTGAGTTTAGTCAGTAGGTTTTTCGGTCTTGTCGAGCCTCCTCGATTCTTTAGTAGTCCGACAATCACCGTGGCACCGTGGTCGTCCATTTATAAAATTGTAAATAAGCGTTGCGAACAACGCAGCAGCTGACTGGTGTCTGTAAATAATCCCTTGACAAAGACACTATGAAGCAAGGATTGATTCTTAAAATAATACAAAGTAATCTAAGAAATCTAATTATCATATTTTTATCATGCATATTTCCTAAATATAACTATATAACAACGACACCTTCTTCTAATATTTCATACTTTATTAAATATAACACCATTTTGTTTCCTAAATTAATATTACTACTGTTACTACAGAGCGTCCCACGGCCATGCCACACGGAGGGAAAGTATATTAAATATTGAACGTAGGATATTTTACTAACAGAAAAGACTCATTTTATTTTTAATAATAAGTAGAACTGCATTCACAGATTTTTTAAAAAATCGCCTACTTCGACCGGGAATCGAACCCGCCAAATGTATAGAAAAATTACTTGTATTTTATATAATAGCGCTTGAAAGGGCTACTCATAAGCATTATTTTTTCCTAAATAACCTAGCATATTAAATGAAACTAAGATTATAAAATTTTTCATTTTATTTAAAATTTTGTTCTGGGGAATTTCCTCTGACTTGGCCATGCTTCCAACAATTAACTTATCATTTCAAAGACCTACCCACTTGAGATATGAGATTTCCGTGGTGTGAGTACATAATAAAGTAATACATGAAGTGTAGTATGTACTTGTATGCATTTCTTCATGTGCTCACAATTACCATGCAACTGGCTGATATTAGTAAAAATAAATAATTCGAAAATGGAACACGTAAATTTTCAAGCGTCTGTTCTTTTGTTTATTGTAAGTTTCATTTTCGTTTATTAGCAATTTTTTGTTAATTTACTTACCATGGCGTACCAAAATAATTTGGATTTAATAGAAGCATACTTTTTAAATCACAAAGACATTTCATTAGCTTTGCGGTGGTACCGCGAAAGATATCCCGATAGACGCACACCATCTCGATATGTGTTGAAAAGAATGGTGGATAATTTAACAAATTTAGGACGTTTTTTCATCGCTTAGAGAAACCACAGCAGCAGATTATAAACGTCAGCGATGATGAACTCAACATTCTGATTTACTTTGAAGCATACCCGAAGAGTTCAGTGAGGGAAGGTGAAGAAGAAATTGGACATTCAAAGAGTAGAATACATCGCGTTCTGAAAAAATACAAGTTTAAAAGTTATGTTGAATAGCGATTAGTGCAAAAATTACGGCCGGGAGATGCTGAAAGACGATTTAATTTCTGCCAACATATCGAGAGACTCATCCTTGAGGATCAACATTTTTTGAAACCCATTATTTGGTCAGACGAGTCAAATTTTAGTAATAACGGTATGTACAACCAGCGTAATAATCGCATTTGGTCCAGACAGAATCCCTTACAAATCCGCGAGACTAATGATCAAGTGCGTTTTTCTTTCAACTGTTGGTGTGGGATTGTAAGTAACGGGTTCTCTTAATACACTTTTACGAAGGAACTCTGAACACGGAAAAATATCTAGAAATACTTGAGATTTTAAGAAATGAGATTAATAATCTTCCTGATGCAGATCGACGAAATTTCATATTCCAGCAAGATGGGGCTCCGGCTCATAACAGTAGGAGAACAGCCGAGTTTCTTAATGAATATTTTCCTTCCTGGATTGGCACTTTTGGACAGATTAGATGGCCACCGAGATCCCCAGATCTAACCCCACTTGATTTTTTTTTATGGGGTTATGTAAAAGATTTAGTTTACAGGAACCGGTACAACAGTGTGCAGGAGTTACAAAATGAACTTAGACGTATAAAAATAAGTAAATCGACAGGGAGAGAAATTGTCAAAAGAGTGAGACTTTGTATACAACAGAACGGATTACATTTTGAGCATTTGATAAATTAATTTTTTTTAATATAAATGATAAATTTTATGATCTTAGTTTCATTTAATATGCTAGGTTATTTAGGAAGAAATAATGCTTATGAGTAGCCCTTTCAAACGCTATTATAAAATACATGTAATTTTTCTATCACATTTGGCGGGTTCGATTCCGGTTGAGGTAGGCGATTTTCAAAAAATCTGTGAATGCAGTTCTACTTATTATTAAAAATAAAAATAAAATGATGTCTTCTTTTAGTAAAATATCCTACGTTCAATATTTAATATACTTTCCCTCCGTGTGGCATGGCCGTGGGACGCCCTGTATAATATAACAGTAGTAATTTTAGAGGTATAACACTCGAAAATTAATTATTAGTTATTGTACCAGACAATAACTTGACAATTCATTAGATTGATTATTATTTTAATTCTTTAAGCCAGTTCTCAACTATCACATACTATTTACATTTTTGGGGTTGTCTTGACACTAAATGATTTTTTGTTTCTCCTTCTCACCGCCCCTGATAACTTATGTATGTAAGAAAATAATCTTGTAAGTTTAAAATTTTATTGAAATATTTTTTCATGAATTCGCGAATCTTCATAACTTTTTTATAAATTAAGGGTTTTTATAAAATAAACCCACTGTATGAAAAATGTAACTATTTTCGAATAGTCTATTAAATAATACGATACAATATTGACGGATCGATAATAATTTGTGAATATTTAATTAATATGATTTTTAAAATTTCTATTAAATTTGATTATTATTATATCATTTAGTGAAAAGCCATTTATTTATGCAAGTATTATCCCAATTTACATAACAATAACTCTAAGTAATCTCCGCACGTTGGCACCTACTTACAACAAATTAACGCTGTCTATCCCTCTGGACCATAACGTCCCAAAGATTGTTTCGTCAATTTGGTTCAGAATCGTTACTCAGATCAAAACATTGAAAATAGAAATTTCATATTTTACTTTATTTCACAGCAAATTTAAATAAAGTAACTAATTCCATTCCAGCAATTTTTTATTACATAATTTTTATATGCACTGAATTGAAAAGAATGAATATGTTTTCTGCAAGTTATTGCCAATTAAGTAAAAAATACTTTCAAGTATTGTTATTTTTTAAAATTTGACATAAATACTTTTTTCCTCTCCAAAGAATACATTCAAACCTTCAATTTTTAAATAGGTAATTCTTGAAATTTGAAACAATATAATTATATTAATTGGCGATTTGGTATGGGGATAGATGAACACCCTAGGAAGGACATAAAATAACTCTTACCGCGTGAAAAAGTATGTGAGTCTTATGCGAAAATTCAATATAACGCAGGCGAAACCAGCTAGTATATACAAAAATCATTTATATATTTACGATATCATCATTTACAATGATTGAAATTAATCCATAGTACCACTGACTATAATTTAGGTAAAATATACGCACAGTCCATTCTGCGACTTAGTTGATCCATAACGACATTACTCGACTCTTGCTACTACCGGATCTGGCTAATTAAGTGCATGCATTTAGTGTTCTAGGATTTATGTCATGTACTGGATACTCCGGTCGTACTTCCGACCTGTTACACTAAGCTATTACTATACAGTGTACATAGTTATAATTATATATAGTAATAAATATATTTATTTAAATGTCCATTTCATTGAGAATGTCCTGTTTCATTGTCATGTAGCATTCTGGAGCCACACCAAAAACTATTTGCACCAGCCATTATACATACACAGAAAAACAAATATATATATTTTTTATCTTATCGTACTGAAGCTGTGCTTCACCAGATTATGTTGGAATTAGCATTGTCTGCTAATTAACAGATTAGATCAGTGATTGCCAAGGTGGAAGAAGAGACCCCCAGGGGTTTATGCCAACCTGCAAAAGTCGGCGAAAAAAAAATGTTGAGGTCCATGATTTGAAAATGGGGGTCCTCGATAATGGATTTCAACATACACTGATAGTACATATTTACTTACATTACATTATCTTGTATTATAAAGACATATTCATTATTTATAAAAATACCTAAAATAATAGTACATTGTGGTACAAGTGAGTAATGTGGGTGAATACCGCTGAGGCGCTTTGAGGTCCGAGCCGTCAGACGAGGGTCTCAAGGAGCCGAGGACGGTAATCATCAATACACACGTGTATCATAAAACGTTTTTCAACACACTTCTAAATAAAATAATACTTAAATAAAAAACCATTTTCTTCATAAATTGTATTTGCAGACATCTTAATTAAGAACTAACTAAATAACTTCAAAAGAGAAAACGAGACGAGTTGTGAAAAATGTTTCGTGATGGCGGGAAGAATTAATCAGTTTTCCTATGCGCGCGCATCGGCCATAGACTAAAAAATGAGGTTTCATTTTTTTGGGCTTTTCGCGGATAGCTTTTTAGCGCAAATGTAAGCGTAACTCAACCAATAATATGAAAAAAAACTATTACTCACTCGTGAATAATAGTAATGAAAAAGTCACAGTTTGATTATAGGTGTCATTATGTGCCTAATTGCCATGGGATTAGAGCCACTTTATGAGGAAGTGTGTTGAATATATATATATATATATATATATTATATATATATATATATATATATATTATATATATATATAAGTGTTTAAAAAAATTGTAAGTAAAGTAAATTATGTAGGCAATAAATAGGTAAGTAGGGGGTCTACCCAAAACCGAAAAACAAGGCAAAGGGTCTATGACACAAAAATGTTTGGAAACCTCTGAATTAGATTATAGACTTAAAATTTAATTAGACGTTAATGAATTAAGAAAATCTTATTAATTAATTTCTACTACAATTAATTCCTAATAATAGCATTACAACATAAACTAATTCTATTTATTTCATACCGTAACTCAATAAAATTATAGCATAACACAGTAAAAAAAGAAAATAACAAACAGCAAAGAGGTAGGTTATAATAAAAAACTGATGGATCAGTTTCGTAATTAAAATCAAAATCAAAAATTTATTCTTAAAATAGGATTTTACAATCACTTTTGAATGTCAAAGATGCTACGCCATTGGTTCACAAGTCTACGGCGGGAGACCTTGTACTGGAAAGAACCAGCAAGAAAACCAGCAAGGGCTATTTTTTTTCTTCCTATATCATTACAGAGTCGTCAGTTGGAAGCCGGCTTCAGATACACAGTCTGAGCCCAACCTCCGATACAAGTTAAAACAACTAACAAATATATATTTCCGTCACAAGAGTCATATCGCATTAAACAAATCTGATATGTATATGTCCGGTATAATCCAAGCATGTTTAGTCATTCAGGAAATTAAACATCGTAAAAATTACATCCAAGCATTTTTATAATTCAAGAAATCGTTGACCTTGTAATACCCTTTTTCACTAGAGTATTTTTAATATGTGCTTTAAATTCATGAAACGGTGAAGCAGTAATATTTTCTGGAAGTGTGTTATAAAAAGTTACACATTTCCCTCAGAACGAAGATACGGCATGTTCTGTTTTATTGTTGAAATTAAGTGAGTTAAGTATTCCAATCTATACTTATATAAATTACATAATTTATTTATATTATTTGTATACATATACTAGATATACTTATTTACTCAAATGATACATTAATTGATAGATATTAATAAAATTTATACTTTATATTATTTGAGTTAGCATTTTAATTGCTAATGCAATAATGTGAATAGACACCTTCACAACATGAAACTTAAGGACACTGACACATGCAGAGTCTGCGAACAAGAGCGTGAAACACCAATACACCTCTTGTGCTACTGTGAACCGCTGATTCACAAAAGAAACAGACACCTGGGGAAACACATCCTTGACCCAGATGAAATAAAAACAATCCGAACTGGGAACATCCTATCTTTCTTGGTCAGTGCCCAGTTAAGGGAGCTACTGTAGGGCCTACATAGAACCTACATAGGAGGCTGGTCACAATAGATCTTAATAGGTCGCAGTGATGCACATCAGCCCCGACTTACATGAAATAATAATAATAATAATAGCATTTTAATTTGCTATGTTGATTTTAAAGCAACTTTGTTCATTTATGTTAGATATTTTGTAAAGGTAAGAATGTTAAGACGAATCGGTGCAGGTCGACCTAGGCGGACATATCTCGATCAAATCGAAGATATCCTAAAGAAAGGCCGGGTCGAGGGTACTCGCAACCGACGAGCATGCATGAAGACGCTCATGAAAATGGAGGAAGCAAGAGAAGTGTGCCAGGATCGTAGCAAGTGGAGAGAGGTGGTATCTGCCTAACACATTGGGAACAAGGCATGACATATAGGTATGTTTTTATGTATTTTGTAAAACATGGATCGGAATGAAGCCCGGAATCGAATGGATGAACAACGATTGCATGTTGATGAAATGCGCATGACAAAATGGAAGTGTGTTGTGACAAGAAAGGATAGAGTAAGGAATGAAAACGCCAGGGAAATCTGACAGTAGCTCATTTTGTTGATAAGTTAGGAGAAAAGAGACTTTATAAACTCTTTATTGCACATAAAAATTTCACAGGAAATAACATTAAATATAAAATATGTACATAGGTGGGCTTATCCCTAATAGTGATTTCTTCCAGCCAACCTAACTGGGGATTTAGTCATAAAATTGCGGATACTACTTAAAATGCAATCAACAAAGTATAGAAAATTTACACTACACAAAACAAAGCAAAACTAATTACTTAAAAAAATACTAACTACATCTATTACTATAAATACATAAATAACAGTATATATAACAATAATATATATTAATAATCATATAATATATATATATACATACACACATACATATATCTATAAATATATATACATATTAACATACCTACAATATAAACATGACTAATTAATTGTTCGACTCAAGTTGCGATAAAAAATGCTCTTTCAGTCTAACTTTGAAGGTTTCCACAGATCGACTATCACGAATGCTCTCAGGCAACTTATTCCACAGGCGGGCCGCAGTAATAGTAAACGATTTAAAGAAAAATTTTGAATTGGAAGTTCGCTGCTCCAAGGTTTGGGTGATACATGTGCGTCTAGGATATGGTCTTTCGGGCAAGGAAAAGAAACGTGAGCGAAGGTAATCGGGAAATTTTGGGTTATTGAGCACTTTGTATAGAAATGTGAGTATGTGCAAGTCATGTCTTTGCCTTATTGGGAGCCATCCAAGTCGTGCCCTATATCCGATACATGGTCATACTTCCGCAAGCCGTAGATGAATTTGATCGCAAGATTTTGTAAACGCTCAAGCTTGTTCAACAGCTCCTGTGTAGCGTCCAAAAAGCAAACGTCAGCATAGTCAATTAAGGGCAAAAGCAAAGTATGGGCAAGCTTTTCTAGTATGGTTACGGATGAAGGAGAGAGAACGATGATGTTACTAGGAACGTTATGAACATGAAAGTGGATGGGCGTGTAGGAAGAGGAAAAGCAAGGAAATTAAGAAAATAATAAAGATTGTATGAAATACGATGATGATTTAAGAAGATTCAAAAGTGTTCCACCACGATCCCAGAGCATCCTGGATCATGTCACAGTAGTTTATAGTCAAACTAGTTAAAAGTGTTTACTTTATATTTTTATACTAGCTGTGCCCACAACTTCCTCTGCGTGGAATCGTAATTATAGGTAGCATTTTAATTACTAAAAGTGTTATAAACGTAACAGTAGACAAATATAATCAGAAAGCTTCGAACTGCTAACCTATCTGGAGTTATTATTATTATTTCATGTAAGTCGGGGCTGATGTGCATCACTGCGACCTATTAAGATCTATTGTGACCAGCCTCCTATGTAGGTTTTATGTAGGCCCTACAGTAGCTCCCTTAACTGGGCACTGACCAAGAAAGATAGGATGTTCCCAGTTCGGATTGTTTTTATTTGATCTGGGTCAAGGATGTGTTTCCCCAGGTGTCTGTTTCTTTTGTGAATCAGCGGTTCACAGTAGCACAAGAGGTGTATTGGTGTTTCACGCTCTTGTTCGCAGACTCTGCATGTGTCAGTGTCCTTAAGTTTCATGTTGTGCTATCTGGAGTTACACGTGTTATTGTGAGTCAACCATAAAAGATAGACATGTACTGTCGTGAGATATTTTTTATATAATTTTAAGGAGAACATTTCCGTCATACATGATTCCTGTGTAGCTTTAACCATTAAAGTTGCACACGCGACGAAAGCTTAAAAAATGGAGTTACTTCTCCCGTTTGCCCAACATCTCCCTTGATTGTAGCCAAATGCTCCAATTGATTGTAGCGTGATGAAAAGTATTCTGTAACCAGCTCAGGAGTATGGAAAATAATTGTACCAAGTCTCGTTAAAATACGTCTAGTAGTTTTTGTTTCTATAACGGTTATACAGACAAACAGAAAAACTACAAAAATTTTACTGATTGCATTTTTGGCAGCAGTATCGATCCGTAATTTCCCCTGATAGTTCGCGCGCGGGGATACAAATCCAATGCGTAGAGGCCATTTAAGCGAAATTTAATGAAAGTGCGTGGAGTGTACCAACTGGGTCTAATCTCAATCTGCTTCTCGAAAAATGGCGCTAAAGACTATAATCCAGTTAGAGGCACAGAAACTATTGTCATTATTTTGGGCTAGATTAATTGATGTAATTGTAAGAAATAAATATTTAAATATTTTTTATCATTTATTTATTCAATGCTTAGCAGCGTGACTTAAGCTTGCTGTTGTGATCATGAAAAGAAGGAAATGAAAACAAACACTTAAGCTTTGTTTAAGCTGTACAACGTTTAAAGCTATTTGCTAGCACCTCTCTGATTGGTTGTAGGAGGCACGTGTGGACGAAGCAATAAAATTCCTATAAAACGGAATTGCTCGACTCGACGCGACTGCACCACTTCTGGAATAGCGTCATCTTGTACGGCGATGGCAAAGTGAAAAACTTTTCATTCTAAATATATCGCATCGCGTAATTTAATAGGCGGCTGCGAATTTTTTGTGTAGAGTATTAGTTTCATTTATTCCTGATTTATTCAGAACTAGCGATCCGCCCTGGCTTCGCACGGATACAGTGTTGATACTAAATACACTACAGACAAACTGTGAACGTCTTACATAGTAAATTATAGTCAAAAAATACTAAAAAAAAAACACGCTTTTAATGTATTGTAATTGATTGTAATGTAATTATTTACGACATCACATTAGAAACCTCTAAATTTATCAGTGTTTCTCTACTATATTATGCACGTATTATACATATAAACCTTCCTTAAGAATCTCTCTATGTATTAAAAAAAAACCGCATCAAAATCCGTTGCGTGGTTTTAAAGATTTAAGCATACATAGGGACAGACAGACAGACAGACTTTGATTTATGCTATGTAGTGATAAGCTGATCAATAAATGACCAAGCTTGTTGATCCTCATTAATAGTTCAGGGAAATTCCGTTCCATATAAATTAAGGGTACAGATAAATTATGTCTATATTAATTCTATATATCTAGCGACGACAACCGTAGTCCAGTGGTTGTTATACCGGTTTTAAGGTGGTGTCATCTCTGAGGTCCCGGATACGAGTCCCGGTGGGGCCAGATTTTTGCGTGATGAATGTGAGCATTTGTACCTTAGTAATGGTTATTATAATATATTTCTAGCAAATTTATTTATATACGTAAGTCTATTCGTTACGCTAGAGCTAGATTATAACACACGCCTTACAGAGCTTATCTTGGGCTAAGCTAATTTAATTAATCTCATATTTAAAAAAAATTGTTGGTTTCTAGTTCGTTTTGTTTCATTTTTTTCTGTCAAAATGAGTAACTCTAATAAAGGAATGAAGGAACATTAATTACTGACTCAGTTATCTACTATACAGGATTACTGGCAAGTCGACCCACATCCGTCGTGAGGTGATAGTTTTGGTCATAACAAACTTTTTTCAGCCCATATTGCCTTATCCAAAAGTTACCCGTTTTCAAGATATTTGATATTTTAGGTTTTCTTACTAAAAGTCACTGATGCTTAGGTTATGACTATTTTTTTTTAATTCCAGCCCTTAGGCTAGAATTTTTTATTGATTTTGTATTAAAGACATTCAGAATAAACTATCAAAGTTTTACAAGACAACGGTTGGTACGACCCCAGAACTAAAATTTACATTGTTTTTTTCCTAAAACCTCTAACTTCAGCTCTATCTCTCTTAAAAAAATTACTAGTAGCTATTCCTGCAAGTTGTACTAAAAACATCACTGTTTATCAAGGTACACAAAAAGGTACAATAGTTAGGAAAAATGTTTATAATTCTTAGAAAAAATGGTGACAAACAGATAAGCGGGAGGTGATTACGTTGCGCTTAACACAATAGGATTATTGCCGCCGCACTCTTCATTTTAGCAAAAAAAAAAAAACTTTGCATAGACACAACTATTTCAAGATCACACAATTATTTCAAGATCTTAAACATCTTAATTTGAATTATCTTTTCTCCATGTTTGTCACTCGAGTATCGTGATTGATATATATTAAATTGAGATAACTTTTTAAAAATACATTACTCTTGGTAAAGATATTGTATTCAACGTTGTATACCCATAAAATGCTCTTATACAACGGTCACATAAAATCCTATTATGACTCCGCTTTTGTATTAGGTACGTAAAAAGAACAAAATAAACTTTTACATATAAAAGCTTGTCGCGAGATTTACTGACTTATAGAATACTTTTAACGACAAGCTTTTATATGTAAAAGTTTATTTTTTCTTTTTAACGCATTTAATAAAAGCTTGTATTTCAAAATATTTGTTTTTACTTTTAATTTATATTCCGACTAAAAACCAAGCTTAGCAAACTCTTTCATTTGATACCCATATTGTAGGGGTGCATTGAAAATAATTGATCCGCCATCTTGGTAATGCCGCTATGTTGGATTTAGAATGACGTCACACACATAACCATGCATTGTCATCCGACTTACACGTGCATGCAAAATTTCAGCTCAATCGGAGGCCGGGAAGTGGTTCAAATTAAGATCCCAAGATTTTCTTACATAGTTACAAGTGAAGCTAATATAGAAGCTTGTAAAAATAATTAAACTCAATAGAAAGTTGATGATTTCTGTAATGAAATAACAACTGTCTCATGAACCTTAGAATAACTTATTTGAAGTAAACAGTACCCGATGTAATATTCACATATTCACATCATTATAAAATCAATTGGTTGAAAGTACCTGATTTGTAAGTTAATGTTTGCTTCGGATCTACGTTTGATTTAACATTTAGTGAATAATTATGTAAAATAATTGTAGTCTTCCTATTGTGTTTTTTCATAAATTAACATTGTGTCGATGTTAATTTATGAAACAATTGTCTTTTTAAAGATTTTCATTATATAAAGACGTCGATACACTGGGTGCTTTATTGTACGTATTACATAACGAGATTCAAACTCGTATCTCTGCTTGAGATGACGCTATGTGGGATCAATAGCACCATCCCTTTTCCTTAGGTCCTTAATTAAATAATATAGAACTACGTTTAGTTAATATTGAATAATGTTAATTTTATTAATTCTATTTATTGGTATTTTACGAAAAAAAATGGTTTAATCAATGACTGGGGGACCTAATCCTTAATTTAAATTGTTTGTCTATATATATAATATTTTAAATAAATGTTTAAAGTTCGAGAAAAGGGTACGACGACAGGTTAATATATTCATTGCATATCTTCAAATACGTAATAGATTAATAAGTTTCAAACTTACTCAGCTCAACATCATCTGGGAATATTTATTTATTATTTTATTAGCATAAACAAAAACACACCTCACCCACTGTACCACTACCTTAACTCCCCTGTCTAGTTAAAAGTAGAAACTTAGAAAATTGCTCGTCTATTTCGGATTGTAGTGCCATCGGCGTGTTTTCGAGAACAACATGGCTCCAACTCCTCAACAAGTTGTCGGCGATCAGCCACACACCCCCGTGACGAGGCCACTGGGTGGGGATGAAGTTGTCATCACGGGACTCTCGGGGATATTCCCCAAGTCTAACAGCGTTTTGGAGTTCATGAATAATTTGTATAATAAGGTAAAACTAGTTTTATTCGCTTATATTAAGCTCAATTCCATGATATAATAATGCGCTTAAATCTACTTACTCGTAGATGCTTAACTGGTAATACCAGAATAAAATGTAATATTAATAAAAACAACATAAAAAAGCAAAAACAATTTTTTTTAATACAAGCTTTTATTAAAAGCGCTAAAAAGAACAAAATAAACTTTTACATTTAAAAGCTTGTCGTGAGATTTACTTACTTATAGAATACTTTTAACGACAAGCTTTTATATGTAAAAGTTTATTTTGTTCTTTTTAGCGCATTTAATAAAAGCTTGTTTTAAATAATTTTTTTTTACTTTTATTTTATTTTCTGACTAAAACCCAAACTTAGCAAACCCTTTCATTTGATATCCATATTGTAGGGGTGCATTATAAATAATTATTCTGCCATTCGCCATATTGGATTAAGAGTGACGTCACATTATTTATCGAGGTGTTCTTTGCAAGCCCTTTCATTTGATACCCATATTGTAGGGGTCCAATAAAAATAATTGATCCGACATCTGTAATGCCACCATGTTGGCTTTAGAATGACGTCACACACATAACCATGCATTGTCATTCGACTTACACGTGCATGCAAAATTTTAGCTCAATCGGAGACCAGGTAGTGGGTCAAATTAAGATTCCAACATTTTCTTACATAGTTACAAGTGAAGCTAATATAAGAGCTTCTAAAAACAAAGTATTATTTGTAAACTTATGATAAATAAACAATACTATCAGGTTGACATGGTCTCCAACGAAGATCCACGTTGGATCTTCAACCACCCAGAGGTGCCAGATCATTTGGGCAAAGTCAACGGCATGAGCAAGTTCGATGCCCAGTTCTTTAGGGTCCACTACAAACAAGCCTGCACTATGGAGCCAATGAGCAGGAAGCTTCTGGAACACGCCTATGGCGCTATCTACGACTCCGGTAAGTTTTATATTTTTAATGTTATCGAACATTTTTGACGTGACAACGTCTTAAATTAGGTTGCGGCTGGGAGTCACTTATGAAAAAGTGTAACGCTCGGTAACGTTACGATGAGTCACCGAACGAGAGAGAGGCCCGCCGAATGCCTTGCGTCTCTCTCCCACTCAACTATGATCGGTCTGCCGCGCGCGCAGCACTAGAGAATTAGGCGCATTGAATCGGCGCATGCTTGTGTCTCTGTCTTTGTCTTTCTCGAACGTTCTTGGCGTTGGAAAAACAAGAAAGCGTCATAATACAAGTTCACACGTGTGGTTAAAGTATCGTCAGCTGTGTCTGTAGTGAAAATTTGGAGTGCTTAGATTCGTCATTTACAACAACTACAACAATAAAGGTAAATAATTGTACACTGATATTTCATTATCGTAAACTATGATTGATTGATTAATTGTTAGATTGACACAAAAGTTGAGGAACTGAGTCTATAGGTTATGTCATACTATTGATAAATGTTGATAGTGTTAAGTAAATTATTAGTTTAAAATTAATTAATTAATTAATTATATTTTACAAATTTTCATTAATTTCAAATTTATTTAGCACTCAAATAGGAATTAGTTAAGTTTAAGTTTACATGTACAATGTTTTAGTAAACAAAATATATTTCTATAGTTAAAATTTGTGCAATTCTTATTTTCATTCAATTCCTTGTTCCTATTGTGCAATTTAATTATATTAATATCAATAAATATTCTACCGAGAAAAAGACGTTGTCACGTAAAATCTTCGCCCGTAAAACGACTTTACAGGCAACCATTTTTTTTATAACATTTACAGGCAAATTATTCATACCCACTAGATGATATGTAGAAAATAACAAGTGCCAGAGAATTACACGCCACACTAACCATCTTCGCCTTGGAAAACCACCAAGAAGAAACAGTGCTTCTTAACACCTCTTTTAAGGGAGTCATACTTGTAAGAATTAGAAAATACCGAATCTGAGTCCCCAAAAATAAACTAAACGAACTAAATAAGGGTTCCATTTTTTGATACGAGTATAAAATCCTAAGAAACTGCAATTTCATATTCAGATCTACTAATAGGCGGATACTGGACCATAGATAGAACAGAAAGTCAGTATAGTATTTTGCGTAATGAAAACTCAACTCGACTCAACTGTGATACTCCTACTAGTGGAACTGATATTCCCTAGCACTAATAAATAGTACGAGACACCGCTAAGATATCCAACCGCGTTATTTGGTACGAGTCACGTATCATTTCGCTATTCGATTATTCTAACCCGGAGATTTAACGATATCGCTATTTCTTTATTGCACGGATTCACTAGTCCTGCGGTACCAAAGCTACACCGTGTTCAGGTGAAATCAAAATGAAAACAAAATGAACAGGGCTGCCAGAAGATAAATCTTAGATACGCAAATATACCAAAGGGGAATGCCAAGATTTTCTCTGAGGTCGGCCAAAACCGATAAACGTGATTTACATATATACATAGAACATTAAAAAGGTTATAAATTGTATAATTAGAAGAGACCGAGTGAATTTGAATTGAATTTGAATTTGACCAATAAAAGTTAGAGAATTCCAAGTTTTAATACAAATCTTTTTTAAGCTTTTTATGCAATTGAAACCACGTGGATATACTAGTATTTTCACATTTGTAGTTGTGGCAAAATAGAAATCATACTCGATGGACTCGATGGATACAATACACCGATGATTATATATATTTGATATTCAAATATATGATCTGGCAACCCTCAATGTCGAAGTGTAGCCAGCATAAAACAACATAACGCGATTCAGCGTGCGAAAGATATAACTCTATCGTTTAATCCCCGCTTTAGAACAGATAGGTTAGCTAGTGTTAGGCGCGCCTTATATAGTATTGTTCGGGGGAGATACTACGAAAACAATGTAGATATAAAAAAAAGTCAATGTAGAAATTCGAAAAACAAAAGCACATATTATTAACCCCCGACCTTCCTATCGAGAAACGTTTTTTGTCATAAACCCAACTAATTAAAAATACACAATGTACAACCCAATACATAAATACTAATAGCTAGCTTATAATAGCAGTTAGTCTTAAGATATGTGGTTAGTACACCGATTTCAAGGTCTCGCCATCTCTCAGGGCCGGGTTCGAATTCCGGTAGTACACATATTTGTGTGATGAATGCGGGCATTTGTACCTTACTGTTGTTGATATACATATATTTCTATCAAAAATATTGACATATGTATATTATATGTATTCGTTACCCTAGATCCCATAACATAAGCCTTTCACAGCTGACTTTGGGCTAGGCTAATTGGTGTAAGTTAAAGATATATATATTTATTTATTATTTATACAAACATGAGAGTAGATATCGCACTGACGTGTCGAATCTAACGGTCAAATTCGTGTAATTTTACTTAGTTCTTATAGCAAAAGCGAAAAAGTTGGACGTCATTATTTACTCCGATGCTGTATGTTTGGCTTACGTAATCTCTTTTTCTGTGATCTGTTTCAGTATCTAATAATTTTCTTAAAACTTTTAAAGACTACATTCAAAGCAGGTGAATTTTAAACGTTGCACAGAATAGATATGCTATCTATAGTTTGTGTAGAGGCATCGCAAAGAGAACCTTGCCACAGTCTTTAAATATTCAAGGAGAAGACCAGGGGGTTCTAATGGCTTGGCACTCTTACTAGGAAAGCCCTTTACACGCCCGCCGCCTGGCCAATCTATCCTAAGTCTATCCTAAATTGTCATTAATGCCACGTGATAGTTATATCAGATGGGTGAATACTGACATATCCGGTCTTTACAGTTAAATGGCGGATTAATAACACAGAGCTCTTCACTTTATAGATGTCACAAAATTAAGTAAATTCTATAATTTCTTGTCAATGAATAGTATGATTACAAAATCGAATTCCAGACACTAACCCCTTCTTCTGTAACTATCTGTAAATTGCAATCAACAGCAGCAGGATCGCATAGAATAAAAAGTTAATTTTGTTTTGCAAGTTCAGTTTTTTTCTTTGATTTCTTGATTTGTTCTATTTAGATTCTTCTCGGTCTACACCCCCCTAATTTCCCTTTTATATTTCTCTCAATCATTATCACTACAATTTGTTGGTGTTAAATATTCTTAATTTAATATAATATACATTATAGCTACGCCTGTGACGGGTTTAACTCTGACTTCATAATTTCTTTCCTATATAACAGTTAAAATCCTATTCAAATGTTTCCAATATAGTTTTTTTTTTCTTAAAATCCACGTCACAGTCTGACAAACGTATATTAAAATTTTATATTATAACACGACTTTAAATTTATTTGTCTTCTCATTGAAATCTTTTATAATGAGAATCAGTGATTCCTACACCAACAAGACTTTTTACTCTTGCCTTCAAATGAATTTTGCTCTCTAGGCATCAACCCTCTACAGCTACGAGGAAGGAAAGTCGGTGTTTTCATTGGGTCAACATTCTCCGAGTCTGAGAAAATCGTCATCTATGAAACTATCCAACGCAACGGGTTTGGTATCACCGGGTGAGTGTTGAAATAACTTTCAATCTACTAACCTATAATTATGTAATCTTTGTTATTGTAGTCAAAATGTTAAGGATTCCGAAAATATTAAAATGAGATCTAGGATCACGTAGAAAGACATAGTACTAATAATAGACTAGATAGTAGCCAAAAACGTATTATAATTTATGGACAAATAGAAGTGTTCCATCATGCAGCAAGCGACGCATGTCCAAATGACATTTTATTTTTGGTAAATTTTCCCCTTTTTAGGGTAAGGCAAAGGGTACTAAGCCCATGCAGCCATCGTCTTCTCTGTGATATATTACTGATGTATGTCCAAATAATGACACAACCTAAACGTTTCTCTATTTTGACAACAAACTTTTTTTAAATATTGTTTTTCATTTATGGTCGTTTAAAAATCGTAGGTCGCTAGCGATATAAGTTTGGTATTACTTATATTTTTTTATAATAACTTTTTAATTGAATAATGTTAAAAGTATTTTGAAGTTTATTTAGACATTGATAATAATTTTTGGTAACGCTTACTTTATATATTAATTAAATAATGGACATTCTACAAAGAGATGCTTTTGATGAAATATTATAATAAAATGATCATATTTATCTTCTGTAAAATAAATCCAACAAAAAATAAAGAAATCCATAAAAAAAATATTAATAACAAGGGCCCGTAGTATTATTGGCGTTTCGTTCGTAATCGAATTTTTTTCAATATCTAATAGTAACTTATGGAAATGATTCCAAACTGCGGAATCACTCCCAAATATTTCGTTCTAAATTTACTTTGTCTACAGATATAAGATGTCTCACCTAAATTGTTAATAATGTAATCTTAACAGCTTCGTGTTGTTCCGTCACTAAAACAATAGTTTTATAAGTAAATTCATTTTTTTTTTATTACTGACTCTTGGTCCATGCCGTTTTAATGTCTCAATAAAATATTTAATTATTACTTTTAAACAAGTATGCTTTACCTATTTTAATATTTGTTTAAGAATACTACTTAGTGTACTATTAAAATAATCTTTTTGAGAAATTCGAATTACCTCGAGACTAATTCGAATCGAATTAGTAGGGTTTTAGTTTCTTTTCTTAAATTGTTATATTAAAATAGGCTAATTACAGCCACTCCTACATTGAGCAGCAATCAAAAACGAAATCAAATGAAAGCGATATTGTTGCCGTTTAAATTTAATTACCGAAATGAATACCCCGTGGAGAGAATAATTTTAGTTTTGATACTCGTAACATGGCCATTAATATTTTACTGAGTGCGATGTGCGTTTTTGTTGAAACCGGAGCTGTTGATTTTTTAAATTTAATAATGCTAGTATCGAATCAAACTTATATTTCATCGATTCGATGGTTATATTTCTACAAATAGACCTCGCAACATATCAAATATATATTCATTTGCGCCACGAAATAATATGTTATTTAGAGTAATTTTTTTCGTTTAAATGAAGTACGGGAAAAATTTTGGCGATTCCTGTCATAGAATATTTTGATCCATGTAAAACAGGTCTGAGACCATACTTTATGCGGTATTTTAATGTTAAATTAAAACAACCGTTTTTCTGTAACAATACCAATTTAGGTTATTACGAGCGATATAAGGATCCAAAGCGTTGCTGTGTTTACATATTATAATACTAACTTCCTGTAACTACATTTACCTTAAAAATGATTATGAAAACAAATCAAAAACATAAACAATATATTTATTCAATATATATGTTCACAGTTTTATTATCTACTAAGCAGATCTTAAAAACAAAAAAAAAACAGGGAAAGTTATTTAGTTTGAAGAAAAAAACGGTTTACACCTGTTCGCAATTTCTCTTCCTCTTTGTAATTATAATTTTAAATATATAATTTTATACAATATTTGTAATACAATATAAATATATATGTATATAACTAAAATTTGATAATATTATGGAAAGCAAAATTTTGAACCCATTATCCATAACAATACTTGCTTCTCTGTCGTGGCTCATTCATGTTTATGTCGTGTTTTCACGCCAAAAGTACTGAAAATATATAAATTAAATTATTTATTAATTCCTTTGCATTTATTTATAATCTATATGCTATTGATCTTTAAAACTATCCATTCCATTTATAAACGTGAACCATATGACAGCTTTACACTACTAATGAATTAATTACGATTCATTTCGACATATATATTGAATTACTCTAGATCATTTAACTTTCCAAGAACGATTATTACAATATATAACCTACGTACATATATGTTTTCTATTCTGTACTCAAAACAAAAACTATTCATTTTGGAGAAAATTTTGCTTATAGTAAAATATTACTCGGAAGCTCTGCGAAAGTTCCCTTGTTTACTTAGGTAATAGATATTTTTCAAAACTACATAAAGCGTGCGCAAATACTTGAGGGCGTAGTTCGCAGCGGTGGCCACAATTTACGCTTGACACAGGAAGATTTAGTGTGCCGGGGGCAATACATTATCGGGATTTTATCCCACCGTGAGATAATCATGTGAACACGCTAATAGAGATATATTAGCGCGATAGAGGTATACTAGTTAGTTATCTGTGAGAAAGAGATGCAAATATTAACTTCCCTTCATTCTACTCTTATAAGGTCAAAAGTCAAGTCAAACTCTTATAAACTCAAAGTAAGGTCGGGGTCATATGCTTTCTTCGTGTAGATATCTGTCACAAGTTATTTCAGCAATGCCATTCTTTGCATGCACATTCTTCTTTGAGAATCGGTGATGCCTCGGCTTTAGCCTTCGAATTTCGAGGCCCGAGGTAGCCCCAGAAACGTACTATTACGCCCTGCTGGCGCTCCAGGATCGATATATAAATGAAATATTTCGAGATATTCCCTGTATTGTATGAGAGCGAATTAATACAGCTTGTTAGGAGGGCGTCTGCACAAGAAGTGATGACGTCAATTGTTTCGAACGCCGCGTCGGTCGCAGCGCGTTGTTCTTTCAAATGCCGGAACACACGCCACAGATAAGAAAGGAGGCGAACTTCTAAGGAGTTTGTCACAGTAACAATGCGCTATTGTATCTGATACCTGATATGAAAACCAGTGATTTGTCTAAATTTAGGCAAATATTTAGCTGAGCCTTGACCTTTTGCTTTCTGGAGCATATATTTATGGTGTTTGATTTAATGTTTGTTTATCTCAATTATTACCATTGTTTTAGTAGATATTTATGTGTATTTTGCAGAAAATAATAAACGCTTTATTTATCTATCAATATATCTGATACTCCTGAATTTTAAACGTTGCACAGAATAGATATGCTATCTATAGTTTGTGTAGATGGATCGCAAAGAGAACCTTGCCACAGTCTTTAAATATTCAAGGAGAAGACCAGGGGGTTCTAATGGGTAGGCTTGGCACTCTTGCTAGGAGAGCCCTTCACACGCCCGCCGTCTGGCCAATCTATCCTAAATCTATCCTAAATTGTCATTAATGCCACGTGATAGTTATATCAGATGGGTGAATACTGACATATCCGGTCTTTACAGTTAAATGACGGATTAATAACACAGAGCTCTTCACTTTATAGATGTCACAAAATTAAGTAAATTCTATCATTTCTTGTCAATGAATAGTATGAGTACAAAATCGAATTCCAGACACTAACCCCTTCTTCTGTATCTATCTGTAAATTGCAATCAACAGCAGCAGAATCGTACAGAATAAAAAGTTAATTATGTTTTACACGTTCAGTTTTTTTCTTTGATTTCTTGATTTGTTCTGTTTAGATTCTTCTAAGTCTACACCCCCCTAATTTCCCTTTTATATTTCTCTCAATCTTTATCACCACAATTTGTTGGTGTTAAATATCTATAATTTAATATAATTTGTTTGTGTTTGATTTAATGTTTGTTTATCTCAATTATTACCATTGTTTTAGTAGATATTTATGTGTATTTTGCAGAAAATAATAAACGCTTTATATATCTGTCAATCTATCTGATACTCCTGAAGGAAAACATTGTGAAACAACCTAGGTGTATGGAAAATTTATCGATCCGCACTAAGCCAGTGTGGTTAGACACTGTACTGGCTCAACCGGCTAGGGTTGCTAAAATTTGAAGCCAGAGCGTAAGGTTAGGTTCCTAGACGGAACCGATCTGGTGATAAGTATCGATATATTTAATAAGTAGATGGGCGTCTCAACATCAATATCCATTCAAGCCGCAGGGCCTTTATGGCCAAGGCTGAGTTTAGGCAGTAGGTCACGCTGATCAGATCGCTCTGGCCGGCGTGAAGTATGACATAGTCACCGTGACAATTGTCGTTGCGGTGGGCTCGTTTCGTGCTCCTTTTGAGGATCTCATCCTCTCTCCTGAAGGAAATTAAAAAAATCAACACCAATATAAATAAACCTTTAGACAGGGAACAATTTAAACGAAAATTAAAGTTTAATATAAAAAATGTACATGTTAATTCCCTTAATGGGATCATTGTTACAACTCTAATAGATTACATAAAATTTCTTATTATATTGAAGATTTGTGTCGTTCGATGGAATCACATATGTACTGTGATAAGAAGGACGATGGTATTCTTATACAATCCATCCAAACTTCTTCCTCAATCCTAAAACAACTTACTTATGGAATTCGAGTATAAGAACAATCGGAATTCGAGTTAATTTCACCATCATATGTAGGTGCCATCTTCTAATATTGGAACTGTTTAATGATTTCAGTTCTTAACTTTCACAGCAACAATATTTCGATAAGATTTATTGTATTTCTGTAAAAAAAGTATAGGAAAAAATTTTAGTGATTTCTGACATATCTTAAATGGCGTAACATAATAATTTATTATTATTAGACTATGTTTAGTACTATATCTTTGAATGTAGTTCTAAAATATCAATTAGGAATAAATTGTCAACTACTAAAGTTAACGTTTAACAGTTAACTAATTAACTATAATCGCTCCTAATGTGTTATGTTTAAAGGTTCATTTTGTACAAATAAGCAGACTGCTTGCCTGGGCGTAATTGGTTACAGATTACAGTCGTACCTGTACGTCTGTATCATGTGATATTCGCAGCAAATCTACAAAGCCCATAAGAACCAAATGAACGTTTCATACTTGTTACGTAAGATATAAAAAATTACGGTACCTAGTTATTTTAGTACCGCTATTTTCCTTCATACTGGAACACATCCAGCAGATGACCTTGAACCTTCCTTCGGTGAATTGAGCTGTTCAAATTATCGTTAAAGGTTTTGTTTGGAACAGTTTCCATTTTTTTTTCGTATTTTAAATCATAGAACAGACATAAATTATTATATAAAAATTTAAAGTAAAAAGAAATTAAATACAAGCTTTTATTAAATGCGCTAAGAAGAACAAAATAAACTTTTACATATAAAAGCTTGTCGTGAGATTTACTTACTTATATAATTTTTAATGACAAGCTTTTATATGTAAAAGTTTATTTTGTTCTTTTTAGCGCATTTAATAAAAGCTTGTATTAAAAAAAATACTTTTAATTTATTTTCCAACTAAAAAACCAAGCTTAGCAAACCCTTTCTGTCGCGACCAAAATAATTGGTCCGCCATCTTGGGAAAGTCCGCTATATTAGATTAAGAGTGACTTCACATTATTTATCGAGGTGATCTTTGCAAGCCCTTTCATTTGATACCCATATTGTAGGGGTGCATTAAAAATAATTGATCCGCCATCTTGGTAATGCCACCATGTTGGATTTAGAATGACGTTACACACATAACCATGTATTGTCATCCGACTTACACGTGCATGCAAAATTTCAGCTCTATCGGAGACCGGGAAGTGGGTCAAACTAAGATTCCAAGATTTTCCTACATAGTTATTATTATTCGTGTAAGTCAGGGCTGATATGCATCACTGCGACCTATTAAGATCTATTGTGACCAGCCTCCTATGTAGGTTCTATGTAGGCCCTACAGTAGTTCCCTTAACTGGGCACTGATAGGATACCAAGAAAGATAGGATGTTCCCAGTCCTAGTTCCTACATAGTTACAAGTGAAGCTAATATAAAAACTTGTAAAAACAAATAGCAACCATCATGTCTGGAAACAAGCGAAGCGTGAAACAGTATTTAGGTAAACATATTAGCTAGTGTCAGAAATGGATTCGCCCAAGGGCTCTTATGATGGATTTTCTTAATTAAATTCAGCATAACACCAACGTAGGGTGCCTAAATCACGTTAGATAAATTAGGATTCCGCTTAATCAAATTTAGTCATTTTAATGAACAACCGCGCTGTTACCCCTCGTTTTGGCGGGTGATGGTAACATGGCATTTAATAGGCCGGAATGGTTTTTAAATTGATGTCTGAAAAGCTAGCTACTCGTGTTGATATAGGAATAAAGTGAATGATTTCATGAGTTAAATTGAGTTATCTGTTATTTTACAAGGTTACACTTTTCCTAATCCTGTGGAAGAGTATTTTTTCTCAGGAGAGAGAGCCTTAGAATCCAAACAAGGTGCACGAAATATGCCGAAGATCGCGCAGTCAAGTGCCGCAGAGATTATGTTCGACTATCAAATCAACTCTGCCATAAAACCTTGGTCATCATTACCTTATAGCTGGATGTGAAAGCGCCCGCTCCTCAGAAAATGATATACGAGTAACTAGGCTGAAAATCTCTCAAAGAGCAATAGAGGTTATGCTTTCTCTACGTGATCGAATCTGAAATTTCCAAAAGAAACAAAGTTACTAACATAACCACAAGAATTGCCAATCATAAAAATGACAGTTGGTTACATTTTTTGTAGAACTAACGTCGAGTACGGTCGATCCTTTCATAATATGGAGCCGCGATTTACGGAACACCGCGAAAAGGCGTTGAATGATAGTATAAATGTGTGAAGCTTCTAGGGGAACTGAAATGATGATGATGATGATAATTTCTGATGAAATACGTTTCTACTTTAGACGTATTTATATAATTTAGACATTCGCGAATTAATATCGTACTCTCCGAATGAAACCCGAACATTTCATTACAAGCGGTGGCCAACAAAAAAATCAATGTCGGTAAAAAAGTGCCTCGGAATTTGGGTAAATAAAAAAATCGTCCTGCGCCCGTTCCACCTGGCTTATTACAGTTTTAATAAACGGCCGAAATTGCGAAGTGGTTGGCCCTTCCTCATAATTATTTCTTTATTAGTTCCTCTGGTGACACCTGCGTCTGACGTCTGGGGGATCATTTTTATGCCGTTACACAAAAAAGCCTTTTATCCTGAGCAAATAAAGTGTACAACATTAGGGACTTATGGGCCTAAGCCCCAAACGTGAACGAATCGTTTTATTGGGTTGGTTAAATTCAGTGCTATAACTGTTTTGTTTATAAATAAGAACATAATTAGAATGATAAATATTTACTTTAAGTAGGATTTGAATCCTGTTTTCAACTAACCATGACTGCATTTTATTAAAAATGTGAGTTCTTCTAGTCATAAACCCATATTCTTCAAGTTGCAAGCGGAAAGATATACTAGGTTTATATTAAGAAAATTTTAAAGTTTTCTAGTTATACTCGTAAGCCTCTACATCAGGCTTAGGTAGCTTAACCGCAAAATATTAGTGTTCATATTGCGACTATTTTTACGATTTCAATGTGAGATAGGTTGAGAGACTTAGAACCCTCACAAGGAAAACAAACCATGCCCAGGATAGCACCGCAACGGCAAGTATCACGATGGATATATTGGATTTCACGCCGGCCAGAGCTATCTGACCAGCGTAACCTACCGACTAAACTCAACCTTAGCCTTGGCCATAAGGGCTTAAATGGAATTTTTGGTGCTGATGACATTACATCTTATGTCACACTACACTGTGTTTTATGGGGGTTGTAAAAGTACTGATAGTAGGCTGTTTGCTTGTCGACAAATCCACCCCAGTTGACTACTATAAGCAAACTTTATAGGAACAAAACAATGAACCTAAATGGTCCCGTACAGTGCGGTTTCGAAGGAATTTCTAGAAATTACAGTACGATTGTGGAATGAGCTCTCTGCCCATGTTTTTCCTGAGTTCTACAGTATGGGGTTCTTCAAACGAGTGGCACCCGCGTGTTCATCGGCTATGGTAACCGCTTACCATCAGGCGGGCCGTAGGCCTGCTTACCACCATCGTGATATAAAAAAATGTATGCTGTGATTCAAAGCCTTTTTGCTCATTTTCAACATATATTAACATTATTTTACAGTACGACTTAAAAGTAAAATAAATTAATTACTTGTTTATATTCACTAGTCTGTAAACTGAATCACGTGATTGCAAAAGCGCAGCAATTTATGAAAACAATATATAATTAATAATTTGTAGCATGTAAAATATAACCCCGCATTAAATTTTGTGCCACCAATTTGATAACAATGTAACCAAATTAATTTTGTTAAAACAAAATGTCAGTTGTAAGTTTAAGTTTCGCGCCTCGAATATTGTTTATTTATAGACTTATATGCACTATAGCGCCACCTTTTTGGTCATCCATCTATGTCATATTTTAATGCTATAAAGTCTCCTTAAAAGTTGTACATTTACTTCTCAATTTATTTATGAAAAATGTTCATTTGTAAAATAATGTTTCGTCCAAACCAGTTAACCGATTTTTTCATAATTCAATATTCACAGGCCAATATTATTTTATATATAAAAGCTTTTTTGATATAACACGATTCGTTGGAGAGTCACTCACTTCCAATATTTTACGGTCGCCTTGTTACTAGAAAATACGATAGGCACCGCAAAATAGAAACAGTGCTGCCATCTCTTCGTTTTCTTGAGAAGTACGACTATTAACTTGACGTATATTCATAAGTTCAGATGTAATGGGAATTATTTGCCAGAGGTCGCTGTTGTATATTATTATATACGCTTATACATATTATTAGTTTTTTTTTTGTAAATAAACATAAACGAACTAGGTTTTATTATGAATTAGTTACATTCTATTTTATTAAGAAGTTTGATTGGCTGTTATCATTGACTGATATTTTCATATCTAATTATAATTTATTGTCGATGAAAATCTATTGCAGGGTCCAAGAGTCCAGGAGACCTATTTTTGAATTACGAATGCGATTTCGAAGTCACCGCTGACTAAATAGTCAGCGGTGACTTTGAGTTCACGGATTCCTAAGCATCCAATTTTTGAAAGTTGATCGCAGAGCTGCCAGCATAGATAAAGTACACACATAAATGTAAGAGTTCGGTTCCACGCAGAATGTACCGCTGCCGGTTATTGCGTATGACTTGATTACGAGTGGGTGAGGGCACTCGTAATGAAATCACATCTGTGACTAAGGTAGTCATATCAGTGATATTCAAAAACAAGAATTATTAAAAATCGGTGATTATTAGTCACATCGGTGATTACTAAGTCGCATTCGTAATTCAAAAATAGGTCTCCAGATGAGACTCATAAAAACGACAGACCTTTGATACTAAATGACCAAACAAAGAATAATCTACTAGATCAATTAATTAATTTATTGTGTACCATACATAAGATGTTAACATATAAAAACGGAAAACTTATTTCACCATATATGGCGTGAAAATATCAGGAGAGATTTTCTCTATTAGAAGCTTGTAACTATAAATTCATATAAATCTATTTGGGATAATGGAATAGACGGGAGGTTCTGTTGATATTTCTATCTTCATTCGTAGGACAATTACTGGTCATCACTCCCCATTATACAGGTATTTTTCGTACTACAACGAGATTCAATCAAAGGTAGTTATTTTCTTAGGTTCTCTATCCTCATCAAAACTTGCCGTTTTAAAAGCCCTTCGCGAATTAATAAATATGCGTGGGAATGTTAGTTTGTGAGACAGTTTTCCTGTGAAAATTATGTGCATGCTGTGTTCACTAAAAATAGAAACTACATAGTGTGTCTTTTTTTATTTGTAGTCATAATTAGTAATAATCTTGTGTATCAATCTGTGAACCAAATAAATAAAAAATAAATGAGTAGATGGAATTATTGTTGTTAAAATTAGAATCAGATTTAATAATAGAATGCGTAACAACTATAATCTTTGATTTGTTTTGTTAATTTGTCGTAACTATATTTCGATAATGTATCCAATTTTAGTCGTATAGAAATGTGGAGTTATTTTCCGAGTGAATTCCCAAAATAAGTAGAACATTTTCTTAAGTAAGCAATTATATTTTACTTTCCGGGACATTACATCTTATTTCATGAGTATCGGGGCCTTTGTGGCGATTTTTGCATAAGAATAAATTTGCAATTTGCTTGCGAATCTCATAGGAAGCTTAACTTTAAATATATAACAAACAACGGAAAGAGGCATTCGACGAGTAGCTGTTTCTTTTCTTTTTCTTACGGATGAAAACCGCAAAGCAATATTTGAATTAAAACCTCACTATGGAGCTGGACTGATTCTTCAGCTTTTAACTAAGGACTTATGCTCAAAAGGAAAACGTTAAAAACTAAAGGAAGATGATAAATTTAATTATTAATTTTCCAAGTGTAACAGCAGTGTCTATTCTGAATATTTATCTTATTTTACTCGGATTCAAATGTTTGTGATACGCCGTAATAGAGTTTGTAATACGAAATAAGATTCAGTTGAATTTTCACACAGTTCGTTATGGGAAAAATGTGTAATCAAATTACACCTGTGTTCCGACGCGTCCGTGCCATTGTAACACAATTTCGTTAATATCAGAACATGTACAATTATCGCACACGTGTAAGCTTATGAGAATAATAACGTACTAAAATACCGTTAAATATTTTGAGAGTCGGGGTATTCGTGACACGAAATTTATGTACATTTAATGATAGTGTTTAGTTATTTTAAAGTAGGTTAATTTATTTTTATTTGAGTTGGAGTCATAAAATTCTCAATCTGAATTCCTGATTAGGAAACTGGATGTGTGTGGCAGTTTCACGGAATTCAAAATATCAGTTTCTGATCAGACGACCGGACGTATGTGGTTAGGCTAATGTATGACATATGACATATGAAAACGAAATGATTTGTGGATTTTAAGAAACAAATATATATTAAAGTTTAATAAAAAAATAAAATTTTAATTTATTTATTTTTTTTTTATTTAAAATAGGTTTACGTTTGTCCACAATCTCACCTGATGGTAAGTGACGATGAGGACTAGGATGGAACACGCTTACCTAGCAAATGCCTATTCACTCGTGACTTGAAGACCGTAAGATTATATTGTTCCGGGAACACAGACGTCGGCAAAGAGTTCCACATCTTAGCTGTTCGTATTAAAAACGAAGACTGGAACCGTTTTGTACGTGTAAGAGGATAGTCCACCACGTAAGGATGGTAGTTAAGCCTACGTCTGGTTGACTGGTGGTGGAAATGGAAAAATCTTTAATGTAATCTGTTTTTTGAGTTCATTACATTCGATAATACTTATATTATGTATATATTTTTATATTTTATCATGTATATTGGTGTATGTATGTAATTTATGTTTACTTACTTAATTAATTCGTGTTCCTTTCCGTTAATGTAGTTATTGTTGATTTATTTATATTTGTATCATTTTCACACATTTGCAATGCCTTATGCACGCTTTATTAGTCGACTGGAAGAGAATGCCCTTAACATTAACTCCGCCATTTATAAAATTTTTTTGATGTGCAAAAACGTTTAAATATATCGTCGGTTTGGAAGAAGACTGTCATAACAAATTACACAAACTTTCAGGGGAAGAATGTAAACATTTTACTGCATAAAATGTACTCAAATCTCAATCTCATTAAATAATAATAATTATTATATAGACATTTATTATTATTATAGACAAATTGTAGTTGTTTTATTGGGAAAACATAGCAATACGTTTTTTTGAGTTCAAGCCTACGATATACAATGTAGTAGTCTTGAATCATTATAACATCTAAATTTACATTCTATATATTTCAAAAGACAATATTTCTACAATGTAGGCCCGGCAATAACGTCGCCAACAAAAGACATTTGAACAAACAAAGATATAAAGCCGCATAAAACTAAGGGACGCCATAACAGCGTCAAACTCATTTGCTTAGTTTAACACTTCACGAAAACAACCAGCGATAAATAAGAAACGGAACACCCTCGTAAAATGGTCCGGCGATCGGAATTGGAGCAATCGTCTCATATCGGAGATTTATAGTTTTGCATCAAAAATAAAAGTTACTCTCGCTAAGTCGCCGCGGGATGGTCTCGACAAATGGGCGTATCTATCAATATAATGGTAGCCCTCGAAGGTTAAGGATACCGGGCAGCTTAGTAGGGATGGGAATGTGCGCTTATTTTTTTTTATTCAGTTCCAAAATCACTTAGGTGTTTCCGCGCGCAGTGAATAGCAGAAGGCAGTTCTATTCGGGCGAAAAATTTGGTTCTATAATACTTTACATTACATTCAGTACTTGTCTTTTTTATGTACCACAGTCTTCTTCACTGAGATTTTGGTCACAATTAATTTTTAATACAATATTCTTTTTTGACATGTAAAATGTATGTTAGCATACATACGAGTGTAATTTAAATATGTAAAATAAGCCCAATTATTACAATAATATTGTAAGGGAAGTTTAAAAAGAGGAAATTAAAAAACAGAGTTTATTCTTCTCGAAAAGGTTATCTCAATTTCCAAACTGACTTAAATCTGACCATATCTCACAAGTTTTGATTGCGAGAGGTTCAGAGATTTCCTTCGTATAAATCGAATAAACAAATTTTGAAGATAACGTTAATTTCTCGTTCCAAGACTTTGTACTCCATTGTTTATAACTACTTGAACGCAATGTTCTTGAGTAACTAAATTACTTTATTAGTTATAATGCTGCATTATTAAGATAATTATCACATTAAATCTTAATAAAGCAACAATGTAATTGCAAAATCTTGTCTGATTGAATCAAATCTGTTTGGAATAGAGTTACATAATGAGGGTGAATTTTAATCAGTTTATAAAAATCATTTGTTTACCAATTTTGATGTTTATTAGATATAATAATAAAAAATATTATTTTCGAACAAAAGAGGTACAAACTGTGTTACAAATACAATTTTAGAAATATTACATATATAATATTACAATATCAACTCGTAAAGCATTTATTATGATATTTTTTCCTACCAACAGAAATACTTTAACTCGTTGCATCAGCACTATTTAGTGCAACACTACCCTACTTAGAAAGATAATGACACGAACTAGCTCGTGTTGGATTCTCGTAACTACCCGCTATTTGTTACGGAAAATAGGTCACTGATGCCGAATGCAATGCGAAGGTAAGATTCTCGAAGGGCGACGTAACGATATCGGCTGATCGAAAATGCGGTCAGCTACAGTGACCGCGGATACAAATTTGTGGGTAAATTTTACCCTTCATGGCCCTCCCTGCAATATGTTAAGCGGTTTGAGTTATTTTGGTGTCTGAGAATTTATATGCTCGGGTATCGGTGAATTCCTTCTATTACGAGTAGGCTTATGAGCTATTTCACTAGTTACGTATTTTCTTAACGATCTTAGCGAAAAAAGCTTATGTAATTCGTTTTCTATAGCGTACATATATGAAAAAAAACCTTCTAAGAGGTACTTTCGAAAAAAACTTTTTTTTTAAAAACAATAACAGTATCGTCCAACGACAGATGTAGAAAAGGATCGTGTACTATTCTACTGAAATTGCTCCGTCATCACAGACTTGCTAGCAAAAAGGAAATTGTGGTTATTCCACCAGTAATCGTCGATATTATAATTCTTCATGACGAGATTCTAATGAAATCTGAGAAGTAAAGCCAATAACTACCTCAAAATGGCTGACTATATAACCGCTATGCGGGACGGTAAAACGGTGGTGTCTGATATAGATGACAAGCCTACGGCCCCCCTGATGTAACCTATGGACACTCTTGCAACATCAGGGGTGTCACTCACACTTTGCCGATCATTTAAAACCCCATATTGTAGCCCTTCAGGAAAACCTCAGCAGGTAGCTCGTTCCACGACCAAAGTGTACGCGGGAGTAAATTCCTCTGAAATCGCTCTGTACGGGACCGTATAGGTATCAGTGTGTGAGCATGAACTCCTTGTCGATGGCGAGTGATGCGATGATAGAAAGTTGATAGCGAAGAGTCTCAAATTACAACATATGAGGCATAAGTTGAATTAACAGTGATCTCCATATAGCCTATCCAACTTCTTTGTGGCCCAAAGATGTAATTTTTTCATTATATGTGTATATTTTTATCCATATAAAGGGTTATGGTCGGAGCTTCTCTGAGCAATCGTATCAGATATGATATAAGCCGCTGCAAAACCAGGGTCACCGACATAGCCCGGAGAATTACGAAACTGAAGTGGCAGCAGTGGGCAGGGAAAATTGCTCGCTTGACTGACGAGCACTGGGGTAAAAAGGTCCTTGAGTAACAGGCATATGCTGAGCACTGCATTTAGTAGGCCTCCCAATAAATGATTAAAGACGAAAAGACATCACCACGCACATTCATAAAAACGCAATTGAATTTAACATCGGAAAACATATACTTGAAAAAATATGTATATAAAATATTTAACTATATTACAATAAAGCTATATAATTAGCTAGTACATTTTAAATCGAACATATGATATATTGCCGTCGCTTCGTCATCGTCTCGCTCTAACTTCGCAATGTATTTGTAAGTTAGAGTAAGACGTGGCACGGCATTCATGACGATACATCAAATTTGTGCGTTCAGAGTACAGGAGACCAGCCAAAGTAACATTCACAACGTTCGAATTCATTTTGTTACAACGATATATATGAAAATTATTCCACTATAGGGAATCATTTCCATATATAGACGTTAGATATCGAAACAATTTCAATAACCAATCGAAAACTAGTGATAAATATAAAAATATTTCTTACACTCACAACCAAAGTAAATACAAGGTTTGTGTTATGGGATCTAGGGTAAGGGATAGATGGTCACATATATATTATACACATATAAAATATTCTTGATAGAAATATATTTCAACAACAAAAACTAAGGCACAAATGCTGGCATTCCATACACAATTATCTGCTCAGAGATGACGACACTGCACACAAGTGATTCTGGCCCAGGGCCTGTAGCTAAAGTAATTTTTGTGATGGTTTCGTTAAAACTGCCCTTTGATACCGGATTGATGTCGACAACGAAACGAACGCAGATTATACGTACTTTGCCTATGGTCAAGGGCGTCGCGATGGGGAACGTTCTAATGAATGATACGATTATTTGCAATCATTGCCATAAATGTTCTCTCATATGCCCGTATTAAATATTTCCGTGTGGCTGCGGTGTGATTCCGGTGAAACAATATAAAACAGTTTAAATTATTTATGCGACGTGCATTAACGAAACTTGCAATGTGAAATGTACCCTTGAATATTAACTACTATTTGTTTGAGCGGCGAAGTTTCTGCGAATGCTCTGAACTTGTGTAGGTGTCTCGTATATTCTAGAATGTTTATAACTTACAGTTTACATGGTTTGTTATTTTCAAGGCAAGTTAATAAGACAAAAAAAATACTTTTGTGAAATATTGTTTGAAACATGCACAGCAGATCAAGCTTTCCAAATCAAACAATATTTCATTCGATTTTCAACTAAACATCGAACGTATAGAGTTCAATATAAATTGGATTAAAATGAAATACTTGTAAATGTTAAATATTATGGTAGGTTTATGCGCTAGATGAAATATTCGTTAGTGGTGGAAATATTTGGATTTTGATTTTTAGCATTTATATATTACTTTGTATATGTGTATATTTTATTTATTTAAGGTTATTTTTATATAAATATAAAAGACATTCTCTCTCGTCGTATCCTACTACTACATAAATCTTTGAAAATACGCAACGGATTTCGATGAGTTTTTTTTTTATAAATAGAGTTATTTAAAAGCGTGTTTTCTTAGTTTTTAAAATTTTATTTTTTTGACATATAACGTTATTTTAATTAAGGCTGTATTAAAGGGTAGTTTGTAAATACGCGCCCCGCCCGCCCATTTGTATGCTTCATTGAAAAATAGCTCCGAATGTTCATTTCTGTTTGTTCGACTATTTTATTATTGAGTTTTAATTTGTGGAGGCATGTTTATATTGGATTTTCTGGGATATTGCCAATTATATTGTTCTGGGTTATTGTTCTGATGTTATTGTTTAGGATCTCGGAAAAAATGGATTCAAAATAAGTGTTATAATCAAATCATAAGTCTTATGTATCTATTCTAATAGTCATTTAACTATCATTGCATTGAACTATCATTTCGTAAACACGTAGTCAGTCCTAATAAAGTATCACCATAAGAAATATGTATATCTCCTACCAGTGCAATCGAAATTGAACCTTATCACCAAGGACAGTGGTCCTTCGAGCCGGATAAAAACACAGACTCGCATAATCATGCTTATCATTTCTTGAAAAATTTTTGAAAATTGTGAAATGTCCTTAACTTTTTTTTACTAATTCATCATTAGTTGATACGCTTCCCTACCAAGGGGAACTGTAACTTGAGTTATAATGTAGAGTCAGTAAAACCGCACTGCGGGTTACTTGGTTGAATCACATAGACATTTGGATTAACTATAGATTTCTTGTCTACTAATTTAAGATCAAAAATGTAAGAGAGGGACAACACAGGGTAGTGTTTTAGAGCGAAATGGAAAGAACATTTGTACACGCAAGCGGCCTCTATCGGCCTGACGTCATTTATGAATGATATTAATCCATTAATAATATTTCTATTTAATTAGGCATTTAAAGAGTGAATTCATTTAGGGAAGAATATCCACAAAATTATTATTTTCATATTAAATTCATGTGAATAAATAATTTAGTTAGAAATATCAATTTTGTTAAATATCATACACAAATATATAGGTCACAATCAATGTCGCTTTTATCATATAAATGTTCAAATTGCATAGAATTTATCGAATTAATAACGATTTAAGCAACGATTAATCGCTGCTTAAATCAAAATCAAAATTACCTTTATTCAAATATGACTTTATAGAAAGCTTTTTGAATCAACTTTATTTTTCCTACCACAAATTCAGGACGTATTTTTTATCTGATAAGAAGAATGGGCGCAAGAAACTTATCAGGAATAACAACATTTATGTTGTTATCGTACAATGTACATATGTGCTTACAATTGATACGGGAAAACAAATATTATTAGCTCTGTAAGGCGGAGGTACTTCACCAGGCGTTAGTTGGAAGCTCTGCTGTTCTGTACGTCTCTTTATTCTCAAGTTTAATTTTTTTTTGTCTTCCACACATGCACATAACATGCACACTAGTGTTTACCACTGCTACCGACTGTATTGCCTGTCAATATACATACATACATACACTCACGCCTTTTTCCCACGGGGGTAGGCAGAGATTACGTCTTTCCACTTGCTACGGTCTTTACATATCTCTTTCGCTTCATCTACTTTCATAACATTCCTCATACATGCTCGACGATTGCGGGTACTTCTGACCTGGCCTTTTTTGAGGACACTTTCGATTAATACTGTCAATATAATACTGGTAATATAATATGGTAATATAATCTGTGGGGTGACCTCGCAATTACATAATGCTTAAGAAAGCTTTATCGTAAGAGCATTTGATAATAATAAAAACAAGAATTTCGAATAATACGTTGTCTTCTTTTATTTACACGAGCGCTACACATAGAAATGAGACACATTTATTTAATTATTACGTGTTAATAGAATTATTCAGTAATGTTTCTAATGCTGCCTAACATTAGTACTCATTGGGTGACCACAAAACACCGGATTAATTAAATAAATGCATCAACTCAAGAATAATGCGAAATTTTTCGTTTCAATGTTTTGAATAATACATGAAGATCAGTAGAAGTCAGTAAAATGAAAGATCATATAAAAGCAATATCAATACAAATTTGGTAGAGGCAATCCCTTTATTCATATAATTCTTATTAATAAAGGAGAACTTATCAAATATTAAACAGCTAACGCGTACAATATTATTAAAAAAGTCCAACATGTCACAGTAAGAGAGCCCCAAAAAGATCCCACGAATTCCATTGACAATACTTTTATACCAATCTGTCTTAAATATTCAATACAATAATTACAATTCTATTTTTAAAAACTGCTGAGGAAAATATCGTTAAACTAGTTGAACTAGTATAAAATAAAGATAATAATGCTCACACAGGTAATAAATAACAATAATCTAAAGATAATTAGGAATCAAAATTATTGGGTTGTAGCAAAAGTTCGTCGAAAAGTTAGGAACAAAAATGTTTTGTATTAATTTTCTTTATTAAAGTTTAGTTTTAATTTACTAAATAATCGCCGTCAAAGCTAATGACAATGCTCTATCTATTGGGAAGGTCGCTGATACGGCTGGCCCAAAACTCTGGAAGATTAGAATCAAAAGACTTAGTCACTTCTGTTTTCAGATTATTAAAATCGTAGAATTTTTTTTAATTAAAAAAAATGTTTTAAATGCTTGAATATGTGATAATCTGAAGGTGCCAAGTTGGATGAATAAGGGAGATGTGATACGGTTTCAAAACCGAGTTCCTCTAATTTTATTAAGACTTTTTGGCAATGTGTGATTGAGCGTTGTTTTGGAGCATTGATTGAATCTCCATAACTACGGAACAAAACGCACTGTGGCAATATATATAGGCCTCGTATGAAAGCACTGAGAGAGTTCTAGAATGTTACTGTATATTTTTTATACTGTATTACCCTATATATATATAACCAAATTTTTTAAATTTATAAAATATAATAACCTAATATTATGCGAAAACAAAAAGTAGAGTAATCCGATACTCTGAGTCGCAGTCTCGATTTCCGCACGAAATAAATATTTATTCTGATCTGCAATTAATATATATTTGTATTTGTATCCAAAATACAGGATAAAAATCGTACTTTATACCAGGATCGTAAGCTTGAGTCTACTCAGACTTACCTACTTCTGCTGCAAAATAGCAGCGTGAAGAGTATGACAGACAGAGATATTACTGGGTACTATCATTTAACATTTTAGGTGATATTAGCTAGTGCCCGCGACGTTGTCTGCGCAGGATTAGTGTTTCGAGTAGCGTATATTAGCGTATGGCTTTTATCTTTATAAATTGAAGCTTTGATGTTATTCTAATGTAAAAGATTTATTATTGTAGAGTTTCATTAAAATCCATTCATTAGTTTTTACGCGAAAGAGTTACATACATCCATCCAACCATACAAACTTTCGCGTTTATAAAATTAGTAGGATTTTATTTTGGCAACGTACATTGCTTTTTGTGTGGGTTGCAAATATATTGCGAATCTCACATGAACCACGTTGTCTAGAGGCGACTGTAACCAATTACCCTCAAGTGAGCAATCTGCTTGTTAGTTAACATATCACATAAAAAAATCACGAGTGACGCGATGATAAAGCAAGTAATTATAATTTTTATAACGTAAAATAAGTTGTTTATGGATAATTTACCTAATTGCCGACAAGAAAACTTGCTCCATTTACCTTCAGCGCCTACATCCAGCAGAAAGGTTGCCCCGGTTTTAACTTGTTGATGTCTGACTGATTTACGAATTCGCAGGAAACTTTGCCAAAAATACAATTTAACGCGGAGGAGATAAGATGAAGTATGTTCCGATGTAGATCACCAAAATATATTTCCGTTTGTAGACAATGCAGGACTTTATATCTGATCTTTTATTTATGGGACTGTTTTTTATTAAATGGTGAATTGTCGCCCAGTTTCATATTTTAGGTACTGTTATGTTTTCATATGTTATTCTTTGACGTAAAAACTACTGACTGGATATTAATGAAACTACAATAATTTACCTTTTACGTCAGTGTAACATATAGGCTTCAAATTATAAAGATATTCGCCACGCTAATGTCAGTTATTCGAAATACCAATCCTACGTAGACGAAATCGCGTGCACCAACTAGTTTTTATAAAATGTATTCTTACCCAAGAACTTGCTGTTTATTTCTTTCGTACTTCTCTGGCTAGTTTTGATGGCAATGTACCTTAACATTTAAATCATTTAAATAAAAAAAAATTAAATCTATGCCATATTATAGTTTCCGCATTTGATACTCTACTACAAGTATCTGTAACTTATTGAAAACATACTTTCTTGTCTTTAAAATTTCAGTTGTAGTTAGTTTTATATCTGTAGAGATGCCTTTTTTTTTGTTCCCCCTGAGGAAAATGCATTAAGTTGCATACCCCGGCTGTGGCGAGCCGGCGCGTCGGTTATGTGGGGCTCTCCTCCCCAGAAGGGGGAGGTCTACCCACTAAAAATCTCAGGGATGGCCTTCCTCAGGCATGTAGGGAGCCCCCGGGAACGCCAAGCTAATTCCGGGATCCCCCAGCCTCCGCTCCCCCGCCGATACAGGGGAGCCCTCCTCGGGGGACAATACCTCCCCCGATCTCCACCACCGACGACGCCCCCCGGCCACGGAAGGGGCATGGTCCCTCCCGGGTCGCCGTATCCGCGGGCGCGATTTCCTCGCGCCCGCCGGCGACCCGCGGCGGCGCCGCAGCTGTGCTACCGAGCCCGGCGCTGCCTCTTTCGAGCGGGATCGGCCATCTCCCGACCACACTCGGCCGTCTCCTTCTGGAGCATCACTGCTTCACAGAAGGAGGCCACAGCCCTCCAACCTCCCTCGTCCGCCAGCATTGCCGCAATCAATGCGGAGACAGATCTTGCCCGATCTCTGCGACCAAGACTCGGCGCTTGGAGGCCCACGTGGGGCACTCCGCACAGCGTGTGCTGGGCCGAGTCGAGGTCGGTTGCGCAGATCCCTCCCGTTCTATTCAACACAGATACTCACCGAAGCAGCCGTGCCCGGTGAGTATCTGAGTCAATCGGTGACCTCTTCCTTCCCGTGGAGCCAAGCTTCGAGGTGCGGGAGTACGGCACCGACGGCCCGCTGGCGCGCGCAGATCCGTAATTCGAGCTGCGCACACCAGGCCGCCACAATCCGTCGGTGCCATTCCCGCTTAGTTGCTGCGTACATGTAGGCCAAGATGTCGAATGGGGGGGGGGGGCCTCGTACGAGATGGTACGGTAGACTCGTTTGATCCGTATGGCCATTATCCGCTGCAGGCTCCGTAGCAGAGCTCTGCAGCGGGGGTACCTCGCGCAGTCTTGCGACCACACGGGAGATCTGTAGAGATGCCTATAAAAGTGTCATAAGGTTTCTTTTCTCAATTTTTAATTAATTAAGAAATTTAATTACGGAGAAAACACCTTTAAAAATCTTCGTACAAACTTTCATAAGCTTACGTTTCATAAGCTAGTACTACCTATAAGTTCATGGCACTTTTTATTACAGAATTTATTTAGCTTTCTGTGAAAAAAGACAAGTTAAATTGGCAACACTAACAGTGTTAGAGATAATATTATATAGAAGTGAGATGGACAGATTTTAGAAACAAAAATCACGGTATTTTACCATATTCTGAAATAATAATTCAATTACCACATAAATAATAAGTTTGCGGTTGCGGAGTATTTCTGTTATCGTGTCGTTTGCAATTCTTGTATTCTGCGTGTCTTTTAAAGTACAAATTATTTTATAATTACATTAAGATATATTATCAATACGTACTTCATCCACAGGTGCAACAAAGCTATGTACGCCAACCGCATCTCCTACTGGATTGACGGGAAGGGACCTTCCTACGCTCTGGATATGGCGTGTGCAAGTTCCATGGCTTGTTTGGAGCATGCTTACAGGAGTATCAGCACTGGCCAGTGTGACGCGGCCATTGTTGGAGGGTGCAACTTGTGCATGCATCCCAATGTGTCACTAAATTTGAAGAGGTATCATAAAGACATAAATCTAAGAGCTAAAGCCATAAATCTAAGTTAGTTAGAACAAGAATTAGAATAAGAAAATTTTATCGTATAACTGTTACAATTGGTTAAGGTTATTAGTAAGAACAGTTATAATTGACGAGTATACAAGGCGTCCCACGGCCACGTGGAGGGAAAAAACCTTAAAACTGTACATAGAATATTTTACTGAAAGAAGACATTATTTTAATTTCAAACCAATTTTAACGGCATTCATAGATTTAACCCGCTACACAATAAAAAAAATACCCTGTTACATTTATCATACCGATCGAAAGGCTTAATCATATGGATTATTTTTTGCTAAATAACATATTGTCAGAAATAAAAGGAAGACCATAAATTTTAACTTTTTTAATCCAAAATTAATAAATTTATCAGATGTTCAAAATGTCTCCCCTCCTGTTGAATACCAAGTTACAATCTTTTGATTATTTCACTAACTGTCGCTTTTTTGATCTTACTGTGGTGGATATTTAGAATAATACGCCTAAGTTCTGTTTGTAGCTCGTTGACATTTACATATGTGTTCTTGCAGCTAGATAACGTGCCAAACTAACAGCAGAAAGCAAGGCTAGGTTGCAATTGTTCAGTCATAGCTTACCATTCCACTCTGCTGGCCGTTTGGTCCGGCCGCTCAGAGCTCATACATCAGACTTAACCTGATCCCGAATAGACCTTCCACAGGGGCGGATTCCGGAAGGAGGTTTAACTGGGTGGTCGACACACAAAGTGCTATCAATGGTGTGCTCAGAATCTTACGGCATACTCAAGATCTACAGATTAGTCAACTGCCTTCTTGTTATCTAAGATAGATTATCCCGCCTAAAAAAAAAAAGAATCATACATCAGATTTCAGTAGTTTTTATATTAAATAGAGAGGTGATATTGTACATTACGTTTTTTTTTAACCAGAATATAAATAATATTGAATTGTAATTTAGTTTATCTAAACAGTATATTTATATTGAGCTGCACAACTTACTCTACAATAAACGTGAGGATAATATATAATATTAAAAAACTTTATGCATAAGACAAAAAATAAAATAAACTAATGACATGGACCGCAAATCCAAAACGACATTTAATTTCTAGAAAATCAATATAATAGGTATATAATTTACATCTATATAATAACATGAACAGTCAATCCTATCATTTTATTATAACATTAATCAAAATTTACCATATAATTATCAAAAATAATTTGAAAAAATATTTGCACCGCGCCCGCTCCTGAGAAGCGGTCGCTTTCACTTCATCGTCCTTGATAACCACGTTCGTTCGTTTTGACAACTCTGGCCATCTAACAATACTAAAGAAGAAGGCGTCAGAATGCTTATTAATATTCATATGATTATTCAGCATTATTAAAAATACGGGAGGTAAAATGCAGCATGCTCTAAACAATAGCGTCAGTATAGCTCATGAACAGTTTTATAAAACGATGGTTTTTTATCAGCCTCCTTGAAAAATCTGTCTGAAATAAAAAGAAAATGAAATTCTTTAGAAATAGACTTTTTTTCTGTATTGCTGACTGAATTCGTCGTATTCGTTTAAATGATAGTGAGATATTCTAAGAACATTACTGAAAAAGAAATTGCCATTCCTACCATTTTCACCAATTTCACCCTCCAAACTTCGTAAATTTTGACGATTACAATTTAATGAAATCGTTCAATTAGAAATCCCTTTATTGGATTATCTTTTCAGTAACCCAATTAGAAGTTGTTGATAGGCAATACAGTGTAAAATATAAACCTAATTCGAGAAAACTTTCTAATTGTTAACCGAACAATTTTATTCGTGTTTTCAAGAAGTATCTCCTTGTAAATTAACTTGAGAATTACTCGTGAGACTTATTTTTGTTTGTTTTAGGGCGGGCTTCTTGTGTCTAGATGGAAAGAGCAAATGTTTTGACAAGAACGGCGATGGTTACGTCAGATCTGATGCTATAAGTGTGCTGTTTTTGCAGAAGGCTAAGGACGCCAAAAGGTGAGTGAATAGAACAACTTTTCAATTGGTCAAGGCTAAATAAAATACTCATTTAATTCTCGGCTATTTCATTGCAGTAATTCCATGATTGTAATTCAAACGAATTTTCGGTTTACACGTAAAAAAAAACAGATAAAAGTTCACTCTATAAATCTCCAATCTTCTTTGATTTATACGAATTGTGAAATTTTTAATAATGTTGCAGAATTTACTCAGAAGTTTACTACGCAAAAGGTAACTATGGTTTGGTCGAAGGTGCTGAGTTCATGCCGGTGCGCCATCCAAAAGACATTGAAGACTTCTTGGAAGCATTCTATTCTGAAATCGGAGTATTGCCGAAAGATGTGGAATACATTGAGGGTCATGGTTCAGGTAAGGAGAATACATTAGCTTCATAGCAATATCCATTGTCTTGACGTCATTAATCGAAAGTAGAAGGTTCTTGGTAATACGTTTTTATTATAACTCACTTGAAACCTAAGGATTTAATAGCTTTTTTGGTATTCTTTTGTTCTTATCAAGTGTTTGATTTCTCTTACGAAATATTTATTTAACTTGAATTTTAATAAATTTACCGTTCTAACAGCTAATGCAGAAGCAGATGGGAATGAATTACAAGCTATTGGACAAGTGTTCGCCAAAGATAAAACCATCAAAGTAGGCAGTGTCGTGTCTAATATGGGGCATAGTGAGCCTGCATCGGGAGCCTGCGCCTTGACTAAGGTTTGAAATAATTTGATAGTTAAAACATCATTAAATAACTTACGACTATATATATAGTAATTGTCCAATTTCCAAATAGTCGTAGAATTAACTTGTATTTGATATACAGACTATATATAAGCATAAAAGACGAAGTTGAGTAAAATTTTTATACTTTGACTTTGTAAATTCTATTGTATTTCTTAGACTACAAGATTCAAAGGTAATAAAAATCTTTGGCAAAAGACTTTACTTTTGGACTACGAATGATAGATGTTCAATTGAGAACATCTATCATATGTTTCATAATGTAATATAAATTATAAATGGGTTATTTTACTCTAAAACTCTTTCTGCAGCTATTCGAAATTTAACGCCGTGCTCCTATTATTTAGATAAATTGAAAAAAAAATCTATACAAAGTGATTTTATAAGAAGCTCCTTTAATAATTCAATTAGGGTTGTAATATTTACCTCAAGAACACAAATTTATCAATAAAATGTAAATATAACATAATAAAATTACGAAATTCAATCAACAGAGTGTAGATTTTAAAAGAATCAATATTAGAGTGCCCTGGACTTCCTCACGTTCAAAAGACACTTTTTTGTTCTATTCTGTCAGACAAATTATGCTAAAAATACCTTTTTCTGGCGTTCTTGTAATTTTTATAATAAACTGCGATTCGATATAGATATATTTTGTGACTCCCTGGGGGTATACAAAAATAAACAGCAGGTAACTGTTTCCACAAACTAAAGATAAATCGTTTTTTGTCTTTACTTAGCTTATTATTGTTTTTATGTCTAATGTTTAATATGTATATAATGGTTTCCATCACGTATCTGTACAATCTGCAATAGTCATAACGCAAATAATGCAAATAATGGTACTTTAGGTCTGTTTGTATATTAGATTTTCAATTCATTGCTTCTTTTAAGCGCAATCTAAGGGAACACTACCTATGTAGATTGTTTTAGACTACTTTCTGCACTTGATATATATATATATATATATATAATATATATATATATATATATATATTATATATATATATATATATATATAATATATATATATATATATATATATATATATGTGTGTGTGTGTGTGTGTTACTGTAAAAGCTCGAACAACGGTATATCTTAAGATTAGTGAGTAAGTCTTAGGATTTACCGTCATGAATCGGTATTTCAGAAAATTGAACGTATATTTCGGGCTTTTACCATTCGAATACAGTATATGCTAGGTTTTACCCTCTGTCAGCTGGTAGATTTTGGTACTGGAGATGTTGATACATATTATGTATATGTGTATGTGTGTATATATGTATTATGGAGAAGTATAATTATATATTTATGATTATTTGTGTGCATCGAATTAATTAATAATATCTATTTAATAATGTATGTAGTATAAATATGACGCTTCTAGTATTTATATTTTAAAAACAATTATATACTATACATAATGAGTCCCCGCAAATTTTTCTTTAAAAATTTCACAAAAGCATCTAGGTTTGGCTGAAAGAAATCTCTCTGAGAGAAATGTCCGCCTTTGGATCAATTAACTTAGTACCTCCTAATATTTTTACTGTGGTACAGTTAGATAGAACATAGATATAGATGGAGCTACGACTGTGGGGGACAAAACCATCTGTCCCCACAAAACGGAGAGCAACACCTTTCTCCTGATCGACAAATGATATTTTACTTGTAGAATAAATCATATATAACGAATGTAAAAAGACTAACACAAACAAATAAGAGTTCGGACCAAAAAGTCCTCAGAAACCCAAAAAGAGTTCGAAAAAAGAAATTTGTAATATTTAATTGTGTTCAATAAAGTGTTTATATATATGTATTATATTTGTTGATATTTTCATACTTTACTAGCGGACCCGACAGACTTCGTCCTGTCAAAAAGATTTGTACAGTGGCAGTTTTTTGTTCCTAATTATTTTATAGATAATGTCGCATAGCCAACCAAATCGCAAAAAAAGTCTAAATGACCTATTACATTTTGTGGCTATTCAATTTTTGAACGTGACATTAAATCCTCCAACGATGTATTCTGTGCTCCAACGCACGCACGCACACTGTTTTGATAGATATGAATTGAATTTCAACTATATGTAGCGTTAATAAAGCGCAAATTGACTCTTTGATGTTAGGAACACACTTCATTGCTTAGACAACAGTGAGTGCTTGCAATATGAACTTTATACAATAACAATAAAGCTCAATTTGACTGTACGTTTTAGTTAGAAAACGTTTGCATGGGAAAATAAAAGGGCTGTTTTTAGAGTTTTTCCGATAATTATTCGAATTTTTCCCTTGAAAACTATCCTGAACTTCAACGAACATTTTAAAAAAGAATTGGCCAAATTGGTCCAGGCGTTGTTGAATTATGCGCTTACCAACACATTATGCGATTCATTTTTATATATAAGATTATAAGACTGCTTGTTCCCTCAATAAATGTCCTTTCCGCAAGCGAAAAATAAGTCTATCATTCATCTGACCTTATCCGTCTTTATTGCAGGTATGCCTCGCGTACCATAAAGGTGAGCTCCCTTCTAATCTCCACTACTCCGAGTCACAGGACCATATTGCGCCGGTCAAAGACGGCAAGATCCAAGTGCTGCAACAAAACATTCCGTTCAACAGGGGTTACGCCGCGCTGAATAGTTTCTCATATTCCGGGGCAAACATACACGTCCTATTGAAGGGACATTACAAAAAGAAGGTGGGTTTAAGATTTCATCCGCTTAATGTGAGCTTTGTGATATTGGAATATCAATGCTGTTTCTTCGAGATGCATTTTATATCGGTTGAATGAAATGATGTCTACAGTAGTAGTTTTATATTACTTCTAGTTGTGCCCACGACTTAATCCGCGTGGAATCGTAATTTTAGGTAGCATTTTTAATAACGGAGAGTGTTATAAGCTTAAGAATAGACAAATATAATCAGAATACTTCAAACTGCTAAGATATCGACTGTTATACGTGTTATTGTGAGTAAGCTACAAAAGATAGACATATGCTGCCGTGAACTATTTTTTATATTGAAGTATCGGCAGCAAATGAAACAACGTGGGTGTATGAACTTCTAATAACAAGCGAGAGATGTCACCGTACAGCGGATATATATAGTTGGCAAGCACACAAATAACATCTACCGTCATCCGTATATAAATATTCTAGTGTTGGGTACTTCAACATTAATATTTATGCGAATACCTTACATATATAATTTTAAGAAAAACATTTCCGTTATACATGATTTCTGTGTAGCTTTAACTATAAAGGTTGCACACGCGACGGAAGCTTAAAAAATGAAGTAACTTCTCCCGTTTTCTCAACATTTCCCATTCCAGTGATGAAAAGTATACCAGCTTAGGAGTATGAAAAATAATTATACCAAGTCTCATTAAAATCCGTCGAGTAGTTTTTGTTTCTATAACGGTTATACAGACAGATAAATTGTACTGATTGCATTTTTGGCATCAGTATCGATCCATAATTTATTTATTTATTTATTTAATCTTTTTCGCACAACAAGAATCAGATGTACAAAAGGCGGACTTAATGCCTGAGGCATTCTCTACCAGTCAACCTGTAAAAATGTGAGAACATTTGTAGGACGGTGTTACGATTACAGAGAAGAAATAATATTTAAAAGGACATTATTTATTAAACGTGACAAATAAACAATTATACCTATGCAAATAAAGTTAGAATACTAGCAACGCATATATAAATATACATACATATACAATATATACACATATATAAACACACGCATAATAATTAATACATATACATTTGTTGTTCATACCAATTTTAGACTGACTCCAGAAAATGTCTTCGCACATGTTTTTTGATGATGCCTTAGTACTGGCCACTCTCAAACAGGAGGCAGCTTATTCCACAAGCGAGTGGCGGACAGAGTGAATGAGTCTGACACAAACCCGGATCGATTGAGGTGGGATTTTCAGAGTCATAGAGGCAGCGGGAACGTAGCTGAGCCCATGGTTGTTACCGAGCGTCTGAAACTTTCTTTTAAATAATTAGGAGCATTCGGTTCGAAAAATATGCTGAAAAGTATGGAAACTAGTCTTAGGTTCCTCCGCTGGCGAATGGGTAACCATTTTGATTTTTTGCGAAACATGGAGATGTGATCATATTTACGCAGACCGAAAATGAAACGGACGGACGGCAGTTATTGAGTAATCGATCTAATTTATTTAGAAGGTTTTGGTTCAAATCGGGATAACACACATCAGCATAATCAATTATAGGGAGAATTAGGGATTGCACAAGGAGAGTTTTGGTACAGGAAGGTAGGAAATTTTTGAGCCCGTACATTGAACGCAGAGCACCTCCTACCTTGCTACATACGTTACTGATCTGGGCGTCCCAGGACAAAGAGCTGTCAATAAACAAACCCAGGTTTTTAACTACGGGTTCGAAGGGGATAACCGTACGATTGTATTGGAGAGGGTCAAGTAAAGTTGAGTCAATCTTTGCCAATTGTCGCGAACTACCAACGATGATGGCATAATCACCCTCTGATAGGTATTTTGGAAATATATTTCATGTACAGAATTGACCTCTTTACAGATTTATTATAAGTATACATAATTAAAGTTGCTACGAGTAAAATTGAAATATTTTGAAACGTATAATATCATGATTATATTTATAACGACAAAGCAATATTATAAGATCGCCACGGCTCATGAAATTTAAACGAAAAGTAATATTTTAGGATCCAGAGCTCTATAAGACTACCATACCGCGCATAGTCTTAGCCTCTGGTAGACAAGAGGATTGTGTGATGAAGATTTTCAACATCCTGAAGACTCAGCCAGTAGATCCAGAACAAGTGGGACTGTTACACAGTATTCATGAAAATGAAATCCCTGGTCATATGTGTAGAGGCTACATTCTTTTAGGTAAGTCACATCTGAGTCACATTCCTCAGACTGCATGTACATATATTGAAAGGAAATGTCCCATATTGGTTTATAGTAACTAACTCGGGTAAATTTGATATATTTGGATAGAAGGTTCTAAAAGAAAGTAATCGCCGTAAGTCATGTTATTTTCAAGACCCCCGATTTTTTAATAATTCGTATTCTAGTATAATAAAAAAATGAAATATCTTTAATGCAATAATTACACATTGCTTAAAAAAAATTATCAACAAGCCTTTAAAAATCTGAAACATACATAATTTCTTTAATGAACCGAATATTTCTAATTTTGAGAAGTTTTTAACTAACAAAATATAGGGACTGCTATGTTACTTAATGTATATTATCTAGAGCCAGAAAAAAATATTAATAAAAAGCAACTGACAAGTCAGGCACCTGCTGTCAATGTCATAACTCAACGGAAAATATCAAACATAGAGTAAGATACCGGTAGTCACAGATAATAAAAACATCATTAAGGTGTTGCCATAATGAAATATTTCTTAAAAACATGTTTTATTTATTTAAAAATAATTGGGGGTGGTAAAAATATTTCTTTTATTTGTTTCATACTTCATATTTTTTCGGCTTTCAATTTAATGTAGTTTGGTGTTTGTTAGTTAACGCTGATCACAAAAAACCAACCTCCTTGTAATAAGAGGACATCTCCTTTATAGGAAACTAATCTTGAAATAGAAATTGGACGTAACTGCTTATAAATAAACTTCTAATTACCGATCTGTGATAATACAGACACAAAAAAATAATACTTACTGGATCTTTCCAGTACAACGATTTCTGTTGCAAACTTGTGAAATAATAACACAACTTCTTTGAAGTTCTTGTAAATCGTCGTAACATTTTCTGTGGACCGGGCACCCGTTCTATGAATTCGTGGAATATTTAGGATTTTCATCCCAAGCTTATTTCAATTATTTTCGCGTAATTAAAATATCAGGGCTGTTTCACAATCGGTCAACTCATTCAATTAAACCGTCATAATCCATCACCATTTCGCTTTTTTCTATCCTTAAGGTGAAAAGACTTCCACGGTTTTTTATTCTAAAGGGTTTTTCAATAAGGGCGGGTAGATTTTGAAACGAAATTAAACAAGCTGCGTATGAGGTATCAACAATTTTTTTTTTTATTTAAAAGGCACATATATGCCATTAAGTATGGAAGATGACATCATTCAAATGCCCGCCTCGGCTTCTCACAGTGGCACGGATCCGAGTGTGGTCAATTTTCAATAACTCTTCCGCATAGATCCGCCTGAATTTGAGCGATGGCATGTGTTATGTTCGCCTTTAGGGCATCGGTGGATTGTGGTTTATTTGCATAGACCTGCGACTTCAAAAAACCCCACAAGAAAAAGTCTAGCGGGGTTAAATCGCATGACCTTGGTGGCCAATTCACATCACCCCTGCGAGAGATAACCTTAGTCTCAAATCGCTCATGCAGAATGTCAATCGTGGCGTCCGCTGTGTGGCACGTAGCGCCATCCTGCTGGAACCACATGTCGTCTAGGTCCATATGGTTCAACGCGGGCCATAAAAAATTGGATATCATCGTTCTGTAGCGCTCGCCGTTGACAGTGACCGCCTCACCAACGTCGTTTTCGAAAAAATACGGACCAATGACGCCGCCGGCCCAAAATCCACACCAAACCGTAACTTTTTGAGGATGCATTACCACCTGGTGAACCTCGTGTGGGTTTGTGTTGTTCCATATACGGCAATTTTGTTTGTTAACAAAGCCATTCATCCAAAATGCGCCTCGTCGCTAAAGATGATTTTTTGCCCGAAATAGGGATCATTTTCCAAACGATTCGAGGCCCAGGCAGCGAACAAACGACGTTGTCTATGGTCATGAATTTTGAGCTCCTGGGTCAGTTGAATCTTATACGGGTGTAACCCTAAGTCCCGTCGCAAAATTCGCCAAGTTGAAGTTTGCGAAAGGCTGAGTTCTTGTGCACGGCGAGGAATCGACTGCCTCGGGTTCTGCTGTACACTTTGACGGACCGCCGCGATGTTCTCGGCTGATCTTGCGTGTTTTGAACGTACAGGTGTGGGTTGATCGATTAACGAACCGGTTGTTTCAAATTTTGCCACCAAACGCTGACGAGTCGACTGTGAAGGGCCACCACGTCTACCGTAAAATGGGCGCAATGCACGCAACGTTTGCACTAACGAATACTCATTTTGATAATAAAGTTTTATCATTTGTACGCGCTGTTCAATCGTGTAACCTGCCATGGTGATTTGGCATAAGCAACTGAATAATAAGCAAAAGATTTGACAAGTGTCACCAAAACAAAATGGCCGCCACGGGCCGCAAAATCTACCCGCCCTTATTGAAAAACCCTTTATTTATCAAGAGAGGTAGAAGAGGATGTCACAATTACATGTCTTCCAGTTCCTCAAATTAACAACATGATGAATAAAAATATATTTTACTTCTAGATACAAACGAAAAGAATGAGACTGTAAGCCTGGCGGAAAAAGTTGACCACTATCCGGGTAACATCAGACCGGTTTGGTTTGTATACAGCGGTATGGGATCCCAATGGGCGACAATGGGAGCGGGTCTTATGGGCATACCAATTTTCGCTGCGGCTATTGAAAGGTAAGAAATAATTTATTTTGGACATACGACAATAGGACTAAACATAATTTTATTACTAGTTAAATATTGTTTTATTACTTTTTTAAATTACATGTCTTTCAGCATAAATAGGGCGTAATAAAATAAAATAGATAGTATGAATCATTAAAATTCATTATTAACCCAAATACTTACAATATTTTTATAATACCGCTGCCTCTTAGATATTCCTAAAATAATTATCTAATCACTTTTGATATTAGATCGAAAGTCACAGCCCGGTAATGCTTGTGTTATAGGATATAGACATACATATATTATTTATATATAAATATTTCAGATAAAGAAATATATATTACTAGCTTTCTGCCCGCGGCTTCGCCTGCGTGGATTTCGGGATTGGGTCTATAGAGGGTTAAGCTTTTGCCTACGGCTACATATGCGCGGAAGTCGGTTTATGGTGCGAAGGTTTTATCGCGCTTCCCGTGGGACTATCCGTTTTTTCCGAGATAAAAAATACCGCAAAATCTTGCTCAAGAATCACTTTATCTATTGATGAAAACCGCATGAAAATCTGTGCAGTAGTTTTTGAGCGAAGCCTTTATTGCGGATCTGTCGATTTTTCCGGGATAAAAAGTAGCCTATGTTACTCGGGGATAATGTAGCTTTCCAAAGGTGAAAGAATTTTTGAAATCGGTCCAGTAGTTTCGGAGCCTAACAGGAGGAAACAAACAAACAAATCTTTCCTCTTTATAATATTATAGTATAGATTAACCAAAACTAAGGTTTGTAAAGTTCCATATTTAAAGGTACATAACAGGACTTTGAAATTGTGAAGCTTCTAGAAAAAGGTTCTAAATGTTTTACTGCAGATAAGAGTACATTTATCGAGAATTGCAAAGTGTCCTTTTTATAGGTGCCATCGTGTTTTGGAGCCCAAAGGTATCAATATAGTAAAAATTCTTACCGATCCTGATAAGACTATTTACGACAACATTTTGCATTCGTTTGTCGGTATTGCTGCGGTGCAAATTGGATTGACTGATATTTTGAAAGCTATTGGCATTGTTCCCGACAATATTATTGGTAAGAAGAAAGTTGAGCTTAATTTGTTTACTTGTTACTACCATTGAAGTACTTTTTCAGCAGTCCATATATAATATATTTGGAGCTTACACTTAGCCTAGCTAAACTAGGCTAAACTAGACTTCCTTGCGACTGCTACGGCGACCCGGGATGGACCACGCCCCTTCCGTGGCCGGGAGGCGTCGTCGGTGGAGGAGACCGGGGGAGGTAGTGTAGCCTCCCCCGACGAGGGCTCCCCTCTAGGCAGGGGAGCGGAGGCTGGGGGTTCGCGGAAGTGGCTTGATGTTCCCGGGGCTCCCTACATGCCTGAGGAAGGCCATCCCTGAGGTTTTTAGTGGGTAGGCCTCCCCCTTCTGGGGAGGAGAGCCCCACATAACCGCCGGCTCGCCACAGCCGGGGTATGCAATTTAATGCATTTTCCTCAGGGGAACAAAAAAAAAAAAAAGTGTAATTGGCTTTAGTCGACCACATTGACCCAGTAGGGGTTAGTTGACTTCTAATACACCTGTCTTCATTGTTTTACCTCACGATGTCTCTATATTTATGTATAAATTAAAAAAAAAGTGCAAGGCGAGTTCTAATCCCAAACCTCCTGATTAATTAATGGCTTCAGGCATTGATTTCAATAAAAGTCCAGTAGTAAGATCTCCTAATGATCAAGCTGATATTTTTCTCTCTTTCCTGAACTTAAAATAAAGTTTACAGTTTACATTAATGTACAATAACAAAAACAATATTTAATTTAATGATCAATGAGCTAACCAAACATTTTAATACGAATAATATTTTTTTAGGACACAGTGTCGGAGAGCTCGGATGTGCATACGCTGATGGTTGTTTTACAGCTGAAGAGATGATTTTATCAGCATACAGTCGTGGTTTAGTATCTGTTCAAACTCCTTTCATAAAAGGATCAATGGCCGCCGTCGGGTTGGGGTATAAAACGGTGAATGAAAAATACTTTTGCGATAAAACATATTCCAATGTTGTCTTCAGTTCAAAAGCTGAATGAACACCATGAAAGATAATGAAATAGCAAATATATATTAATATTCAGAAATAAAGGTTGGATAGTCTGATGCATATGTATACCTAAAACATAGTTTTGGGTAAACTCATATTATGGGAACGATTTTAATAAATATTTTCAGATAACCGAATTTTTAAATTAACGTAAAGGTATATCAACATTTTTATCAAACAAAGTCAATTATGTTTTACTATAGATTATTCATCTCCATACAGACCCCGCTTTGTATATATGTACATACTTATATTTTAATGTTTCAAAAGAATATTAGTGGATGAAACAAATCATGCAATGCTTACGAGACAAAAAGACCGGCAATAACGGTACCAAACACAGAATCGGAGAGAAACGTCTTCAATCACTATTGGTATACTATTAAATAAAATTACACAAATTGGCTGAATTTGTTGAAGCTTTGATTTCGACGCTCTAGTGCGATTTCTATGTCTTGTTTGTATATATCATAATTAAACCAAATAGTTTATTATATAAAAATCACATGACGGTATAGATAAATTTATAAGTGTCCCGTAGGCTAACATTTAAAATAAATAAATAGTTTGTTTGATTTGATTGAAATATAAGCTAAGGTGATGGCTGAAAATCAGTGATTTGTCTAAATTAGGCATATATTTAGCTGAGCCTTGACCTTTTGCTTTCTCCAGCATACATATATCTATGGTGTTTGATAGTATGATTGTTTTTTCTCAATTATTACCATTGTTTTACACACATTACATTATATTTTGCAGAAAATAGTAAATGCTTTATCTATCTAAGGGCTTCAGTAAAAAGATTTTTGAATTTTTTTTTATTTGTCTTGAATTGTCTCCTGATCTAGGAATCACGTAATATTTTCGATAAAAAAACATATTTTCCATATAACCCATCATGTGAACATCAAGTAGTTTCCGAATATCAGCTCTCTAATATAAAATTTACTATCATCAAACAGGTATTGCCTATGTGCCCACCAGAAATTGAAATAGCATGCCATAACAGTTCCGAGTCTTCCACCATTTCTGGACCATCTGACGTGATGAAGGAATTTGTTGCGGAGCTAACTAAGAAAGGCATTTTCGCCAAGGAAGTTCCATGCTCTAACATTGCTTACCACTCTAGATATATCGCAGATGCTGGTAAATAAAATCAGATTTTTATAAATATATATTCTTTATAGTATTCAACAAATTGTTGCAATGATTCTTTATGAGATTTGTTACAATTCAAAACATATAATACATCATTAAATTCATAGTTATGTTATGAAATTACATCAAATTTAAGTCTAGCTACAAATTATATTTTATTAATTTTTAGGTCCCGCTCTACTGAAATATTTAAGTGAAGTAATTGCCAATCCTAAAGAACGCAGCGCTAAGTGGGTGTCGACATCAGTGCCACAAAGTGACTGGGAAGAACCCAAAGCAAAGTTCTCCTCTGCCGAATACCATACTAATAATTTACTGGTAGGTTTCGAAATCTTATTATCGAAAGATTTAAGACCAAATACATTTTACTAATCAATTTAACATTTTTAGAACTCTGTACTATTCGAAGAAACTTCAAAACTCATTCCCGAGAACGCTATTTTAATAGAAATAGCGCCTCATGGGCTACTGCAAGCTATTTTAAAACGATCATTACCTGGATGTACCCATATCCCATTGACAAGAAGAGGCAATGAGGATCCAGTCAAATATTTATTGGAAGCTTTTGGAAAGTACGTCTAATTATCTCACTATATGGACAGTATACACCAATACCCTTAATAACCTTTCTAGTGTATTTTATAATATACGACCCGCCCCGACTTCGCACGGGTACAATGCAGATACTAAATACACTGCAAAAAACCTGTAAACGTTTTATAATATTAAGATTTATCATAGCAGCGCATCTATTGATTACTTACTCAACCCAGTCGAAAGGTATCGACATCTGTTAGAATCATTTGGAGTTAACAGATAATTGTGACTGTCAAATAATAACAGCAAAATAATTAGCAATAAATTAAAATTGCAACGATAATTTGAGATTTAAACTATCCTATCTCTCAAGTTGGATCGAACTGCACATGGTGTGCGAATTTTATTATAATCGGTTAAGTAGTTTAGGAGTTCATTGAGCACAAACATTGTGACATGAGATTTATATATATTAGATATTAAACGCTCTATTATGCAAAATATTATTGTTGTAAAAGCTATGTTTTCTGCACAACTCTTAAGCGTTTTAGTACCTTTGCTGGCTCTATTTATTATTAATTAGACTTATGATTTTCTAGATTATATGTTACTGGAGTAAACCCGAAAGTCGATATTTTATATCCCAAAATCGAATTCCCCGTGTCAACTGAAACACCGTTACTGTCTCATTTTGTTGGATGGGAACACAGTGAAAACTGGTAAGTGTTTGTTGAAATAATATTCTTAATAAATAAACAATTTGATAATGAAAATATTTTTTGTAGGCCTGAAGCAAAATATAATACGAAAGATAAAGTGATAGCAACAAGTCGTCAATGTGTCATGTCTATTCATGACGATGATTGCAAATATTTCCAAGGACATGTGAGAAATGGTAAGGCTTTATCTAAACAACATTTATTGAAAAAATATATTTTTATATAACATTTTTTAATATTCACATCATTTACATGTACAATTATTATATGAATGAAAATATAATAATAAATATATAATGAAAAATAATATCTTAATGTTTTAGGTACTATCGTGTTCCCTGAAGCAGCTATACTGGTGCTTGTCTGGGAAACTTTAGCTATGTACCTCAATGTAGACTATAAAGAGCAACCAGTATCTTTCAAGGAAATTCAATTCCATGCTGAAGCTTCCATGCATGAAGAGGAACCATTAAGATTATATATTATGATTTACAAAGGAAATAATGCTTTTGAGGTAATTTATTGTTTTCACCTGACAATAGAAACATATGTTGTTTGACCGAAAAAAGAATTAAAAATAGTATTCATTTTTGATTTGCATTTATTTTGATTAGCTTAAAATATTTTGTCACTAGTTACATATTTATACTATGTTGACTTGTTAGGTAAGCTGTGAGTCAACCAAAATCGCCAGCGGGATCATTAATGCTGTAAGTAGTTCCGAAGTAACTTTCCGTGATTTAGAACAAACCAAGAAGGACGACGAAGTTACACTAACGAGCGATGATATCTACAAAATATTACACATGAGAGGCTACGAGTACAAGTAAATGTGTTTTATATTAAGTTTCTGTTCATATATTATGTAACATGTTTTGTAAATAATTAATATTTTTCTAGTGGTGGATTCCGCAGTATTATTTCTGCAAACGCTAACCGTGTAAAGGCAAATATAAGGTGGGATGGGGATTGGATCACATATCTCGATGGACTCTTCCAATTTAATGCATTCGCCAAAAACTTTCCTGGTTTAGCAACACCTAAAATCATTAAATATTTGACAATTGACCCTGAAAAACATAATGCAGCTACACAACAATTGAAGTCTCAAGATTTCACAGCGGAAACATTCGAATACTACAGCCTCTCCAGGTACGTCTCTCACATCTCAGATATTTGTTGGTCTTATACCATTTCATCATCCATAACTATAAGGAGTCCAGCATTGTTTTCATTAAATTTTTATTTTATTAGGTGTGGGGGCGTCGAGCTGGAGAAGATTGAATTTTACGAAATTCCAACGAAGGATCCATCACCAGTTACTTTACAAACTCAATCGTTTATTCCACATTTCCTAACAGGCATCGTTAATGTACATATGTATTTCAATATTATTTAATCACATATTCATTTCACACTCAGGTATTGACTTTTTTGAATTATTTATAGATCGATACAGCTCTTCAAATAAATATGCAAGTAATTGGCGAAAATGTAAAAGACAATGTATTGAATGTAATTGATATGCTGACTGAATCATACACTGACATTGCGGATTCAATAAAGAATGTATCCAGAAATTTATCTACTTTAAGTATTAGCATTGATAAAATTGAACCAGAGACTGTAGAATTAGATGTACTTTTAAATAAAGAAGATGCATTGGTCAAATCTAATGTTTTTGTTGTTGATAATTTATTGGGAAATAATAAGGTATGTAGTAAATATAAAAGAATAATAAATAAATTTATATATTTTTGTCCTACTGAAGTGGATTTGATTTCACATGTAATTTTATTACGTAAAATTTCATTCTTTGCAGAAAATGACCCTAATGTATAATATGCTATCCAAAAATGCATTTGTACTTACTGTAGAAGCGGATTCATCTAAAATAAGCCCTAAATATAATTTATTCTCTGTTGTCACCGCTATGTCTGTCAATAAGAAAATTTTAGTTTTGCTTAAGAAAACAAGTGATGATGAAAACATTACATATATTCAAATAACACACGACAAAAAGTTCTCTTGGGTACCGAAGATTCAAAATGAGTTACAGAAAGAAAGGCGCATTGTCTTGGTTTCCGAAAAACAGCCATATTGTGGCCTAATTGGTACGTTGTATTGTAGAAATATTTTTCAGTTTTTATTTATTAAGATATTTTTAATAATTTACTTCCTTTTAGGCATGGTAAGGAAATTGCGAGAACAGTATGGTAATCAAATTGGGCTAATAGTCATTGATGATTATCACGCACCTGCTTTTCGTCATGACAATAATTTTTACCAGGAGCAAATTAAGAAAAAATTAGCTTTTAATATTATGAAAAAGGTAAAGTTTGAGATTATTAAAATACTAGATAAGAATATTTTTGTATTTTGTTTTATTTAATATTATTCTATTTTTACAGGGCCAATGGGGTGGATACTATTTTTTACCAGGCGAGAAATCAATAAGTCTCAATAACGCTACATTAACGTGCGCAATTCCTGGTAACCTTGAATCCTTGACATGGATTGAGGCTCCAGTTCCATCATCTAACAATTCTTTAGTTCAGGTACACTTCATTCATTTACATTATCTGAAATAATTTATAATTGTTATCTTCAGAATTCATCAGAATTATTACAGTCTAGAAATGCCCACTGCTGGACAGCCCCCAGCGCTTTCTTACTATTTTCACCGAATCGTTACGCCGGCCAATCTTGTAGTAGAAATTTATCAGTATGCGTTTACCACTCGACTTTTCGCAATTCTTTGAACTACGTTAAGGATCAATGCTTACTAAAGCAATTACTTAGATATACGCCGAGTACAGATTTCTCTATTGCCCTCTAGCGCCATTCTTCATAAGACACATTTTCGACGACATTCCTTATGACACATTTTCAGGAACTAGACTTCGATGCCATTTGTCATCACTACAACACTTATAAGAATACTCATAATATATCTCTAGAGAGGTCAATTATGAACATGAAATACATTTCTAAAATAACTATCAGGGAGTGATTAGGGATCAATACTGATGCCAAAAATGCAATCAGTAAAATTTTTGTCTGTCTGTCTATATAACCGTTATAGAAACAAAAACTACTAGACGGATTTTAACAAAACTTGGTACAATTATTTTTCATACTCTTGAACTGGTTATAGTATACTATTCATCACGCTAAAATCAATAGAATCAGAGCAGTAAAGGGAAATGTTGGGAAAACGGGAAAAGTTACTCCATTTTGAAGCTTCCGTCGTGTGTGCAACCTTAATGGGTAAAGCTACACAGAAATTATGTATGACGGAAATGTTCTCCTTAACAGTATATAAAAAATATCCCACGACAGCATATGTTTATATTTTATGGTTGATTCACAATAATACGTGTAACTCCCGATAGGCTTAGCAGTTCAAAGCTTTTTGATTATATTTGACTATTCTTAAGATTACGTTATTAACACTCTCAGACAGCCCTAATTAAAAAACTTTACATCATTAACTATTCCATTAAAAAAATCATAGAAATCGGTATAGAAACACCAAAGTTCGACATGACATACACCAATAATAAGCCATCGCACGTGAATACTGAATCATGCTATTATAAGGATTATTTTTGTATAAGATCGCGAACGTACAGGCAGGCGGCTTGCTTGTCGCCTAGAGGCTAGCGAGTCACCTAGCGAGTAGCTTCGTAAAACGAATATTCTCGAACGTTCGCGACCGGCATAGCAGTTAGGCGCAAATTTTTTGATGGATGGATGAACAGATGGCTCTAGAATTCATAGTATAATTATTATTTACATAAAACAGTTGGTTTTTACATAACTCTTTTGTATTTATTTTAGGTCCACTATTCAGGGCTCTCTTTGAAAGATGTAAAAAAGGCTTTAGGAAAAGAAATTGATTGTATAAACTTCGGCATGGACTACAGTGGTATCAATAGCAGGTATAAAAGTACATCACAGTATCTACTTTATATAAATAAATAATAAATAAATAATAAATATTTGTTACACTTACACCAATTAGCCTAGTCCAATCTAAGCTCTGTAAGGCTTGTGTTATGGGATCTAGGATAACGGATAGACATACATGTATTATACATATATAAATATTTTTTATTGAAATATATATCAACAACCATGACTAAGGTACAAATGCTGGCATTCATCACACAAACATCTGCCCCCACCGGGATTCGAACCCGGGACCTCAGAGATGGCGACACCTTGAAACCGGTGTACTATCCACTCGACTATGGAGGTCGTCGAACTATATTTAAAACTACTGTCTTTCATCTTGTTATATACATACCTTTTTTTTTTAATTAAGTGGCGAGAAAGTTATGGGAGTTGTACCTAAATGTGCAATGTCAAACACTGTTGAACCTGATCCTTCTTTGATGTGGCCTGTACCAGATCATTGGACTCTGGAAGATGCTGCTACAGTGCCTTTACCTTATATTCACGCGTATTATTGTTTGGTAAGATGTTTTATCATATAAAAAAAACAAATGTTTCTATGACTATTTGAATTACAGAGTTACCTTATGTTACCTTAATAATTAAACCTAATTTTTATTAGATGATCAGAGGATTTGTATCAAAAGGGATTGATAAATGTTCTGTATTTGTCAATGGTGGTGCGGGTGCTTTGGGTCAAGCCATCATCTCCATTTGCCTCCACGCTAATTGTACAGTCTATACTGCTGTTAGTGATTCGAAGAAGAAGAAATTCTTGTTGAAGTTGTTCCCTCAATTAGATGGTGAGTAACATAAGCCTCGTTTTGTATAACGAATACGTCGGTAAAGGTCGGTAATCTAGATAAGAATATACACAATCGATTTGAGTTGTTACTACAATTTCTTATATGAGTTTGAAATTCATACTATTTTTTCTTTATAGTTTAATTTATACTTAATAATTTTAATACGCATACTTCTCATGTACAATTAATAATTTATTTAAATTGCAATATATGTTTCAGAAAACAATATTTGCAACTCCAGAGATGGAACTTTTGAAGATGTGATTAAGATAAATACAAACGGAAAAGGCTGTGATTTCGTGATCAATCTAGCGAGCGGTGCTATGCGTCAGGTAAATTTTTATTATAAGTTGCCTCAACAATATGACTTCATAGGTAATATTAATAAGTAGGATAGATTGGTTGCTTATAAAATACTTTAACTTTAGGAAAATTTTAATAAGGTTCAAAAATGGTGACTTAGTTTGAAAACACGTGGATATGGTGTCTACCATCACCTTGCACCATTTACGTAAATCATAAGTTTACGTGAGGCATAAGGTTACGTAACTCATAAGTTTATATTAGGAGTATCTTAAGGGATTCATAATTCGTTTACATGTCAATAAAAAGAAAAAATATTTGATTACCAATACTACAGTAAAACAAAGAACTTATGAAACCTTTGGTCCGTGTTATTAACATTTTTTTATTCCTGGTAGGTTGTCTCTTTCTATCTTTAAACAAATCACATAAGTCAGAGGTAAAATATATATAAATAGGTTTAATTAAAGGAACATGAATACTAATATGAGACTACGTCACAGATTATCTATACTATAGAGGCAACAAATCTATATACTCGTACATATGTATTTTAAGCAGAATTACGTATATTTCCTTTAAGTCATTACTTAAAAGAAAATATACGTAATTCTTAAATTAAATAACTGCGGATCTTTTATATGTTTCACGAGATGATTGTTCAATACAAAATGTTCTCTATTCCCCCACTCTTTTTAGCATTTGTATTCTACACCGTTTTTTAATCATCGAGAATAGAATAAAATACTGATGTAACTGCAAATATATAGTATATTTTAACTTCAAATTTTACATGTAATCTATAAGCATTTAGTTACAATTTGATCAAAGATTATTTGTAGTACAAAAGTATTCATTCAGATTTAAAAAAAAAAGCTTTTCATTAACCATATTTTAGTTGGAACTTGCATTTAGGTACAATGGCTTTGATTTCTAGCTGTGGGTGATTGAACATTTTGATACTCATATACAAGGCTTATTGCATACTAGCGACCCGCCCCGGCTTCTCTTGGATGCAATGCTATTATACATATTTACCTTCCTCTTTAATTACTCTATCAATTAAAAAACCGCATCAAAATCCGTTGCGTATTTTTAAAGCTTTAAGCATACATAGGGATATAGGGACAGAGAAATCGAGTTTGATTTACACTATTTAATGATTCACTGCTATATAATTATGAATGTTAAAGGAGATGTCCCATATTGGTTTATAGTAAACTAACTCGGGTAAATTTGATATATTTGGATAGAAGGCTCCAAAAGAAAGTAATCTCCGTAAGTCATGTTATTTTCAAGAACCCCGATTTTTAATAATTCGTATTCTAGTATAATAAAAAATGAAATATCTTTAATGCAATAATTACACATAGTTTAAAAAAAATTATCAACAAGCCTTTTAAAAATCTAAATACATACATAATTGCTTTAATGAACCGAATATTTCTAATTTTGAGAAGATTTTAACTAACAAAATATAGGGACTGCTATGTTACTTAATGTATGTTATCTAGAGCCAGAAAAAAATATTAATAAAAAATCAACTGACAGGCACCTGCTGTCAATGTCATAACTCAACAGAAAATATCAAACATAGAGTAAGATACCGGTAGTCACAGATAATAAAAACATCATTAAGGTGTTGCCATAATGAAATATTTCTTAAAAACATGTTTTATTTATTTAAAAATAATTGGGGGTGGTAAAAATATTTCTTTTATTTGTTTCATACTTCATATTTTTTCGGCTTTCAATTTAATGTAGTTTTGGTGTTTGTTAGTTAACGCTGATCACAAAAAACTAACCTCCTTGTAATAAGAGGACATCTCCTTTACATTTGATTCTAATAGTACGTTCGCACTTATCTCATTTTTCTCTAAATTCTCAATCTTGATATTCTAGTAAAGTACGAGTAGCTTTTAAGCTCTTTGTGTCCCTAAGTTTATTTGTATTTGACGTCAATTAGTGCCTGTCAGTGCCTATGTTGATAGATTACAGTTATTTTGATGTTGACTCTAATTAACATTTTAATTACCGTGTAGTTATGCTGGATTAAACAATGAAGTAACAAGATAATTGTTTCGTTCTCGTTTCGTAATTCTTTTACTGATTCAGTGTATACGTCAGATTGATATATCTTTAAATACCTTAACTATACGACGAGCTGTGTGGTGGAGTGGTTAGTACACCGGTTTCAAGGTCGTTCTTTGAGGTTCAGGGTACGAGTACCGGTGAGGGTAGATTAGGAGGGTATTTGTACTTTATTTTTTATGTTTTTCCCACGGGGAACGGTTGTGAATCCTCATAGGGGGCGCGCCATCCGGCATTGATTGCGACAATGCTGGCGGACGAGGGAGGTTGGAGGGCTGTGGCCCCCTTCTGTGAAGCAGTGATGTTCCAGAAGGAGGCCGCCGAGCGGGGTCGGGAGATGGCCGATCCCGCTCGGAGGAGGCGGCGCCGGGCTCGGTAGCACAGCTGTGGCGCCGCCGCGGGTCGCCGGCGGGCGCGAGGAAGTCGCGACCGCTACGGCGACCTGGTATGGACAACGCCCCTTCCGTGGCCGGGGGCGTCGTCGGTGGAGGAGACCGGGGGAGGTAGTGTAGCCACCCCCGAGGAGGGCTCCCCTGTATCGACGGGGGAGCGGAGGCTGGGGGTTCCCGGAAGTAGCTTGGTAGTTCCCGGGGGCTCCCTACATGCCTGAGGAAGGCCATCCCAGAGGTTTTTAGTGGGAAGGCCTCCCCCTTCTGGGGAGGAGAGCCCCACATAACCGCCGGCTCGCCACAGCCGGGGTATGCAATTTAATGCATTTTCCTCAGGGAAACAAAATAAAAAAAAAAGAGGGCGCGCCACCACAGTGGTCGTCTTAACAACCCCCTGGTGCTCGGACGACCTTGCACTGGATACCACCCGCAACCGGTATACGACGGGTGGTTATGTTGGACTCTAGCGGAAGGTCAACCTACCGACTAAACACTACCTACACGCCTTTGGTCGGGCAGAAGGCTTGGGACCTTATCGACTTTGAACTAAAGCTCCCGCCCTCCAGAACGGTGGGCGGTGCGCGATTTGTATGCGAGTGATGAGTGATGCGAGTTTTTAATATATATTTCAATGAAAAATAGTTATGTACATATGTGTAATAGATGTATGTATTGCAGAGTTTACTTTAGGTTAGGTTGTAAGTGTAAGAAATATTTATTATATTTGTACACAATAATTATCGCCTTTTTTGTAGGCTGCAATGAAATGTTGTGGACCCGAAGCAGCCTTCCTTGACGTCACCGATCAGGACATAAGAGGGAACGGTGATTTCGGCATGTCTTTCCTGTCATTCGAGAAACACTACCTCGCAGTGAATGTTTTTAATATATTCCGACCGGAAAATTCTTCAGAAAGAAAGGTAAACATAAAGTTATTAAAAAAATATACAGTTGTTCTTATTGCTTGTTGGCTTATCCTAGCAATAAGGACGGTAGGTTCTACCAACACTAAAAGCGGGGTTGTTAGGTAATACCATAGGTCGCTTAAGATAAATTTCCTTTTGGGGAAGAGTTGAAGAGTAAGTGACTTGCTGTACCCTACTGTACTGCTACGAATAGAAACAGCAACTCACCTTCAGCAGTCACGGCAGCGGGCTCACGAGCTGCAGCTCTCCTGCTCTTCCACAGCAGCCTTCGAATATGTAGCGGTGTGAAGGACCAGCCCCGACTGTGGCAGCCAGTCGAGACAGCGGTGAAGCACAAGCACTTTAGTAGGCACTTGCTTCGCGATTTTTATAAGCGGTAGAAACCGGGATAGCGTCCGGCTGAGTCGCCGTTAATTCGTAAACTGACTATAGAGTACAGCAAAGCGAGCATTATATAGATATCAGATTTTAGAAGAAGGTAGTTTAATAAAGTTAACAAAGAGGGTATATGATATATAAATGTACCTAAATTATTCTAGGTACCCGAAATCGGCACGAACATTGCTTAAGGTATTTCTTAAAGCTCATTTATGAAGGAATAATATCATTTAAGAATACTTCTAAAGGCACTTTATTAATTTATTTATTTAGTTATTGTAATTAGGATCACCAGAAATTGTTATAGTAATATATCTGTAAAATAAGAATCCTTAATCTATACAATATAACAATTTTTTTAAAGCAGTTACATAATATACGGACAGAATACACAGTTAAAAATACATTACATAATTACATGAAGAAAAAAAAGCATAAAGAAAATAACAAAACAACACAAGTGATTAATAGTATGGTGAATAATGATCCTTGACTTATTTGTGGACAAAGAGGCGGATTTGATTCCAGTCTGATTCAAATATTTTGTTTGCATTTTTCATATCTACATATTTATTATTTTTCACACACACATCTACATTTTCATATCTATATATTTATCTACATATTTATTTAGCACTAGGTTTCTGCCAGATATTTCCATTCTGCGTCTTCCACCATCTTTATACTAAACTAGCTTTTGCCCGCGACTTCGTCGCGTGGAATAGTGACTTCCGGCAGATTTTTGGTTAACCAACAACATATTTATATTTATATTTGAATAAAGATTAATATTATTATGTTGATACAACTTAACAAATTATTTCGACCAATTTGGTACCATAAAAACGGTCATTGTGACTAAACCTTAAAGATAGACATATACCGTCGCGGACTTTTTTTTTAGATCATGTATAGAGGAATAATTCTTTCATACATATTTTTTGTTGTATCTTGAACCGTTTTCGCAGCGCACGCAAAGAAAGCCTTCAAAAATGAATAATTTTCCCCCGTTTTTTACACATTTACCGCTCTGTCTTTGCTCCTATTGGTCATAGCGTAATGTTATTTAGCCTATAGCCTTCCTCGATAAATGGACTATCCAACAAAAAAGAAATTCAAATCGCACCAGTAGTTTCGGAGATTAGCGCGTTCAAACAAACAAACAAACAAACTCTTCAGCTTTATATATTAGTATAGATATTAGTATAGATTGCATCAAAGCCTACTTAGCACGTATGTCGGTTCTGCGTTGCTGGCATCCAATGCATTCCTGCGATCTTGATCAAGTCGTCTGCCCATCTTATGAGAGGTCTGCTAGCATATATTAACGAAGGATACATTTTGGATTTTGATTTTGGAATATAAATCTCTGCTTGAATACGAAAAGGGATGGCGCTATGTGGTTCAATAGCGCCATCCCTTTCAGAATACAATCCTGAACGAAGCAAGAGCAAGTCGTTGCCCTTGGTCACTTGCACGTTTACGAAGCTCAATGCTCTAGACGTTTTATTAAAACGATTTGCCGTTTGAATATTCATAAGATTTGTAATGGATCATAATTAATATTGTTGAAAATATTTATAAATCCTTTCTCAACGTTTCTCCAAACATTGGCAACATTATTTCATTTACGTTATTGTTTTCTCTACAATGTAAAGAGGTACAATTTGTTTGATTGTCGTGTAATTTGACGTGCGTTTAGTTTAAGGACATGTAATGACACCTGTAAGGTTACACCTATATTGTATAATAATATACAGTCAAATTACAAGTACATATTTACAAAATTTCATAATAATATTATATTTATACTAACATACTATATAAACTTATATTCAAATTACAAAGCTAATCATTAGAGATCGGATAATCGGATGCATATTTACCTAAAGTTAATTTTTGGCTAACAAATTATGGAAGCGGCTTTTTAAAATACATTTTGTTAAATAAAAATCCCGGGAATATACGGGACTGCAAATTTAACGTAGTGATATTGTTTGAAAATTACTAAATTAGCACGTGGTATTTATTTTCAAAAGACCGAGACTCCGAGTTCATTTATACAACTATGCATACGCATTTACCGAAATGTTTTACAGTATCGGAATTCCGGGATTTTTATTTATGGAAATAAAATAAAAAATAAAAGACAGTTCCATACTTTGTCAAAAAGTAAATAAATAAACATCCGGCTATCCAATTCCGCAATCCCGGGATTTTTATTTAACAAAACAATAAAAAGCCGTTTCCATACTTTGTCTTAAACTAACTTTAGGTAAATATGCATCCGATTATCCGATCTCTACTAATCATTCTATATAGAAAGGAAAACGTTTAATTGGCACACAAAAAAAAGTTACTATAAATAAAAAAAATATAATAATTACAATAACGGATAATTCATTTGTGAATCGAACCGGATACTCAGCGTTATGTTACCGTCGGGTCAAATTTTAGCACTAGCATTATTGGAATTGCTCAAATTATTTTCGATTGCGTTAATTAACAATTAATTTAATTTATAATAGCCCCAGATTTATAAAAAGTAATATCTTTTTTATTTTACCGTGGGAGAGCCATGCTTTGGCACGAATTGGGCCGGCTCGACCGGAGTGATACCACGGCCTCACAGAAAACCGGCGTGAAATATCGCTTGCGCTGTCTTTCGCCGAATGAGTGAGGGTACCGGAAGCCCAACCCCCTTATTCCCTTTTAAAAGGCCGGCAACGCATCTGTGACTCTTCTGGTGTTGCGGGTGTCCATGGGCAACGGTTATCGCTTACCATCAGGTGATACGTTTGCTCGTTTGCTGCTCTATCCTATAAAAAAAATCTAGTTATAAAATGTCACAATATCATATGCAATATCATTTCATGAAATTCCAACTCAATAAAATACAGTATATAAATACATATATATACATATACATATATATATATATATATATATATTATATATATATATATATATATATATATATTATATATATATATATATATATATATATATATATATATAATATATATATATATATATATACATAATATAGACATTAACTTACATGCAAGACGCTAACTTAAGCAATTATCTGAACTAAACCTAATACATTGATATTGCGACGGACGAGTTAGTTACGCAATAAAAAGTGTAATTGTGAACATGGAGCGATACTGGTTGAGCGTGATGTCGGAGGATCTAGGAATTCCATCTGTGATGATTGTGTATACGACGCGGGTACCTTATATTGTTTTCGTGAAGGTAACGTTGCGTATCGAAGCATCTATTCTGGTATATATTTCTGTAATTCCTCACTACTTCACTCCTTAGTACTTTACACCGGGGCAAAAACTACTACTGTATAACTCGCAAGTCCGTCCCCATATAGACTACTGCTGCCATCCCTGGGCAGGAGCACCTGGGTACCGTGCTTGGGCTCGTAGACTCGATTCAAAAGCGCTCTGTAAGTCTACATCGTCAGCGCTCTGTAAGTCAGATATTGAACCTCTAAGTATTAGGAGATTCTTTGCCTCCTATATAATAGGTTATGTTCCGAGGAGTTGTTTGATATGATGCCTGCGGCCACTTTCTATCATAGCACTGCTCGCTATCGATAGGGAGTTCATACACACTGGAACCTAAATGGTCCCGTACAGTGCGGTTCTAGAAGAATTTCCTCCCGCGTACCCTTCGATTGTGGAATGAGCTCCCTGCTGAGGTTTTCCCGGAGGGCTACAGTATGGGGTTCTTCAAAAGGGGAGTAAATAGGTTTTTATAGGGTCCACCCCTGATCTCGGACAGTCCCTCCTTTGGCGGTGGCTTGACCAACTCTTGGTCGAGCCGGCCCCGGGACATATGGCGATCGAATCACGAGAGCGTACCCCGCCATGTATGGGCCCAGAGAACTCGGGGGGTTTTTAGTGGGTAGGCCGGTCCTCTTGACCAGAGAGCCCGACACAGGGCCGCGTCTTGCCAGCGCGGTGTCATGGTGCACAAGGTCGCATTCCCCATCCCCCCCTCAAAAAAAAAGAAAAAAAGGGTTCACCCCTAGTATTGCAAGTTTCCATAGGCTACGACAACCGCTTACCATCAGGCACCATACATTAAAAGAAATGTACAAGCGAATTGTGTACTGATTTGGCAAATCAAGTGATATCTAATCTTAGTAAAGCAAGTGATAACCAACAAACATAAATACACCACACAATAGACATAAGATTTTGATTTTTGCTTCGGAAAAATATGTCTTTCCTATGAAGAATTCGATATAATTCCTAAGGCCGATGATAGAATTCTAGTGTAGTATAATGACCCATATATTCAGATTCTTAACGATGAAATTATTGTTATGTTTCCGAAACTAGTTGTTTAATCTTAATAATGTTCCAAAATGTAGTTCCAATTTTGTTACATCTATACTAAACGAGTTTAACTATAAAACCTTTTTAGATTCTTCAAATGCTAGTGGCTAATGGCATTAGAACGGGGGCTGTGCGGCCGCTGAGTCGGATAATTTATGCCCCAAATGACGTCACTAGGGCCTTTAGGCTCTTATCTTCGAGCAAACAGAGGGGTAGAGTAATCATTAAATTGAAGGACAACGAAACATCCAGCAAAGGTCTCAATGTCGTGCCTAGGTGAGTGTCGTTTCTTGTGGCATATTTTTAGCAAAATATTTAACATTTTACGTTTTCTTCGTTTAAATATAAAGTATCGCTAATAATAGGGAATTAATCTCTTTTTTGAAAAGAATCTTAATTTGATCCTTGCGTGTCAATAAACCATATACTAAAAATATAAAAATTTTATACACTCGTTAAGTACTATAAAAATTGCATTAAAATTTAATATTTTTAAATTTCGCGCGTAATTAGACGAAGGCGCCGCACGAGTTGTTACTCTGTAGCGATGACGTCAATACGGCATGTAAATAATAAACAAAGCTCTATGTTTGATGCTATGTATTTATTATATTAATAATTAAAAAATGAGTTATTATCTTTTATATATAAACAACTAATAAAGGAATAATAATAAAAGAGTAATACTGACATCGATGTTTTAATACTCCGTAACTCGACAGAACAAAAGCAAGCAAGCCGGGATTTGCAGCAAAGAATTTTCCGAACATTATTGCATTTATTTTTGGTAAATTCGTACTATCTCCTTTTACAAAACTGCTTTCCATAGTGTGATTCACGTGCGATTTCAAGTTAACTTACGTTTTATAACATTCTCTTACATTAAAAAAGCAACCTACAAACTTCTTTTTTATTGTTTTGCGGCTTTATACGTACTATGATTCATAATGACATTGACACGCATAAGTTTACAGTACCTTATGACGTCACGACATGGCGGCCTATGTTTCGCTCTTGTTTTACGTATAGATTAAAAAAGTGAATACTTTGAAACTAATTTTTATATTATTTTTGTTATTTTATGTACTTAAACATGATGGTTCCGACTATTTAATGCATAAGCTATCATAGTTATATGCTTTTAGATCTTTTCTAATATAGAGGGAAGTACCCTATTGTAAATGATAATTTTTGTGCAAAAAATATTCGTCGTCGTTGCTTGCATCTTTATCCATAGTATTTTTTTTTTCAGAATGTCTTATTCAGCGAAGGTTGCAATGTATTGGTTTGTGATGAAAGAGGACTTGCTATTGAACTCATCGAGCATCTTATCAGTAGAGGTGCAAGAAAATTCGTGATCAATGTCAAACCAAACACCATCGGTGGATACTTTTACGTTAAGTCACTGTAAGTTTCTTTAATTATACAACAAAGAGTCTTAAGCCTCCAATAAAGAGAAATAAATTTTACAACAATTACCCTACCTACAACTAAAATCACCATTGCGAACATTGCAGAAATACCTAACCGGAAACAAGGCTGGAACATATGTAAATGCTTTTTTGATAAAAATTAATCTATCATATTGTTTTAGAACGAAGAACTAAATTATGTGTAATAAGACAATTTTCGACACTTTTAATTCATGATAAATTCTAGTATATGATAAATTCTAGCATACATTCCTTTATGTAGTCTGGTTGCTGTTTCTAACAAGTCATTAAATTCTAATAATGTACCTCGAGATGGTAGTTAAACTTTTTTCCACAGATTACCAGAATATATTATACATGAGGCTGATAGCACAATGCATATTTATACATATAAATTGTTAAATAAATTTCACTTGGAAGACTTTACATATATTTTGAATGTTATTGTTAGGAGGTTGTAAATAATATGCTGTTATTTCAATAGATCCTGGAAGAAACTCGGAGTCACGTTACAAATCTTCAAAGAAAACCTTCAACTAGAGAAAGGTTGCGTCAAATTGTTGAATGAAGCTTTAAAACTTGGACCAGTAGAGGGGATTTTTGTAGTCCAGAACGTAGATGATGCTGTTGTAGAGAGTTTTGTTCCTGAAGTCGTTACATCGAAATTCAACGATACTGCAATGATGTCTGCCAATCTGGACCTTATGTCAAGGAACATTTGTGTTGATTTAAAGTAAGTGTACTTTTTATATACAATCATGGTAAAATTTCTACAAATGTTAATCAGGCAGAAGTGATATGAAGAAATTCAGTGTACTCTATATTTTCTTCAAGAATTCCTTTTTCTTTATAGACACTTCGTTGTTCTAACACGGACGTCAAAGAAAGTGACTGATGAATATGTAGCTTCAGTGTTAGAAAAGATATGCCAAAACCGGAATGAAGTTGGACTTCCTGGGCTGGTGTTCCGTGTTGGTCCATTGGATGAGGTTTGATTCAACATATTTTAATGACATACACTTTTACAAAAACACCAAAATTAAACAATATGGGAATATTAATTTCATGTTGTATGAATATCATGTATACATGCAAATTCTCATGTAGCACCAAATCGTAGATTGGAGGCTTTGCACTGGAAATTATGATCTGGGACAAATGTCCACGTAGGTAGGTCATACTTCCAGAAAGATAACAATTGACGGATCCAGGTCGACTAAGCAGAGTTACAGAAGTTACGGGGCATATTCTCAACAGCAATGCCTCGAACGTTTTTGAATCGTGTATATTGTCTGTGATAGAATATAAAATTGAAACATCTTACAAATGGGCTTTATAAGAAGGCGCAATGTCACCCAAAGGGTAATAAATATACAGGACTTTGTTCGAAATTGCTCTGTGTGATCGAATCAGTAATTGTGAAACCTGCAAATAACCACTAATAGCCCAAAAAATTGCGAACTTTACATTAGCTCGGCAGTTAAAGCGGAAACATCTTCAAATTATACGCCAAAACCGCATCATAGGTCACACGGTGGATTGACCATTTAGTGTAGATCACAAGACGGCACATGATGTTAAAAGGACTGAAACAATGGGTGCGAAAAATCCTTGGGGGAGCCTATGCCAAGCAAAAAGGCAAAGCAAATTATAAAAATATTAAAATAATGATGATTTTGCTGGCTTCGAGGATATATGGAAGTCTGACAAGATGTGTAATAAAAACCATTCATAATTCTAAAAACTACAAAAATCATAAAGTCAGCAATATGATCGTTAAATGTAGTCAACTTTATTTTAAAAAATCGTATATACATTATTTTACATCGCTTCATTCATATTCTCATATTTCAATTCAATCCATATTGCATCACTGCAGGGTATGTTACGCCGAAGTAATATGAAAATTAAATTAAAAACGAACACTTTTTCAGTTCAATAAATGTGCAGTTGCTCGGCAGTCAAAGTCCCAACTTCTCTCGTATTCAGCCATTTTCAATACGCTGGAGGCAAGCTTAAAACTTAATTATAAAAATGTCCAAGCGTTCAATCTGAAGAAGCAAACTGATTCTGACTTCCTTAAGAAAATTGAAGATATTCTCGGTAAGATTTGCATTTGTATTATATTTATTTAGAGCAGGAGTTTTATAGTGCTTTGTACATTTCATTTGAGTTTTCTGCATGATGATATAACTAATGAATTGATTAAATATGAATATGCAACCTTGGAATAAGAGCTTCAGGAGGAAATTGTGTGATAAGAGGAATGTGTGCTGTAAAAGATGTAGTGAGATTAGAGTAGACTTAGATTATTGAGACAATTAGAGAATGGACAAAAGACGACTGACGAAAGAATACGAGAAGACGAAAGATAAGGCAAATATGAAAAGGCAAGTTGATAGCTGACGACCTAAACAAACATACTTGAACTAAATAGGAGACATCCTGGAAGAAAGCCAGGTCCTTAGCTGATGATCGTAGATGAAAGCATTACAGAAAGTTAATGAAGGTAGGGAAGTATTTGGAACAAGTGGAAAACCATTGTGTAATTTTCAACACACTTTTATACTAACTTTCCGTGTACTACTAATTGAACTGGAAAAGGTATTTAAGCCTTTTCCCGTTGCCGTATCAAGTCTAAGATCAGATGCATATTTCATTGTTAAATAAAATATTATAATAATGGAAGTTGTAGAACATCAGAATCAGGATAGGCACTCTACAGAGCAAATTTTGCCTAAAAAGGTTGTTGAGAATATTAAATAATTCATAAAAATTGCAGCTGCAAAAACCTGATTAAGATCCCATTGGCACATTATGGAATTTCAGAATAGCAGGAAACTTATGAATGTGCTCCACCATTTTGATCTGTCATAAAATCCTAACAATTATCTTAGCTACTATAATACAAATCAAAATTTATTTATTTTATATGTTTTGGTGTGTATTGAAAGTCTGTATGTATTGTAGTCTTATTAAAATATTTATTTATTTTAATAAAATAAACCGTCAGCAATCGATAATACACTAAATGTTCACATTATAAATACAAAATATTTATATAAATATATAAACGTTTTGAGCGTAATAATAAACAACTTCTGCTGTCTATCAATTAAAAAAATATTATCTATTTTATAATATCTTATTGAAATACCATAATATATTGTTTATATGATATATAGTGACAAACAAGCAGACTGAATGATAAATATGGTTCTTGTGAGATTCGGAACAAATCTGAAACCCCCATAATAAAACATAGTGAATTTTGCAAATATTTCACATGTTGGCAAAGTATAATGTATTTTTTTAAGTATCAGATGTAAAGTCACAGTATCCAGTAACATTACTGCCAATCTTACCCTTTGCACCAGATTACAGAAATGTGCCTAATTACACTAGCAGAAAACAGGAAAATGAATGTACCCAAATATGACCTATCTATATAGTGTCAACACTTAACAAAATACGTGCTATGATCAACATAGTGAATGACATGTTAAAAACAACCATTTTACGTTACAGGATTGAAGAATATCAACGATGTTTCTGAGAAATTAACCTTAGAAAACATAAGCACAAACGATTTTAATATCGAACAGGTAATTTCCGTTATCAAAGAGGCGCACAATTTTAATTGCCCCCTCGACAAAGCAAGAAAACTGACGATTGGGGAGTAAGTATCCTTGAAATGTTTGAATTGATTTCAAATTCAAGGGGAGTTTGAATTATTTGAACTAAGCGAAATGTATTTGTTGTTGAAAACATTTACTTCGGAACATCTTTTGTTCTTCATGCCGATTTTGTGTTGTGATAAATAAGACTGTGCTTTAAATGTGTATTTTTATTATTAATAAGTTATTTGTTTTTTTAGCTTAAAAAATCTAATGAAACAAGACAATCTGAAGACTAAATTTGATAGCGGACTCGGAGCATTCTTTACTTTCATAGATAATGATGAATGCTTAGCGACAGAGCCTATGATTGCCATGCACACCAAATTCACCAGTGCCATTTTGGTACGTTTTTCTTTATTTCATTTTAAGGCATCAAGAGATACAAAGATTTTCTGATACCTTTGACTGTGAACGTAATTCCACCTTTTCAAAGGATTTAGTTTGGTGATTATAATTGTCCCTCGTCAACCCCGTGGACCAACTGTATTGTATTATCCTGGTGTACTATTTCAAATTGTATTAAAATTTGCTTTGTTGAAGATTCTGGTTTCAACGGCTTACAATTTCACTAATCAGCTTCTTTTGCTTTAAGAGAGAAGAAGAGTTGGACCGGAATGCAGAATACCTCATGATGATTCCGGGCTTTGAAGGTCACCACCAAATATTTAAGTCTGTTTGTGAGAGACTAAAGATTCAAGCCGCAACATTCCAACTTGGCCCTGATCTCGCGAACGACAGTATTAAGGAAATGGCCTATAACATTTGCAAGGTATACATTTAAATGTTACACATGCAACTTCTAATAAAAACTGTGATTCAATAAAAGAAGAAGTAAGATTCGATGAAATTTTAAACTTTTCAAACAATAACATATTCTATGAACAAAAACTACAAAGTCTTAATACCTAACGCCAATAATCTGATTATTTACAAAAAAGAATAGTATAATGCAATCCTTATACTTTTCTTCCTTGTAAGTAATCAGATTATTAATTTTTTTTTGCTATTTTTCAGTTTATGAAGAAACGAATTGAAGTGAAATCTAAATTTTACCTATTGGGCTATTCGTTTGGCGTGAATGTTGCTTTAGAAATGGCTGCACTTTTGGAAAAAGAAGGTAGTTTGTTTATATATATATATATATATTAAGTAATAGTATATATAATATATTAATTGCAAAATACTTAAAAAAAAATTACTGACAAAATTACAATTCTAGTTTTTTACGCAAGTCCTTTGTTCGCAGGTCTTGTAGGAACAGTTTTCTGTTTGGATAGCAGTCCTGATTCCCTCCGAGTACAAATAGATGCTTACGTTGGGAATTTGTCAGAAACGCAGCTACAGAATGCTATCGTTGAACACATGTACAAGTTAATGGCAGCTGAAGACAACAAAGAGCTGAAACATGATTTACAAAAAACTGAAGATTGGCCTTCAAAAGTCGATGCATGCGTGAAGAGGCTAAGAGGTCTTGTAAACTATTCGAATCAATACAAGAAGTCTTTGCTTAACGCAGCCTATAAAAGGATCACAATGGCCAAAGATTATAAACCTGATTTCAAACTGGAATCGGAATTGGTGCTCATTAAAGGAATTCCTCATCCTAAAGCCGAAAAATTGGCTGATGATTATGGTCTGTCAAAATATACCAACTGTACCGTTAAAGTTTACAATTTAGAAGCTGATCACGCTTTCGCTCCTCATGATAGCAAAGTTTCGAATATTGTCAACCGATTCCTTGATCCGAAACTTATTGAAGAGTTCGATAAGAAGAACTTATGCGAATTCTACTTTGCCGATCCATTTAAGATACTGTAAATTATTATGCTTCAGTTACTAACTTTAGATTAACGGCCACTTTAGTATAATGTTATTTATTAAATGTGTGTGTTTTGGTATAATATTTGGGTTTCTTTTTACTCTCACTATTTAATGACCTCAATTAATGATTATAGAAAAATTTCATAACTTAACTATTCTAATTACTAATATACCTCCGGCTTATTTTGAAACAAGATTAAATATGGGGTAATCAGAGATTATTCGCAGAAAAAAACGCTTGGCGGTTAGTTTATTGAACAACACATAAATCAGTGTTTTACCACGCATTGTAACTACTATTTGAAAAGGAGTATAAAATTTGAATTCAGCGCTGGTGTAAAATATAGGTACCGGTCGTGTATCACCGGATTAAGCAAATGGTCCGGATGTGAATACTCTGACCTATATGTAAAAGGTCGAATTCGTTGTTCGGGACAATAATAGGTTCCGAATATTCATTGATGCTTAGAGCTTAGATACACAAAGGTAATAAAAAAATACTTAACTAGAATTTTATTCTATGGGGTTATTTGTCACAATTTCGGATCTACATCTTGCTTAGGTACGAGAGTCAATTTGTTGGTTGATAGCTTATTCAATGTTATTATTATGAAAATAAGAAAACAAGTCCTTCATCATTTCTTGTCTGTTCTTTTATGGAAAGCTTACCTAATTTCCGCGTACAAGGCTATGTAGCTATCAGGATCTTTATTTGTCCTTAAATTTTATATTTGCTTGAAGATTATTATAATATTTTGATTTGATTTTGAAAATCTTCTCTGAAAAGCATTATGATTTATTACAGATATAGTTATGATATAGTTAAATACGAAAAGCAAATCAAAGCACCAGAAAACTTTAGCTGAGAAAAACTTTGCAGCTTTACCTATATATGCTCTATAAACAACCTGTGTACCTTTAAAAAGGATCTCGTACGTATACGAGTATAATGATTTGTCGTCAATAGGAGTATCAGTGGTTTTGTGGTCTTTGCTAAGCGCCTTGTAAATTTAATGTAATTTTGAAATTACTTACGTAAGGCGTTCCAAAGGTAAAAGAACACATTTTAAAGAAATCTACACACACACCTATAAAAAATCTTATAATTGTAACTATAGTTGACAAAACCTCACTAAACTTTTCACTGACGCATAAATATCCTAATAAAGCTACACTTGATATATATAAGCTGCTGACGGCCAATCAATCTAAGTAGGCTCACCGTGCTTAATCTGAAAGACTTAAGCATATTAAATTATAATAAGCTCAGACTCTATGTTGGTAACTTATGTGAGCCACAAATTAATGCAAGCATTTTATGTGAAAAGGAATGTTATGTTGTAAACTAGCTAGTGCCTCAGTCTTCCTCTGCGCTTAACAGTTGTCATCATATTTTTTTTTCATTTATTACCATATAAAGAATCTTACAATCATTTTACATTAATCAATGCATACAAAAAACCACAGAGGTTTATACGCTTATGCAATCAAGCAGTAAAAAAGATTAGACTTTTAACTAATGTTGAAACGGCAAGAATTGTTATTTCAGCTACTTTCATAGTGTTATGTCCTATGGACTGCTGCTATGGGGATCAGCGGCTAACATTGAAAGTATTTTCCTTTTACAAAAAAGAGCGATTCGTGCTATTTACTGTTTACGGGCTAGAGAATCCCTAAAAGAATTGTTCAAAGAAATTAATATTTTAACTTTAGCTAGTCAATATATATATATATGATAATTTAGTTTTTGTATATAGAAACTATAATAAATTCAATAAAAACAGTGATCTACATAATGTGAATACTAGAAACAAAAATAAACTTGCCGTTCCAATGTTCAGACTCCATAAAACTAGCTGTTCGTTCTTGGGGAAATGTATATCTATGTTTAACAAACTTCCGCAAGGTGTCATTGATTTGCCTTTATATAAATTTAAAATCCATATCAAAAAGACACTCATGAGTAAAGGTTATTATAAAGTAAGTGACTATCTTAATGATCACACTATTTGGAATAGGGACACTATTCATAGAGCCATGTTTGGTAACAACATTATTTATAATATTGTATTATTTTATATGTGTATGTAAACATACATACGACTGTAATCGTATTAGGTATGATTGTATACTATATTGTATTTTTATATTATATTATTATAATTATTAACATTGAAAAGAGGAGATAAAAAATAGACCTTCAGAGTTTCTTGCCTGTTCTTCTCGAGAAGGCTTTCCCATTTTCCGAACAGGTGTCGAGTCAATATATTTTTTTTCTTTTTTTCCTTATTCGTACGTACGGACAAGGTTTTTGTTTTTCTTTTTATTTAAGCTTTTTTTTTGTTTTGTTTGTTGACGTCAATAAGTGCCTGTAAATGTCTATGTTGAATAAATATTATTTTGATTTTTGATTTTGAATCGATTTTAAACTTAAATACTTGCTTAATTTATTACAAAATTAAAACAGTCATTTATACGTAGTACTATTTTTACACAATAATATATATTGAATATAATGGATAGGTAATTAATACATTATGAAATCCCAATAAACCAAAAAAATATATTCTTTCAATTCTAACTTAATGTTGTTGTGTGTGATACTGTTAATTAAATCAGGTGACATGGCATTTATTAAAGTCGGAAGGAGGTAGTAACACGTTCTTATATATTTTATATATCTTCTTTTCTTTTTGTTCTTTTTATTCTTTTTGTTCTTATATATCTTCGACAAATCACACAATCTCTTTATAAATTGTGACCCCTGTGTTATTCTGATATTTAAGCTACATTATTGTAAAGTTTTATTTAAATTTATTTAGTAATTTTTACGTAAAAGAGTAACAAACAAAATCAATCCATCCATACTTACAAATTTAATCAAATCAAAATAATCTTTATTCAACATAGACATTTACAGGCACTTATTGACGTCAAAATAAACAAAAAAAAAAGCTTAAAAAAAGACAAAAACCTTGTCCGTACGTACGAACAAGGAAAAAAAAAATATTGACTCTACACCGTAGGATCGGCATGGCTCTAAATGATTTTAAGTGCAATCATTATACACGCCTTTTGCATCATTAGAAACAGGTATAAAAGTTCAAATACAACTTTAAATATTACAAATGGACGCACTCAGAGGTCAAGTCACTTTAGAGTTGCTCGAAGGGTCGTACTTCTGCCTTCGCAAAAATCGGAAAGAAAGCCTTTAAAGCCTTTTAGGTCCTCCATAGTTATTCGGAGGTCCTCCCGAGTCAATTGCCTCCACTGAGAGGCTCATAAATGCCTACAATGAATATGAAATGTAGCTACTCAACTTCAAGGAGGTCAATCTTTTGTATATATGTGGGTCAATAACAAAATTATCGACCTTTCGTGTATTTGAAATAAAATTTGCATCCTTACTGTCATAAACTTTTTATATATTATAAATCAGAAAGTGAGTTTGTTTGTTAGTTCCGCTTTCACACCGTAACCACTTAACCGATTGCTTTGAAATTTTGCAGACGTAAAGATAAAAGTCCGGATTAAATAAATAATAGGCTACTTTTTATCCCGGAAAAATCAACAGATCCCAATAAAGGCTTCGCTCAAAAACTACTGAACAGATTTTCATGCGGTTTTCATCAATAGCTAGAGTGATTCTTGAAAAAGGTTTTGCGGTATTTTTCATCTCGGAAAAACGGATATTCCCACGGGAAGCTCGATAAAACCTTCGCGCCATAAACCCACTTCCGGGTATATGTAGCCGTGAGCAAAAGCTATGACCCTTAACCCTCTATAGACCCAATCCCGAAATCCACGCGGGCGAAGCCGCGGGCAGAAAGCTAGTAGCTTATACATTAGAATAACACATAGACAATTTATAAAAATACTAGCTGATGCCCGCGACTTTATCTGCGCAGGATTAGTATTTAGAGTAGCTTATATTAGCGTAGCGTAGAAAAGAACTTACATTATGACATTAAAATTGTCACATAAATATTAATCCTGAGCAGATGAAGTTGCAGTTGAAAACAAAAGGCCATATCTTGCGATGGTATCCACTTAGAACTGAATTTTTTCACTAATTCAAAGGACTGCAGACCTGAGTATTGGAAATTAATTTTAACTTGATACTTCCGCACACTCTTAAGAAGAAGAATCTTGATAAATTAACAAACAGACGGACAAAAACGCACGGAACCCTAAAAATCGATAATCTATATGAGTACTTAGTATCCTTGAGTTATTGCGTTACAATGTCATAAATAAATCGTTATTTATTTATCACTTTATGGCTACAAAGTGGTAAATTTATCACATCGTCTAGACAAATTAGTCGTTATAATAACCAATAATTATGTAGAATACTTATAAAACAGCATCGAATTCAAACTTTTTGACCGTGGACAAGGCAAATAGCATTTATTTCGAAGCCAAAACAATTTGTGTCAATTAAATATTCAACGGAACATTAACACACCAATCAGTAGTCCAAGATTATGTTTATTGTGTACCAAACTGCCCCATTTTCAATTATGCTGCTCTCAATGGCTGTTTATTTGCGAAACGTTTGATTATTTTGTTAACACTGAATCTATTTACTTTTATTTGTTTCGGCTTAGCTTAGCATTGGTTGTGTTTAGTAGCTGATTTTGACATTATTTCTTTATGGAAAGTAAAAAGTTGTTTGCTTCTTAAAAAAAATCTAATGAAAAAAATATTCTTCTTAATAATATTATTAGCAAAAAGTTAAAATTATTATTCTTCAAATAGAACTTTCACAATCACTTCTGCACGTCAAAGATGCAACGCCAAATAAATATTAAATTAAGCTTCATAAATCTACGGCGGGAGACCTTGTACTGAAATGAACAACAAGAAAACCATCATAGTATATATATTTAAAAAATGCCAATTGATACTAGATTTTTTTTAATTTATTTCATGGGATACCAACACAAATATACAGATTTTATTAAATATAGAAAAAAAAACAATTTTTTTTTTCATTAATTATCGCTAATAAGGTAAACAATGAAGGAAATGATTTTTTTTAAGTAACCCTACCTATGTATCTATAGTCTATTTCATCATAGTCATTTACTATTTTTTTTTTCGACGACCCCTGGTCCCGAAAATATTAAATAGTGAAGTCAAAAATCCGGTTTTTGCCACATGTCTCGTAACTTAATGGATAAAAAAATAGATACCATTTTATTTTTATTCATAAAAACAAAAAAATAACTTTCTCCTTTCATATTGACAAACTATAAAATTATGGTAAACTCAGTCCCGTTACTTAATAGTCATACCTCAAATATAAAAAAGAAATTGATTTGTTTTCTCGACAAATAAATATCTTAAAGCCTACCAGTTAACAATAAACAACAGACATCATATATAACTGAACATATTGCAGTTAAGCTGATTGCAAAGTTGACGCTGTATTACTTACTTAAGCACTAATCGATAACTAACTATCTACCCAATCGACAGTTCCAGTCACCACACGATCTGCCAAGTTCAGATTCCTATTACCAATTGACGCAGAACTACGAAACACCCTGGCACTAAACGATACTGCTTTTAATATGTATGTAGTAATTAAATTTAAATGTATGTAGTAAAAAATGAAATGGATTGTTATATATTTAATGGGTAGTTGTATTATATATTTTGACGTGACAACATCTATTAAATTGGTACGGCGTGGAGTCATTCTCGAAAACACCGTAACGGCCGAATCTGACGCCACATGGAGTCCATGAACGGCGTAACGGCCGATCTGACGCCACACGGCAACGTGATAAAAATATAAATGTTATACATTACTTTATTGACGTGATAACGTCTATTAAATTGGTACGGCGTGGAGTCATTCTCGAAAACACCGTAACGGCCGAATCTGGCGCCACACGGAGTCCACGCTTAATTTTATTGTAACTATAAACTCTGTATGAAGATGAATGAATGTATGTTCATATGTATGTGCAATCATATGCTTATTGTATTTAGTGTGCAAGTGCACATTACTCATAATAATTAATTTATGTATAACTTCAGAAGCAGAAAATTTAAACAAACTATTAAATAAAAATATAAATGTTATACATTACTTTATTTTAAATAATTTCATTGCACCCAGAAAAAAGTACCATGTAATAGACGTTGTCACGTTCAAATATCGGCAGTAGACGGAGTTCTACAGACAACCAATTTTTTATATTTTAGCTACAGTTTATGTATCGAAGTTAATAATATAATAACCGGCCTTAAGAGTGATTGCGCTCTAGGCATGGATAGTCTGAATTCGAATTTAATAAAAAAATATTCACAATCTTTATCCGTACCGCTGACTCACATATTTAATGTATGTCTAGAGTCTGGTGTATTTCTTGACCGATGGAAGGTAGCTGCTATATCGCCGATACATAAAGGTGACCCTAAATAATCACTAAACTACAGACCGATAGCTCTGCTTAGTACTCTTTCTAAGGGTAGTCATACTCTCATTAAAATCTCTTCGGCAGTGTCGTGTGAGGCGGGTCGTTACGTTCCCTAAAACATGGTTGAGCGAAGCGATGGCTGGTTCATGCGTCATGCTCGTGAACGGGTGCTGCCAGCGGAGATGAGTCTGCTCTTTGCTATATTGGGTACTACTCGTATTTATTATAATTTTAATTTAACTTTAATATATTCTTTTAAAACTGTATGACACGGCATTCCTAATATAGGTGTTGCAAACGAAAGAGGCTGCACACTTTTAGAATTGTTTTTGGTACTTATTTTTTGATAAAATAAATGTCTTGTCAATTTTGACGTCCTCACGAAAAGCTGCATTTTAATTTGGTAGCTAATATTATTAATCCGTAACAAAATTTGGTCCCTCTGATCCGTCTTAAAATGTTGACCAGGTCAAAATTAGTTCGTGGGGACGTTCTTGCAACTTCTGCGGCAGACTCAGGTGTGCCCCGCGCAGATGTTCTCGACCGGGCTTCGGGCCCCGTTTTGGCCGAGACGCTTGCCGCACCCAATCCTGTGACTGTTTTATCTGCCCAGAATTTGCAGAATGATGTCATACAGTCCACTAAATCGATTAATTCACAGCGTTCCAGTCAGTCAAAGTCGTCGGCTACAGTACGAGCCCTTCGCGCGACTGCCGAAGCCAAGCTGGCGCGGCAACAATTGGAACGTCAGGTACAGCTGGAGAACGAACGCCGCCGCATTGAAGAACTGGAGCTCGCAGCCGAACTCGCAAGTATTGACGCCGGTCATAGTAGTAAGTCAAGTTCACATTTGTCTTCTCGAACAGCGGCCTGGGTCGCCGATCAGGCCTCACAATCTGTAAACCAAATCGATCGGAATATCCTTTCGTCCCATAATCGTCAGCGCGTACCAACTTTTCACAATAACGAAAACCCTAGTGATATTGAAAAGTTAGCGACGGCGATAGCAAGCGCTGTAAATAATACAAAAAAATGTTGCGAGTTGACTTTATTTAATGGTGATCCAGTTGAATGGTTAATTTTTAAAAAGACCTACGACAATTCAAAGCATTTATATTCAAAGTTTGAAAATTTAAACCGTTTACGCTGTGTTTTACAAGGCAAAGCGCGCGAAAGCGTGGCGATACTTTTAGCAACTACGGATGATCCGGAGGAAGTACTGCATATGTTGGAGCAGACTTTTGCGCGTCCAGAGTCGATAGTGTTGCGCGAAGTCGCTGAGGTACGTAATCTGCCTCGATTATCTCATGATTTAAAAGAAATCAATACTTTCGCCTGTAAACTGAAAAATTGCATTTCAATTTTACAATTATTGAATCAACCTGAACACTTACATTCACCAGAACTAATGCAGAGCGTACTTAATAAAATGACCCCTCTTCTTCGTAGTAAGTGGATCGACTTTGCATTTTCTGTGTCTTCAGAACAAGTACCTAAGCTGTTAAATTTATCTACATTTTTGAACATAGAGGCCGAAAAACAGAATAAATTTGGACTTTCTTTTTCTACTCAGAATTATAATCGCTACGAGAAGCACAGTATATATAATATATCAACTAAACAAAATAGTACTAAAAATAGTAAAGAACAGTGTGTTTATTGTGATAACAATCACAATATTAAAAATTGCTCGTCATTTTTAGCTTTTTCTCCAGAACAGCGATGGGAGTGGTTATATAATAAAAAGTTTTGCTATCGTTGTTTAAAGGGCGGTTCACACCGTTGGAAGACTTGTAAGGCAAAGCGTTGCGGTACTGATGGTTGTCTTCGTTTTCACCATCCATTACTCCATGGGTGTGAACCACCACCATCGAAGAATTTTTCATTACCTTCGGTAACTGAATCTCCGTCACCTAACATTACAGCTACAGTAACATTTACAAATTGTAATCAAAAAGTTTATTTGAAAGTTATTCCTGTGAAAGTCACGGGTCCTGCCAGAACCGTAGAAACTTACGCGTTACTTGATGATGGTTCCACGGCAACACTCATTGACGCCGACTTGGCTCGCAGTATAGGTGCCGTGGGTCCATCACGCTTACTTCGTCTTGAAGGGGTAAGTGGCATGTCAACCAACACGGAAGTTCAGTTTGTAAGTTTTTTTATTCAGGGCCGCAACGAGTCTGTTTCTTACGAAGTGCATAATGCAAAAACTGTAGAATCTTTGTCACTATTTTCTCAAACTATTTCGGAACAAGAGATTCAAAGTTATTCACACTTAACAGATTTAGCTCATTTGTTGAGTATGGATAATGCGACTCCAAAAATACTTATAGGTGCTGAGCACTGGCACTTATCCATTTGTAGGGAGGTGCGTGCTGGTGCGAAATCTCAAATGGTAGCAACACGTTCACTTTTAGGATGGTCAGTGCATGGTTACTCAAATAGTTGGACACGGCCACTCCATTTTATTAATCATACTGTTTCTTGCAATAGTGATGTATCGACGCCTTGCGATAGTGATGTTCCGACTTCGTTTAATACACCTATAGATATTTTAATACAAGATTATTTTCGACTCGATTCTTTAGGTATAAGTAAGTATGAACCTAAGCTTAGTGTTAATGAACAACGTGCCATTGACATTTTAGAAACCACTTCCAAACGTTTACTTTCAGGACGTTTTGAGGTGGGTTTGCTATGGCGTAACAATATTTCGACTGTGCCAGATAGTTACAATCATGCTTTATCACGATTTTTATCTTTAGAGAGACGCATGCAAAAAGAAACTGAATTCGCAACAGCTTATAAAAACTTTATACAAAATATGATTGAGAAGGGTTACGCTGAAGTTTGTACAGAAACATACCATGACAAAAATAACCGATGTCATCCTAAATTCCATAATAGGACAGCTGGGATCATTCCGCCAAAGGAAAACGAAGGCATCTCGATCTTGCTCGGTGATCCTGATTTGCGGGAACATTTCTCTTTATGTCGGCAGTTAAAGCAATGCGACCCTCTCGGAAACCGGAATAAAATGTTCCAAACAATGCTGCAAAAGATCAGACCAACGAGCAACAATGAGTTTAAACTGATGCCTTGATGACTTGGCTGCAGCGTCATGCCCACTACACGTAACTTCTTCTTCTGTGGGGTGCATAAACGCCAAAGTGCGGAAGATACCAGAAAATTTTTATTAGTGTTAGATTTTTTATTTTTTTATCGTATTTGATGCGAGTGTATGACCCACTAGGTTTATTACTGCCATACATTATTGAAGGTCGAATTTTATTTCAATCAACCTGGAAAGTCGGTATGGGATGGGATGATGAACTACCTTTAGCCATGTCTAAAGCTTGGGAGGCCTGGATCTCAAAGCTAACTACAGTCAACCAGACTCATATAGCTCGGTGGTATGGTGATGGACCTGATTTACCAATTGAACGAGAGCTGCACGTTTTTTGCGATGCCAGTGAGTTGGCTTACTCATGTGTCGCATATTGGCGGTTTATTTATGCTGATGGCCGCGTTAAAGTTTCCCTTATTGGCAGCAAGGGACGTGTTGCTCCCATTAAGCCTGTGTCCATACCTCGCTTGGAGCTTCAAGCTGCCTTGATAGGTTCACGATATGCCAAAACTATTTCCGAAGCCCACCGAAATAAGCCGAGCCGTTTGTTCTTTTGGTCTGATTCTACAACGGTTATCAGTTGGCTTCGGAATGATAGTCGACTTTTTAAGCCCTTTGTCATGCACAGAGTTAGTGAAATTTCAGAGATAACTGACATATCCAACTGGAGATACGTGCCAAGTAATCTTAACGTGGCAGATGATAGCACTCGCCCCGGTAGTTCTCTCGAACGCTGGCTTAATGGTCCTTCTTTTCTTCTATCTGATCCAAGTAAGTGGCCGTCCGAACTTAATACTTCTATGGGATCTCTCGAAGAAGTTAGATTAAAACTTAAAGACGTTGTTATGTTTGTAGGTGTTGGTAAATACTCTATTTCAATTCCGGTAGTACCAGAACCAACACGGTTTAGTAGTTGGTTTCGCCTTGTTCGTGCGACTGCTCGCTTATATCAAGCGTGTTTAATCTTCATGAATTTTATATCGCGAAATTTTAATTCTAATTCAAAATTAAACGAATTTTCGTCAAATACCCCCGTTCATTCATTTAATTCATTGTCAGCATCATTTATAATTAAGTCTGAAGAAATATTATTACAACGTTCTCAAGTTGAGTGTTTCGAGGAAGAAATTGCTTGTTTACTGGCTTCCATTCCAATTCACAGAAGCAGTAAATTATATCGACTAGCGATCACATACCAAGATGGTTTTATAAGGCTGGCAGGTAGAATAAATGCAGTTGTGAACGCTGGTGAAATTTCCAATCAACCCATTGTTCTTGACGGAAAACACTATATTGTTCGTCTACTCATCAACCATCTGCACATCAAAGCTGGACATGGAAACAATGAGACAGTTATCAATATTCTTCGTGAACGTTTCTGGATTTTAAGATGTCGGAGTACTGTACGAGGAGTAACGCAAAAGTGCCAATTTTGTTTTAATAGAAAAGCTCGACCGCAAATTCCGTTGCTAGGAGATTTGCCTGCTGTACGTTTGGCTCATCATCAACGTCCTTTCAGTTATGTTGGCGTCGATTATTTTGGTCCACTAGATGTTTCCATCGGCCGTCGCCGTGAAAAAAGATACGGAGCTGTCTACACATGCATGACAACACGAGCTATTCATTTAGAAATCGTTTCATCGCTATCAACAGACTCTGCTATCTTGTCACTTCGCCGTATGATTGCTCGTCGAGGTTGTCCAATTAAGATATTAAGCGATAATGGCACATGCTTTGTTGGCGCGAATAAACAATTGGCTGCTTTCTTTGGCGATAAAATGGATGAGTTTGCTGCTAATAACAAAATTTCCTGGCAATTTATACCACCTGGCTCTCCGTTTATGGGGGGATGTTGGGAGCGGTTAGTGAGGAGCGTTAAGACAGCTCTCAGTGTCACGCTCAAGGAGAGAGCTCCCCGTGAAGAGGTGCTGCACACCGTATTTGCCGAGGCAGAAGCTCTTATCAATTCTCGTCCTCTAGTGCATGTCCCAGTTGATCCAGATGATTTATTAGCACTCACCCTTTTCACTTTTTGTTGGGCACACCATCTGGACAGCAGCTACCAAGCACTTTAGAATTGTCCGACAAAGACTTGTGCGGGCGGTTGCAATGGAAAAAAGCTATGCGTTTAAGTGACCATTTTTGGTCAAGATGGGTGAAAGAGTACCTCCCTACATTATTACCCAGACGCCAGCCAAACCAGTCTCCGCCAAAACCTTTGGAAGTTGGGCAAGTCGTTTTAGTTGCTGATGATTCATTACCCCGAGGATTATGGCCTATTGGTCGAATAAGCGCATTATTCCCCGGGAAAGATGGGATAGTTCGCGTGGTAGAAGTAGCTACGAAAGCTGGGAACTTTAAAAGACCGGCAAGGAAAATAGTATCATTGTCAGTTGATTCGTCTTCACTGTAGATACCACTAATCCATCATCATTCATTTAATTAGTTTTTCATTTTATTAAATTTTGTCCATTTGCTGCCCCTTTTGTTTGCACTGATATAGTGTTGCCATTGCTACACGGGGGGCTCTATGTTGCAAACGAAAGAGGCTGCACACTTTTAGAATTGTTTTTTGGTACTTATTTTTTGATAAAATAAATGGCTTGTCAATTTTGACGTCCTCACGAAAAGCTGCATTTTAATTTCGTAGCTAATATTATTAATCCGTAACAATAGCATGTTTTCAAAATAAAATTTTATTTAATTATTACTATGTGTAATGGAAAGTGACTTCATGAATTATCAATATTGAAGTCATTTCCAAATTGACGACTCTGTATCTATTTAATACAGGGAAAAAAAACAGCCTTGCTGAGTTTCTTGCCGGTTCTTCTCAGTACAAGGTCTCCCGCCGTAGATTTGCGAACCGATGGCGTAGCTTTTCGACATTCACAAGTGCTTGTAACAGCCCAGACTGAATAAATGATTTTGAATTGAATTTGAATAAAGTGCTTGAGAAATTTGTCGCCAATCGTTTTGTTCCATTTCTCGTTCGTTTTGTTGATAGCACAACGGGTAGAATGCGAACATGCATAAAACAAAACCCATTTCACTATGTAATACGAGTTTTAATTTAGTTAAATATCTAGAAAATATTATTTATCATTAAAATTTGATATGTAGTCAGATACAAATCTGCGGCAATGAGCAGCCTGATTCAACAAACGAATTCGCAAACATGTATGTATATGATATGTGTTAAACATCATTTGACCAAATTTCTATAGACAAAGGAACCACCTCATATACTGTGGTATTATAAGAGCAGATTAAATCGACGAGATTTCTTTCTATGTATGAGAATTCGAGCTGGGAATATTCCAATTAATGCGTTTAAATTTGAAATTGGAAAAAGGAATGATGCGTAGAATGACAGTTATTTTTTTACTGCTAGTACTATTGGCTGGCAAGACTCTTTATTTTTTGTTTTTTTCCTCAGAAGAGGAGGCTGGGAATTCTCATGGAGCCGCACCTCAGGAGAGGCACGGTCAGCGCTGCCCTATGGAGAGGGCATATGCGCTAGAAGAGGCACAGTATACCAAAGTGGCTCCAACCTATATTGAGAGGAACCTACTCGTGGCTAAGCAGAAGTCTGCCGATTAGGGGAAGACAAGGGAGGTGCCGGCTCAGACGCCACCGCTTGCCGGTCTAGAAGGTCCTGCGTTAGTTAATTAGGGGGATCGCTTAGGACATGTCGCGGTCTACGTATCCTCTGCCGATATTGACTGTTGCCTAATGATACACTGAGAGAAAATTATTGTCATTGTATCAAAAAAACTTTAACCCCACACAACCGTTTAAGGCAAATTGATATAGATACAAAGTTTTTATTGTCAGATGTTTATTGTGATTATAACAACATTTATTAGCAATGTTAAACGTTGTTACAAATACAATTTTTATTAACAATGTGAACTTTGTTCCGGGTACAAGTTTTTGTTGTCAATTTAACAACAAAAACATTGTTAAGTTCAAAAAATTCATTTGTTGATTTCAATCAAGTGCAGGTACTAGACCTGCACTTGATTATACATTTTGACTGATTTTGAAAAGTAGTTGCAGAAGGTTACAAATCTACCTTTTAACGTAAGTTTCTTTGCTCAGGTTGGAAAGTTTGCTCAGAGCACATATTTCGCAAATAATTTAGGGTTAGGACCGCTGAGGTAAGCAAACCTTATGGGTAACAGGATAACAAGGGTGGTACTTACCCAACATTTTATTTGTCAGATGACTAAGTTCGGCATTTATTAAAAATACCCTTAGGGCCTCGTCGTCCATATTGAATATCTCGCAATTGTCACTCATTAAAATAGTTCTCAAAGTGGTTAAAATCCTATGTGATTTTTGATTCGTAGCACGCACGTAACCGGTACCGGTATACTGATTTGGTCCACCAAAGGAATTATAGCAATTTATTGTAATCCTGTCAGGTGTTTAAACCGCTAAAACGAAATGATATATTCACACGCGCTCAACGATCACAGGCAAATGAAACAAAATCAAAATAAAACTTCGATCAACTGACAAAGTTCGTTAAATCATTAGCTCCCCCCGCCGCCAATTCATGCCACTTACTTTGTCAATACGCCAAAGTTAATAATTTTCTTTTGTGAATCAAACAATTTTAAATTTTGATAGATCGACAAAATATGGAAATCGTTGACAACGTAAAGTTGCGACAGTGTTAATAATACTATAACTTAAATAAAATGACAAATAACGTATTGTCCACAGATTCATAAAAGTTTGACAATAAAAACTTTGTGGCCATAGATAAATTAATTTATATTCTTTACCTATGTATTTTGATGCAAATACAAAAAAATATTGACAACGTTTTTATTGTGGCTTTGTTAGCTATATTTTTCCTCAGTGTAGGGTCGCTGAAGGCGGTATTGACGGGTAAGACTCTCTACGCTTAGTGCAGTATACCTACTAATTGGTTGAAGTTAGATACTGACTGTATTACCGCTTGGTGCGATTCTGAAGTAGTATTAGCATGGTTGCGCAAAGACCCTAATAATTGGAAAGTGTTTGTAGCAAACAGATGTTCAGAGATGATTAATTTAGTAAGTAGTGAGAAGTGGTACTTGATCGTACTGTGACTTCTGTCTAAATGTCATGGAAGTTTAAATGGAGTGCGCCTGTAACGAACGAGTACACAACAACAGCTTTTTTAAACGGTTTTATTTAGCTCAGCCCGGTTCATTCATTCTTGGGTCAAATTTAGTAAATCAAATTTCACCCTCTTCCTGTCAACCGATTAATCTGAAATTTTGTATACACTTTGGATTTTGGTGACAATACAATTATATTTATTCATTATCATTATAAATTCAACATGGCCGCCGCTACAAAATGGCGGACAATTTAGGTTTTATTAATCCCATCAATATGGGTATCAAATGAAAGGGCTCAACAAGCAGAATACAATATACTATAAAAAAATTAAATCCAAGATAGCGGCCGCTACAAAATGGCGGATAACGTAGGTTTTATCAATCCCATCAATATGGGTATCAAATGAAAGTGCTCAACTAGTAGAATATAATGTACTATATAAAATTAAAATCCAAAATGGCGGTCTCTACAAAATGGCGGATAACTTAGGTTTTAAAAGAGAATAATGCGAAATAAAAACTAAAAACTAGAAAATAAAAATAGGTAAAAAACTTTTTAATTTAAACGGTTTTATGTTAAACATACATTGCAATGTTTAAGATAAATGTACTAAAAATGTACTAAAAACCAAAAAATAATAAAATAGATACAGTCGTGGGAATTATAAACAATTATAACATATGCATAGACTAGACTAAAATAAAATCGTGGGGCACATCAATTGTCTACAATCGTTGTGTTGTTTCAATGTGCCCCACGGTTTTATTTTAGTCTAGTCTATGCATATGTTTATAATTCCCACGACTGTATCTATTTTATTATTTTTTGGTTTTTAGTACATTTATCTTAAACATTGCAATGTATGTTTAACATAAAACCGTTTAAATTAAAAAGTTTTTTACCTATTTTTTTATACATAAATGTTTAAGTTTCTGTTTTAAATGTAGTAAACTTGTAAGTTCCTTCCATCGTTCTTTTGTTAAATTGTGCCAAAATAATGCATGAGAATTATTTTGTAACCGCTTAATCATTATAATGTATGGATTTAAAAGAATAAAAGAAAATGATATACATAGCCTATACGTAAGTACGTACTGAAGTCGTATTATATTAAAGTGGTTTCTTAAATCTAATGTATTTATTATTGACACTATAATATTCACAGATAATCCAATATACGTTCACTGAAAGACGCCATCAGTTCCTTATGTAGACGGAATAAGATTCTTTTTTAGATTATGCTCAACACGATAAAAATGAACTTAAGTTATATTAGGTATAAGGAACTGACAAACTTTGTCAAAAACACACTCAATATTTGAGCTGTAGTGAACATAAAATCTAGCAGTTATCGTCTTGTATTGAGTCTGATATACTTTTTATATACCTACCACACACATCAACATGCAAATTTTACATCTTCGTACGTACGTTTACGCAAGCACTTGTCAAATTAATGCCAAATACAGCTAATAGATAACATGATCTTAAAAAAAATCAAATCTTTCGAAAATATATATCTATTATTTAAGAAATCGACGTCAGTGACCAGAATGACACAGGATACATCACATTAAAAATCCTTATCCCAAATCATGTCCGATCCTTTTTATTAACGCATCATGGGCGCTCGCTACAAAGTGTTCTATGGCCGAGACAAATTGACAGGGGAAGTCCGACGGTCCCGTCGCGCAGCTGATTATTGCATTTCAATATTCTGTACGGAGCAGCCGCGAAATTGAAGTTATCGAGGGATAAAGTTCCCTGTTTTTGAATTTGGAATAGTGGTTCTTATCTTGTCTTCTTTTATCTTGGATGTTGGACCTATAATTTTATTCATGTGTACTGTCTCGACCTAAATGTAAATCAGTGTAATAAGCTTGACCATCGTCTAAATAACTGCATTCCTTTCGTTTTCAAACCTAAAATGGACCATTCGATAGTGAAGAAATTTTAAGGCCTGTACTCTTAAAATCGAACATACAATGTATCGTCGTCTTTTGTCACATAATCTCACTCTCACTTCTCTGTGTTTATATGTTAGAGCAAAATTTGGTGCGATAACAATACGCATTTTATATATTTGTATGTTTAGAGTACAGGGCTACGTCCTAATAGCTCTCTTCTCTCATCACTTCTTCAATCCCCGTGATCTCCGTCTAATTTGTAATTACAGTTTAAATATTTGAGTACTTACCATGATAAGAATCTTCGCTCGTCCTTCAACCGACTGCTCAACTGCCCTTTTTATCACTACGATGATCACTCATCATTCTTTGTGCCGTCGATTCTTTCCTAAATCACATCCTTCCCCGATATAAGAACGGCACCTAGTTTGAATATATTTAAGAGTGGGTTACGCAGATTATTTCAAAAATACGTTTTGTAATTAATTACTTTTTATTAATGTCATATTTTTTTTAAATTCTCTGCCATATTTACTGATCGACTAGCAAGGAATGCCTATTGCATTAAGTCTGTCTTTGTGCACTGTATATTGATAATACATAATTAATTAATTAAAGTATTTCAGCGACTTTGGTAAAAAGTGAGTCCACTGGTGTCCATCTTTTGCTCAACTTATATTTGTCTTTTAACCGACTTCAAAAATGGGGGAAGTTGTCTATTCGACTACATGATTTTTTTCATACAGTCAAATAGAGAACCTCTTCATCGCCTTCCAGCGATCATGACCATGTCGTCGGCTCACTTACCCAAAATGAGCACTGTAAGGCTTGTGTTATTGGATCTAGAGTGACTTATAGACACATATAAATTTATAGAAATATATATTAACAAGCAAGTAAGGCACAAATGCGTACATTCATTACACAAACAATTACCCACATCAGGACTCGAACCGGGAACTCAGAGATGGCGGCTCTTTGAAACTGTACTAACCACTCGGTCACAGAGTCATATATAATGATAAAACTAAAAAGAAATATAATGAGGATTAACATTTCATTAAATGTAATCCCCTATTCACCAGGAAAAGCAACCAGAAAAAATTAAGCAATATTAATCATTATTTAACATCCAAACAAAAGTACGCCCCATTTACTTATCTCGTCCAAATAACACTCGATTGTTGCCTTGCAAATGACACGGAAGGGGTAGGAAATTAAGTCGCCACTTAAAGTTAATATTTCAGCTGCTGTCCTTTTATCTCCATGGGTAATGTCCTCGAAGTTATGTACGAGTAAGTACTTAGTGTATAACTAATTTTGAGTTTCTGGTTTTGTCGGCACAATTGTTTATTTTAAAACTTATAGATATTAATAGACGCAACGAAAATATTTACCATGAATTACCACTAAAATTATACAAGTATAATTATTTTAATAAACAAAAACAAAACATGTCATGTTTACAAAACAAATTCTGAAAAAACAATTATCACAACAATACAAACGTAACAAACTTACCGCTTTAAGCGCTATTAAGATAGCTATAAAAAACTAATGACCCTTTCAGAAGCACAGGGCTTTATTCGAGAGCAGGTTTTGCTTAAAATTTAAAGGACGCCGTCTCAGCTAGTAAAAGGTTGCTTGTCCGATCAGCCGATCTAGATTTAAAGAGCTGACCCGCTTGGTACTTTGCAAGCAAATGTTTTACGGAGCAATGTGGAAATATAGTATACACTGATGTTTGGATGTGGCAGTTGTATTAAAAACAATACGAATTCGTAATCGCAGAAATTAATTATTTTTGATCACTAGTAAAATATGTAAAAATAAAACAGGCTATTTATTTTTTAAATAAATTATTGCATCATTCTTTATGAACTCGACGATCTTCATAGTCGAGTAGATAGTACACTGGTCACACAGTAATTTCATGAAGTATTCTGGTAGGAACAAAGCAAAGCAATATGTATTTATTACATTCCTTTTCTAGCAATAAGGTTTAAAATAGGTATTCAAACATTTATCACATCCACGAAAATCCTATCCATTTCTCAACTAGACTCTGGGTCACTTACGTGGACATCACAGTCAAATGGGTCTTTACGTTTCCCTGAATCGGGAATTGATCTAAGACCGCTTATGCGCAAGTCCAATTTTATGCAGAGGTCAGTTGTGTTTCTGTCACCTGTGGTCATTTGGTAGTTTCTATGGAAATTTCCTTGGCTATCCGCTCCGTTTATTTACAGTATATATACAAAAAGGAAAAGGTTGCACTATTTATAAATTAATATGAAGGGAACCTCTAAAAGGCAAAACAGTATATTTTGAATTAATGTTCAAAAGTATACCGTCTAGCTAAAATATATTATATATAATTATTTACGTTTATAAGATTTTATCTATCTATCAATATCTGAAAGAGTTCTTTAGAAACAAGTATATACTTGTTTCTAAAGAACTCTTTCAGAGATTGAAAGATAAAATATTTTAGCTAGACAGTATAGTTAAGAACATTTAATTTACGTTCATAAGATTTTATCTATCATATGAATTATAATATCTTACTACTATTATAAAGGCGAAAGTTTGTAAGTATGGATGTATGGATGTTTGTTACTCTTTTACGTAAAAACTACTGAATGGATTTGAATGAAACTTTACCACAATATAGCTTATACATCAGAATAACACATAGGCTACAATTTTTGAGGTTTCTAATGTGAGGTCGTAAAAAAAACACATTTTTTGCGCTTACATTGCAAACGCTGACTGAATCCTACAAGATAGATCAAAACAATTTATACTACAGTACTGTACAACTTAAAAAGGTCTACAAAAAGTCCGTGATGGTATATGTTTATCTCTTAGGAATAACCCACAATGACCATTTTTTATCCTTTACTTTTACGTAAGCTATTATAGGAGCTACTGCAGTAGCTACCTATAGGCCTATGATTAGGGCTCTGCAGTGCTTAGTTACCGTATTTCTTACTTATTACTAGACTAGACGGGACGAACCTGAAGTCCACGCGAACGAAGTCGCGGGCAAAAGCTAGTATTGGATATATTTCATTTAGTGGGTAGGTCGGTCCTTTACAACCGGAGAGCCCCACACACGGCCGCGCCTGCCAGCGCGGTGACATGGTGCATAAGGTCGCATTTCCCCTCTCAAAAAAAAGGCTAATTGTTGTGAGTGTAAGTATATATTTATCAGTAAGTAAGACCAGATTCAGTCCGAGTTTAGTCGGTAACTTGAGCCCGACATAATCAACATAACATTTGGTTGCGATGGTCCCAGCAACTCCTCTTTAGATGGAAAAAAATAATAGCTACCAACTTAAGGTTATATTAAATCAGTATATGTAGTTGTACCTCCAATCTACATCCTTCTTTACGTTGTATGTTCTTATATAACATAAAATGGCTACCATATTTTATTTGACATAGGATTATTAGGTCGCCGGCGGGCGCGAGGAAGTCGCGACTGCTACGGCGACCCGGGATGGACCACGCCCTTCCGTGTCCGAGGGCGTCGTCGGTTGGAGACCGGGGGAGGTAGTAGCCTCCCCGAGGAGCTCCCCTCTAGGCAGGGGAGCGGAGGCTGGGGGCTCCCGGAAGTGGCTTGTTGTTCCCGGGGCTCCCTACATGCCTGAGGAAGGTTTTTAGTGGGTAGGCCTCCCCCTCCGGGAGGAGAGCCTCACATAACCGCCGGCTCGCCACAGCCGGGTATTGCAATTTAATGCATTTTTCTCAGAAAAAAAAAGGATTATTCACTTTGTATTATATGTACATGTTTCAATTTCTCCTAGTTATATTGTATTAACATTGTAGATTAGTTATCATTGTATTCAAAAGTCGATTAAAAATGAGTTTTATCAGTTTATAGATCTTAAAAAAACATTCCACAAATTATAAAAATAATATTTTATAAAACATGCTACTTAGATTTTGAGGCTTAGCAACTCTTACGAGTTATCGTGGTGTCGAATGGCATTATTTAGAGGATAATTTTCGTGTATTTTTTCGAGTAGATAGAGACTTGATTCTACAATTCGAATAATAGATTCCGGACATATTTATGTACTAAAAATACTACGTAACTTGCATAATTTTTAATTTATGTATTAGTTACTTTATTCATTGATGTTGATAATTTTAATGAATAGTGAATAAAGTTTAACTTAAGTTTGAAATAAAGCAAAAAAATACAGTCAATAAATTTTCTTGCTTTTCAGTATCAATTATGAAAAGAATGTACCAAGAACAGATGACCCATCTCCCCCAAAATAAGAAGTTGACTTTAAACTCTTTTTGTGTCACAAGTATGCTGTTAAACAAGTCTTAGAGAGTTATAGTCTCCACTCCGAACAAAATTCTTTGTTTCAAATAGGTAATCTTGATCGGGAAGCACTGAAGCCGCTGCGAGAATTTATTCAACTTCCAACTGTACCGACACTAAAAGCTTATCATCTTAATAGGTTTCTACAAAGGATTGGCACAATGGCGGAGTTCAATGGAAACCCATTTTAGGAGTCACGACAGTTGGAATGTTTGGTAAAATACAATATAAGTTGTTAGTACAACTAACTTCAAGTAAATGTTTCCTTTTTTATTTTTTACCTTGTGATGCTACCATCTTATGGACTTTATGGGAGTCTGTTAATACCACCACCACCAATGATTTTAATACCACTAAAGCAGCTGGCTACCCTAGCCGCTTTGGTGGTTTTAAAATTATCGCATGTGACTATTGCTGAAAATCCACGTCCATTAATGTTGGTATTACACAAGGTTCGGTGTTCTCTCTAACACTGTTCATTTTGCACATCAACGATATATTGTCCACAAAGAACATACAAAACAGTATCTCGACTATCAAAATATATGGTCGCAATTTGTTTCTGAAATCGAGAACTCTCTAGGGCAAGTCTCCGAACGAAATATAATGAACTTAATCAAGTTCGATCCTACGAAATTCAACGCCAACCTGATGGTAAGGGTAATATAGGCGACATGTAATACAATGTATCAACTGGGTATAGGTGATTGCAACAATCGCCTACAGTCCTATATTATACGTGGTTTATTTTAATATGTACGTTGCTAACTTGTGACAAGATTTATATTGAGTTCTATTTTACCTTCAAACCGGCATACAGCAATGCGAGCAGTGCTGCTTTGTGGTTCAAATAGGAGATACAGAAGTACACACGCATTTGACGCTGTTTTAAAATATTGTTAGAAAATTTTGTAATATTGTAACATAGATAGATAAAATATTAATTTACTTCATCACACACAAACATATTTTATATATTTAAAACAATACAAATCAAAAGTTGTGTGCTACAGTAGTTCAAAAGTAAAAGATTATTGTTATATTTAAAAAAAATATATATTGGCTACAGATCACTATACAATCAAAATGCTTGAAACATTAATTATAATGGCACCCTTGTATACAAATAGCTATTCAATTTATTTGAAAGCAATCAACTATGTAAACCGATTAAAATAATTCATTTTTGTCAGTCTTAAACGTCTATGTAAATCTAAAATTATTACGCACCATTTTCTGTTTGATGAGATAGCTTGTTCAATTAAAAGGATTATATTGATTTCATTGATAAGGTTGATTGATTTAATATTTATGTTAAAGATATTCTTTTAATTTTGATTGATAATGTCTGTAGATTTTAGGAAAGAGGGGATTATTTAAATCTTTTCCTCAATTAATGATAAAAACGCCGAAGATGGTAGAGACCGTCCAAACACCTCAACAAGTGAAGAGCTAGCTGTAGTTGTAGGAATATGACAATGTAGTTAAGATTACTATTATAGTGACAAACTGTAAAATGCCAGCCAAACAAACTCGTAAGTCTTACCACCAACCAAACCCAACAGTATACTTACTCTTGCATGCAGCGGATGTATTTTACTAGATCAAGAAGGTCTTCAAGACTAGGCCTAGGTCATGAAGATGGTAAATTGTTGGGAAAACAGGAGAAGTTACTCCATTTTTTAAGCTTCCGTCGCGTGTGCAACCTTAATGGTTAAAGCTACACAGAAATCATGTATGACAGAAATGCTCTCCTTAAAATTATATAAAAATATCCCACGACAGCATATGTCTATCTGACTTACACATGTAACTCCCGATAGCTTAGCAGTTCGAAGCCATCAGATTATATTTGTCTGCTCTAACTTTTATAACACTCTCATTAAAAATGCTACCTAAAATTACCTATAATTACTCGTATGAGCACAGCTAGTATTAAATAAGTGGCGTAAATTGACGGCATAATTAACTACAATAAACAGATAAACAACAATTTTTAAGCGTAAGACAACAGTCAATATTTTAAGGAAAGTACTGTTGAAGGGCTAATTTTACTAAAACAGTTCTCATTTTATAGACTTTACTAGCTTTCTGCCCGCGGCTTCGCCCGCGTGGATTTCGGGATTGGGTGTATAGAGGGTTAAGGGTCATAGCTTTTGCCCACGGCTACATATACGCGGAAGTCGGTTTATGGTGCGAAGATTTTATCGCGCTTCCCGTGGGACTATCCGTTTTTCCGAGATAAAAAATGCCGCAAAACTCCTCAAGAATCACTCTATCTATTGATGAAAACCGCATAAAAATCTGTGCAGTAGTTTTTGAGCGAAGCCTTTATTGCGCATCCCGTGGGATCTGTCGATTTTTCCGGGATAAAAAGTAGCCTATGTTACTCGGGGAGAATGTAGCTTTCCAAAGGTGAAAGAGTTTTTGAAATCGGTCCAGTAGTTTAAGCGTGAAGAGGTAACAAACAAACAAACAAACACACTTTCGCATTTATAATATTAGTTGGGATAATCAGTCGCGCGTGCGCACGCTAGCGTATTCTGTACTCCGCCGTGATTAATTTCGTGGTATTGTTAACAATGTCGAATAAAATTAAATGTTCATCATGTAATATTGTGATCAACGAGATTTTAGCGTTTATTTGTAATAAAATTGATGTTATGGACGAGGTAAGCCTAAGCCGCATATGTGTTAGTGCTTTTTCGAATAGTGATATTGTGATTGCTAAACAGTTACTTTTTGAATCCTTATCGACTGCGAAAAGTATGAAAACACGACGAAGAGAGGGGAAAGTACTAAGGGATATTGATGATATTATTTGTCTCGTCAAAGGCGCAGATCCCGAAAACCTCCCTATATTTGTCGCCCGTGAACTTCAAAAATCACCACCGGTACTTTTCGATCATGTGGATGTTACCCGAATTCTTAAGGACTTAGTCAAAATGCGTAGTGATATTAATTTAAGAACAGAAGAATATGCCACCACAAAGCAATTGGAAGCTATGAAAATAGAATAAGAAAACCTCAAGCGTGACTCAAGAACATTTAATTGCACCAATAACATAAACAGTAAACTATGTACTTGTATGTTGGAGAGTTTCGATTGTAATAGTGGCCCGATGGGATTGTTACATACGCATCAACAAGAAAAGTCTTTGATGACAAACTTGTTAATATCTTCAGCTTTCAATAAGAAATATTGTTCACAAATACCAGAGGGTAGAGAAGAAATCAAAACTAGTACCACTGAGAGTCAGCCGCCGCAACTACCGTCCTCACTGAAACAAAATGAATCAGGTGGGTCTCCGGTGACGAGTATTGTAAACAACGTCATCGCTGTCCCGCCGGCTGCTGAGGTGACTCATACGATAATACCCGAGTTGCCGGTTGTTTCGCAACCACAACATGAACATACTGCGACTACTGCGACGTCAGACGGGCGAAATAAAAAATTGTACACAGATTGTTTTGTTACAAACTCACATGACAAGCAGGACAAAAATCAAGAATGGATTCTAATTGGAAAGAAAAAACAGAAAAATCGTTTCACAGACCATAGAGGAAAGGCTGTAACAGACATTAGTTGTAAATTTAAAGCGGCGGATGTATATTTATAATACATCGTCGTCGTCAAGACGAGAGACGTCGGAGACGGATATTGTATCGTACATTGAGAAAAAGGCAAACTTTACCGCAAGCTTAGAAAAAATTGATATTCATGCCGACAAGGGCTATGATGCGCATAAGGTATACGTATCTGGAAATAAGCTAGAAGTACTCATGAAGGAGGATTTCTGGCCAAACGGCATAGCTTATAGAAAATTTTACGAGTTCAGAAAAAAGAAAACAGACAGTGCGCAATCACTGAAACGGGACTTTAAAATACATTCTAATGGATAATTCGATTAGAATCGGTTCTTAAAAGTGTAAATAGATGAGTACAATGCGTAAGGGAGCTGTGTAATACTGTGAACATCGTCTCATTACAAGAGACGTGGCTACTGCCAAACGAGATATCGTATCTAGGTACCATAGACGACAACTTTGCATACAGCGGGAAGTCTGCAGTAGACTTATCAAACGGAGTCCTTCTTGGAAGACCATACGGAGGTGTTGCCTTAATGTGGCGAAAGTCTACATTTCCTATGGTGACAGTGATAGAGTGTAATAGTGTCCGTACAACAGCTGTGAAAATTCAACTTGCAAATAACTCTATGTTATTATTCTCAGTGTACATGCTTACAGCGGCAGTAAATAATCTCGGTGAGTACATACTGTTTAAGCAAAATCAGTGCTATTATCGAGAGTTGTAACGTATAATCGGTGATTATGCTTGGAGACTTCAACACGCACCCGGGTGAGCTGTTTTGTTATGAACTGTTGGACTTTTGTATTGATCAAACTTGGTCTTGTATTGATCTTGAATTGTTACCACTTGATACCTATACATATGTAAGTGACACACGTAGTACAGTACAGTACGGTTGCCGGCGCTGGCTCGATCATTGCGTGGTCACAAACGCCGCTCGCCAGACTATCGTGTCTGCATCCGTACTATATGACACATATTGGTCTGATCACCATCCATTGTTGTTAGAGTGTAACATTAAATTCACAAAGCCTAAAATACTTGCTAGACCACATAATTTGAACAAAATAACATGGGGCGAGCGAGATAGCGAGCAAAGAGATAATTATTTACAGTATTGTCAGTCAAGGCTAAAGTTAGTACACTTGATAGGCTGTAATTTTTTTTTTTGCTCGCTTTATTAATTATTATTATGTTTGATCCCAAAACTGAAATATTCTGCGAATGGAAGTTATAAAGTCATAAAAAGCCCATAAAAAGCCCATAGCCATTTCACCTCGCAGAGACATCAGAGCGTTTCTTTATGCGGGCATATAGAAGGAAAGAATTAAAATAATGTAGCTTCCTCCGCCGTTCCGAAGCTAATGATTGCCGTTTCATAACTCGAGCAGTGGAGTTGCGGATTTCATTTGAATACATTCGAAACAATATGGCGGCTGTTCCAAGTCACATGCGTAAAGCAAATCATATACCTACCTTGAATTCTGTTAAACTGCTTAAAATATTGTTTTAAGATTAAGGTGAATAATTTCTCATTACAGATAAAAATTAATTAGTAGGTAGGAGTTCAAATTGTTAAATTACGTTAAAATACGTGATGTTATGATTATGACAAAAAAAACTTTCGTACGATCATTCAAAAAATAGCATTTACGAAGCCCGTTTTTTTGGAACTCCGAAAAGCCAGAAGTAAAATTGCATAGAAATGTATAATTTTATTACCAAAAGGTTTATAATTATTGAAACATTTCCGTTGACAAGATTTTTAATTCCCCTTTTTAATTGATGTAACCAATGAATTCAAATGATGTTTGATGTTGGTTTGTAAGTCTTCATTGGTTTCAAAGTTAGTGTCCAGTTCAGAGAAAAAAGTTTCACAACAACCAACTTTTATTTATAGTCAAGTTGAAAAAAGAGGCCCTCATATATTAATAATTATTACTTAACATTTTGTCATCCAACTCCAAGACCAATAAAAAATTTGGTTATTCCTATACCTTTTTAACAAAGTGGCACTAAAGTCATAGAAAACGAACGTCAGAATTGCTTGAAAATTGATAATTTTCTCGGAATTCAGTTTCAAGAGCTATTCTGCCGTGCCATTATTGATTGAGCACTGATTTTGACAACACAATGGTTGCATCCTTCCTTAGAGCTATCAGGAAGTAAACCACGGATTTTACGTAAAGATTACAGTTCAGTTTATGCGCGAATGTTTTCTTTTCTTACAAACACCTCTCATGTTTTCACTCACACTCATATGATTAGTACAAAACGAATAATGGAAGGTTATTGAACCAGTATGCACCTTAAGTTATAATTTTAAGGTTATATAGGGTAGACGACTACTACTGATTATGGCCGTGATTGAGCAATTTATATCTCGTGAAAGTATGTCAATATAGTAATTTCAGTTTGATTATTAATTTATATTGTTTTTAGATTTCTAAAAAATGAGCAATTATTATTTACGTAATTCTAATGAAACGAACACATTTCTAACATTCTCACATTAAATGTAACATTCTTTTATATACAAAGTATACCTATAAACGTACAAATAACAATGTTATTTTAAAATTTATTTATACGCTCATACAAATTCGACGAGTTTACTGAGTTATGTGACGTCACGATTGCAGTGTTTTTAGTATGGAGCGTTTTTAAGCGACCCGCGACAGCGCCGCAAACATGTCGATGTATCTTCAAAAGTAATAGGTGCAGGTGTACTGTTGGTTCTACAATATTTCTCACTTAAAAGAGTACTCTTATTATATATTGAATTTGAAAAATTGTCGTCTACCCAATTCTGCACAGTTAGTTAACTAGATTAATAAGGCTTTGATATTCTAGCACAAACAGCCGTGGTTACATTTAAGATCTCTTTCGTTTTGTTATAGATACTATACTTCTTTTTATCTGTCATTTTGTGAGCATTGAATATCCTATTAATGTTATAAATACGAAAGTTTGTGTTGATGTTTGTAACTTTTTCACTAAAAAAAACTTTACCACGGGAAAATGTGTTTCCTTTTAAAAAATCTGGTATAAAGCGGGCGAAATATTTAGTTTAAATAAACACTTCCGCTTTTCGCTTCATGCTTATACCTCGTAGACTTTTTACTTATTCCGTGTTGCAATATTGCCAGACATCCATCGTAAGTTAACCCCTGTGATTCTGTTTTCTTCTACAAGCAGCGGACGAGTTCGTGCAATGACGTGTCAACTTACACTGGCTGTTTATTTAAACTGCACTCACATTAGTATTGTGGCGTATTCGCGTTCGATGCCAAGTGATCTCAAGATACTAGTGGGTCCATTAATTTAAGACGATATCAAGACGGGCCATTTATAACGCTAACAATATTTGCTACAAGAGAATAAAATGAGTTATGATTGTAACGGTCTTAGTTATAATAAGATTTATTGCTTAGTTTCAAATTTTAGTGCAAACTCATCAAGACTAGGCTTATTTCTCGTACTCTACGAGTATGTAGTTCAAAATCAAAATCAACTTTATTCAAATATGACTTATAGAAAGCTCTTTTGAATCGTCCAAAATTTTTCTACCCATTCAGGACGTATTTTTTAGCTAATAAGAAGAATGGGTGCAAGAAACTTATCAGCTTTATCAAAAGTAATAACAACATTTACAATAAGTTATGTCGATATCATACAATGTACATATATACTTACAATTTATAAGGGAAAACAAATATTTACACTTTAGAATGCATCCTCAAATCAACACCAAGCATTGGCAACATTTAAATAATCATTGACTTTGTAATAGCACTTACTCATTAGCGTCTTTTTAACATGTAACTTGATATGAAGAGGCAATTTACCTACACTATGTGGAATCTTGTTATAAAAATTTATACATTTGCCCATAAACCAGCCTCTAGATTTTTGTAGCCTGTACGTTGGAACGGCAAGTTTATTTTTATTTCTTGTGTTTAAATTATGCATTTGAAAATTAGAATGAAATTAGTATGTTATATTTTTTGTATGTACACATAAATCAAATTTTCATAAATATACTGATCATTCAGCTGCCACTCTAGGTCTGTTATTTTGTGAAGAGCTGCTTCATACAAGTTATTGCATTCGGTTAATAATCTAGTTAATAATTTTAAAATATTATTTGTTTATTTTTGCAGATGGTTTTTACAGGGTCACTTCGACTTTGGATAAGGAATTTGTGACAGATATAAACATAATTTATTACTAATCAATTACGTTTTACAATAGATGATGTGAATCTATATTAAAAACTGATACTTACTTTTAATATTTCAAAAAAGTATCTCTGAATGAAACAAATGATACAGAAAAATCTCCCGTACTTTAAGTACTCTTATTAACCAAACTTAGGATCGGTACTAGAAACCACATCTTAATTCTTTCGCTATTACTATGCGGCTAAATAAAATTACACCAATTGCCCGAATTTCACACGGCAGTGTTATTATATAATATCATTGTTAATAATTATTTTCTGATATATAAGTTTGCTAGGGTTTGCTTACGAGTGGGCGTGTGGCAGTAGAATCGCGAAAGCGTAACCCGCCACGTGCCCTGATATGGGCTTGGAGGCCACCGACGGGTTTTGGTGAGTAGGCCAGCGCGGTGTCACGGTGCATAAGGAGCATTTCTCCTCGAGAAAAAAAGGGTTTGCTTACGGAGAAATAAACATTCTAGGAGGTAGACTCTGTACCAGGGTCGTCTGCATGGGTACCTCCGTCTTACCTATTTCCGCCGCCAAACAGCAGGGTTCGCTTTGCTGTGTTCCGGCGTGAAGGGTAAGATAGGCAGTGAAATTACTGGGTACTGTGACTTTACATCTTATGTCACAAGTTGGCAACGTACACTGTGGTTCTTATGAGGTTTGCAGATTTGCTGCGAATCTCGTGGAACCACATGTACTATAGGCGACTGTTACCACTTACCATCAGGTGGGCAGCCTGCTTGTTTGTCAACTTTAGCAATAAAAAAAAAATCAAATTCGATTTTGAATATTCAAACACACTAGGAAGTAAATGGATGAATGTTTCTTCTTCTATTGCAATCTATATTCTATATACTATAAATTCTATATACCAATCTTGTATTGCAGATTAAATGTAGCTGTAAATGTTAAAAATAAAGGACAGTTATTGTTAAATGTTATGAACAGCAACCAATTGTTGACATGAAACTAATTGCACTATATTGTTGTGCTCGGTAGTTGATGGCCCATCACAATCTCGTGTCGATCGAAATATCTAATTGTTCGGTAGTACATCGAACAGATTATTAAATTACAAGTCCTATTTAAAATTCTATTACAACGTCATCATTGGATTTATGTCTATAATTCATTATTAATCTATAAGTGTGTTAAACCATTAATTAAAATTAATTTTCAAATACTAGAAGCGTCAACGATCAACAGGGGGTGTCTGCTTATATAGGTGTATTTTGCAGATTTAGCGAGATTTCGCGGCTCAGAATTTTTTATATTAAATGTGAACAGTGCTACGATCTGTATGAAAATGTAACTTTATTTTGTATGATTGTTCAATTATGTTTTTTTTGTCATTTCGTGTTAAAAACGGATATTTATTTAATGTCGCCTGATCAAATGTCAATTCAAATTGTTACCGCGCTTTCACTCCTTTCTCATTTATAATATTAGTAATAATTTAATTACAATATTAGTAAAAGTTTAATGTAGTAATAAATCATGTTTGTTTAGAGTATATGGTCTGCTTATTATTTCTTTGGCTTATAACCGTAGCCCTATAACCTAAATACACCTACGAAAATTCAATCGAAGGCATGTCCCTAAATAGAACACCGAGCCATTTCATAGAAGCAGCGTGGTGAATGCAATCAGCACACCTATTTTGGACCTAGCTTTATTCCTTGCGGCCCCGGAGACAGCTTGAATTACCCAGGGTCGTTCTCCATTGTTCAAGATCAATTTACGGTCGAGTCGCTGATCCTGCCAACGTGGTAAACTCAATCCTATTATTTTCCTGTTCTGTGTTCGATTGAATTTCTTTTGTAAAATTACTTAACTTTGCTTAGTCAATGTCTCGATTCAATCGATTGGATATCGCGTTAAAACAGACTTACATATAAGAAATATGATTAGAAAGAAAGCAAATTCGTTTATTTGATAAACGATGTAGTTATCAAATAAACATCACTCATTCATTTCATCATCACACATTATTATATGTACATGATTTTTTTTTCAAAATGGTCTCTGCTCTGCATTGTGACGTTCTAGCCTCACCACAATCGTCTGCGACGTTTAAGGCGGGGAGGAATAAAAATAAAAAACCTAACGTCAACAATTTATAAATTTATTAAATATATATATAATAATATATATTTATTTAAAGTGGGTCGTGGAGGTTATTCCCGCTTAATTTGTGTTTCGCTATCGGCACTTCCCTTCTTATGCGCCTCCAGCGGCAGTCGGTATCACAGTAGGCAGTAGACTGGTGGGCAGGGGGCAGGTGTCGATATGGGCCGTGTGCAGAATTGGGTTTAAAGCCCTTTTATTTAACCCGTGCGTAGATCCCCAAATGGGGAATCCGTATAACTTCCTTTACTACTATTTTAAGTATAATGAGTTTAATAATATAAACTATACTTATTATAAAATTAGGGCGAACGACGTTTTATGTCGCGATAGATAATTGCAAGCGTCTTCACCGGTGACCATTCAAAGTAGATCTGTCCGCCTGACCAGGCGCCACGCGGGGAGGGATCCGCGTAAGCCGGGCGCGAACAATAGCAGCTAGCAAAGGAACTACCAGTCACACAGATCACTTCGACCAATTTTATGCAATTTATTAATGTTGTATGGAAATATCTATATTGTGTTTTTAATTAATTTTATTGTAAATATTAATTAGGTAAGCTAGTTAATTATTATTTGTTTCTTTGTATAGTTGATAATTTAATATGTGTTCGTGTTAGTTTTAGGTATTATTGTAAATATTTGCTTATATTATAAAATTATATAGAAAAAATATAGCTATGTACATACAACGTTACAGCATGTATGTATAAAAATACTCGTACAATCAAACAAATGTATATATGTATATAGATACAAAGTGCGACTTTGTAAGAATTCTTTGCCGTTCAGTAACAAACTGTGGAAAACACCTATGGTATTTCCGAGCCGATGCAATATTCAAAGTTTTTCAAAAAAGTGTGTATTTATAAAATACACAGGGCTGCAAAATTTCGTGTGGCGGTAGCATCGCGAAAGCGCACCCCGCCATGCGCCCCAATATGGACTTGGAGGACACCGGGGGTTTTAGTGGGTGCCGGTCCCTCTAACCGGAGAGCCTCATACACGGCCGCGCCTAGCCAGCGCGGTGACAAGGTGCATAAGGAGCATTTACCCCCGAAAAAAATTGGTTGTCTGTAGAACTCCGTCTACTGCCGATATTTGAACGTGACCACGTCTATTACATGGTATTTTTTTCTGGGTGCAATGAAATTATTTAAAATAAAGTAATGTATAACATTTATATTTCTATTACGTTGCCGTGTGGCGTCAGATCGGCCGTAACGCCGTTTCCGAGTATGCCTTCGGGCGCTCTAGGGGTGGGGGTAAAGTAGGCGTGGACTCCGTGTGACGTCAGATTCGGCCGTTACGGTGTTTCCGAGAATGACTCCACGCCGTACCAATTTAATAGACGTCACGTCAAAATTTTATTTACGAAACATCTTCATCACACACAAATAAAGGAACACAAAGAAACGAAAAATAATATTTTCTTAAAACAAACAACCCAGTGCAGCAGAAGTGCAAAAGGGTCGTATATAGCTCAGTGATTGGAATTGCTCACAAAAGGATGTGAGCAAAGCGCTGGTATTCTGCTACATCCCAAGGGTTTTGTATTTGCCAATAATTGCGAAGATTTTACATGAAATAAAACACAATTTATTTTTATAAATATAAATATGCATGCACGTGCATACAAATATAATATACATATAAAATCAAACACAAGCCAATTAATAAAATACAAATTGAAATCAGATAAAAGTATAACAAACATAGTTGAGTGGGAGAGAGACGCAAGGCATTCGGCGGGCCTCTCTCTCGTTCGGTGACTCATCGTAACGTTACCGAGCGTTACACTTTTTCATAAGTGACTCCCAGCCGCAACCTAATTTAAGACGTTGTCACGTCAAAAAAAGGGCTGCACAATTAAGATATACGACTTAAGGTTTAATTTTAAAGGCTTTAACTGTTTGTTAATTTTACAAGGAAAGAGGAATGTCATTCCAGCATCGTCTCGCTGCATATCTGCAACCGCCACCAAAAGCAGCTATGTGTGTGATAATTTAAGCGCATACATCTTCGGGTGCGTTACGTGAATTTTAATTAGGTAGTCCAAGAGATATAATAGAGTTGCTTTTTTAATTATACCGCGATGTTAATATACGGAAAGATTTTTTTGTTTTTAATGGTTTTTTTTTGGGATTAGTATAGAAATAAAAAAGAAACTTTTGGGAAATTTTATGAATTACCGGGAAAGACAACTTTTTGAAAATTTTTAATAGATAATAAACTAAGTAATAACAGAAATGGGATGGAAAAGAAACACTGTTTTCATAAGGTTTTTGCCAATAATAATCGATTGATTGATTGATTTTCAATTTAAACGTCAACGTCTCAATATCGAGTGGATGACAATCGATTCGATCGAGAAATCTAATTTTGCAGAGAAATTCAATATCGTGTTGACACGGTATTGTTATGTATTTTTTATGTATGGTGTACACTACAAGTAATAAAAAAATTCTATTAATAGTCGAAAAGAATTTATTGTTTCCCAAAGTAACCCTTTGCATCAATGCCCTTTTCATGTCATTGAACATATTTTGAAAACATGTGTGACACAGCTCCGTGGTTTTAGTTAAGCTGTAATATTACACTTAAAATTGTAAAAAATCATGCGATGAATAAGTTCTCGACCTAAATCCACAATGTGAAAACAATTGACCGTCAAACAGATTGTAATCCACAGTTAGAGTTCTTTTTAAATGTAGTAAAATTGTTTAATTTTTGTTTATGTAAATGATTTTACAGAGAAAATTTTCCATAGTTTGCAGTTCATATCTATTGTGATTGTGACAGAGTTATGGTGGCGGCGAGTTTCCATTGAATCCCATTGTAACAGGCAGAGGGTCTATTGTTGGGTGACCTTCGTTTTCTTAGATGATATTTTTTTATTTGGGGGGAAATGCTCCTTATGCACCGTCACATCGCGCTGGTAAGACGCGGCCGTCTGTGGGGCTCTCCGGTCTGAGAGACCGGCCTACCCACTAAAAGCCCCCGGTGTCCTCTGAGTTCATACTGGGGCACGTGGCGGTTTGCGCTTTCGCGATTCTACCGCCACTCGCCCACGGACTAGCTCGACCTAGTTAGTTGAGCCATCGTCAAGGAGGGGATTGTCCGAGAACACTAGGACAATCCCCCAGATAGAGAGGCAATTCAACGGCGTGCGCGGTAGCCAGCCGCGCACGCTGCCTTCACGGCAGGGTCATTAGACAAGCGCTTGCTCGCCTTATCCTGCCAATCTACCTACGGTTTCTTAGTTGGGTATGTCGACATCCATGGAAAGAAAGGAAGCGATGACATATTTTTTCTTAATCCATCACCACGCAATTTAACATCATCTCCTGATAACATCTTATTACCGTTTCACTTGCCGCTTATCACTAAGCAGGGTCGATACTCATAAAATAGAATTAACGATATATTGTTATCGATATCGTCATACATATCTCTTAAGTCACAGTCACACTCGGGCAGACTGGACGACCTTAGAGGAGAAGCCGAAAGGACAGGGCTTAAAATCAACACCGGGAAGACTAAGGAAATGAGGTGCGGGGCAACAAGTTCATTCCCGTTAGTCATCGGCACAGAAGGAGTGGAACGTGTCTACAAATACACTCACCTCGGTAGCTGTGCGTCGGAGACTCGTGGTACAGAAGAGGACATCACTTCGCAGATAGCCAAGGCACGAGCCACTTTCGCACAGCTTGGGCCCGTATGGAAATCATGGAAATTGACTCGGAGAGTTAAGCTCAAGATGTTCCGGTCTAACGTGAAATCCGTGTTACTATACGGGTGTGAGACGTGGAAGGTCACAAAGGACATCTCGTACAGACTCCAGGTTTTCGTCAACCGATGTCTTCGCAGCATCCTGGTTATTTACTGGCCAGAAAAAAATCCCAACGAGCAGCTATGGAAACGTTGTGATGAAGTCCGGATCGACCAGCAGATCAAACGCCGTAAATGGAGTTGGATAGGCCACACTCTCCAAAGGGATCCAAACCACATACAAGGCAAGCCCTAGACTGGAATCCCCAAGGAAAGCGTAAACGTGGTCGTCCAAAACAGACCTGGCGGCGGACTGTCATTGGCGAAGCGAAAGCCATTGGAAAAACCTGGAGCGAAACCAAATGCGAAGCTCAAGACGAAGTCATACAGACCCATTACATAAATTTACTATACTGATATAAGGTAGAGTAAGACACGGGAAATAGCTTGTCAATGATACGATATATCACACATTCCTATTGATGGAATATTGCCCAGGATAATGAAGGATACACTACGAATAACAAAGATGAAATCCTTCTAAACAATTACACAAATCTATATATGTCGACACATACAGGGATTCCTATTTAAGACCAAAGCCAATAATATTATTATAGTTGGTTTTATATTTTATTATTATTTTTAATTTTTACTGTTTAGTTTTCCTTTTTAATTACTTTTTTGTTCTTTTTATTTGTTTGTAGCGCAATAGTTTTTTCTTTTTATTATGTGTATTCTTTGACAGAAATGTAGTTAAATCAAATTGTGAAACCAGGCATAGCCTAGTGTGGGGGTTTTCGTTGATTACTAAATTATACATCTGTTTGAAAAGAAAGTATTATTATGAATAATAATAATAATAATAATTTACCACCATTTCCAGCTTAATATTTGAAAAACCACCGCTATTATGAATGAAAGCTTTATGCGTAAGTTTATTGTTTGTTTATAAAATTAAATTCTTTAAGGAAGCGGTTTGGCTCAAATTACTTAGCCCTCGAGAGATTCAAAGCTCCCGAGTCGGATCAATTTGCAATAGCTTTCTTAATATTTTTCTTAAAATGAAAATGAACTGATAATAATTTAATAAAACCTTAAATTAATCTTCATGTTAATGTTGTTAAGTCGAACCACAAAAGACGGGAACACAAAAGCAGGTGCTCTGCGTGTCTAATTTATTTTCAAAAATCATAATAAATATAATACGTCATCATAATATTTTATTCTGTTTAAGTTGACAATAAAATTAAATAACTAATTTTAATGGTGTATTTGTAAAATATACAGTAACAGGTTAAGTTACACTTAGACCTTGTGATAGCTCGTAAGTCGCTCATAATAGTAGCGATTTTTGTAGTACACATGTAAAGCTGGACAAGTTGCTTTCAGTACTTTCAGCTTGCTAGAGACAAAATATCATTAGGTCTTTAAGGAGGATTTTTTTAGTAATACTACTTTCTTAGTATGTTTTAATAAATATGAACCGAAGCAGCAAGTAACATTTCAAGACGAACAAAAACAGGAACTATTAAAACGTCAATTGTTTCTTACTAGATGTTGCAAGTAAAAAGTACGTAAGTGAAAGTATGATGTTACTATTGGAGCTACTGAGCTTTTCAGCATATCAAAAAAAACACATCAACAACAAGGGCCATATAAAATATTAATGCTGAGAGAAAAGAGCTAGCTAAAATACCATAATTTACAATTAGCTAATAATTTAATAAATATATATACATAATAAAAAAATTTTAAACTCTTATAAAATTCAGGTTTAGACCAGTGGCAGTATTCAGAACTGGACTAAAATATACTAGATATGAAATCAATTAAATCAGCAGTGTTATGTGTGACTTATAATAGTGTGACTTATTGTTTTTCATTAATTATATATAATTAATAGTATTGTATTTATATAAGTAAGGGGGTCGAATATGGTCACCTTAAGGTTCGGCCTTATTAGTTTTCCGTAAAGTCGTATGGTTATGACAAATACCTTACAATATAAATAGATTTATGGATAAATCGGTATTTTTAAAAAATGGCAAATTGACCATATTTCCAACCATGTTGGTAAATATGGTCACATTATGTGCATATTTACTGTATGCGATTTTTAAGATTTAAAGTAATTGTTAAATTTGGGATAATTAATTGACAAGACTGAATAAAACATAAACGATATAATCAACATATATTTTATATTAACTGTAAAAACAAAACAAAATCTTAATCTTGAGAAAAATGACATTGTTATGAACTTAAAATTTACTGCTTCTGATGTAACGTTGTAACGTATATTTTTTTATATCAAATTAAAAATTAAATATTTTTCTAAAAGAATGTATACGTCTCGTTGTCCAACTGGCGCTAAGTCTGCTCTGTGGTTCACAGATATTATTTTATACTGTGGCACCGCATTCCTTTGCTATTTTTTCGCTCCGTCGACGAATAAGAGGCGGTAACGGTCGAGAGAATCATTCTAGACACTTACCGAGACCTACGTTCCTTTCTTCTCGTGTCAACTTTTAATTTTATAAACGTTTAAATAACGTTGGTTGCTTATTTAATATCATTTAAAATAGTTTTTATAAATATATTAGTTTTTATGTGATAAACGCTACTTATCTAGGTAAGTGTTGAGCAGCCGGCTGGGCGGGTCCGTGGTGGACATAACGTTCGCCACATCCGCCCTCGCGCGCCGCATTCAAGACTGGCGGGTCGTCGAGTAGGTGGAGAGCCTCTCGGACCACCGCTACATACGGTTCGAGACCCCCACCTCCCAAGCGCGGATCCCAAGAGCCTCGGGCGACGGCAGGCCACGATGGGCCCTCAACCTCCTGGATGAGGAGCTGGCCGAAGATGCGGCCATTGTACAGTCCTTGTGTTCCCATTCAATGGGCGGCGACTCAGTAGACGAGGCGGCGACCCCTCTACGTGAGTCGCTCACCGAGGTCTGCGACACCGGCATGCCCAGGGCGCGTCCCACGAAGGGTCGACGCGCGGTGCTGGTGGTCCGCCGAAATTGCTGCGCTGCGCTCGGCGTGCACGTCTAGCCGCCGAGCATACACTCGGTACCGCAGGAACCGGGTGCGGAGCGCTGACGGGGAGGATCGCCTATACGCCGCGTATAAGGAGCGCCAAAAAGCCTTGCGTCTGCAAGCAGTGTCTCCCGCGCCAAGGAGAGTGCGCGGGAGGAGATGCTGCAGGGCCTCGATCGGGATCTATGGGGGCGCCCATTTCTCCGGTCACGGAGACCATGGACCCCGAACTTCTGAACCGGGTCTTGGGGCAACTGTTCCCTCCTGCGGAGCCATGCGCCCTGGACACGGGCGCCGATGCGGATAGTCCTCCTCCTCTTCCGATAGGACTCGAGGAGTTTGAAAACGCCGCCGCCCGCCTGAAGGGCAAGCGCACGGCGCCCGGCCCTGACAGAGTCCCGGCCAGGGTGCTCTCTCTCGCCATTGGTTTATCAAATATTAGCTACTGGGCATATTTACCATCATTATTATTCGACCCACATACTTAAATAGAGAAATATTAATAAAGAAATAATATGACATATTTGATCACACACATTAGATCACAGTCAAACGTAGTAATCACAATTCATGTGTTCATAAAATTATATATATACATAAGCCGGCATACACTTACCCACACATGAGTCGTAAAGATAAGTATTTTGTTGCGTGTAATAAAGTTAATGAAAATGTTGCGTTCTTGTGAATAAGGAAGGTTGTATGCACCCATCGGAATTCGGTTCTGGTGATTCATTTCGAGGTCGCTAACACAAGTCTGATTGTAGTGATGTTAGTTTACCATGAGACGGGTCACATGTTTCATTACCTACCTTGCAGAATCTATAAAAAATATTCACCACACTCCTCCTTCATTCTTTTCGTGTACAATGTGTATTTCGATTATCATACGAGTATATATATTTATCTGATGCTCCTGCGGCAAAGAAAAATTGTCGTGACACATCTGCCAACACCTGCGAAGAATATCTAACGATGTATCTCAAGTCGATGAATCGACGGCTGACTATGGCCTAATCTCTTTAACATTATTAAGGACAGAGCGTGATGCAGTCTACCTTCATACTACAAAAGACATTAAAATTAAACATTAATACATAAGTAATGTCACTATTGCATAATTGCCTGAGACCTAACATTTTATAGCCTAAGACTTCTCTCGAACTAAAGTTGCGTAATTTATTTTTAAGGCTAAGACTAATTGGCGAGTTTCTCACTTCTTGATGACTTGATGGCAACTTTTATTATTATCATCATCAGATGATAACGATGAAAGTAGGTAATCTATACGTATAAATATAAAAGTAATATAAAAATAAATAAGTAATAATTGTTATTAATGTAAAAATATACAATTTCTCCGTTTCTCTAAATAAAATAGGCAGGAAAAAAACTCAACTTGGCCTAAAGAAATATCGCTAAAACTATTCGTTATTATAACCGCTGTAACTGCTGTGACAACATACGGCTGTCACGTAGTAGACGTCACGTCGCAAGTGTCATGTAAGAAATGTCTCGCTATCCTACTAAAATCGTTTCCCATCTTTTTTGTTCACGGACGGTTGTAAAATGGGCCCGTTTCGTAGTAAAGTGTGATTTGGCAGAAGATCGATAGAGTACGTGTTTGGGCTTTTATTGTAATGCATATTTGTTTGTTTGTTAGAGTTGCTTATCAAATTCTTGATTTGAATATGGAATGATAAAAAGAAAATAAGAGCTGGCGGAGAAAGAGAAACTGAAGTTTTATCTTGTTGATATTTATGAAAGATAAAAAGAAGAAACTACTCCCTACAGTGGATTCCAATTCTAAGGATCTAAACACATTGATCTAGTTTTTGTCTATAGCTGCTTTATTGAAATTTTAAATTGTAAATGAAGATGCTTGTGGATTGTAAAGACTGCACCCTGGATCAGATTTGAAATTAAAGCATTTTTTCTAACTAGGATATGCGTACGTTTCCGAGACAATGCTTGATGTCGCCGCTATTTTTCAGTATTTTTTTAGGTCCTATGCTGAAGCCGCAGATGGCTATAGTCAGCGTCACCGTGGGTGTGTTTGTGGAAGGCGCAAGAATAGAAGGTTGCCTGCTAGCTAACACCTTGCCTGCTTGCGACTCCGGCGATTGTTCCGGGGTCGTCAAAAGGGGGCGGGTCAAAAGAGTCGACGTAAAATGAGCGCGCGGTCTAGTGGCTCGGATGCTCAAGATCGCCGTATAGTGGGAGGTGAGATTCTACTCAGTACGTGACGGTACCGGGTATATGTTTGGTGAAGGAAATGTGGCCCGGGTCGTTGCGCTAGCCGACGAGCGCGGTGCATGGGTGTGTGGAGTGAAGGGCGACGCGGTTGGTGTCCGCCGGGAGGGATTCATTGACGCATAAAAAATTCTCAGACAACATTCACTAGGCGTTCCAAAAACAACAAAGCAATTCTGTCAATTTCGTCACATACATATATAGTACTACCTATACCTTTGTGCAGGAACTCCTTAATATCAGCTCGATTCTCTTGACTCCCGGATAAGTCGTGCATTGCGTCTCGAGATACTTTCTCTCTATTAGCTCTACAACAGACAGTTCTCTGAGGAACTATTTGTAATGGTGGCTTCGACACCTATTTATCATCATGTCAAACGCCATCGCAATAGATTTGATTAACACTATCTGAAACTAATTTGATAAATCACAGTTTGGTTTCAGTGTTAACCTTTTTCAATCTCGATTATGATCTTTGCTACGGTTTTTTCGGTGTCTTAATCGTCATTTTATCCAAAAAGGCAGTGGCTGCGTATACTAATGACATTTAAGACATCCATCTGTAAATATTACAACTTAGCATCAGGTAGACAACTTGCATGTTTGTTAGATTATACGAATAAATCTACGTTCGATTATAAGCGAAAATTACTTAAAAAGTAACTTATCTGGTTTCAAAAAAGAATGTTTGATTATACAGAATGATTCGATAGATAATACAGTAGAAAATTTAATAAGCGATATAAATTACTACAATATAATATACATTTTATTGAATATTATTCGAACTCGCTTCATTAATAAATTCAAGATCTTTCATGATGATAATGAATCCAAGGCAATACAATATCTTTTAAGCATTTTCAGTACAAACCATAGAAGCTTTTTTCTTTTTCTTTTGAAATCTGCATTTAGTTTAAATATGATGAATAAATATACAAATACATATATAAATAGTAATATATGTTATAGTCGTACATCTAAACGAGGGTTATGTCTCCGATATTAGAAAACTGCTTAAGACGCATGCTTCGTACATCGCTAACGTGAGAGGACTGAATTCCTTGCTACTAATTAATGTAGGGCATAGCTTAGGTTGTTTCGGAACTAGACGAAGATATTGCATCTTAATAACATGAATTTATTAATAGGCAATATTACAAGCAGACATTTTGCATTTTGATTATGTTACTGAGTATGCATCTAAGAAGACTAGTGACTCTGTATAGTCTATAGGACTATATATCACTATTAACCACGATTTTCAGTTCAAGTTGGTCAACTACAAATATTCAAAGGTTGAAAATTAAAAAATAATCACTCCCCATTTGCTTTGTACTATTAATGTAGATGTCAAAAGCAGCCCTTAAAAGCGATACTAAATTACTTGTATAAGTTAGAGATTAAATCATCATTATTACAAAACATTAATAATGTTTTGACTGTTTTTTTATTCCATATATATGATGAAGAACTGATTATTAGGTAAGGTAATTAGTAAATTATAATTATATTATAAACTATGTGATACATATAGGTAATTGAAAACTATCTAACTTCTAAGTCTAAAAACAGTTAAAATTGCATATATACGAGTACATTACACAGGACCACCAGTTGTAATGCACATTTTTAACGGATAAATTATTGTTAGAGGAACTCTTTGGTTTGTTTTAAATATATTGTAAGGATGGCATATGTTGTCATGGTAACGTAATAAACAGTTGTTTGCTAGACTTCCGAGTATTATTTTTTAACATGGTGACAGCGGTGGGATAAATTAATATTTAGTAAAACAATAGTAATTTTACGATCATGGAACATGCGCGACCACCACCAGAGCTGTGTCTTGAAGGCAACTCCATCAGCCGGGCTGATGCATGGAAGCGTTGGAAAACGCAATTCAATTTATTTGTGAAGGCGTCAGGGGCGCACAAGGAGAGTGGTGATGTACAAGCCAGTTTACTTATTAATTTATTAGGTTCGGAAGGATTTGATATTTATGAAACTTTAACTTTTGAGGATGAAAAGCAACGTGAAGATGTCACGATTGTTATACAGAAATTTGACAAATATTTTGGTGTAAAACATAATCTTACTTTAGCTAGATACAATTTTTTCACACGGAATCAAGAATCTGGCGAATCCATCAATCAGTATGTTACAGCATTAAGATTATTAGCGAAAAGTTGTGCTTTTAAAGTATTAGAAGATGAATTAATTCGTGACCGTATTGTTTGTGGCATAAATAATAGCGTCGTGCGCGAACGACTGTTAAGAATGGAGGAACTAAAGTTAGATAGTGCCATCAAGGTATGCCAAGTTGATGAAGTATCAAGTGCTAGCCATCGATTATTGGAGTCAGGGTGTTCTACAATTAGGTCTACCAAGGGTCAACTACAGTGGACGCGGTGGCTGTGGCTGGTAGCAATCGTGGCAACAGCAGCCGAGGTGTTCATCGAGGCGGCCGATGGCGTGCACAGGGGTGGCGCGGCCGCAGCAGGCCTACGACTGTATACGGTGGCGGTGGCGCAGCCGGTAGGTACCCATCTAACAATTGTGACAGATGTGGTGGACAGTGTGCGGAATTAACTGCTTGCCCGGCTATAGGTGTTAAGTGTTTTATTTGTCAAAATCAAGGTCATTTTGCCCGTATGTGTAAAATTAGAATAAAAAACAAAACAAATAAAATGTATGATATTGCTGTAGGTGGAAGTAATGATGATGACAGTGATGAAAATGAGTCTTTTTGTATATCAATGGTATGTAACGTGTCAGAGTTAAGCTCTGCGGAGACTTGGTTTGAAACTTTAAAATGTACAGGTGGCGAAGAAAAGTTTAAATTGGACACTGGCGCCGACATAAATGTATTGTCATACTTGCGTTTTTTGTCATTATGTATAAATCCTAACCTTATTTCTACAATAAAAATATTAAATTGTATTCATATAGTGGAGATTTAATTCCAATAAAGGGAATATGTTACTTAAAATGGTGGTTTAAAAATAAGGAATATGTGTTAAAATTTGCGATAGCAAATATGGATTGTCAAAGCGTACTGGGTCGAAAATCATGTTTAGAACTAGGACTTATTCAACGGGTTTATGACATTAAGATAGATAATGCTGACCTATTTAGCGGTCTAGGGTGCTTACCGGGTGAGTATCATATTGTTATTGATAAATCGGTACCGCCAGTTGTGTGTGCTCGTCGCAATGTTCCCTTAGGTTTACGGGATAAATTACAAGAGGAATTAAATAGCAGTGGCGTATATAGGGGGGGCCGAGAGGGCCGGGCCCCCCACGAAATTTTTACATACCTTAACCCGCAATACACATAAATTATTTTTTAATATAATATAATAATAAAAATAAACAAAAATAATAAAATAATAAAAAAATTAATGTCTAGACTAGCACAGTAATGTTATTAATAATATAAAAAAATGAAGAATTTAATTTTTCATACTAGATATTTGTTTTTATCATTATTGTTTTATTAATTTTACAAATTGTTTTCCTTGTTATTCATCCATTTTAAGACTAGCATATTAATATATCAATGAATATATTAGAAATATACAGAATTTAGTTTTAATAGTAGAAGACTGACTACTGAGGTATGCTTCTGATGACTTATGTATTATGTACTTATGCATATCCACCTTTGCTAAAATTATCAGTTATCTAACCAGTTTCAATATGTGATTATTTTAACAAACTCATTTTATTAAATAGTTATAGTAAACGTATGTATCCATATCATAACATATTAATGTTTTTGTTGTAAAAGTCATTTCCACTTGTTTCTATTATAGTACTATACTAATGTTATTGTTTATAGTATTTTCTTTTTGTATTATTTCTCATAGGTCTCATGCGTTAGATTTTTTAAAAAAATTATATTTATTTATTTAATTTTTATAAGTCTAAATAATGTGATTTCTCTTGTCTGATTTATATTGTTTCAATAAAATAAAATGTTAATGATAATCATTATAACATTATTTATATTTTTGTTTCTATTACCCCTATTCGAAGTTTCTTTTAGCATTTAGTCCTAAAAGTTACCATGTCTGTGCAAAAAAAAGAAAAGTTAATCATAAAATCAGTCAATTATATTGTCTACAGCATAAAAAACCATATTTTGCTATATTATTATTTGTTATCAATTAGTATTATTAATTATTAGGTTTGTACAGCACATTTCATTTCAGAGCATTGTAACAGTGAGTCTCGGACTGTTACAGTCAGAAAGACACTAACAGCAAGCAATATATTCCTGCTCCTCAGCTGAAATGTGCAAACCTAAATGACCTACTAACTGAGAGGTAGAGTCAGAGTCAAGAGCTACATGACATACTACACTTCTTCCTGCTATAAAATATTTATCCAAATAAATAAACTTAATTTATTTTCAAATATTTTTTTTATTTACGCATAACATGATATATATATATATAATATAAACACTTTATTTTCTGTTGTAGACTTTTAAAGAAGTACGTCTGGAGTTCATTATATATATAATATATATATATATATATATAATATATATATTATATATATATATATATATATATTATATATATTATAATATTATATATTATATATGTATATACAACATGCATGTAGATATTCGCTGGGCCCCCACGAAACTCGAGTCTATATACGCTACTGTTAAATAGAATGGTACAATTAGGGGTAATCAGGAAAGTAACACATCCAACACCTTGGGTTAATTCGATAGTAGTTGTGGCTAAAAAGAACGGACAGTTGCGATTGTGCTTAGATCCTAGACCACTCAATGTTGCTATTCAACGTGCTCATTTTCAATTACCAACGGTCAATGAAATAGCAACAAAATTACATGGAGCCAAATACTTTTCGGTGCTGGATGCAAATTCCGGGTTTTGGCCATAAAATTGGATGATGAGAGTTCTGATCTGTGTACGTTTAGTACACCTTTTGGTAGGTTTCAATTTTTACGTTTACCTTTCGGATTAAATTGTGCACCTGAAGTTTTTCATGCAAAAGTGAAACAGTTGCTAGAAGGGCTAGAAGGAGTTGATTCCTTTATTGATGACATAATTTGTTGGGGTCGTAGTAAATTTGAACATGATCAACGATTAAAAGCATTATTAGATAGAGCTCGAGAAATCAATTTAAGATTTAACAAGAACAAGTGTCGTATATGTGTAGAAGAGGTAAAATATTTAGGGCATTGCTTTGGTAGAGACGGAATGAAACCGGATATGGATAAGGTAAAAGCAATATTAGAGATGCCAGAACCGTGTGACAGAAAAGGTATGGAAAGATTTATAGGCGCAGTAAACTATCTTTCTAAATTTATTCCAAATTATTCGGAGCATATACATATTTTTACTAAATTATTAAAGAAAGATGCTGTTTGGAGTTGGGAACATGAGCATCAAATTGCATTTAAAAAAATAAAACATCTATTGTGTAGTGCTCCTGTCTTGGCATTATATGATGTAAGCAGCCCAGTTGTTGTCTCAGTGGATGCTAGTAGTACTGCTCTAGGAGCTGTATTATTACAAGGCGGGCGTCCTGTGGAGTATGCTTCACGTACACTTACAGAGGTTCAGGTTCGATATGCTCAGATAGAAAAGGAGATGCTGGCAATTGTGTTTGCGTGCGAAAAATTTTTCCAATATATCTATGGTAAAAAGAAAGTTGTGATTGAATCTGATCACAAACCTCTTGAAAGTATTTTTAAAAAGTCGCTTGATTTGGTCCCAGTACGCTTACAAAGAATGATGATGAGGTTACAAGGGTTTGATTTATATGTAACTTATAAGACGGGAAGATTTATGTTCATACCGGACACATTGTCACGTGCACCTTTACCGGATTTATATGATGAAAAAATTTGTAAGTCTGTTTTGTACCAAGTTAAAATGGTTATTACTAATATACCTATTTCACAAGCGAAATTAACACTTGTTAAAAAAGAAACTGCAAATGATGAAGTTTTACAGAAAGTTATTTTATATATTAACCAGGGCTGGCCAAACCATGAATATAATGTACCGGAGTGTTTAAAATATTATTATTCAATGAAAGATGAATTGTATTGTGTAGATGGAGTGATATTTAAAGGTAAACAAGTATTGATTCCTACTTCATTAAGATGTCTAATGTTAGAAATTATTCATGATGGTCATTTAGGTTTGGATCGTTGTTAAAGACGGGCGCGAGAGGTTTTATTTTGGCCTGGAATTAGTAAAGATATTGATATGTATGTGAGAAAATGTAAAGTGTGTCAGGAGAACGCAAATAGACCTATGAAAGAACCAATGATTCCAGTACCAATACCAAATTTACCTTGGAATAAGATTGGCACGGACTTGTTTGAGTATGGAAAAAAAACATTTTTGTTAATGATTGATTATTATTCTGGATTTGTAGATGTGACTCATTTAAAACAATGTTCTTCTAGTTCAGTTATTGATGCAATGAAAGCTAGTTTTGCGCGATATGGTATACCGGAAGTTGTAATAAGTGACAACGGACCGCAATATACCAGTAAATATTTCAAATTGTTTGCTTCAAAATGGGGATTTGTACATACAACTTCATCGCCTTATTATGCACAATCTAATGGGAAAAGTGAAAGAGCTGTACAAACCGTTAAAAGAATTTTAAAGAAATCTATAGAGAGTAATACTGATTTTTATTTAAATTTATTGAGTTACCATAATACACCTCGAGATAATTTGGGTTCTCCTGCGCAATTGATGATGGGTCGTAGACTAAACTGTAGGCTTCCTGTGCATCCAGATTTATTAAAAATGAATTGTTGTAATAATCATTATCAAAACTTGTTACAAAAACAAAATAAAAGTAAATATTATTATGATCAACGCTGTAGGCGACAGCCAGAGTTAGATGTCGGTGATGATGTTATAATGTATGAACAAAATAATGAGAGAACCAGGGGTACTATTACAGGGAAATTTGAAACACCACGGTCATATATTGTTAAAAATCAACGTGGAGTGTATCGTCGTAATCGCCGACATCTAATGAAAACTGTGCCTGAAGAAATTCAATCTAATGAAAGTAGAAATATTGAAGTATGTAACAAAAATAATTTACAGCGGGAGAGGGATGGTAATGGCTGTGAAAATGATAAGAATAAAAAATCTGTTCCTAGTGATAATTTACAATTGTCTGATAATAAGTATAAGGAAGATTATTCTCCACCTCTTACTCGTATGAGAGCTAAGAAACTTTGAAACATAAATAATATTAGTCTTATAATATTAGTTTACTAAAGTAATATATTGAATATTATTGCAATATTTTTAATTATTTTTATTAAGGGGAAGATTTGGGGGAACTTAGTTTGAATGTTTAAATATGTAATGATTTTGCTTATTTTTATTAAGGGGAAGATGTTAGAGGAACTTTGGTTTGTTTTAAATATATTGTAAGGATGGCATATGTTGTCATGGTAACGTAATAAACAGTTGTTTGCTAGACTTCCGAGTATTATTTTATAACAATTATGACGATGAATTCTGTCAAACACTTCTAAGATTGTGAAGATTTTAATCATACATATACTCGCACCTCTTTCCGATAGGGGTAGAGATCAAAGTTTTCCATTTGCTACGACGCAAATACTTCATTGCTTTTGTATAATGGAATTCATTTAGCAATGTACAAAAATTAAAATTTTCTGTAAATTCGTTATCACAACAAACAATATCGCCAATTTTCAGACACGGAAGGGTATCCTTGCCACCCGAACAACACAACGCCATTAATGCTTTTATTGTTATTAAATGTTGCATTGAAATCCTGTTAAAATGAACGCTATATTAATTTACCACCCCCAATGAGTTTTCATTGTTTGACGAAGGTTTGTTTCATATTTATGATTTATTTATATATGTGTCATCTACAATGCTACAAAATAATAGGTTTGAATAAGGTAATACTAGGTGATGTGCGCGACTTCGTCTGCACAAGATTAGTATTTAATAGCTAATATTAACGTGGCGTAGAAAAGAACTAACAATATGACATTAAGATTACGACATAAATAATTTTTGACTCGCATTTGAAAAAATAAAACAGCCTGACAATATTGAGATGGACAAAAGCAAAGGACATTGTTCAATTTTGGCCTAAGAACCGATGTGAATATAAATTATACTATAATTTTAATTTATTTTTATATTATTTGAAACATATTTTAGTATTCCACGGACACTTCAAATAAATAAATTCTAAATAAAAGTTGGGTCACAATTATTGATGCCGTATAAAATGTTTTCCGTCAGCCAGTGCTGCCAATTTCGGAAGTTTTCGCGATTTCGGTAAATACGGATCGAATTGAAAACCTCCTTCTTTTTGAAGTCGGTTATTAAAATTGGTTGATAACACTTTATTCATTTAAATACCTAAATTGACTAGCTAGAAAAAAACTAGTATTATATATTGTTTAAGCGAAATCGCGAATTTCTAGCTTGGCATTCAAGTATTAAATTTTTGATTGCTTTGCGACTATAGTTTCTTTTGTGATTTTCTATGGACTCCGATTACATTGCGTAGGTACTTGGTAGACTCGGATGTGTGTAAAGGACTGGATTTTGTAAAATGATAATTGTCAAAGAGTTATCTTAAACTTGACTAGGTACTATCTCTTTTCCTAGTATCTAGTAGAGTAGTCCTTTCCTAGTTCTAGAAGAGAACATATATAGCTGTGCGTAGTATTGTTAATATTACTTTGATATTACTACTCTGATATTTCACGCAAGGTTGGTTATTTTTAACCTCAAAATATTAACTTTTTTCGTAATTATTTTAGTTTCCTGAAGTGTCCGTTCGTGAAAACTTATTTCATAGGATTCCATATAATTTTAAGAGTTTATATAAGTCACTTTCGATTCGAACGGTTCTTAGGCAGAACATGTATGGAGCCGGAACAATGTCCTTTGAAAAATTCACAAAATATCTTTATGAATCGTGCCAATGTGTTATTCTGATGTATAAGCTGTATTATTGTTAAGTTTTAATTAAAGTGTATTAAGTAGTTTTTACGCGAAAGAGTAACAAACATTTATCAATATTTACAAACTTTCTCGTTTATCATTTTAGTAGGGATAAGATAAAAACATGAGTTCATGGTGGAAAACTCATTTGCAACGTAGCAACACTGGTGTTACCGTTAAGTAAGCTAGATAGAATGTGTTATAAATTTGGCGAGATTATAATATGGTTATAACAAATGTACAATAAAATTAAGTAATTATTACGCTGTGTAAATAGTTATTACAAAGTATTCGTGTCCAATGTTTATATTGGCGGCCTGAATTAGTGAAGTATTTTCTAATAATTATACTATCTATTTAAATATCTTATTAATATACTTATACAATATATATAAGAGAAGACACATTGTCATAAATTTCATTGTTATATTTCAGGAGGTCGAGTCTGTGTAATATACTCGTATTACTTGTTTGTAGTTCGCTTTACGAATTACTATTGTTTGCTTATCGCTCCGCGAACCTGTTTCTGCGACTAGAACCCTCGATGTCCGCGGGCGCATACCTTCCTGCTTTTCGCGCACTATTTACATGCAAAAGTTGTTTTGTCTATATACCACGGGAAATATTAATACATTCCCAAACTGAAAGTAATAGATTAAAATCAAGATCACAATAAACAAAAAAAAAATATATTTTACTATTATTTAATCACGGCTAGATGGATTAAGGATCAGACACAGAAAGCAGTGATTCCCAACACGACCCGTATTGTCTGGAGATTCCTTTCTTTGCAACCTTAATCACTGGCAGCTTAGGCCTTGCTCCGCTGCGGACTGTACCCTAGGTTTAAATTAAATTTAAGAATATCCCCCAGCCCCCATGCACATTTCATTAAATTCGCTAAAATGACCTTTATCTATTCGATCTATATACCATATCTTATAAAGGACCAGGGTGGGTATTCTGTAATGCGTCGATTGATCGGTAATCGTAAATTAATTCGATCACTTAATTTTAAAAAAAGTCTGAATTATGTTTATTATACATAGTTATCTAGTGATTAAACTAACAAATTGCTATAGTCAAGCGGAAATGCTAAATGTATAAAAAAGCGAAAAGAATTATCAAATCGATTCGATTGCGTTTATCGATTTAGTTCTAAAATCACGCCACGGATTTTTACATCCGTGATAAAAGGACATATTAATGACAACAAATAAGTACCATTACAGTACAAACTACTTATGGATATAATGTAGCCGCAATTTATTTTTGAAACTTGCCTGAATGGTGCGATGGACACCTAGAAACAAACTGAACAATGTTCTAGAAGAATCAAATAAATATTTAAAATAGGAGCTCTAACAGGTCAGTTAGAACCATTAATTTTAGAATAAAGAGTGTAGGTAACTAACATAATAATAATATTTACATAAAACTAAAACCTATGATATTAAATTATCAAAAATCAAGTATTTATTGACATACATAATAACATAATCTATTAATCAGAACATTTTTAAATATTTTCACAAATACATGAAATATACACTTAAAAATCAAACATGTTAGCGTGGGAGAGCCATGTTACCGTGGGAGAGCCATGCTACCGTGGGAGAGCCATGCTTCGGCACGAATTGGGCCGGCTCGACCGGAGTGATACCACGGCCTCACAGAAAACTGGCGTAAAATAGCGCTTGCGCTGTGTTACGCCGAGTGAGTGAGGGTACCGGAGGTCCAACCCCCCCTTCCCCCCTTATTCCCTTTTAAAACGCATCGCAACGCAATGCATCTGTGACTCCTCTGGTGTTGCGGGTGTCTATGGGCAACGGTTATCGCTTACCATCAGGTGATGCGTTAGTTCGTTTGCTGCCCTATCCTATAAAAAGGCGTGCTTTCCGTATCATCGGTGATCCCAATATTACGGCCTCAACAGAGACCTTGGAGCAGCGGTGAGACTTTGGCTCTCTGTGTGTTCTTTATAGGCTCTTTAACGGATAGTGCTCTGAGGAACTATTTGCAATAGTGCCTTCGTCACCTTTTTACCATCGCACCACCCGCCACCGCAGTAGAGTTCATCCATATCACCTGGAACCGATCTTGTCTAGTACAGTTCGGTTTCAGCGTTCTTCCGCGTACATGCAAACTCTGGAATGAGCTCCCAGCTGCGATGTTTCCTGAGCGCTACGATATGTCTAACTTCAAACCAGGCTTGAAAAGAGTATTTCTCTCCAGGTAGGCAGCGGCTCAGCTGTGCCCCTGGCACTGCAGATGTCCATGAGCGATGGTTACCACTTACCATCAGGTGGGCCATTTGCTCGTCTGCCATCGATTGGAATAAAATAAAATAAAATAAAAATAACGAAATAAATAAATAAACATTTATAAAGCAAACCGAATAAATTATCGGATGCTACAGCGTGCTCACTTATTGCGGTGTTAGAGAAACAGATTTCTGAATGCCGCTTCTACAGGCACAGGTTTCACAACACAAGGCGCGCGCGCAGCCTACCCGTGTTAATCTAGCCCATAAGTTTTTGGGTAGACTCCCTACTTACCTGATATTGAATACCTCTATCCTACAACTTACAAAATTTTATAAACATTTATAGTATTTTTTTTACTTCATAGGTAGTTATGTAAATAAAGTACATGATACTGTTTATATGGCCAAGTGGTTTTCAATATTCAACGTTTAGAAAAAGTTTACGACACATATTCCCGCTAGGGAGCTTTAAAGTCTGAATTAGAAAATCGTGTTTTTTTTCTATCTTTATCAGGCTGTAGCCATCTAACTCTCAATATTCTGAATCAGCTCGTCAAGAAGAACAACTTATCCAAAAATCAGCGGATTCTGCAAAAAACCACGATTTTCTAATACAGACTTCAGAGCCCCCTAGCGGGAAAATGAGTCGTTAACTTTATTTGAGAACATTACATTTTTTGCTCAGCTTGACCAGGAGAACAACATATCCAAAATTTTGACCTGGCTCCCGAAAACCACTTGGCCATATAAACAGTATCATCCAATTTATGTCTTTATATTGGAAGATAGTATAATGTAAGTAAATACATACTATCAGTATATGTTGAGATCCATTATCGTGGACTCCCGTTTTCATTTTATGGACCCCCAAATTTTTGTTTCGCTAACGTAAATCCCTTGCAGGTTCTCATAGACCCCTAGGGGTCAGTCGAGATCCTACGCACTGCGCAAGCCCGTATCGCTCGGCGCTCCGCATATTATTTACGATAAATTATTAACGCTTCGTTCTTTTTGTTGTGTCTAATTGTATTTATATCTATTGTGCTTAAACGTATACTGTGCTATGCTTTATTATGAACGATTGTATTCTGTGCCTTTACTTCTTGTAATTCTTCTGATTATTCATCATCAGCCCCTCTTCGTCCACTGCTGGACATAGGCCTCTTCGAGTGTACGCCACTGAGATCTATTTTCGGCTTCTCGCATCCAGCTCCTGCCAGCCGTCCTGCGCAAATCATCACTCCACCTTGCCTCAGGACGTCCTACACTACGTTTGCCGTTTCGCGGTATCCACTCTAGAACACGTTTGCCCCAACGGCCATCGGTTCTACGGCTAACATGGCCAGCCCACTGCCACTTCAGTTTGCTAATCCTTTGGACTATGTCGATGACTTTGGTTCTCTGACGTATCACCTCATTTCTGATGCGATCCCTCAGAGAAACGCCGAGCATAGCTCTTTCCACGGCCCGCTGAGCGACTCTGAACTTGTGGACTAGTCGTGCGTCAGTGTCCACGTTTCGGCTCCGTAAGTCATTACGGGTAGGACGCACTGATTGAAGACTTTCGTCTTTAGGCACTGTGGGATCGACGACGTAAAGACTCGACGTAGTTTCCCAAATGCGCCCAACCCAACTGAATTCTCCTATTCACCTCGTTCTCAAAGTTGTTTTTGCCTAACTGCAGTATTTGCCCGAGGTATACATATTTGTGAACAACTTCGAGAACGGCGTCGTGTATCGCGATCGGTTCTGATTATTATTATACGTGAATTGTATATGGAGTCATACTGTCAATTAGTGATTGCAATCTGGCGTCATTTTCATTCCGGCCGAATCCCATCAATCCGGCCTTTTAGTACAAAAAATTGTTTTTGGCTTTTTAGTACAAATTAAGTGAGTTAATCAAGTGTCACTGCACTGATAAGTAGGTAGTTTATAAAAAAAATAAATCACAATATATAAAATCGTCTTTATTTCCTAACCAATGTTAAGACAATTCTATTGTACCGGGATCCGGTAACCATCAAATGATGCCGGTTTCACCGGATTACCAGATCCGTTTTTCCGGATTGCAATCCCTACTGTCAATACAACCACAGCTACAAGAACATATGTTAACATATCTATGATGTCGATTAATTGGTTAGTTCAAGTGCAGTTAAAGCTGGGATTATGGTTATAATTGCCCTGTTTATGGACGAATCGAACGCACTTATTGAGAAGCTGGTCTGCCCAGTAGATCTACATTCAGATAGAGAAAGCATACTACCATAATCAATGGCAGGAAAATTAAAAGTCTGAACTGGAATTTAAAGAACTGTCTTCAAACAGAAAGTTCTTTAACCTATATAACATCGCACTAACTTGGACAAGTTGTAGTAACTACAGGTTGCCATTTAAACGTTAGATCTAAATAAATGTTGAAATCTCTTACATTACTGGAACATGGAATGGAATACTTAGTGTGAATCCGTAATTAATATTATAATATAAAATAAAAATATCCAAAATGTGATATCAATGAAAAAATATTGACATTGATAATCATAATAAAACAGAGATTAACCCTTAAAATTAATATTTGATGTATAATGTAAACTCAATATATTGAGGCACAGATTTTTCACAGTCTACGAAGTTTGACTAGTTTTATATTGGGATTTGATGATAACGTCGAGAAAATAAGTCTAGAAAATTTAACATAAGCTAGCACACGAATTTATTAAAAACAGTTCATATCGTAAATAACGTATGGTTCTAATTTGAAAGTGACAGAAAATGTAAATAATATCAATACTACACCCGAAACTTTGTCACAATCGTGTACTCTTAATCACGGGAACTTCCCAACTGGTTCTGGTCTAGTCTGTTTGATTCTAATGTGTTTTTGATACGTAAACTATACGATAACTGTGCTATGGAAATTTCTCCACTTTGGCCTAGTGTTACTTTAGTACTTTGTCACACCTAAATTGTAATTTATACACGTTCACAACCGCAAGGGAAATAAACTTCGGAATTTATTTTGTTTATAAGAATTTTAGTACCTAGGGAAATGCGTATTTTAATTGTTGTTTCCGACAAAAGGGAAAGTAAAGTAACACTTTTGGTTATATTATATATATATATTTTGGCTGACATGACGATTCATACTCTCGCAAACGCACTGACGAGCTATTAAAGCCTAACAGGAGTAACTTGAGCGTGATGGTTAGGGCTTTGACCGGTCACTGCAAGTTGAATAGACACCTTTACAATATGAAACTAAAGGACACTGATACATGCAGAGTCTGCGAACAAGAGCGTGAAACACCAATTCACTTCTTGTGCTACTGTGAACCGCTGATTCACAAAAGAAACAGACACCTGGGGAAACACATCCTTGACCTAGATGAAATAAAAACAATCCGAACTGGGAACATCCTATCTTTCTTGGTCAGTGCCCAGTTAAGGGAGCTACTGTAGGGCCTACATAGAACCTACATAGGAGGCTGGTCACAATAGATCTTAATAGGTCGCAGTGATGCATATCAGCCCCGACTTACACACGAAATAGAATAGACATGACGATTTTAAGTTACAAAATGTTGAAACAAAACAACATTTTAATTATTACAAAAAAGAAGTGTTGTAAAATTGTTTAATGATTCCTTGAGCGTAAAGAGTTACTTAGCTTGTTTCCATTATATTTGACAAACAACTTTTTAACTATCGCACGAAGTACGGATAGCAAAATGATATTTTCCATCATAATACACCTCGGTTCAAACTGTTCGACACGAAAGTTTATAAGAGGCGCGAAACAAGATGCTGTTACGAGAGAGAAACTTTGAGAGTCTTCAAGACATGAAGTCTGGTAAATCCAGTTTGAGAACTTCACCCATATTGGCTATGATGTGTTACGAATACTATGATGTTCAGTGCAATTGATCCGTGTTCAACTTAGTTTCTAGACGATAACCAAGTGATGCAGTTTTATACCTTAGTTGGTCTTCATTGAGGATACTTTTTATTTGACCGCCTTGCCTCTATGGTTTGTTTTTGCGCCATGAGAAATAACACCAAATCCATCCATCATACATTGACAATTTAATATCAATGTCAAAGTGATATCTTAACGCAAACATTAATAAACGTTGATAAAAATAAACAAGTAATTTTCATAAACAAAACAGTCTGTATAAAATACCTAAATATTTGATCAATAAAAAAGTGCTACATCAAACAATTGGAGCCAAACGAAATGGAACTTCCTTCCATATCGTCTCTAGTTTTGAAAAGTGGCTAACATACTGCTACACAACTTCATTCTTTTTAATGAAATACCGTTGATGATGTTTCGATCATCATCATCGGTATTTCATTAAAAAGATCATAAATTCAACATCAAAGACAGAAACTATAATAATTTATATACTTCACGTTTTTACAACTAAATATAAATATGAAATAAATTGAGGATTAGATGGTTTTATTTAATTGTATCATTTTTATGATTTAATAATTTTAAGGCTTCCATTTATTTTCGGCGAAGAAACAACGCATTACGACTATTTATATTTAGTTTGTTGAATTCAAACACGGCCATGTCTAGAATTTTTAAAAGCGAACAACATATCATCTGCATACAGTTCAGACTTCGCATCTTGCAATTTTCTGTTCCCAAAAATCAAGCAATTTTGCCATCAACAAGTTTCATCATTAGAAGAGGTTGTCGAAGAGTATGAAAAGCACATATATATCTTATATAAACAGACAAGAGTGGCATGAGTATTTTTAAAATTGGTTTATTGGTATGAAAAATTTCATTGAATCAAAGGGAAAATATTTGGGAAATAAAAAAAATATTTTTATCCATTCATAGTATTATTTATTTTTGACTAGCGGCCCGCCCTGGCTTCGCACGGATGCAATTCTGATACTAAATACATTACAGAAAAACTGTCAACGTATTATAGAGACATATACCGTAGCGGAGTTTTTTGTAGACCTTTTCAATGTGTAAATACTTAGTACATTATTTTCATAAACCTCGTACCGGTTTAGCCTGCGTTTGCAATGTAAGCAGAAAAAAAAATATTATTTATTTTATTATTTAACGATTTATTGTACACAAAAGAAAAGAACAGGAAATTACAAAATTATAGACAGTACAATAGGTGTGGCTTATTTCTAGTGAAATTTCTTCCAACCCACCTGTGATAGGAAAAAAAATACTGAGAAACGTGGATGTCGCGTGTACAAATATATAATAGTTGTATAGCAAAAAGTACACATACTTAATACTTACATACATACTTATACATATATACACAAATAAATACATACATATATAACATATATACATGGATATATACAAACTTAGATTAGGTTTAATATAATACAGCAAAATTACTGAGAGGATAGTTAATTACGCTAAGGAAAGATAGTGCTCTTTTACATTCTTCTTGAAAAGCAAGAAAGAACGAATGTCTCGCACTGAAGGCGGAAGTGCATTCCATAATTTAACTGCATGAACAGAAAAAGAGTTAAGGGAGAAATTAGTGCGGAAAACATCAGAGGGAAGTTTAAGAAGAGTACGAAGATGAGATCTGCAAACAACATCAGGAGAATGAGCAAACTCAAAACGAGAGCGAAGGTAGGTAGGATAAACTGGGTTATAAAGAATGTTAAAAAGGAGAAAGAGGATGCGCGAGTTTCTGCGGAGTCTGATAGGAAGCCATTTTAGTTGGGAACGAAATTTAGAGACATGATCATACATATTATTTACGACATCACATTAGAAACCTGTAAATTTATCAGTGTTTCTCTACTATATTGTGCAAGTACATGTAAACCTTCCTTAAGAATCACTCTATATATTAAAAAAAATCCGTTGCATACTTACATAGGGACAGACAGACGGCGGATAGCGATTTTGTTTTATACTATGTAGTGATTCTAGTGATATATGAACAAGTAACCCGTATCATTCAATGGCATCTCAACACTTTTGTGATTTTATTTTAATTGAAGACATAAATCTAAAACATACTATTAAAAATGTCAGACAATCCATCGAAATATACCGGGGCCATATTTGTAACTGTCATTTTATTATTTACGAAACAGAGTAATTGGATCGAATAACGTCCACTCGAATACAACCCTTCGTATTGCAATCTAATAAATAACATAAAACACCACAAATATCCCGCATCAAAAGATGGCTGCTTCCGTCCGTTGTCCAATCCTTTTCACTCTCGCAAAATTGCCTCTAAATCACTACCTTTAAAGTCACTGAACAAAAGTGCCCCCGGATTTGGCGCGGACGTATTAAATGACGATTCGCACAATCATTGCAGTACGGGGATTTACGTGCGCTGGCGCGGGTCGCACTGATCTGTTGAGCCGGTGCTGAGTTATTGCTTACCAGCTTATTTTAAGGCTTTGTTGAAGGCCTATTGGGTGGACAGTAAAAGTATGACGTCATGTATCGGCATATATTTGGGCAAATTACATAAAATAAAATAAAAAAATAAAATAAAAATAAGCTTGCTGTTCCAAATTTTAGATTACGTAAAACACAAAACTCATTCTTGGGGAACGTATAACTTTTTATAACAAGTTACACAGTATTGTTAATCTACCTTTTAATAAACTTAAAACTCGAGTAAAAAAAACTTTGATGAGCAAAGGATATTATCGAGTCCAGGATTACTTGGATGATCGAAGTGTCTGGGACTAAAAAACCCTCGCTCGTTGAAATAAACAAATTGTAATAATTCTTAGGTAACTGTGTAACATAATAATATGTATATTTAACTGTACCTATTATAATAACCTTTTGTTACTTGTATAATACATTATTACTAGTTTTTTAAATGATTGTATGCGCGTGTCCTGCGGTTGATTTTTTTTTTTTAGTTGTGCTAATTTACACGGGTACCTGTTTTTGGTAATTTGTATCCTTCTGTGGCTTAAGAGTAGTCATACTCTCATTAAAATCTCTTCGGCAGTGTCGTGTGAGGCGGGTCGTTACGTTCCCTAAAACATGGTTGAGCGAAGCGATGGCTGGTTCATGCGTCATGCTCGTGAACGGGTGCTGCCAGCGGAGATGAGTCTGCTCTTTGCTATACTGGGTACTACTCGTATTTATTATAATTTTAATTTAACTTTAATATATTCTTTTAAAACTGTATGACACGGCATTCCTAATATAGGCATGTTTTCAAAATATTTTTTTATTAATTATACTATGTAATGGAAAGTGACTTCATGAATTATCAATATTGAAGTCATTTTCCAAATTGACGACTCTGTATCTATTTAATACAGGGAAAAAAAACAGCCCTTGCTGAGTTTCTTGCCGGTTCTTCTCAATACAAGGTCTCCCGCCGTAGATTTGCGAACCGATGGCGTAGCTTTTCGACATTCACAAGTGCTTGTAACAGCCCAGACTGAATAAATGATTTTGAATTTGAATTTGAATTTGTTCAATCAAACCAACCAAATCCTTGTACTTATGAAGTCTATCACAACAGCGTGTAAAGTTAAATTACTGAACAATTATATGAAAATAGAAACTGAAAACAAACATTTGGATCTCCTTACAGGCGTGTATGTTTTTGGAAATCTCATCTATCATGATTTCTCTTTGTTTTCTTTGGATATATTTAATAAAATGCCTTGAAAAGATAACCTTTCCTTTTCGACAAGACTCGTAGACAAATATTAAAATTTATAGTCCATGTTGATGGTTCACCAATATTGGTTTAACTTAATTTATTGGCAATACCTCGACAATGTTATATTGGCTTCCGTGGCGACTTACGCCGATAGCTTTCGAGAAAATTTGAATATCGCAATATTACTGGCTGGATAAATGGTGGTTATGAATTTTTTCCGTAAATACTGGACATAATAATATTCTTTCCTTCTTATTTTTTTCCATATAGGTTAGCTCATAGACAATAGTTAAAACATTGTCAAGCGGGTAAAGTAGTATAAACGCCGCGTATTAAAACAATAATTTATATATAGTATTTATTAGTTCTGAAATTCTAATTTATGTATAAGTAAAATATAATTAAACAAAGTTACTATGAAAAAAAAAAATTATCTGAAACTTCACAAATAAATAAAAATACCTGAATCCATTCTCAAAAACATATTTTTGGCAAATATTATAAAATGTGAAACATATTATTATTGTACTCGTAAAGAACTACGCTGTTAATTACCGGCATATTTTTTATTATTCGACTTCTGTCACACACTACACCCACTTTATGTCGCAAACCAACTCACAAGTGTGTAGAATCAAATATATATGTATATATATATATATATATATATGATTCTACACATCTGATGTTTTGAGGTCATATCTCAAAACTATTTGGTTGTTTTTTAATTTCAATTATTTTATGAACAACTTTTGAATAGAATAAATAATGTGCGGAGAGAACATGCATACAAAAAAATTCAGTCAATAATCTGTTCCTGTTTCATCAGTCGCACAGCTGCAATTAGTTTATATACACCTTAAGTTTATAGCGGCAAGACATATTTTGGTATCCCCAACATGTTGCTCACCCTGATACTGGAAATAAGCATAATAGGTATGCAGTAGGTTTTAAAAATGGTCCTCACTTTCTCTGTTACCCATTTGACTTACTGAAAAGGTAATTTGTATGACTTCCCCATAATACAATCAGTTCAAATTTTCGTTATGCTCTTAAAAAAATCAAGACTAGATAGCATTCACGTGATGAAGTAGTCCACGCCACAATGTCCTCAAATTCCTAGCTCTAACTGTAGTCGACATTCTATCTACAACAAGAAAATACTTGAATTAAAAGTCAACAGTTGTAACGACCCAGTACTTTTAAATGCAAACTTACCATATATGGATCGTTAATAACACACATCTCGCTCTAACAATGCTGTTTGTACATAGCTTGAAGTGGGATAGAGGTCATAGTACAGGCCCTGGTAATCGCCATCGTTATGAGTGACCCAATGTTATCAGTGAAGGCGTTTACCTTGAACTGGGCGTACTTTGGCATACTTTCATTGTATACCAAAACAATTATATAGGTAATATAAGTATCGCAGGTACTAAAACAAACCACTACTTAGTCAAGGATGTAAAATATTCATATTCTGCCTATGTTAAAATCAGTTAGATTAGATCTTCGTCAACCATTCTCGCCCAATATGAATTGGTTGATTTCACAAACTTTATTGACATAAGTCGTTTAATAGAGTGATACGTAAGGTATAATTACCTCGGAATTTTTTTTCACCTTATTGTTAGAATAGTAAAAAAATATGTATATATTCCTCGGAGATTCTACATATTATATTTCATTCCATTCAAATCAAGTATTACAATGATAATGAGCGATCTCATAATATCTCATGTAGTCAAATTTACTTTTAAATAACTTGAATTCAATCAAATATACCAATTTATTTTCACTAACATCCTGAATGAAATTTATAAATATCCCGCTAGCTCATTAGTACGGGATCTCATTTCAATTCAATTACTCGGTATCCCGTATAACAAGAGGGATCCAAGCGCCGCTTAATTCACACAGACCGGAACACAATGTGCTCTTCAAATAACTCAGAGTGCGATCACTGAGACAGGTGCATTATGCCAGATCGGTTTTATGGAACCCTGAATAAATCTAACTTTGTAACAGAAGCAACGTCAAAGTTTTAATAATAAGGGTTTGAAGTTTAATTAGTCGCAAAAAAGCCTAAAAATCTCGACAGTGTATGTACCTCTTACTATTACGCTTAGTTTATACATAATTCAGTAAAAGTCAAATCATATATAGATTACACTGGTCTCATATTTTGAAGAATTTTGCCGCACCTTCGTCAAATCCTTTTTTTAAACCATTGAGGATAGCCGCAATGTTATTTAGCTCTCGCTGTTTTAACGCATAACACTTCAAGGCATATGTATAGGAATTATACAGCTTGATTCTGTTTTTTCTATTATCAGAGTTTATATATAATAATCAGAGTATTCCAATAATGAGGGATTTTTGTCTGATTATTCGCATGTGGTTGATATTACAATATTTCGAACTAGAAAACAAGAAATTGTGAAACACTTCATCAGAGTCTGTTTCCCAATGATGAGATGAAGTAATTCACGGTCAATCACAAACATGAAAAAGGTGCTCAATTACTACTCCTTTTAAATGCCAGCATTTAAAAAGGAGTACGTTACATCAAGTTTTTTAGAAATACCGCAGACGAACAATTTTAAAGATTAGTAGTACCTACTAGCCCGAAGATTCATCGATCTTTGAAGTGTGCACCGAAACGATGACGAAAACAGTTGACGGGGATTAAACCGAACAAGTTTTTAGAGCACACCGAAATAATATATGTAATGGAAGATGCTAAATTTGCAAAGACAAGTGTTCACTTATCTATTAGTCTAAGCATATGAAGATGCAGAGAGCTCTTATTTGCTTAGAGCAATAGGATGGGAACTACAGGATCAGAGTAGTCAATAAACTTTCGGCGAAGACAATTCATGAGGTAAACGAGCAAATGGATCACATGATACAAGTGATTACCACCGCCCACCAGAGGAGTCACAGATGCGTTAGCAGCCTTTTTTGAAAATACCGCAGACCATATTTCATTCCACAGCTTGGTAATGCGAGGCAAAAAGTTTCCTGGAAAAACGTACTGAAGCCCAATCATACTATTACCAACGGTTGAAGTTTGTTTTTGGTAAACTTTTGTACTCATTTCGATTGCAATTGGTTGACACGAAAATCGGTATCGCCCTAATGCTTTCATCCGAATCCAAACTTTTACCAAAGTAATGAGTACGATCCATAGACACAAATATAGAATATTAAGTTTGTTTTCTTTGCTTAAATTTTGCGATAATTATTGTTTGACAGTAACTCTTTAATTTTTATCTCTACGAGCAAGTTTATAAGCTATGGGCCGATATAAAATCTAGACTGGTCGGTCTGACATAATTCTTTTTATTTTGGATAAGTAAGTATTTTTGATGTTTCACTATTACATAAACATATCAACAGATCAACGAGAATAATAAATTGTTTTAATTATTGCAACTGCAGGTTTACCTGTAAGTTTTATAACGGTAAGATTATTATTATTGCTAAATTATTCTAGTATAAAGTCACCAATAAAAAAAAATTGTTGATTAATAATGTTAGATTAAACGTGTTTTAAATATAAACATTACAAAGTATTTTTTTTTTACTTTTCAGTGCTTTGGTGTCTAATTTTCAAATGATCCAATCTCCAATGCTCTCCGAAAAGCTGATTTCATATAATTACTTTAAACTCTGCTAAACGCTTACTTTGTATATTACCTATTATATCAACATAATTTCGCAATAAAATCATTTTAACTAATCAATAAGTTTTATTCATAAAATAAAATACCTTCACTGGATACCGATGATTATGAATTTTTTCTATTCAATATTTTCAATATTTGATTGTCTATCAATATCATCATACAACATCAAACGACATGGTACAAACACGTAATGGCGTCCGACCACTTAATTCACAAAGTCTGCGATGTGATAATAAAACTTAATCTAAGCTTTTATTCTAGAACAGTCCCAAACTACGCTGCATATGTGTTACCAACTTGTTTCAGTATATTGCTTCTGGAAACATTGTTCATCATAAATGATTTGCAGCGTCATAAATATGGCATTACTATTAACGTGCTCGCAAATGGGGCTAGATATAAAAAGCCTGGTCCCAGCCGCTCGGGTTATCGTAAGTCATACAATTACCTACGAACAGGAAGCGTCGTTAAGTTGGAACTGAACAAAATATCTGGAAGTGGCTTGTGATTATAGGAAAACGTTTCTACGCTTGGACCTCATAACGGGAATATTTGGGTTCTCTGAATATTTGCGATCTCTCTCCATCTTTACATAGTACTGTTAGTGGTTAGTGTCAACCTATATTTCTGTCAGACTAGACACACATAAGATAATGACTCTATCGTACCTGACAGGAGGTTAAAGTAGAGTTCCAATTAAAGATGTGTCAATCTTTACAGAAACGACCCAGTTAGTCAGTTCGTCCAAGTGATTCACTGATTCAAATCTCTAACAGCACTTCAAATGAATCATTCGCTCAATTGCATCTCGGTCTCAATCGGCACGCGGCGCTCGGACGATTGAGATAAGTAAATAGTTAGTCGGAGCGCTTCGGATCACGTCGTTTAATGCATCTCGGTTTCATTCGATACGCGACGCTTACACAATTGACTCAAGGTCACTGATACAAATTAATCAATATCAATATTTATATCATTGTATTTGTATCAGATATCAGAATATTTGTATCAGTGACTCTGAACCGGTTCAGAGTCACTGATACAAATGATGCAATTCAAGCAATTTACTGATTCGAATCTTTGTACTGATCCGGATACAAATAATCCAATCTCAACAAAGATACGTTTTTTTCCAATATTAGTTCCAATAGGAAGATAGTGCAGCATAACGAATATTGGTTGAACTAGCTACACTTATCTTGGTGATTTGCTAGTCCTCCTTAACTCCTCGTGTAATCAACACACAGTTATAGGATAGTGAAAACACATGTACAATATTAATTATTTATATACTAGCGACCCGCCCCGGCTTCGCACGGGTGCAGTGAAAAAATGGTTATGGTGGGTTATCCCTAAGAGATAGACATATACCATCGCGGACTTTTTTGTGGATTTTTGTAAGTTGTACAATACTGTAGTACATTATTTTGGTCTATCTCGTAGGGTTCAGCCAGCGTTTGCAATATAAGCGCAAAAAAACGTGCTTATTTACGACATCACATTAGAAACCTTTAAATTTATCAGTGTTTCTCTACTATATTATGCATTTATTATACATACAAACCTTCCTTAAGAATCACTCTATCTATTAAAAAAAACCGCGTCAAAATCCGTTGCGTAGTTTTAAAGATCTAAGCATACATACGGACATACAGCGAAAGCGACTTTGTTTTATACTATGTATTGATAATGTATTTCGCGTCCCTTTCATTCGACAACTCGACTAAGGTAAAGCCCGAAATAGTAGTGCGAAATCCTTTCATCTCATTTCTGACAGCACTCATTTCTTCGCGTAACAGACGCATCTCCTTTATAAGATCGCAGGTTGGATTTGGTACACTGTCAGATGTGTTACTACTAGTAGTCTGTTTCTGATTAGCACGCTTGCGAGTTCCAACATATATATCAGACTGCTCAACAGGTGTATCCGTATTATCACCTCTTGGAATTTTATTTTTACACTCCTGGCATTGCCATTGCTTTTTGTGATCCGATGTCATGGTATTATAGAAGCGCTCTTCGCTTACATTCACACACATAATATCATAGCTATTCATACATAAACAACATTTCAAAAATAATCGGTTCTTAATTTGCTGTAAACAAGCAGCACATTTTATCAAGGTCGAGTCCATTGGCAACATCTTCAGCTGCTAATAAACTTTCTGACGTACTCGATTCAAAAGCAAGTTTGAGTTTACTGTCAAACACAACATTTGCAAATAACATGTGTTAATTAATATCATATCGCAAATTAATTTTAGAAGCAATTGGATTCAGGAACGAATAGGTACACTACAAAGCAAAGCTTAGTCTGTGACGTAACCAAACACAAAGCACACAGATTACACAGAACTACCTAAAGTTTCATTAGCATCAATGTAGACAACGGAAGCTGAACTAATTTCCAAATGAACCTAAGCCTCCTCCGTCAACTTTGAGTCTGCGTTCAATCTCACAAGTCTACGTTTAGTTTCAACTAAAAACTAACTTTACAATGTGAAAAATTACGTTCAGACCGCAGTATGTACCAACTCAAGTATATCAACGATATTCATTTTGTAATTTTAAGGACCAGTTAAGACTTTTAGGGGCACTCAAGTCTCGCAATAAACTCGTGAGAATGTTTCAAAAAGCTTAATATATTTTTTCGAGGTGGTTTTAAAAAATATTATTAATTTAAATGTAAGAAAACTCGGATTGCCTAATGTTCAAAGAAATTCTTTATTACAAATCATGTCATATTCAAATGCCACATTGCAAGAATATAAAAAGAAATACAACAAAAAGTTTTTAACCAATAGTTTTTAACATCCTCTAAATCTAGGAAGAAAAAGAACTAAAACATAACTCATGCTCTCTTAAGATGTACAGTAATTCCTAAGAAATAATATTTTCGTAAAACGTAAAATAATACAATTCTTCGGAACACATACGAGTATTAATAATATTTTTATAAATTTTCAGTTGACATTAAAAACAAATATTCACTATCTTTAGATTCGGAATCTGCTAGGAAGACGTACAACCCGTCCAGAACGGGTAACTTTTCCCCTTGTTGATTCTATATCTGTCTCTGAGGGCGAAATTTCCAGTCTATACAACCGCTGAAACGGTCGAACCTTACAACCGGCAGATGTCTCCACTTTCGCTGTTCGACATACACCATCTCTACCCTCGTAAACTTCCACTATTCGTCCAATAGGCCATCTCACTCTTTTCCCTTCCGTTTCTATTAAAACTATGTCTCCTACTTGCAAATTATTTACATAATCTTTCCCTTTTTGAACTAATAATGTTAAGTACTCGTTTATAAATCTTTGCTTAAAGTTTTCTTTTAGTTGCAGCATGTATCTTAACCTTTTGTTCAAGCTTTTTGAATCTATTATATCTAAATCTATAGTATCTGACTGTACAACAGGATTTATAAAACAGGCCGGGGTTAACGGATCTAATGCACCAGATTTACAATTTTCGATATATGTAAGTGGCCGAGAATTAAGAGTAGATTCGCACTCACTAAGTATAGTTATTAGTTCTTCATAATTAACAGAAGATTTGCCTAATATTCGTTTTAATAAGTCTTTGAGCATTCTTATAAGACGTTCATAAAAACCGCCCCACCATGCGGCGGTAGGAGCATTAAATTTCCAAATAATTTTAAGTACGTTCGACTCTTGGTGTATTCTATCCCAGTCTAAAGAGGAAAATAAATTAGCTGCACCAACGAAATTAGAGCCATTATCGCTTATTATTACACTAACTCTACCACGGCGTGCTATAAAGCGACGCAAAGCCATTAAGAAACATTCTGTAGACAAAGATGACACTAATTCAAGATGAACAGCACGATAGACAGAACATGTAAATAGCACTATCCAAGACTTCTCGCCATTTAGTAAGTATAATGGACCGGCAAGATCGACCCCGGTATTTTCGAATGCTGCGGAACTTTTAATACGTTCTAGAGGTAATGGCGCTACTGGTGGTATTTCGGGCTTAGCACTATGACGTTTACAAACAATACACTTTGTTATGACAGATTTAATTAAGCCTCGTACACCAAAAATCCAATATTTTGTTCTCAAATTTGTGGCCATTATATTGTATCCCGCATGTTTAAGGTGAATATGCTCTTGTTCAACAAGCCTACGAACTATAATACTAGAACTAGATAATACGGCTGGAAATTTAGTAGCTTCCGGAACATCTAACAGTAAAAGTTTAGTATCAGTCTAATTATGTTATCTTTATCACTAAAATACAAGAATCCCTTTAGCTTTTTAATTAATAAATCTTTATAATTTTCTTGAATGAGGCGAATGAGCAATATTTCTGCTTTTTCATATTCCTCATAACCTAACTCCCCTTTTCTTTTATTGTTGAAATTCCTACAATTATACACAAATCTATACAGCCATGCTATCGTTCGAACGATTTTAATATATTTGGAAAAATACATTAAACTATCTAAAATTGTATTTTCTGTACAAATATTGCTACTATTTACAGTTTTGCGTAGTTCGCGATTGACTTCTTCTGCATTTACACTATACTGTGACCTAGACCATTCACTATGTGGCAATAATAACCAATTTGGACCATCTAACCATTGGTATTCATATAATTGCTTGGCATCACATCCCCTTGACGCAATATCAGCCCAATTCAAAACACCATCAATATGATGCCAATTATATTTACTCGAGTTTTCTCTTATCTCCCTAATTCTATTTCCAACATAAGTATTCCACGTTAACTGATTTTTAATCCACGATAATACTACGCCTGAATCGGTCCAACAAAATTCTTTAGCATTTATATTTAAATCATCACGAATTTTACGTAATAATCGGGATCCGATCAAAGCGGCTAACAATTCTAACCGAGGAATAGATGAAATATCTGGGGGTGCTATCCGAGACTTAGCCATAATAAATCGCAAAGAGGTTTTATCACCTTTTACAGCTCTTAAAAAAATACACGCAGCGTAGCCAAGCTTGCTCGCGTCACAGAATAGATGTAATTCTAGATCGCAATCATCTATCTTATCCATAGTCAATCTTCGAGAAACTTTACAATGGTTTAGAAAATGCAGCTTCTCATACCATTTAATATACCTTTCATACAAGTCATCCGGTAAATCATCATCCCATGAAACCTTCCGACGCCATGCTTCTTGAAGAATCAATCTTGGTGTCAAAGTAACAGGAGAAGTAAACCCAATCGGGTCGAAAATTTTTTGAGTATGAGACAATAAACTTCTTTTGGTTAGTTTTTTTAATTCAGATAGAGACGGAATGGAACGTAAATTACAACCTAATTCATCAGTTAAGGTGTACCATACTAAGCCCAATACAAGCACCATAGACTCACATTTTTGAACCTTTAATGGAGATAAAACCCATTGCCTTAGATCGAAATGCGCCAAAGACAAGATTTGTTTAGATTCTTTCTCAAATTTGATTGCGTCCATCTCAGAATCTAAGCTAATGATACAATTATCTACGTAGAAAGATGTAGATAATAGCTTTGCAGTATTACGTAGAGTTCCAGTTATGGTACTTAAATGATACCCAATAGTAGCAGAAAGTACAAACGGACTCGAACTCAAACCGAAGACAAGTCTGCAGTGTCGAAAAGTAATTAATTTCCCCACACTATCCCACCATAAAAATCTTAACATATTTTGATGTTCCGGAGTAATAGATATCTGCAAAAAAGCTTTACATATGTCAGCTGTTATACCAATCGCCCGTTTTCGGAAACCAATGATTAGCTTTGGAATTTTCTCTAACAAATTTAATCCTTTATCTAAACATAAATTTAAAGATTTTCCATGCAGATCCCTCGCTGACGCATCAAACACAGGACGAATACGAGTCGTTGAACTAGTGTCTCTGATTACTGGACGATGTGGTAAATAATGGGAAAACTTGAGATCTTTATCAGGTTCTGACACTACCTCGATGATGCCTAAACTTTGCCAATCTTTGAAAACATTATTGTAGTCATTATATAAATTAGAAGATTTTAATTTTCCCGTGCACGCTTTGAGTCGGCGTAAGGCAACATCGTAATTACTGAGAAGTTCATCATGACCAGGCCTCAGCGGTAAATATATTTCATACCGACCCAATCCATTAATCCTTATCTTTTGTCTAAAATCGGTCATGATTTCCTCTGCCAACTGAGACTGAGACTTGCACTCAATTGGATCTTTTATTCCTAGCGTTTCTAAAGACCAAAAATTTGAAATGTCAGACTCACATAACATAGACACGGAACCCGCTTCAGCATTCGTAACATAACGGCTCACAGGTCTCCCTTGCAAGGTCCAACCCAACTTTGTCTGCATAGCAACCAAACTATCTTGTAAATGTATTATTTTATTAGTTAAAATCAAACCTGAAAAATCTGCTCCTAGCAGTAATCCGATCTCAGCATTACTGTTTAGATTACTGTCTGAAAGAACAATATTATATTTAGATAACAATTGCAATAAGTTAACATTATCATAGCGTGGGATATTTTTACAAATACAAGTCTGACCCAAAGCTAATATATCAAATGAAAATGTGTTATCAATACTACCTATATTTACATTATACACATTGTATTGCTTTGAATTGACTTTAACGCCACCAAAGAGAGAATGAGCTAACGTTTCTTTTCCTACAATTGGAATATTCAATTTTGTTGCGATATCTTCTCTAATATAAGATCTTTGTGACCCACTGTCAATTAATGCTCTTATTCTAAACTGCTTACTACCATAAACAACAATAACTGACACTGTCTGTAAAAGAGTGGTTGTACCATGTGATAACGGTAATACGGATAAGTTTGCACTAGGCGGAGAAATCTCTGATTTTTCCCGAGAATTTTCTTCCTTCCCTGTACAGAGAATAATAGTATGGCGCCTCCCGCAGATCAAACATTTAACAAAAGCTCTACAGACCTTGGCGTGATGACCCTTTTTTAAACATATTGTACATGCCTTAATCTTCTTAAGATGTTCGCGCCGTTCATCTATATTCATTTTCTGTACTTTGAAGCATTCGAAGCTGCTATGAGTTTCCTTATCACACCATATACATTTCGCCTTCGCTTTCACATTAGTCATTAAACACCCAGCAGTAGGCTCCTTTGGCATATTTATCATTCTATCCTTTATAGACGAAGAATATACAGACTCATTTCTAAACGTCTGTCTTGCTATAGTAATTCTTTGGTCACTTTCTACTTCCCGTTTCAAAAAAGATAACAAAGAGCTTAACTCATCATCCATTTTTGCAGGCTTAGCTCTCTCCCATGACTTCAAAATATCTAGTGGTAACGTTGATTCTACCATAGGAAGTAAAAAAGCGGAATATTTATTCTGTGTAACGCCCAATGTTTCCAATGATCGTAAATGCGCATTCAGTTTATCATAAAGCGCAGTAAAATGTAACTCACTGTCTTTATTTATAATGAGAGAAAGTAATTCGCGAACATATACTTGTATGAGTAATTCCTCTCTAGCATATCTCGACTTAAGTTCTGCTATACATTGAGTATAACATTCCATTGACGGCGGAAAGCTTTCGACAAAACTACGGACCTCGGTGTTTTCTGTCATTGACTGAATTAAATATTGAAATTTATCGATATTATCAATATTGCTATCATCGTCAATTTTCTTGAATTGGCCCCAAAAAGCGATCCAATTTTTTATATTGCCATCAAATTTTTTTAGTTCGATTGGAGGCAATTTAAAATTTCGTTGAGAATTAGCCTCACATTTTTTTAGGGACACTATACTTGCGTACATATTTTCGATGCTATACCATCTTTGACGATAAGACATAGCTTTATCTTGGTCATTTTGAAATGCCTCCTCGTCAAACTTATCACCAGCGCACCACAAGTCACGAATATTATTTTCAATAGTGAACAAATCTTTAGAAATATTAGAAAGCATTGAAAATGTTCCATGGAAATTACTATCATATACACATGCTTTATACATACTTTCGAATTCATCCGCTTGTTTCGTAAATTCGCGTCTTAGTTGTGTTCTTTTTCTTTTTAATGGCTCCATAATTCAGTTCCTTACAAATTCCAGGTTCAATATTTTAATTATACAATGGTCACGGTCGCCACATTTAAAAAATATTATTAATTTAAATGTAAGAAAACTCGGATTGCCTAATGTTCAAAGAAATTCTTTATTACAAATCATGTCATATTCAAATGCCACATTGCAAGAATATAAAAAGAAATACAACAAAAAGTTTTTAACCAATAGTTTTTAACAGTGGTGAGCCCCTTAAAAATTTTTATTGTATTTTTGGTTTGGTTTGGTTTGATTGTTTGTTGTAATTTTCGTGTATAATTCATGTTGGATGAATCATACACGATTATTTTTGTCTTTGTTTATTTTGCTAAGGAATATTTTATTGATTATATTAGCGTTTGTTGTATCTATATTTTATTAGCTGATTCACGCAACTTCGTCTGCACAGAATTAGTTCAGAGGTGGCTCTAGCCCTTGTGGCGCCAGTGTTGCACCAGTACCCAGTAAGGGTTAAAATGGAATGCTTATAGATATATTTTCATTAAAAAAATTCGAGTGGAAATCACAACAATAAAAAATCAAACTTTGTAGTTCTTTTATTTTAAAATTAAATATCTTACAGGACGTTCGTAAACACAAACAAAAGTTTTAACAAAAAATTACTTTTCGTACTTTTGCATTAGAGAAATCCTTAATAATGTTACTGACTTCAATTTTGATTTCATGTTCAATACTTATTGACGATACATTTGTCAATCTACTTTGCGACAATGTTAATCTTAGATAGTTTTTAATTATTTTTAGTTTAGAAAATGACCTTTCGCTGTGAGCTACCGTGACTGGAAGTGTGAGCTAAATCCTCAGTACTGTGGACAGATTTTGGAATACTGGAGTCAATTTATTCATAAACAAGTAAGCTCAAAAATAGTCATTAAATTTATTAACACTTATCAGATTGAGACGACGACGCCACTTGATCTGTACAACTTTCAACCAAACATTAAAAGGTATAAAAAATAACGGGCTCTTTGAAAAACGCAAGAGCGATCCAATAATTTGCTTATAGCGCTAATCAATTGCATTAATTGCATCCCAGTCAGACAGAGCCGATCTCGTGTCTATAACAATACAAAGTCAACTTTGTTCCTACGAAAGAAGATTTAAATTTAAGAAAACAGTTTCTTGAAGGGAATTTTGTTTTAATTACTCGAACAGTACGCTTTTTGGTACCGCCGACAATGAGTTGTAATTACGTCCTTCTCTCTCGGTGTGATTTTTATTTTATTTTTTTGAGCGCCTGCGATGAGCAAGAGGGGATGTTTTTTACATTTTGTAGGTCTCTGTGTCGGGTTTTCAGTTTGCATATTACAAGTTTAAAGAGCTTGGTGTCGTATTCTTAATATAAGGGCGCGAACAATTCCTAAAAATATGAAGCATTGGTCATGATCAAGAACAATTTGTGCCCAAAATGTTACTAATTTCAAGCTCCTTCATACTTTGGAAGGTACTTTAAGTAGGTCTCGTGTCTGTTCTTAAACTGGTGAGATCGGTCAACCGTCCCTTTGAATTTTATAAAGTGAACAGGGAATAGATTTATTTTATGCAGACTCAACCCATATCTATCAAACAAATAGACTTTTTCATTGGCAAATTATATTGTTATATGTGAACTTTTTTTCAAGCTTTTCTTCAGTTTGTTCTTATTTCATTTTAGTTGTATACTTAATAATAAATAGACCCATAGCAGCTTACAGAACACTATAGTTTTATATAAAAATTATATGAATAAATAGCGGGTATTAAACATATAAAAATACGGATTTGAAAGATGTGTTACTTATATTTGAAAAGATCTTCCAAGCAGAATGCATTGGCATCACCCGAGCGGCACATGCGATTGCGGCCAGAGGTCATACAAACTCAAACATAAAGATAATCTCGGATAGCGCATCGGCCTTACAGGCCCTCCGAAACAATACTATCAACTCTATCCTCATACTGGAGTGCCATAACACGCTCCAAGCCATTGCAGACACAAACCGGGTAACCCTGCAGTGGATAAAAGGACACAGTGACTCACTCGGAAACGACGCGGCAGATGAGTTGGCAAAAAGGGGCACCAACACGAAAGTGTATGGACCAGAACCCCTAATGCCCATTCCACAGGCAGAAGTTAAAACCTGGCTGCGCAAGAGAACAGTGGAACTACACCTAAAAGAATGGATAGCCAAGGAGGGGTGCAAGCGAACGAAGGAAGCAGTCCCGGTACCTTCCAAGAAGCTTGCCCGTTCCCTTATCAAACTAAAGAGAGACAAGATCCGAAAGGTCATAGCTACCATAACTAGACATTGCCTTTTAAACAAACACCTGTACACAATTGGTATAACAGACAGCCCCTTGTGCAGAGGGTGTATGGAGGCTGAGGAAATGCCACAGCATGTTCTTATGGAATGTGCAAGTGTGGCCGACCAACGGGAGAAACTTCTCCGTTCCCCGACGTCCCTGCCAGAAGCATGCAGCAGCCCACGGAGGCTGCTGGCATTCTGGGAGGAACTGGGATGGATGGAGTAGGAAGAAGGCAGACGCAGGAGCCTTCTCCTATGCTCACAATGGTCCAATCATGAGGCTAAGTGCGGTGGAGCCCAGCTAAACTAACTATTTGAAAAGATTTGAAACAAAAGATCTTGACCAAGTTACACGTGTATTAGGAATAACAATATTCTGACATAGATAGTAGCTAGATAACTGCGTTCTAATGTTCAATCTATATTAATATATAATGATTAATAATTTTGTACAAAATATAAAATATAACTACTTCGATTCCTAACGAAATTCTCAGTTAAATACATTTTTTAAGCTGACAATATTTAAATTTCATTAAAAATCATTTGAAACTGTTCAAATAAAATCGAAAGTTATAAAAATGCGCGTTTCATAAGTGTTCGGTAAATCAAATCACTATTTTGCGGAGTGTTGAGGTAAATCGTCTAAGCGAGTCGTGTGAACCTTGGCATTAAAAAATGAACAAGAATTCGAAACGAAAATAAGGTGTAACTTTTATATTTTAGGGACGTATGATAAATAAAACAATGCTTTTGTAGTCAGAAGTGAGTTTTATTACATTATGCGGAATATGGAGTAAATTAAATAGTATTTATATTCTATGGTGAGTCTTAATATATTTAATAATCAAGAAAATTAATTTATGAAACTTTTACTAAATAATACAGTTATGTGGCTAAGAATAATTTCTTTCACAAAGTTAAAACAAAAGCATCAACTCTGCCCATACTCTACTGTTATATGGACTAATTAATGATAATTAATTATATATAAACAAAATATCCTCAATGTAAATATATTAACACCATTCGTTGCGATTCAAATTCTATAAAAAAAATACTGAAGCTTTAAATGGACAAACTGTAAAAAATCCGATGTATATATTATAAAACGCATCGTAGGCTTTACAAAAATATGGTTAAACTTCACAGCAGAATATCGAATAATTATATTGAACTAAAAAAACTTTCAAACCAACTTCCGTCCATATGCTTATGCCCACGGGGGAACAGCCCGCGCAAGACAGCAAAACAAGACCAATTAATTTCCATTATTCCCTCAGGGTAGTGCAGTGTTTCACCAATTTTAGTTCAGATCGAATCGAAAAGTTTGGTTAATTTCAATGTGAAACAATTAAGCTGGCCATCACTCTAATTGGCCAATTAGTCGCTGAAACTCCGCGATTAGTTATTTAATTGTTTCGTCACGTTATATCCTGTATTGCTGTACGAGCTAGCTACGTACATCGCATTTTCCTATGTCATCACATTCTTATATTGACCTCAATGTTCAGTTTGCATTAATCAACCATACCAGACGCGCGTGCTCAAAGCACATTTATATTTGATATTCAGTTAATTTTAGCTTTTAAAAAATTTACCAGTGACCACATTACAACAATTTTCATTCCTCAGTTCAACCCGAACAATTGCTATGAACCAATCAAGCGATCTTTTAACTTATTCGGTTGCAATCATCACTAAAACGTGTCGGTTAATTATAAATATAAATATAACGTTGTTTGTTAACGTTATAATATTTATGACGTTAAATGTTATAATATGTAAACGTTATATAAATTTAAGCGCACTTGCACTTGTAATGGCTAACCTCTTTTCCTACGTTCCTCGCCTAACATGCGCAATATACCTTTTTTTTTTCGAGGGGAAATGCTCCTTATGCACCATGACACCGCGTTGGCTAGGCGCGGCTGTGTGTGGGGCTCTCTCTCCGGTCTGCGATGACCGGCCTACTTACTAAAACCCCCCGATGTTCTCTAGGCGTTCATATCGTTCACGTGTGGCGGGGTGCGCTTTCGCGATTCTACCGCCACAGCGCCCATGGACCGGCTCGATCTGTAGGCGGTGGTCGAGCCACCGCCAATTGTAATGTCCGAGAACACTTGGAAAATCCCCCAGGTAGCGAGATATTGATCGGCGTGTGCGGTAGCCGGCCGCGCACGCTGCCTCTACGACAGGGTCACTAGGCGCCAGCGGGCCGTCGGTGCCGTACTCCCACACCTCGAAGCTTGGCTCCACGGGAAGGAGGAGGTCACCTACCGATTGACTCAGATACTCACCGGGCACGGCTGCTTCGGTGAGTATCTGTGTCGAATAGGACGGGAGGGATCTACACATTGCCACCACTGCGCATCCGACCTTGACTCGGCCCAGCACACGCTGGCGGAGTGCCCCGCGTGGGCCTCTGAGCGCCGAGTCTTGGTCGCAGAGATCGGGCGAGATCTGTCTCCGCCGGCATTGATTGCGGCAATGCTGGCGGACGAGCGGGGTCGTGAGATGGCCGATCCCGCTCGAAGAAGGCGGCGCCGGGCTCGGTAGCACACCTGCGGCGCCGCCGCGGGTCGCCGGCAGGCGCGAGGAGGTCGCGACTGCTACGGCGACCCGGGATGGACCACGCCCCTTCCGTGGCCTGGGGGCGTCGTCGGTGGAGGAGACCGGGGGAGGTAGTGTAGCCTCCCCCGAGGAGGGCTCCCCTCTAGGCAGGAGAGCGAAGCCTGTAGGTTCCCGGAAGTGGCTTGATGTTCCCGGGGGCTCCCGACATGCCTGAGGAAGGCCATCCCTGAGGTTTTTAGTGGGTAGGCCTCCCTCTTCTGGGGAGGAGAGCCCCACATAACCGCCGGCTCGCCACAGCCGGGGTATGCAATTTAATGCATTTTCCTCAGGGGAACAAAAAAAAAAGGGTCACTAGGCGGTCAAGCTAGGTCGCTTGCCCGCCTTCATCTGCCAACTACCTAAGGAATCCAGAAGCTTATGTTTCCATAAGCTCCTGGGACGACGACGACAGCAGCACTGGGGCCGGCGGTCTCACCTCCCTTGCGGCGGCACCATGCGCACTATACCTAAGTATCTACGCGCAACCCGGCGTTGGGAGTTCGCTATTCGTTTTAGTGTTGCTTTAATTTTCACCGTGCATGTGTTACCCGTTTACTGACCACTGATGTCTGGAAGAACGAAACATGTCTTACCCAGATTTGGACTGGAGCCCTGATACCAGAATCACGTAAGTGTGCATGTTTCCTTCCTAATTTATTCAGCTCTATTTTCATTTTTGATCTCCTAAAACAGCTAGACTCCATACTTCATTAGTTGTTATAAGAGCAAATTCGAAAAAAATATACAGCCCACTAATTTTATTTTACTAGCGCTAGTGATATGTTGACTACAATTATTAAATTAATACCATAAATTCGCAACCAGTAGTATATATTTATAATTAAACAAGTGTTATAAAGATCGTCGATGGCCATTGTGACGGCACTGGAGACGTATTTTTGAATCATTAAACGTGAATTTGGAATTCGAATACGAATACAAATCGTGCGCGAAATTATTTTCTACTGTTTACAATTTTATAGATTTTTGAATCACTCGAATTCAGTGTTATCATTAGAAACAAATTCTTAACTAGTTTTTATTTCACGCAAAAAAATTAAAAATCACATCAGCAAAAATTAAAATATATGTATTCAAACAATATTTACTTATTATTATGTACCTATTTACAAGTTTTACATTAACCAGAGTAAATTTATCACTGTCAACGTCACTTCAGCGTTGGATATTCTACTTGTAGAAATCAAAAACGAGTGATTTGAAGCACTCGTTGCACAATGCACGTAACAACGACGAACACGAAAGTTCAGGAATAGTAAATTCGGTAATTCGTATACAAATCTTACGATTTCGTATTCGAATTGGTTCTCTACTGTTTCAAAAATTCGTCTTCTGGTCTACGAATCAGTATGCCTATTCACAACTGTCGGGCCACGGATTCTATTCGGAAAGTAACGTCCCGTCTCGCTTTAATGTGTGGCAAAAATAAGTGACAGGTATAGAGATTCCGTGATTCGAGTATTTTCCGACAGTTGTGAATAGGGGTGCCAGATGATTCGAGAGATCTGAGGTTAATCCTACCCACCTACTCACCAATGTACGATTTCATACATACAATTGTCTGACGCTCCTAGGTGAAGGAAAACATCATCAACCTGCATTACCTGCAAAGAAAATTTAAAGATATATATAATCAACCAATTCGCACTGAGTTAATCGCTCTAAACATATATATGGTAGGCTCATGCCTGTCGGCAGTGATATATATGAGCTGTGATGATGAAGAGTGATAATTAGTTTCGGGACAAATTATATCCATTAGTTGGTGTCCACGACTTCGTTAAGATTAGTATTTCGAGTAACCTATATCAGCATGGTATATATCTTTCTAAATCGTAGGCTTTGTGTTACCATGACGTATAAGCTATATTATTGTGAAGTTTCGTTGAAATTCTTTCAGTAGTTTTTACGTGAAAGAGTAACAAACAATTATGCATACACAGTTTCATATTTATAATATTAGCAAGGAGAGTGAAATTAAAAATCGTAATATCCTAGCATTAATTTTTAAATATCTGTAAGTCTTTTCTTTCATTATAAATCTTGCTATGTATTTTCCAGAAAAAAATCACAAAGTTGTCTGCGATTCGCTAGATGTTTTCGCAATATAAGGAATTGCTTGAGTTCATATACTGTATCTCACATTAAAAATAATTGAAATTCTCTGCGGAAAACAAGAAAACTATTCCTAACAGAGATACGCTCGATTTGCGTAGATTTCATTTTAATTCAAAACAATTTTAACGAAGTTATGGGAAAACAATTATCCAGCTAACGAACCGTAGACAGTTCCCGAGTAAGAACTTTGATATAAACTGCAATGTAGGAAACAATGGATGTGGTATTATAGGTCGCAATAGTTTATACAAATAGTAATATACTTGCTCTTCTGCTACTCGTATCAACGCAATGGGACGTTGCAACGTCAGTTTAAAAACCATGAGCAGACAGTTTCAATACTGTTTTAATTACATGTGACTTTTTCAAATTCAAATTAACTTATTTTTTTAACCCTTATTATAATATTAAGTAAGCATCGATTTATTTGCAATTGTCTTATCGATTATAGAGTCTGAAGTAAAATTAAAAAATACTGGTTCAATTTAAAAACTGTCGAACATTTTGCACTTCGATTTTACAGTTACGATATTTTTAGATTTCTCCTGTCCGTACAAAAACCCACCTTATTTGTTGTACAATAATTTTTTTAATTATATATTCTTTACAGATATTTCACTTAATGTTAAAGTTCATTAGTAACTGAACTGCTGTATAAATTTTCTGTTTTAATCATCATCATCACATCATCTATATATCTCTATATATCTACCATACATTTATGTTAGGGTAATTCAATACAGCCATACATAAGAACATTATCAATGTCATTATGTAAAGTTGAACATGTTGCTGCGTGTACATTGAACGTGTGTGTGGACCTGCAACTGTACTATATTATGTATGACCTTATTAAGTAAATATTGTAATATTGAACATAACCATAAAAAATCTTCAGAATATCTTGCTTGTTCTACTCTAGAAGGTCTCCTATTTTTCGAACAGGTACAGTTTTATTACAAGGAAGTAAAAGGTTATGTAGTTATTTATTTAATTTTTTTTATGTTAATAAGTACCTACGAAGGCGTATATCTTACTGAGATCATAGCGTTGCATGCGTTCCCATAAAAATAATATTTACAAATAAAAATAATACAAAACAATCAAGTCAAAAGGTAATATTATACGAACTGGTTCTAATAGAAAACGAATCTTCGGCGACTCGATTTAGGCAGGCGTAGCGTCAGGTTTTCTGCCGAATGTAAATGAAGACAATCCTTGAATGCGAAATGCGGCTCTCTTTGTAAGTAATCCATCTAATCCCCCGAGATCGGTGAAACAAATATTTGCGACTTATCCGATTGTACATGGATTATTATAATTAGACAATAAGATTTTAGTGTGTCGTCTCTATCATGGCTTGGCATAAGACCAAGACATTAACAATTATTACAAGATTTTCAATGTACTCTAGGTATGCATTGGTGGGTCTCTGGCGGGCGCGACGAGGAGGCTCACGCCCGCCAGGGACCTCTCCCCCAGATAGCCGGGGGGTGATTTGTAGGAGGTTGTAGGAGGGGAGGCTGCAAGATCACTCCTCCCCGAGAAAGGCTCCTCTAGCGCACCTAGGGGAGCGAAGGCCAGGAGTCCTCAGATGCGACACTCGATCCTGAGGGCTTCTACAACGCCTGAAGACGACCATCAATTAGGTTTTTAGTGGATAGGCCTCCCCCTTCTGAGGAGGAGAGCCCCACATAACCGCCGGAGTATGAAATTCAATGCAATTTCCTCAGCGAAACAAAAAAAGGTATTAATTGTTGACAGAATAGCGACTAAAATAGTAGTAGTAAATAAGTTATATTTAGATTTTTTTCGATAATTACTATCGAATTCATTTTACCCCATATAAGTAATAATATTAATAAAATAAAATGTTAATTAATCAAAGTGAATGGACAATGGGAAGTGGACATATCAATCAAAAAATATAATCAAAATATCTTAGTAACATTCATAAACGTAAAACGATTATGAACTAATAACAAATTTTATATTAATCATAATAGACTTACCGTTTAAAGAACATTGATTAACAATTCATATTTTTTTAATTCATCAATAGAAATATAGATTTTGACTTGTTTCTAACTATACGATAAGAGTCGTAGCATACCATATACTTTGCAATATGCGGCAATAATTCAGTTGCAATTATAACCTATTTTAGACTTAATATTTTTTAAAGTGTTGTCTTTAAAAAAATATAAAGTAGTAATTGTTGAATTATTATTCTTAATGAACTTGTCTTAAAAAGTCCCATTTTATTTTGTTTAAGCATTCATCGATATTACCATATCTTAGTTCTATTATTTCTATATATTTATTCATAATTACGTATAAGTGATTGCACAAATATTAAGCTCAACTTAAATATAAAGCTTTTAAGCGTTTAGCACAGATAATGCCGTTTGTATTAAATAATAAATCTATGCTTAATGATACGTCATAATAAATAATAATACACGTCCATTTTGTTACACATCAATGTCTTAAGCCATCAAAGTACAGAAGCGGTGCACAGACGAGCAATTTATAGCTGGCTTCCACACAGCTTGCGGTTAGCAGACAGCGTTATCTGAACGAATGTCAAGAATAAAGACAGTGTTTGCACTGCTGGATACGTTGCCCGGATAAAACTATCAACTCTGTACATATTATTTTAAGAATGAGAATTCGTAAAAAGATTGCGAGATACGATACCGTAGTAGTTACAGTGTATGCTCCATGAGTGATATTCGCCATACCCTATATAATGTTTCTTTTAAGTTTCGAAATAGACACACAATAATACATGCACCAATATAAAATTTTATTAGTAAAGTCGGAGTATAGTCTTCCAAATGTGTCTATATTCAGTCTGGCCATAAAACGTGTTACTATTAAAAATGAACAAATCATTACATTTGAATTTGGAATCTGTCATTATTCTAATATTCATTATGTTTATTCATTTTAAGGCCAATCGGTCGTGAAATACTTTTGTGATATTAAAATAGAATGAGGTAACAAAGGGAATCACATTGCTGTATTTACATTACACAAAGTAGGTGTGAACGTAAATACAATTTTTGAAACTCCCCGTTTGTTTGGCATTATCCAAACGTTGTGAGCTATTAATAGGTACAATGAAACTTCCTTTGCTTATAATGGAAGAAAGTCTGACCGTGCACACTGTTCGACTGAAATACTTTTTCGTATCAAACTACTAAGGGAAAGTATCCAACAAAATTCTTATTCCCAATGATTTCTGTCCATGTCGCGTATATTAAAAGATGACTTAGGACTTACCAATCAATCAATACATAGTATAAAACAAAGTCGCTTTCGCTGTATGTCCATATGTATGCTTAGATCTTTAAAACTACGCAACGGATTTTGACGCGGTTTTTTTAAATAGATAGAGTGATTCTTAAGGAAGGTTTGTATGTATAATAAATGCATAATATAGTAGAGAAACACTGATAAATTTAAAGGTTTCTAATGTGATGTCGTAAATAAGCAGGTTTTGATGCGCTTATATTGCAAACGCTGGCTGAACCCTACGAGATAGACCAAAATAATGTACTACAGTATTGTACAACTTACAAAAATCCACAAAAAAGTCCGCGATGGTATATGTCTATCTCTTAGGGATAACCCACCATAACCATTTTTTCACTGCACCCGTGCGAAGCCGGGGCGGGTCGCTAGTAATTGATAAATTTATGACATAAGTAGTCAGATAATTATAAATATAGGGTGGTAAAATCAAAAGAACAACTTAAACGGTATGCGAAGGAAGGTCATATAAGATAAGAAAATTTCTCCAATGAAGCAAAATTTCAATAAAAGCTCTAAAAAAGCTTCCCGATTCATTATCCTGCTAAAGTATTGGCTTCAATAATAGTTGTTGGTTATGAAGGATTGACATTTGTTTCAGTTTATACTGATGCTCACAAAAATAATAAAATTAATGTTATCATAATACACTTATCTGTATGATGATACTATTCTCGAGAAGAAGCCCCTTAACAACTCTATATTCATTAGTCAAGTATGTTCCTTTCAGCAAGTCTCAGAGTCGGGTCATAAAGCTCTATCCATCCAAGCTTGGCTGGAAACGAACGTTCTGATCTTAGCATTGAAGAATGGCTGTCTCCTAGTCCCGATCCTAATCTACTGGAATATAATTTTTAAATAGTTTTATAAATTATGTTTTGCTTTAAATAGCATGATAATATGGAATCCCTAAAGCTGAGCATAAAATTGGTAATGAATAATTTCCCATGAAAAAAGTTTGTGTTTTTATAAATGATTTCAACTCTTAAAGGGCCGGATATTTCAGCTAATGGAGATAATTTCGTATAAGCTTCTTTATAATTCATAATCACCACAGTTCATATACGTCCCCACTTAGGCACGAGTCTACCTTTATTAAGACAGGGTGATTGAGCCTTAGTCAATCACGCTGACTCAGTGCGGATTGGTTGACTACTATCTTTGAATTTTCTTCGCGGGCTTATGCAGGTTGCCTGACGACTTTTTCCTTCATCTTAAAAGTATCAGATAATTGTACGTATGAAATCCGATAAAAGTAAAACAACACATGTCAAGATCAATCCTGTGCCCTCGAATCATTCGATTTGTACACCAATAATAAAAGTTATAGGTACAACGAAAAATTTTTCCTTGTAACAATATTTATGGTAATCCTGAGAGACATTAAATACTAAATACAAACCTTTTCACATGATCTCAATACCAGTAGTTTGGGTAGTTATAACATCTTCAGTTCACCTTTTATAACGCTAACCAATAGTACGTTTCCCAGTATATTGATGGGTAGAATACAACTACTTAAAGGATATTTAAATAGACATTTTATTTGATCTACAGACACACACATAACAATATTTATTAAATTAAAATATGATAAAAAAAATTAACATACCTATACAGTATAATTGATGTAAGACGAAATGGTCCAAAGCTCGGTGTCAATATTTACACAAGAGCAAAATTTTTTAATTTTTAGCTATTCCGCCGTCGTTTCGAATATCAGCTTATATTTAAGAACACTGTGTCGAATATGTACTACGTAAAATTACGAGATTACACTAAACGTATACATGAACAAATAAAATATAAAAAGTTCATGTTCACTTCAATATAAATAGCCTTGAAAAACATAAGTGTCCTAAGCATTTGTAGAATCCTTATTTTAAATAGACTGTCTAATGGCAGCTTAGCGTAGCTTCAAACTCCCTGCTGCGGTGCAAAATCCGAATAATACTTATTAAATTCAAGCAAATAGCGAAAAGTACCGAATCTAGAAATTGTAAGCTTGTCCAATATGTAAATGGTATGTAAAATTTAACTAATGTAGATATTGTAAAAACGGTACGAACTTATCAAAAGTTTGTATATTTAAGTTGTTGTTACTAGAGACAAATATTTATAAAATTTTCTTTTTGTATTTCAAATTTACCTTTAAAACGTTTATTTTATGGTAGTTATATTATCGTTAGAGAAACAATGCATTTCGGCCTCGGTAATTACTTGTTATATTAGTTTATCTGTTATTGTATAATAACTAGAGATCGGATAATCGGATGCATATTTACCTAAAGTTAGTTTAAGACAAAGTATTGAAACGGCTTTTTATTGTTTTGTTAAATAAAATTTTTCACCATTTCTGTTTTTTTATTCAATTATTTAATTGATTATTGTTTTAGTCAAACTAACTCACTACTTTCGTATAACACTCTTCATGTAATAAATCGTACATTCATAAATCGCACGTGGTACTGAAACTAAACTTCATGTAAATACGTATGCATAGTTGTATAAATGAACCCGGAGTCTCGGTCTTTTGAAAATAAATATCACATGCTAATTTAGTAATTTTCAAACAATATCACTACGTTAAATTTGCAGTCCCGTATTTTACCGGGTTTTTTATTTAACAAAATGTATTTTAAAAAGCCGCTTCCATAATTTGTGAGCCAAAAATTAACTTTAGTTAAATATGCATCCGATTATCCGATCTCTAATAATAACAGATAAATTAGATAGATAAAGTGGCATCATTTAAATAAACTAATAGCAATCATATATCAACAGATAAATAATATCAATAGATATATATCAGTAATGATATACGGAAACGAAACACCCATAATATTCATCATTATAAGATATGTATATAAATAGGTACGGTCAACAGCACGTCAATATTTACTTTTGCGCTACTAAATGCACTTCTATTACAAGCGACATAATAGCTGTCTAGAGGTCAACATGTAAGGTGGTTGCTATAACCATACTTATTTCTCCCAAAAAGTTAAAGATATAATTAGAACAAATTTAGTAAATTTTCATTAAGTATAAATCAATGATAAATCCAGGGAAATCATCTAATACCTACAAGAAACTTTAAGTTGGTTTTTACTGTTACAAACAGTTAAAGTAAAAACAAAAAAAACATGCACAGAGGGTGAAAGTCAGAATTAAATCAAACAGCATGAAGAACATCAAAATATTGGGTTTCTGCACACAGCGATCTTATATCTAAGTGATGTTAGTAGCTTGTAGCTACTCTTTATATGTGGACTATTAGAGAGGCTGTAGGGTTTCTAGAATCTTGCAAATATTTGCACTCAGTGATCGGTCTTTGAGTGTTTCCCTGTTAATGTTTAACTGGCCAATATCAATTCTGTAGTGAGTAGATAGAGACTACAGTTTTCCTTATAGACTCTCTGTCTTTCATTTAGCACATGTTTTAAATTTCTTTTTATTTATTTAACACACAATACAGAATACACTCGATAATAAATACATTATTATATTCCAGATTATATTCCTAGGTATGTGTGTGAACAATATAAACGACACATAACTAGAGCAGTAAATTTATATGGCAATATAAAACTGAAATTTTATAATAATTTACATATGCATTTCATTTCTATACAAAATCTGTTTGATATTTTATAAAAGAAATAATAGGCTTTAATGAAATTGTGGTACGTTTCTTTCGTACATATAATTCAACTTTTATATTATATGATACAACATTTTGGACACATCGCGAATGTTATGATTGTAATATGTCCAAAGATATAATATATTTAAATAAAAAAAACCATTGAATTGATTTCACTTTCTCGATTCAGGATTTTGTATTTTATTAATTATAACTTTTTGAAAATAAATTGATTTGTATTTAAATTACGTTACTAGTTTACTTAATGTCAATGTGCGCAGAATTACATAGAGTTTGGTTTCTCGATTATTAAATAACTACATGGTATAAAACAAAGTCGCTTTCTCTGTCCCATTTTCCGTTCAAGCCATAAGGCCACTAGGGCCAAGGCTAGGCTGAGTTTAGTCGGTAGATTTGCTAGATCGAGCCGCCTCGATTCACCAGGAGTCCGACATAATCAACGCATCCCTGCTGTTGCGTTGGTATCCATGAGGATTCTCAGCCTCCTCTCCTGAGCAAAAAAAAACAAATCACAACAAAAACAAATCATCAACAAAGAGTGATTAAAGAAGAAGGTTTATATGTACATAACATCATCAATAGTGGAGAAAAATTGTTATTTTTGAGGTTTCTAATGTGAAGTCGTAAGTAATTACATTGTTTCCGCTTACATTGCAAACGCAGGCTGAACACTTTTTCTACAGTGTATTTAATAGCAGCATGCAACAGTGCGCAGTCGGGGCAATAAAGCAAAATTTAGGAAGGAAAAAGTATAACTCTTGCATTTGAATAAAAATGGAAAATTTATAGGTGAAGAAGTATTATCAATATATCTTTTAACAATATAAAATAGAATAGCTTACGTCATTGATAGTTAATTGCAAAAATTAGGATACTTGCTATCTGTAATGTAAGTTTTTTAATAAGTAAAATTTTTCTTATTTACAATACGTGTTTCAAATAAGCATTGTATATATTATGTTGCCGAAAGCAAAATAATGTTACACTCATAGTAATAGCTTGTTACATAGCGAGATTACATTAATATTTCGTCTGTGGACACAAGTGATTAGGACGCCCCTTTTATTTGTGCACCCTTGTACTTGCCCTCAGTGGCACCTGTCTCTGGTAAGTTAATAACGTATCATAAAACGTTATCTATGCCCATATCATGTGTCTAAAATGTTTTATTACACTATTTCAGAATGAAACGTTGTTTTGTATTTTTCATTCATTATGGATAGAAGTACCATTATGCCTTTATCTACAAAACTTAATGAACACTTATTATTATTTGTTATTTTTGTTTACACTCGAAATTATTATTTTATTGAAATTCAAAACAAAAAATAATCTCGTAAATAACTTCTATTCTATTCGTATTATATATATATATAGATATATATATATATATATATATATATATAATATATATATATATGTGTGTGTAAATGAGATCCACTCATTCATAGACTTGTAGTACTCATGGATTTATTTGTCAATATTTTCTGTTGTTTTTCTATTTCTAGGTAAGTTGCATTTAGATTACTTGAGATCTCTATGTTATATGTTATTCTTTATTGGTTGCATTAGACATTAAATTTCTTATATTTTCTATTTCTAGAACAACACAATAAAGACTTTTATTTCTTGAAATAATAGCATATTATATATATATATATATATATAGTATCCCAACTTTCAGTAGTACTTTCTCATTATCTAAGCATAACCGTACGTTTCCCTTTTTACTTTTCAACATTATTATATTTTATACATTATATTACATGCTACTTGCCAATTATTCTTCATCGTGTCTCGAGCCATTCCTCTCAAGTTTTCATTTCCAGTGCATTAAATAAACAAATATTTCTTACTATCAAAAAAAATATACCAATTAACCTAGCCCAAAGTAAGCTCTGTAAGGCTTATATTATGGGATCTAGGGTAACGGATAGACTTACATATATTTTACATATATAAATATTTTTGATAGAAATGTATAATAACAACCATGACTAAGATACAAATGCTCGCAATCATCGCGCATGTCACCGGGATTCGAACCCGGGACATCAGAGATGGCGAGACCTTAAAATCGGAATATTAACCATTCGAATACGGAGGTCATCAAATTGATCCTAGTTACCTACCCTTTTCATTCGGCAGTTGGATATTTAATGTTTGCACAATTTTTAACTGATTTATTGTACATGTGATATATGGAACAAAAAATGTCAATATTTTAATACAATCAATTAATATATATTTTTCTACTAAATTAGTCTATGATTTAAAGAAAATGTGTGTAACGATAAAAATACTAAAAAAAACTTACAAGGAAATCAAGAAGAACAGGTAATCCTCTCTGAAGGTATACTTCAGAGTTTCTTGCTTGTTCTTCTTGAGAAAGGTCTCCCGATTTTCAACACGTGTATTATTTTTTCGTACGTATATTACTCTGATATTTATTTCATTTGCTTTTTTGTATTATTACATCTCATATCATATCGATAAAATATCGTTCGTTAATAGTTCGCCTAGATTTATACGAAAATAAATATAGAATGTAGAAGTAAGAATCATTGCATTTATTTTATTGGACCAAGGTATAAGAATTCTTCAGAACAGAACCTCTATTGTTACAAGGCATACTTTGAATGAAGTCCAAAAATGAACTGATTTGTTCAAAACACAATAGAAATGTCTGTAGGCGTAAGATAGTAATAAGCAAAGTCACAATGAAGCGTAGTCCTCTCTATCGGTTCAGCTTTTATTAATGAATCAATCTAGTTCGGGACATCTCGCTCTGCGCGTATAATTAACTAGGCTAGCTACGCAGAATCGTAGCTACTATGCGTAGTATGCTACGTAGTCATTGTGTATAAACTGTACCTACTATGCTTAGCATAAATCGTAACATTTTCGTAGCGATGTAGCAGAACGTAGACAGGCTAGTGTATTTTTATGGAAAACAACATATTAGTAACATAACACAGTTTTAGTAACAGAAGGATATAAAATTTAAATAATCTTTCAAAATCAAATTATAATTTGGATGTATAAGTCCTGAACAGTAGGAGCACAGGATTGACTCGTATAGATCTTTTGGGGAAGGCTATGTCCTGATAAACATTTTAGCCAATAGGCCCAACCCATGTTAGTGCGTATTGACTGAAATAATTAGTCGAAGTTGGACATTCCTTTTCTACTTTCAAACAAGCCATTGTCGTGAAACTTGAAAATGAAAGACTTAAAGTAATAAAATTCAGCGTCAAAGCGAATTTTTCAGTATCCGTCGGAGCCATTTTCGTTAGTAAATAAACAGCTAATTTTGATCGCCCGTCCGCCGCTTTTACGAAACGAGATTATCTATCCCTATTCTGTCTCAATAACAAAATACGAAATTTGTTTTTCAATCAAATTTCGGGTAAACAATTGTTCATGCGGGTCAGTCAGTCAGAGTAGGGCATCAATATTTCAAGTTCACGTCCCTACGAAAAACGCCTTTATTATTAGCGAGAAACAGGCGATATCATTGTAAATATGTTAACTTTAGTAAATATGTAAAGAGACAACAAAAATAAAAAATATAATATTGTCTGTTTTAATGATTTCAACAATAAAAAGAAATACAATAAGATTGAAAATAAGTTTTCTGCATTTCGATAACTATAGTCAATGAGATAGTATATTTTTAGTAGACAAATATGTTAAATACAAGAGTATTATTTTTTCGCGCAATCTACAGTATCCATTTCTAAGACCCTTCGCTCTCAATTCAAAGTAGTTCATTGAACCTTAAATAGATTTAACCCCAAGGTATACACTCCATTTTTATCATTATCTTTGATAAGTAAAAAATTAATAAGCTTACATTTATTCATACACGAACCATATCATTATCACACAAACTAATTATTATACACATATGGTGGTATGGTAGTATAGTAGTTGGCTGAAAGAAATATAAGTCCATAAGTCAAAAACTGACACTGCTTTAATTATTTGGAAAATACCAATATTTTTTGTGATTTTAAGTATCATACACAATCAAATCAATTTGATATATTCAAAACAACATAGGCTTTTGCAGGCACTTATTGAGATCACATTTTAAAATATGACAATTCAAAAAACTAGTTACTTTTCTATGTACAACGAAAATGTAAAAGGAACAAACAATGTTACTTTACACAATAAACCTGATTAATATATACAAAATACATAACAAAACATGCTTAATAAATGTAACAGTATGACCAGATGAAAAAGATTGAATGAGATTTAAAGAAAGTAATAAATTATATTAAGTTCGAAAACTTCAAGTTTAAAGTTGCAGTGAGTATAATTCATTACTCGAAAGACTCATGACTGTTAAAACTGAAAGGTCCTCCAATGACAGACAAATGCTGTGATGATTTGATGAAGACTCCAAAAGCTGCTAAATAAACAACAACAATCAGTAAAGTTATCGAAGATATAGTGTTTTATAATATAAGACTCACAGTACTCGATTCCGTCAACATATACACAGAATAATAAATAAGCAGGCCCCACACACGCAAATTAATACACATCCGATGTACTATATTTTATTAACTGGGAAGGTATTTTCCTTTATTCTGCTGCTGCTGCTGCTGTCACCTGTGGGCGGGAGCACCTCGATACCAACTTGATCCTTTTGATTCGGTCCAAAGACGCGCTGAGCGTATCGTTGACGATCCCAATACTCACATGCGGTATTGAGCCCTTAAGTCTGAGAAAAGACTGTGCCTCTTTGTGTGTTTTCTATCGCTTATACAACGGGTTGTGTTCCAATTGCAATTCCAGAATTGTTCGACATGATGCCCACGGCCACGTTCTACCATCACACCGCTCGCCATCGGCAGGGTGTTCATCCTCACATGCTGGAGCCTAAATGGTCACGCACAGTGCGGTTTCAACGTAATTTCCTTCCGCGCACGCTCCGATTGTGGAACGAGCTCCCTTCTGAGGCTTTCCCGGGGGATTACAGTATGGGGTTCTTCAAAAAGGGAGTAAATAGGTTTTTAAAAAGGTCGGCAAAGCGTTTGTGATGCCCCTAGTGTTGCAAGCGTCCATAGGCGACGGTGACTGCTTACCATCAGGCAGGCCGTAAGCCTTTTTGCTACCGTTGTAGTAGAAAAAAAAAAATCTTAAAGGAATTAGGCGAGGTGTTCTATAAAATCCTAAAATAGCATACAATAAGAAAATATATTATAGTTATATGACATTTAGATCATTCGGTGATAAAGCGACTACATAGTTCAAGACGAAAGTTTAAAACGGTATATTATACAGTTACTTAGTTCATATAAATTGAACGATAGATTTTCATATCGATTGATAATATCCACAAACCAAACTCGAACCACTTTCAGTGACACAGAAATACGAAAGCTATTTTTATTTGACGTGTTAAAAAGAAACTAATCTCATTACTGCTATGTTTTCCCCGTTGAATAATATAAATCAGAAACAAAACTGATTCACCTTTTATTAACGTGAATTACACGAAAGAAAATATGAAACATTTCAATCTATTGTGACACAACATATGATTATACGAATTTGAAAATCTCTCGAGGGTTACAATTCATTCAGTTCATAATTTAATTGTTAAAATAACAAAGCTAGTGTAAAAAAAGTTTATTAATAATTCACTATATTCAACTTATAGCCGAGTAAACAATAGACTGAAATAAATGCAATAAGAGAATTGGCGCGCCTACGATTTACAACAACGACCGCATGGTGGCGCTCTAGTCCGCACAGCACGGACTTTATTAGGGATGGCAAAAATTGATAATAATCTACTAAAGCGTTTTTTATTCACCATTAAGTAACTTGATTGAAGAATCACAAAAATAAACAATCTTGTGTGTGTTGTTTCAATATTTGAAATTACGTAGTAGTTTGGATAACATTAGTATATTAAATGTAACCGTTAATAAGAAATACGTCACATTACGTGTTAAAATAACTGAATTTGAAATTAAAAAAAAACACAATCTTTACTTTAAAAGTTTCAAAAGTCTTGAGCCCTTTTTTAATGAAGCTCCGAATATCCGGACATATTTGATAAAATATCTTGTGTTATTGGAAATGATTAAAAAAGCATATATTTGTAGAAGATGCAATTTTCACCGTTCTATTACATTATTTAAATTTCATTATTTGAATTACGAGGATATAAAGTTTTTTTAAAGTTTGAATTGTTACTTAATAAAGTTAAATTAAACAATACAGCTATTTATATATGATAATTATATTTATTAAATTTTAAATATGCTGTCTCTATAAAATAGTCTTTTTATCCTCCCTAAAGCTTAAACTAGTATAACAAAAGAATAAACACGAAACACAAAAAAAAAAAGAGTTTCATCCCGAATCTATGGTTGTCAAATCATGCATAAGTTAATTCGAAGCTAACATAGGTCTTGTCCATCACTTAGACTTACATTTATTCACTCACAAAAAAGGTTCATACCACAATAAGACCGTATCGTAGGGAAATATTTCACCATTATTTACAATTTATTTTGACCCGTCATTTCAAACCCTTTTCAATTCATGGCCCCGGAAAGATTAAGGTGTTGTATGTGTCATTGCAAATGTCCGTTTATTTGAAAAATGCCTACATAAGAACATGTACAATTCGCAATATGAATTATTATTATTTCATTTAAAATGTTTACTTTCCATCATTGAATCATTTTGCGAAAGTTTGTCTAAATTAAAAGTAAGCAATTATTTCATAAAGCTAAACACTCACTTGAAAACCTATTCAATATATATAACTAAATTATTTTAATATTTAAGACAAAATTTATTTATTCGATATACAATTCGAATCAAATTATACATATCTGCGATGAGTATGGAAATACATTTTTAATACTGCGCCTATATTATTGTCTAACCTTATAATAAATACATTATAGAAAGGAAAATTTTATGCTGTGACCAATTTCCTGTCTATAAAATTCACCAATTAAATCGTACAACATAGAGTTATTAAGGATAACAAGGCTTGTATCAGTGGCAACCCTACCCTGATCCAGCCGGTCGGAGACTGCGCGCCATTCAGTGATACGCCGTCGTTCATGACGGTTGTGCGTGTCTTCGGATACATCTCAGGAACTTCGCGTCTTGTGTGACTTGTGCGCGAGTGTTGTGCCAAAGATTGTGGATTTCGTGAACATGCTTCCAGAGACCATGGTAGCTGTGTGCGTGTAATTTTGTGGATTCGTTGAATATAAGGTAAGATTTTTTATTGTATAAATGGAAATAAAATTCGCGGCTATTTGAAAAATAGTTAGTAAATTACTTAAGATTTATATCAGTTTTGAATTTCAAATACACCATACGGAGAAAATACGGAATGAAAATAACACTTGCAATATAAAATAGGAGATATGTTTTTATTCAAATGATAATAGGTAAATAAATTACTAAATAGGAGTTAAACTTATTAATTGTTTGGTAACTAAGTTTAATAAAACATAAATAATCATAAGAAAGATTACAAAAAATTGACGCAAACAAATGTAAACTCTACCTACGTTTTGTATAACATTCAAAATTTAATTAATGCCAAAAAAAACCACAAAAGAAATTATTTAATTATCCATTTGTGTTACATATTTCTTCGGTCACTTTTCGAACATATATTTTTATTTTTATATTTAATTTTTATAATTATAGTCATATTATATTTTTGTGCGGCTTCAACGATAATATAAAACGAACCTGTACACATATTGCGTACAATCAAACTGAATAGTTATATGAATAATTTAACAAAATACATACCAATTATATTCCATCAAACTTAATGTTCATTGTAGCGGCTACGGTGTCATTTGTAGTTACAGCGGATTTTATCGTTGAATGACAACTTGAATATATTATACTTTACTATGATTTCTATCTATTATATCTACCTAATACTACTTATATACTATAGTTTCATTGAATTACTAACAACAGCTTATACATTTATAATCGTTGATGTTCGTACTAAATGATTTTGTAGATTTATGACTACATAAATCTACAACCGAATAGATAACATGTTTTCTAATAAAAAAATTGTGTAGTATATTAATTCGTCACTGATATAAATAATTATAATATATAAACATTTTTGTTTGATTCAATAAACAAAAACGTTTTCATCATTTCCTTTAAGAAACTTCTACTGGTTAAAACATGATTATACAAATGGTGATTAATAATATTAACATCTTAAATACAACAGGGATAATAGTATGTACATTTATAAATAAATATATTTAATAGTACTAATTGTATATGGTCGATTTTGATCTAAAATTTTGGATTTTGAACCTACAAAAGAAATTTCATATAAAGAATTAAAAGTAGCGAACAAAATGTAATATTTATTCAATGTCAGCAAGAGTAGTATAAAGTCAAATTTGATGTCACAGTGTAACTGAACTGAAAATAGGCAACATAACTGTTTTGACTCATTAAAAGCTCGGTACACCAAAAAGCTCGATATTTGAGTGCTACATGAGTTCATTGTAAGAAACCTATTTAACCGTGTACTCATTTGTGTTTCATTATGAAGACGTAATGAATCCGCATTTTTTTTGAAGAGATTAATAAGTGGCGGTTATAAATGAATCATGTATGGTAAGAACGTGAGGAAAATATCGATTGCCTAAAATCAGTCGGGTTTCATAGATTGTGAATTGTCACAAATTATGACTCACTATCTACATTAATTGTACTTTTCCTGAGTTGACTCGCAACAAAAAAAATTTAAAGTATATAAAAAATATCCCACGGCAGCATATATCTATCTTTTATGGTTGACTCACAATAACACGTGCAACTCCCGATAGCTTAGCAGTTCGAAGCTTTTACGTCGTGAGTACAGCTAGTCAATAATAAAATAACAAGAGTCTTACTTAACTTTTCGATTGCTTTCTTATGTGTTTATGTAACTGAAATTATGTATGTAAAATTTTTACTGTTTTAACTATACTAAAATACTTATATACAAAGCACTTTGTGAAAAAACTTTATGCACAATTTTTGCTGTTCTAGATTTTGAAATAGAGTGTAATCTAACGAGGTGAGGTAAAAGCTCTTCTTGTAAGAGGTGCACAACTTTCCAAGAAAATCATTTTATAATGAAACAAGAGCGGAGTTTTTAACTCTCTCTGAGTGTAATTAAAAAACAGCTACGGTCACTCAGTTATTTCATTTTCTTTGAATATTAATGTTGCTTAGTGAAACTTTAACTTTTTATTCTATTAAATGTCTTAAGTTTATTTGTATATGATAATAAATCGTGTTTTTAATTATAGCCTCCTCATTATTTTCGAGTCAATTAAGTACGTTTTCACTTCCTGTCCAATGATTTCTTAACTTAAAATAGTTACCGCATCCATAACTTATTTAAATTTCCTTTTAATACTTTCCTGGTCCAAGGCTGCCTGATAGTTGTTGCGGTTACAAACTATTACACACACACACACACACACACACACACACACAAACACACATATATATATATATTGGCTATGTTATTGGTTTTAGTTATAGTTTTTAGTATGCAATAAATAGTTATGTTGATGATGCCTGATGATCCTTTACGGAATACATATAATTTCATATATTTGGAAAGCCTTCACAAAAAATAATATGTAATATATGTGATATTGATTAAATATATATAATAATTTCAAATCCATTTTTTTAGCTTTGGCTGTGCATTATTTGATGAGCACTCCATCTAGGGTGTCCTACCCTAGATGGAGTGCTCATCTTTACAGGAAATGCTGCTAAGTACGTGAGATTATATATGTATACATACACATATATATATATATATATATATATATATATAATATATATATATATATATACATAAGATTTAATACATATGTAAAGTAAACTAAGGTAAGTGTGCTACAGTATAGCACAACCTATAAAATATTCTAGCTATACCGATTATCATTTGGTAATCTTATATAAACCTTATCTAAATAACGAGGTTTATAACGCTACTAAGAATTATATAATTGTGACAGCTGCATACGTCCACTAATATTAAAAATGCGAAAGTAACTCTGTCTGTCTTGAAAGATGCTACTGTATGTAAAATAGCCTACTTTTGTAATAATAATGCGAAAAAGGGGCTTTAAGGAGTTGAAGTAGGTGATGAAATTTTGTATGGAAACTACGTATTTTTTAGGCTTCTTACGAATTTTTTTATTAAACAAAATAACAATAAAATTAGTATTAGGTCAGATACAACATACTTAATTCAAGTGCAAACTTAATTCGAATTCAATATCTCAGAAAGATTTCTTCTAGCCAACCATCGATATTATGTGAAAATTACAAATCAGCGGGGACATAGAATAAAATAAAATACACATTCAAAGCTCGCCAAAATGTTACCCTTAACAATAGGGAACTGAACGGATTTTCATGAAAGTTGATTCATCATTGACATAGGGTATTTTTTTCTGTGGAAAAATGTGATAAGTCTGGTTAGTACTTTAATATATGAATGGTCGGACAGAAAGAGAAGAACATAAGATATTTTTTACCGCGTGAAAATATATCTTTCCTTTTAGGAAATCCGATATACCACGAGAGAAGCCGCGGGCGGAGCTATGATAACCTAGAGTTATCATAGCGAGTCTCCTATTTAGAAAGAATTGAGTGTTTTTTTTTTATTTAAAACATTAAAAATGTTTGCAATTACTTGACAGTTATGAATTTTTTTTTTCTTTTTATGCATTTATTTATATCCGGCAAATTCTCTGTCCTTCTACCGCAACGCTCAAATGGGAAAGATTTGATTCCTGCTTATTGACAGTGGTACAAAAATTTGGCTAAGCAACATTCTTCATATGAAGACTCAAAGTCACCTAAGAATTCCTAGGGTTTTCTTTGAGAATGGAATCCGCTCCTATATCCAGAGTCCTATATCCCATAGTCCTACGATTCGTCAACCTTATGTGGTAGTAGGCAAGACATACGAGTATTATTCAAAGAATATTGAATATCAAGCATATGATCAAGATATGCCATAACACTGCGTAGGCTCTAGCAAGTTAGAGGGCTGTGGCCTCCTTCTGTGAAGCAGTAATGCTCCAGAGGGGCCGCCGAGCGGGGTCGGGAGATGGCCGTCCCGCTCGAAGGAGGCGGCGCCGGGCTCGGTAGCACAGCTGCGGCGCCGCCTCGGGTCGCCGGCGGGCGCGAGGAAGTCGCGACCGCTACGGCGACCCGGGATGGACCACGCCCCTTCCGTGGCCGGGGGCGTCGCGTGGAGGGGACCGGGAGGTGGTAGCTTCCCCCGAGGAGGGCTCCCCTCTAAGACGGGAGCGGAGGCTGGGGTTCCGGAAGTGGCCTTGGTTCCCGGCTCCCTACATGCCTGAGGAAGGCCATCCCTGAGGTTTTTAGTGGGTAGGCCTCCCCCTTCTGGAGGAGAGCCCCACATAACCCCGGCTCGCCACAGCCGGGGTATGCAATTAATGCATTTTCCTCAGGGGACAAAAAAAAAAAAAAAAAAGGCTCTAGCAAGTTGGTGAAGATTGCAGAAAGGCTCTAATCGCAAGCAGCGTTGAAGTCTGGGATAACTTTGTTACGCATCGTATTCTCAAACTGAAATGTTCAACTCTTCATATGTAAGATCTATATATTTGCATATTATATATAATATACAAAAATATAGGACTCATATAGACTACTAGTAAAATATAGTTAACTCATAATCTGCAAGGATTGTCATTAAATAAATATTAAAATATCCTAAAGTGTAATCTCGACTTTATATCAACATGTACTCTAAGCTTTATAAGAGGCCATGTGTATTTCACTACGAATTGTCAGCGGAACTAATTTACTTATGGGCGGATAAAGTAGTACGCATGGTAACAATGGTGAAGGAACTACCCATTGTTTGAGGGATGCTTAATTAAATCCCCTTTTCCGTAAATAGAACAACTTTAATCTTATGTCGCTTTAATGTACCGCAGATACTTTCCTTATCGTACACAACATTTACACGAACGTAATAACATACTCGTACATGTACAACGGCAAGCTTATCTCTTAAAGAGATATTTTCCAGTAAACGTTTTATGGAAATTAAATTGGATATGAACGGGGTGGGTCATCGACTTGTAATAAATATAAAATAAAATTCACAGTCATCTTGACGATACGTTTGATGCAGCGGTCCAGTGATCGGAATCTACCGAGTAACGTGTCTAGTACATAAATGTAATTTTTGTAATTTTATTTTGTAGTTCTATGAGGAAGGTCGAAAACGTTAATATATTTATTTTAAATTCTATATGTAAGTAAACGGAACAGGTCTGGTAATCGTTAATGTCTTCGTATTTTTGAGGTTTTATTTTTTTTTTCAAATAATGATGTTCGGCCTATCTAATATATAAAAATGAATCGCAAAATGTGTTGGTAAGCTCATAACTCAATAACGCCTGGACCAATTTCGCCAATTCTTTTTTGTTAATGTTCGTTGAAGTTCAAGGAGGGTTTTTACAATGAGGAAAATTCGAATAATTATCGGAAATACCCTAAAAACAGCCCTTTTATTTTCCCATGCAAACGTTTTCTAACTAAAACGTACGGTCGAATTGAGCTTTATTGTTATTGTATAAAGTTCATATTGCAAGCACTCACTGTTGTCTAAGCAATGAAGGTGTGTTCCTAACATCAAAGAGTCAATTTGCGCTTTATTAACGCTACATATAGTTGAAATTCAATCATATCTATCAAAACAGTGTCCGTGCGTGCGATTTAATGTCACGTTCCAAAATTGAATAGCCACAAAATATAATAGGTCATTAGACTTTTTTGCGATTTGGTTGGCTACGTGACATTATCTATAAAATAATTAGGAACAAAAAACTGCCACTGTACAAATCTTTTTGACAGGACGAAGTCTGTCGGGTCCGCTAGTTGTATATAAAATCTAATAGGTTTGACCTATATTTATATCTTTTCTTAATACTGGTTAATATTTCGCTTACCACTTACCATCAAGTTGGCAATCTGTTTGTTTATCAGAAACACGGCATGATCACATCCGGAGCTGCCGATTAGTCAATGCTGATAACGCTACGGGAACTCATTCTATATTATACATATCATTATATCTGAAACACATTTACGAGAATCTTACACAATTCAATCAACTTTTAAGATTGACAATGAAACAAGTGTTATATACTATATCACTACATAGTATAAAACAAAGTCCCTATCCGCCGTCCGTCTGTCCCTATGTATGCTTAGATCTTTAAAACTACGCAACGGATTTTGATGTTGGCGGTTTTTAATAGATAAAGTGATTCTTAAGGAAGGTTTATATGTACAATACATGCATAATATAGTAGAGAAACACTGATAAATTTAGAGGTTTCTAATGTGATGTCGTAAATAAGTACGTTTTTTTGCGCTTATATTGCAAAGACGCTGGCTGAACCCTACGAGATAGACCAAAATAATGTACTACAGTATTATCCCCACCTTAAAAATTTCAACAAAAAAGTCCGTGACCATTCTTTACATGCATTGCACCCGTGCGATGCCGGGGCGGGTCGCTAGTAATAGTATTAGCTTTATATAGATAAAACAACTTCAAAACCGATTCTCGGCCACGGTAGTCAAACTCAACATAGACCAGATATTAACGAGTAAGATTTTAATTTGCACAATTTGAAGAAAACATGTACAAGTGAGGATTTATAGTTAAATTTACTCAACGAAAAGGGAGATTTGAAATGTTTCTCAAAATATCTATTTTGATCACCCGTTTAATTTCAGAAATTGTAAGGGGTGCGTGAACTCCACTACATTTGCAAGGCTCTACGCTTGTAGGTCATCGTTATTATAGACTCTTTCATTAATTTACTTACGGCTCAGTTTCTATTCAAGTAAAATGTTCCCAAGAAACGTTTAAACGTAGTAAGATAAGACGAAACAAAGTAAGCGAAGCGCCATCTTCCACGATAATATTTAAATTTTAATCCAACAAACAACGTTTTAAAGATTGCCTGATTTCCGAAAACCCTTTTAAAAGTTTCAACACGTTTAGATATCTCCGACTTGCTACGCATTCGGACTTCGGCAAGACTTTTATTGGACTTTCTTTCCGTAATCAGCGAAAGAGTTTACAATGTTTCATCGATACCCTATGAAACAAGGGATCTCCGCCGTATACCGTTGCTAATTGAGTTGATAGTTGCTTGAAAAGTTTCTGGGCAAGATTTTATTCGGTGTGGCTCTCGCGAAATCTCAAGATTTGAGCGCATCATAAACTAAAGGCTGGTGAGTTATCGAAACTGTAGTTAAGACTTGTTTCCTTTTAGCTTTATTGGGCTTACATATATATACTTTGGTCACAGCCGTTTTATTAGACTATTTGTGGAATTTTGCAATTGTGAAATGTAGGATGTAGTATGTATTTGTGATTCTTTAGCTAATCATTCTAAATTGACTGATATTTCTTTTTCGAAAAACACTTTTAATAATAAAAAAATATATATTAACTTCTAATTATAAGGAATAATTAAACTTTCCAGATTTTAATAGTTCGACTTGAAATAGGAAGAGGTATTAGTAAATTAAGGCTATTTTGATTCGGGGGCTCAAAGGTTGGTATTTTATTGTTTAATTGTATAACTAGATTAATATGATGCTCCTAAAGTGAAACATTTCGAAGCAACCTCCATATGTCTACGAAGAAATTCAAAGGGATGAGGATCAATGGCCTGGGCCAGCGTACTTGACTTGAGCTTAATCGCCCTAAAATACCTAACTATATTAGGGCGATTACGATGATGCAGGGCTTTTACTTAGATTAAAAAAGATATTTCGTTTGTTAGTCATACTTACAATCTCTTGGAAACATAGATTCCAAATGCACAAACCTTACACCTAACTCAAAAGATTGGTTTCTGATCATAACCTTTTTTAGCCGTATATTCGTCTCTTTCAAATATTACCATTTTAATTACATTATATTTCGTTCTTACACAATGGTACCTACAAAAATGGTCTTGTACAGTACGGTCCCAAAGGAAGTTCCTTCCGCGTACACTTAGATTATAGAATGAGCTTCCTACCGAGGTTTTCTCAGAGAGCTACAGCATGAAGTTCTTCATGACGACCTCCATAGTCGAGTGGATAATACACCGGTTTCAAGGTGTCGCCATCTCTGAGGTTCCGGGTTCGAATCCCGGTGGGGGCTGATGTTTGTGTGATGAATGAGAGCATTTGTACCTTAGTCATGGTTGTTGATATATATTTCAATAAAATATATTTATATATGTATAATATATGTATGTCTATCCGTTACCCTAGATCCCATTGCACAAGCCTTATAGAGCTTAGTTTGGGCTAGGCTAATTGGTGTAAGTGTAACAAATATTTATTTATATTTATTTATTATATTCATTAGGTTGTTTTCACCCCTGGTGTTGCAAATGTCCATAGGCTACGGTAACCACTTAGTATCAGGCATGCCGTAGGCCTGTTGGCTACCATGCACCTTGCTCGCCAAGTGCTCGCCTAAAGACCTAGCCGTGAAGGCAGCGTGCGCGGCTGGCTAATCGCGCACGCCATTGAAGTGTCTCTCTACTTGGGGATTGTCCTAGTGTTCTCGGACAATCCCCCCTTGGCGATGGCTCGACCAACTAAGGTCGAGCTAGCCCGTGGACGTGCCCGTAGAATCGTAAAAGCGCACCCCGCCATGCGACCGGTAGGCCGGTCCCTCTAACCGGAGAGCCTTACACACGGCCGCGCCTAGCCAGCGCGGTGACAAGGTGCATAAGGTGCATTTCCCCTCGAAAAAAAAAAGAAAAAAATAGCCTGTTTGCCACCATCGTGGTATAAAAAAAAGAAATACAGTGAACGTTGCCAAGATGTGACAATATTAAGTCACAGTACCTAATAATTTCAATGCTTATTTTACCCTTCACACCAGAACAGAATGTGAACACTGCTATATTATATACCGCAGCAGAAATAGGTAAGACAAAGGTATCCAAAAGAATATGGAGACAGCCTCCAGTAAAATTCCGTGGTAAATATGAATGCAACAACTTGTAATGTAAACTATTCGCTTTGTTCAAAATCGTATCGCATTAAAGAACGATGCATTTCTTCCGTGCGGTTGTATTTCGAAACAAAGCTCCGGATTTTCAACTGTCGCTAAAGCATCTGCATAGCTTTAAAAAAGATTCCGCTGATTCTTTTGACGCGTCGTAGAAAATTTCACAGATAATATTCGTGTGCTTGTATTGTTACTCCAAATAAAATAGTCTAACTTACATGAAGCGGTGTATTGTCACAAACACAATTCTCGTATAATAAGAAGGAAACATAAAATAAATTAAGGTATGGAATACAAGCAAAATGTTCACTATAAAGCACAGCACAGAAGAAGAACAGTGATATATAAAGCACGAAGCATTCAAAAAATTGTGTAAATATACGAAGCGCCGAGACATACGGGCTCGCGTAGTGCGTAGGATCTCTACTGAATAGGTAAGCACGGATAGGCTGCGTGTACGCGCCTTGTCTTGCGAAACCTGTGCCAATAGAAGCGGCATCCAAAAATCTGTTTCCCTAACACCGCAACAAGTACGCTCGTCGTAGCATCCGATAATTTATTAAGACAGCTTTAAAAATGTTGTTATCTTGTAAATAGTTATCATTTATTTTTAAGTGTAAATATAACATATCGGCTGCTCAAATTTAAAACCTACTAACACCTAATTTGAAAAAAAAATGGTTTTTGGCATTTTTCTACTAATTAGGTAATACAGAAACGATGTGGACCTTAAAACACCCATTTTCATACGTAATTTTTAAGATATAATTTAGCTGAGATTAGATTTAATTTATATATAGTCTAAGCAATTCGCCATGATTATGAGAATTTCTTTGAAGTACAACTTCTAAACTTAGTATGTCAGAATACAAATTTAAAACCCTAGCATCTCAAGCGACTTACTAAGTTATGAATATGAAATACCAACTTGCTATGTTTTGAATTTGGTGCAAAGTAAAAATAACAAATAAATTAAACAATATCCAAATAACTAAAAAATAAATTAGTTAAATTAACGAAAAATATAATAATGTATGAGCGATTTTAAAAAATAAAGTATGACTATACTCCAAAAAGATTACGAGTATTACAAAGTAAAATGTCAACCATATAGCACAACTTTTCGTCAAACAGCCATATCGTTATCTCTTCTGGTTTAGTCGGGCTAACGAATCAAAGTAGCCACCCTTTTTTTTGCTCTCGTGAACATTTTTGTTGGAAGGAATTACTATGTTTTGATTTTAAGCAGCCGACATGTATATGTATAATTTGTATATTTTATATTTGTATTCGTGAAAAGATATAAAAAGGTTTTGATTAACAAATTAAATTATATTATAAATACTCGTACGTAAATAAATATTTTGTTTTTGATTTTTTAATTTCATATGTATCAGTTTTATATAAATATGTTTATTATGTGAGTTTGACCTTGAGAGATCTTGTCATTTTGGTGAGCATCAAACGATTTCATCAAAATTATATGTTTGTTATTGTTTAATTTAATGAATATTATTAAGAACCATTGGTTATTGGATTTCGCTATCATTTTTCGATGAAATTTCCCGCTTATATCCGGCTGGCCTATTTCCGCGCGTCACGAAGCTTTGCTTTTCGACTATATTTGTAGTTTCTTTGATATTCTTGCCACTATTTTGCCTTTTATTTGTATTATTTAGAAATAACATTCAATATTTTATTTTTTCTTTTCACGATTTAGAATAGACGCCTACAGCTAGGCCTACCCCAAGTATCTCCCGTCAATCTGCGATTTTCACCAAATCATCTGCTTATCTTTTGGGTGACCTATCAAATCTGCTGTGTCACTCGAGCACCTTTCCGCCACAGCGGCTGTCAAACCTGCAAGTCATGTGCCCTGTACACTGACACCTAATGTTAGCAACTACTTAGTTTGGGCAGAGATCCTGGTTCTTCAGCAGGATTTATCATTTCTGATACGATCACGAGAAGAAACTCCCCTCTCTCTACAATGCTGTTTCGTTATCTTTAAGTCTCTTTATATGACCTATTGTAAGAAGGCAGGTTTCAGTTCCAAACGTCATCACTAGCAACACACACAAATTAAGGACAAAATTATTTTTTTAGGGTTTTCATACGAATCATGATCGTTGAAATAAAAATTATTATACTTGGTTTCGATACCTGTCCAATATCTTTTGATTAACAATATTTATATACTATTACAAAGGATATTGATTACGTTTGCTGATTCTGCGCAGTTGATGATGACTTGTCCAACAAGCAGACAAGGTGAAGAACAAGAAAAATAAAAAAAAGATACTCTACCTCTGTTAGAATGAACAAGTAAGAAACTCTAAAGATCTAATTATTTCTTATCAAATTAAAAAATAATACAATTACGTCTGTTTACATATCAACACAATAAACATATGGAATATACATATGTCTAGTAGAAACGATCATATATTTAATATAGAATCATTAAATTATATATAATAAAAATTTATTCCCAGCAATTACGTTACGTATAAACACATTAGTAGCATATAACAAAGTCATGGAGAAATTTCCCATCCGCATGCCTCCGACAACTCTGCCTACACATCTTTGCGATATTAATCGCTTATCGATAAATTTCTGTCGATATAACTCGATGTCATCGAGCGTAAACGAAATGGAGTGAAGGACGAAAACATATAAAAAAAATCTTCGGTGGCACCTGACATTGACGGATGTCCATTGCTCTCGTATTTGGCTGAATGCCACGCACTCTCGATATGAACGGGCCACTCGGTGGGCTCTCGTCATTTGTTTTTATTTCTTGTTTCCCATCATGCGGTCTTAACGACCGCTATTTAAGGCAATGAAGTACCTACTCTTCACGTCACACGAGTAATTTGGAGTTATATCGGGGTCAAAATATCGAGGGGTTTTCTTCGTTATGATGATATTATTTATCGTTGCGTTTTATTTTTAGGGCTCCATACTTCAAAAGAAAAATGTAACTCTTGTAGCATCACTTTGTTATCTGTTTATCCGTATCTCTATAAATAATATTTCTTGAGACGGCGTTGTTAATAACATATAATAAGAATGTAGTCGGCACGGGTACTAGATGTTAGATACTTTTTATAAGTCATCTTCTTCTAATTTTGCTGGGCGTGATAGGACCCATGGTGTGCGATCAATCGATCATCGATAAGTAGTTTTTACACGACATATTTTTTCTTTATATGATAGGGCAGCAAACGAGCAAACAGATCACCTAATGGTAAGCGATAACCGTTGCCCATGGACGCCCGCAACACCAGAGGAGTCACAGATGCATTGCCGGCCTTTGGGATGGGAATATGCTCTTTTATTGAGGGTTTCGATATTGAAATTTTCGCGTTTGTAATATTATTAGGAATTTGGCACTCATATATGAGTATATCAAAAAGATATTTATTATAAGCTTTATAACATAATAATGCCAAGACTTGACTTAGTACATATCTGGACCTTCTTAGCAATAGTCAAGGCCGTGAATGAAAAATAGTTTCCGATCCGAGGAGCATGAAATCCAGGAGCACTCGCGGAACTAAGGAGCAATTTGTTTGGCGCAAAGGAAAATCAACACAACATAATAAGTTGCGAGGTTGCAGCCAGACGCCCGGAGCGCAGACAATGTACCGATAAATTTCTTTATGCCTTATATTTCAAAGCGGGAATATTTTTTATGCCCGAGAAAGTAGTTCGTAGTTTTGTGCAAATGTAAAAACGTCATGCACTAATGTGGTTTTCAATTTTAAAATAGGCCACAGCAAATGTTCATTTTCTTTAACAATTTTTAGCAGAGGGCCTTCTCCATACTGTGTCTGTCTTGAAAACTAACTAGTGCCCGCGACTACATCTGCACGGCTGGTAGATTTTTACTTACTTACTTATCATCAAATTTTTTAACAGTTTAAAAATATATATTTATAAATTATAGCCTATGTGTTAGTCTCGTGTGTGTGCTATATTATTGTAAAGTTTTATCAAAATTCCTTAAGTGGTTTTTACGTAAAATTAATAACAAACATCCGTCCATAATTTTAAACTGTCGCATTTATAATATTTGTGAGAACTAGCTTTTGATCCTGGTTTTGATTTAGATTTTGAGTAAATGAATGAATGTCAAATAGGGGTTGATTAAGAAAACCCCTGCTAATCAGCTATTTGCCTATTTAAAGGATGAAACTCGCGGTCTTAATGCTCCATACAAACGCTGAACTGGCGTTCAAAGTTTGTATTACCGCTTATTGTTGTTTTAATGCTAAAGAGGGTGAGTTTTGCTAAATCCTAGTATTATCTGAATTATATGTGTACGTTTTAGTGCAAGACGTCAGGAGTTCACTCACAGGATTCACTCGCATTTCGCAAGCCTCCCAAGCCAGTACGGTCGGCCAAGAAAGTGGTCTACCACCCTAAGTTTGAAAATCATTCGCGCGCTATAAAGTAACAGAGTTGATTTTCCCGTGCAAAAATATTCTGACAAAATTGACAGATTAATAGCTGTCAGATTATTTTAGGTTTAAATGTCATCACTCTGCATAATCTTAAAAAGGTAATAAGTACAGGAGTTCAACCTTATCGCTATTTTACTCACATATGAAATTTTGTCAAAACTGGTAGACCACTTTCTTGGTCGACCGTACCTCCTACAGGGTAGGGTAGGGAGCGCGTTCCCCTATCCGCAACCTGGGGACGCGTCCGATGGCAGATCTGGCAACTGCATACTTAAACTAACTATATATCAACTATCATCAAAATAGGGACAGTAGCTTATAAGCCTATTCAAAGAAAAACTTTCACCTCCTATTTTTGCACTTTTTGGGTATTTTTTTGGCAGTTTCAAAATCAACCTACAACCCGTATCCAAAAAAAGAGCTGTAACCACTTACAGCTCTTTTTGACAATAAAAAGTAACCTATATTCCTTATACTTAATATATGCCAAATTACATTACTTCATTTTAGTAGTTCTGACCTGGAAACGTGACACTCAAACAGACAGAGTTACTTTCGCATTTATAATATTAGTACGGATAAAATGCCACTTTATCAACATTTGATGTTCAGATGTTAGCTACTCAGCCTTCTTATTAAATCGTTGCCGATTTTAGAACCCCGTTTGTTCGTTACAATAGTTTTACGTCACAAGCTAAACTGATGGGCAATTAATTTGAAGCTCCAATTAGTGTTACGGCAGAAGTTCAGAGCTGCAGATGAGTAATTCGATATCGGCCCATGCGTGCAAAAGTTGGGTTTGATCGGGATCGAATTAGTCTGCCTTCTGGAAGATATGCGGCCGTACCTCACGATTTGATGCCCCTGTAGAACAAAAGTTTTATTAGTAGTGTGTAATAGTTTGTTCTACGTTCTGATATGTGGATACCTAATCTTAAATAGCAGCATTGCAATAATCTCATTATTTAACAATGTCGTCTTATAAACTATTATTTTATTCGTCTTATAAGAATATTGGTCGCTTAAAATTGTTTATTTACTATTATGCTATTAATCCTACTACTATTATAAAGGCGAAAGTTTGTAAGTATGGATGTATGGATGTTTGTTACTCTTTCACGTAAAAACTACTTAATGGATTTGAATGAAACTTTACCACAATATAGCTTTTACATCAGAATAACACATAGGCTACAATTTTTGAGGTTTCTAATGTGAGGTCATAAAAAAAACACATTTTTTGCACTTACATTGCAAACGCTGACTGAATCCTACGTAGTTTATAGGAGCATACTGCAGTAGCTACCTATAGGCCTATGATTAGGGCTCTGCAGTGCTTAGTTACCGTATTTCTTACTTATTACTAGACTAGACGGGACGAACCTGAACTCCACGCGAACGAAGTCGCGGGCAAAAGCTAGTCCTCTATAAAAGAACCTATAACAATTAGCTTATTGCCAACATTAAAACACTCAATCATATTATGATCATTGTACGTAAGTGAGAGCAAATAGAGGTTGGTTTATAAGGAAAACACGTTCTATTAAAGGTACAAGATTATAATAATAAAAATTTAAAGATTTTTGTTTTCTTTAATTTTTTTACATTAATACAAAACTGTAAAAAACGCGACTGACAAATTCTTTCAAAAATCACTAAACTATAAACAATCAAAAAAAGGAAAACATACAAATCATTCTAAAAAAGGTTGCTATCAGCAACATTCATTATATTATCCAAACGCGTGATATTATGAATTTCAAAAGAAGAACATTCTCATGCAATGACATTTTCACCACCAGATCGCTAAAATTTTGAAAAGAACAATAAATTTTAGACTATTTCGTAATTTCGAATTCTCTAATTTACATATAATATACATAGTTCTTACAACACTTTACAACACCCTATGGTATGAGAATCTTTTATAGAGGATTCACATAATGATTGTAGATAAAGTCTTGTATGCAACTGTTATAATTAGGTATTAAAACACTCATGTGATACTATTATCACACTCGGCTAAGCCTTGTGTGATAAACCCACATTCGTGTTTTAATATCCCGGATTATACAACAGTTGCATAAATAACTATTATTAAACTATTTAGGTTTTATTTTATAGTTCTTTTTAAACACTTATGTAAAGAACCTACTTTGTGTAGAAAAATCCTAAGAAAGCAGGGCGTTTGTATGTTTTTATTTATTGTATATCATTAAACTTACATAAGAACACATACTTAAATAAGAAAACAAATATTTCTCTATGCAGTTAATATTCTGTGTTACAATGGTTCCTCTGAACACCTATGTGCTCCCATTTCTCCTTATTGTGGTTTGAAAATGAAAGAAACATGGACAATAACATATACTAGAGACGATTACGATAAAACTTACAGACAAATACATTTGCAGTTCATTGAATGAAACATATATGCATATTACTGTAATTTCTATTTCATTTAATATATACGTATAGTTGCGGTAAACAGCGCCATCTATGCAAACAATTTAGAACTTTGACAACTTGTGATGGAGGTTTAAAGCATTGTAGCAAAGCCTGCAATGCTTTGAACCGTTTGTAATATTAATCTAATAGATTGATATTTATTATGCGTTTGTACATAATTCTCAACATTATAACTCAGTGAAGCCTATTACTATAGATTTGTCTTCTCCAAGAATATCCACGTATCAGTTCTGTATTACTAGTATCTTCCAGCGATCGTCATGAAATCGATTGTCCAACTTGTGGTAGGCTTAATGCTACGTTACCCGGATAACGGCCGTAGCCGAGTATAGCCTTGTCCGATATGAGTGACTTAAGACACTATTAGTGGGTAATATCACATTCTTAGTAAATTAATAGATACGACGGGATTCACCCTCTTCCGCCCTCAGAAAGCTGGTGTGATATATTAATATTGTTATTTATTTTTTATGAATTGCTTAATACTCAACATTATTTCCTAATCCTTTTCAAATATAATAGATTTCAGATGTTGTACATAATTATATTTTTTATTCAGTTCTTAATAGTAGAATGAAGACTGAGTTGAAATTTGAGATTGCTCAAATACTTGGCATATTGAAGACGCGGGTTTGAATCCCGCACTTTACCGATTCACATATCAATTAACTGACAAGAAATTTCTGAATTATTTTTTTTCTGCAACTGAATTTTCATTCGATTAATAATTTACGCAAATTATTTATAATTCGTCATCATCGAATATTTCCAATTCTAATGTATCTCATTTGTATCTTCATCCTTCAATTAGTTAAATGAAAATTAATAGAGCTCGGATATCTCCGTATTTCACCATCATTAACTCGATATTGGGAAGGATATTATTTTGTGCCTACAATATCACAGTGACTTGAGAAATTCTGTTTCGAAAATTATTATAGCGTTAAAACGTAATTTACTGGTATTATTTATTAAAGACTTAATAATATCCTTAATAACATTTAGAATTTATAACGATGTGGTGTGGTCCTATACAAAATATAAACGACAAGTGACAAAATAAATTTACAAAGCGAATACAAATGAACAAGTTGGTAAGAGGCTAAAAGAAGTTACGTGAGTCAAATAGGAACTATCCATAAAGAAAGATCAGGCAGGAGCAGCAGAGTACCTCGTATTTTCATTATCTTTCAATTAATAAATATGTATTATATTATTATTACATGTATTGTTTTTATGTATTTTATTGCACATTGCTTATACAACAGTATATTATATATTATTCAATATTTAGATTATAATATATATAATGTATTACTTTATAGTGTTTTGAATACACTTTAGTTTCACCTCACTATCCTAATACTTCCGCCGCTATGGGTTTACTGGAAGAAATCCCTATCAAGAAGATAAGGGCCGCCAATTGTAAGCCTAATTTAGTTTTATGTTCTTCTTATCTTTTTTTGTACAATAAAGTCTAATAAATAAATAAAATTGAGCAAGTAAGAGCAGTATGTATAGATCGCAAAGGATAATGTATAACTAATTTATTTAACTTGACATATATTTTACCTTTTTTTCATACTGATATTACGTATCACATATGATTTTGCGTGATGAAGTTACCAATTCAAATCACATAACCAGGGCTATCGATAAACTGACCTCGACTCAGCCCAGCATACGCTGGCGGAGTGCCCCGCGTGGGCCTTCAAGCGCCGAGTCTTGGTCGCAGAGATCGGGCGAGATCTGTCTCCGCCGGCATTGATTGCGGCAATGCGGTGCCGCCGTGGGTGGCCGGCGGGCGCGAAGAAGTCGCGCTCGCGGATGCGGCGACCCGGGATAGACCACGCCCCTTCCGTGGCCGGGGTGCGTCGTCGGTGGAGGAGATCGGGGGAGGCAGTGTAGCCTCCCCCGAGGAGGGCTCTCCTGTAGGCAGGGGAGCGGAGGCTGGTGGTTCCCGGAAGTCGCTTTGCGTTCCCGGGGACTCCCTACATGCCTGAGGAAGGCCATCCCAGAGGTTTTTAGTGGGTAGGCTTCCCCCTTCGAGGAGGAGGAGAGCCCCACATAACCGCCGGCTTGCCACAGCCGGGGTATGCAATTTAATGCATTTTCCTCAGGGGAACAAAAAAAAATAGGGCTATCGATAAAACTTAAAGAAATGTGAACCTTAAGTGTTAGTGGGTAGAACACATTGCTTGCAGAACTGACTGTAGCTGAGACGAAAAGGTTTTTGAGTGACAGATATATGCTGGAAAACACAGCGTTTAAACAAAGTTTAAAGTGCCAGCAATATATATAGTGTTGCGTTTTCCCGAACGCCCGTTATTTGCTTATATTATTTAATTATATAATAATATTGCTTACCGGTCCGTAGTTCTGGCTTGGCTTGAAAGTGTGTTTTGTGTGTACTAATGTGCCCTACCGTATGTGGTTATAAATATATATCATATACTACAATACTTGTAGTGTATAAATAGGAGAACGCGTGGCCGACCACTTTTCCAATCTAATCCCGTCGAAACCGTAATATGCAAATATTAGTCCAATGGTATATTTAAATACACTTCCGTAAATGATCAATTATTAATCCGCCGTAAATAAACCAAAGAATATATTTAAAATAAACTCAATAAAAAAATGCCGTGAAAAAATCCGAAGTGACAGTCAAGTACCGAAACCGTAATGTCAAAAATCTTTTTTTTTATTACTTTTTTAAATTTCCTTTTCCGCGGTCCGAAACTCATAAGTCCTAAACAATCCCCCACCCCGAGATGAGCAACCCTCATCTCGCTAGTCTACCGGTAGACGGGACAGGGTTGCCACCGCACGGCGCATCACAGAGTCGCCGATCGAGACCTCTGCGAACCGAGGTACACCGTCAGAGCCTGGATAAAGCTTCAAAATGCGTCCTCTACGCCAACGTAGAGGAGAAAGATTTGAATCCTTAATCAGGACAAGATCCCCTACCCGTGCAGGAGCCGTTTTATCTGTCCATTTCAGCCGCTGCTGCAACATGTGCAAATACTCCGAATAAAACCGTTTATTAAAATTTTGTGACATCTGTTGCAGCATTTGAAAGCGAGAAAGTCGACTCAGTGGTACATTCTCAAAGGGATACTCAGGGAGAGCTGCAAGGGGCTGGCCGATGAGGAAATGACCCGGTGTCAAAACCTCCATATCGTTGGGATCCGAAGAGAGTGGGCATAAAGGCCGTGAATTTAAAGTTGCTTCCACTCTGTAAAAGACCGTAGTAAGTTCCTCGAACGTAAGAACCGTTTCCCCAATAACACGTCTCAAATGTGTCTTAGCCACCTTCACGACAGCCTCAAAGATGCCTCCCCAATGAGGACATCCAGGAGGATCAAACTTCCACGTAATGCCCTGAGTAGCCATTGCTTGTCCCAAGTCCGTACTATGTTTCGTTAAAAAATCATGGACCTCCTTAAGATATCTGTCAGCACCCTGATAATTTGTGCCGCAGTCCGACCGTACCAAACTCGGTAACCCCCTCCGTGAAACAAAACGTCCGAACGCCGCGATAAACGCTTCCGTACTAAGCGAAGATACTATTTCTAAATGTACTGCCTTCGTTGACAGACAAACAAATACACATAAATAAACTTTGTAAGTCTTAGAGGTCCGCAAGTGAGAAGCCCTGACAATAAAAGGACCAGCGAAATCCGTACCGACACCGTGAAAAGGTCTGGTGACACTAACCCGATCGCTAGGTAGGTCACCCATCATAGGCTGCATGGTGTTAGCCTTTAACCGATAGCAAGGTATACACTTAAATATAACCGATCGGACGCACCGTCGCGCCGATAGTATCCAAAATTCCCGCTGAAGAATAGCAAGCAGTGCCGTACAACCTGCATGCGAGTTAGTAATGTGCCGATCACTTACTATCAACTGCGTCAAGGGTCCGTCCTTGGGCAGCAAAAGGGGATGCCTAGCCGAATACGGCAGCTTCGAGTTGCGCAGCCGTCCGCCAACACGAAGTAATCCCTCGCCATCAATGAATAAGTTAAGTTTCTGTACGGCACCCTTTAACCGACCCGTCGTCCGTAACGATTTAAGCTCGTCAGAAAACCGTTCCGATTGTACCCGTCGTACCCAAAACATGAGAGCAGCACGCCGTTCGCCTGCCGTCAGAAACAAAGATGTATTTCTTACAACCGGTTTGCGAGTATTCGTTATAAACCGACGCATCCATCCCGTAACGGCCAGTAATTTATTAAGAGAGCTAAACCGCAGTAAAAGAGGGTTTGTGACGATTTCTTTCTCCACAGCCATGACACGCACACAGGGCAGCGGATCCGATCCGATTAAAACCGTAGGGGGCCATGACGACTCCGGTGCCGTCAACCAAGCAGGTCCCCACCAAAGGTTATGACTCACCAACGAGGAGGCATAACAGCCGCGAGAGGCCACGTCGGCGGGGTTCAACTCGCCGGGTACGTGCCGCCAATTCAGATTCACTGACGAGTTTTGAATTTGCGAAACCCGATTCGCAACAAATGTTTCCAGCCTATGTACCGAGGTCTGGAGCCACGCCAAAACAATTTGGCTGTCAGTCCACGCATAAACGTTGCCTATGTTAATGTGCTTCCCGAGTGTATCACAAACATGATTCAATAACCGAGTAAGTAACGCAGCTCCCGAGAGCTCCAATTTGGGTATGGTTTGGCGGTTGCGTATAGGAGCCACCTTGCTCTTCACCGTGATTAGATGTAACGCTACTGAACCATCTGGCTGTATCGTCCGAAGATATACGACTGCCGCGAAACCCGATTCCGAGGCGTCACAGAAACCGTGAAGTGACGCATGATACTTCCCCGGTGGAAGTATTTTACGAGGTATAACAACCCTTCCGATAGTGGGTAACTGATCAATAAATGCGAGCCAGTCCGTTAAGAGTTCAGTAGGTAGGGTCTCATCCCACTTAAGCTCAGCCAACCATAACCGTTGTAGAAAACATTTAGCCCAAAATATTATAGGAGCGATCCACCCGTTAGGATCATAGATACGAGCAACCGTAGACAGGACTAGCCGCTTAGTCCATATCTTTTCCGTTATTGTTAAAACCGAAAGGAAAAGATGTCAGGAACCGGTAAATACTGAACACCTAAAACCGATGTTGAACGAGGAGAGTCCGGATTCTCAAATAACAATGGATCTTGAACGTGATCCGCTGGTAGTCCTTCTAAGAGACGTGGACTGTTCGAAATCCATTTCCGTAGTTCATAGCCAGCCGTTGCCAATAACGCTATGAGCTCGTTACGTAAAATTAAAGCCTCCTGTTCCGAAGATCCACCCGTGATAACGTCATCGACAAAAATTTCCGACTCTAAGACGTCCGCCGCACGAGGGAATCGAACGCGTTCCCGTTGAGCGAGTTCCAACAAGCACCGCATAGCCATCCAGGGGCTAGATTTCAAACCGTACGTGTTTGTGTTCAGTTCGTAGACGCGTAATGGGTGAGACGGGTCCTCGCGCCAAAGAATCAGCTGATACCGTCTATCAGCCTCATCAATCACCGTTTGCCGGAACATCATGCGTATATCCGTCGCGAAGACCACCTGGTGTCTACGAAAGGCCGAAATAAGATCCGAAATATCTTTATGTAGTTTAGCACCCGAGTGCAGGATTTGGTTCAATGAAACACCGTTAGAGGAAGGGGCCGACCCGTCAAACACGACCCGTATCTTACCGCTATCCGATTTAAAAACCGCGTGATGTGGTATGAAATAGTGTTCTTCCGATGAGTAGTCCCTCCGCGCCAGGGACATGTGACCTAATTGTTCATATTCCCGCATGAACTCAATGTATTTGTCGCGAAACTCTGTATCTCGCTTCATGCGACGTTCCATAGAAAGCAGGCGTTTCTCAGCAGTGAGGTAGGACTGCCCCAGCGGTTTGCGAATGCTCACAAAGGGCAACCGAGTAACGAAACGACCGTTCGGTAACCGATAAACATTTTCGATAAAATGGCGCTCGCATTCTTCGTCGAGCGGGTCCTTCCGTGAAACCGTGGGTACCTCTTCTGTCTCCCAAAAACGCTGTACTAAATCCGAAAGATAAACGCCCGTAAAAACCGTATCAGAAACCGTATCATATGCTGGGCCCATAATCATATATCCGTAGTGCGATGGTATAGCAACCAAGCCATTATTATTTAAATTTATAGTGCGTCCGGTGCACAATAATTGACCAAGCACATCAGTACCAAGCAACAAATCAATTTTTCCAATATTTAAAAATTTTCTGTCAGCCAAAGACAGGTGAGAAGCCGAGTTCAAAATTTCCGAAGGTAATTCCACCTGTGGATGTTCTCCTAAAATATCATGCAACACTAGTGCTGTAACTGTAATAACAGGTTGAGAGACCGATTCTCCAACAATGTTAAAGGTACATTGACCATAAACATGTGACACGAGCACATCACCTATGCCACGAACCGAAATATTATTATTAAATATGTATAGGCCTAACCGTCTCGCCAAATTAACTGTTATCATGCAACCTTGCGAACCCGTGTCCGCTAGAGCCCGTGCTCTAATATAAAGACCGTTAATATCACAAATCCTTACCGCAACGGTAGGCAATAAAATAGTATTTAAAAAGGTTGCATTTGGCGAGGCGGCGGCGACTACCTATTCTTGAACGTCACTATGAAATGAAGCATTCACCCGATTAAAAACCTGGGCTGCCGACAGCGCCAGAGGGTTATATGTAGGGGGTCTCGAGCGCCCCAATGGTGCCCGAGTCAGGTGCCAACTGGCATCCGGTGTCCGGTAACCAACCGGATGACCGAAAGATGGCGGCGTGTTCCTCAATCGCGGCCGTTCCGCGAGTGGTGGTGAGAAACCCCTCGCTCTCGCTGCATACGAGGCCGCAGACGCATACTGTTCCGCAGTGACGTCACGAGATTCGTCCGCTTGAATATGCCCTATGCCCGCTGCATAGGGTGCTTGTACCATAGGCCCGGTGCCTCCCCCACCCGTATGTGGAGATGCCTGTGAAGTAGGCCTAAAGCCACCCCACCCGTATATGGAGGAGTCGCGCGCACGTCCACCCGTACTTGTCCGCTTTGACCCCCTCCTGAAGGAGAACCAATCCGTGCCGCTGCAGGCCTAACTCCACCATTCCTATTCAGGCATAACATCCCGTGATGTTTGCCGTTACAATGAATACATGGCCGTGCCACTGTAACTATTAACAAGATGATCCCCTAAACAAAAATAACATAACTTGTGATTTTGCACAAAACGCCTCCGCTGTTGAGGGGAACAATTTATAAAATGTTGGCATTTAGATATAAAATGGCCTATGATGCCACAAAAGGTGCAACCAACCCGCTTGGATTGCAACCTATTATTAATAGTATGGTCCGATGTAGCCATACCTACCCTAGTCCCCCGAGTGGGTGGCCTAATCCTACCCTGACTGAATACAGGTCTTCCCTGACTGGACACAGGCCTCCCAGATGGCCCTGAGGTAGCCGTTGCAGGAGGTGAGCCTACATTGTCAACAATCCGTGCTTCTTCCTCCAAGAAGGTCAAAAGGTCAATAAATTTAGGCAACGGGCTTGCCTCATCTCCGCTTCCATATTTTTGTTCAAATCTTAATTTTAAATCAGAGGGTAACTTATTCAATACAATATGGAGCAACAAGAATGACCACTCCGTTACTGGTAAATTTAATTTCTCCAAACAATTATAGGCCACCTTTAATGGATTTAAAAAATCATCCCTTATAAACATGATATTCCTTAAATAAGGCAAATCCAACATCCTTGCCACATGGGCATCCGCAATTAACCTAATATTTTGATATCTGCCCATCAATAGCGCCCTTGCAGTCTCATAATTGTTATCTGTTATGGTTAAATGTGAAATAACCTGGTGAGCGTCTCCCGATAGACAACTCAACAGATAACTTAATTTTTGTGAGTGTGATATATCCATCCGACAATGTACCAAAGAATCAAAAATGTTAATAAATGACATCCAAGTTTCATACCCACCAGAATACTGGGGGCAAATTTAAATCCGGCAATCTAGTATAAATTGAGGCATTACTACTTGACTGACCCTTAACCGTGGGACTACTGGCCAGATCCAGTGTCCTTACCGCCTGAATAATGCTGTCATAATATTCTAAGCATTGCTTGTAGTCTGCCTGAGCTTGAATCAACCTTGCCTGCAAAGTTTCATTGTCTGGATTCATGTCAGCCCTATCATAACACATTTGTAAAGCTTGATCCAGATCCGCCATGTATCTGTTCGCATTTGAAGCCCGCTCTTTCAAGGCCTCAACCCTGTCTGGTCTACTCACCAGAGAAAATGCGCTTACCAACCATTGCAATATGCGACGAATTTCGTTGTAACCGTCCGACATTTTAATAATTATATAACCACGCTCTGCTACCAAAAAATGTTGCGTTTTCCCGAACGCCCGTTATTTGCTTATATTATTTAATTATATAATAATATTGCTTACCGGTCCGTAGTTCTGGCTTGGCTTGAAAGTGTGTTTTGTGTGTACTAATGTGCCCTACCGTATGTGGTTATAAATATATATCATATACTACAATACTTGTAGTGTATAAATAGGAGAACGCGTGGCCGACCACTTTTCCAATCTAATCCCGTCGAAACCGTAATATGCAAATATTAGTCCAATGGTATATTTAAATACACTTCCGTAAATGATCAATTATTAATCCGCCGTAAATAAACCAAAGAATATATTTAAAATAAACTCAATAAAAAAATGCCGTGAAAAAATCCGAAGTGACAGTCAAGTACCGAAACCGTAATGTCAAAAATCTTTTTTTTTATTACTTTTTTAAATTTCCTTTTCCGCGGTCCGAAACTCATAAGTCCTAAACATATAGTATGTGCATTTATAGTAACATAAAAATATATAAGTATGGGTTTTATGAGTCTTGTATTGTCTGAAAGAAATTTTAGCTAAAAATAAAACTTTGCATCTTATTATTAAAATGTGTTTTATATGTACCATAAAGTATACATTAATAATAATTAAAATAATTTGCAGCATTATTTATATGGAAAATGTGATAACATGCAACCAAAGTATGTGGATCCAATAAGCTACACGTAGATGAAGACCAGTTTAGAAATAAACTAATATTGCTTTTTATTTATTAAATAAGGTTTTTTTTGTTGGAATATAAGAATGAACGTAGATTACATTCTTAAGAATCATTAATGTATGGGTGTCTTGTGAGTCTTTAAATAATGGTTTTTCAAACATAGCAGATAGAAAAGCAAAGTTAAGAGGAGTATGCGCAGTAAGAATCAAGTTCACTGATATCTAACCGTTCTATTCTTATTGACATTATTTACTTGCAAATGTCAATTAGTAACAATTATTATATATGTCTTCATAGATTATGAAAACTAACAACATCACAGATTGTGAATCTGATGGTCTATAAAATGTGTTGGTATTGGCAAATGTACCAATGTAAATGTAATAATCTGCAACTACCACAAGAACAGTGTCAGTTGTCAATTTGTTACATAACATGTAAATTAATTGTATCCATTCCAGCCATAGGTTTTCCATTCAAGCCATAGGTCAAGGCTTAGGCTGAGTTTAGTTGGTAGGTCACGCGATCGGACCGCTTCGGCCGTGTGGAGTCCAAAATAACCTCCGTGACACTTGCCGTTGCGGTTATCCTGGGTACGTTTCGTGCTCCTTGTGAGGATTCTCAGCCTTCCTCTCCTGAGGAAAAAAATTCATTGTACCAGTAAATTCATTATTATATTCAAAACAGAACAGCAGTATTGTTTACAGCTTGAATAAGTAAGATGGAACTACCTAAGCAGACGATCCTGTAGAGTCCTACTCCAGTAAATGTTTAATATATTTAATAATGTGCTTTACGCCTTGTGTATCATGGTTGCAAATAATGTTATGTTTATGTCTGATAGGCAGGTTGTTATTAACCAAAATAAAACGGTCGTCGTAAACAGCCTAATATTTCATCCGGCGTTCCAAGATCAAAATTCTTGGCTTGATAGCGACATATTTCTAAATTCTCTATACACAAGAAAATTCTGCGTGGCCCTCTTTACATAACTGTCATTTGCAATTTTACGAGTCCTCTACTACACCCGCATGTAATGCCGGGAAATATTTATCAAAAAAATACCAGGAATACGTTATGAGGTACTGACTGTGCGTGGAAGTCTGTAAATCTCAAGCACGTGAAACTGACTAAACAGTATAAAGTTTTCCGGTTGCTGTGTTTTTTAACATCATCATCATCATCATTAATAACATCAATATTTCAGCTGAAAAGACTACTACTAGATGTAAATCTCCCTTAAGATTCTTCACATCGATCAGTTCAGAGCTACTAACATTCAGAACCTTTCTGCGATCTTCGCTAAAGCATCGATTCACATTGTGTGAGGTCTACCAAATGATGCTACTTTTTGGCATATGTTTGACTCGAATATTTTTCCTTCCCAACATTCGTCAATCCTACAAGTAATGTACCCTGCCATTTGTCTTTTAAATTTAACAATTCTTGGGGCCTAATCGATGAATTTAATTCATCTTTCTTAATTTCTGATTCTTTCTACATTCTACAAAAACTACGTTCATTTATGGGCAAATGTATAAATTTTTATAACAAGTTTCCACATAGTGTAGCTGAGTTGTCTTTTCATAAGTTCAAGGTACATGTTACGAGTAAAAAGACGCTCATGAGTAAGGGCTATTACAAAATCAATGATGAATGACGCCAACGCTTGGTGTTGGTTTATGTACGTTGTATGGTGACGACTTAATTTATTCTAAATGTTGTTATTACTTTTGATAAAGCTGATAAGTTTCTTGCGCCCATTCTTCTTATTACTAAAAAATTCGTCCTGCATGGGTGGTAGAAAAAAAAAATTGGACGATTCAAAAGTGCTTTCTATTAAGTCATATTTGAGTAAAAATTAATTTTGATTTGATTTGATTCATTGTTTTAGGTGAGTTTGAGCCTCATTTATAAGATTTGTTATTTGTGGCCAAGTTTTAGTGCTACTCGTATATATTAATATTTGCAACAGGCACAAATCGAAGGGTTTTGTTATGACGCACTGCGGTAAATGGGACGAGAATATTCCGCGTAACTTCTCAAACTCTGCCCAGGCGAGTTGGACGACTATGTAACTTAAATTATACAATGAAATTTTGATAGGATTTGGTGTATATATGAGTGCATTTAGAAAGTGTTGTTAGATTCAAATATTACTTACATGCATTTCCTTTTAAACAAATGAACATTTTAAATTGTTCGTTTTGTGATATATCACAAAAAGTAACAGAAAAGACATGAGTTTTGCATCTTCTATGATGAGCTTAAATTACTTCAATACGTTACTGATTTTCATACAAAATAGAAAAAACAAAAAATGTTTGGGTTTCCCCATACGTAGAACTGAAACTCAATTTTTTTTTCATCAAACCCATACATGTGGGGTATTTATGGATAGGCCTTCAAAAATGATATTGAGGTTTCTAATATGATTTTTTTCTATACTGAATAGTTTGCGGAAAAATGTGCCCACCCCCTCCGCCGTAACTTCTAAAATTTGTTTTTTTAATACGTTATAAATCGTAAACCGCATTTTACCTTTCATTCAATCAACTCCAATTAAGAAAAACATTTATTAGATGTATAGTGGTACGGAACCCTACGTGCGCAAGTCTGGCTCGCACTTGGCCGATTTTCGCATACTGTATTGACGCTTTAAACAATTGAACGACAGAGTATTAGGTATGTTTATTTTTTTATGATCATCACTTTGAAAATATTTTTTTTAATACTACTTGTTTAATTACATTCATTTCTTTGTGAGAACCATTTTTTTTTTGTTCCCCTGAGGAAAATGCATTAAATTGCATACCCCGGCTGTGGCGAGCCGGCGGTTACGTGGGGCTCTCCTCCCCAGAAGGGGGAGGCCTACCCACTAAAAACCTCAGGAATGGCCTTCCTCAGGCGTGTAGGGAGCCCCCGGGAACATAAAGCCACTTCGGGAACCCCCAGCCTCCGCTCCCCTGCCTAGAGGGGAGCCCTCCTCGGGGAAGCTACTACCTCCCCCGGTCTCCTCCACCGACGACGCCCCCCGGCCACGGAAGGGGCGTGGTCCATCCCGGGTCGCCGTAGCAGTCGCGACTTCCTCGCGCCCGCCGGCGACCCGCGGGCTTTGTGAGAACCATGAGAAAATAAATAAATAATAATATAAAATATAGTAAATACGAATTAAAGCTTAAACCTAATTAACTTTTTGATATTATGCTGTTAAACTATTATAGACGACCTCCATAGTCGAGTGGATAGTACGCCGGTTTCAAGGTGTCGCCATCTCTGAGGTCCCGGGTTCGAATCCCGGTGGGGGCAGATGTTTGTGTGATGAATGCCAGCATTTGTACCTTAGTCATGGTTGTTGATATATATTTCAATAAAAAATATTTATATATGTATAATACATGTATGTCTATCCGTTATCCTAGATCCCATAGCACAAGCCTTACAGAGCTTAGATTGGGCTAGGCTAATTGGTGTAAGTGTAACAAATATTTATTTATTTATTTATTTATTTATTGTAGCTTCATTTACTACTGTATCAAAATAATAATAATAACGTACAGTTTCCAAACTCACCAATCAACAATAACCCAAGATATCTCATCAAATATATAAATCTATCTATATCTTTTATCTTTTTTCATGTTTCTATTCTCTCGAGTTTATAGACGAAACCCCATAAAACTAGTAAATATTCGTCCGTATTACATTTCGTCGGTGGCATATATGTGGAGAAGTTCCATTCGTCTTTTCATCGGAAAGGCCTTTTATAAAATTCTCTATTCTTTGAGCACTTGTACAGTAAATAATGCTAACCTTGTTGCAACAGGATATTGTACGCGTAAACACTCAATGTAGGTAGTGAAATGTGAGCTTTAATATGTTGTCAATTGGATTCCGTCCTTTCGTCTTACGGGATAAGGTTCAATGTGCATGTTCCAAACAGTTGTATAATTATGGAAATCCTCGGTAAATCTACGTAAGTGATTTTTTTTAGTTTATAGAGCGCTGAGAACTGACACGTATTCCATCTACAAAGTAAACACTGAGCTTTACATAGCACAACACTCGTATCTCCTATTGTATTCTAGACTTAATGTAGATTCTGTATGGGGCTAGATTAAAAATATATTGTTTTTAGTTTATAATGTTTTAGGTTATATTGCCGGCCTTCATAGTCGAGTGGATAGTAGACCAGTCAAGTCAGTCAAGTTGTCGCCATCTCTGAGGTGAATGTTAGGACTATAATTAGCTAGATCGCTAAATCTATACGACCTCGTCTGACTATAGAAAAAAGACAACTGCTGGATCGCTTATCGAAGTATAGATTTCGTTCAACCAAAACGTCGTAACCGCCGCTTACTTACGACGTTTTGCCGAGTGCAGTGAAGCATGACGTTTAGCGCTTTGTATCAAAAAGTTTTCACCGCAAAAGCGATACCAAATTTAATAAGCACATTGTACCTAATACACTTATTATGTTTTATAATATAATTCAATATAATATAATATAATGAATATAATATAATATAATGAAGGAATGGCAACATAAAAGAAAACAAAATATTAGGACTTTATATAATTATTACTACTATATAAATGTGTACTAAACAATAAAAAAATACGAATAAAACATTTTATAATCATTCCGTCTATACATATATTAAGCTAATATCGCCGCGTAATGAAGGAACATCTGTATGGCTTTACTCTATGATTTTAGCAAGCACGTGCCAACGCGGCGTCAATAAATACAAAATATTGTTTACGTTGTATAATTATAGTATTATTGTCCTTATTTCCACTTAAACAACTAGATATTTTACTCGCTTAAATCCCAACTAATATTATAAATGCGAAAGTGTGTTTGTTTGTTTGTTTGTTACCTCTTCACGCTTAAACTACTGGACCGATTTCAAAAATTCTTTCACCTTTGGAAAGCTACATTCTCCCCGAGTAACATAGGCTACTTTTTATCCCGGAAAAATCGACAGATCCCACGGGATGCGCAATAAAGGCTTCGCTCAAAAACTACTGCACAGATTTTTTATGCGGTTTTCATCAATAGATAGAGTGATTCTTGAGGAGTATTGCGGCATTTTTTATCTCGGAAAAACGGATAGTCCCACGGGAAGCGCGATAAAATCTTCGCACCATAAACCGACTTCCGCGTATATGTAGCCGTGGGCAAAAGCTATGACCCTTAACCCTCTATACACCCAATCCCGAAATCCACGCGGGCGAAGCCGCGGGCAGAAAGCTAGTTTTTCAATAATTATCTTTGTTCAGGTTTACTATTTAGTCACTGTTTTAATTATGTTTATTGTCGGCCTACGAGCGATGCACACTGCGCGAATGGCGACGACTCACTGAGCGAGGTGCAGAGTGTACCCTGCACTTCAATTGAACGTAGTGACTGTTCGGCGGGCGAATCTAGTACGTAGTACATATATATCGATGGTTAAAATATATAATGAATCGATAATAGTATGAATTTGTTTTTGTTAATAAAAATATATAACATCTGGCGACGTTCCATCTTCGTTTCGTCCGATCTGCTTGCTGAACGAGGCGGGGAAACTCTTCGAGAGGGTTATCTCCGCTCGTATCAGCGAGCACCTGTCGCGTGCGGGTCCCGACCTATCGGACTGCCAATTTGGATTCCGGCGGGGACGATCAACGCTGGACGCTGTCCAGCGTGTTCGTTCCCTGTCGGAGTCCGCAGTCCGATCGGGGGGGTGGCATTGGCGGTGTCGTTAGACATCGTCAACGCCTTCGTACCCTCCCCTGGCAGGCCATTAGGGAGGCGCTCGTATACCACGAGCTGCCTCCCTACCTGCGGGCCGTGGTCGGGGACTATCTGCGCGACAGGACGATCGGCGTGATGGGACGGGACGGGATGGAAACGTCGAGGAGGGTCGAATGCGGCGTTCCGCAGGGGTCGGTGTTGGGACCCCTGCTATGGAACCTCGCATACGACGCGGTCCTTCGCACCAGCCTTCCTCGCGGCGTGAGTGTCGTCTGCTACGCTGACGACACTCTCGTCGTGACGACTGGGGCCGACTTCGGGCCGGTGCTCAGGCTTGCCGAGCTTGGGGTGGCATGTGTCGTGCGGGCGATCCGCCAGCTGGGTTTACAAATAGCGCCTCACAAAACCGAGGCGCTATGGTTCCACGGCCTTCCGAGGCGCAGGGAACCACCCAGTTGCCGGATCCGGGTGGGTGGCGCGGTGGTCCCGGTGGGGCCGTACATAAAGTACCTGGGCCTCACCCTGGACCGCCGCTGGAGCTTCGAGGAGCATTTCGTGCGGTTGGTCCCCCGAGCCAAAAGGGTGGCGGGCGCATTGCATCGCCTGCTGCCAATCTCGGGGACCGAGGGATGGAGTCCGCCGCCTGTACGAGGGCGTCGTGCGATCCGTGGCCATGTATGGGGCTCCCGTGTGGTCGCAAGACTGCGCGAGGTCCCCCCGCTGCAGAGCTCTGCTACGGAGCCTGCAGCGGATAATGGCCATACGGATCGTACGAGGCTACCGTACAATCTCGTACGAGGCGGCGACAGTTCTGGGACGCTCCCCCCCATTCAACATCCTGGCCGACATGTACGCGGCGACGTATGCGTCGCGGCGTGTCGACCGGGGGGCGATGGGGGGAGCGCCCTGGAACCCGCGCACGAAGTGCCTAAGCGGGAGTGGCACCGACGGATTGTGGCGGCCTGGCGTGCGCAGCTCGAATTACGGATCTGCGCGCGCCAGCGGGCCGTCGGTGCCGTACTCCCGCACCTCGAAGCTTGGCTCAACGGGAAGGAGGAGGTCACCTACCGATTGACTCAGATACTCACCGGGCACGGCTGCTTCGGTGAGTATCTGTGTCGAATAGGACGGGAGGATCGACACATTGTCACCACTGCGCATCCGACCTCGACTCGGCCCAGCACACGCTGGCGGAGTGCCCCGCGTGGGCCTCCGAGCGCCGAGTCTTGGTCGCAGAGATCGGGCGAAATCTGTCTCCGCCGGCATTGATTGCGGCAATGCTGGCGGACGAGGGAGGTTGGAGGGCTGTGGCCTCCTTCTGTGAAGCAGTAATGCTCCAGAAGGAGGCCGCCGAGCGGGGTCGGGAGATGGCCGATCCCGCTCGAAGGAGGCGGCGCCGGGCTCGGTAGCACAGCTGCGGCGCCGCCGCGGGTCGCCGGCGGGCGCGAGGAAGTCGCGACCGCTACGGCGACCCGGGATGGACCACGCCCCTTCCGTGGCCGGGGGGCGTCGTCGGTGGAGGGGACCGGGGAGGTGGTAGCTTCCCCGAGGAGGGCTCCCCTCTAGAGAGGGGAGCGGAGGCTGGGGGTTCCTGGAAGTGGCCTTTGTGTTCCCGGGGCTCCCTACATGCCTGAGGAAGGCCATCCCTGAGGTTTTTAGTGGGTAGGCCTCCCCCTTCTGGGGAGGAGAGCCCCACATAACCCCGGCTCGCCACAGCCGGGGTATGCAATTTAATGCATTTTCCTCAGGGGAACAAAAAAAAAAAAAAAAAAAAAAGGTATGTCAAAATACCTCGTCAGTAATAAAAATAAAACACAAAGAAGGTTAGTGTCCGTGACACAAGCCGTATAGCGCTTTCTTTTGTATAGTGTGAGAAATACTACTTACTATTTATATCCTTGGTGGATAACTAACTAAACAAAAATTTATTACCTTTAACCTTAGATGTAAACACAGTGTAACAAAAAGTCCTACAAACCAAAGATAAGGTTGGGAAGAAATTTGTATCTACATGTTCGTACTCAGAGTGATGGAGTTTTCCAATAAAAAGATTCCGATATGACTTCAAAAAAACCGAATTTATTCTTAAAATATTCCGTACAAAGCTATTTCCAAATTATGATTTTATTATGTCACAATTATTTTTTTCGACATTGTCAAAGCCATAGACATACTGCCGCCAAAAAAACAAAGTTTTTTTACTAATAAAGTATAAATAAGTAAACAATTTCATTTCTAATATACGCATTTCTAATAACAAAAAGTATTTCATGCAACAATTCATTATAGAATCTTACCAATGAAATAAATAAATATCAGAGTAAATAAAAACAAGATCAATTGAAATAAAACAATACCAATAAACAAATCATTTGAACAACTAGATTAAACAAGATTGGTTAAAATGAAAGAATACGATTAAACATAAATCATTTAAACTACGAAACAAAATATTTTCCTAGTTCATTAAATAAGAACACAAGTTTTTATTAAAACGAAAACATTTAAAACAAACATAAACATAAGTAATACACTCTTATTATTTTCTTATTTGAGTTATTAATCCGTTGGAAGAACACATATTTTGGATGTACAATAGGTCGTTTTATTATAGAGTGTTTAGTTTTTATTGTGACTACACGTATTATACTATATTTTCCCGGATGTTTTTGTAAAATAACCCCATAAAGCCAACGACATGGAGGAAGACCATCCTCCTTGATCAAAACAACATCTCCTAATTTTGACTCCTTTTCTATAGTATACCTTTTGTAGCGCCGGAAAAAATCTAGTTAAAAAATTCTTGAGACCACCTATGCCAGAAGTTAAATATTTCGTATTTGGTTTTACCTTACGCATAAACCTCTTACAATATGCAACAACTTTTATTATTCTTGAGTGATGAAAATCTCTCCATAAAATTAGTTTGTACAATATTTACACGATGAATTTCAGTTCAGTTCACGATTCCAATTCAGTATTTACATGCTTAGGTTTCGTATATTCAATTAAATTTTGTTTTAAAAAATCGGGCCCATTGAACCACAAAAAACAAGTATTCAAATCACCAGGATTCATACACCTTGATCCACAATCAGCTGAATTCTGTGTAGATGCTACATGGGACCATTGATGTGGTTCCATCTTTGTTAGAATTTCCGATGTGCGATTAGCTACAAAAACTTTCCACCGACTTGGGTGGCTATTTATCCAAGCCAAGAAATCTGTCCAAGCATGAATATTACGTTTGTCAATATTCATTACTTGAGATACCTCCACTAGCAATCTAGATAATAAAACCGCGCCACATAATTCAAGTCTAGGAATCGAGACCTGTTTCACGGGAGCAACTTTAGTTTTAGCTGCAACCAAAGACACAAAAACACCACTGTGAGAATCAACAACCCTCACACAAACTACAGCGCAATACGCTACCTTCGACGCATCACAAAACCCATGCAATTCTACACGAGTGACACCATGCGCAATCTCGACCCACCGTGGCACCCCTATTTTAGACAAAGATGGTAGCTCTTTGCGATATTTACACCATTCACCCAGAACGTCCGCCGGCAATTCTTCATCCCAATCAACTCCTGCGATCCAAAGCTTTTGCATCAAGACCCTTGCTTCAACCATGCATGGAGAAATCCATCCCAATGGATCACACAGTCGTGCAACTTCAGAAACCATCTGTCCCTCAGACACAGGTGGCTTATAGTCAGTCAATTTTACAGCATAGCGAAAAGAATCATCATTGCGATCCCAGGCAAGCCCCAAAACTTCAACGACACCATCCATTTTCACATGTTTTGTTTCGCTATTCATTTTTTCTAACTCGTTTGTTCCACTTAACATCTCCAGCAAATCATCCGAATTACCTGTCCATTTTTTCAACCCAAATCCACCCCTTCCAAGCAATTCATTCACTCGTCCATGCATTTCCACTCCTTCCTCTATAGAATCACAGCCCGCCATCAAATCATCGATATAAAAATCTTCTACAACCCCTCCAGCAACGAGTGGATAGGACGTACCCTCGTCATGTGCAACCTGCTGAAGCGCTCCTACAGCCAAGTATGAAGCCGACGCTATCCCAAAAGTAACACGCAACAATCTATAATCCCTAACGGGAGACCGAAAATCTTCCCTCCAAAGCAACCTCTGACAATGTACATCATCAGGATGAACCCCCACCTGCAAGTACATTTTTTCAATGTCTGCCGACAAACAAATACGATGCTGTCTCCAACGCATTACAATGCGTCTTAAGTCCGACTGCAGTGTAGGTCCCACCATCAAAGTGTTATTCAGAGAAACTCCGTTGCCTCCCCCACAAGACGCATCACAAACTACACGAAGCTTGGTAGTTTCTCCTTCCTCCCTCAACACACCATGACGGGGCAAGTACACCGCCCCCTCCCCACCACTATCCGGCCCTGGCATCAGTTCTAGAAAACCCATTTTCAAATATTCATCTATTACACCCTTGTGCATATCTTTAAAATTTTGGTTATTTTTACATTTAACAAGTAGACCTTTTAAACGCCTCTCAGCTATGCATCTAGAATTTCCTCTTTTACATTCAGGATCTTCATTTTTAAATGGAAGTTTAACTATGTATCTCCCTTCACTATCCCTAGTTGTCGTTTCAATAAAAAAAATTTCACATTTCATTTCTTCTTCCGTTAATATAAGCTTTTTGTCCAAATATTCGTCTGACTCAATTTCCCAAAAACGTTTAAGTATTTCATTTTCATCTTGTACATTTGCATGCAATACAACTATTTTCGATTCCTTGGAACGTTCTCCCACATTACCAGATATAATCCAACCTAATGTAGTTGCCTGCGCAACTAAGCTGCTCGAAGGACCTTTAATCAAACCAACTTGAATAACTCTACTATATACATGTGCCCCTAATAACAAGTCTATTTTGTTAGGAATGTGATAATGTGGATCTGCTAAAGTCAATCCCTGCAGTTCCTTCCATTCCACAGTACGTACATTTTCAGATGGAAGAAACGTGGTGATGGACTTCAGTACATACGCATCAATAGAATATACCTCTTCCGAATTGATCCTAGATATAAATTTTAAATGAACCTTGGCTCGCGCCACCGAATTTCTAGCACCGCCTATTCCTGTTACTTGAACTTTGATTGGCGTTTTATTCAACCTTAAGTATTGTACCGATGATTCCGTTATAAAATTTGATTGGGAACCTTGATCCAGTAAGGCTCTCAATGTATGTATTTCACCATTGTACGATTGTATATTCACAAGAGCAGTTGTCAATAAAACTTGATTATAAGTAGATCGTGCTGAAACACACGATAAAGAAACCGTTTTGTCTGAAGTTGAAGGTTCAACATTGGTTGTGACGGTTAATGTTGATGGCTCAACACTAGCAGTCATAGCTGTACGCCTCTTTTCACTGTCTCCAATAACGTTATAATAATCCGAATTACTATTACCGTAAGGGTGCAACACCGAGTGATGACGACCTTTACAAAATTTACACCGATCAAAACTATGACACATTTTTGCTCCATGATTATTCCCCAAACAAATAAAACAAATTCTATTTTTAGAAACAAAATCGCGACGACCATCAATATTTGCTTTTAAAAATTTTTTGCATACTTCCAAATTATGCGCTTCTGAACAATATAAACATTTAACATCTCTAATATGCAAAGCCTTCATTTTGTTACTAGAAAATACATTTTCATTTGAGTTACAATTATTTTGCTTGTTAAAATTAGTCCTACTATAAAGAGATTCTAAAGCTCTGTAATGTGACGTTAAAAATTCTGTAAATTGTAGGTAAGTCGGTAATTCGTCCGTAGAATTTAAATTTGTTACACGAAACTCCCACTGTTTTCTTGTCTCTGGGTCAAGTTTTAAGCACAGCAAATGTATGATAATAATATCCCAGGATTTGATATTTATGCCTAAATTTTCTAACGCGCACAAACAATCGTTAGTTGTATCTAACAACTCCTTTATCCCGCTCGCCGATTCATTCATAATATTGCGCTGACTGAGCAACCTTTTCAGAATTTGATTTGATAAATATTTTTTGTTATTTACCTAGTATTCAAAAGTTCCCAACATCGTTCATAATTGACATCTGAAATTGGTATTTGCCGAAGAAGTTGCTCCGCCTCGCCCTGTAAATAAGTTTTTAAGTAATGCAATTTTTGTACGTTTTGTAAATTTTTGTTATTATGAATCAACGACACAAAGAGATCTCTAAAAGTAATCCACTCCACATATTTTCCGGAAAAATAGGGAATTGAAATTTTTGGCAATTCTACACATGAACGCGAGATGCATGGATTACTCTCAGATTCTCTATCAATCACATTTTCAAACGATTTTAAAACAGTTATTAACGCAGTTTTATATTCAATATATTGCTCTTCAGCCGTAGCATATAATGAATTTTTCACATATTCCGTATCCTCTAATTCCTTTCCGTAATTTTTCACTAAGTTTATATGTGTGTCCGAAAAATTATTCCACAATTTTTCTAACACTTCTAGTCTCACTTGTACATAAGATTCCGTGATCCTTTCTTTTGGACTCTTTTTATAATTTCGCCATGCAATAATCAATTTTTGATAATTATCATTTTGAAAATTTATCTCCGTTTCCATTTTGTGTACACTATTTACATAACATGTACACAAACACAAATATTTTATATGTGAATTTTTACTGAAATAATATAAAATTGTACTTCACCATTTATCTTCGTTGATTTGATACAACCGTGTCTTCCGTAGAAACCCGATACTGGTAACGAACTGAAGGGATCAACAGTACCGCTTACTCCGATCAATGCAGCACCCGACTGCACCTTCTCCTTCAGTTCTAATCCGACACCAATCCCGGAAGATAACCGCCACAGTCCGAGTACAAAATCAATAGAATGAACCGTATTTTGCCGCTGGTAACTTTAATATCCGGCTCGACGCTGACCAAAAAATGTTCGTACTCAGAGTGATGGAGTTTTCCAATAAAAAGATTCCGATATGACTTCAAAAAAAACCGAATTTATTCTTAAAATATTCCGTACAAAGCTATTTCCAAATTATGATTTTATTATGTCACAATTATTTTATTTCGACATTGTCAAAGCCATAGACACTACATATCAATCCTATTTCCTTCAAACTTCAATCTACCCCAAAAAAATGATCGGACGCTCTTTCTTCAAATTTCATAATTATAATTTGATTCAATGTTATAAACAACAATGAGCAATTCATAGTTTTGAATAGTAAAAGTTTCATGAAATACCATTGAAGTTCTTTTTCTTTTCTTTAAAATTAAACGACGGCTGTCGTGTTCTATAACAAAAACGATAACTTTTTAAATGTTTTACCTGTGTTTTGTTCATTTTGATGAAGTAGAACATACCTGTCTAGGGCCCTATCTCTGGGTTTAATCTTTAAACTACTTTATGTGATACTTTATAAATGTTGAAACCGCACGTATCAACCGCAGATTACTCGTACTAGTCGGAAAAGAAGTGAAATACACATATATAAAGCAGTAAAGTGTATCAAAGATCGGGCCGTGGATTGTAGTGATACACAGTCAGTGCTATAGTGCAAATCAAAATTTTCTGAGACCAACAAATCGCACGCCACACCGTCACCGCCACGATCAGAAAATTGTGTGAAGATCACTAAGGTACTTTTTTTTAAATTCCGAATTTGAGTGGGTTTGACAACGATCTCACCTGATGTAAAGTGAAGATATTGCCTAAGGTGGTGGAACACGCAAACTCAAATAGTGCCTATTTACTCTTACCTTGAAAATCCCTATATTATAGGTATTGAGAACAAAGACGCAGGTAGGGAATTATTATTAATTAATTATTATTAGGGAATACTGTGCATTTCTTTTTCCTTCTAAACTGTTTTTCTAGTCATTTCTCCGCAGACAGTTCATATTCCTATTTTTTTGAACGTGATGTGACAATACTCGCAAATTAATACAGTCTACTTTTCATAACCAGTTAGCAAAATAATTATTTCATTCGCGCTCATACATATATAATTATAAAGTTTAACTTAAATTTCTATATTGACATACTTTCATAAGATATAAATTGCTCTAATGAGATAATTATACTCGTAGTAGTATATAGATCTTAATAGAAATTCACTTATATACTGTTAGTTTATATATATGACAATAAAGAGAACGTGAAAATCTATGAAAATTGCATGGAGAATTGCTCCTTTTTTGCGAAGGAGTGTATATTTTATGTCATGTTCGTTTAATTTGGCCGGTTTATATTTCTCTTTTCATATTTACAGATCTGATATCTTACCTAAGTCCAATCTTTTTAATCTTATATTTTTAATTATCTGTGTACATTATGTGTGTACATACATGCGCGTTTGAGGAACCACCTTCTAAGCGCACTAAGAGTAGTCATTGAGGAGCTATAAATGCTCGCCCTCTACCACCGATCCGTCTGCATCGGATGGGAGCGGTAAAGGTCGTTTTCCCACTCCCTCTCCGCTGCCTCCTTCTGAGAAATAACATTTTCACAGAAGGAGGCTACAGGCTCCCATTACCTCCTGTTTTCCATCATTTTTGCAACGATGATTGGTAACGAAAGGCTTTATATTTTTACCTACTTGGCCTACAACCAGGGGTCGCTTTTATATTATATCTGGGCCTACAGCGTCTTTCGTCTTTGTAGAATAAAATCGAGACTTCTATCGTAGTCTGGAGGCGTTTATCACCGTATTATCAAAGCCTATCACAATAAATATTTCAATATTTTGAATTTTGAGCGAGGAAATCCACTGATCCCATATAGTGCAGTAGGAAGAAGAAAGTCCATTGAATTTGTACACAATACGATTGACAGTGATTGATATGTCAACATCTAATGTTGTGATTTAACACATTTCTACGCCTCAGCTCTGAGCTCGACAATAGACGTTGAAGGTATAACCATTAATTAAGCTACGAATAATGTTTTAACTCCATTAAACAAGTCATTTTTCAACCCTTAGTTAAATCGTGCCAATCCAATAAATAGTTTTATTAGTTTATGTTAATTTGTTGAATAATTAAAAGACGACATAATATAATAGTTTTTTTGGCTAAAAAAAAATAGAACGCGTCGTGACAACTTCACGTATTTAAAAAAATAATAACATGCACTTTTTTAACATCATTTATTATTAGTTTAAATTATATGATATTGATAGTAAGCTACTTTTTTGTAGAATAAAAAAAAGGAAATAAATGAAAACACATTTCATGTAGTCACACATTTAGTCCAGTCAGCATTATAAGTAGATAAATATTTATTTTCAATACAAAAGTTCGATGTTCGTTACTTTGCCAGTGATGAAAATTTTAAGCAATTTATTGTGTCATGGTACAAACGTGTTATACTACTTATGCTGCTGACCGTACATTGGTGATTCTATATTCTCTTTGACAGAAGACAATATAAATATCAATACGCGTATGAAATATCTGCAGCTTTATTAGCATGGACAATTTTCCTTGAATAAAGCTAAAATTACAATTAATAACAATAAAATAAATAACAAAACACAGCAAGACATGGTCGGTGCTATTTACTGTTTACGGGCTAGAGAATCCCTAAAAGAATTGTTCAAAGAAATTAATATTTTAACTTTAGCTAGTCAATATATATATGATACTTTAGTTTTTGTATATAGAAACTATAATAAATTCAATAAAACAGTGATCTACATAATGTGAATACTAGAAACAAAAATAAACTTGCCGTTCCAATGTTCAGACTCCATAAAACTAGCTGTTCGTTCTTGGGGAAATGTATATCTATGTTTGACAAACTTCCGCAAGGTGTCATTGATTTGCCTTTATATAAATTTAAAATCCATATCAAAAAGACACTCATGAGTAAAGGTTATTATAAAGTAAGTGACTATCTTAATGATCACACTATTTGGGAATAGGGACACTATTCATAGAGCCATGTTTGGTAACAACATTATTTATAATATTGTATTATTTTATATGTGTATGTAAACATACATACGACTGTAATCGTATTAGGTATGATTGTATCTTATACTATATTGTATTTTTATATTATATTATTATAATTATTAACATTGAAAAGAGGAGATAAAAAATAGACCTTCAGAGTATCTTGCCTGTTCTTCTCGAGAAGGCTCTCCCAATTTCCGAACAGGTGTCGAGTCAATATATTTTTTCTTTTTTTTTTCCTTATTCGTACGTACCTTGTCCGTACGTACGAATAAGGAAAAAAAAAAGTTTTTGTTTTTATTTTTTTTTATTTAAGCTTTTTTTTTTGTTTTGTTTGTTGACGTCAATAAGTGCCTGTAAAGGTCTATGTTGAATAAATATTATTTCGATTTTGATTTTGATTTTTTGGTCCAAAAATGAATGAAACTTCCGCTCCGGTTGTGCAATGAGCTGTCTTCTTGGTTTTCCCTAATGAATACGGTATTTTATTAACCTATAAATACCCCACATGGGCCTAGAGAACTCAGGGGGGTTTTAGTGGGTAGGCCGGTCCTATCAGACCGGAGAGCCCCACACACGGCCGCGCCTAGCCAGCGCCATGTCAAGGTGCATAAGGTGCATTTCCCCTCTAAAAATATGGAATTCTATAATGATCTATTATCTTTAATTCTGCTACTCGACGCTAGAGGGCGCTACCAACAAAGGCTCACCTTTCTCAAATATATCACAACTATCTTCCAGCTTTTTCTAGCCTTCCAGAAAGTTCGATGTGCACGAATCGCTTCTACGGTACCTATACTGGAAGGTTCCTGATTGTTTCCGAATGTTCGATAATAACTTTATTGATTCGATGGCGCAACATTATTACCATAAAAATATTACTCTTACACATGCCATACATATATATTCATATTATAACAAGATATTTATATATATATATATTATGTAACATCATCATCCTTTTCCTCCCTTTTTTTATTCCTTACCTGTGTCTAATGGCAAATGTAAACACTGTACAAAGCCAACTATTAAAAAAAATATCACCCTGTCATATTTACCGATTTTATGTGAAATACGTCGACTTTAGTTGTAAATTTTTATATAGAAATGACGTGTTCCCACTGCAGTTTTGATAAAACTATTTGGGTATAATACGGTAGTCATACTACTTCGATTATTCGTGCCTTATTTTTTACTAAAGAATTGAGATCAAACGTGAACGTTTACTATACAGAAGTGTTAACTCACTCTAAGAGAAATGCTACAATCGGTTTGATCGTGTAAGATATGCTGAACTTCGCAGAAGAACCAGGGTCACGGAAATAGCCCTAAGAGTTGCAAACCTTACGTAGAATTGGGGAGGGATATTGCTCATTGGGCTGATGGTGGACTGATGATATTCCGGGAAATACAGCGTTGGCAGGCCTTTGGTAGGCAGCGCAGGATTGATTAGTGTGAAGAGAAGGAATATAGAGCACATCCACATGTTATCAGCTGGGCATTCTGCTTGTTTGCCAATATAGCGCCATAAAAAACAAAAGAAAATTCACGTACTTTTTTAATGTATTGTAATATAATAGTTTTCGATTATAAATAATGTTTTCGTAACTCGCATGTGTATATCCAAAATAAATGGGTTGTAAGCCCTTTGGTGTCCCTTGACGATACTATTTGCAATACTTATTATTAGTTTTACCCGAACCAAAGTCGGGGCAAGTTTAAGCCGACCTGTCAGACCTCGTTAGTGCTTGGTCTAAGCCTCAGCTATTTTGATCTCTAAAACTTTGTTCGTCAAATCGTTAGCCCTTTAAGGCTAATGGTGTTTTGTAGTTACTGATTGAGAATGACGCACATTAATTTTCTTATGTAAGCAATAATAATTTGTGTTGATATTTAGAGGATTTAACGAGAAGTATCATCATCGCCATATGAGTTGTGATGATAACTTGTCATTATATCATCACACCCGGTCTACTGCGGGTGGTGATGTTGGACTCTAGCGGAAGGTCAGCCTACCTACTAAATACTACCTACAAGCTTTTGGTCGGGCAGAAGGCCTGGGACCTTATCGGCTTTGAACTAAAGCTCCCGCCCTCCAGAGCGGTGGGCGGTGCGCAGCGCAGCCTCAGGAGAGTACATGCGCTCTGAAATGAGTTCGGTTTCCAAAGTGGACCGCATAGTTAAACATGTGCGCTTATGCACTTACATATGCAAGTTAAACTAACTACAAAGTTAAAATAACTACACTTCATAGGTCTATGAAATTACTTTATTTAAAAAAATTGAAAAAAAGGGGGTGATTATAGATCGATACTGATGCCAAAAATGCAATCAGTAAACTTTTTGTCTTTTGGTCTGTCTATATAACCGTTATAGAATCAAAAACTACTTGAAAGATTTTAATAAAACTTGGTACAATTATTTTTCATACTCCTCAGCTGGTTATAGTATACTTTTCATTAGGCTACAATCAAAAGGAGCAGAGCAGTGAAGGGAAATGTTGGGAAAACGGGAGAAGTTACTCCATTTTTTAAGCTTCCGTCGCGTGTGCAATCTTAATGGTTAAAGCTACACAGAAATCATGTATGACGGAAATGGTCTCCTTAAAATTATATAAAAAATATCCCCAGACAGCAGATGTCTATCTTTTATGGTACAATAACACGTGTAACTCCCGATAGCTTAGCAGTTTGAAGCTTTCTGATTACATTTGTCTACTCTTACGTTTATAACACTCTCAGTCATTGAAAATGCTACCTAAAATTACGATTCCACCCTGACGAAGTCGTAGGCATAGCTAGTAATTTAATAAGATTCCTCTAGTTCAGTATTGCCTCATTTAGTCAATTTTTAGACAAGCATTCACGCTATTGTGTCGTAGCTACAAATTTTTGTAATATATTACAGCAGATAGCTTGGATATAACATTATAGAAGACATCACACCATTACATTCACGATTCCATATTACTGAAAACTAAACTGGCTAGCAAGTTTTAAGTACTCACCTGACATAAAAAAAATTTACTAGTCGATTTATTTATTACATATATTTTACAGAAAATAATAGATGAAAATACATTACTTATATTATTACTATACATTTCTACTCTACTAGCATTTTATGGTTCATACTATTAACTATAGATCGTTTTTACAGCTATACCTTGAAAATCAATTCGAGGAAATTAAAAATAAGAACAGATAGAAGAAACAATTTAGTCGAGCGGATAATACACCGGTTTCAAGGTGTCGCCATCTCTGAGGTCCCGGCTTCGAATCCCGGTGGGGGCAGATGTTTGTGTGATGAATGCGAGCATTTGTACCTTAGTCATGGTTGTTGATATATATTTCAATAAAAATTATTTATATATGTATAATATATGTATGTCTATCCGTTACCCTAGATCCCATAGCACAAGCCTTTATAGAGCTTACTTTGGGCTAGGCTAATTGGTGTAAGTGTAACAAATATTTATTTATATATTTATTTAGTATAGAAGGAATCGTTTATTGCTATGTTATACACACAAATATGTACCGACTAAATAATAAATAAGTATAACATACAAAACAATAGGTAAAGGAATACAAGAGTACAAACAAAGCGTTGGGCGCAAATACGTGTGTAAGAAGTAATGAAAATAAAAATAATCTTTATTCAACATTGGCCTCTACAGGCACTTATTGACGTCAAACAAATAAACACGTACGAGGAAAACAAAAAAATAGTCACTCTATACGTGTTAGGAAATTTGTAGCCTTTTAGAGCATAATAAACAACAAACTCTGAAGTTCTAATTTTTGATCTCCTCTTTACAGAACAGTTAAATAACACGATTAGGTTTATTTAAATATCAACACAATAAATATGTTGGATATTCATATGTCCGGTAAAAACAATTATTTTTTTAATATTGAATCATTAAATTGTATGTTATAAAAATACAATGCAAGCATTTTCATAATTTCAAAAATCATTAAGCTTGTAACACCCTTTTTTCATTTGAGTATTTTAAACAAGTGTTTTATAAGTTTTGTCACAATGCAAAGCAATAACACTTTCTGGAAGTGTGATGTAAAAGTTACACATTTCCCCATGAACGAGCCTCTAGTTGAAGTTCTTTGAAGCCTGAACGTTGGAACGTCAAGTTTATTTTTTATTCTCGTGTTTAAATAGTGAATTTGAAAATTTGCATAAAATGTATTATAGTCCTTGAGTACACTTAAATTTTCATAAACAGTTTGGCTTACCAACGTCAAGTAGTTTTTGTCAAGAGGAAAAGCATAAAAGAAGTTGTCATCCAGAATCGATAACGTTTAACAGAAAATCCAAAGTTCAAACTATTTTACATATAGTTAAACTATACGTAAAAATTGCTATAAAAAGGGTCAAATAGTAAACTGCTAGCAACTTTGTCCTCTCCTATAATGTCCTGTCCTCAAAATTAATCTACATAGTAGAAAATTCGTTACTAACTATAAACTATCCCGTTGTATTTCTATTAATCAAGTCCCCGTCAGCGTATAGACAGAAGAAATATAGTGAAAGGGCCAGATTTTTTTTTACTTAGGCTTCTAGACAACGAGCAATATGTAAAATTGCAAACAATCAGAGGCACTTAAATAAAAGGCAATCGTAGTAATAGTATAAGCTCGTAAGTTTTTCTAATACTTTTGTACGTGACTAAAATTTATGCATTTCACTGTATAATTATAATGTGACGTGGAAATGGTGGGAGCTTTCACTCAAAAGCACAGCTTAAGTGTTCGTCAGCAGAATTTCAGGTTATTTCGTCGACGCGAAAGTTTCATTTCGATATCCACACCATTCCGGTCATCTTTTATTGCGAGGAGATGCTCTGAATGGATAAATGAATAATTCATGAATTTGGGCGCAAAAAAAAAATAACAAGCGGGAAATATTTATTGACAGTAGAAAAACTTTTGTATCGCTCAAGAAATATGGGTATATATATATATATATATATCCCATATTTAACTGTGATCTTATGTGAGCAGACTCAGGGGTACTGCTCACAAAAATATATCTTATTTTATTGAATAATAAAATAAGATAAATACATAGCAAATAGTTCCAGATATAGTCGATAATTCCAGTGTTTCCAAACATTTGTTATATAGCAAAGAAGATCCTTCTTTGATGTTCCAGACTTTTGCAATCATTCCAGGATTATCTCAAATATCCGATTTATTCGATTATCTTGTGGCATGTACGGTCGAATGAATATTTGATCTAGTTGATATTCGAATTTAGCTCTATCTATACGTAAGGTTCAATATCCATTCAGAATGTAATATTTTTCTTGACTAATCGAGGTGTTGTACAAGTGTCATCAAGGAGTTGATTTGTCCAAAGGTTTTATTTACATCATCAAAAATTGTAAAAGTATTTGCTTAGATATAACTAATAATTTCTTTTAATTAAAGCAAACAAATAAAACAAATGAGTTAATATCCCTACTAAGATTATAAATGCGAAAGTTGTTTGATTTATTGATGTTCGATAGACTTTCACGTATAAACTTTTTAGATGAAACTTTACAATAAGAATATCCCGTAGGATATCATACAGATTATAAAGATATGCGCCACATTAATATAAGCTACTCGAAATATTTATCGTGCTTAGACAAAGTCCGGGCACAAGTTAATATCCGCATAAATTTTGAATATCTCGCTTGGCTATTATTACATATATATATATTTCTCGGTAAAGACTTAATAGTAAATTATAAAATTGAATCAGACCTTACAACAGTATCAATAGTGGTCGGAATAGGTTGTTTAAATTTAAGTACTTGCGATTTTGTGACATCAATAGTATGGATATGCCTGGGAACTATTTTCAGAGATTGTAAAAATATTATATTGAACTTTCAAAAAAGTATTTCATCTTTTAGATTATTGTTGTAATAATAAGTTGCAAACATAAAATTTTATAATAAAAGCGTAAAGAAACGAATAGCAAATAAAAACAGAAAATTTTTGGTATATACGTTGACTTTCTTCCTGCAAGTACATAAAATCAAACTACCTATTCCGAGCACTAGTTATCAAACAAATATATAAAAGTTACTGTATTTGTATACATGATGCGATAATGAAACTTGTCTGTCAAATTGTATTTATTTTTGATTTCACATTAAATTACAAAATGAACGTTTTTAATGACTATGTACAAGATATCACTTAAAACATTGCTGAGCTCTATACAATATTGAATACTGTGGTCATGAATTTACATATTTACATCATTTTCATCAACCACGGTCTGAACTGTAAAATTCGGGGTTAAAAGTAGGCTCGACTCGGCAATGCTATACATATTCTCGACGTAATAACCTAAACCTCTTTTTTCTGGTATCACAAAACCTAAGTGGGGCCACTAAGTTCAAGAACAAAGGGTATTATTTCTTGATCAATCTTTTTAATAACAGGAAAGGGAAGTGACGACCCCATCCCCCGCTGGTGGGGCATTTAATGCCCCTTAACTGCCATAAATGCCCCATAAGTGCAGTCAGTCTCCCTCAGGGCAGCTTGTGGCGAGTTGTCGGTGAGTTACGACACCAAGAATACCCATGTGCTTCAGGGGGGCGTATGCCACCCACCTCTGTCTTGCCCTAACCAGCCGGACAGAGTAGAGTCACAAGAGCAAATGCTCGAAGTGTGGAAGTGTAATAATGTCATAACGCCGACGGCGTCTCGATCACTGTCGCAGACACACCTCTCTACACCCTTAGCCGTTCACACCAATGTTGCTCTCTTCGCACCAATATTTATCTGCTTTTTTGGGGGGCCCATTTAGTGAGCGGCGAGTCACCACCTACCATATTTATTAATTAGGACGCTTTGAGAAGGCAGGTGACCGGAATCTTTTCCATAGCCCGGTTATCATGGTGCAGATAGTGATTAGACCCAGTTAGTACACTCCACGCACAGTCATTAAATTTCTCTTAAATGGCCTCTACGCGTTGGAGCTGTATCCCCGCGCACGGTTTATAAAGGACCGTGTCTTTTAAAGATACGTGATGTCATCACAGCTCATATACGTCCCCACCGAGGGGCTCGAGCCTACCCTAACTACGTTAGGGCCATTAGGCCTTAGTCAACCACGCTGGCCCAGTGCGGGTTGGTTGACTACGTACACCTTTGAATCGCTTCGCAGATGTACGCAGGTTTCCTCACGATGTTTCCCTTCACCGTAGCAGCGTCGGATAAATGTACATATGAAATTCGGAACGAAAAACACATTGGTACACGGTGGGGATGAGATCGCGGGCCTCCCGATTCTATGCGGCGCACAAATCAGTGCCGAGACCACAGCGCCACCGACGCGTGATGTAAGCTATAATAATAGCTCCATTTCATAGCTTTTCTTGAAATAAACAAAAGCTTAATATTGTAGAAATACTGTATATTATTGTAATAATAAATATTTCTTACACTTACACAAAATACCATAGAACAATATAGACATACATGTATTATACAAATGCTCGTATTCATCACACAAAGATCCCCACCGGGACTTGAACCCAGGACCTTAGAATTGGGGACACCTTGAAACCGGTGTACTAAGCACTCGGTCACGGAGGTCGTCAATTAAATTATATTCAATACTAGCTATACCTAGGACTTCGTCCGCGTGGAATAGTAATATTAGATTTTCATTTTTAATGATTGAGAGTGTTATAAACGTAAGAGTAGACAAATATTTAGGGTTGGCTTGAAGAAATCTATCTTGAGAGATAAGTCTGCCTTTGGACCAATTAAATTTGTAGCTCCTAATATTTTTATTGTAATGGTGTTTAATTTTGTTCAATAAAGAGTTTATATATATAATCAGAAAGCTTCGAACTGCTAAGCTATCGGGAGTTACACGTGTTATTGTGAGTCAACCATAAAAGATAGACATAAGCTGTCGTGGTGATATTTTTTTGAATTATTTAAGGAGAACATTTCCATCATACATGATTTCTGTGTAGCTTTAACCATTAAGGTTGCACATGCGAAGGAAGCTTAAAAAATGGAGTAACTTTTCCTGTTTTCCGAACATTTCCCTTCACTTCTCTGCTCCTATTGGTTGTAGCGTGATGAAAAGTATACTGTAACAAGTTTACGAATATGAAAAATAATTGTACCAAATTTTGTTAAAATCCGTCGAGTAGTTCTTGTTTCTATAACGGTTATACAGACAGGCAGAGAAAAATTTTATTGATTGCATTTCCGTCATCAGTATCAATCCCTAATCACCACCTGATAGTTGCTTTGGAAATATATTTCATGTACGAAATTGACCTCTCCACAGATTTATTATAAGTATAGGTTATATTATATATACACACTGGTAACTTATTATCATGTCTTCACATTAAATAAATAAATATATCGATACAATCATATTTATAGAATACTGCGGGAAATTAGTTTTTGTCAATCTTGGTCCCTTATGTCTAAGGTACCAAGATTCATGGTCTTATCTTCAATTCTACCCCTATTTCACCCCCACACTGATAAAAAATTCAAAATGCAAGAACAAACGATTCCTTGTTTCTTATGACGTGATATTTGACGAACTTGAATACTAATTTTTAACCCTTATTTCACCCCCTAGCTGGTCGAAATTTCAAAAATGCTAGAAAAACAGTTAATTGATTTTTTATCAAGTGATCAAATATAAAGTTTGTTGGTTTTATCTTTAAAATTAAGAAATCACATATAAGCTTTCAACCTCTATTACAACCCCTTCATCCCTTTCTTTCGAAATAAAAAGTGGCGCATGTTCTGTCTCAGGGTCTAAAGATTCCGACCTCGACTCGGCCCAGCACACGCTGGCGGAGTGCCCCGCGTGGGCCTCCGAGCGCCGAGTCTTGGTCGCAGAGATCGGGCGAGATCTGTCTCCGCCGGCATTGATTGCGGCAATGCTGGCGGACGAGGGAGGTTGGAAGGCTGTGGCCTCCTTCTGTGAAGCAGTGATGCTCCAGAAGGAGGCGGCGCCGGGCTCGGTAGCACAGCTGCAGCGCCGCCGCGGGTCGTTGGCGGGCGCGAGGAAGTCGCGACCGCTACGGCGACCCGGATGGACCACGCCCCTTCCGTGGCCGGGGGGCGTCGTCGGTGGAGAAGACCGGGGGAGGTAGTGTAGCCACCCCCGAGGAGGGCTCCGCTGTATCGACGGGGAAACGGAGGCTGGGGGTTCCCGGAAGTAGCTTGGTAAGTTCCCGGGGGCTCCCTTCATGCCTGAGGAAGGCCATCCCTGAGGTTTTTAGTGGGTAGGCCTCCCCCTTCTGGGGAGGAAAGCCCCACATAACTGCCGGCTCGCCACAGCCTTTAGAGGTTTAAGCTGGAAAGCGTAACAGACAGACAGACAGAGTTACTTACGCATTTATAATATTAGTTGGGAATTTAAATTAATGTTATGCCTTTATGAGCTCAGATTCTTACGAAAAGTGGGCCATGTCCAAATCCATGCCGATGTTGCTAAGATCTCACATCACTCAAAGGTCATTTAACAGTTCATATACCTCCTCAGAGAAGCACAAGTCTACCCTAACGTTGTTAGCGTGACTAGGCCTTAGTCCACACTAGATCGGCGTAGCTTTTCGACATTCACTATTGCTTGTAACAGCCCAGACTGAATAAATGATTTTGAATTTGAATTTGAATTGAATTTGAATTTGATCACCATCCACATCTACCTCTTTAAAATTCTTTGAAGCTGTATGCAATTTGTCTCACGATGTCTTCCTTGACTATAGACTCCTATAGTCAAGGAAAACATCGTCATCGTCAGATTACTGTACATTTTATTGTAATTAATTGGCATTTTAGTATTTATATATAGATATAAACTATATATTAAGTGTTAATTAAATCTAAAAAATAAATTAAATAAACTATTAATAGAGTATATTCTAAGCTTAAAACTACTTAACGACTAAAAATTACTACAAATAAAATATACAAAATTTACAAAATAAAAAAAACTTCACCTCCAGAGCTGCCGTCAGGGATGGTGCCCAAAAGTCTGGCAGCATTTCCCCGTTGGATTGCGAGGCTAATACGCTGACCGAGATAACTGCCAGCCTATCACCCGTCACCTCGGCGAGTCTCTTCGCCAAATCCTTAAATAGGGACCGAGCGCTTGGACCCCATGGACCCATTGTCTCTACACCAAACGGCGCAAATATCTAGCTATCATTGAGAGCTGAATATTTACGCCGCTTAGAGCACTCAGCAGCGGCAGCCGCCGCGCTTGCAGAAAGGGACGTACTACCTGTATGACACGGAGCAAGCGTATCAGAGCAAGTTGCGTCCCACACAAGAAGACGACCCTGCTTCCATTGAATGAGCGTCATCCCATCAGGTCTCCTGCCGTCGTCACGAGATATACCACTAGGCTCAAGAAGCGCTGGCACGTTGACTGCGATAAGAGCTCTGCGGATGTCGTCATTGATGCAGGCGTGGCGGGAGACTCTGCCAGCGCTTTTTTGGTAAGAGAGGCCATGGTGACCATACTCACCGACACGAGCTCCACAACGACAGCGATGGGGGTGATTAGTCGAATCGAAATCGAAAAACACACACTCACTCAGAGGTATAATTTAATATAATAATACCTCTCAACGGGTAGCGGTCCGACGCTCACTACACAAGATAAAATCCTAGTACGGAGCGAAGTAAAATTTTGAAAAAAAAGAAGGTACCATTTTTTCTTAAAAAAGATACCGGTAAAACAACGCTACCAACCCGTTAAAATATTTCATTTCCGCTATATCAAATAAGTGTGTCAAGTAATTCACGTTAAAATAATGTAATTACATTTCAACACAAAAGAGTAAGGTGCTTCCAGCCAATGTTTTTTTCAACCCTTCTAATGGCAACACCCCTATTATCTAGAAACAGAAATTTAATCATGTTAGATTTCATAAAACGATTTTCGGGCTTCAGGTATATTGTTTTAGGGTAGAAATTTAATTAGTCGTTGTAAAAGGTAGTCGGATAAGATCTAGCGCCTTTGTGTTTTCATACGCTCCTCGGAAAATCCTGAAAACATGTTTTCGTTTTCATGAAGGCAGCGCCTTGGGGTGAGAAACTTTTAAAATGAACCTACGGCTCGTACAAATTGGGAATGCTTTGGCTTGGAGATAGGGCCTCGAGTTACGTCGTGCTCATCAGTAATAAAATAAAATGAAAAGACAAAGATTTTACGACGGTTATAAAGACACATTCAACTAAGTAATTTTAATTTTAAATATGTCACATAACAAAATTTTACTTTTTGTTAGCATAATATTTTTAATACTTACACCCTACAGCGACATAATTTACTCATGTGTCCAAGCCAGCAGCGGAGTGCTAGAGTTGCTTTCATCGCTTTCAGATCAAAGCTCCTGGTTGCTGCACTCAGTCACGGAAACACCAATAATGACACCTGACTGATAGAAATATATGTTCGTATAACTCTTCCAAAGTTCTTGATCTCTTCAAAAATAATTTTAGTGTGATGTTCTAATAGTTGTCAGTGGTCAAACAACAATAGGTGATTAATTATTTAGATTTACCAAAGGAACATACTTACTCCGAGCTAACCAATGTGTGAAACAAGATAATAATTATAGTAAGATAGCTGTATCTTAAGAATACTATTAATAACTTAATATTAAGAAATATATATGTTTCTTATATATTGCAAAAAATACAAAATTTACAAATGTTAATGTCATAAATATGTATTAAAAAGTACATTATTATACTGTTCGTGTACATACACAAAGATCTTTATTTAAAAAATATTACAATAATATAAAAAAAAATATTGGTACACTCCATGCACGCTTTCGTTAAATTTCGCTTAAATGGCCTCTACGCGTTGGATCTGTTTCCCTACATACGCCCTATCGTGATCGTGTCTTATAAAGACGCGTGATTGAAGCTACAATAATAATATTAAAAATACTTAATAATATACAAAATAAAACTACGTCTGTAGGTTAAACAAAAAAAAGAAGGAAATGACTTTTTTGGGTGGAATATCAAACTTTTTGTTGTAATACATTTTAACGTGAAACTTGGAAATTTTTCAAGAAATCAGTAAACAAGGAAAATGTTGATTTAATCCAATGAAATATCGAAGGGAGATTAGGGAAATTCGCTTACAACTTTTGGAGAGTTTTGGATGTTAAACAAATGTACACTAAAATATATTTTTACTACTTATAGGTTTAATATAATGCTTTGAATTACATACTCTCTGAGCAGCGCAAGTTGACTTTTAGAATCGTGTACGATAAAAGCATCGCACAAATGAGTTGGGTTTAGTTCTAGCTGATGTATTTTATTAATTTTAGCCCTTATATCCCTCAATATTATCAAGTTATTTAGTGATTATAAATTTACATAACCACGTTTAGATGATATAGAAATTTTGCGATTGGTTATCAAGTCTACGGTGCGATCTTGTAATGTAAAGAATCAGGAAATATTTTTTTATCATTTGCTGTATTTTTACGAAGGCATTGATAAGACGCTACTCTTAGAATAGATAGTTTGAGCTCCACTTTGCTTACAAAATTAGTCATATATCATATGCCATTATATATATATATATATATAATATAATATATATGCCATTATATATATATATATTTTATATTTTTATAACTTGAATTTAACTGACAAATTGAAAATTTGTCCTAAATGTATTTTAACTCTTATATAAATTAAGCTTTCAGATAATTTTGAAACTGCTGAAGTTAATATATTTGTATCCTTGAATATCTCTCTAAGAGATAGATAATTAATAATTACAGTATATACTTATTACAGATAATTAATTTAGTATATACAAGCGACCCGCCCCGGCTTTGCATGGGTGCAAAAAAAACGGTTATGGTAAGTTATCCCTAAGAAATAGACCATCGCGGACTTTTTTGTTGAACTATTTAAGATGGACAATACTGTAGTACATTATTTTGGTCTATCTCGTCGGGATAGCTTAAGCGCAAAAAATGAGCTTATTTACGACATCACATTAGAAACCTCAAAATTTGTCAGTGTTTCTCTACTATATTATGCATGTATTATAAATATAAACCTTTCTTAAGAATCATTCTATCTATTAAAAACCGGATCAAAATCCGTTGCGTAGTTTTAAAGACTTAAGCACACATAGGGACAGACGGACGGCGGATAGCGACTTTGTTTTAGTAATGTAGTGATATAAGCGAACCATTCGACCATGCAAAAGATCTACGTCCGTTTCGATTCTCAATCAATCAATCAATACATAGTATAAAACAAAGTCGCTTTCGCTGTATGTCCGTATGTATGCTTAGATCTTTAAAACTACGCAACGGATTTTAACGCGGTTTTTTTTAATAGATAGAGTGATTCTTAAAGAAGGTTTGTATGTATAATAAATGCATAATATAGTAGAGAAACACTGATAAATTTAAAGGTTTCTAATGTGATGTCGTAAATAAGCACGTTTTTTTGCGCTTATATTGCAAACGCTGGCTGAACCCTACGAGATAGACCAAAATAATGTACTAAGTATTGTACAACTTACAAAACTCCACAAAAAAGTCCGCGATGGTATATGTCTATCTCTTAGGGATAACCCACCATAACCATTTTTTCACTGCACCCGTGCGAAGCCGGGGCGCGTCGCTAGTACAAAATAATTTTCTGATGTTCCTACATGAAGCTGTCGCATCGTCTTCTATTTTCTTTAACTCCACCTACACTTTTCTTTCTCATTGCACAATTTTTCACAATATACACACCAACACGTTTTGTGGCATCCACGCGTCAGATTTCATATTTAATGCTCTCAAAGTCTCCAAATTTACATATTGGCAAATATGCCGAGAAAATTTTTATCGGTGTTTTTCGAAAACGCACGCACGATCCCCATCATTTCTGAAATATATTATTAATTTCTGACATTCAATTTCACTGTACTTCCTGTGGCTTTTCACATTATTGACATGACAATACATCTTCGAGAGGAAACAAGATTGATTCTTTGTTATTTTACGTTCGAGAAATAATGATTATTATTTATGTTCACTCAACGCTTCGAGCCGAGTGTACGGTTACGTTATTGTAACGAGGAAGATCTCCACATAAAATTAATCACGGTAATCAATTTATAATATGGAGTGAAGAGTTTTGTATGTTGCATTTAGATGGATTCATATGTAGATGGGTAGAATTATGATGTAGATGTTTTTCTTTATTTTGTACTAGCTAGTTTTCGTCTGCGCAGGATTAGGATTTCGAGTAACATGAATTAGCGTGGCGTATATCATATATGTTTCTATGTCAACAGTAATTACATAATTTGATGAGGCAAAAGTATTTTATCAGAGAAATACTAGACATTCAATATATATATAGTAATTTATTAAAAATCCTAATGTTTATTCATATAATAAACATTAGGATTTTTAATAAATTACTATATTACTTCAAGGTTCTCTCATACAACTTTTTTAAAAAAAGATTACACCTCTGGCTTTTGGGGAGATCCATCCATATTCATACATTTTTGCGTTTATTATATGCTCACGCCACTTAAACAAAATTTGACTAAAGTAAAAAATTAAAAGGAATAACTCACATGCGTTGTAAGATAGGAGGAGTAAAAAACCAGAAAGGAAGACCTGATGAGATGCTCCTGTATGTATTGGTGGTTTGATTTTTTTTTTTTGTTCCCCTGAGGAAAATGCATTAAATTGCGTACCCCGGCTGTGGCGAGCCAGCGGTTATGTGGGGCTCTCCTCCCCAGAAGGGGGAGGCTTACCCACTAAAAACCTCAGGGATGGCCTTCCTCTGGCATGTAGATAGCTCCCGGGAACATCAAGCTACTTCCGGGAACCCCCAGCCTCCGCTCCCCTGCCTAGAGGGGAGCCCTCCTCGGGGGAGGCTACACTACTTCCCCCGGTCTCTTCTACCGACGACGCCCCCGGCCATGGAAGGGGCGTGGTCCATCCCGGGTCGCCGTAGCAGTCGCGACTTCCTCGCGCCCGCCGGCGACCCGCATGTATTGGTGGCTGGTTCAGCGATTGCGGGGGCTCCTCCCAATGTCCAGTCAAATCGTCAGTGACGTTAACCACCACTTTCTTGCAGTGTCACCGGGTTCGAAAATTTGCACACGCGAACTGTGAGATGGGTTTGCCCCGGGGCGGGTGAATTAAGCGGTTAGCGAAAGTATGCGAAATTATCGAGTTGATTAGTTAGCGTTAGCGCGGCGCCGGAGTTATCGCCATCTTGTTATTACTTTTTATCGCGGCGCTGTCGTCGCGTCACAGGTCCGGGGATAGGTCACGGGAAGGGGTAGGTATTTTATATATTGCCAATAGGTGGCTCTAACATTATACCTATTTATAGAGATAGTGTGCGCTGTCTAAAATATGACTAGTGTCAGTAAGTCAAGTAAGTAGGATAAAGTCTACCATCTGAGCATACCAAGCTATTATCTTTATTAATTGTAGCCTCTGTGTTATTTTGATGTACGCTATATTATTGTAAGGTTGTATTAAAATCCGTTCAGTAGTTTTTACGTGAAAGAGTAACAAAAATCTATCCATACAAACTTTTGCGTTTATTTTTCTTAAGGATTAGTTATGTAGGGGATTTGTATCTGTATTCATTTGACTACATTCTTATTTTGATTAATCTTTCTTTATTATTGTCTATATAGGACGTTATAACTATAATGTTTAGCAGTTGCACATTTTTTCTTCTAAATCTTTACTGTAAATAATTATTTCGGTTTGCTGTAACACGAAATACAATTTAAAATCCTCCTTTATCCTGTGGTATGATTTTTGTAAGTCAATCAGAAAGGCTACTAGCTTACTTTTGATAACAATACAACCCAGAGTCAAAATATGTCTCATTACACACACCTTTGAAAATGTCATTCAGGCTAATATATTACGTAGGAAGGACTGGTACCATTCAATCCTCAGACGTCCTGAGGGAAAGAAGTTTGCCGCTATTCTTATAGCAATAATTGACGTTCTGAGTCGTCAACGTTATTACCCGTAAACCAATTCAAGAATTGAGTACCAACGTTTTAATATGGTAATGTTAAAATAAATTGTGATTTTGACTATACTTAGCAAATACCTCATAAAAACGAAAGTTGAAAGATCTATTTTATACACCGTTGACCACATGCGACGCTGCAAAAAAAAAAAAGGTATTTAATTATCGCAAATGAAAAAAAGTTAATGTACGCAAAAAGCAGTCGAAATTTTTATGTGATATAACACTATTATTAAGTTCTACAAATATTATGCGAGCAAGTAACGTATTTTGTTTTGTTGTGATAATTGTCAACGTCTGTACATGATGCCTGCATAAACGTGTCATTTTCGTCAAATTTACATCTCCCGACGCCAAAATGCAGGAGCATCTGAAAAAAACAACTCAACGGCAAATCGGTTCGATCGAAGGCAAGCTTTATGCAAGATGTTTCTTTCTTCAAGAAATAAATTCCGGCAGATAATCTCATAAGGTAAGTTTTGGCTGCCCGCCAAATCCACAGATATATTTTGGTCGTACATAAATACTAAAAGGCTGTTATCCCCAAATGTGATTGCAATGAATGGAACGAAGAAACTTTGTCATTGCTCCTAGTTCTTTTCGAATTACGATGTAGCCTCCATGTCTATGAACGCTACATTCCGCTCGATTTGGCGCGGGCTATTCTTCTTGAGAAATACAAGTCGACGCCGCGTGAACAAAACAACAAAACTTATTACATTGTATTTTTTGTGAACATTCATGTAAAGTCCAACAAAGAACTACGCCAAATATGGAATAGGAACCAAAATGCCGACTCCCCTTGCGATATGATTAAGCAGCATTCGAAATAAGATTCATAGTGATTCGGAATCAAACTTTACTTGACTTTCCTGTTAATAGTGGTACTTACAATCTTTCGGTTTCGAGACAAAGTATATAAAAGTATTAAACATTCTTACTTTATAGATTTATACGGGTCTTTATTTATAGATTAATTCTACTGATCAATATAAATTGATTAAGTTCGAAACGCACATTTCATTTACGTTTGATGACTTATTGTGTTAATGTCGCCACTATTAACTGGTCATCCCTAATTAGCGATAATAGCATTAAAATATTTTTTTTAAATAAATATTTCCCTTACTTCCACCAAGTAGCCTAGCCCAAAGTAAGCTCTGTAAGGCTTGTGGTATAGGATGTAGGATAACGGAAAGATATACATATTATATATATATATATATATATAATATTTCCCACGGGGGATGGTAGTGAATCCTCATAGGGGGCGCGCCACCACAGTGGTCGCTATGACAACCCCCTGGTCCTTGACGACCTCGCACCGGATACCACCCGCAACCGGTCTACGGCGGGTAGTTATGTTGGACTCTAGCAGAAGGCCAGCCTACCAACTAAACACTACCTACAGCCTTTGGTCGGGCGGAAGGCCTGGGACCCTATCGGCTTGAACTAACGCTCCCGCCCTCCAGAACGGGGCAATCTTAATATATATATTTCTTGTGTGCGTGTGTATGTGACTGAACTTCTCCTAAACGACTGGACCAATTTTGATGAAATTTTTTGTGTGTATTCCAGGGGGCTTGAGGATGGTTTAGATTCACAATACGGTCATATAGATATTGTTTTTCAGCTAAATTATTTATTTAAAAACATTTGAGACAACGTGAGACAACGTGACATTTGAGACATTTGACATTTGAGACATTTGACAGGACAACGTCTGTTGGGCCAGCTAGTATATATATATTTCTCTTTCTAAATGTATACTTCCCTGGCTGGCTCCATACATACATTTTACTATAATTATCACATTATTTTTTAATTATTTGACCATTATATAGTTTTTTCAATGTAATATTATGACTGAACAAACAACACAATATACTTTATCAAAAAAAGATAGTAAAATAAAATAATTAGTAGTTAAAATAAAACCTTTTTTCGAGGCCTTACAAAAGTGTCACCAGAGGAGATGACACTTTTATCAATAATCTTTAAATTTGAAAATTTTCCGGAAAAACCGCTTTCGTGCTTCATTGGCCTTGAGTAGCGCGCGTTGGACAGAGTGAAATTAGATACAAACCAATGGCGTTGTACATATTTTGAATAATGTTATGTCAGTTACCGGTGCACTGGTGAACAATGTGTTTGTAGTTACTGAATTTCCCCTGGTAAGTTTATTTTTTTATATATTACTGTTACGTATGGCATTAATTATACAATGTATTGTTAAAAATGAGTAGATATCCTGTATTTCGTATTATTCCACAATAAAGTTTGCGTGGTGTATTTTTTTAGGTTATATATTATTTTGTCACCCCCCTGGCGTCACTCCTCTGGCAGTTTAAGTGCTAAGGTGCTAATACAAGCGAGCCAGGCTAGTGTCACAAATTAGATTTGATGTTAATAAATCGATATAAGATTTAGTTTCATTTGTTTTAGTTTGCTGTTTGTTCTACTAACGCGACGACATCATGGCGATTGGGGCGATTATTGGGGGGAAGACATAAGCCTGTCAAAAATTTAAATATCTTCTGGCCCTTAAAAATATCAATAATACACTTGATCTGCTCATCTTAATAATGAATTTCAAATCAAAAGGTATTTTTTTCCAAGTGAGCCAAGAAAAATCCCAATAGCGTATATTCACCCATATATATATATATATATATATATCTCTTAATATATATATTTCTTGTGTGCGTGTGTATGTGACTGAACTCCTCCTAAACGACTGGACCAATTTTGATGAAATTTTTTGTGTGTATTCCAGGGGGCTTGAGGATGGTTTAGATTCACAATACGGTCATATAGATATTGTTTTTCAGCTAAATTATTTATTTAAAAACATTTGAGACAACGTGAGACAACGTGACATTTGAGACATTTGACAGGACAACGTCTGTTGGGCCAGCTAGTATATATATATATATAATATATATATATATATATATATATATATATATATATATATATATATATATATAACCATGACTAAGGTACAAATGCTTATCATAATCATCACGCAAACATCGCCCCCACCGGGATTCGAACCCGGGACCCCAGAGATGATGACACATAGAAAGCGGCTTACTAACGAGTCGAGAGGTCATCAAATGACTATTTGTGACCCAGATTTCACCACAATATACCTAATTTCCTATTTAAGTGTAAGTTATATACATTCGTAACGTCAATTAGCACAGGATATTAAATAATGTAACATATTTTAACAAGTGAAACATACTATTATAAGAACTTGGTATACACTATTAAAAATACGGTGTATACTATAAACACTTTTATTAGAAACTTGCGGACCTGACAGACTTCGTCCTGTCAAAAAGATTTGTACAGTGGTAGTTTTTTGTTCCTAATTATTTTATAGATAATGTCGCATAGCCAACCAAATTGCAAAAAAAGTCTAAATGACCTATTACATTTTGTGGCTATTCAATTTCGGAACGTGACATTAAATCCTCCAACGATGTATTCTGTGCTCCAACGCACGCACGCACACTGTTTTGATACATATGATTGAATTTCAACTATATGTAGCATTAATAAAGCGCAAATTGACTCTTTGATGTTAGGAACACACCTTCATTGCTTAGACAACAGTGAGTGCTTGCAATATGAACTTTATACAATAACAATAAAGCTCAATTCGACTGTACGTTTTAGTTAGAAAACGTTTGCATGGGAAAATAAAAGGGCTGTTTTTAGGGTATTTCCGATAATTATTCGAATTTTCCTCATTGTAAAAACTCTCCTTGAACTTCGACGAACATTAACAAAAAAGAATTGGCCAAATAGGTCCAGGTGTTGTTGAGTTATGAGCTTACCAACACATTTTGCGATTCATTTTTATATATAAGAAGATTATCCACACTTATACGCCAAGTTGTGTAGATGTGTAGATATGATTACACTTGCCTGTGTTGCATGTAGTTTGAAATGTATGAATAATTGAAATGGATTTATCGAGACACTTATTCATACATGCCAAGTTATGACAGTTTTCATAGCCTATTTTACTCATCAAAATGGAACAGAAAAACTAACACACATTGAGAACACTTTTACAGATTAGTTATATCTTAAATAACTGATTATCTATGCGTAATTATACATATCTAATACTAGTAATAAATGACCTAAAACTAGTACTAGAAAAGTTAAATAGTAAAAAATAATTATGTTTGTTACTAAACAATATTTAGGCAGCTTTTTTGTCTTATAAAGCAGGGATTTATAAGACAGAAAATACAGTAATCTTAAAAATTCAATTATAAACCTATCAAATGACTAGAGATCGGATAATCGGATGCATATTTACCTAAAGTTAGTTTAAGACAAAGTATGGAAACGGCTTTTTATTGTTTTGTTAAATAAAAATCCCGGGATTGCGGAATTGGATAGCCGGATGTATATTTATTTACCTAATTTAGTTTTTGACAAAGTATGGAACTGTCTTTTTATTTTATTTCCATAAATAAAAATCCCGGAATTCCGGTACTGAAGAAGATTTTGGTAATGCCAAACTAATCGGTAATATGAGCTTATAATATCCTATTTAAAATGGGGCGTAAATATTACCTCGGTTACTACAGTTTTAATCACTATCTATCAATAGTAGTCTGTACTTGCTCACAACTGCCGTCTCACTCACAATCATTAATCGGAAGATAACTCAAAGTGAGATACTAGACCATACTTACGCCCGGGCACCATTTCTGTTTCTTTATTCAATTATTTAATTGATTATTGTTTTAGTCAAACTAGCTCACTACTTTCGTATAACACTCTTCATGTAATAAATCGTACATTCATAAATGGCACGGGGAACTGAAACTAAACTTCATGTAAATACGTATGCATAGTTGTATAAATGAACCCGGAGTCTCGGTCTTTTGAAAATAAATAATATAATAATAATATAATAATAGCCTTTTATTCCCAATCAAACATTTGGATTTACATTTTTTTTTCCTACATTATACTTTAACATTTAAAAATAAATAAAATTTAAACAAAAATCGATTTTTAAGATCGGGGAACCCAATGTTGGGCAAAGGCCTCCTCCAACCTATGCCAACTTTTTCTGTCGCTAGCCAGTCTGGTCCAAAGCTCATCAGCAACTTGTTGGATGTCATCGCTCCAGCGGCGGCGAGGTCTTCCTCGTGACCTTTTAGCATCTCGTGGCCACCAATGTAGCACACGCTCACTCCAGCGCCCATCACTCGCTCTCGCAACATGACCTGCCCATTGCCACTTGAGTTTACACGCTATCTCGGCAGCGTCTTTGAATTTAGTTTTATTTCGGATTGATGAGTTACTTATTTTCTGTGATAATTTTATGCCTAGCATACTTCTCTCCATTTTCCTCTGGGTGATTTGAATTTTCTGAATTATTCTTTTTGTTAGAGACCAACATTGGCATGCATATAGTAGTATTGGTATGATAGTGTTCTCGAAAGCTTTTTTCTTAAGTTTTATTGGAATTTTTGATTTAAAAAATGTGTTTCAGAGCCCAATATTTATTCCATGCTTTTTTAATACGCCTTTCTACCTCTTTTAGAGTTTGATCTTCAAAACACACATTTTGACCCAGGTAAGTATAGGTGTCTACATAGTTTAAAGTATGCTGTTCTAACATTATCGGTTTTCTGTCTGCGTTAGTAAGTACACAGGTTTTGGTAGGATTCATGTGCAGTCCACATTTCTTGCTTACCGAGTTTAAAGTTTGCAACATGTTGAAAATAAATACCACGTGCTAATTTAGTAATTTTCAAACAATATCACTACGTTAAATTTGCAGTCCCGTATTTTCCCGGGATTTTTATTTAACAAAATGTATTTTAAAAAACCGCTTCCATAATTTGTGAGCCAAAAATTAACTTAGGTAAATATGCATCCCATTATCCAATCTCTACAATTGACACATACCTTCTTTTTTTGCGATGGGGAATACTCCTTATGCACCGTGACACCGCGCTGGCAAGGCGCGGCCGTGTGCGGGGCTCTCCGGTCAGAGAGGACCGGCTTACCTCTCTTCTCTCGACCCCTCGGTGTTCTCTGAACCCATATCAGGGCGCATATGGCGGGGTGCGCTTCCGCGATTCTACCGCCACAGCGGCCACGGGCGGGATTATCTGAGAACACTTGGACAATCCCCATCAAATGACACATATGTACCTGGATTTTGGGCGTTTCTGAAACATAGACTAATTTGGGCAATGATCTTAATTTTCATTAATTAATACGTTTGATTGAATTCATATTTTAATTTATGTTTTGTTACTTCATCGTCTTGACGATCTTATCATATTTCTTACCAAAATATGTTATTGATAATTATAGTTGATGAACTTAATTCTGTTTTTATTAGCGTCATCCTCTTTAATGAGACAGTTTTATTGTTATAAAAACATAAAATATATCACCTGTTACCGACGGTATAAGTAGATAGTTTTTTATATACATAATTTGTTATTTCACCTTTTTATAGAGTTTTAAATTTTTGGTATTCTTCTACTGTCTTTGTTGTTTTTTGACATTATTGTTTTTTTGTTGGTCATAGAGTTGATATTACAGGGCCTTTGCAAGCAGTCTCTGCGTATTATTTATTTTCAGTAAATGGGCATAATTAATAGTTTCGTGTACATAGGGATAGTTTCGTGCACATCACCAATTTGAGCCTTTTGATAAATATAAATTTTGACAACACGGTTGTTGCAGCGATGGAGTAATCACCACGAAACGGACGCGGATTCTATTCCCGCACGGGACAGATATTTTTTTATGATATACAAATATTTGTTCAAGTCTGGGTATGTGAGCATATGAGATTTCTATGTGTGTAACTGTACCGAATACAGAAAGAAAATCCCAGTGTGGGGCGTTTTTTATATGTAAGCACAAAAATAAGTACATCTTAACAAATTTACACCTGCCTGCCTCAAGTGACGTTGAGAATAAACATGCACGCAGTTAAAACAGATGTCTGCGTAATTATGATATACTGCCACAGTTCATCCTCGCATTCAGAATAATGAATTGCGAGCGTACAAAAATACGCGTACGGATGAAAAGTTGGGAGACGTTGTTTTTTCGCCTTAGCTTGCCGCCAAAATTTTGTTGAAATTCATCCCATTAGTTGTGCCGAGAAAATGAAGAGGGAAGACTTTAATAATAACGTTAGGACGCAGTAATGGAAGGTTCAACAAATTAATTCATCATCATGATTGCCGTCGTGTTAGAAGGAGTTTTAGAATTTTTCTCAGAATGTCTGCGGTTAGCAGTTAAATTATAGCGGTGCGATTTTAGCCCCAATACATATTGCTTCTAAAATCTTAAATTAACAGTTCAATGGTACATTAGAATTATCTTTACGAGCGATTTTTAACAAAATAATTACATTATACGTAATTGGATAATTTAAAGAAATAAGTAAGCGCGGTAAATTTCAGATCAGGTTAAATTTAAACCCACCAATTTAATACCACTGATAACTTTTCAGCGTAATCAATTATCAATTCTACAGCATTATTCATCCTTTACTTTGTTATTCCATTATTCTCTGTTGAGATTCCTTAGTTAGACGTTGAAACGTTTTTACGTTTCAATATCCACCAAGGAATCTTTAGTCTTTGTTTTTTAACTTAGTGTTTTTTTAATCATAATTCCATTTAATCACATCTCATATTGATCTACTTTAACAAATATATATTTTTTTATTAAATCTTCTTAGGACTTCAATAAACATTTTCAGCAAGCCGCGTTAATACTTTCACCATTTCAGCTACCGAGTGCCTTTACGTATATTAGAAAACATATAGGTACTAAGATGTATTTATGTGTCATACACAAGCAGCTAATAATATACAAAGTTAAATATAGCAATACGTTTCAAGAGATTATAAATATAAACAATATTTACTTTTATATATATATATATATATATATATATATATATATATATATATATATATATATATATATAATATTCTTACTTACTAATATAATTCTAATATTATCCTTACTAAGGATTGATTATATAATAATTCACAAGGCACTGTGCCTACCTGTGTCTGTCGCACTTTCGTGTCAAAACTACTGAACTGATTTTACTGAAACTTAGACATTGATAGTGAAGAGCTGAAGAAAAGGTGTAGACTACTTCAAAATTGAGAATAACTATTTATAAGGGACTAGCTTCCGCCCGCCGCTTCGCTCGCGTGAAATTAATTTTTGTCAATCAATCCTGGTCCCTTATGTCTAAGGTACCAAGATTCATGGTCTTATATATCTTCAATTCAACCCCTATTTCACCCCCACACTGGTAAAAATTTCAAAATGCTAGGGCAAACGATTTTTTGTTATATATAACGTGATATTTGACGAACTTGCATACTTACTTTCAACCCTTACTTCACCCCCTAGCTGGTCGAAATTTCAAAAATGCTAGAACAAATGTTTAATGATTTCTTATCAAGTGCTTAAATATAATGTTTCGTGGTTTTATCTTTTTAAATTAGGAAATCCCATACAAACTTTCAACCCCTTGATCCCTATTTTTCGAAATAAAAAGTAGCCCATGTTCTGTCTAAGGGTCTAAAGATTGTCTGTAACAAATTTCATAAAAATCGGTTACGAGGCTTAAGCGGGAAAGCGTAACAAACAGACAGACAGAGTTACTTTTGCAATTATAATATTAGTTGGGATTCAAAGAGGGATCATAAGTCGTATCATATAAATAAATATGATATTCAAATTCTTTGTAAAAATTTTACATTTTAGAGGGTAAAATGAACAAAGTTTGTATGGAAATTCATCATTTTTGAAGCTAGAACGTTAAGTCTTTTTTGTTTGGCTTTTGATTTGATATAAATAAAAATGTCATTATCATTTGTAAAAAAAAATCTATCAAAACCCTTGTAGGCGGTTATGGTATAAAATAGCAATACGCAATAGGGGATAAAAGTTTATATGGAAATAGTAAGTCTTGTATGAGTTCATTCAAGCCGTAAGGCCCTTATGGCCAAGGCTCAGGCTGAGTTTAGTTGGTAAGTCACGCGATCGGACCACTCCGGTCGTGTGGAGTCCGACATAACCTCCGTGACACTTGTCCGTTGCAGGGGTATCCTGGGTACGTTTCGTGCTCCTTGTGAGGATTCTCAGCCTACCGCACCTGAGGAAAAAAAAGATAAAAAAAAGCTTGTATGAGTATTTCATAAGTTTCCGCTAAGAGGCAAAACATTAGAGCTATTCTAATGTCATTAGCCTAAATAATAAAATATACTACACAAAAGAAGCTAGTATACACATCTATCATAATCTAATAGTTAAACATAGTTAATGTCCGTACACTACGTCCCCCATTCCACACCACCAAGATTCCTTCTTCTGCCGTACTTCCCGCACTTGGAATTCTCTGCCTGCGTATGTGTTTCTTACATCCTACAACATGGGTTCCTTCAAAAGAGACGTGAAAAGGCATCTTTTGGGCCGGCAGGGATAGGACCACGCCCCTTCCGTGGCTGGGGGGCGTCGTCGGTGGAGGAAACCGGGGGAGGTAGTGTAGCCTCCCCCGAGGAGGGCTCCCCTCTAGTAAGGGGAGCGGAGGCTGGGGGTTCCCGGAAGTGGCTTGATGTTCCCGGGGGCTCCCTACATGCCTGAGGAAGGCCATCCCTGAGGTTTTTAGTGGGTAGGCCTCCCCTTCTGGGGAGGAGAGCCCCACATAACCGCCGGCACCCCACAGCCGGGGTATGCAATTTAATGCATTTTCCTCATTGGAAAAAGAAAAGCACAGGTAGGAGACAATCCCACCAACCACCCATGGCCCTATCAACCATCTTGGTTTTACGGGCCGAAGCAGTGGGAGATGCGCGCGGAACCTGCATACAGCACTCTGCCGCGCGCACTTCTTCACTCCCTACAAATTGTTTATTTCTTCCTCCATTGTCCCTAGGTCCCTCTCCCCATTCTGGGGAGGACAGGTAGGAGAGTGGAGTAAAGTCACTATCCTATCTGTCATCTCATTTGGGCCTCTTTCACCGCTTAACATCAGGCGGGAGGAGGTCATCTGCCGCGCCTAGCATATAAAAAAAAATGTGTTTCTATATAACTTTAATATATAAAACATAAGCTAACCCCAATGTGAAACCTATGGCGCAAACACGCGCAACGTTCAGCGTAATGCGGCAAATTGTGAATTGTGCGAAATGTAGAACGACACACATTATTCATTTTAGCCACAAGACCTAAAACCCAGTCGGATCTAGACGCCGAATACACGAAATATATTTTTAATTTTTTCCCCGTGACACTCGCACGAAGGGCGCGGCGACAAAAATGTTTCCATATTCGCATCCAAAACAGCAACAATAATATTCGGAACGTTTTTGCGAACGTTTGTCACTGTGGAACTTGTTATGGATGATATATTTTCTGTACGTGATAGGTTGAAGGGCAAGAAAACATCCACGCGGATCGACACCACTGTTATTATTTGATTTTTATTTGGAAAACTTTGAACAGAGGCTCCTGCGAAAGATTTGTCATAACCGCATCTATCATTTACTCCATTACACTCGTTGGTGTTGAATTGTTTTCTATTTCCAATGCGTAATTCATAATTGTGTTAGCTATTGATTTTTTTTTATTTTATTTACATGTTCACGACTTTTTATTACAGGTAATTTCTTACTTAGATCACAATCTTACTTAGATTGTTAGTTTATCTAACGTTTTTGGTTCTTATGTCGGCGAAGTTTGCTATAATCTAAACTTTCTTCAGAATAACCCCTAATTTCAATTTGATTATAAGTCGTCCTTTACCATTGTTAATTAATATGTCTTTCATACTTGTTTCTCATTTGTATTTAATACTTCTTTCTGTATATTGATGCCAGCCACAATAAATTTTATTTCACCGGGTGTAAATAAATATTTGCAATGTATATCAGATGCATCGTTTTAATATTAAAATGGTAATTAAAATATTTCATTAGTAGTATTTTTACTAAGGGAGCTCTTACAGGAAAGTTAATTAAACACTTGAAACATCTTATCGATCTTATATATAAGTTCAATATTGAACCCACTTCAACACGCTGAACATTAATTGAACGCTACTTCAGATTCACTTCAAAAACCTTTGTGAAACTAAAAAGTATGAAAACGATTTCACAAACACTCTAAAAAAGTTATTTTTACGTTAAAGACAATATTGACTGCCGCTAAGCTGGATTTGTAGAAGTGTTTTGGGTTAATCTCGAAATAGGGAGTGATAGAAGACAGTGGAAGAGAAACGCGGGCAAGGGAAAGAGAAAGAAGCTAAGCTTTTTTTGTAGAATAAACTTTAAACTAACTATTCTTTCGACACGTTTATTAATATTTTTTGATAACAAACATATTACAATTTTTGTGTATTGATTCTCTAACAACAAATTTCACTAACCTTGTTTTAGCTTAGGACAATCACGCGTGCTGTCTCATTACTTTTATATAAGACAAGAAATGACAGCGTCTCACTTAGGAATGCCCTAAGCTAAGACAATTCTGTCTGACATCCGTTATCAAATTAGGAACACTGTTCCGTCACTGATATTAGAACAATGCTTATGAAAAAAAAAAACAATTTTAACCCATAATGATATTCTGTTCTTTTGCAGCAATGAAAGACTTTGATTTCAGAAAACATCGATTCTCAATTCATCGAATTCTTTATCTGACAAGACTTTGTCAAGTCAGGAACTGATTCAAACGGTTTTGAAAACAAAAAACTATAAAATAAGAATATCGACCTAAAACGGTGTTAAAGAACTGTTATAAATTTTCATTCGCAAATTCATATGTCCTAGACATTATCGCCTTCTACCTGCTATTCATTCATTAGTCACGGCTTCTCAAACTATTCTGAGTTCGTCAACTTTTGAAAGTTGCAATTCGTCATAAGTCTGGTTTGTCGGGCGCAACTGCTCGAGGCAGCCGAGCAATTAGGGGGACAGCCGTGAAATAAATGTCTCCGACCGACAGCCACTGTTCCGTAGATTTACGACGCGCGACGAATAGGACCTAGATAAGCTCTGCTGAGGTTGAATATTACGTGTCAGAGATATCTAGGCTAGTTCACAAGGACGGGGGACTTATGAATTGCTAGATGAGGTATTGGTTTTCAACATACAGCTAACGGGCTGTATAGGTAGTAAGTCCACTCTCTATTCAGATATATATTAACCTATTGAATGAAATTTGACTGTTAATTACAGATTCATTGCACAGCTGCTTTTTGCACAGTTCCCTCTTCTTCATGCAAGTATCTATAAATATAATGGTTATTGTATTTAATTATAAAACTATGTATTCAATGATTTATTTATTTTGAAATATTTTATATTTTGGCAAATCACCACCTGCCTTATTTAAAATCAATTAAGAGGCTTTGAGAAGGCAGGTGAACGGAGTCTCCTCCATAGTTCGGTTCTCATTACCACTAAAATCGAAATGCAATAGTCCACAAACTTTTTGACCACTAATGACAATACTTTCTGTGCATCTAACTGGGTGTAGTCTTTAGCTGCATTTTTCATGATGCAGATAGAGATTAAACCCAGTTGGTACACTCCACGCACACTTTCATTAAATTTCGCTTAAATAGCCTCTACGCGTTGGATCTATATCCCCGCGCACGCCTTATAAAGGTCCGTGTTTTATAAAAGCTCGTGACGTAAGGGACAATAATAATATAATATTATTAAATTTCATCCATTGAATGAAATTTGACTGTTGATTACAGATTCATTATACTTTTACAGTTCCCCCTTTTGTATTTAATTATAAAGATATGTATTAAATGATTTATTAATTTTGAAATATTTTATATAATAATATTATGTTCGATACCTACTCTAGGATCGCATCGTGTTGCCCATTTTTTGTAAAATTAAAATATGTAACTTGTACTGTTTTTTTTTTAAATTAAACTTGTACGGATGATATATAAATATTTATGTTAGATGTTTATTATTATATTAAGCAATACTGTGTAAGTATGTATGTGTGTAGTATGACTGATGTTGTACATCTATTTTAGTAATCTCTTGACTACCGATCTCTAGTCGATTGGCAGAAATAGATTAATGGCATTAAATCTGTCTGGTAAGGAGTGAATTTGAAATACGCGAGTAAAAGTAAATCAATAAACGTTTTAAAATCTGAATATAATACAAACCATGCAGTTGACAATAGCGAACAATCGTGACAGTAACGACGAATAATAGGTAACTTGAAAAGATGTTATATAAAATACAAAAATATGGTTGTCAAAAAAGGTTGTATATTCATACTAGCTTTCTGCCCGCGGCTTCGCCCGCGTGGATTTCGGGATTGGGTGTATAGAGGGTTAAGGGTCATAGCTTTAGCCCACGGCTACATATACGCGGAAGTCGGTTTATGGTGCGAAGATTTTATCGCGCTTCCCGTGGGACTATCCGTTTTTCCGAGATAAAAAATGCCGCAAAACTCCTCAAGAATCACTCTATCTATTGATGAAAACCGCATAAAAATCTGTGCAGTAGTTTTTGAGCGAAGCCTTTATTGCGCATCCCGTGGGATCTGTCGATTTTTCCGGGATAAAAAGTAGCCTATGTTACTCGGGGAGAATGTAGCTTTCCAAAGGTGAAAGAATTTTTTGAAATCGGTCCAGTAGTTTAAGCGTGAAGAGGTAACAAACAAACAAACAAACAAACAAACACACTTTCGCATTTATAATATTAGTTGGGATATATAAAATAGATAGCATGGTACGCTACACTGTCTATGTACGCTTTATGTCTTATACTTTGTTTGTATACATAATAAATACAGTTTATTCTGTTTATTTATATAATTTATTTTTCAGAAGAATAAGCGGTGCTGTAGTTGAGATCACCTGGTTAATATTTCAACGTTAACGCTTATATGTTTTCCATAGACAATGAAAATGTTATGTTGGTCTTGTGGTTTGATTTGGCTATGAATCACTATATAGATAGATAGATAAAAGTTTTATTTACGAAACATCTTCATCAAACACAAATAAAGGAACACATGTTTTCTAGGAGGTAGACTCTGTACCAGGGTCGTCTGCATGGGTACCTCCGTCTTACCTATTTCCGCCGCCAAACAGCAGGGTTCGCTTTGCTGTGTTCCGGCGTGAAGGGTAAGATAGGCAGTGAAATTACTGGGTACTATGACTTTACATCTTATGTCACAAGTTGGCAACGTACACTGTGGTTCTTATGAGGTTTGCATTGCTTTGCTGCGAATCTCGTGGGAACCACATGTACTATAGGCGACTGTTACCACTTACCATCAGGTGGGCAGCCTGCTTGTTTGTCAACTTTAGCAATAAAAAAAAAACACAAAGAAACTAAAATAACATTTTCTTAAAACAAAAAACCCGGTACAAACCAAGATTTGTGTGTGCTGTAGAAGTGTGCTGTAATAGTGTAGAAATGCTGACAAAAGGATGTGAGCAAAGCACTGATTCTGCTACAACCTAAGTGTTTTGTGTTTGTCAATCATTTTCGAAGATTTTACATACAATAAAACACAATACTACAAACTACATTACGTAAGTTTGTTGTTATATTAATTGCGGTCTATGTTAAGGCGATTAGGGCTTAGTCAACCACGTTGGCCCAGAGCGGATAATCAATCCGCTCTGACTGCAGACATCGTTGAGTTTCTTCGCAGGTTTATGCAGGTGGCCTCACGATGTGTCAGATTAATGTACATAAATTTGTAAAACGAAAACCACTATGGTACATGGCAGGATCGACCTCAAGCTACAGCGCCAACACACTACTATTATAAGTAAAATATAATCAATACATCAAGATAAAATTTATTTTACTAACAAGCAGCGTACGTAATAAAGATATACATTTCATAAAGACACTGAATGAACTCGATCTAAACCCAGGTTTCCCTTCAACATAATAGACATGTAAAGGTGTACAGAGAGGCTTTGCGCATAAATGAGGGCCATTTGACCGACCATTCAAATAATAAAGTATTCTATGAAAGCGTAACCGCGAAATTTCCACGAAAACCGTTCCAGTTCCACAAATGCACTGTTTGTATTATCAGGCGGTACACTTGAGCACTTGAGAGACCTATTTCAGTACCGTACCGCAATAAACGTGCACTTAAAAATATCCGCACTGCGTCTATAGTGCAATAAAACGTGTATTAATATAGCCACTCTGAGCCTGTGTAATCGAATGGCTGGGTCTATGAGAGTTTGTTTTGTCAGAGGAATTTAGTTCTTACGGTCTGCTATTAAGTGGTTGTGCTGAGATATATAGCAGAAAAAACATTTAGTGTGAGCAGAGGAGAGGAATTTGTAAGAAAGTACTTACTCGCGTGTAAATTTTTAATAATAGATGTCTCAATATTACCGTTTTATAAGAAAAATTTTACGAGTTTTGTTTTAATCATATAATGTTATATTTTAATTATTTATTTAATGTTGAGGGTATAAACTTCACGAAAATTTAACTAATAACATAAAAATTGACTCCAGAAATGTTAACACAACTGGATTTTACACATATTTTTGCGCCAGCAACAGTTTTTTGCCGAGTGAACTGATCTTCCCATTTACTGGTAGAGAATTCCTAGATTAATTACCCTTAGAAGCTTACATAATACAATAAAAAAGCTTATAAATGAATAAAAATAAGTAAATGATATGATTTAGTATCCCAATATTATTGATCATTGCATACAGGAAAAATATTGATAATTTCTATGATTCTGAATGATTTAGTGAAACAAAAAAGTAAATCTTCTTTCATTTATTTAACTTTTATGTCGTTACGCCTTTTATTTCACTCTATAATAAAAGAAAGATTTAGATGCATATACTCACGTCTCTGTTCCAATGGAGTAGGTAGAGAAGAAAAACGTTGAGTCAAATTAAAAATTTACAAAATACATATGTAATATGTTGAATACATTTATATGATTATAAATGAATTAATTTCAAAACAATATGTCTTTTTAATTCATATAAAATAAATTACCTATTAGATTATTTTCTCGTATCCATTTTTATTTTGTTAATCAACCGATGTATATAATAAAGTACTTTAATGACAGATTTGAATGTTAAAATATTGTATAATCAAGAATATGTATGCTTTAAAAAGAATCAAAATTGCAATATTCAAATAACTAATTTGACTCATTTGTGTTATTTTATACTTATTCTATGTTAATAAAGCACCTCACATTTGACAAATTCAAATTACATATATATACCTATGTGTATGTGTATATATATATATATATATATATATATATATATATATATATATATATATATATATATATATATATATATATATATATATATATATATATATATATATAAATTAATGAAATCGTAGAAAGCTTCTTTTGTGAAAATAATAGGCACAACCGTTGAATCACACAATATTTATTAACTATTTGTAATTATAAGGGTCAAATTTACTACGATTGAAAAGATGTTTTTCGATTTAAAACGTGGAGATCGCAACATGGCGTAAGCACATGCGTTCACTTGTGGCGACAACGTCCAAACACTATGGTTTTCACGGTGCTATGTTGTTGTTATTTCTGGACCTTCTCATTTTACTTGCCTTTTATTTGTTTTATTTTAATTTGAATATTATTGCAATATATTTGTAAATACTATCTTCGACTTCATTTGTGAGTCCGAAGTTTATGTAGTAAATACTACAATACTACTATTACAGCACGTCCTATGTGTTCAGGAACTGTGACCATAATGTCTACTTAAAATGTCAATGTCAACAAAACGTCACGTTCTATAGTTACGCCATTTATGATTTAACTCAGAAAACCCTTGCTTGACAATTTAAAGGAAAGCATCATAATAATCGGTTTCAAGGTGTGCCATCTCTGAGGTCCCGGGTTCGAGTCCCGCTGGGGGTAGATGTTTGTGATGAATGAGAGCGTTTGTTCATAAGCCATGGTTGTTAATATATATATATATGCATATATATCCGTTAGTCTAGATACCATAACACTAGCCTTACAGAGCTTACTTTGGGCTAAGCTAATTGGTGTAAAAGTGTAAGAAATATTTATTTATATTTATAGAGATGCTATGACATATATATTTAATAAACAAACAAATAATATTATTATTACGGACATATATAACGGAACGATATCATACAAAACGACACCACGGCGGCGAACCTTTATAATTAAACCTTTTGAAGATGTTTTGGTACTAGCTGTCACCTTGTGCATCAAAGACATACAACATTTTTGTATAGAAATATTGTACCTTAGATTCCGCGAAAATTCCGGAAGCATTATAATATAGGGGCAATCCGAAAAGTACTGAAAATGCATCATTAAACTCTTACGTTTTATGTTTATTTTATGGGTTGGACAAGTAGAAGTTGTTGAAAAATTTATTTGCGCGACTTTGTCTGTATAAGATTAGTATTTCCAGTAGCTTATATTAGCATATTGTATATCTTTATAAATTGTAGCCTGTACGTTATTTTGATGTATATACTATATTGCTGTAAAGTTTCATTAAAATCCATTTAGTAGTTTTTTTAGTCTTGGGTTCAAGTTCCAGTGGAGGCACATGTTTAGGCATTACGTTAGATTCACGACTACAGTGGGATCCACATATTGAAGCTTTGGAAATCAAACTTAGTTCAGCGGCGTACGCAGTAAAAAAGATTAGACTTTTAACTAATGTTGAAACGGCAAGAATTGTTTATTTCAGCTACTTTCATAGTGTTATGTCCTATGGAGTGCTGCTATGGGGATCAGCGGCTAACATTGAGAGTATTTTCCTTTTACAAAAAAGAGCGATTCGTGCTATTTACTGTTTACGGGCTAGAGAATCCCTAAAAGAATTGTTCAAAGAAATTAATATTTTAACTTTAGCTAGTCAATATGTATATGATAATTTAGTTTTTGTATATAGAAACTATAATAAAGTTAATAAAAACAGTGTTCTACATAATGTGAATACTAGAAACAAAAATAAACTTGTCGTTCCAATGTTCAGACTCCATAAAACTAGCTATTCCTTCTTGGGGAAATGTATATATATATATATATATATACAATATATATATGTTTAACAAGCTTCCGCAAAGTGTGATTGATTTGCCTTTATATAAATTACTATCTAAATGATCACACTATTTGGGAATAGGGACTCTATTCATAGAGCCATGTTTGGTAACAACATTATTAATAATATTGTATTATTTTTATATGTGTATGTAAAAATACATACGACCGTAATTGTATTAGGTATGATTGTATCTTATATTATATTGTATTATTTTATTAACATTGAAAAGAGGAGATAAAAAATAGACCTTCAGAGTTTCTTGCCTGTTCTTCTCGAGAAGGCTCTCCCAATTTCCGAACAGGTGTAGAGTCAATATATATATATATATTTTTTTACTTGTTCGTACGTACGGACAAGGTTTTTGTTTTTTATTTAAGCTTTTTTTTTTGTTTTGACGTCAATAAGTGCCTGTAAAGGTCTATGTTGATTAAAGATTATTTTGATTTTGATTTGATTTTGTTTGTATGAAAAATGCAAGGACTTAGTCATGGCTGTTATATATATTTCTATCAAAAATATTTATATATGTACAACATATGCATATCTATCCGTTACTCTAAATCCCATAACACAATCCTTACAGAGCTTACTTTGGGCCAGGCTATTTGGTGTAAGTGCAAAAAATATTATTTTTTTATTTATTTATTTAGTATTTTTACGTGAAACAGTAATATACATCAATCCGTACAAACTTTCGTCTTAATAATATTAGTAAGGATTTGCCAAAACAAACCGACATTATTTGTCAGTGTCACAAATAATAATTTAAAGAAACCGATTATTGTCTAGAAAAGAAATTTATATAGTTTTTCATCTGCTACATTTTATTCAAGTATTCACTTTATTTTATATGCGTTCCTTATCGAAACTCCACCCAGCATGATTTCTTATAAGTAAACCAATATAAAGTTATGAATAAACTTTAACCGTTATTTACATGTCTCGACGTACTTTTAATACTTCAACATCCCCTAAGATTGAATTTGAAACACGTCTTTGTTTACTCCCGCCGTATTTCTGATTCGAAAACTTTGACCCGGATTTCGTATCGCGATACTTTCAGCTTTATGTGCTTAGATATTAAAATTATAGCTTTCAAAATTCTAAATTTAAGGATTATTTAAATGATAACAATATTTTGGTTTATTTTTTTTTATATTAGAGCAGGCAAACGAGCCAACGGGTCACCTGATGGTAAGTGATCACCGCCGCCCATAGCACAAACAACACCAGAGGTATCATCAGCACGTTGCCGGCCTTTCATGAAAGTATACGCTCTTTTTTTGAAGCTTCCCATGTCGTAACTGTTCGGAAATACCGCGGCCGAAAGTTGGTTCCATAACTTTGTCGTTCGCGGGAAAAACGTACGCGAAAACCGCACTGTGGAGGACAGCCAACCATTAAGATGGTGGGGATGGAAAGCAAGTCCCCTCCGTGACGCACGATACAGGAAATCGGTCGGCGGCAGTATCCCAAACAACTCGTCAGAGCACTCCCCATGGTATATGCGGTAGAGAACACAAAGAGACGCTATTTTTAATAACTCAATAGTTACGTCTATATGCATGTGATTTGAAATATTCTTTATAGATATAATGGGAACTTACTTAAAATTGTAAAGGAAGTTTGCCCAACGGATCATGGAATGGATAAGAAAAATCATTTTTTTTATCTCTATATCAATTTGTACCTATTCTGTTTACGTAAATATATCATAATATTTTGAATGACGATTGAAAACAGGATACAGAAATAGACTTTCACAGTTTCTTGTCTGTTATTTTCGAAGTGACTTTCCCAATTTCCGGACACGTGTTGAGTGATATATTTTTTTATACGTACAAGAATAGAATAAGTAGCTTTTTATGCTTTTCTATTTTTACATTTGTTTTGATGTCAATATGTGTCTAAATTGAATGAAGGTTATTTTGATTTGATTATTGTCAACTTGTAAGTTGACAATATACACTGTAATTTTTGTGACGTTACAGAGCTGCTGTGAATCTCACAATGAACACAGGCGAGTATAGATACAAAATATAGATACAGTTTCTTGATTTGTCTATATAATTATAAAAAAATATTATGCTAATGAATAATAAAATTCATCCTGACTAGTTTCTTCTTACACTTTATAGAATTATTTGGAGTTCACTCGAGGAAGTTCTCATAATACAAGTTTCTAAATGTTAAAATTTTGTCAGATTATTTTTAAAGAAACTTTGTTTCCCACGATACTATTCTAGTAATACGACAGTCACGTTTAGTTCAAAACGTCCCAAGAGGTCACTGTTCCTACATGTTTCATACTAACAAGAAGTTTTATATATAGATAGTTATTAACTATGAATAAAGTGTATTTTGGCTTGACAAAGCGGAAGGGTTAAGAATGCAGTTTTTACACTAGGATAATGTTAACGAGGATGAGACATGCCGGTAGTAAGATGCTCTTGATAGTAAGAGATTAAAGTTAAGGAGAATTGACTGCCCAAGACTCAAAGACTACAGCTCCATGCTAGACAGGCACATCAGCAAATTCTTTCGAGATGACTTACGAACTAATTAAAGGGGGTGGAACAAATTTGAATTTGGTTCAAGTGTGAAAGCTCTTTATTGGAAAGAAAAATTAGGATAATTTATTCAATAAAAATTCACGAAATAATTTTTGAACGTCAAAGAGCTACAACATTTGTTCATAATACAGCGACATACCCAGTACTGCAAAGAGCCAGCAAGGAATCGTTTTTGTCTCCAAACAGATTAATCCCAACTTTTATTACAGTTTTTACTAGTAAATTATTTATTATTATTAATCACTAGTAGCAACTACTGCCACTGTTTTAACAATATTAAATGCTATTTAATCCATTCTTAATGGTTACATCACGCGCTGGCATTTGTGACCCTATTTCGAATACGAATGTATTTCTCATGATAGCTCTTTCCGGTTAGCTTCCAGTTTCATTAACAAATGTCTCTCCCATAATTCCGTTTTTTAATCCTAAAGAAACAATAACCGTAACGTGTAAATTAGAATTTTATTAAGTTACTGTTTTTTCTTTGTTTCAGGTACAGATAACGAATTAGTTGATGACATCGTATGATAAGGAATATACCTTCCGATGACTTTATTACTACACTATGTCTTTTACACTTAAGCTATCCATTTGCAGATAAAACATTTTCTGGCAACCTATTTTTTATATATCTACCGAGTATGTCGAGCAGTACGAGATATATAATCACTGATAGAATAATACTGGCACTTTACGAAAGGTAGAAATATTAAGGCTTAAGTTGCCTTTAGTTTTTTTTTCAACGATAAATTTCGATATGTCTCCAGCACTGTTAGAAAATTTATAGGGTCGTTAAAGGCTGGGGTGGTTGACTTTAGATTTTCCTGGATACTCGTAGTATAAAGCCTCGAAGAAGAACTACCGTAGGTGGCCCTACCTAATCGACAAATTTAATTTTTAGAATTAATATTAATTCTAAAAATGTATAACTTAATAACTTTGTTAGCATCGACGCCAATGGGTATTTACGTGGATACTACCTACCCGCGGCTGTGCGAGAGATATATAAAATTTTACAAGAGATAAGATATTATTTTTAAATAATTAAAATTACATTATGTTCTCTTTCGGAGTTCTAACCATTAAATTGCATATTTTTTATGCTCTAACCATTAAATTATATTTTAACATTTAATTGCATCTAATCCCAGCCAAATTTTTCCTCAAATATTTCGATGTCCTTTTCTAGGTTTCACTTTTCTTTTCTCGAACTATCCTATACCAACTTTTATCAAAATCCGTTCAGTAGTTTTAGAGTATTGAACAAAAATTTGCATGCTGTTTGATGAAAATGGGATTAAAATTTTATATATAGTTAATTATTGATATGTATATATAAGCTTTATAAGTTTGACTATATATATATATATATATATAGTCTAATTTATAAAGCTTACTCGTATAGCTCTTTCAAGCTTATAGCATTAAAAATGTCAGTTTCCATACAAACTTTCATCACTTATTTCAACCCCATACAGCTTGTATTTAAATACACAGGTTATCTGTGTCCTTTCTCAGGCTTTAGTCCATGTGTGTACTGAATTTCATTAAAATACTTTCGCATTCATACTAATAGTAAGAATTAATTTGAAAAGGAAAGTTTTTAACTCTGTTCATGTCTTTAAATGATAATCATGGTAACATGAAAGATGTTTTAAGGAAAGTGGTGAAGCGTATAAGTCTAGTACACTGATGCTTTTTCCCATAGTGAAGCTGTTCATCTCCCTTATATCAGCAAGCATGTATACACCACAAGCTATTTTTCCGCTTACCACTACTAAAATTCACGTCGCGCCTTCCAAATTCCTCGATTCGAGTTGTTACTAAGTCCTTCAAAGTATTCGCCTCTTAGCGAGCCATCAGCTAAGATTTTGTTTTGTTCCGTAACACATTGTTACGCGACGTCGCTGCGACAAACGACACTTTTGCACCAGTTCGCGGAGTGAACAATTCCTCAACTTTCACAGTTGGCCGACCTTTGTCTCGCTCCTGCAGGACAAATCGGGATGAGACGGCAGATCTATCAATACCGCAACTCTATTTGTTAGTTGCGATCTTAGCCTGTCTTATGAATAAGATGTTGGGTTTCCTTTATTTTTTGAGTAAAATAATAATACTGAATGGGAAATTGTTATAATTATTTGTTGTTTAAGAAATTATGTTTATAAATTGGGAGCAAGAATCCAATAATAAATAAATGTGTACATCAGCAGCTTTATATTGCAAGTGGAACTAACATTCATTTGGTGTTGGCAGTTTTGACACTTTCTCTTTACTTTCGAATTCCGGCCATTTCAACTTACAGGCTGCAAAAAAACTAGAGACACTTCCATACTAGAGGCACTTCTATGGGAAAATGCATAGCCTTTTTACAAGAAAGTTCCACAAAGTGTTAGCGTTTTTGCCTTTTCACAGATTTAAAGTGAATGTAAGCGTAACATGGACAAATCTAAAATACAATACAATTTTCTGTTTTTATTTGCTATTCGTTTTTTTACGCTTTTATTGTAAAATTTTATTTTATTTTATTATATTATTACAACAATACGCTAAAAGATGAAATACTATTTTGAAAGTTCTATATAATATTTTTACAATCTCTGAAAATAGTAAGTTCCCAGGCATATCCATACTATTGATGTCACAAAATCGCAAGTACATAAAATTAAAGTAGCTATTCCGAGCACTAGTGATGACAACGCTTGGGTTTAATTTTAATAACTCAATAGTTACGTTGTCAAATATTTTGACTATAATAAATAAGATAATGAAACTAAAGCTTATATAGATATAAAGCGAACTTGTTTAGACTTGTAAAGAAAGTTGGGTTACGACTATTTATCGGAGACTTTCTTTTTTTTTTGTTCCCCTGAGGATGCATTAAATTGCATATCCCGGCTGTGGCAAGCCGGGGTTATGTGGGGCTCTCCTCCCCAGAAGGGAGGCCTACCCACTAAAAACCTCAGGGATGGCCTTCCTCAGGCATGCTCAGCGGGATCGGCCATCTCCCGACCCCGCTCGGCGGCCTCCTTCTGGAGCATCGCTGCTTCACAAGAAGGAGGCCACAGCCCTCCAACCTCCCTCGTCCGCCAGCATTGCCGCAATCAATGCCGGCGGAGACAGATCTCGCCCGATCTCTGCGACCAAGACTCGGCGCTCGGAGCCCACGCGGGGCACTCCGCAGCGTGTGCTGGGCCGAGTCGAGGTCGGATGCGCAGTGGTGACAATGTGTCGATCCCTCCCGTCCTATTCGACACAGATACTCACCGAAGCAGCCGTGCCCGGTGAGTATCTGAGTCAATCGGTAGGTGACTTCCTCCTTCCCGTGGAGCCAAGCTTCGAGGTGCGGGAGTACGGCACCGACAGCCCCCTGGCGCGCGCAGATTCGTAATTCGAGCTGCGCACGCCAGGCCGCCACAATCCGTCGGTGCCACTCCGCTTAGGCACTTTACGCGCGGGTTCCAGGGCGCTCCTCCCATCGCTCCCCGGTCGACACGCCGCGACGCATACGTCGCCGCGTACATGTCGGCCAGGATGTCGAATGGTGGGGGAGCGTCCCAGAACCGTCGCCGCCTCGTACGAGATTGTACGGTAGCCTCGTACGATCCGTATGGCCATTATCCGCTGCAGGCTCCGTAGCAGAGCTCTGCAACGGGGGGACCTTGCGCAGTCTTGCGACCACACGGGAGCCCCATACATGGCTACGGATTGCACGACGCCCTCGTACAGGCGGCTTATCGGAGACTTCTAATTTCCTCTGTAAAATACAGTGAGAAAATAAAATAGCCCTCGCTGGTTTTACTTTGAGTTTGATTTGTATTTTAAACACAAGTTCTGAAAGGGTAATGTGTGAAGAAGCAGTATTAAAACCAAACTTAAATAGGTAAGTCACACCTTACTATCATTCCAAGTTACAAGCTTCGAAGCGAATCTTTTAAGAATCACCCGCAGAGTAAATGTTGACAGTTGGTCGTAAGCCACCCTCTAAGTTTATATTTTACTCGTGGCCACCAACTAAAACATTTGTTTTAGAGTGAGTTAGTCGAGAACTTCGAGAGGCAGCTCCCCTTATAACATTTTTCACTTGGTCGCACTTTGTACTTCTCGAGCAGATAACTTATCATAATGTCAAGTGATGGAGATAGCAATATGGTTTCCACCTGAATTTAGTATCAAAGTTTATGTATCACATTCAGAATTAGATTTTTTTTTATTTAAATAGTAACATTGGCGTATTTTATAGTAAATTTTATAGTGTTGTAAAATATACCTATGTATAGATTATGATTAACTGAAAAATCTAACTGGCATAGTTATTATAGGAATATCGTTGTTGACTCCAAATATATTTCGAAGTTTTTTTTTTAATAATAAATCTTTATTATGACTTATACATGTTCATAGAATCAAACTTAATGTACTTATTACGAAATATATACATAGGTGCTATTTCAGAGTCCTGTAAGTACCCTATGAGTGAAAACGTCGGCAGTAGTAATAGTGAAAACTGTGTTACTACCGCCAGCGCCCTCCCCTACAAACATATGTAAACATTTTTATATCTAAGAACACATAACATATATATTTATAAAACTGATAAATGTTTCTATATTCAAAATGATTTACCTTAGTTCTTAAGTAAAATAGAACAAATAAACAAAAAATATTGGCTATAATGTAACTGCGCTCAAACGCCAAACCCATACAGTTTCAGGAGTTCTTGTGAATATAGCTTAGATTGCGAAGCCAATTTTGTATTTTAATTTTACAATTATGAATTGACAAAGGAAAAATGTTATTAATTTTGTTACTCAAATTGTACAACCGATTACTCAAAACATAGAAATGACGCTTAGCCAATGCAGATTTACAAAGTTCAGTTTTACAAATGCGACTATTGTAACGGATTGGTATAGGCTTATAATCTATAAGTTTATGTTTTCGTAGAATAGTAGACACAAGGAAGAGTTTACTAACACTTAAGACTCCACAATCATTAAATAAAGCATCCGTACTGTAACGCCGCGGCTTTCCAAGCATGACTTTTAGGACAGCCCTCTGAGCTCTCTCAAGTGGGAGCAGCAAAGAAGAACCAACGCCTCCCCAAACGATAATACAGTAATGCAAAATACTTTGAGCTAGTGCATAATAAAGACATAATAATGTATCTGGGTCACCAGAACCTCTCAATTTCTTTAATGTCGGTATAAGTTTTCTTATACGCCCAACCAGACTAGTAATTTGTTGAGACCAGTTTAAGCAACAGTCGACAATCAGACCCAGGTAATTGACCGTCTTAGAGCAAACTAGTTCAGGACAGTCACAATTTCCCACACGAGTCAAGTCGAGGCAGGAGTGTGCTCTTAGATGATATTCTAGTGTAGGTTGACTACTCAGGCGCTTAGAAAATGTCAGATAGTGCATTTTACTTATGTTCAAGGTCAATAAGTTTCTGCTGAGTGAATGAATTTTGGTATGCATCGATCCAGTTATTTCCATGAATAATCAATGCTGTGTCATCTGCGTAAGTTACAATTTGGTATGGTCACTTTGCACAAGTCATTGATATACACGAGAAATAGAGTAGGACCCAATACGCTACCCTGAGGCTCACCAAAAGATAGATGAGCCTGAGCACCGGTGTAATTTCCAATTCTGACTCGTTGTGTGCGATCAGAGAGGTAACTTTTAAAGATGTTATGAGTAATTTCTCTGATACCATTATTTTGTAATTTATCTAAAAGCAATGGAACAGATACAGTGTCAAAGGCCTTTGATAAGTCTATAAAAACGCCGATAACTTTTGAATTTTCATCTTAGTGTCGCACTATTTTTACAGTAAGTAATAAAGTTGCATCTTCAGTCGATCTTCCTTTAATTAACCCAAACTGTTTAGGAGCTATTATATTTTTAATTCAAAAATTTGTAGAAATTTCAACAATACCTGATGCAGAGTCATTCTTAAGGCTATTAATCATAGCACTAACTTCCGCAACATTAGTATCAAGCAAGACCATTGAATCACATTGGTGATCAGATACATTTATTGGTGTGTGATGAGCTCCAGGCTTACATTTCTTTAAAATGTCACAAGCGAGCTTGGCACCAATTTCCGAGAAATATTTATTCACCAAATTAGTTGACTCAGCAGGATCGCTAGTAAGCGAAAGAAGCTCAGTATAAGTCGCAGCTTTTTTGAGGTTTGTTGATTTTATAGAATTCAGCTTTTTCATAATCAATTTAATCTTTTTAATAAATTATTGCAAAAGTTACGGTATCGTTTATAAGTTACTTAAATGATTGACATACTCAGATCTTGCTTGGCCTTTCTATGTAGGTAGTCACGATGCCTTATACAACGAACCAGTCGGGGTGACCCAGGGCTTATTAGGAACGATACCGTGAAGGTACTTTAGTAACTACTGAGTATGCTTGTACAACTTTTGTGACAATATTCGTAAGCATCTCTGCGGCAACATTGGCGTCAGTAGCACCATAAATATCACTTAAATCTGTGTCTTGAAGTTCTTGGATCAATGGCGGATAATTAATTCTGACAAATGAGGCATCTCTTATTTCTTTCTTAACTTTGTAGTCCAGGGAAACCAGGAGAGGATTATGATCTGTTATTAAAGAATCAAGTACAAATATACTTGAGTTTCTTTCAGACTTGAAGAAAACATGGTCTAGGCAATTTGCTTTTCTCGTAGGTAAAACGTGAGCTGGCATTAAGCCATGGAAGGCCATAAAATTTAAATAATAGTTACTATTAGAGTCCCGGTTTTCCGGAGCAATATTTATATTCAAATCACCAATAACAATCACAGACTTAAGTGAATTCAAAGAAGCCACAAGGGTCCAAATCACAACAGAAATTATTGATGTTATTACAAGAAGTGTAGGAACGATATATTGCCAAAACAGCAGTCTCATCACCACACTTTAATAGTAGACAGTTCGATGTCGAGACCTTTGGCTTCTCAATAGAGTGTGCAATGTCTGACCTAATATAGAAAATTCTGATTATTGTAATCAGAAGAGTAAGGTCTGTAACCGTTCATTGTGGTCTATAGTACATGTTTTACTTAGCCAGCACTCAGACAAAACTATTCATTCACTAGTTCATCATAGTTACGGGCTATGCTGCGAATATTAGTATGAAATATACTCAAATAATTTACAAACGATTCCTCATGTTTTTGCAAGTCTTCTGGTCTGCACACAATGGATCTAGAAACCTCAAAAGAGTCAATTTCGTCGCAAATATTATTAATGACGAGCTCTTTTATAACTAGTTCCTAATATGCACTTTAAAACAAGTCGCCACTCGTGAGCAATTTGTTTGGTTAGTATAAGAACCGAAGATGTAAACATACATACGACTGTAATCGTAGTAGGTATGATTGTATCTTATATTATATTGTATTTTTATATCATATTATTATAATTATTAACATTGAAAAGAGGAGATAAAAATAGACCTTCAGAGTTTCTTGCCTGTTCTTTTCGAGAAGGCTCTCCCAATTTCCGAACAGGTGTCGAGTCAATATTTTTTTTTTCCAAGACATGGTTTTTGTTTTTTTAAAGCTTTTTTTTTTTGTTTTGTTTGTTGACTTCAAGTGCCTGTAAAGGTCTATGTTCAATAAAGATTATTTTGATTTTGAAGAATAGCTTTGTACAATTTGAGCACAGTTTGTTACACTTACAAATAAAGATAATAATGTACGAAGAACAATGTATTGCAGCAAATGTTCAAGTTCGTGTGAATTAATTAAAAATCAGTACAAGGACAAAAGATATAAAGTGTAAGCAAGACGCCATAAGAGATAATTAAAGTCAGCCACGGCATAACAGTTAACATCACATAAAAACCACACGTAGATTATTTTTGATACGATGCATGAATTTGTGTTAGTAATTTGCAACTCATTCTGCAATTTATTCAGATCACTTTCAGAGTCTATACGATGAGACGGAAAACCTTCACCTTTTCGTCGAAAGATTTTTGTTTTTACGCTTGAAGTCACGTGTAAGGAAAAATAGTTTTCTTTCTGCCATAGTCAGACATTCGGCTACGAATATTGGTTGATATGAGCTAAGTATTTGTAAATGTTCAGTGTTAAATTTATTATTTTTATTCGTTTTATTAAAAGTTTTTACCGATGTTAAGAATTGATCTTTTCTAAAAATCGATGAAAACTCGTCTATAATCGGTTTATTTCCAGACTTCTTTGTTGGCACACGAAATACATCTCGAATCTGGGAATCGATGACATTTGTACCAACCACAGTGGCAATTTTACTTAACGGGTATGTTTTTCAACTCAACACTAGATTGCCTGTGATGTCTTTCAAGATTTTCAACTTTCTGCTCTAATGTTTGTATCTGTGCTAAATTTAATTTGCAATCAGACTCCAGTTTAACAAATTTGTCCCTCATTTCTTCATATTGCTTCGACATAAACTTCATGGACTGAATAATATCATAATTCTGTTTTTGTATATTACTTACAGTTCCTTGCATAGAATCTCATTGGGTTTGGAATGTTTTAATAGTGCTTTTAATATCAGTCATGAAGTCAATCTGTTCGTCACTATGCTGTCGTTTTTTAGGGCGGGTACTATATGTGAATTTACTAGAACTGTCATATTCCGAATCACTAGCCGGCGCTGAGCTTTGGTTGGTATCAGACTCTATAACATCTATTTTTGGTGGTGGAGTCCGCTTGAGAGGCATTTTATATATATTATTATAAGCAATAATAACAAGTACAGTCAAACAAATTTACTAGTATCGGTTACCAGGCTCACAGAAGCGTCCGTGTGGTGAATCCGTAGCTCTTTCCCGCTGGCTGTAGTCGTAGTCAAACTCGTGAGTCGTAGTCGTAGCACACACGTAGCAAGCAGTACAAGGACGTAGCAGCTATATTGGTACAGAGAAACAAGTTTCGACACAGTTCACAGCAACAGTGCACGTCGCGATAACGAGATACCGATTCACCAATTTATGAGCTCCTAGTAACTGCCGCGAACTAAATAAATAATGACAACGAAACAGACATCCACACTCTTGAACGTCCACAGGGGAAGGGGGTACGTTGGAAATGCAATAAACTAAATTAAATTTAGAAAGTGTTATGCCATAATCGTGACTTACTTTTGATAATAAACAACATTCATTATATATATAGATATATAGTTAGTTATAGTTGCAAATTAAACTAAAGGTAGTTTTATGACTATCATTTGTCTTCCGTTAATTGTCTTTATTTTGTGAAATAATTGATAGAGTTGAATATATTTTGATGAGTTAATATCATAAATTTATTATTAAATGTTGTCAAAATTCTTAGAACTAAGTTCCTGATTAGTTGCAAAACTTTTAATTTGCCTATCTTTAAATTATGTTTCTTATGTGGCGACATCCGCAATGAAGTTTTAAAACAAAAAGTTAACGTTATAAGCGTACAAAATTAATTATTATTTTCCTGGAAGCGTTAGAGCTCGGACAGAGTAAATAGCGAGTACCATCTTGTAATATTTGTTCTATTAACTTGAAATATTGGTGTTCGTGCAAATTTAAATAACTTGTGATTCATTAAACTATCTGTGTAAATCATTTCTAATGGATTACCTAAACGGTAATAATAACGAAGTTGCTTTTGCCGACTTTGGTGTTTTTAAAAACACTTATGATATTTCCACGCCATTATATATATAAATAGTGATGTTAAATATACAATAACTAGTTTTTAGAGTAATATTTATTATATTATTACTATCATAAAACGAAGTTTCAGACTCTCCTATAGCTTTTATCATACGAAATAATAAAGTTCCTTCCTTTTCAAATGCTTCGTCGAGAAAGCTGAAATACTCCGGGACACGCAACAATCAAGGTTCCCCAAACACTAGCCCAAAACAAACACGTGTGTCATCAATAAAAATGTTGCAAGTCATTGTCACAGCCCTTGGAAAAATGTTGCCACTTCATCAAGTCTGGCGGGTGACCGGAAAAACATCTATTGTGATAGAGGCAAATTGTTTGAGTACAAAGCTTTGAGGTAGCTATTACTGTGAGCTGATGATGATGCCTTCAAAATGTGTGGAGTAAAAGCTCGATACTTGTTAAAGCTTTTGTTAACTTATCACAATGTAACATCATACATCATGGAGTATATTAATTTATTATGAATGTATTTACATAACATATTTAATAATAGATATTTAACAAAAGATATTTAAACAAAAACGACAAGTAATGAGACGTTAAATAATTATTGAGAACAAAATACGTCTAATAATTATGCGCGACATTTTATGTACCTAAATTATAACTAACAAAAAATATATCGGAACCGAAGTAGTTAAAAAATAAGACATTTTTTAACAAATATTAAAAATATATTATGAACTGTCCACACTGCTTCGCTTTCACACCAAAGCTTGAGAAAGGATATAAAATACTTTAATGCGAATAAAGGGATATATTACTCCAAAATAGGGGATGAAAGTTGCTGTGTAAAGTGCGTCATTTTTAAGCAATAAGTTTGAAACATATTGCTTAGACTCGTAATTAGATATAAAGAAATACGACGGTGAAAGTTTGTAAAAATTTCACCCCAAAAATTGGGAATAAAAATTGGGGAGTTTGTTTGAATAGGCTCTAAAAATTGGTTAACTTATTTTGGTGAAAGCTTAAGTTATTTCTTTTTAAGATATCTTTCGATTTCTGGTTTATATTATATTAGGAAAGTTTATAAGATCTGAGATGACATACTGACAATTATATTATGATAACACAAATATAGGTTGTGTGAGAGAAATTGCACTTAGTGAAATAACCGCTTTTGTTCACATCATTTTTGATTTATTATGTTGATGTTCTAGTTTTATGTTTGTAATAGTATTCGTAATGAACTACACAAATTGTTACAATTAGTGTGACCTCTTCCAAATATAAAGCGTAGGAAATGAATACGATGTTATTATTTTTATTTTTCGTTGTAACACTTTTTTAATTAATTAGCGGCCTGTCCTTTGAGCAGGTAATAAATAGGTATTTGAAATAATATTATAGTGTATGTTAATTAGGTATAATTAAGCCTTCTGATAATAATAGATTTTTGAGATCAGTAGTTATCGAATTTTGTCATAGGAAATAATTTGAACCATCAGGAATAATGTAGCAATAGTAAAAGAATTTTTGTAACCAGGTCGGATGTTTCTAGTTTATTCGTCATATAAATTTAAGATTTTCTCTTATATTAATATAGATAAATCGAGAAATACCACTTCAAATCATTAACAATTCTAATGCTGTCTCCATATGAATGAATACAAAATGTTCAGAGCTTCCATGTTTATAACGATATAGAAAAATATGTCATAACTCTTGTATATCTAAGGCTGGCCACAAAATTTGCTTTTCCGTCTATATTTTGCTAATTAACGAATAATTACATAAGCATTTACATGCACTTATTGACTTCAAACAGATATGAAACTTAAAAGACACGACAAACTTAAGAGCTACATAACTTTATACGTAGATACTAACAACGAAAAAACTATTCCTATACAAAGAAAAATAATCTATTCGGAAAAGAGCTAATGAGCTACATAATCGCGAATAGAAAAACGGAAAAAAAAATTAATTACACCTATTTGGAAATAGAGATCCTTTTTGAGAAGAAAAAGTAAGGAATTTTTAAGGCTTAATTTATTATCTTCCCTTTTCAAAATCTGAAAATAAAGACATCAATTTAAACCAATTGACACTTAAAAAAGTATATAATACTTTTCATCGTATTTTAAAATACTTTATAGTACAACTATAAAATTAACATTCAATCCAATGGATTATACTAAATGGACAGATATCTAACGTTGAGCATTGTTTTAAGAGTATTTGAAGGAATCTTTTCGAACAAATGAAATCAGTACGAATGATAAAAGCAAAGAAAGACCTTTGTTGACATTTCATAATTTAAAAAATACTAATAAATAATTAATATTCCTTACACTTACACTAATTACTCAACCCCAGCCCTAGTAGTTTTTTTTTCCCTGAGGAAAATGCATTAAATTGCATACCCTGGCTTTGGCGAGCCGGCGCGGCGGTTATGTGGGGATCATCCTATGTTTAAATTTCTTTTTAATACTTCCCTGGTTCTAGGTTGCTTGGAAGAGATTGCTGTTAGCAATATGGCCACCTTTTGTACATTTGCTTTTTGTTGCTTTCTTTTTTATTGTGTATTTTATGAGTACAATAAAGAGTTATGTTATGTTATAAATTACAATACTAAAGAAGTTAATGAAACAGATGCTGTAACTTTTGTAGGATTGGCAATTAATTCATTTTTATTATATTTCGAAATCTGTGATGATGCTATAACTGAAATACTCAAAAATATTGCAGAATGAATTATTTTAATGTTATCCTTATCAGAGCTCAGACATCGTATCTGTCAATGTAGCCAAATATTTCGAAAGCTCTTTGTATTCGAACTATGGTAAAAATTAGATCGCAGCCCCAAATTCCGAAGCTTTGGCAGTCGTTAATGGTACAGGTTAATGAAGTATCTCAAGCATCTTTTTTTGTCGACGGAAAAATGCTTTACGCATTCCTTCACGTTCGAGAAGCTCGATGTGCCGGATTATCTCGTGTGCGTCCATTCCGCAGACTTGCGAAATCGCGTAAGCGTACCGAACAAAAGCTCGGTTTTTCGTCTACGAAAATAATGCTTACTAATATTATAAGCGTCAAGTTTGTATTGATCAATGTTTATTACCGTTTAATAATACTGAATGGATTTAAATGAAACTTTATAATAATTTAGCTTATACTTCAGAATAACATATATATATATATATATATATATATATATATATATATATATTATATATATATATATATATATATATATATATATATATATGTGACTACAATTTATAAAGATATACTCACTAATATAAGCTACTCGGAATATTAATTCTACGCAGAAGAAGTCGCGAGCACTACCTAGGAATATAAGGAATCGTTATTACATTCTAAATTTAAGCCATATAGAAAATATTTAGTTTCTTTTTATTACTCATCAGCCCTACATTTTGTTACAATTAAATCTCAAAATTGTGGTATTTTAAACTAAAAAAAAACATGTCTAATATCTATTAATGTGTGTACAAAAATTTTTACAAAGTTTGCTCTTTTGGCCATTTTATAAATAAGTAAAACTAAAGTTTTCCTACATACTAGAGTATGTAATAAGCGAAATTCTTTAAATTCTCAATAGAAGACGGCCATTTCATACTTCAACACTTAATGATTTTTGTGTATTATCAATGAGATAATGTATGAGTACATTAGAACAGCGAAATAATAATATTCTATCAGCAAGAAATATAAATTACGACCTTAAGGAAAAATCATAAAAGTAGGTAAAACCGTTTTGGAGGGATGCGACCACATCATCGTGACACGTAATTCTTTTGTGCGTTACCGCGTGTGTAACTGAACTCCTTTTAAGCACCTAAACAGAATAGAATAAAATTATTAAATTTTTAATTATTCAAGTGAATTCGAAAATGGTTTCGTAAAAATTTTATATATCGGTCCATCACAAAAGGATTTTTTTACAATTTTAGGACTTAAGACATGCGTAAGATATATTATTCTAGTATTTATATTATAATTATTTATTAATAATGTTAATCGTTTGTTTTTTGCTTATACAAAATTTGGATGCATTATGTAAAAGATTCGATCGCCGCTACCGCAGTCCCCAATATGTCGAGGTTGTGAGTGATTCTCGATATCGATGCTTTAATTTATATAATGAAAAAAGTGAGGTTAGCATTCTGTCTAATTAATAGCCAATTTTATTTAATGAACATATGCGATCGGAAGGTATCTGCGGTGCCATCTTGTTGAAATTATATATTAATAATATTTATACAATCAGCAATAGTCTCAAATTAAATTGTTAACGTCTCTCAATATCTATATCTTTGGTTAAATTTACGAAGCAATCAAGCGTCCAGACCACATAACGTATTTTGCCGAACTCATTGGAAATTCGCCTACTTTCTTATCTAATAAGAAAGTAGGCGAAGTTTTTTATAAGGCACAGGTCCGGCCTCATATGGAATACTGTTCTCATCTTTGGGCAGGGGCGCCCCAATACCAGCTTCTCCCTCTAGACCGGATTCAACGGAGATCGATTCGCATCGTCGACCACCAGGAAACTTCAAGTCGGCTTGACCCTTTGGCATTGCGTAGAGATGTAGCTTCTCTCTGCATACTCTATCGCATTTACTACGGGGAATGCTCAGAGGAATTATTTGGACTAATCCCTGCAAGTACTTTCCGACATCGTTCCACGCGACAAACCTTCCATCCTCACCATCTCAATACTTGGCAGTCCACCACTGTGCGTTTCTCTAGAAACTTTCTGCCTCGCACAGCTAAACTGTGGAATGAATTGTCGCCTGCAGTGTTTCCGAGGCGTTACGATATCCAAACCTTCAAGAAAAGAGCGTACTCCCATTTAAAAGGCCGGCAACGCGCTTGTGACTCCTCTGGTGTTGCGGGCGTTCATGGGCGGCGGTAATTGCTTACCATCGGGTGATCCGTCTGCTCGTTTGCCCCCTATCACATAAAAAAATAATAAAAAAAAAAAAAAAATATGTGTGTCCAAGGATTTGAAAAAAGAACGCTCCACTGCTAACGCAAAATGTTTAAAAATAGCCGGGATCGCTTCCAGTAGGTACGAAAAGCTTCATAACAAGCTGTATTAGTTCGATCTCATACAATACAGAAAATAAACAACAAATTTGTTTCTATTCTGCCAATCCCTTATAGTTCACGTACCTGTGAGGTCATCACAGTATCATACAAAAACCGTCTACACGAAGCCATTCGAATCGACTGCAGTCTTAAAACTCAAAATTCTTGAAGAAATCAACGCAGTAGATTCTCACTCAAAATAATATATATATATATATATAACATGTGTTACAAAACAAAGAACTGGTTTGCCTGATAGATATGCTGACTCTCAATTTGTATGCTGATGGCTAATTGGGAGATATGTATCTGTATGTGTATATATATGTATATGTATGTATGCGTATATGTATGTATGTGTGTATATATATATTAACATTATCTGTCTACATTCACGTATTGCGCATTATTTATTAATGTAATATGTATGCTTAGGTTTGTCTGTTTCTCTCTGTGTGTCTGCTGTCTGGTTTACTTACCCTCTCAAAGGTTTCGGCAGAATATCAGCGCTTCGCGCTATGTGAAGCACAACGCTGAGCCGAGACCTGTTTGCTACTAGGGCACAATGTTACCTACGTATTTTTAATAATGTTCTGGTGTATATTTTGTGTCAAGGGTGCAAATAAAGTTATGTCTATATGTCTATATGCGCGGTAGCCAGACGCGCACGCAGCCTCGCGGTAAGGTCATAAGGCGAGCACCGCCCTTGCGTGTGCCCGCCTTCTCCTACCTATCCGTCTGCGGCGGAGAGGTACACCAATTAACCTAGCCCAAAGTAAGCTCTGTAAGGCTTGTTTAATGGGATCTAGCGTATAGGCATACATATAAATAAATTTGATAGACATATATTATAACAACCATGACTAAGGTACAAATGCTCGCATTCATCACGCAAATATCTGCCCCCACCGGGACTCGAATCCGGGACCTCAGAGATGGCGACACCTTGAAACCGGTATACCAACCACACGACTACGGTGGTCATCAACATTTTTTATTCATAGTTTCCAATTTTTATAAAAAATTGTAACAATATTTTTTTTATAATTGTCATCTTAATTTATTTTTTCTTTTTCAAAATAACGTTTTGCTTACCAACCTTATTCATAAAATATAAAACCTAAAGCTTATATATGATTAAAAACATCATCATGTAAACAATATATTAAGAAAAAACAGCTAAAGAAAAACACGTCGAAAGTAAACCCAAAATTACCCTCACCATTATTAAACAAATGATACTCGTAAGGTAGGTGGTAAGTTCAGTTGAGGAAATTTTTCACTGCGTCCCTTAAGCTTGAGATGTTTATGTAAGAAAATATTTACCTCATTGTGTTTAATTAACAAGACGATAAATAAACGACACATCCTCGGTTTGAGATTATAATAAAGAGTGAATAGCTTCCCTTATTTATCTTTAAGGGTCTAATAATTAAATTAATTAATTGAAATTGATTCTGTGCAGCAAATTGGTTGGTTTAAATATACAACGCATTATTACTTTTTAAAGATAAGGATTCAAGCAAAATATTTATTATTATATACAGATTATGGCAAACAAGAAAAGCTATTATATAATAGCTTAATCTAAAATATTTTTTTATATATTAATTTATTGTTAAATTAGAATCTATAATGATTATTTTGAAATCCGACACAATTTTATAACACCGTTATTAGCTACGCAAACATTACTATTTGCAAATTATCTTCGAAACCGTATTTTCGCCGTCAAAATAAATCCCACCTCACACAATCTGAGAGGGCATCAGAAGAATGAATCCGTCCGAAGAATATTTTAAGATTAAGGAAGAAGGCTCCACGTACTCTATGACGTTCGTGGAAAGCACGTTCGTTTGTATAAATAACGAGGATCCTCCATCTTGATTCCAGTTTTCAAGTGACAAAGATTAGGCGCCGTGAGTAAATTGGAGCTTGGGAATTGCGGGACGGATTTTTGGGCGTTCAAGGATTGTGGTAATACATTGTAATTACTTAAGCACCGTAAATTCGCTTCGTGGGCTCGGTGCCTTTTCGAGTTTTAAGAAGGTATGCTGTGAATAGAATCGTTACGATCAGATGGCTTGAGATTACATGGGCTTGGATAAGATTTTGGCAGGTAAATTAATTTTTCCTGATATCGCTACTTATTTTCCTGGTTTATTTACCACAAGGCGGTATTAGTGCTTGTTAAGAATGATATAAGAATGAAAGGAGTAAGCATGGAAATGACGGCTGATAGAGAGGAATGGAAGAAAAAGATTTACTGCGCCGACCCCAGATAATGGGGAATGGGCAAGAACATGGATGGATGGATGAGTATTAGTGCGTGTTACCATGATATACTTTACAATGGCCTTAATAAGAAGACTCAAAGTACCCCGAAGATCAAGCGAAAGGGTTTTTCTGCATAATCAAATAAAATATTGAAATTCTTCAATAGGCTTGTATCCACTATGAACAAATCTGATGCGTTAAGTTGCATAACTATTAAGATGATCATTTAATTATGAAGAAACAAAGTTTTATAAAATAATAACTTTTGATTATTTATATTTTTATAAAATAAAATTGCACAAAATAAGCCATAAGTCACGTGACAGCAAACACCAATTAAAAAGTGTTACGTCACGCCGTGCGAAACGTCAAAGTCAAAATGTCATTCCCAAGTGTCTTGTGGAAGTGCGAAAAAGAATGGGCATCATTCCTTCTCGCGAGTGTCAGCCGCTTTTTACGTATCTGCTGATTGTTTGGCACGTATATATATAATTTTTTTGGTGTTTTTATACTTGTGCTTGTACACTGGGGCACTATGCAGTACTTGTAATACGATGAATTCATTTTTTATTAAAATAACTTCACAATACCGAATATGCCGATACTAAAATAGCTGTGTTTTTGCACGCCGTGACGTCATTCAAGACGCCATGACAGTCATGAGCGTTTTTGATGACTAATGTCAAATATTTAATTAAATGCAAAATTATTCTTATAAATAAGCATATTTTTTCAAAAATAATAATTATTTTTTATAGAATAGGCATCAAGGTATATTAGTATCTAACTACTGAAATTTAGGCAACAAGCCTCCTCTTTCTGTTGTAATTAAATAAACTAATACCTTGATAATAAACTGAAAATAAGAGATTTCAACACAACATTTTAACTTTTTTATTGCTATATATTCGCAAACATGCAGACTATGCTAATGGTAAGTGGTACAGACACCTATATCACATGTGACATACAATGCAATGCAGCAAATCTGCAAGCCCCACAAGAACCTTAAAGTTCGTCTTCAACTTTGTTACATGAGATGTAAGGTCACGGTATACCTTACCCTTCATAATGGAACAAAGTAATTCAACGCTACTGTTTTGTGTATTAAAATTATTATTATGTGAGTAAATAATTCACTGACAGTACTAAATTTTTGGGTATTATACTCGACTCTCGATTGCAATGAGATCCCCATATTGAGACCTTGGCAAGCAGACTTAGTTCTTCTTCATTTGCTGTATATAAAGTACGACAACTGACTACACGTTGAAACGGCAAGATTAGTCTATTTCAGTTATTTTCATGGTATCATGACGTATGGCATACTATTGTGGGGATCTGCGGCGAATATTGAAAGTATTTTCGTGCTCCAATAAAGAGCAATTCGCGCTATCAATAATATAAAACAAAGAGAATCACTCAGAGATTTATTTAAGGAAATAAATATAATGACATTAGCGTGTCAATATATTTATGAAAATTTAATATATGTTTTTATAACACACTTCCAGAAAATATTACTGCTTTACCGTTTCATAAATTTAAATACACTCGCAACATATTAAAAACACTCTAAAGAAAAAAGGGAATGAATGATAAAAATGCTTGGATGTAATTTTTGCGATATTTAATTTCCTGAATAATTAAACATGCTTGGATGTAAATTTTGCGATATGTAATTTTAATGATTCTTTAATAAATGATATTTTTGTTTTGTACCGGACATATACATATCAGATTTGTTTAATGCGATATGACTCTTGTGACGGAAATATTGTATATTTGTTAGTTGTTTTGACTTGCCCTTGCTGGTTTTCTTGCTGGTTCTTTCCAGTACAACGTCTCCCGCCGTAGAATCGTGAACCAATAGCGTAGCATCTTTGACATTCAAAAGTGATTGTAAAATCCTATTTGAAGAATAAATGTTTGATTTGATTTAAATGTAGGTATCTAAGCAGACGACTTTGATGTAGAAGCTCCCTCAGGTTCAATAGTTTTTAAGATTGTAACTGGAAATGTTTTAAATAGAAGAGAAAGAGCTCTCAACAATAACTAATTACAATATAGATTTTTTCATTTATTGCAAAATAATAAATTAATATAAGTAATTATTAAGTAATTGACACATATAAAACACACTAAATAACTGATTTGTAATTATTAATAAAAGGTCAATTTTCGCCATTGATGATTCACAAAAAAAAATTGTGAGACACTTGGTAATAAAATTTTATAAATAAAAAAACTGTTTACATCGAAAAGCTTCGTCGTTCGAACGGTCATGGGATATTTGTAAAACTTTCATGCGAAAGTCCTTTTTGGTCTACAATATAAGGTTTCAATAAATAAAATCGCAAATGAGTACACGGCTCATTAGGTTTATTTCAGTGTGCTCATGTGGCAACCAAATATCAAGTATTTATGTGTTCTTGGTTTTTTTCAATTGGGCAATTACTATTATGTGCTCAATGTTTAATTCTTCAGCTAATAGTAAACACTTAGTATGGCAATCTTGTTCTACTTTTTCAAAAATGACATCGTTTTTATCCTTATCTGGACTACCAGAGCGAGCTGTATCTTTGTCATCAAAATTTTTATTTAAACTAAAACGTAAACCAACTTTATGCTACTCTTCTTACTGACGCTGCATTAGGTACACTAACATCACAATTTTTGTCGTAGTTTGTAAGCTGCTTGCATTGCATTTTTTCCTTTCAGGATTTACTTCTTTACTTTACTTACTACTTTACAAAAAGGCCAGGTCAGAAGTACCCGCAATCGTCGAGCATGTATGAGGAATGTTATGAAAGTAGATGAAGCGAAAGAGATATGTAAGGACCGTAGCAAGTGGAAGGACGTAATCTCTGCCTACCCCTGTGGGAAAAAGGCGTGAGTGTATGTATGTATGTATGTATGTATTTACTTCATACCTAATATCCCTTATAGCTTCACTTCACTTTCCATCTGTCAAGCTTTTTTCATTTATCAGGATCGCGTAATTACAGTTAGAATTGATAAACTTCAAGACATGGATGATTCAACATTTGTCGATTTGAGAACGGGTCGCGGATTCGACATCCGTACGGGAAAATATTTTGTATAACCTGTAAAAATTTGTTTCGGTTTGTATCTGAAATGTTATGTTTGTTACTGTAGTCTCGACACGGATGCAGTTCTTTGCAGCAGTGATATAATAAGACTTCTACGTTTACCCAATAAAAAGATACAGCCTCTTATGGTCCGTTCGTGCCGCATATTTCGATAGTTGCAAGGGATTGAAAACCTGTAGCGTACTTTACGTTGAACTAGAATTTATATTTTTCCGTAGTTATATCACAAGAAAAAAGCGAAACTAATTCGTGGAATCATTTATATTCGAGCTTGGATTTTTATGTAATGGAATTAAAATGTTTCGAAATGCGATTCATTAATTTTGACACAAAGAAACGACATTTTGTCAATAGATTCTTTTTTTGCTGACCTTTTAATGACATCAAAACTATCTAGATCAATAATACAGCTAAAGATATGTACAATATGCACAAAAACATTACCCCCGACCTATTATATTATTGAATAAATTAAACAACACACACAAAATAAATATATTACAATAAATACACATCAAAAAAGTGTAAGCAACATGCTTAATGTTACGTATTCTACAAATTATATTGATATGGAACCTTTTTGATTAGAAAAAAACCGATCTTGTCCTTTTTATTTATTAAATTAACTTTTTCTTTTATTAATTAAAATTAATCTACTATATCATGCATAGAACAAAACAAGGAACATAAGAAACAAAATTAAAAAAAATTGTTAAAGAATTCTATTAATTAATACAAAGTATGACCTGCTCTGTTGTTTAAAACTTGTACATAAATTATTATGTTATTAGAGATATTTCATAGAACAGTTCACGTGAATAAATTAATTTTATTATAGATTTCAATACACTTGTGTAATCGAATACAAGCATGTTTGATAATCGAAATTATTATTCATGTTGTAGCAATTTTAGATGCAAACTAAGTATAACCAAAATAAATGGAAAGTAGAGAAAACACAAAAATTAGAAGTAGAGGTAAAATTTACGCATAGATTAAACCGAATATAAATGAATCTCTTCTTTACCGCAATATAAACGATTTAATTTAAAATATTCCCTTTTCAATTTATCGGAAATTTGCGAAACAAAGATGGAATCATCGAGTAAGATTTTTTATTTCTGTTTCTGAAATACATATATCCCCTTTCTGAGACGAGTTTTAACGATGAAAATGAAACCGAACCATCACTTACGACGAAACCATAAAAAAATCTTCAAATGAAAATGTGCCTGTATTAATTTGGATCCAGGCGAATTCAATTACAGCGGAGTTTATAAAAATTGAACTTACGTTACGAGTTTTTTTTACATTTAACAGTAACACGGACATAAAAAGTAAATTTTAATTTGGCACGGCTTCTATTAAATTAAGTAATTTTGCTTTGAACTAAACAAGGTCAGTATTTAATTCCTTCTAAAATGTTTTTAAGGTCTTAGTCATGTTCGTTAAATGCGAAGCGGTCCGACGACTTGATTTCCCGCGTCGTGTATTTTAGTAATTTGCCTCATTATTGCAACGGTTTCGTTGTAAGTGACGAAGAAAGCGAGAAAGAATTCCAAACAAATTTTGAAATGATTACGCTGTCTTTTTTCGATTTTAATGGCTCAAATATTTTTGCAGTCCTCGCCGGATGATAAGAGATGATAGTCGCCTATAGTACATGTGGTTTCTATAAGATTTGCAGCAAATCTAAAAAAAAAGAAATAAAGTCACGGTACTCTATAAAATCTTGGCAATCTATCTTACAAGATACAGAATAAATAAAACGAAGATACTGTAACGAACTCATTGGGAGTAGAGGCGAAGTATCTGAGGCGAGTGTCAGATTTCAAATAAAGAACCCGCTGCATTTGTCGCAGCGAGTTATAGACAGTTGATAGAGAGACTTCTAGTACGGACGACCTGTTGTGTGTGGGGTTCTCCGGTCTGACAGGACCGGACTACCCACTAAAACCCCCCTGAGTTCTCTAGGCCCATGCACATTATCTTGGATAAAGAAAATAAATACAGATAATTTAAGAAGAAATCGTATTTATATTTTAAACTCCCGCGATCCCGAAACACCATATCGCCAGTTTGTTGTATCACCTCCAAGTGCTTACGAGTATTTAGCTATAGTATTTTCTTCTCTATATTCCTTTTCTCTATTTATTCATTGATTTCTGTTCCAAGTTCACGTAAAAGCAAAACAACCATAATATTCCTTGCATCTTTAACGTATAATATATATTTTACAGATTTAAGCGTTAAAGTTCAGATGTGTACCTATGATATGATCAAAAACATTTTCATTGTGATCCCAAAACTTTTCTAATTTATATTTTCTCTAAAAGTCCCGACAACTAAATATTTCATTCCTTATAAGGGAATCGCTAATAACAAAACCACAGACTCTCTTCATTTCACTAACCACACTACACGTCGTCTTTCTCCCAAGTAATTCTGTTTCAGTACATTTTCGGCAAACAACATTACACACTTAGCTCATACGTGCACGCAATTAGAGGCGGCCATAGACTTAGATAATAACTCGTCATTAAGGAGCTGATGAGCGAGCCGCGATGTTTTGAATGAGTGCTCTCATCATCCGCGTCGTTCTTCGTGACAGTTTGAAAGTCGAGTTAATCTCATTCGACTTTTGAATTTCATTTGATTTTCCGTGATACCTAAATTGATTTGAACTGACTTTTGAATTTCATTTGACTTTCCGTGATAACTAACTTGATTTGAACTATTTGATAACGATTTCGATTCAAAAATATAGTATGGAAGATATGAAATTCTACGGAGGGTATAACAGCGAGTGCAAACTATTGACCCGGGCATTGCTGTCCGTCATTTTTGCTTGTTGTCGCTAACGAAAAACAGATGGCGCTACGAGTGCTATGTAGCGTTCGAGCGTTCGACAGCAGCCGAATTTATCAGAGCGCTCTCGAGCTCAGAGGCTTCGTAGCGACTGCCAGTCTCATTTACTTAGTCGACGAGTGAACACATGTTTTTCAAATTACCCTCTTTGGTTTTTATTAAATATTAGTTTTGTAAAAAGGTACGTCATTCTCTTAATAATAGCGTGGATCTTCTTATAATAGTGAATTTGAAAACTGTCTGTTTTCTTTTCCATGGAATGCTTTAAATTTTGAATTGACAATTCACAAATCTAAAGTCATACTCATAACATACATGAGAAAAAAAATGCCTAACAAAGTGTCCATAAAAGCTTTGTTATATAATTACAGTAACTGCAACAAAACACTTGACACACAATAACAAAGGTCTCATAGTGCCCTCTGCAATTTTTTTATTGTTAGAGATTATTGTTCCTGCGGCTTCGGAAATCTGAATCAAAGTAACAATGTTTATTAACGTTGTTAAGACAGCAACCGCGACTGTTGTTCGAATATTAACTTTAGTGTTTATAGTATGACAAAATAATCTGTAACAAAGCTAAAGTTGTTGTCATGTTTATTTATTACGATGCTGGATGAACAATATTCCAAAACTAACAAAATTTAAGATTGTTCGCTTAGCAAATAATTAGTGTTATGTGACAACTTTCGAGTAGTTGTTTCGTTTTTATATACGCAGGACTCGGCTCGGCTCGTCCATTTCCTTCGCGAATGTTCGAGCGGGCGCGTATTGTGTCGGTGTAGCACAATGGCGGAATATACTTTAAATCACGGTTGTGAACACTAAATACTTCTGCTCTACTATTTAATGTGAATTTAAAAGCAAGACAATTTACAACTAGTGCTTAGATTTAAGAACGGACATGAAGCAGGTTGGTGAATCGTTGGGGTTACCTACGAAATATCGAATTCCAAATGATCGAATATCGAAATACACTGATAATATTTTTGATATTCGATCATTTGGAATACGATATTTCGTAGGTAACCCCAACGATTCACCCAACCTGCTTCATGTCCGTTCTTAATCATGGCAAAATGGGAATATTTATGGTGACAAAGCTAAATTGTTGGAGTAACTAATATGGGTTGTGATATGGCACAAGATCACAATTGTTGTTTTAGAACAACATAATATTGTTGCCGACTCTACCTAATTGTCGATTTCATTTGACAATAAAAAAATTGTTATGGTAGCAATTCACTATGAACGGATCAACTTTTTGTTGTTAATTTAGCAGGATTTTTTTCTCAGTGTAATAACAACAACATATACATTTTTTTCTACTGAGTACAATTAGAACAAGATGGTGCTATGGAGCTTATACGAGAATGTCATCTACTATATAAAAATAAGTCGGGTTTTCCTACCTGACGCTATAACTCCAGAATGCATGAACCGATTTCCACGGTTTTGCATTCGTTGGAAAGGTCTCGGGTTTCGTGAGGCTTATAGCAAAGAAAATTTAGAAAAAAATTCAATAGAAAAGCGGGAAAATCTTTTTTACATACAGCGAGACAACATGACATTTGAGACATTTGACAGGACAACGTCTGTCGAGTCATATTTCTGGTTTCCTTAACTGATGCTTGTTCATAAAATTCAGAAATCACTGCATCGTTGTATTTTTCGTTAACGTCACAATAGCCAAGTGAACTGTCACTTTGTAAGATAGTTCCGTTGTTTGTTAAAACGTGACGTTCAGTACCTCTCATACATTAGCTTATTACATGAAAAATATATAATATACAATGATACAGATTTCTAGAGAGATAATGATACTTCTAACTTTAATAACGCTGCCATCTAATAACATTCCAACGCACACATAGCAGAAGGGAGTCGCGTTTATTTTCCACTGTTAAATGTATAAGGAATCTAACGACAGCCGGCGAGTTAATTAGTTTCCTCGCAAAACTCATAAAGAGATATAAATTGAATTTTTCTGCGTCCCACATACTCCACATTTCTACGGAACCCATTGCTGAACGGCATAAAAGCCTTTTGTTTTGTCCCTCCACTAGATAATGAAGTATCCTTCAAAATATCGAAGCAAACTAGATACAGGCATTGTGGTATTGTATTGGAACAATAGCCCTTTAAGATTTCGAGGCTACGATTGTGGGAAGTGGTTTTTAGATGATTTGCTTCATTACATCACAAATTTAGACCCTCCGTGCTCTCAACAAATAGAATAAGGAATTTGTCCAAAATAAAAAGCAAAGGTTTCGATTTTTTAGATTATTTTAATAATAATTAAATGTTGTGAAAATCACTACACAGTATAAAAAAAAGTCGATATCCGCCGCCTGTCTGTCCCTATGTATGCTTAGATATTTAAAACTACGCAACGGATTTTGATGTGATTTTTTTTAAATAGATAGAGTGATTCTTAAAGAAAGCTTATGTGTATAATACATGCGTAATATAGTAGAGAAACATTGATAAAACGTTGCATATAAGGATATTTAGTAGTAGGTATATTTACAGAAGCATTGCACCCGTGCGAAGCCGGGGCGGGTCGCTAGTACTAATTCGAATAATGATGCGAACAGACAATTTTTGAAATTGGTATAATTGAAATCGTGAAGTTAAACTGAATTGGGAGCTTAGAGTCATGAATTAGTGCCCACCCATATTTTTATCGTTGTATGAGTAATAGGTTTAGACTCATAAATTCATACCTTTGCTACCTATTATATATAATAAAAATAGGTTGAGTGTTAATTATATATAAGTTACTATTTGGAAATAAGACAGATATATCAGTCTCAGTCGTTATTGAAATATATTACTGTTGGACAAAACACAAACTAACTACTAAAAGAAGACAAAAGAAGAATATAAAAATCGTATTTTACTCTCACAATATCTATAGAACCATTCCATACTGATATTAAAATACTCAACATCACTCCTCTTTTTTACATGATACTAGAAAATTTAGTTCAGATAAGCCGAGATAATATAAAACAGATCAAGATGGCTCGACTGAATTTTTTCCTTATGAATTTTCCTATATTCGTTCTGAAGTCCGAACTGACTACTGAATGATCATATCCTAGTTCATATGTCGTTTCCATTTGGAAAAATGTTCTTTCAACAATTTCATCACTTCAAGTAATAACATAAATTAATGATGGTTACGCTAAATCAAATCGCACGGACTAGTGCTTGGAATTCATCATGTTTTTCGATTTATTATATTTATATGCTCAACGATCGAACTCTATGGAGTATCGTGAGTTTACCTGCAAATATCTATGAAGAAACCCAAAAGTATTATAAGTGATATAAATGAAGCCTTTGAAGCGCCAGTAGGCACATATGTAAGTGCCAATGAAATAATTACTTGCCTTAAGCAGTTCTCCATGAATAGATTCTAAATGTATCGTTTCGTTTTTTGTATTATTACTTCTTCAAAGTGTGAGTCTATCATTTCCTAAGTGAAGGTACAAGATTTAACTCCCTACATGACAGAAGTTTAATTGCTTGATTTGATAATTGAAAGAGCTTCTAAACACATCTGGTTGGATATCTTTATTTTGAATTGCACCGTAGTTCGTTAACCGTTAATAAAATAAAATGAGACTGGTCCTTTTCTGATTTTATCATCATTCCTTACGTATGGATAAAATATCTTTTTTTTTATTATATTTTTACTTATTTGTACACACAGTTGTTAATATATTGTGCTGTTGTTTTATTAATTTGAACCGATTCGTAGTTCGTACGCAGTTCTTTATTTATATCCTAAGTGGGTCTTAATCGAAGAAATAAAGAAAAATGTTACGTTCTTCTTTATTATAGCAATACCGATAAAACGTAATGCGAAATCATACGTGCGAGCTTTCCTTTAATATTTATGACGGTTTACCTGTCCGCCCTGGTAGGCTCTGCCCTAATTTTGAATTATCTGACGTTTTTGATCAGTGATGGGAAAAGATGGCGGCGAGATTCTGCGCCTGACTTACAAACGTTTTGAACGCTTCGTTGGGTATATATAAAAGAAAATATGTTTTAGGAAAATACATATTATATATTATCCTTCGCATGCAGCCGGAATATGAGAAACCGGCTTCTTTGTGAATAAAAGATAAAATATTGATACCTGCAAGAAAGTTGGTGTTGTTATTTCATCATCCATTACTAATCATAATACGCGTGATCTTGGAACATAATCTTGCTCACAAAATGCTGTCTCCTTTGTGCTGTCCGCAGCAGAACCTTCTGGGATGGGTAGTGTGTGTTAGTACAGCTACAGTTAATAAAGTTTTACTGGTATTTTTCTTTTGCTGTTGAAGCCAGTCCAGCAAGTACCTCAGCTGATGGTAAGTGGTAATCGTTAGTCTTGGTCATTCGCAATATCAACTACAATTCACTTCCACCTCGAGAGAAATGCTGCTTTTTTAGTCTCTTATGAAGTTGGACATACAGTAGTGCTTAGAAAACCCTTCAGCGTGGAACTCATTCCTATACACGTACGACCAGGATACTTATTATTGAAACAATCGAATTCGAAATTGTAAGATTCGTGTACTAACGTCCACTGTTTTTGATCAGTTATTCCGTGAATTATATTCCGTATATGATTTCTATCACTAGAATATTTACCAAAAGTGACTTTGACAATGAAATATTGATTGATAACCAAACAGCTTTTTAACAGCAATTTACATTCCGTCTTTCATGTGAGTATTTATACATTATAGGTTTATTGAATTATTAATACTAATTTATGGCAGACCAGTTATTATCTTTTTCTGACTACACTGAATTTGGGAGATTCAAATATCTATAAAATTGTGAGCAGTAGAAAATAATTAGATAGCATTCATATTCGTATTTGAATTCTAATTTTACTATTAATGATTCAAAAATATATCTCTAGATTAGTCGTTATTACAAATAGTGCTTTCCGTTAAAAAACCTATAGAGTATGAAGAGAGAACAATGGTTCGTATTCTGTTTTGCGATTTCTACTGTCAAGTACGTCAATGTCAGTACAGATAGTTCAACTCAGTTATGCGCGCGGCCCTTGTAAATAAACAACTTTCATTCGTGTCAGGGTTCCCAACATAGGGGTTTTCCCCCTAGATTTAGGGGCTAAATAAGTGAGATGGGATTTTTTTAGGGACTTGAAATTTTTAGGGGTATTTTTAGGGATTTTTTGACTCTTTATATTTTTTTTTTTAAGATAAAGTTACAAATGGCTCTCGTGTGAATCAATGTAGCCAACAAAAACATTAATATTTATTTCTTGACCTACCGACTTATAACATCTAGTTCGTAATTCTACAACCACAAATTGAAATTAGTTCCCCACTGTAACTGGCTATTGGCTACAAATCTCTTAATTACGCCTCTGAATGTCCGTTTTTAAAAGTTACGCTACACCCGAAAGCGTAACTGTATAGAGCGTCTACTGTAAATATTTTTTAGGGGGACAACTCAATAATTAAGGCGATTTTAGGGGTTTTGACACAAACTTTAGGGATAAATATTTTTGAGAGTTGGTAACACTGATTCGTGTGGCAGTGACGCGTCAGTCGTCGTCCGAGCAAGACGTGTTTTTATCGCTTTTTCTTAAGGATACAGTCGTTCACGAAAATGTCTAGTTCTTCACGGAAAAATGTTTAAGGAGTCAGGTAAATATTTTTTAATTTTAAATTTAGATGTAATTAATATTTATTATGATTCTATATACGAAAAAATATATCCTTGTTGACGTTTATGTATTATTGTTTTAGACTCGAGAAACCATTGCTAAGGTGTACGAATTTCTGAAAATAGATGCGAGAGATATATTGGTACTAGTAAGTGATCCAGTTTGCAGTGCAAGTCCAATTTCGAAAATTCATCATTTCATTTGTCAAGTAGCGATTCAGAATAATGTTAAGTAAACTTAATGTTTATTTATTGAACATTATTCTGAATCGCTACTTGATAATAATGTTCAATAAATGAACATTAAATTACAAAATAATCCTTTTTTCAAACCCGTATATAACTCGTAAATAACTGTATTTGTATTTGTACTCGATTGTACCTCTTGTGACGCACACAAAGTCACTGTATATGTACAAGGTTTACCCACACATAGGGCCGCGCGCACAACTGAGTTGAACTAACTGTACATAGATTGAAATAACTATGAAGAATAGACGTTTCCAAATATGCGAGTGATAAAACTGATCAGTTATCATGGTAACAATCTATTATTAATCCATTATTCGTTACTACTTTTATGGTTATCGATGGAAAGTTTTGTATAGACTTATAATAATTCACATTTGTGTGTCTGTATTTAAACAATAATACAAGAAATATTTAAGACTAATAATTATTTAACCGATTCATTGCGTACCACACTTTTTAAGACTTTCGCGCATGGCGGCTAACAAATCTTGTGTGACGCCTCCGTGCGTCAGCCGCCACCCGTTAAAGTGACGCCTTTACGCGTCTTCAGCCATGAGCGAACACATTTTGCTTCATGGTACGATTTTGGCTTGTTTACTCGTGATTACATTCAATTGGCATCGAATGTCTAACGTGAAGGGCTTATTAAATTGTTTGGTGCGTTTTAAAGTAACTTCGCTACGAGATTTAGCTGGAATGGCTGGTAAGTGACTTATTTAGATCAGTTGTTGGAAACCTTTTGTGTATTTTAAGTACAGTTTTCTGAAAAAAAGTATCTTTATATAGGTCATTAATTTGGATCTGTGTACACTGACAGATATATTGATCGGAATATATATTTTACATATACTTTCATATGCAGAATTCAATTTTAATATTTCTGGTATCGTAAATTACCTAATATAGGTATATACCTATATATAAATAAGAATACATCCACTTGAGTATGTTCGTGTGGGTTAAATAAATGTGTAGTTAACTTCAAATCCAGTACCTATTGTAAATTTATATATTTGCAACACCAGAGGCCTATAAGGAGGGAATACGCTCTTTTCTTGACGCCAGGTCGTATCTAGTCGGAAATCCATAGAGTATCTGTAGTCTTAAAACTGGCGGATTCCATGCTGGCACCAGAAGAAATTCCAATTATTTGGAAAGGTCTAACATTTTGTGGCGTCTACTCTCTTCCTTTTTAAAGTTATACCGATATATACATCTTTCAAATAAGATGTGGAGGGGAACGTCTTCATGGATGGCGATAACTAAACTTTAAAGCACGTGTAGGTATCTCAGGAAGCTATCAATTTTTTATTTCAGGTAAAAGGAGCGCATCGCCCAACCTCTTTGATACAGAAGGGTGGCCAGAGGTAAAGAATCCAAACTGGTACGGAAAGTAAAAAAAAAATATGGAAAACCAAACTATGGAAGGAAAAACTCTTGAAAAAAATTTAGTGGAAGAAAACATTGAGACGAAGAAAACAATTGCTAAAGGATGTTCTGATTGTGATGTACTGAATAATTCTGTTGACGACTTTGACAAACGGCAAGATTTGTTTTCACAAGTAATAGGTGAAGAATTAAAATTAATTAAATACGTACTCGAACTTTTATTCGCATCATGAATTTTTTGGATAACACAAAAAATATCCACAGTTTTCAGAGGATTATTCTTTATGACGCAATATGGCGTCAAACGCCATACACAAAAGATTTCGAAATTGGGAGCCAAAGGTTTGCCACTTCTGAAATGTTTAAACTTGTACTATATCCTAAAACTATTGACACAGGCATAACTTAAGTGCTAAATAATAAATGTTCTGTTAATTAGAACTCTCTAAATGGTAATTCTATAAAATAACATAGGAATTATTTATGACGCCATTTGGCGTCAGACGCCATACGCAAAAGATATCAATGACGCTCCATGGCGTCATCCGCAATGAATCGGTTAAACGAAAGTTTGTTTCATCTGCACTGTGACAACGCACAATTATCTGTTTGTCACTACGACGCCATTACTTCGAGAGTTCGAAACTTTGAATCTACTGGAATATCCGATCGGCAACTTAACCAGAGCTGTCGGCAAGTCCCTACACAAACAATTGGACAGTTCACGCCACAACTCCTGGTTGAATCAGAGCTATGTTTTGTCAACTAACAGCGTTTGGATAAAATGGACTCGAGATCCTTATTTTGTAATATGAAAATTGGTCGAGAACCGTAATCAAAGTATTGTTGAGTGACTCCAATGAGAAAATCCAAATTATGAGCATCGAAAATAACGATGGTTAATTTAATTAAAAACATAGCACGGTAACTGGAATGATGAGCATGTTATGAAATATTAAGTTAAAAGACAGGAATCTAAGCAAATAAGTTGATGTGATTGTTGATTTAGTTACAAAATCACAAAATAACAGGGTCTGATTCTTTTTGTATACTTACCGTAATTAGGATAATTTTCTTATATTGAAATATTTTATTGTGTTTTTGACGTAATGTGTTATATTTTTCTGAATGTCGCCCTACAACTATATTTTATTCCGTGTACTGCGACGTTTTTTTTATAGGATAGGGTAGCAACGAACAAACGGATCACCTGATGGTAAGCGATAACCGTTGCCTGTGGACACCCGCAACACCAGAGGAGAACCAGATGCGTTGCCGACCTTTTGAATGGGAATATGCTCTTTTATTGAAAGTTTCGATATCGCATCGGTTCGGAAATACTACAGGAGACAATTCATTCCACAGTTTAGTAGTGCGTGGCAGAAAATTCCTAGAAAAGCGCACTGTGGTGAACTGCCAAACATCTAGGTGATGAGGATGAATGTTGTAACAACGTAACATATTATGTACATGGTATGTGCCACACATAAACTTAAACAAGTTTCTGCAAGTCATACAAAATATTTGTCCTAAGCGGGAATCAATATCGCAATCTACGACGCCGTAGCTGATCATTCGGATAAAGCTTACGACCTGTCTGATGGATGCTTATGACACCAAGAACTGTACAAACGCATTGCCGACCCTTTAAAAGCTAATTTACTTTTTACCTTTATTGTTAGTGTTTATGAACGCAATCCAATTGCAATATTGTGAACGCATCCGGGTTGATTCACTGTCTCACTTTTTTATGTTTTCTCTCTCACACCCTATTGTTTGTACTTAATTAATTGTCTTGTGGAAATATATTTATACTTCTTAAAATATACTTCTTATTGCATAAAAAATTGCACCACAAATGTCCTGTATTTATGAAGAAGCATATAGTTTCGTGCTGCCCTCTAAAGTGTCATATCGTTCTACAATTTTTATCATTCTGTCATTTATTTAGGTGTTTTATCAATATCAATGTTTTATCATTAAGTGCAGCCCATTAATTTTAATCATTTTCACAGCTCACGTCCGCCAACCCCAGGCAGTTGCCTACCTTAATCACTGCGTTTAATCTTTAATCCACCATGCTGACTAAGTGCGATTAGTATTTGGACTATTTACTACATAAATCATATTATGTGTTAATTAATATTATTTTTTTGACTTGATGAAGAGATTACATAGCTAAATCGCAAAGACACTGTGGGTTTGCAGATTTTTTTGGAGCAAGAGTTATACTAATTATCGGTTCTATTGTACGTTATAAACCGCATGTTGTATTGTTTCAAATTGTAATAACTAGAGATCGGATAATCGGATGCATATTTACCTAAAGTAAATTTTTGGCTCACAAATTATGGAAGCGGCTTTTTAAAATACATTTTGTTAAATAAAAATCCCGGGAAAATACGGGACTGCAAATTTAGCGTAGTGATATTGTTTGAAAATTACTAAAATTTAAATAGGATAGGTTATAAGCTCACATTACCGACTAGTTTTGCATTACCAAAAATGTTCTACAGTACCGAAATTCCGGGATTTTTATTTATGGAAATAAAATAAAAAGACAGTTCCATACTTTGTCAAAAACTAAATTAAGTAAATAAATAAACATCCGGCTATCCAATTCGGCAATCCCGGAATTTTTATTTAACAAAACAATAAAAAACCGTTTCCATACTTTGTCTTAAACTAACTTTAGGTAAATATGCATCCGATTATCCATCTCTAGTAATAACATATACATGAAAAAAATATCTTCAAAACGTTCTTTTTTATACTTCCTTAGATAAATATATGATATGATATTAGATAAGTATGTAGATTTAAAAATTTGTGATGTCTTTTAAAATTTGCTTTGTTCGTTTTTTTTTTAATTTCTACAATATTTTTACAAATAATAAACAAATTGAGCCAACGTGATACTTTTACTATTGAAGAAATACTGAAGAGCATGGGGCAACTTTATACCAAATGTCAAATTTGTAACTCCTACAAGAAAAATGTTTCGTAAATATATTGCTTTTATTCTTTACCGTTACGCAGCCAATCTGATTCAAATAAATAAAATGCTATGCCTGAATAACCACTAATACAAGAGACAGAAAGACCAAATTTCCTGACACGAGAGGAACAAGTAAACCTGTCAGAGTACATCCCCCCAGATACGGCCTACGCGGAAAACTAGTGACCCGTGACATAACTTTAATGTAGCATACATGTTACCTACGTCACCCGTGTTTGTTAAATAAGGGTAGGTACTGTAGACATGACATCCAAATAGATAACTTTAAATTTATTAATCAATAAACTGTTTTTCTCGATGTATCTTTTGTTGCAAAATCGTATTAAACGTATAAAGTTACTTTTTTGTTCTTGCATGTTTATTATTATTGTTTAATTTATAATTTCCCTAACGACTAGATAATAGTTGCTGCCTATTATAAAGGAGCTCTGGTTTTCTGTAATAGTTTGATGGAGCCCATTCTTTAGCATGTATTTATTCAAATCAGCAACACTACACGTTACAAAACGGGTAGTTTTAATTTCTGAAAGAATGGGTTTATATTGAGTAAACTTTGAAAGACTCTACATTAGTTATAATCTGATGATGATGACCTCCTTAGTCGAGTGGTTGATATACCGAATTCAAGGTGACGCCATCTCTGGGGTCCCGGGTTAGAGTGCCGGTGAGGGCAGATATTTGCGTGATGAATGCAAGCATTTGTACCTTAGTCATGGTCGTTATAATTATTTCTATAAAAAAAAATTATATGTGTATATCTATCCGTTATCCCTAGATCCCATAGCACAAGCCTTAAAGAGCTTACTTTGGGCTAGGCTAATTGGTGTCAGTGTAAGAAATATTTATTTATTTAATCTGAGCTTGTCATCAGGTGAGTTTAGGTATAGTACCTACTCTTATGCATCATCAATCAATACATAGTATAAAACAAAGTCGCTTTCGCTGTATGTCCGTATGTATGCTTAGATCTTTAAAACTACGCAATGGATTTTGACGCGGTTTTTTTAAATAGATAGAGTGATTATTAAGGAAGGTTTGTATGTATAATAAATGCATAATATAGTAGAGAAACACTGATAAATTTAAAGGTTTCTAATGTGATGTCGTAAATAAGCACGTTTTTGTGCGCTTATATTGCAAACGCTGGCTGAACCCTACGAGATAGACCAAAATAATGTACTACAGTATTGTACAACTTACAAAAATCGACAAAAAAGTCCGCGATGGTATATGTCTATCTCTTAGGGATAACCCACCATAACCATTTTTTCACTGCACCCGTGCGAAGCCGGGGCGGGTCGCTAGTTAAAAATAAATAACACAGCGCAAAGCATCACTTTTCTAACATCACAATTGTCATATATATATTATATATATATATATTATATATATATATAATATATATATATATATATATATATATATATATATATATATATATATATAGCAATTAAAATATAAATTAGTCAATACCTCAAAAAAGTGTTTTAGCTGTCATTTATTTATTATCTACATCAATGATCTTCCAAAATTCACTATTTCATATACAATTTATTTCAGTACTCATGTCGAAATAGTACGAACCTACAAAGCAAATTAAATTACATAATTTTCAAATACGAGTCCCTGCCTTATAGAACACATTGCCTTGAAATTAACTTCAATAAAACCATGTTAATGACATTCTAAACACACGAAAAAGCTTCATTAAAATTTAATTACCCATGTAATAATGAAATTAAATGTGCGATAGAATTTACTTTGCTTTAAACATAGATACAACATGAATTGGAAGGCTCAGATTTTAAAATAAAATTAAATGTGCCCTGCTTTGCTTGTAGTCTTCGGGAGCTTAAGAATAAATAAATGCTTCCAACAGTTCTGCTGTACAATTTCATTATATCTATAAAAATTTTGTTGATGATAGAATCGAATCAATATTTATTTATGTAGTAATAATTATTATTATGTAATATAACGATTGCTTGCGTAATTACTGTAGTATATAAAATTTTTATATTAAAGTTTTTTGTGTTATAATACTACGTCTGCAGTAAATATCAGTGTTATTCGTTGACAGTTTAGCTTGAAATGCTATAAAGCTGGGTTGCGACTGATATAAATAAGATAGAGGTATTGACTCTCCATCTATCAAATTGTTTTAATTTCACAGTCAATGTTCTACAGAAAACTAATCTGTTTTGCCAAACAAAATTAACAAAAATACCATATCGTGCCATATTGATTGCAGAAAACTAAAAAAAAACTAATTATATTTTGAATAATAATACCCTCGGTCATACAGATAGAAGACGTCTAATAAGATTCATGTCACCGGTACATTCGTAAGTAGGCACATAAAAGACGCATACCCCTTTATTTCGTAATACTCAACTCGGCGTTGCCTCTGGGCTCATGAAATTTATCTTCAGTCACGTTTTTTTTACACGAGAAATAAAAACTGCCGGCATTAACAATTAAATTAAATAGCAGCGTTTTGTCGGGCTACATATGTTTTTCTAGCAATTAGTTGAGGTTGTGTAGCAAACGTTTGAAAATTTTAATGATCAAAATGTTTCTTTTGTTTACTGTGAACATGATTTATAGAAAATAGGTGTATAGATATTTTTTGTAGTAGTAATGGTGAGATACGTGGGGGATGCGAGAACTATTTGTATCAATATAATTATAATTTTTATTTAACTTCAATATATTCTTTTAAAACTGTATGACACGGCATTCCTAATATAGGCATGTTTCCCCCGAGGAGGGCTTCCCTGTATCAGTTGGGGAGTGGAGGCTGGGGGTTCCCGGATGTCGCTTGGCGTTCCCGGGTGCTCCCTACATGCCTGAGGAAGGCCATCCCTGAGGTTTTTAGTGGGTAGGCCTCCCCCTTCTGGGGAGGAGAGCCCCACATAACCGCCGGCTGGGTATGCAATTTAATGCATTTTCCTCAGGGGAACAAAAAAAAGGCATCATTTCAAATTATATTTTTAGGTCTCCCGCCGTAGATTTGCGAACCGATGGCGTAGCTTTTTGACTTTCACAAGTGCTCGTAACAGCCTAGACTGAATAAATGATTTTGAATTGAATTGAATCATACCAAATTCAAATGAATTATTACCATTCATCTAGCAATCGACTGCTAAATCTCTTTATTAATTCGTTTATATAATCAAAAAATTTTTACTGTGTTAAATAATGGGAAGAGGATTATATATCAATGAAAAGATTTGTTTCACTCTACACGTAAAAAAGAATGTGGAAAATCCTTAATAAATGATAAACGCAAAAGTTTGTTAGTATGTATGTTTGTTACTCTTTAACGTAAACACTACTGAATTGATTTTAATGAAACTTTAAAATAATATAGCTTATATATCACAATAACAGATAGATTACAATTTATAAAGATTTTAGCTGGTAGCCGCGACTTCGAGATGGTAATTTTTTTCCTATTCACTTGACACTTGTAGTTATATATTAGACAATTCACACAATCCCATTGAATATTATAATAGGGTAGACGACTACAACTGATTATGGCCGTTTTTATACTATAATTATCTGATTTGAGCAATTTATATCTAATGAAAGTATGTCAATATAGAAATTTCAGTTTAATTTTTTTTTTTTACATTTTATGGGCTTACTCTTGGTCTCAGGCTAGCCCGAGGGCATAGACGAGGCCTACGATGAAGCGAGCTTGCCCAGATAATGCCTGTGCACTCGTTTCTTAAATAGTTCCGGGTTGTATGAGCTCGGAAATACAGACGCCGGCAGGGAATTCCACTCTTTTGCGGTGCGCATAATAAAGGATTTAGAGAAGCGCTGCGTACGGATATGTGGAATATCCACCAAGTAAGGGTGGTATCCTGCCGTACGTCTGGATGTCCGATGGTAAAAGGGAGATGGGGGAATAAGCTCATGCAGCTCATGAGCACACTCACCGAAGTGCAATCTGTAGAATACCGCCAGACTGGCAACCTATCAGCGTTATCTAAAATTATCAGCGTTATCTAATATACCTACCTCTTCCTTTAAGACAGTTGACATCTAAATTTTCATTCAAAAAACATATTAAATTATTTCTTTTACAAAAACAACGATTAGGTATTCCAAAGGGGTATTCGGTAGCGGATTTCGCCATTTGAACGGCAGACTCACATTTTTCGCTCGATCTTTTACTGCTGTGATAGTACTAAAATAATTATATATTGTACTTGTGTGCGTGCACGTATGTGTGTGTGTGTGTGCTATTATACTATGTATACGCAAATACGGTTGCTTATGGGCGCGCAAAATGATTTAAGTCACTATAAGACCTTTGTAATTTCCTGCTAAGAAACCCTCGGGTGGTAGCAGAATACCAGTGCTTTGCTCACATGCTGATGTGAGTAAATTTCAGTCACTGAGCTACGACCCTTTTGCACTTCTGCAGCGCACACAATTTAGTTTGTTTCGTGTAATTGTTAAGTTTGTATAATTTTAAGTCCTTTGTATTTGTGTGTGATGAAGTCAAGTGTAAATAAAGTTTTATCTATCTATCTATCTATCAATTTATATTGTTTTTAGATTTCTAAAAAATGAGCAGTTATTTACGTAATTCTAATGAAACGAACACATTTCTAGCATTCTCACATTAAATGTAACAAGTTTTTATTTAGAAAGTATACCTGTAAATGTACAAATAACAAAGTTATTTTAAAATTTGTTTATACGCTCATACAAATTAGGAGAGTTTACTGAGTTATGACGTCACGATTGCAGTGTTTTTAGTATGGAGCGTTTTTGAGCGACCCGCGACAGCGCCGCAAACATGTCGATGTATCTTCAAAAGTAATAGGTGCAGGTGTACTGTTGGTTCTACAATATTTCTTACTTAAAAGAGTACTCTTATTATACATAGAATTTAAAAAAATGTCGTCTACCCAATGACAGAACAAGGTTGTTTTGCAACAGATATAGGTAAAACTGAGGTACAGAGGTGAGGTAGTGAGATTGATAGTTATTTACGAATTTTTATTTATATCTATTAAATTGTGATATTATTTCGCACAAACTTTCCGCAACACCCTAAAAAGGAAAAGAACTAAACAATTCACATTAAAAGAAATGACCGGTGGTTGGCGTAAGATCAAGATGGCCACGGTACACTTATTAGGGGCCTACTCTCTAACTAGAAATGGACGTTCTGGTCAATGTTCGCTGTCCAATGCAGAAAGGTCACGTGTGCTTCGGTGACGGTGGGACAGCAAACAGAAATGTACGTTGATTTTACTTGTTGAAAGTTTCGTTACGTTCTTAGATAGTAGACCTTCTGCTCGTCATTGCGCCAACGTGGAACAGCGCCAGCAGATTTCATGGTTCGCTCGAAACGAAATTCAAAGATAATAGTTGCTGCAAAATCATGAACTATCTACAAAATAAATCTAGGAACGTGGAATTGTATATAATTCTGGCACGTGATTTTAAAAGAAACGCTCGGGAAGGAAGCAATTGATTTAGTGCGGCTTGTGGACATTTGGAAATATATTAATTGTTAGCTCTTGAAGTTTTAAAACTTATAAGCTATTTCACTTTTATATTTTACTATTTTCGTACCGAGTTCAAAAAGTACAATGATAAAAGTATACTTTGCATGACCTTTATCATATAAACTATACTAATTGAATGTGCGATCATGTGGGATTGGGTATTCGATGGTACGAATTGATGTAGTGTCATCATGGAGTATGGATATAGATAGTCACCAGTGAGAGTTCCTAGGAGGCTGCAGTCTCCTTCAGCAAGATAGTTGTCTTTGAGAAAAAAGCCCTGAAAAGAACACGAAAGTGTGTGTGTGTGTGGATCCCTCTGCAAGTTGCCGGATAAAGATCGTTGGAAGACACCGGCATTATGGCTGGAACCAATACGAGATAAATTAGCAATTTAATGTATAGTTCTTGTATGATTTGTAGGTAACTGTAACTGATTGTAGATACTTACAATCTTATCATAGGCTTATTTGATATTTATAGTACGAACATATAAAGTTACCATAATATTTATATTGCGGGCATCTAAACTGTCGTCTGCTTACCATTATGTAGGTCGTTAGATTTTTGGCAAATAAACATAATATAGGCAACTGCATATATTTCTTTTTATCTACGCAGCAGCCAATGACTTCTCAGATGTCCCTCTATCTCCTCCGATCTTAACGTCATCTACCTTCAACTAACCTAAAATAAACCCATAGGCTTCCTCAAAAATATAAGCCACACATCGAACATACACCAAAAATATAAATTGTATTTAGTCAATTCAATGCATGCAATGAATTAAATATTTATTACATTCATTATTGTCCATAATTCATTTGGAGCACCATTTGAAAGGAGCTTCACTTTGTAGCATATGCTTTCACCACAACATTTCCTCTATCACGTAAATGTCCTCCTTTCAATGTTAACTAGTCAGTGCTAGGTGAGAGAGCCTTTGTGGAATTATGTCTCCATTTAGCAAATTGCAAGTCTCAATGTTCTTAATCGCGCATGTAATAGGGACGAGCCGTCAGCTCTCTGTGCACAATAAATTCTGCTGATTATATATGCAATGGATACCTGGCGTGGCTGATTATTTAAATTCTACTTTAAACACATGTTACTTCGGTCGCTTTAAGCGAAGCAATGAAATTACTGAAACGGCTAAAGTTAGTCAATTTAATGTATAGTCCTTGTAGGGATTGCAGGTATGTGAATTGAAATGGAATAATATCTATAACTGACTTTTAAATATTGTTATGCTATATTGTTTGGCTGTGCAAGTGTGTTAGTACATAGTCTATGTATGGGAAAGCAATATCCGTTCGAAACGACGATTCCATTTCTAGAGACCTGCAATTTAGCTCATAATTTATTAATGTGAGTAAAGTGCTGCTCAACTCTTTGTAATATTAAGTATAGGTGAGGAGTAATGGCGATGCTTACTTAGTACGAGTATATGTACATAAACTAGAAATCGATCTAAGTGAGCATAATCAAATAAAAGCACGGACTACGAATCCGACGGACGAAGTCCGAATAAAGGAAAAATATAATAATAAAAAAACTGAGTGTACTTGCATTCTGTCATTGTCAGGCTTGTTCGATATTTGCAGTAGGTGTGCTTTAAGCTGAACTTTGACTTTATTGAATTATTGCACAGCTACAGTAGGCAATATCATTTGTATGTGTCATTACTTAGCAAGTAAGTTATACTATGTGGAACCATATTTTCTATATACCCTATAAGTATCTTTTCAGAACTACATGTCTATTAAAAGTGATATTTTGTTGATTTTGTTTGTAAGATTTGAATTACCATTAAGTCGTTCCAATATATAAGTATCTTATACAAAATATCATAATTTTACTTATAAAATAAACCTCCAACTCATCCCAAGAATTTATTATGGTTATTCTATATTATATTGTTAAGGTATCTTTTTAAAGTTCATGATTTTCATAATAAAACTAACACCCTTATATATTAGTTTATACAAATGTACACTATCTACTGAGAAATCCAACTTACAATCAACTTAAGTATATTTGCGAAATAATACATATTTAATAATATTACAATACGGAATTCGTGAACGATGCAAATTTCAATGTTGTACATAGTCATTAAATATATCCTCTACCGTTACAGATATATAATAATCCAATTAACAGCATTAACAATTAGTAGTACATTTCAACGCAACCACAGCGTTTGGTCTCGTGCTAATTTCACAAAATACGAACGGTTTATTCTGTACCACTATTGTATTGTTAGCAAATGGCTCCTGATAATAAATTTCGTTTAGTATTCTGTGATTTAGTTTCTAACGTAGTATCTTAAGTCCAATTTATATTACTGTATGTTCATTGATGACTTACAACACTTTACAATGACCTTATAAATTATAAAATTGGACCTTATACAGAAGTCAAAAGACAAAAAAGTGGCATCGAAATATGATTTAGGTTCCTCTTGTTATTATAAAACCCTTAGAAGAGCTAAGGCTTTTAATATAACCCATTGGATTGAAAGACCTATGTGGCAGTGGGGAGGGTACATTGTGGATAGATACCAATTAGGACAGAGTGCTTAAATGGTAAGAATATGGCGGGGAACAACGTTGGTAGACCTCAGAATGTGAACTGACGGCTTAGTGAGTATTGCTGGAAGGTCTTGCATTCTATGAACATGAACACCTTATTTTTTTTTTTGTACTTGATGTACGGCCCCTCTGGCAGCTGGGTGGTTCCCGGCGCTTCGGAAGGCCGTGGAACCATAGCGCCTCGGTTTTGTGAGCCGCTATTTCTAAACCCAGCCGGCGGATTACCCGCACGACACATGCCACCCCAAGCTCGGCAAGCCTGAGCACCGGCCCGAAGTCGGCTCCAGTCGTCACAACCAGAGTGTCGTCAGCGTAGCAGACGACACTCACGCCGCGAGGAAGGCTTGTGCGAAGGACCGCGTCATATGCGAGGTTCCATAGCAGGGGTCCAAACACCGACCCCTGCGGAACGCCGCATTCGGCTCCGTACGCGCTTCTGGCGTTTAGGACTTCGTCGACCGAGGCTTGCCGTCTTCGACGGGCTCTGAGGTACTGGCGGCGCGCGGCTACTAATACAACGACCCGTAGCCGCGCGATCTTCTCGTTCCACCAGTACGCAGAGCGCCGCCGGGGCGGCCTGACTCGGGGCATGGAGACGTCGCAGATCGACGTCATCGTGTCCCGGAGTCAGGCGGCCCGCGCATGCACATCGAGGTCGGGCGAAATCCGTGCCTCCTCCGCCCAGTCCGCGACGTGGGCAGCGGCTAGAACCGCATCCCGGTCCAGCCGCTTGATGGACCAACGTCGCCGACGGCTGTCCTCCTGAAGTGTGCGGGTATGGCGGCGGTGGGCCACCGACACGTCGAACACGATGTGCCGGTGGTCGGAGAGTGTAACCACCTCCGCCGCCACATTCTATGAACACCTATTTGTGACGGGACTACTGATCTGATCGATAGAAAAATCTGAAAAAGGACCATATATAGGGAGGTATATGTATTTTAATACTGGTGACGTTATAAATAGCTGGACTACGTTAATACACCAATGTAAGATAATGTAAATACATCAAATAAGATGTAAGCTATAATAATGTAAAAGAAAGAAGTAATTTTATTTAATTTTAATATAACTAGTATCAAATTCTAATTTTAATGTATGTTAAGATTGATGTGTGGAGTGATAAGAAGGGATAGAGAGAGAAGTAAATATATCAGGGGGAGACAGGTATGGTCACGTGTTAAGAAGAGGGAATGATCATGTTACTTGGAAAGTTATGACATGAAAGTGGATGGACGTGTGGGAAGAGGAAGATTGAAGAAACGATGGATGGACTGTGTGAATGTTGATATATTGAAGAAAGGAGTGAGTGTCAAAATGGCGAGCGATAGAGGAGAAAGGAAGAGGAAGACAGTTGCGCCGAACCGAAACAAAATTGGGAACAGGTCTTATCTACTTCGGCAAATAGTTTCCATCAGACTAATAGTTATATGTGATTCAAAACATTCACGATAGCTAGTTACTGTACCACATCACATTAAAAGTAAATAGTCTTTCATTTGAACACTACTCGTTTTTTCACTTACAAAACCAACACTTAGATACGCTGTTTTACGATAAACAGCTGCCGCTTCTAACCAACAAAACTATTACATACCTACTTTTCCTTTAACTGAAATTGTTTAGAAAGTGGAACACTGTTCGCCATTTTAAATTGCTTCAATTTTGCTCTCTCTCTGTTCTTGTGATAAGGTATACACGGCCGTGTTTATCTATTACTTTTCGTTTGCGTTTATTTTTTACGGGATGTTAATAACGTTATGGAGTAATATTGATTAGTAAAAATAATAAACTAAAATATTTACATATTGAAAGCCCGATAATAGGTCAGTAATAGTTGTATTTATCTCTTTAATTCTTTAATCTCTTTAATTTCAATTTGTTCCCAATAGTAATGATTTTCACAAATAATTATTGATATTTGTTTTGAGCGGGTAGGCTTAACCACCCATACAAAATCATGCTGAAATTAGTTGCTCAGCTGCTAATCTCATGTATTTGAGGTAATTGGTGTTTGTATTTAATCATAATAATATAAATAATGTAAATTCTTGTTCTTTTAAAATGTAAATGTACCATAATTTGATGAATGTTCAATAGATCATGTTTGATATTTTTTTCTTTGTAACCTAGTTGTCAGATTTAATTGTATGAAGAACAATAATGTATATGGGTTCCTTCTGAACCGCATAGACCACCCACATTGAGTCCATGACTATGATAATGTAGCATTTTTATGATATATAACAGGGTAAAAAGGTACCGGGAGGTATTTATACCTGAAAGGCCCGGCCCTACAAATTTATGTAAGAAAAACATATATAAATTACAATATCCTTGAAGAAAATTATATAAACCTGAAGAATAACTGCAATTTATTAGAAGAAGAGTTAAAATAGAGTGTCTGGACCCAGTCTCAAGGAAGGTATTCAGTACTAACCACCGGGGGATGGGAATCTAGCATTAGCATACATGTTATTTTTTTTGTCCGGCAGAAGTGAAGATGTTTTTGAATAATATTAGCGCTAAGTCACTTCTTACTAGTGCCTTAGCCTATTGCTCACAAATTCAAGACTTACTCAAAAACACCGGTCAAGTGTGAGTCGGACTCGCCCATAAAGGACTCCGTAGCAGCAAGTAACATTTACGATTCATGATGTATTAAAAAACTATTTACTTGATCTTGTTCAAAACTATTTTCGGTAGAAATTTGCTTGGTAAATTTCAAACATTACATATTTGTTTTTAGTTTTATCATTCTCTTCGAGGGGGGGAGGAGGTTCCACACAAATTTTACCACTTTGAAAGTATCTTTCTCGAAAATGTGCATTTACATACAGTGTTATGGGTGGTTTTAAATTGACCGCCTTTAAAATTTGCAATGACTTATCACCTATTGCACGAAACGGTAATTTGAGTTACTCTTAGTGACTACATTTTATAAGTGGCTATCAGCGCTGTGCTGAATCCTGGATCTTCTTACCATTGGTTAATTATTGTATTTATCGCATTTTATATCTGCACAGTACATAAACGAATTAATCATTATTCTTTTCCCTAGCAAACTAAATACTACATATACATTTTTTGTTAATATCAAATTCCTATATTAGTAATACAAAGAATTCTACGCTGCAATCAATTGAGCACCATTCCGCTATTGGCAGCTAGCTAGCATTTCTTTTGTGTCACAACTGTCAAAGAGTATCATTTACTTTCATTTTGGAATCAATTAACCTGGGTTGTATTTGGATTTTATGTCGTACGCAACTATCTAGGGTCCATCTGATATCTAATGCGCGTAAATACAGAATGGCTGAAGATTATTGTTATATCCACAATAATCCGATATAGATCCGATCTGATCAGATATAGGCTATCTGAGGTGATCCGGAGAAATTGCGTTTCATAGTCCCTGGATTGTTCTTACTAAGGACAAGATGGACATCGGGGTGGTTTAGTGGGTACCCTACGGAGAGTCCTCACGCCTGATGACTAGCCTTCATCAGCAATGCAAACATCTCGAGAAAAAAAATGTAGTGTCTAATTTACATCCCCTTTAAATATGATGTCAGTTTTACACAATCTTTATAAAGTGCAGTATTTCAGGAAAGATTAGTTTGGCATTTTATACCAAAACAGAATTAAACTACTACATAGTATAAAAGAAAGTCGCTATCGACCGTCTGTGTGTCCCTATGTATGCTTAGATCTTTAAAACTACGCAACGAATTTTGATGCGGTTTCTTAAAATAGATAAAGTGTTTCTTACGAAAGGTTTATATGTATAATAATAATAATAATAATTTATTTCAGATTCATTATCCATATAATTGTTAGTACATTTGCAAACATAAAAAATTGTGTTAGTAAATTAAACTAATTTAAATTAAATTAAGTCAAATTAGAGTAAATCAAATCAAATCAAATCAAATCAGATTAAATTAAATTAAATCAAATCAAATTAGAACATTATTCTTATGCACGGCACGTACTATTTAACAGCGTGCATCTGTATCCACCGTGCCAACATCGGAGAATCCCACCGGTCCACCAACGCGACCAGGATGGTGTTGGGACTACCGCGCGTGCGGCGCAGTACTGAAGCGCAACGTTTGCGCATGATTGCTGCAAAACTATCGGTGTCAGCCGCAGCAAACATCGCGGAGGCGCTGCAGCAGCGCGGCAGTCCCATCAGCACCCGGAACGCGTTGTTATATTGGACGCGAAGATCGCCGCATGCCCGCTGCGTACAGTTAACCCACAGACTGCACGCGTAGAAGGACTGACAGTACGCTTTAAACAGCGCAACCTTGACAGTTCCCGCACACTGCGCAAACCTGCGAGCCAGCATATTGCAACGGACAGACAGCGCCCTGCGCTCCTCAATATCCAAAGTGTCCTTAAGGTCATCGGTGAGTCATCGGCCAATGGTCCAAATACTTAAATTATTCGACCTTGTTTAGAACAGTACCATCTAGAGTGAAATTCGGAACAAATGTGTATCTTGTCCGGCCCCAAAATCACAATTTCACTCTTTCTCGCATTGTATCTGAGCCCATGAGTCATCGCATAGGACTCGCCAAATATTCAGAAGCCTACGTAAGGCACCAATCTGTAAAATATGTAATAACATCCATTAATTAGTAGAGAAATACTGTTATTTTTGAGGTTTCTAATGTGATATCGTAAATTATTGCTTTCCGCGTATTTTTTCCGCGTACATTGTAAACGATTATATACAACGTTCACAGTTTTTCTGTAGTGTTTTAGTATCAACATTGCACCCGTGCGAAGCCGGGGCTGGTCGCTAGTTAAATTTTAAAAGTGAAACTTAATTTACGAATAAAATAATTCTAGCAAGATAATTTGGCATAAGACATACATCGTTTTCTTCTAACTTTCATCTTTCTTCGTCTTAATCTCGGTAAACCCTTACAGTTTCCTTCCAAAATCTGCAACACCCCCCATCATCCCCCATCGTTATTTCCTTTACATTGTGAATGTTAAAACGAAGATTACATTTATTATCTTTGTTTACATCAAATATACAGAAGACTACTATACAATCTGCTAAGAATTCAAACTAATATTAGCTTTGATAGTTCTTACTCTTAGATCCTTGCTAATATTGCCCGACATTGTTTAGTGTGTTAATGAAGTTGGAACGAAAGGCACAGAAGCAAACAGGTAGCTAATTATGTGTCTCTTATAAAAACTAAACAAGGAAAAAAGAGAATCTTATTGCCTTGGGACGGGTACAGCCTTTTCACAGTGTCCATTAATATAGTGTTTTTTTATAAACAGTAACAGTTACAGTGTTAGAATGACTTTTTTAAATTGAATATATGAAAATGACATTCTTGGCCTAGATTTCTTGTAATGTTAGGTATCAACTTCTCAACTTCGTAATTTATTTTCATAATTTTTGTTTCATCATTATTACAATTTGTCTTTGCAATAATATAATAATAAAATACATATAAATTGGAAGTAGCAAGTTTTTTCTAGAGCAATTTATAAAAGCTTACAATAACCTTTTTTTCTAATCGCACCACACACAGCATAACGTTGTTTCCAGTTAACCCGAACTTTGCCAGAGTCTATAAAGTCTGGACCTTTCATCACCAATTTTATTAATCGTCTCGATCAAGAATCGCAATTAATACAAAGTTAATTAGATTCTTTTCCATTGAACTTATGTAGCGCCTAAATCGTCTCCAGCTTTTTTTAAATAGACCAAAGCTATTTTTGGTCAGTGCTTCAGCTATATAATGACGATCTTGCTTCACTTAAAAAATGGCATCAATTTAAGCTCCGCGATCTTAGCACCTCATGTGCGGAATTTCGATTGACCAATTATACCATCTGAAAGGTCAGAAATTGGTCATAAAAGGTCAGTTGGTCTCATTAATTGGTCAGCATCAGAATTTTTTTTATTAAGGATTAAAGTTTTTCAAGGTCAATTAATAATTTTAGCACCTCATTCGCGGAAAAAATAAAAAACTCCACCTATGCGCGATCGGGAAACATTCGCTGATAATGGTCAGCTAATATAAATAGTTGGTCAGTTTAATTTAATATTAAAAAAAATTAAAAAAGTTGTCTCTGTCGTAACGCGCATGCTTTGAGCCGGATGATTCTATCAGGGCAGTGAGTACTTACGCACAGCTCTTTACTATAAACCAGGCAGATTTTTATGTTAATTTTTATATAAATAAACTTTTTTTAATTTAAAAAAATCATGTTTATAGGAAATTATTATAAAAAACTAGTTAACTATCATGCATGCATGTACTTTGACCTTCACGTAATTTTAAAAAATATCCTATCTCTTTCTCCACTATTATATATATATATATGTATATATATAATATATATAATATATATATATATATATTATATATATATATATATAATATGTATATATATTTGATAGTAGTACATATCATATAATTTAAAAAATTATAAAAAAAATATTTCCCCTACTCTGCCTGGTTTATAGTAAAGAGCTGTGCGTAAGTAGGTACTCACTGCCCTGATAGAATCATCCGGCTCAAAGCATGCGCGTTACGACAGAGACAACTTTTTTAATTTTTTTTTAAATATAAGTTAAACTGACCAACTATTTATATTAGCTGACAATTATCAGCGAATGTTTCCCGATCGCGCATAGGTGGAGTTTTTTTATTTTTTCCGCGAATGAGGTGCTAAAATTATTAATTGACCTTGAAAAACTTTAATCCTTAATAAAAAAAATCTGATGCTGACCAATTAATGAGACCAACTGACCTTTTATGACCAATTTCTGACCTTTCAGATGGTATAATTGGTCAATCGAAATTCCGCACATTAGGTGCTAAGATCGCGGAGCTATCAATTTATCCGTTATAGACCGACCACAACGAAGGTGAACGGGCTTCATCTGAACTCCTCAACAATTAAAGTATAAGAAAATTCACTTTCTTAACTCTAACTAGAGAAAAATTAAAAATAACACACGCGAAAATCCACTTATAATCACATATCTACAAAAACTCACATAACTCTTTTTTGTAATAATTATAATAGTAGTATGATATTTATGGTTTAACGCTTTTTAGTTTCTTTTTCTGGCAAAGTAAAATTATGTAAACTCATTATTTCCTTAGAAAAGAAATAACTTCTGTACACTCAACGTAAGACTAAGATAAACTATATTGTAATATTGGTGATTGTAATTTGATCAAAGACAAGACTACAAAAATAAAATAAAAAAACTTCTGTTTCTATGTTCGAATAGATAAAGGTAGCGATTACAAAATTAATTCAATACTATCTTCTTGATTGCTACACTCATCAAAATTCAACACTGCTTCCGCTTGTATCTGTGGATTTACTATCCCTAATTACGGAGTCACCAGACGCATTTAATACAATTCTGATTAAATTCGGAGCTGTCAGACACAGATTAAAAAGATCCCAAGCCATGGGCCGTATTAAACGATTTGACCTCGACCCATATCGTTTTCAGATGAATGTACACACATTTGAAAATTTTAGGGAAAATTATATTCTGCAAGAAAATCCCAGAGTATAAGTAATATAGTAATATTATTTACAACGAGAAAAGCAAAGTAGCAATGTACGTATTCAAATTTAAATTTGTCTAGACCGAAAGTGCAGAGGTTATAACTTTAATAAGAAATATCTGGAATATTCTACATATATACGACTGGACGTGGTCATATATCTTATCCAGAATATCGTTATTTTCATCTAAAAAAGTAAACTATAGAGTGAACTAAATAGCTGCAATTTTGCAAATCCAAATTTAAAGAATTAATAACATACCATCAGGTATGTGGCCATCATTTCTATAGATTATACGTATTTCCATAATTGTTTGTACTCCTACATTTTTTTTATTCCATACGGTGGCAGACGAGCAAATGGCCCACCCGATGGTAAGTGGTAACCATCGCTCACGGACATCTGCAGTGCCAGGGGCACAGCTGAGCCATTGCCTACCTGGAGAGAAATACTCTTTTTAAGCCTTGTTTGAAGTTAGACATATCGTAGCGCTCAGGAAACATCGCAGCTGGGAGCTCATTCCAGAGTTTGCATGTACGAGGAAGGAATGAACGCTGAAACCGAACTGTACTAGACAAGATCGGTTCCAGGTGATATGGATGAACTCTACTGCGGTGGCGGGTGGTGCGATGGTAAAAAGGTGACGAAGGCACCATTGCAAATAGTTCCTCACAGCACTCTCCGTTAAAGACCCTATAAAGAACACACAGAGAGCCAAAGTCTCCGCTGCTCCAAGGTCTCTGTTGAGGCCGTAATATTGGGATCACCGATGATACGGAAAGCACGCCTTTGCAGGGAGTCAAAAGGGTCGAGTTGATATTTGGGGGCTCCAGCCCAGAGGTGTAAGCAGTACTCCATATGCGGCCGTATTTGAGCTTTATAAAGCATCAGACTGGGCGTGATGTACCGCTTCGCTCTGTTGAGAACACCCAATTTTTTACTTACCATTTTGGCTTTGTCCTCCAAATGACTCCCGAACTACAATGTGGCTGAAATTTCCACACCTAGAATCCCAATAGACTCGAACATACGAAGAGCGACTCCCTGAAACTGAGACACTACGATAAATGGGTCTTTCTTCGCAGTGAACGCGCACCCTTTTGTCTCCGTGGGGTTGAACTTGACTAAGTTCTTTGCATCCCATTCCGAGACTCGCCCTAGAGAGTCCTCGACTTCAGACACAAGTTGCAACCGTCTTTCATGTAGCGAAATCCGGAGGACGTTTTGATGGTTGGTATATCGCACATCACCCGTGCTGTCATCTGCATAACAATGTATGTTCTCAATGGACAACATATCGTTGATGTGCAGAATGAACCAGTGTCGGGGAGAGCACCGAACTTTGTGGAACGCCAGCGTTTATGGGCATAGTTTTCGAGCAGCAGCCATCAACGACGACTTTAATGCTTCTACCATCCAGGAAGCTGGCTATCCATTTGCAGAGTCCCTCGAGGATTCCATATGATGGTAACTTCGGCAGAAAATCTCTATGCCAGACCCTCTCAAACGCCTTCGCGATATCCAGTCCAACGGCGAGAGCCTCGCCTTTGCCCTCCAAAGTTTCTGCCCAATGGTGCGTTAGGCAAACTAAAAGATCACATTTACCAAAATATATTTAAGGTAGCGAGTAAAGGTAAGATTTCTTTCGAATGATAATCCTTAATGTCCTAAGAATTCAGTCCAATCACCAAAACATTATTGATGTGATTCGTTCGTATGTATATTGAGACGTTAGCGATTAATTAAGGCCCAATTGAAGGCTGAACATTCATGTAACCGCAGACGCAGTTCAAGCGAAGCCAGTAGACGTTTTTGTCTTGCTGTTTGCGTTATTAATTAATTTTTAAAACATTTTTTTATAAAAGGTTAATTTTAATTGCATACTGATTTAAAAAAGACGGTTAAAACTTTGGTGCTAAACTTATTTCCACGATCACAGCAAAGATTACAATACAGTCCGTATAGTGAAGGAATGATGAAAAGGTGAATATGTGATGTTCTCGCTATTGTGATAAATTGCCCTGTTCGCTGTATTTTAAAAGGTTGAACTTATTCTCAAATGCAGCTGTGAACAGTTTTGTGCGATATGACGTCCCCAATACAATTTAAACTTATCGATCTTTTGTGTAGCCTGCCGTAGCGTATCTCCGTGTATTGTGACCGCTTAGGATATCGGCTTGTTAGCTAATCGGAAAACCGTCAAAACTTGAATAGCTTGCTAAAAATGACTTAAGAGCACGATCGGTTTGTAGTTCTTCAATCGGATTCTGTCCGGATTTTTAAAATAACATCGAGAAAGCAATCACGAACATAGCTATACTATGATATTTATATGTTGTTTAGTATTTAAGTAAACTTAGAAAGATTAGTAATATAAGAAGAGTCCTATTCAGATCGTTTTCGGCGCCACGCCTCTAGTTTACCGAATCCTTATCTAATATAATGCAATTTCAAGTAGAAATTATTAACTTTAAAAATATCATTTTTATATCCAACCCCAATTTTTTTTTCAAAAGGGTTAGTAACCTAAATGCTTGTTACTGTAGCCTACAAAAACATGTCCGTATAATGCAATATATTTATGAACCGAATGTGCTTAGCCCTTTTTTGGATCGGCTTCGCGCACTGAAATTTAATACAGCAGAAAGGGTCCGGCAGATCAAAAGCGTTATTGAAATTTGAAAAATAAATGTAACAATAAAATATAATGTAACCGACCCCTTCGGTAATGTATGCGTATAAGCAAAATGCGATCATTTTGCTTATATATATACATATGTATATAGAAACATATATTAGTGTTATACAAACTGTATACATAACACTTTAATGTGGATAATATGTAGGGTATCACCGTGGATCAAACTGCATAAATCTTCAAAGAGGGAATTCAAAGGTATATATTGACTAAGGTATTAGAAGGCATAGCTTGCAATCTGAAACAAAAAAATAATTGATTATGTTCGTCTTTCTCTAACATATCGAGTCTACGGGCGCGAGCTTCGTCGCGCCCGCCAGCGAGGCTTGAGACCGCCTCCTTCGAGCGGGATCGGCCATCTCCTGATTCCGCTCGGCGGCCTCCTTCTGGAGCATCACAGAAGGAGGCCACAGCCCTTCAACCTCCCTCAACCGCCAACATTGCCGCAATTAACGCTGGTGGTGACGTTAGACGTAAGAGCGTCTAATCATACAAAAGAGAAACTCGAACATGCAAGACTGACCCCCGGCTCCTCGAATCATCCGGTTCATAAACCAGTGTCGAGACCATAACGCCTTGCTTCCCAACTTTCAACTTAATATTTATTCATTTGTTAGTGTATTATCGCGATTATTAAGTGAGGTTCGGGTATTCTCTGTCATACCATATTCAGCATGAGGAGATATCACATTCAAAAGAGGATGAGTGATTATTTTGACTGAGTTAGAACACAATTAAGAAATGCAGGCCGACATTTACTAACGTCCTCGTCTCTTCATCTTCATGAAAATCGCTGTAAGTCTCACAACACTTTTGTAGATTTTTAAATTATCATATATTATATCAATTAAAAATATTTATTACTTAATAGAAACAATTGTGTGAAGAACTCCACAAGAAAGGAAACTAGACCAATCTTAAAAATAAAAAATGTGGATGACAAAATGTAAACACTTTAATAAATATGTAAATAGTGTTTACTTGTCAACATTTCTATGATTTTGATACATTTTTCAATTAGTTTCTAATATGGTATATTTGGAAAGCTACAAATTATTGGAACTAATTGAAAACCATTCAACGAGCCAGTATTCAGTGGTGGGAACTCGTAATGCATAACAATGAGAGCGGAATATTCCGTACGGTCACTACTTTGTTAGGAATTGAAAGAGAATGCTACAAAGTCGGTAAACTCAACTTTCGAATTTTCTTATTTTTCTATAAGATATCTTTGTGTATAGTATATATTCTTATAGTATAAGTAACACAAAAAATTTGAAAATTACTTATATCCCCAAATACTGAAATAAGTCAATTAACCACTAAAAAGCAATCGGTCTATCTATTTGAAAAAAACCGCATCAAAATCCGTTGTGTAGTTTTAAACATTTAAGCATACATAGGGATATAGGGTCAGAGAAAGCGACATAGTTTTATACTATGTAGTAATTGAGCACTTAAATTGTTTATTTTAAACATGTTTAGAGACAGAACTAGAAAACATACGGATCTTATTCGTAAAAATGTTTATTTATCGCTCCAGTCCGTTGTAGCAGAAGTAAGCAAAAAAGAAATGGATAAATATAAATCATTTTTGCTACTAAATATGAATACCTATACTAATATAGTATTCTATTTATTTTAATTTTAGGACTTAATTTATTATGATAGACTATTATAGATAGACGAATATATTTCGCCACCTTTCTATAGTGCCGCTCAAATATGTAGCATTATGTTTAAAGTAAACAAGGATTAATTATGTTAAAAATAAACATTATTCTCATTCATTAATATGATTATTATATCTAAAATTTAATATAGAACAGAAATGTCTTTATTCGAACTATTCTACTCCAATGAACATTTGGGCTAAACAGAACTCCCTCTGTTATTGAGATATCTGTGAAGCTTGCTTGTATATTAATTCCTGATGATTTCTAGCTATCTTTTATGAACAACATGTTAAATTGTACACTTTTTTATGGTATTTACTAGCATACAGTAACTGTAATTAAACTTGACCAATTTTTTTCATAATTGTATATAGACAAAAAAAGCATATTGTCCACTAGCCCCCGTACTCACAACTGTTAGAAAACACAGGAATTTCTGAATCTCTCTTCTTGTCACTTTCTTTAGACACACAATAAAACGAGACGAACTGTGACTTTCTAAATCTATTCCGTGATCCAGCTGTTGTGAATAGGGGAGCCTGATAGTGGATGCACTTATATATTTTACATTTTAGCAGACACGCAGTAAACCCTGTAAGAACCACAATCTTCTTTGCCAACTTCTAACATAAGATATTAAATCAGAGTAGTCAGTTACTTGACTGCTAATCACACCCTTTAATCCCGAGTCCCCTTTTTGGAAACCTGTGACCTGTTCTAAATGATCTGACCTGATATAGAATCACATCCAAGGTCACGCATTACCATTACAGCTGACATTTTCCTAATATCTTACGGGCGTGTTTTTATTTAGCGTTTAGCGGTACTTCATATTCTGGCAGCGTGTGTTCCTCGAAGTTTCCTTATGGTACATTGTTTTCTCGTAAATGATGGATGAGTAACTTTCTTTTATCTATATATATATAAAGATAAGTAATTTTATAAAAAAGAATATTATGTAGATATAAAAATAGTGTCATTATCATTAATACTACTACCGAATTTGAAGGTTTCGCTCAATGATCATTACATCTACCTCCATCAATCATTACCACGAGGAGTCTGCCTATACTGAGTGAGTTCTACTAAATTTTAATCGACGTTTTACAATGAACCTACCCATGGTAAATTGTCCAGTCACCCCGCTTCCATAAGTTACGAGTATTATGGCCTGCTTGCTACCACCAGTCTCGGAAATTAAAGATCGTGCAAAAAAAGTCTGCCTTAAAACATTTAATTTAAGAGTTTTCTCTTGCTTTTTAAAATAATTTTGAATCATATTTTTAACTCACTTTAAAAGTGATCTCATTTAGAAATAAAGTTTTATAATATACATATATGCATTGGCAATAAATACCCTGTTATTTCCTTAAAATTACGCTAGTGAGAATTTTAGGATATAAATTTCAGTTTTTCAGAAGAGAATTTTTATTAATAAAATAAAATATTTATTTATTAATCAAAAGCATTAAGAATGGAAAATACTAATGAACCAAAATGTAAAACTGAGATCAAGAAATACACTGTATGTGATTTCATTTTTTTCGACAGGAATAGAAATCAATTCTGTACCTTCAGTGAAAAGGGATTTAACTCGACATAGATCGAAATTAATTTTATTAGAGATTGTTAATCTCTGAAAAATTAGCTATTTTTGTATGTAATCGGTGTATTTCTAGGCCGTATATAAAAGAAAATAATTTTGTGCTAAATGATGTAACTAAGGCTTTATGAACCCATTATGAGATTTTTTTTGTGGTTATTGATATATGTCTACTTTTAACAAATTGAACCGGATTGTTAATTCATTATTTTATTGGGACAAAAGGTATGACTCGTGTTACTACTTTTTACACAATCGAATTAGTTTAAATTGAATTTGTGTAAAATAATACAAGAAGACTTAATTAACTATACACAAAACAAAATATGTTAAGTAGGTTTGTGAAAACGAATGTAATTTAATTTACAGCATAAAAAGTAAAAATATTTTTTCTTTTTATTTCGTGTCTAATGATCCATTTAGATTAATATCATTAACCACAAAAGGTTCGTACACGTGTAAATCAATATAAATTACTTAGATCAAAAATATTTGAAAATCGCAACGATCATTGTGGTTACGGTATTGGTGTAAAATGATATAAGTTAGCGGAAACGTCTGCCGCGCATCTTTCTCCCGTGCTTGAGCGTGAGAGATAGAAAATTGATACCATGAATGTGCAAGTGAAAGGGCAGTTTCGCTTAGTCCTTTTGGAGCTTCACCTGCAGTGTTGCCAACACGGAGTTTTTAGAGCTAGATTTAGCTCTAAATTATCTTGGTTAGCTTTAAAAATGTGGGTCTAGCTCTTTAGCTCTCTACTTTTCTACAATTTTAGCTTTTTTCCATACATACATACATTTTTTAGCTCAGAGAATACTAGTTTAAATAGCCAAAATGTACCTACATTGTCTATGTTCGGTTTGTCCGATCTATGGTTGGTTATTCTATAATTTGTTATTATTTCGTCCGCGAGTGTAATGGCGCAAAGTAAGCAGCCTTATACACAGAAGTTCAGACAAGAATGGCTGTCTGAACCAGAATTTCAAGATTGGCTGGAAGCAGTAAAAACAGACCCCACCAAAGCGTTTTGTTCCTACTGCAAATGCGAGGTTAATTCAAAAAAAGGTGATTTATTAAATCATATGAAAAAAAAAACACCTAAAAGCGGCGCAACCATTTTCAGCGGGACAATCAAAAATAGATTTTTCCCCAAAACCGAAAATTGATTCTGGGATAAATTCCGCTGAAGGATCATTGCCTCTTTTTATATGCGCTCATACTTCAATATTACCTGTCGATCACTTTGGTTTACTATGTAAAAAACAATTCAAAGATGCCGAAAACTTAAAATTACACAGAACAAAATGTAGTACTATCATAAAGAATGTACTAAATCCGCATTTCGTAACCGAATTAAAAAGAGATATAGACGATTTGTTACGACGATTAGATGAGAGTACTGATATCAGCATTACTAAACTGCTCGGTATCGTAGTGCAGTATTACAGCAAAAAAAGATTTGAAATAGTTTCGACCTTTCTAAGATTAGCCGAAATAAAGAAAGGTGATGCCGAATCCATCACTAACGCTGTGAAAGAAACTCTCAACTTCTTCGGTCTCAATATAAAGCAGTTACGAGGTATTGGTGTAGATAACGCCAAAGTAATGGTTGGAATACACAGTGGTGTGTATCAAAAGTTAAAAACGGAAGTACCTCATCTCGTTTTGGTAAAATGTACATGTCGTTCGATTCAGTTGTCTATTTCTCAAGCTTCTGCCGAGCATCTTCCAAGGCATTTGGAGTATTTAGTTCATGAGACTTATAATTGGTTCTCAAAATCGGCAAATAGACAAAATGAATATCAAGCTCTTTACATGACCATCAATGATAAAGAACCATTAAAAATAACACAAGCATGCGCCACCAGATTACCGATACCGGCAGATACCAGAGAGGATTTTAGAACAGTGGGTTGAACTAAGATTCCATTTTAGCCCAGTGAGAAATAGTGAAAAGTGCTATGCGGTTGAGAATACAGTCTTTATCAGAATCCTACCAACGAAGCTTATTTAAATACGTATTAGTTTTTATACGTATTAGTTATTCGTAAACTTTACTATGTTGCTATTGTAATTCGAGATTAAGAAACCGTTTTTGTTTTCAGAAACATACTTGACAAACATACATTCATAAGTGCTTCTGCTATACTTTACCTTGCGGTAAGAGAGTAATGTCAATCAGACCAAAATAATCTATGTTATTTATGTAATGATGAATAAAATCTAATTAACTAAATATTAATAAAATCCAATACATTTTATAGCTTATTCCGTTACAGTACCACTTAAATCACTACACACATAATTATCAGTATACTTAAATCGTTATAAAAGTTAATTAGATTAGATTTCACATTTTGTTTTTCCACAAAATTGGTGTATATCGATTTAAGTAACAATATTTAAACGATTAGCTCTAAAATAACCTGAAACAATGATTCCTTATACGGTAATTAGTAATATTTGTTTTACAACTTTTAAAAAAAGTGAAGAAATAATAAAATATTTACAGAAATAACATGATGTGTATCATTTTACACTTGTTTGTATGAGGTCAATTTAATGCTGTGTATAATGATTTACGTTCTATTATATCACTTTACACTAATATAAAGTTTCGTGCTGTCTGATTTAACTGGGTTTATTATTTAATTTAAAAAAAACCACTTACATTATTTGACAAACTAGTACAATACCTGACTATTTCTAACATTATATTTCAACAAAAAAATATTGCACCATGTTATCTGCAATAGCCATAAAGTAGGATTTTTTTAAACTTCAAATGCAATTTCCCGAAAATCACTATTTTCGACTTAGATCCGTTTTCACTGAAGGTACAGAATTATACTCACAGGGATGGGAAATATACCTAGGATAACCTCGCAGTGAAGTTCCACCGAGGTTCTCTGAGAACTGAGGCGGCTCAGTTAAGGTTGTCTACCGACTAAATTCTGCCTAGACGCTTATGGCATTCCGCGATTTTATGGCATGTAAGAGGCCACCATATGCTCAAGTGAAACCCTGACTTACAAAGGTGGCATAAATGTATTATCAATAATTTCACTCTTTATTTCAACAGTCTTATACCTTTTTTTTAAATCTAGATTTATCAGCTCTGTACTATAAATATATTATACAATTGATTTGTTAACTATCAAATTTATAATATTAACAACGTCTGGAATAGAAAACACAGGAGAACTGTATCCAAGAAGTATTGTAGATTTGTTTATTTGCTTTATATCTCAAAGGTTGTTAATAATATTGAATAGATTTAGTTCAGAAAAGAATTTTATGTCTTTTAGAATGTGCAATTCCATCCCTACAGTTGACAAATTCAAGGTAAACTTAATTCTAGCAGCTCCTAATTTTGTCCTGTGACGATAAAAACTTTCAACAACTTCTAATGCAACTAGCAATTTCTCGAACAAACGGAAAGTTCCCCGATGTTCACCCCCGTTCCACCGATTTCCATTCCAACGTCGAGCCTTTGACATTACGTAAATACCAACTCTGCCTCTCAGTTCAAAGGGCCTCAATTATTCAAAGCGATATAGGCATCATAAATACAAGACACCTGAATAACATGATGAGTCATCGCTTTTAGTGTTTTAGATATCTTTTTACAAGTTTTTTTTTTATTAAACTCCACCCACTGTTACACTGATACATTATACTTAGAATTCCGTCCAAGCCGTAGGGCCCTTGTGATTAAGGCTCGGGTTGAGTTTGGACGATAAGTCTGTTTGTCATTCTAGTCGAACCGTCTCGATCCATTTGGAGTCCAACATTATCACCATGTACTCGGTTGGTGTTGTCCATGAAGATTGTCAGCTTCTCCTCTGCAGAGGGTCAAACAAATAAGTTTAGGGAAAATGTAAGTTCATATTTTCACTTATGGAAGAATATGCGTGGAAATATTTATGTATGCAAGCGATTAATTTAAAATATTTCATCAACACATGTTATATGACCATATGTTATATACCCAATACACATGTTATATACCCAAAAACATAAACGAGATTTTTTTTTATTTGAATATGAATCATAAAACTTTGAAATAAGTATTAAAGCTGTGTAATGGAAAACATTACATAAGGAAAACAAATGGGTAATTCAGGTGGCTTTAATAATATAACTGTTGTAATTTTGGACCAATATATCAGATTTCAAAACGTAATTTTAAGGGTTCATACTCCATACCAAATAGTAACTAATAGGATTTCTTTGTGTGTCTGTCTGTTAAGACCCTTTTTCGGAACGGGTGGAGGAATCATGTTGAAATTATTATCCAGAACTTAGATTTTCCGTAACTAGTAACTGTAATAAAAATGTATAAGTTGTCCCAATTAAAAGGTCTTTTGTGTTTCGTTTACGCCATACCTATTTTATTTAGACACTCTTTAGGGAATCTAACCCAATATGTACATCCCGTTGCTTTAGATCATAAAATTTGACTTGAAATAGTGTCATGTATGACAAGCAAAGAAATAATGAGAAAACGGTAAAAATGTAGTGTACGTAGTAAAACCTATAGTACTTATTTTTGATCTAGAACCTAAAAATGAGGTGTGAAGAAACATAATGTACAACATGTATGTAATCCCAAAAACTATACATTTGGAGATGAAAATTTCTCGCCGGGTACATCCAACTAGAACTTCGGTTTTTCATGTATATGATAATAGGAATATCCACACGACATCGATAAATTAATTTAGTGAAACGAGAATTCGCCGCAGTGCGTTATCGTATGTGTAGTGACGTGGAAATCATAACTAGCATTAACAGTAATAACATGTAATGGGTGTTAGTGGTTCTTGATCTATTTAGTAGTAAAATTTTATTAATGGTTTCTGTATCAGCAAGTTCGACTGTTAATCAATTCGGTAAACTTCAACTAGAGGAAATCAGTGCCCAACGTGGACATTATACGGATGTGTGATCAAACATTTCATACGAGTATTCGTATCCACCGGGAGGCACGGACCTAGATTAATTTAATTAGAACGATTAGGACTTAAGCGAACTCGTACATTCTCGTCGAAGCATCTTGCTCTCATCGAGACAACACAAGACCGAGAGTAGCTCCCTGCACTCCCATTCGATATTTATACAAGATGAACATATTTGAAACGTCTGCCGCTATAGCATTATGTTCAATAGAATGTTACAATTTTTATTACGACAATAGAAGGACACTTGTATATTCCCTCAAATATTAGATCGAGATCGTTGGTCCAATTTGTAGGCATTTCCGTTAGTAAAATATACGTACGCGCAAAGCGGCTAGTGCCAGCAGGCGATAGTTTCGATGCAAGCCCAGTGCAGATAGTTTAACTCCACATATAGCTTTCAATGTCGTCGTATGTAAGTAAGACTTTTTAATTAAAACTTCGCGCGAAAACCTATTCGTCACAATTTTTTCTAGGTGGGTATGACTCTCAGTGACATCTGTGCCAAGTGTCACGTCAAAATAATCATTAATGTTTATTATACGCTTGTCTAACTAAAGTACAAAAAGTTCATTCGGCGATTTGTACAATGAGTGAAATTCTTCAACAAAGAATTTCCATCAAATTTTGTTTGCGGAATCAATTTTCTGGTGCCGAAACGTTCAGAATGTTGCAACAGGCCTTCAGTGATAATTGCATGTCGCGAGCAAGTGTTTTTGATTGGTATAAGTTGTTCAAAAAGGGTCGAGAACGTGTTGATGACGAACCACGTCCAGGACGGCCATCATCATCAACTGATGATGAACGCGTCAATAAAATCAAGGAATTGGTGCTCAAGGATCGATGATTAACAGTCAGAGACCTTACGGGGATCGTTGGAATATCGGAAGGATCAGTAAAAACCGTTTTGAATGATCATTTGCGTCTAAGAAAAGTGAAAGCACGATTGGTTCCAAAATCACTAATTTTTTTCGAAAAACAGCGGCGCGTTAACGTCTGTGAAACAATGCTTTCCGACTACCAGGATGTCATGAAACGTATTATTACTGGCGATGAGACTTGGATCTATGCTTACGACCCGGAAACAGACGATCAATCAGCCGAATATCGTGCCAAAGGTGTGCGGAAGCCGAAAAAACCTCGTCAAAGTAAGTCAAAAATCAAGGTAATGTTGACAGTGTTCTTTGATTATCGAGGTGTGGTGCCCTCCAAATTCCTTCCGACCGGCCAAACTGTCAACAAGGAATACAATTTGAGTGTTATGCGTCATTTTCGTGAAGCTATTCGTAAAAAGAGGCCGGAATTATTGACCGACAATTCTTGGTTTTTGCGCCATCTCACACTGCACTCGTTCTTCGTTACCATTTCGCCAAAAATTCAACCAATATCGTTCCCCAACCACTGTATTCGCCTGATTCAGCTCCTTGTGACTTCTGGCTGTGCAGCAAACTGAAGCGACCGCTCCGGGGAAACCGTTTTGAGTCAATTGAAGACGTTAAACGTGAATCGCTACGCGCATTAAAGGCTATTCCGGAAATTGACTTTAACAACAGTTTCAAGGATTGGAAAAAACGTTGGGACAAGTGTATTGGGGCCGGGGGGGATAACTTTGAGGGGGACGAAATAGATTTGGAAGAATAAATAAAGAATTTTGAAATTATGAAGAAAGTCTTACTAATTTTTGCCCACAGTATTATATGCAGCCAGTATTATACACTGCGCCTTGTAAGGACACCTAAATCACCTAAATGGAGAGGGTAATGCTCGAAGATTCGATGATCGAGTTATAAATTATGAATACATCTAATATGTTAAAAGACAGGTAGTGTGACGAACTAATTGAGAATTCGTCTTCGCCTCTTGCGGTACGGTGACTGTGTCTGATTTCAAATAAAGAACCCGCTGCGTTTGTCATAGCGAGTTATAGACAGTTGATACAGAGACTTATAGTGCAAACGATCTAAAGACAACATGGTATTAACTTACATGAGCCAAAGGAATAAATATATTTGCAGAAGTTTTCGTATTTATATTTTAAAGTATCCCCCATGACCGCCTCACATTCGCTATCACGACTTCACTGCGCTTGCACGTCACTTTTGTTCCGATTTTGCGATCGTAATTTTTTGACGTTCCGTGATTCTTGTTAGCGAATTCTTCCCCGCAGCAGAACGACCTTCGCTGTTGTTATCGCCAGTTTTGTGATCCTTGGATCGTTTTTGGGTGCCTTCTGGTGCCTTTAAGCAGAGGATAAGTAAGTATAAGGATAACAATTCTGCTTGGGTTGGTGGACACCTAACGGTCCCAACAAAACCAACCGACGCTTATCCTAGTGCGTCGTCGGGTCTCCTGACACGATTAAACTAGAAGTCCGGATCACATTGCACTAGGGCATTACGTCCCTAGGGTGAAGGAGCGCCAAAACTCTCTCGAGTCTTGGCTTCGTCGTCCCGTACTTCTTCCCTCTTCTAAGCGGCGTCCTCCACTACCCACGGCAGCTGCATTCCCAGCGCTGCCTAAATCCAAGGTGACAGCCACTCCTTCTCCTAAGGCTTGGGGCCCCGCCCCCAAGTCTAGCCCAACTCCTTCTCCTAAGGCCAAGCCTCAAGCGGCGACAGCCTCTTCCTCTCCATCCAACACGCGCCAGGATGACATCCGTTATGTCATCGACCTCCTGGAGCAGATCAATCTCGATGAGATCTGTCGCATCCTAGAGATGCTGCAGCGCACCGCCACTCCGGCGGAGCGCCTCAACATCCTAGTCAAATATGAGCATGTCTTAAACAAGCTCATATAAGTTGCACGGTCGTTGTATCGCGTGCCTCTTGCATTAATTTTTAATTAAATAAATAGTTTATTTAATTAACGCGAATCATGTCTAGCTTTCCTACGACTAGATAACCGTTTAATTCAGGACGTATCAGCCACCCTTAAGGAACATAGGGAAGCCCAATGGGAGGACCTTCTGTCCGCCATCACCCCCAGCCATAAAGCGTACTACGGAGTTGCCCGTGCACTTCGTTGTGACGCAATAACTCACACTTGTCCTGACGGCACCATCGCTTTCGACGACGATGAGAAAGCCGAATGCTTCGTTGACAGCATTGCATCTCAATGCTCGCTCAGCACTCAGTCCTGCGATTCCGACCATGTCAGGCGCATAGAGGAGGAAGTTCTCTTCAAAAGCTCCCTCCCTCCCCCCCTCACGAACCTCCCTTAGATCCGATCTCCCGAGATGAGGTCTTTAATATCATTAGAGGCCTGCACAACCAGAAAGCCCCGGGTGCTGACGGTGTGTCCAATAAGACATTAAAATCCATACCCCACCAACTCCAATTCTCTTCAACTTTAAATTACACGACTTTAAATTACACGAGTCTGGAACCCCTGACCGATTAGTCTGCGTTATACAGTCGTATCTGTCAAACCGTACTTTTCGTTTTAAACATGAAGGTATACTTTCAACCCCTCGTACGATAAGAGCCGGCGTCTCTTAGGGGTCGGCTCTCTCTCCTACTCTCTTTACGATCTATACCAATGACATACCGATCCCTAAAAAAGGTATGCAGCTCTCTCTCTTCGCGGACGACACAGCCCTTTATAGCAAGGGACTGTGCGCCCAGCACTTAGTTATACGCATGTAGATAAGCAATCTCAAGTAGATAAGCTTAGCGCCTGGTTTCGCTTGTGGCGGATTGAAGTGAACGCGGGAAAATCTTCCGCGGTCTACTTTGATCAGACCCCAAAACACCGGCTAGTCCCTTTTAACACTGACTCACTCAGTATTAACATTAAAACAATCCCATGGCAGCGGTCTGCCAAGTACCTAGGTGTTGTCCTCGACAATGCCCTCACTTTTAGAGAGCATGTTGACCGGGTAACCAAACTCGCAAAATTTTACATGTATCGCCTCCACTCTATGTTGGGGCGGAACAGTAAAATGTCACTGAGGAACAAGCGAACACTTTACAAAGTTTGCATACGCCCAGTGATGTCTTACGCGTGTCCCGTCTTTGCTCACGCGAATCCTAATATCATTAATAAAATTCAAGTAGTACAAAATAAATCCTGCCGCGCCGCAACTAACTCTCCTTATTATGTTCTTAATGCCGATCTCCATAGGGACCTCGAAATAACGACCATACAACAACATTTTCGAACATGCTCGGATTGCATCTTCAAAGCCGGAGTGCAACACGCGAATCCGCTTATTAGGAAGGCAGTGGGCTTCTCGCGCCTCTTCTAGCGCTTTCGGCCCCCCTTTATGGGCCTGCGCTGCATCGTCCCTCTCCTGAGGGGCTGTCGCCCTCACGATTTGCCTAAATGGTTTCTAGAACCTAGGTCAGGCTGAGTTTAGTCGGTAGGTCACGTGGCTAGACCGTTCCGGTCGCGTGGAGTGCGACATAACCTCCGTGACACTTGCCGTTGCGGGGGTATCCTGGGTACGTTTTGTACTCCTTGTGAGGATTCTCAGCCTTCCTCTCCTGAGGAAAAAAAAAACCCCATGACCCCGGAGTACCCTGACACAGTACTTTGCTGATATAGTACAAACGGCTGTTGGTTCAGAAAGGTCTACGAGTGCAGGCATGTATCGGAAACTGCAGCTTTGGTACGCCTCTAACAAAATATACACTTTGATGAGGCATCACCGAACCTATCTTTCTGGAAATCCTAGTGTAAGGTTATGTCCAGCTGTAAGCGTTGCTCGGCTGAAATGATAACGACACCCGTGATTTGGAAAGGTAATTTTTCACGTCACAAAACATCAGTCTTTACTGGTGCTACTTATCGTATCTGTTCGAAGCGTGTGCTATAGGTACATAAATCCTTTACCTACATTTACGTGCCAGCTGAACAAGTTACCATTTATAACCTGAAGAATAGGTTTGCGGTTGGCGCAAGTTGTGAACTTTTGAAGCGGTGGCTTCTGGCGGCAACGAAACTTTGCACAAAGTTTTGATTACAAGCACATTTGACATATTACATTGGGAGTTAAATTAGTCGTCGAAATTAGTAAGCTTTTTGGTACAATTATATAAATGTACCAAATGCCTTTAGGAAATTAACTTGAAATGTTCAAATTAACCGGTTTTTGGCTCTCTCTTAAGTCGAATTAGTCAGCTAAGTCACAAGAAATTAAATTTGTTTTTCTAATTACGAATTCAGTCTGGAAATATTTGCTTGTTGATTAAAAGTTATTATATATTACAACAGATTTCAGAAATACTATAGAACTTTCTATAGAACAGAAAATGGATAAATGGATATATAATTACCCAGAACTGAGTATGGATATTTTTACTATATATTTAAATTATTTACGTATAGCAATAAAAATTCAAACAAATTTATAAGCACCAGAGTACAAATTTATAAGACAAAAAAGTAATTACAATAATATTATGTAGATAAAGATTTCAAGTTTGCGTCAGCTAAGTAATCGCTACAATATACCTTGCAATCGTCACTGACTTTGGTTGGTTTTTTTTTTGGTTAATTTGTATTACTTTAAGAATTTAAATAAATGTATCATATATGTAAAAAATTCGACTTGGATGGCATTTGATCACTTGTCTTTGGCGTTTTGTTATGATACCTTGACCAATTGGACCATTGGATTGTTCATCTTTTTGTAAAACATAATTAAACATTTGTCAAAGAATACAAAACGTCAGACACTTTAAACTTGACCCGGACCTCAAAGGTTTGCTGAGAAATAACTGAACTGATTACCGTCGAGCTCTGTGGTCTCCGAGTTCAAGGCTGAACGTATTCGTAAGCCCTCAAACCGCTGAATTAAAAGCTTTTGGGTTATTCCATCACTGCTTTGAGTTCTATGACCGAGGTATTTTTTGAATTATTCATTATTACTCTATTTCTTCTATATTTTTTTTAGTTTCTCAAATAGCTCATTACTTTTTTACTAATGTACTTTGTTTGTTCTTAAGATATTGCATGAACAACAAAGGTTATGGACCCATATCTAAAAACTTGCTATAATAAATTTTCGTTTTTTTTTTCATTAGCTTGTCTATTGCAATATAAATCTTGACCTTAGAAATTTTATATATTGAAGAAAATCGCCAGAAATGTCTTTTAGTATATGGTATATAATGCAACACCATGACAATTGCTTAATGTTTGATATTATATAAAATGATACTACAAATATTATTAAACATATAAAGCGTTAGATTCCAATTAAATTGTGTATAAATATTTTGTTTTTGTAATTATTATAAATATTTTTATATTGTGTATAAATAAGAGGTACCTGTTATTTAAATATTGGATACGTACAGACAGGTATTCTTACTACGATATAAAACATCTAATGTTGTGATATTTAATTTTCGTATATTGCATGTACATATACAAACAACTTATTTTACAACCTATTTGGTAAACATAATTTTAATGTACCCTTCCAAGTTGAGAGAGCTCTGGTGGACTGAGACACAGGCTTATATCAGCTTAGTTCAGCCACCAGTCTCTTCAATCTTAAACAGTAAAGTAGTTTTAAGGTCTGCCATTAGGTTTAAGATCATTTTGATGTTATTTGAGTAATTTTATTTTTAAGTTCCAGTTCCTTGGAAATCTATAGCCCTTTTATTGTTGTCGATCACGCTAAAACGAAAACCTAAAATGAGACATTTAACATCTAATTGTATTATAGTTTAAGCGTAATAAACCTTGTAAATATGTACTCGTACCTTCGTCGGATCGAGCGGAACTGTCCCGATTTACTCTACAGAACAATACGTGTCGTAACTTTCTACAGATGTATGAAGAAAGTTCAACTTGACTTTCCCATTGAGGCTGTTATTGTGAACTTGTGCTGACTTGGCTGGGAGATTATTTATCTACAAAAATCCAATATCGTCCAAACGATTTTGCCCGATATCGAGATTTTACTTAGAATTATGGAAGAAATGTCGTTATTTTGCTTTATTCCTTTATCTTCAGAAGTTTCGAATTCGGGTATACTCAAATTTATTGGTTACGTTTATGAATCGTATATACGTTTTCATTTGAGGGTATTTGTCAAATAAATATTTTTACATTAAGAGTTTAGTCATTAGCAAAATTATTAAGACATTGTACATCATTCATCATCATTGAATTGAAGTGAAGTTCACAATAAAAACACAGAATTGTCAAAACGCCGACGGTGTCGCGCTCGCCGCTACACACTCACACCAATATTTCCCCTTACAGTGAGTGACATGTTTCCGAATGCCATATTTGAATCAATTAAAAGACAAGTAGTGGAAGACACGTGACCGCACTCTCTTCCCATCGTCCAGTCTTCATTACCATTAAAGTTAAAACCCAGCAGTCTCTAAAATTACAATGGATCCTGCACATCAAGTTATGTTCTCTTACAGATTCTCATTATGAAGATAGAGATTAGACCCATTTGCTACACTCTGCGCACATTTTCATCGAACTCGCTAGAAAGGCCTACGTTTTTGATCTCTATCCCCAAACACGCCTTATAACGGGCCGAGTTTTTGGATGTGTATGTTTTGGATCGCTGCAATATACAAAGTTTCTAATAAGGATTCTAATAGCCATCTTATTTATTGAGCCAGAAAACCAATTTTAAATTTCTAGAGGACGATACTGACTACTTTGACCCCAATAAAAACAGCACTTGTGTTAATTATAGGCAGTATACTGACCAGAGTATCTAGTCTAGGTAGTATTTTCGTCACAGAAGCACGTCTAGGGTATATATTGAAGAAGAGAGTGAAATCGGGATCGAAGCCAGTCCGGATTTTTTAGGCTTTTCAAGATTTTGTAGTTCCATTCTCTGTTGAACAGGAAGACACTAAAGCTGGGTCCTCCAAAATGTCAAGTGGTTATATTATGTTCTAGGTGACTAGGATTTATAACATTTTTAGAGAACCTCGTCAGGATCTCTAAAAATGTAACGCCTAAATTATTAAAAACCTTCTGTGCTGCCAAGTGTACTCCAAATGTACTCCGAATAGAATTAGTGGTATTTTACCATTAATTCTATTTGAAGATTTTTTCTGTATATGTAAATTAAATCTTTTATTCTTGTTGAAATAGCCTTGATTATTTTGAAACCTTCTGTGCTGCCAACTGTAGACAGTGGTGTTCCTTCTATGATTCTTCTTTATGGATAATTTTCTGTATTTGTTATTCTGTGTCGTAATTAAGCTGTGTACATGGGCAAAAGTGTACAAAGTCAAATGGAATTGACAATACATATCAAAAGACCTAAACAGAACAGGTGGTTTTGTAAATAAAATTGAAATTTAGACGACTTTATTTTTTTGACGGGAAGTTCAAAACAATAAAACTATTCTCAATATATGTATACCATTACAAAGCATATGTCTATTTAAAAATAATTATACACCAATATATGTTTATGATGATAAAAAATACAAAGAAAGTTATATGTATGAAGTTATCACCATACTCCACGTATGTACATATAGTAACATCCAAAACTAAATTACTAACTATTAAAGGAGCGGTCCCCCAACGCGAAGTATTTTTTAAAATATTAATACATACTTATACATATAGGTACTTTAGGATTAATTTTCTTTTATAATTTTTACTTTTTAAAGGTAGCTTATGTTTTTTGTGTCGGGGGTTTTTTAATTTAATTTTTAGACAAAATCATTTTAATGTAGCTCAGGTTCTTGCTTTTGTAATAGGTGACGACGAATATTAAATTATCAAACAGTTAATAAGTGTCTTAAAATATGTTTTTCGAGAATCTCCCTCGGAAAGGCGAGAACTGTGTTAGAACTTCGACCTTGCTGGCGAATAGACATGGTGGGTTTGTATCTATAGCATCACAATAAGGCCATGACCATGTGAGTCTTCACCTTGTTTGAGTTGATCGACTCGACTTGAACGGTTGTATTTGTCCTGTAGTGGATGGTGATGAAAAGCAATCAGGCATAAGACATTCAAGACTCGCAATTTGAGCACATAGTAAACGTATTAAAATTATTACATTACAGGTTTAATAACAATATACTTAGACGTTTTGGCAGAGCTGCATCCACAGCAGCGACAAGATCCACGCTTGTTCTTCTAAAAATTATCAGTATTGTACAGTCTTAAAGCATACTTTATTAAGGTACATTTACTCCGTGTCCGTCACACCGCAGCTGAATAAAGTTTATTACCATTCTTAATTTAAAAGCATTGTCGAAACGTCTCGTCCTAATTAGGAATTAGGTACGCTCTGACCTTCAGCTGGTACGAGGCTTACATAAGTAAAATTATGTTGTTGTGCGTATTTCATCATTAAAACTGTTTTGTGGGCCTCTCTGCGAGGTAATGACGGTGTATTTACTCTGTTATTTTCTTGGCATTTCAAATTAGGCAGGTACTTTGTATTAGTTCCCTAGTGTATTTGAGAAATATAATAGAATCGGTAAGTTTTTTTTCTTTTATTATAGGTTTTAATTACATCTTAAAGACTGTCAATCTTATGTACTCGTGGACAAACAGGTTTATGTCTTAGTTTTATCTAGGTTAGAGGACGCTACTTGGGCCTCACCCTGGACCGCCGCTGGAGCTTCGAGGAGCATTTCGTGCGGTTGGTCCCCCGAGCCAAAAGGGTGGCGGGCGCATTGCATCGCCTGCTGCCCAATCTCGGGGGATCGAGGGATGGAGTTCGCCGCCTGTACAAGGGCGTCGTGCGATCCGTGGCCATGTATGGGGCTCCCGTGTGGTCGCAAGACTGCGTGATGTCCCCCGCTGCAGAGCTCTGCTATGGAGCCTGCAGCGATATAAGCGATATAGATATAATGGCCATACGGATCCTACGAGGCTACCGTACCATCTTCGTACGAGGCGGCGACGGTTCTGAGACGCTCCCCCCATTCGACATCCTGGCCGACATGTACGCAGCGACGTATGCGTCGCGGCGTGTCGACCCGGGGAGCGATGGGGAGAGCGCCCTGGAACCCGCGCACGAAGTGCCTAAGCGGGAGTGGCACCGACGGATTGTGGCGGCCTGGCGTGCGCAGCTCGAATTACGGATCTGCGCGCGCCAGCGGGCCGTCGGTGCCGTACTCCCGCACCTCGAAGCTTGGCTCCACGGGAAGGAGGAGGTCACCTACCGATTGACTCAGATACTCACTGGGCACGGCTGCTTCGGTGAGTATCTGTGTCGAACAGGACAGGAGGGATCGACACATTGCCACCACTGCGCATCCAACCTCGACTCGGCCCAGCACACGCTGGCGGAGTGCCCCGTTTGGGCCTCCGAGCGCCGAGTCTTGGTTGCAGAGATCGGGCGAGATCTGTCTCCGCCGGCATTGATTGGGGCAATGTTGGCGGACGAAGGAGGTTGGAGGGCTGTGGCCTCCTTCTGTTTAGCAGTGATGCTCCAGAAGGAAGCCACCGAGCGGGGTCGGGAGATGGGCGATCCCGCTCGAAGGAGGCGGTGCCGGGCTCGGTAGCACAGCTGCGGCGCCGCCGCGGGTCGCCGGCGGGCACTAGGAAATCGCGCCAGCGGATGCGGCGACCCGGGAGGGACCACGCCCCTTCCGTAGCCGGGGGGCGTCGTCGGTGGTGGAGATCGGGGGAAGTATTGTAGCTTCCCCCGAGGAGGGCTCCGCTGTATCGGCGGGGGAGCGGAGGTTGGGGGTTCCCGGAAGTAGTTTGGTGTTCCCGGGGGCTCCCTACATGCCTGAGGAAGGCCATCCCTGAGGTTTTTAGTGGGTAGGCCTCCCCCTTCAGGAGAGGAGAGCCCCACATAACCGCCGGCTCGCCACAGCTGGGGTATGCAACTTAATGCATTTTCCTCAGGGGATAAAAAAAAGGTTAGAGTATGCTAAAACATACACTTTGATTGATCATTACGATTAGAGTACAGACTTAAATTTTGGTTGATTTTTTCTTGTTAGTTAACCGCCGTTTTGGGTGCCTTATAATGGACAGCGTCCTTAGATCCGTGATAAGCACTTAGTAATGATAAAAGCAAAGAGACTCGATCAAGATTTAAGACGCACTCGCTAGTAGGATAATTAAGCATCAGATACAGAAGACTTCCTCTCTCTGTAGCTCAGACCACTAGTAGTTTGGGTTCATCCCCGCTGCCAATTTTGTACAATTCTCAAGTTATTTGACAAATATTCGTGGTGTTTTGGTTATCAATTCCCTAATTTATTCGGGGCTATTACTGTTTATAGAAAACAAGAATATAGAATTCCTAAAGGGAAAAGGATAATAATGTGGGTGAATTTGTGAGCGGAAACTTTGTAATATTATACATTAACATTGGCATTTCGGGAAAAGTTATTTTAGTAATAACGCTTCTGCTTTCAATTCTTTCATTTTCTGGTCTACCAAAAACAAAATCTAGTCAAAATTATTGCTAGCGTATGCCGCGTTCTTCAGAAAGTATATACTTGTATAGAAGAAGAAGAATAGAAGTCAAGTCTCATGAAACCAGGAAGACTTATAACATACAATGAAACTATTTAAAACGCAAGTAATTGATTGATTATTATGACATGATCTCTTATACTTCAAATTGACTTCAAATATTTTAACTTATATAAGGTCTATGAATTGTAATATGTTTGTATCTCTGTAGATAGATTTGTCCAGAGGAGAAGGTTAATTTATTGAATACGTCTTCATATATCAAGTTTTAGAATTGGAGTGCATATGTTTATATAGCCACTCCAGGAAAACACTAATTTGGCAAGAAGATGTACTGCGGTCATAAATAGTCCCCTAGCCTGTACCTCACTACCAGGGCATCGTTATGATGAAGAAGGGTGAACGACACTTATGCCTTTCACAACAAAGGTACATAAAGAAGAAAATATATCTTCGTCTGAGCAAACAGACGCAGATAGGGCCTTCGTAAACAACTGTACAGTATACAGGAGTACACAGGTTGAGTCGTTGATCGGTAGGTCGCGGTTATTGCCAGTCGAAGAGTCCGATGTAACCTCGTAATGCCACCGAGCATACCTTGCCAATTATTAATCTGGCTTATGAAAGATTCATTAGAGCAAGTTATAGTAATTTTCTTCAATTTGAAGTATGAAAGATAATAATACTTCATTATGATGAATAATAAAACGTGGATTACTAAAATATCCAGGATTTCTCCGAAACCCTGGGTCGTTATTTAATATGAACCGACAATTTATCGTTATAGAATTATTGATTTAATTTTACAGGTAGTAGTTATTCATCGTCATATTTTTATGTTTCTGTCGATGTATGTGTCGATGAGGGTCAATTATAGAATTGCTTGTTTAATTGAAAAACTAATTAAAACTCAACTAAAAAACAACACTTAATCAGTATTATGTACTAGCTAACCTGTGCCCACTTCGTTGGGCATAATATTAATAATCACAAAAGCACGAACGCGAACCGAATTAAGCCCGAATTCATCACGCGCCGTTCGCTGCTGTGGCCTTCACACTTAAGACGATGAATTTACTTATTTTCATAAACAACATAATTTTTTGTAATATACTAATAAATATGACCTAAGGATTAAAATTATTTTATAAATATTAAAAATTAAATTATCTATACTAAAGAGGTAGATATATGCTATCATTTCTCTAGAACTCAAAAATATATCTTTCATAGATAAGACAGCGTTCATAAGAAACGCTTTCATTCGACCGTTTTTTCTCCGATTCACTTTGCAAAACGGACTACCACGTAAAAGCCTTTTTATTTTTCGGGTTTTTATATCACCATGACACTCAGCAATAATGTGGCTTTCTATTGGTCAAATAATTTTTAAAATCGGTTTAGTAGATTCCGAGATTATACCTTACAATTTAACAAATATACAAACACAAACTTTACTTCTTTATAACACTAGTATAGATGGAAGATGAAGGTGTTGAAGCTGCTGAAGTGCAATTTTTTATTTATCAAACAAAGGGTTCCCTATAGATATAGCAATGTATGAAATACCGTACTAAAACATACACACAGTCACAGCGAAGCAAATAAGCTTTGTAGTGATGTGTAAAGTATGTATGTTTTACTACTTTACACAAGAAGAATTAATATTAAAAAGAATACAAATTCTATATCAAACATGAATAATAATAACAACAAATAAATTTACTGTAACATAAGTGAAAAATGTTTTATGTGTCCAATATTATTATTAGATATTTTAATTTATTGAGTATTGCGTTAATATCCTTTTAGGGGCGTCAACATATTTTAAAGTCATTTTCTTTAAGACGGAAATGAAATATAATTCCTTGTAAAAGAAACTTCAAATCCCTGACTGCATTGAATCTTTAACCAACCTTTTCACTTCTTCGTCGTTACAGTCCCAAAAGGTATTCTGTAAACAAAACGGGGCTTCTAGAACAGTCAAATGTTTCTCAGGTAAGTTGTTTCCTTCATCAATCGTAAGTTGCGAAGTTTTCTCCTTCAGAAGTCGACCCTCTGTCAAGGGTTTCAGAAGTAGCGACTGTACTTTGGGCAGTACCGAATTTCGGAGAGCATTATAGCATATTAAGTTTTTAAAGATTTGCTTTGGATAGTAAAAACAAATCATTGATTTGAATTTTTAAAAATGCCAATATGAATAATTTCACCTAAACATATATACTATAAGTTAAGATGCCATTGTCTATAAAATTCTAAGCAGCGTGGTAAAAGCTTCAACAAAACACCAACCTATCGAGTTTTTCGTACATTACACAATTTCGACCAATAAATATGTCAGCAATAAGATCGATAACTCTTTTCTCGATTTATCTTTAAATTGTTATAAATTCCAGGATTCAATATCGATTGAAGTCAACAACTTTTTTTATAGTAACTAGCGACCCGCCCGGCTTCGCACGGGTGCAGTGAAAAAAATGGTTATGGTGGGTTATCGCTAAGAGATAGACATATACCATCGCGGACTTTTTTGTGGATTTTTTGTAAGTTGTACATAACTGTAGTACATTATTTTGGTCTATCTCGTAGGGTTCAGCCCGCGTTTGCAATATAAGCGCAAAAAAACGTGCTTATTTTACGACATCACATTAGAACCCTTTAAATTTATCAGTTTTTCTCTACTATATTATGCATTTATTATACATACAAACCTTCCTTAAGAATCACTCTATCTATTAAAAAAAACCGCGTCAAATCCGTTGCGTAGTTTTAAAGATCTAAGCATACATACGGACATACAGCGAAAGCGACTTTGTTTTATACTATGTATTGATATGGAACTTAGCTTACTATTATTTTTTTTAATTTCCTACTCTAATTACACATCATTTTATACCGATTACATATATAATGTTGCATTAGAATCCAATAATAATATTGAATTGGAATTTAATCTATGGAATTCAATTTCATTTATTCAAGACAGTCTTCATGTTTCATTAATACAGGAACTCTCATGACAATACAACTTTCGAACTACTACATGATTGACGGCAGCGAGTACTGTAATGATAAGACCATCTGTTACCACCCATTGCGACTGTCCTTGAAACTAGGACAAACAACACATTATTGTTGCCGCATTAAACAGACACGGACCGACAGACACGTATGTATTGAGATTAATTATTCCGTACAGTATTGTTTGTTGTATCATCGAATTTCAACTGAAAGCGTTTTTGTGTTTGTGTATTTCCACATTTGTCTTTGTGGCGTCGGAGCTAGAAGATATACTTCCGCTCCGGTTATTCCCATATTCTTCTGAGAAAATATGGGAAATACTTCAATTTGTAAACGTTGAGGTGATTGATTTCAATTGTAGCTACGGTTAATTAAAGATGGGTCAACCTCACTTGCCAATGTTTCAGCTGCCTACAAATCAGCGTAACTCAGGAGCAATGCACTCCCTTCTACTAGACCATACAAACAAGAGGTAGATAAAGCAACGGCACGTCGATAACTATTCCGTTTGAAATCGGTCAATTAGTATAACGTGTTCTTAACGTGTGTTCCGTTTAGTCGCACAGTCGTCACGAAAGAATGAGATCGTCGTTCATCGCTCCTATTCTCTGTTTGGCTATCTCTTTCCGTTCTGTACTTTCTCTTTCATTCACTAACAATTTAAGCATTAAACGATAAGTATGAACATGAAAGTGGGGTTAATTTTTAAATATGATATCATATAGATATGAGTCATCTATACTATAATATCAGTTTACATAATCATTTCAATTGATAAAATCCTTTCCAGCCTGTCCAATTTATTAGCAGCGTCAAACGCTTTCTTTTTTTGATAATCATTTCCGTCGATAAACGCCTACTCCTGTTCAGTTACATTAGCAGCATCCAACGCCTTCTTTTTCCATAAACATTTTAATTCATAAAAGCCAACTTCTATCCAATCATATTAGCAGCATCAAACGTCTTCTATTTTCATAATTATTTAAGTCGATAAACGCCAACTTCTGTCCAATCATATTAGCAGCATCAAACGTCTTCTATTTTCATAATTATTTAAGTCGATAAACGCCAATTTCTGACCAGTTATACTAGCAGCAACTAATGCCTTCTTACAATCTTCATTAAATCATAAGTCGACCTTATGGAGTGGCCTTCTATTGCTATGTTTTGATACACATACACTCAAGGCTACTTTCATCTCAAAGGTCGTCAACCATTCGACTAATATGCCCCGCCCACTGCCATTTAGGCACTGTGTAATTTTATCTTTACAATATGCAGGAATTCTCTAACAATCTTTTTAAACTGGCAATATATTCTCGGCTCATCATACTGAATATCTGTCCACAGGGAGATCAACTTTGGATCCACTAAATTAAAATCCATCGCATAAGTTGGTATTTCTATAAAACAGCCTTTTTTGTGTTTTGGGATGTCGTTTTTCAGTGAAAGCTGATTAGTCATTTTATAATAATTCAATGAGCACAACGGATTGTACGAGTAGCTAATCGAATTGCAAAATAGAGAGTTGACTCTGTATTTTATTTTATAAGTATATCCAAGATTTTACAATTAAATGTTATTTAGATTAAATACAATGATTTTATTATAAATTTTCAGATGATGATTCGATTTGCGTTAGTCTCGGAATTATCGATATCAAACTTAGGTGCTTCTCGAAAAAGTCTACGTAATTCCATACGACAACCCAGAGCGATATAACTTCTCAAGAGTAACTTAATAAGAAACAATATAAAAGCTAAGAGCTAATTTTTCCATAAATCACGGAGTTACTCAGCTGTCAAAGTCTCATTCTGGCTCTAAAGTAATGCATCTATAACCTCTTGTGACTTGACATTTGCCGGATGGTGTGCAAGCTTGTCGTGCAAAATTCTATATCAATTTTACCAGACTGACTCCAACACGATTAGAACAAAGAATATTCACGTAGCGCACAATGATTTGTGGCGCAGCCCTGCTCTTGCAGACAAAATGTGTTATGTGCGTGATTAATAACGGCAATTGTTACCCATAATGGCGCTGTTAGTCTTTTCCGCGGCATGCGGGGCCTATAAATTTTTATATTGCTTAAGTTGTCACTGTGTGGACTCAGCTCTGCGAATTGATGTATTGAATGGAATTTCGGTCATTATTAGGTGTGTTGGTATATTCGTGGTAGTAGTGTCTTGGTGTTGCCATAGTTTTTTTAGCATTGTTAGTAGAATTTTTAGTAATATTGATATGATAAAAATTTAAGTTAAATCACAATAAATTGTATTAAAATAAAGGAGTAGATTATACAAAATTATGTACGCGCACTACACACACACACATATATTAATTTTATGATTATTACATACCTAAAGTATTTTATTTCATTGTGGTATGGTGAATCCCAGCGAATTACTGTGCTCATCACAAAATAGTCTGTTCTTACTGTCATTTGAATTAAAAAAAATAACATTTTTACAGTATATACCCTGAGCTACCAAAACTCTTGTTTGCTGTAGTGAATACATGCAAATCGAAGTTATGGTAGATTGGCACTTTAGTGTTGAAGAAAATAATAAATAGGCAGCAGACAACTCTGAAATTTCTGCGTTGACATATTAAAAGCAACGTTAGTTGCCGACGGTACTTAAGAAATGTTTAATAAACTTGTAAAGACCACAAATAAATCTAATCTAATTAATGAGACGATCCAGTCTATTTAACAGTTCTTTGTTCCCATCTGTGAGTCACCTAAAGCAGGAAAAAGAAGGGATTAGACCAGAAAATGTTTGTTTCAATGGATAAAAAATGATTTAATCTGTAAAGCGAACTTATGTAGAATTCACTCGGGGGCAGACTTCGTTTATATGCAGTAACCAGCTCAATTTGTCACTTCCACCACTTTTGACCTCTAGCTGGAATGGAAACTTAGGCGCTTGGATTAAGTGAAATATCATAGCTTCTAGACCACTAAGCAATGCGAGACAAATCACAATTTAGGAGTTTGATGATTTTATTTTGAAGTTATATCAAGTACTCTACCCTGCACATATAACTACAGATCATGTACTGCTGTGGTAAAATACGTACGAGGTAAGATATTCCTATAGTGATAGTATTCAAAAATAGTGATAAAATAAGTGGTGATTGACAAGGATAAGTACCTAATGTTTTATTTTACTTGAAATTTTGTTATGACGCCTGTAAAAACCCGTTGAGTAAAAATATAAATTATACAATGTCCTCACATAATTATGGACTAACCTTTTAAATGCAAATAGTGCACTAAAGCACCGACAGCAAATTTTGGACCGCATCCTTAATATGTGCATGTTTTAATTTTATCTCAGAGATAAAATAACATACTTTAGTAGTATTTTGGAATACCTACATTAGTTAAATATATCACTTACTCGCCACACTAGGATCAATAATACAGAGCTCCACGGTCGAGTAGTTAGTACATTGGTTTCAAGATGTCGCCATCTGAGGTTTGTTTGATGCATTTGTTGTTTAGTCATGGCTGTTAATATATATTTATATCAGAAATTTTTATATATGTAAAATAAGTACATCTTTTTCTTTATGCTGAGAAAAATGCATGAAATTACATACCTCTACAGCGCGTGGTTATGTGGGACTCTCCTCCCCAGAAGAGGGAGGCCGACCCACTAAAAAACTCAGCGACCCCATTACGCCTGGGCACTAACGCGTCATCCCGAAGGAGAGCTGCATCGCGGCCTGACGAGGCCATGGGATCCCTTGCGGACAACTACCACGACCCCGTCGGCATATAACTAGCATCGAGCCCACATCGAGCCACCAATAAGGTGGCCGCCGGATGTTTCCGGCCATCCTCTGACCCAAAATGGGTCTCCTACGTACGACAACCACTCTCTTAAAGAAACCTTCATCGTCCACTCCGTCACTGGCCGCTGTAAGCGGCTCACGCCTCCCCTGTCGGGGCGCCCTCTATCAGACTATTAGCCGTCAAAAGACGTTGTCCAGGGTGCTCCACGAGGAGATTATCTGACGTCGCTCCCCATAATAAGTATATCTGGCTATCGGTTACCCTAGAACCCATAACACAAGCTCTGTAAGCTTATTTCGTTTATTTAATAATTATTTATTGTTTAATTCATAATTATTTTATTTATTGACGTGCAATATTGAACGACGCCATCGCAATTGTTAATATCCATGTAAATCTTTCCTACTTTTACAGAAAATATATCCGTTTCCACATACCAACAACATAGTATACAGCGAAATCCAACACACTTACGAATTTCCACATTCCCTACTTACTCCAGTTATTTATAGTCGAGCTGACGAAATACACGCTGAATTTATGTGTTTCGAACACAGTAAAGATACTTCGTAATGGCCTCTTATTTTAGTGAGAGTATTACATGATACATTCGTGTTACTAAAATTTATTTCGCATCTTCCCAGGTACGGTGGCTGATGCCAGGCTTGGAGATAAGGAAACTATTAAGGCGAGTACAAAAGTAGGTAAGAAGTGTAAAAAAACTCTCTTAAACATATTAATGGTTTAACGATTTTTTATAAGAAAAGTGCGAGTTGATCTATTGGTGAACAGAAGAGTTTAAACAAAGATCAAGAATGTTATTTTTTCGCTATTATATTTTGATTTGTTATTTTTTTATTTGATACGCCGTTCGTCAGAGATAGAAGAAGTCGAAATAACTAGTTAGTAAAACTACAAAGACTCCTTAAAAGCATCACGTAAATAATTTTGATTAAATGCTAAGCACTAAAACGTGTAAACATTATATCGTGCTTTTGCTACTAAATTATTCAATTTACATGGGGATGCTTGCTCGTATCTAATAGAATTGTCCGCTTGTCAATTTTTCGTAAAAATATATTACTAGGTTGACTACATAAAAATACATGTTCTTCGCTTAAAATCCTTCGTACCGGAAATTTTAAAACGAAAACACGTGCTGCCTAAATTATACAGAGTTGCCCCTTTCGTGCTTTCCGCCATTACGTTGCACAGCTCACAATTTTATTACAACGTCCTAATATTCAAAGCCCCATACACATGTAAATGAGCAGCGTTTTTATAACAAAAGCCTTTACCCCATAAATGATATATTTCGTTCGACCAATCGGCCGCAGCGTCCGTAATGGTACCGTACTAAAAAACCCCTAAACAAAACACCGTCTGCAATGGGCGCTAAACGGTGCCGCCTTTTGTTTTACTCAAAGCTTCTTAAATGTTGGAAAGGCACAAAGGTCGGTCAGCCATTCCCCGGCCATCCCACTTTTGACCCAACTAATGTTCCATTCTTTCCTCAGGGGACCAACTCTCTAAGACATTTCACAGAGATTCGAGCGCTATCCCTGCGTCAGTAAAACGCGTACATCGTAGCTGTGTTGTTCAAATATTTTTGAGGTTCTCTCTTTGATTATAGGCTTAGATAGTATACCGTCAGGTTTAAATGAAAAATGCCTCTGCCGAAACAATTGCTCGCTCGAAACTCGCAATATATTCCCGGTGTTATTGTCCTTCTAATTAAGCTGTACGGAATATTTTTAGGTTTTTAATATTTTTGCGCTGTTCTCGTTCGTCATTCAGTCTGCGTAGGTGTGCGGATTTTTCAAGGGTGGAAAATACATGGCAGGTACGTTTCTATTTGTTTTATTTAATAACAAGCTGTCTGCCCGCGACATCGTCTGCTTCATGCCGTATTTTTTTAAGGGAATTATATATTTTCTTACAGTAAAAATTATGTTATGGTTTTATCCTCATATCAAATTACATAAAAACCTGGACAGCTTACCAAATTTTTCTGCAGGGAAAATATATTTTCTTGTGATAAAATTTTCTCTATATCCTTCCCTGAGTCTCAAACAATCCCTATTGCGACTTTTATTAAAATCTGTTCAGTAGTTTCTGTGTATTTTCAAACAAAAACTTTTCTCTTTTATTGTCTATTTTCACCTATTTTTACAAACTTTGAACTATCGTATTTATTTATATATAATCAAAAGTCTAAAAAAATGTGTTAAATTTGTAACAAGTACTTAAAAAATGACATACTTTCCATACAAACTTTTGTCCCCTGTTAAAACCTCTTACAACTCATTTTTCACGTTAAGAAGTTGCATATATCCTTCCTCAGGTTAGCCTCTTATTAAGTCAGCTTACTATTTTTGAAATGAAAGCTACAAACAGACGGACAGAGTTACGAAGTTGCATATATCCTTCCTCAGGTTAGCCTCTTATTAAGTCAGCTTACTATTTTTGAAATGAAAGCTACAAACAGACGGACAGAGTTACTTTCGAATTTATAATTTTAGTAACGATTGTTCCGTGGGCGTTTAATTAATACGGATCTTTTATTATAATTAATTGGTTTAACCCTTACATCAAGATTGATTGGATACGGCATCAAATTTAATTATGGAACTATATTTCTGCTCATATTAATGTTAATTGTTTTAATTATTGAATCAAATACTTTTGACGCTGCTAATTTAACAGGGCTAGAAATATCTAAACTTCACTGAATCAAAACTTTGTTAATACAAAATATACGCTACTCCAAACCAAATATTCGTAATCACGTAATATACTCCAGTTAGGGCTAGATCAACATTTCAATTTTGCCAGGGAATATGTTCCCGCATAATCTAACGATATTACTGTTGGCCTAATACGCATTTAGTAAATATAGTTAATACAAATTTGCTCAGTTTGGACCAGGATTCAACGGTTAGAGGGCATTGGTATCAGCTGCTGCCACTATCCAGTTAGAAAATATATTTCTCAATCGTTGCTAAGGGCTGGTTGTTTTAGGGTCGCTGAAATAATATTTAAAGGGAATATAATTAAAATTTTACATAGATCGTAGATGCTTCTCGAAGACCTGAAAAAATAGTACTTCTCAAATTAACTGACCTTGAATTGAAAGCAAAATCTTTCATGTGACACCCCTATCTAACACACGGCCTAGCTGTAAACACAATAGAGGTAATTGCGATTGCTATGTAGTATTCCTCTTTTTTTATAGGATAGGGCAGCAAACGAGCAAACGAATCACCTGATGGTAAGCGATAACCGTTGCCCATGGGCACCCGCAACACCAGAGGAGTCAAAGATGCGTTGCCGGCCTTTTAAATAGGAATATGTTCTTTTTTTCCTCGTATATTATAGGGCTGTAAATACAAATTTGAATTAATATTAATAAAATTTAGATTGTAAGTGAAAAGAAGTAACTTTCAGCATCTTCTCTTGTCATTATACGCCACAAAATATTTATTCGCCGACAATTTTGTGACAAGAGGTTTGGTCATCATTACGATTTCATAGCACTTCACCATCACTTTGTGTTGGTTGGTATCACTGCTTCATACTTGATTACATCCCAAAATACAAATATTTTAGACAAATCTTTTATTTGCATACAACGTAAGTAAGAAATATAAAGAATAAGCGTCATTCATCTGATAGCTCCGAGCTTTTGAAAAACTGTGGTCAGTACGGCCACATGGCCTTCCATGACCCTTTTAGAGGGACACTCAAACTTTAAAAAAAAACATATTGTAGGCTACCTGGAGACCATATACTCATATGTATATGTATATATACAAATTACATTTACACATTTATATATAAATACAAATAAAGAGTAACAAAATATACATAATATTATTTAAACCTAACACTAAAGTAAATGCAAATTCATTATATTGCGCTTATATCTGTGTGTGCTGTGTTAGTGCTATTGATTTTAATGCATTGATAATACTGCTAATAGTTAACCTGCTACATTGTCTATATATATATATATATATATATATATATATATATATTACTGTGACTTTACATCTTATGTCATAAGTTGGCAACGTACATTGTGGTTCTTATGAGCTTTGCAGATTTGCTGCGAATCTCGTGGGAACCACATGTACTATAGGCGACTGTTACCACTTACCATCAGGTGGGCAGCCTGCTTGTTTGTCAACTTTAGCAATAAAAATATATATAATATATATATATATATATGTATATATGTATATTTATTGTGGACTGTTAGGGTAAATCGATATAAAAACGTGAGAACGGACATTATTACTTATTATCGCAACCACACTCGAGCTACCAAAATATAAATCAATGTCAATTTAACATTTTTGAAATTATTTATTTATTTTTGATTGTAATTATGGAAGTTAAGTAAGGATTTATATTGTGAATTTTTATTATTATAAAAAGATCCATATAACCATTCAACGTTGTAAAAACATTTAATAATAGGTCGTAAGCGACGTAAGCTATGCAATATGCTTTATTACCTAGCAATAAAGCAACCGTTGTGCACGAGTAAATTTTCCTAAGAAATATCGCTTTAATCAGCTACTACGATATCTACGCGATAAAATAAATGACCAGAAAAGTTTTAAAAGCAGAACATCGTCCATTACAAAAAATTTATTATTATTTTTCACTACAGTCAGCACTACGTCAACCTTTACATTTGCACTAAAGAAAACGCTGCTTTTTCATCAACATGAAAGTAGATGACGCGTTGTTATGTGTACACATTACAACCTTGTTTCATATTTTTCAACGTCGTTAGGATATGATTTTTATTGTGTGTCGTGGGTGCAGTCACAAAGATAGAAGTCTCATATGCAAAAAAACTTTATTCAAATATGACTTATTAATCGTTTAAATATTTTTTCCTACAACTCATTCAGGACTTATTTTTATGCCGATAAGAAGTATGGGCGCAAGAAACTTATCAGCTTTATCAAAAATAATAACAATGTTTACAATAAATTATGTCGTTACCATACAACGTAAATATGTGTTTACAATTTATAGAGGAAAACAAATATTTACACTATAGAATGTAATGTCTTCAAATCAACACCAAGCATTGGCATCATTTAAATAATCATTAACTTCGTAATAGCCCTTACTCATTAACGTCTTTTTAACATGTAACTTGAACTTATGAAAAGGCAATTCAGCTACACTACGTGGAATCTGGTTATAAAAATTTATTTATTTACCTATAAGCGAACCCCTAGTTTTCTGTAGCCTGTACGTTGGAACGGCAAGTTTATTTTTATTTCTTGTGATTAAATTATGCATTTGAAAATTAGTATGAAATAATTCCAAAGTCGAATCCAAAGTAATACCCAAGAATTTAGTGAAATCAACAAATTCTAGCACTTCATTATTAATTTTAACAATAGTATCTACTTTTCTTACATTTGGTATGAAAATTTGAGATTCAATTTTAGTATTCTGTAGGTATAGAGATCTCAAAATCAATTTCGTTTATTTTGCTATCGACTTCCATTTTCAGAGACCAATTTTTGGAGACCAAATTTCTATAGCACACGTTACTCGTGACCGGAAGGCTGCCATTATCTACGATACTATACCGCGGGGTTTTTTTATTAGGCGTTAAAGTATGATATTGGTGTTTTGTATAGAGATTTTATATAATTTTACTTATTCCATACTCACGTTTTCCTTGTTTATTTAATAACTCAGTCCGAAAACTGTATGAAAAATTAACATATAGGTACGTCAATAGCCATAAAACTAACAACATATCACGAATTTATTGTCAAAAATGTACAAAATTCTAACGTAAAAACAACAGGAGTACATTTAAAGATTACTTTTAATTTAAAATAACCTTAGTCAATTTATATGAGATTCGATTGTAACTAAGTTTGGTGTTGAAAAGTAATGCAAAAAAACATAATTAAATAAATAAGAGAGAAAAAAAAAAACTAGGTTAGTAAGTTAATGATTTCTTATTATAATTTCATATTTTTTTTAGTTTCTTAATATATATTTTGTGTATTATTAGCTTCTATATTTTTTATATTTGCATATTATTATGTCTGCTGGACCGATCGGTGTGTAGATTCTAGAAGGAGACCTATCTTCTATAGTGATGCATCTTTTAGCTGAAATGATGATGATAATTTATGTAAGAAGAATAATTTTTTTTCGTCTTGTTTAAATTGAGATATCGTATCAAAATATTTTTTTGATCCCAAATCTTATATATATATACAGAGTAGAAAGTTCCAATGGAGCAGCCAAGGGATCGTTGCAGCTAAAAGAAATTGGTCATAGGAGACTAACAATAATTTTTCGAAAAATTTCATTCCCATTCACAGATTAAAAAAAAATTACAGTTAGCAAAAAAATTTGCTTATCAAAAAGTTATATATATATATATATATATATATATATAGTATATATGGATCGAATTGGTTTTGTACTCTCAGCTCACCAAGTTACTAATTAAATTACGTTCCCGTATCAATTTCGCTGCGAATCTTTCGGGACAATAGCCTAAATACGTCCAATGAATAATTAATGAGATGTACAATCATGCAATAATGTTTGCTAATTATTTTGTAAGTTGTATGAACACTCCCTTTGTTATGCTATTTTTCCATTGCTAAATATTCTGAGATTCTTTGTTGATATTAAATATTAATTAGTACGACTGTATAACTTAATATTTTAACAAAAAACTATTAAGATGTTTTGTCCTGTAGATAGGTAGATTGTTTAATTGGTGAAAAGAAAAAAAAAGCAGTAGCGTATACGATGAAAATAAGGAAATAACACTAAGCCTTCTATACAGTTCAAATAAATTTCTCGTCAACAGGATGACTCTTTTTTTCTCCTAATGTTAAAATACAGAGACATATATAAATATATATTAATATCTGCCCCCACTGCGACTCGAACCTGGAATCTCAGAGAGTACATATTAACTTTACTAGACAATTCTTCCCTCACCTTTGCTGTCAACCTGCGCTGGGTCTAAATAACACTGAACACGAGATGTCGCAGCGATTACATATTCGTGTAAAAAATTTGGCAACCAGGAACTGACTGATATGCCAAAGAATTACTGGCAAAATACCGTAACAAGGTCTTTGAATGATGTCATACGAAGGGCTCTTGCGTCCTCAGGCTTCGTCAATATCCCGTCAACACTTGAACCATTGAGAATTATTTTATTGATATTATTATTTATCATTTTTTATCATATTTGGGAACGCCTAACCCCAATTTAATATAAATAAAAATAAAATAAAAAAAAATGGCGGTTGACCCTAGGCGTTGGGTGTGGATATATACCTAAGTGGACTGTATTTAATTTTTGTGTAGATAATATATATGTATTAAAGATTTTTGCAGTAAATAAGGCCTAATAAACATCTCAGAGAAACAAAAAAATGGAAAATAGGAAAAGATGTAAATGGATTACGTGTCAGATAGATCACGAGGAAGGAATGCGCGCTTACCCCACGTGCCTCATGTATTCTCCTCGAGATATCTCGTTCTCTGCAGAGAAGCCAGTGAAGGTTGGATTCACAGTTTTTCGAGTCTCAAACACATATATTATACACAAACAGGCGTATTGCACTTATCAATCAACAATTCTATGCGACGTGATGCGAGTCGACGTAGTCAAGTCAACGATATGTCAACGACTGACTTTTCAAACAGACCATATACTGAAGTTCTTGCAAAAGAGACATTCCATCGTCCAGCGCGCATGTGAGAAAAGGATGGGAGATGTGGAAGGATGAGATGTCTTAAACTTTTTACAAGTACCCACAAAATTAAAAATATTTATGAATTTTACAATACCCAACAATATTTTATAATAAGTAAATGGAATTCAAACGGGTAGAAAAAGAGCACTATCGAAATGCTTTTTCTTTTTCAACTTAGTTGGAACTCGAGACGATGAGAAATGAGACAGTGTAAGTTTTGTTATTGCGCAAAATGAATGAAACATTTTATTGAATTGAACTAAAGTAATTAATATAATGTAACTTGATTTGAAATTTGCTTTCCTGAAATACTATTATTAGTGAACACCCAAAATCTATACTGATATTATATCAATGGATGCTTATTACTCTTTCGCGTAAACAGTACGGCAATAATATTGCTTATGCATCAGAATAATTCATAAACTACTCGTATAATATATTTAGATATACACTACGCAGCAGCTACTCGAAATACTAATCCTGCGCAGACGAAGTTGCGGGCACCAGCTTGTATATATAATTTTTTCAATCATAAATAATATGACGATTACGGCATATCATAACAATATTGCAATGTTCCATCTCGCATGGAGTATCATTAACTGCATTAACAGTAGTCATGTGCCGGATATCCGTATCCGCGGATATCAGAGGCAGAAGAAAGATTCATATCCGTATCCGTTACTTTTTGGCGGATCTTTTACTGAACTATTTAGCAGAGTCTTTAAAGAATAATTCATATTCTTGAGGAAGTTTTCTTTGTTAATTATTTTTAACCCTTACGAGAATACTTTCCATAACAAGGTTTATGGTGCGTTTAGACTACGACACATACACCGTACTCTATTGTAATCATCGAAGTGTCTCTGTATGAACACAAGTTTCTCCGGTTGCAAAATTAATTGCGACACCATAATTAGAGTCGCGTCAGCCGCTGTGTGAACTTTGTGTCGGAGTGTCTACCTAGTGTCTAGCGTCGCGGAAAGTTTTCGAACAAGTTAAAAAAAATTCTATACACTCCACCACGTTGGAGTATATACAATGACTTTTACATGGAGCAAAAGAGACCACAAATAGGCTGATAATGTTTGTAGAAGGGCTATCAGAGCTCTGGAATGTTTTATCGACTGATTTTTTTTTTCTAATAATTAATCAAAATCTTCGTATTTCATTCGACAGAAGTTTTCATAAGCTTGATGTTTTTCAACGCGTAACTCATTCAGCAATCTATGGTAGGCTCCTAATTGTTGCCTTTTTTTAATCCATTGATATACTCAAATACTTCTTCTGCGTTTTCGTCTTTTGCGATTATTTATCACTATAGTAGCAAGAGCGGCTGCACGACGTCTATCCATGCTGACCATTTATCACTAGTTTGTGTGTGAACAGCCCGGACACAATTTCCATACACTTGCAAACAGACACTATTCAGACACAAAAAGTCCGCACAAGTGTAAACAGTACAGACACTAATGTCGGAGATTTGTGTCGCAATTTGTGTCGTAGTCTAAACGCACCATTACACATACATTCATCATATATTATCACAAAATCATTCCATATTACACTATTAAACTTCTTTGTAGAGATTTTTTAAAATCATGTACTAATATCAAACACAAGCGTTATCTATGCTGCCCAGTGTCAAAGTACAATAAAACAAAACAAAAAGAAATAATAATACGAGCTTTTAATAAATGCGCTAAAAAGAACAAAATAAACTTTTACATATAAAAGCTTGTCGCAAAATTTAATTACTTAAAGAATACTTTTAACGACAAGCTTTTATATGTAAAAGTTTATTTTGTTCTTTTTAGTGCATTTAATAAAAAATTGTATTACTTTTTTTTACTCTTAATTTATTTTCCGACTAAAGAACCAAGCTTAGCAAACCCTTTCATTTGATACGTATATTGTAGGGGTGCAAGGGGTGCATTATAAATAATTGGTCCGCCATCTTGGGAAAGTCCGCCATATTCGATTTAAAATGACGTCACACACATAACCACGTATTGTCATCCGACTTACACGTGCATGCAAAATTTCAGCTCAATCGAAGGCCGGGAAGTGGGTCAAATTAAGAATCCAAGATTTACACAAGTGAAGCCAATATAAAAGCTTGTAAAAAGACCCGCCGCGCCGCGCAATGCAAGTCGAAACATGTTTCAATTCTAGATCGCGCGAATTAAGTTTGTGAAACCAACTTTACTTAAAAAAATAATTAATTTTATAATTTTGGACAGAGTTTACACTTATGTCTAACTAGTACTATCCTCTTATCTTAATTACAACTAGTATTTATATAAAATTAAAATGCAATTATGCTATTTCTGAATGACGTGTGACCCAGATGAGGCTGCTGATGTAGGATCGGCAGAAGTGCTTACAAATGATATTCGGCAGGGGTGGTCTATCTTAACTCGCGCACCGACACCGATTGTGTAATAGATCGTGCTTAAGTTATGGCATTATCCTTTGGGGAAATAGCACCGAAGCACCTACAATCTTTACCCTTCAAAAGAAACTCATTAGAATCATATACAATCTGGAAGAAACAGACTCCTGTAAACCATACTTTCAAAACCACGGTATTCTAACATTGTCAAGCATATACATTCTAGAAATTTGTAAATTCGTCAGGAATCACCCAGAATATTTCTATAAAAGAGAAAACATACAAACTAGGTATACTTTAAGACATAAAAACAGATTAAACCTACCAACTTCACAGCTAAAAATGCACTCAACAAGCCCTTTGGTGACATCCATCAAAGTATATAACAAGCTACCAGAATCAATTAGAAAAGAAGAACAATATAACATATTTATTAAAAAACTTAAAACCTTTCTAATACAAAAAAGCTACTATAGTTTAAAAGAATATATGGATGAAAAACTATAATTCGAGTACCTACATACAAAGAATATATATTATATATGTGTTTTAAATTTTAACGTGTAAAATGTCAAATATTTCAATCCCTTAAAACCACCATCGTCCTCTCTTCTAAATAGGTATGAACTGTTTTACTATGCTGTGCCCGACAGGGTCCTCAATTGTTACATACATAATTTTAAGTTTTTACCACCTATAAAACATTGTGGAATGCAATAAAATATTGAGTATTGAGTATTAAAGTTAGGATCCGTATCCGTACCTGTGGATCTTGACACTAAATATCCGTATTCAGATCTGTATCCGCGGATCTAGATTTTTGACGATTCGGCACATCACTAATTAACAGCTAACGTTTCGTCTGTGTTGCAATTAACAATAATGAACAGCGTTCCAACCAATCCGCCCACTACAGTAACAGAATGTTCCACTCCAGCCACCCTATTTGGCAATGCACCTGCATTTACTAGTTATCCAGTTAATTGTCCCTATATCCGTTATTATGCTATTTAACGAGCAAATGCTTAGGCTATTTGGCTTGAGCGTGAAAGGTTGTTGAAAGTAGAACTTTGATGTCTACATAAAATTTTGTTTTCACAGACTAGCTTTTACGCAGTAATATATAAGAAGATTCCACTATTTTAGAATATTTGGTTAGTAACCAAAACATCTTATGATATAGCACAAAACTACAAAGGTTTGAGAAAAAAATGATTATTTCCTAGTGTTTATTCACGAACTTCGTATTACTTAGGATTTTGAGTACTCTATTGTAGCAGGTGTTATTTTGCGGAAGTCCATTGTATTACAAATTATATTGTTTTTTGCTGATTCCGCGCAGTTCATGATGACCGCCCGTGAGTCACCGAGCGGGCAACAAATCCTGAAGATGTCTCGCTGAGAGACGAACGTCACGTGTCGACCTTGTCTGCTTGTTGGATAAGTCATCATGAACTGCGCGGAATCAGCAAAAAACAATATCCTTTGTAATTAGGATTTTGAATCACACGCTTGCTACGACGGCTAAAACAATAATTATCTACTATCTTGACTTTACAAATTTTAATTTATATGTTATTGTGATGTATAAGCTATATTACTGTAAAGTTTTAATAAAATCCATTTAATAGTTTTTACGTGAAAGAGTAACAAACATTTGCCTATAAAAACTTTCACGTTTACAGGTATTAGTCGGGATTTTGTTTTTGCTACTAATTAACACATTCCTAAATTAAGAAGCTATATGTATCTTGTAAACTTTTAAAATAAATAGACGAAGTAAACTATTTTATGTTAATATTCCAATTTTACTTCATATATTAAACTAGCTGACCCGCGCCCGCTTCGTTGGGCATAATATTAATAATCCCCGAAGCGAGCACGAAAGCGAACTGAATTAAACCCGAAGCAATCGCGCGCCGTCCGCTGATGATGATGATGATGATGATGATGATGATGATGATGATGATGATGATGATGATGATGATGATGACACTCAGCAATAATGTGGCTTTCTATTGGTGAAAGAATTTTTAAAATCGATGATGATGATGATGACACTCCGCAATAATGTGGCTTTCTATTGGTGAAAGAATTTTTAAAATCGGTTCAGTAGATCCCGAGATTACCCCTTACAATTTAACAAATATACAAATATACAAACACACAAACTTTACTTCTTTATAATATTAGTATAGATGATGTCTAGAATGAAACCAACAAAGCCCGCAAACAAATAATTAATAGAGTTCAATTCGTTATTGAAATTTATAACGACAATATATGGAAATGAGTCCGTTTAATTAATAGCAACACGGTTATATTAGTAAAGATTTGTCTAGTTAGGCCGACTCAGAAGCGTTCCTACGAAACAAATTGAGCAGAAATACAATTGCCCCTTGGGGGAATGAACCCCAAACATCTCGATCAATAGCCGGTGATCATAGATATAACGCAATAAATGTTCTATTTCAAATTTTTTATTAATGTTTTATATAACCTTTAAAAGTTATCTGTTTTGTTTATTATAGTTTACGGAATATGCATAAAACCGTTAAGTGTGTATAAATAACGATTTTTAAGAACAGCTGTTACTGTATATATGTAAGATACTAGCTTCCGCCCGCGGCTTCGCCCGCGTAAAATTAGTTTTTGTCAATCCTGGTCCCTTATGTCTAAGGTACCAAGATTCATAGTCTTATGTTCAATTCAACCTCTATTTCACCCCCACACTGGTACAAATTTCAAAATGCTAGAACAAACGATTTTTTGTTTTCTATGAGGTGATATTTGACGAACTTGCATACTAACTTTCAACCCTTATACCAGAACAAATGTTTGATGATTTCTTATCAAGTGCTTAAATATAAAGTTTCATGGTTTTATCTTTTAAAATTAAGAAATCCCATACAAACTTTCAACCTCTACTACAACCCCTTCATCCCTTTTTTTCGAAATAAAAGTAGCCTATGTTCTGTCTTAGGGTCAAAAGATTGTCTGTACCAATATTCATCAAAATCGGTTCATCAAAAAAGCGTAACAGACAGACAGACAGACAGTTACTTTCGCATTTATAACATTAGTTGGGATACGCCACGCTAATATAAGCTACTCGAAATACTAATTACTGCTCAAATGAAGTCGCGGCCACTAGCTAGTTAGGTAATAAAATTGAAATGTTGTAAATAGAAATATTTGGGAAGAAAGTAGAAATATTTATTTTACATACAATTATAAACACAATATTATAACGTAAACCTACATAATAGGGTACTTCCCTCTATATTAGAAAAGATCTAAAAGCATATAACTATGATAGCTTATGCATTAAATAGTCGGAACCATCATGTTTAAGTACATAAAATAATAAAAATAATATAAAAATGAGTTTCAAAGTATTCACTTTTTTAATCTATTCGTAAAACAAGAGCGAAACATAGGCCGCCATGTCGTGACGTCATAAGGTACTGTATACTTATGCGTGTCAATGTCATTATGAATCATAGTACGTATAAAGCCGTAAAACAATAAAAAAGAAGTTTGTAGGTTGCTTTTTTTATGTAAGAGAACGTTATAACTACGTAAGTTAAATTGAAATCGCACGTGAATCACACTATGGAAAGCAGATAGTACGAATTTACCAAAAATAAATGCATTAATGGTCGAAAATTTCTTTGCTGCAAATCCCGACTTTTGTTCTGCCGAGTTGCGGTGTATTAAAACATCAATGTCAGTATTACTCTTTTATTATTATTCCTTTATTAGTTGTTTATATATAAAAGATAATAACTCATTTTTAAATTATGAATACACATAGCATCAAACAGAGAGCTTTGTTTATTATTTACATGCCGTATTGACGTCATCGCTACAGAGTAACAACTCGTGCGGCGCCTTCGTCTAATTACGCGCGAAATTTGAAAATATTAAATTTTAATGCAATTTTTATTGTACTTAACGAGTGTATAAATTTTTATATTTTTAGTATATGATTTACTGACACGCAAGGATCAAATTAAGATTCTTTTCAAAAAAGAGATTAATTCCCTATTTGTTATAGTAAACTATCTTAATAGGGTACACTTCTATAACTTAGCTTTAATAATAAATGTCGAAAGTGAATGCAATAATGAACGTTGTTGAAACAATAGCCTATAAGTTTTAATGTAATGAAACCACGAATACATTTCACCGTAGTATACAAGAAAAATCGCAGAAATCGAAGGGAAAGCTCCCAATATCTATATCAGCTCAGCAATATCCATTCCGGATAACTCCATAAATAAAAATAATGCGCGCCCTACTTCAAATTGCGTTGAACCACTGAACTTCGAAGGGACTGGGTCGTGTGTTTCGCCAACATTTAAGAGTTCCGGAAGTGTGGGGATTTTTTATATCTGCGTAAGCTTGTTTTAAGGAGTAAACACTTCCTTAATCTTTTTCTTGGAAGTTGTGAATATGAAAATTTTAGGGGAATTTCGTATGCATTGCTATTTGATGCTTATAGAGGTTAGCTGGTTTTATATTTTGTATGTTTTAAGCTATTATCATTCTTATTGATATTATTATACAAAATTACTTTTTCATTAACAAGTTTTTTTTCCTCGGGAGAGGAAGGCTGAGAATCCTCACAAGGAGCACGAAACGTGCCCAAGATACCCCCGCAACGGCTGTCACGGAGGATATGTCGGACTGCACGCGGCCAGAGCGCTCTGACCACGTGACCTACCGACTAAACTCAGCCTGTGCCTAAGTTCTAAGAACCATATAGGCAAATCGTGAGAGCGACCGCCCCTCAGGAGAGGGGCGCAAATATTTTGTTGGCTTTATCGAATAAATATAGTGAAGTAGTATCAATCTTCTCGTGACTATCGTGGATGCAACTCTGACGAAACATTAAGGTAAATAATAATATTTAAGTTATGATTAAGCCTATAATTTTGATATGTTATAAGTTTCATATTTGCAACAGATAAAGACCTCGCTGACTATAACACGCAGATGATGTTCAAAGACCAAAACAACGCGGCAGCGGTCTAGATGCTGCTTAAATTCTATGTGTGTGCGAGTGTGATGATATCTGAGTGCTTGTATGTGTGTAATGTGTGTATTATAAGAGTGTTTGTACGTGTGTGTGTGTGTGTGTATGTGTATGTATGTATATCTAACTTACTAAACTATATTATATAAATTCATAAATAATTGTATACATAATTAGGTTAGGAGCTGCGCAACTCTATATGAGTACCTATAAGTTATTTTAAGAAAATTGTTGTATTGTATTGTAAAGATCACTAAGTAATTAATCATTAAGTAAGTAAAAAGAGCATGGACCAGTCCGTGGAGTTAACAATTAATAATAATAAAAAAAAAAAAGTTTCATATTACAAATTTCGATTAAGAAAACCGGTTAGCCGTTTTGTCTGTTAGTCTTTTAGAATTTTTTATTTGTATATTTAATATGACGCACACCGCATATATATTTTTTTTATTTTTTTTTTGAGATCGTATTCATAAGTAAATTTATATTGTAAACTGACGTATGTTGTATTATGTGTGCCTTTTGTATCGTGAATAAATGTCTTCTTTCTTTCTTTGACGTCACTATTAACAAATAATTATTTTGAAGTTATTAGGTTTCTTTATTAGATCATTTTAATTATTATTACGAATTATGTTTTTGCCTCCCATTCTACTCTTGTTATAAATGTATAATAATGATTTCTTTAATTAATCCTAAAATTTCCTCCGAGAAATTGCCATTTCAACTTAGTTTTGTACTTTTTTCAAACAAAATTATACTTTAATAAGCCTAATCATAAAATATGTACACGATAACAGACCAGACTACTGATATTAAAATTGTTCAAACGCCATTAGAAAAAGCGATGTCGAACACCTACTTCAAATTTCCAATTTTCACTTTAAATTAGATACAACGCCGCAACAAAAAACCGTTCTCGCAAATCATTCATCTATTTTGATTTATTCCATTCAGTGTTCTATCAGATACCTACTAATCGACAATCAGTATTTCTTATTAATATAAAAATTCCTACCAACTTCCATTATTCCACACGAAAGGGTTTGTGGAAGAAGGCTTATTAGGTAGACGAACTAACTTTGAAGTCATGTTTCAAAAGGCAAACATAGTACCACAAATCCGAATTTACATGGAACGCGAATATATGAAGTCATATAAAACATATTTTTATTTTAAAGAACATTAAATACTCTCTATTCCAGGAGTTCCCAACCAGGGGGGCATGCCCCCCTTGGGGGGCGTAGTGGAATACCAGGGGGGGCGTAATCGAGTACTTAAGCGCTCTAGCAAAGACTGAACCCAGAATCGACATACTGGTACAGAAGATGCAAGCTCAAGTATCTCATTAGTATTTAATAATTAAAATAAAACTAGGATATTTACCTAAAGTGAAAGTAATTAATGGTTTTCAAGTGTAGATACATATATCTTCTCTTATTCTTAAAACATAAATATCTACAAATATCTGTATTTTAATTTTAATTCAAAGAAATAATTTAGTTGTAAAAAAAAATTATGTGTTTTTAATGTTTTTAAACTTAAGGGGGCATGAGAATATTATTTTTGAATTGGGGAGGCTCAGTGAAATAAAGGTTGGGAAACCCTGCTCTATTCCATTCTCAATGGTCCCAACATACCCAGCTATTTGAGTCCCTATTTTCAATACTTATGTGCTCTCATGATAGGTCTCTCCGATCATCATCCAATTTGCTTCTGAAATGTCCGTCTCACCATTCCGAAACAATTCACGCTTCCTTTGTGGTTCAATCCATTCTACTATGGAATGCTTTGCCTCTTGAAATTAAAAGGTGTACCAGCAGATTGAGTTTTAAAAATAAATTGCGGAAATATATAATATCAGAAGAGTTTATTATGATGTGGCATATTTCTTAGTTTATTATCATTAAATGTTATTATTATTAATTATATCTCTGTATTAGGATTTAAAATAATTACTGTAATTATTATTTTTATATGAATAGGGGGCAAGGGTGTGTGGGACTCCACGGCAACCGCGACTACCCACTTAAACCCTCGGGAACACCTCACAGGCCATGAATGAGCGGCTACGAGCATGCGCAGAGCGCTGCGCTCGCGTAAGCCGCTCGGCCTACACCAATTAGCCTAACCCTGAAGGCTTGTGTAATGGGATCTAGGGTAACGGATAGATATACATATATAAATATATTTGATAGGAATATATATATTAACAACCATGACTAAGGTACAAATACTCGCATTTATCACACAAACAACAACTGCCCCCACTGGGATTCGAACCCGGGACCTCAGAGATGGCGACACCTTGAAACCGATGTACTAACCACGCAACCACGCAATAACCATTATATATATATATATATATATATATATATATATATATATATATATATATATATATTATATATATTATATATATAATATATATATATTCACATAACCATCTAGGGTTGGCGGGAAGAAATCTCTCTGAGAGATAAGTCCGCATTTGTACCAATTAAATGTATACCTCCTAATATTTTTATTGTCATCATCACAGCTCATATACGTCCCCACCGAGGGCCGACAGTTGCCTACATCTTAAGATTAGTTTGGGAAGCCGGAAACATTGATCTTCAAGCCTTGCTAGTAAGCACACTAAAATGACGTCTCCAAGTAGAGTCATCAACTAGTTCGAGGTAAACGTGGCTAATGCTACTTAAATGCGTTTATAGAGATTAATCCATTTGTATCCGTTGTATAAAAGAGAAGGTGGAATTGCAACTAGGCGACAAACTACTTAGTACCAGTGGAGCACTCTCAAGGTGAACCCGCGTCCATCTTGAGAGAGCAATTTTTCGGTTTTCCCGATTATCCCTGGTGCGTTTGGGTTGTTCTTGTTGGTTGTTCGCAGAGAAGATTTGTTAATTTTTTCTGCGTCCGTTGCGTAGGCTTGTAGATTTTTAATTTAATTTTTTCTATTTTTAAGGTCGTTTTTTCTAGTGTTTAGTTCTTGTACAAAATTTGTAATTTTAGTTCGTAGTTTTTGTATTATATTTTCTTGTAGTTTGTCTTTTTGGTGTTGTTGTTTTTGTATATTGTAGGTCTTGTTGAGACCTACAATTACATATATTGCTTGTTAGGGTAGATTTTTTCTAAGTATTTTTAATTGTAATTTGTATATTTATTTTTTCTGTACTTGGATGATTTTTCATATTAGGTGTAGGTTTTAGTCAACGTGTTTTCTGTTAGTTTATAGTTTCATTTGTAAATAACTCGGGGAATATAGCCCCCAGGTACTTGGTACCTTTGGGGGACTTATAGTCCGATCCGAGAAGAGTCGGTTGGCGTCAGAATTTCGGGGAAATTCGGATATTTTTCAAAAAATTCCGAAATTTCTTAGGAAATTTTGACTGCCGAAGTAACCTCGGTTGCGGTCAAGACCGAACCGGGGTCAAGTGCGAGTCGGCCTTTTTTATTATTTTTATTTTTTTTCTTGTTGTTTTTTTTTTACTTTGGTGTTTTGGTTTTCTTTTTAGGGTAAGTGTATATAATAAAAGTAGTTATTAAGTTTTATAGTTGTATATAGTTAGTTATAGTTGTGTAAATAACCCAGTCCTGAGGACAACCTCAGGAATGGGTAAAAAACGGGGGAAGTCGGGCGGTAGCCGACCCCCCTCGGAAGAGGATATTGAGGACTCGGATGGGTCCACCTCCACAATTTTAGGAGGAGGAGTTGTGAGTACAGGCCGAAAGAGGCCGCTTGGTGATAGTTTCCGCAAGGAAAATATCGAAGAGTGGGAGTGGTCCACAGCGGAGGAGGGGTCGGCTCCATATGCGCCCAAGGTGCCGCGAGCGGCTAAGGGGCGTGGTGGAGCCCATAGCGTAGGCCTGTCCAAGGCCAAGAAGGAGTTTAGGCGGGGGGTATACTCTGACTCTGAGGAGTCAGAGTATGAAAATGAAGATGATATGGTGGAGAGGACCTCATCGATCGAGCTGCTCTGCAGCAAGGCCGATAAGGCTACGGAGAAGATAAGACAGGTTGCCTCAAAAAGCAAAAATTTAAAAGGCACCTGCGTTAAGGAGTTAAAAGACGCCACTACGGCGTTAGAGGAAATAATTAAGGCGCTGGCGTCTCGGACGGATTCGACCGAAAATAAAAGGTTGAGGGCCGATAACCGCCGCCTAAAGTCTGAGGTGGCGAACATCGCGGCCGAAGTGAAGGCCCTCCGTAGGGACTTCTCCAAGCGTCCGGTGGAGAAGCCCCGCCCTGTAGTGGTGGAGACGGAGCTTGAGGAGGAGGAGGAAATTAATGATGACCTACCGGAAGTCCAGCTGGCACCGCGGGAGCCAGAGCCAGCCAAGGAGAAGCTGCCTGAGGGGGGGCTCTCCAGGCAAGAATTCATGGCCTGCATGGAGGAATTCCAGCAGGCCATGCTGCGCACGATGGGCCAGATGGTCAGTGCCAGGCTCGAGGGCCTGGAAGTGGACGGACGCCTGGCGCCGGCCCCACTGAGGCGGCCGTCGCTCGCGGCAGACAAGAGGAAGGCTGCCCCGGCCCCTGCCCCTGCCCCTGCTGCAGCTCCGCAGAAGCAGGCCATTGCGGTGCGCCAAACAACCGGTGCCACTCTCGCCCCTCCGGCGAATATGCCGAAAGAGGCGAGGGCCAAAGTCAAGAAGGCGAAGAAGGCGGCGACCGCAGCACCTGAGGCGCCGGCTAAGAAGGCGGCCACTGTCACGGAGGAGGCAGTGGCTCAGGACCAGGGAGAGGCCTGGTCTGTCGTTGTGAAGAAGGGCAGAAAAGCCCAAAAAAGCGCAGGGGAAAAGGTAGCCCAGCCGAGGGCCGCCCCGAAGGCGGCGCCCAAGGTGCCCAAGGCGCCGAGGACGCTGGCAGTTGTTTTGGCCCTCCAGCCCGAGGCGGTCGCCAAAGGGGCCACCTATGCGGCCGCCATCGCCAAGGCTAAAGCCAGTGTTAGCCTCGGCGAACTGGGTATCGGGGCGGCCAAATTTAGGACTGGAATAACGGGGGCTCGCATAATCGAGCTCCCGAAGGAAACGACGCCGCAGCAGGCGGACACGCTCGCCGCTAAAATTGCGGCGGCGCTGGGCGACGACGCCAAGGTGACCCGGCCCGTAAAGACGGCGGAGATCCGGGTCACCGGAATCGACGACGCGGTGTCCGCCGAGGAGCTGGGTCGAACCCTGGCCCAAGTCGGAGGGTGCCCTGCCCACCAGATTCAGGTGGGCAAGGTGCACACAGGGGCCAGAGGAGCCGGGGCGGCCTTCGCAACGGTGCCGGTGGAGGTGGCCAAGCGACTAGTCAGCGCAGAGACCGTCGAGGTTGGATGGAGTTCTGTCTCCATCCAACTGATTGAAAACAAGGCTATGCGCTGCTACCGATGTTACGGATTGGGCCACCCCACCTTGAAGTGTCCCTCCGCAAAGGACCGCAGCGGACTGTGCTTCCGTTGCGGTGTCGAGGGACACAAGGCGGCAGAGTGCGAGGCGGAGCACAAGTGCGCCGTCTGCACAGACGCCAAGCGTCCGGCGAATCATAGGATGGGGGGTGTTAATTGTAACCCCCCTCTGCTCCGAGGACGCTTGGCCCCGGTTAGGATGGCGCAGAAGAGCGCCGCCTCGGCGTCGTCGACCGCTGCGGCGGCCCAGGTGGAGGAGCGTATGGAGGCCTAAGATGGATATAGGTCTTCTAACGCTCCTCCAGGGGAATATCAACCACTGCGCTGCGGCACAGGATTTGCTCTGTGCCACCGCAGCGGAGTGGCGAGCGGGACTGGCGATTGTGGCGGAGCCTTATTATGTTCCGCCACAATCGGATAACTGGCTGCAGTCCACTGATGGGACTGCAGCCATAATGAGGGTGGGTGCCGGGAGCAGCCCCTTTATCGTCCTGAGAGAGAGGGGGGACGGATACGTCGCCGCGGGGGGGGGAATAGTAGTAATTTCAACCTATTTCTCCCCCAATCGTGCGCGGGCGGCGTTCCAGGTGTTCCTGGCGGAGATGGAGGGGGCTGTGCGAAGGGCGGCCCCGGCTCCGGTCCTGCTCGCGGGGGACCTCAACGCCTGGAATCGGGCTTGGGGTTCCTCCCGCACGGACGTGAGGGGTGAGGATCTGGAGTCCTGGGTTCTGGCCCTGGGGCTCCAGATCCTGAATAGGGGCACGACCCCTACGTGCGTGCGGCCGCAAGGCGAGTCGGTGGTGGACGTGTCCTTCGCGTCACCATCGCTCGCCCGCAGAGTCCTCCTCTGGCGCGTAGAGGAGGACGTGGAGACCTGTTCGGACCATTTGTACATCCGAATGGAGGTCTCCCCGACATCCCAGGGCCCCAAGGCAACAGGGGCCCCACGGTGGGCGCCGCCTTCCCTAGGTGGGCGCTCACCAAGCTCCGCCACGAAGTGGCGGAGGAGGCGGCGATGGTGCGGGCGTGGTCCGATCCGCCCGCACACATCGCCGGGGATGTCGACGGCATGGCGGAGCTCTTCGCGGACGACATGAGGGTCGTCTGCCAAGCCGCCATGCCGAGGACGCGCGCCTGCCCCGATAGGGGGCAGGTATACTGGTGGACGCAGGAGGTTGCGGACCTGCGTGCCACCAGTATGAGGGCCCGGCGCGCCTACGTTCGTTGTCGTAGGCGCGCTGTCACCACACCTGACGAAGAACAGGCACTTCGCCAGGTGTATGCGGCAGCCAAAAAGGCCCTGCGTGACGGAATACGCAGGGCCAAAGAGGAGTCCAGGGAAGCTTTCATAGCGACCCTGGACAACGACCCGTGGGGGCGTCCGTACCGGATGGTGAGGGGGAAATTTAAATCTTCCGCCCCCTCCACCTCCGCTATGGACAGGGGGCTACTGGACCGGGTGATAGGGACTCTGTTCCCTGATCCCGGTCCGTTTGAGCCCCCCAGAATGGCCCCCCGGAGGCTCCTCCGGAGGTTGCCGCGGCGGTGGTCCCTCCCGTGTCGGACGAGGAGTTCGACATGGTGAGGGACAGGCTCCGGCGCAAGAAGAAGGCGCCCGGGCCGGATGGTGTCCCATCGCGGGTTCTGGCCCTCGCCCTGGGACACCTGAAGGAGCGGTTCCGGGCGGTGCTAAATGTCAGCATCGCCACGGGCCGCTTCCCCAGCCGGTGGAAGGAGGGCAGGCTATGCCTGCTCCGAAAGGAGAGCCGCCCTGCGGACTCCCCGGCTGGATACCGACCGGTGGTGCTGCTCGACGAGGCCGGGAAGTGCTTGGAAAAAATCCTCGCTTCCCGGATCGTCGAGCACCTAGGGGACAGGGGGCCGAATCTGTCGGAGAGACAGTTCGGCTTCCGCGCCGGTCGGTCCACGATGGACGCCGTGGCCCTGCTCAAGAGGTGGACTGAGGGGGCCACAGCCAGGGGTGAGGCTGTCGTTGCGGTGTCGTTGGACATCCGCAACGCGTTCAACAGCCTCCCCCACGAGAGCATAAAGGAGGCGCTCAAATATCACGGAGTGCCTCCGTACCTCCGCGCCCTCGTGGAGGACTACCTGCAAGGCAGGTCAGTCCTTTACGAGGGGCCGGACGGTGGCGTCCATTCGTGGAGAATGGCGGCGGGTGTACCCCAGGGTTCCGTTTTGGGTCCCCTATTATGGAACCTGGGGTACAATTGGGTCCTGCGAGGCAACCTCCTGCCACGTACGGAGGTTGTCTGCTTCGCCGACGACACGATGGTCGTGGCGAAGGGGAAAATCGGGGAGGAGGCGGCCCACCGTGCGTCGGTCACCGCGTCGCTTGTGGTCCGACGCATCCGCCTCCTGGGTCTGGACGTGGCCCTCGACAAGACGAGGGCCATAATATTTAGGCCACCCCGTCGCAGGATCCCACCGGGGCTCCGCGTCCGAGTGGAGGGAGTCAGCATACCGGTCGAGGCGCACCTCAAGTACCTCGGCCTGGTGCTGGACTCCCGATGGAGTTTCGAGGAGCACTTCAAGCTCCTCGCTCCACGGCTGATCGCCGCAGCAGCCGCGCTCGGACGGGTCCTCCCTAATGTGGGAGGGCCAGGGTCGGCGTGCCGTCGACTGTATCACGGGGTGATACGGTCGATGGCACTCTACGGAGCCTCGGTGTGGGCGGAGTGCCTCTCCCCCCGGACGGTGGCCCTCTTGCGACGTCCGCAGAGGGTCATCGCGACCCGGGCCGTGCGAGCTTATCGCACGGTCAGCCACGGCGCGGCCTGCGTGTTAGCGGGCCACACGCCGTGGGATGTCGATGCACAGGTGCACGCGGCTGTGTATCGACATCGGGTCGCGGCTCGAGAACGGGGGGAACGGCTCGCTCCACCAGAAGTGGAGGGAGTCCGTGCCCGGGTGCAGAGGGAGGCTCTGCACCAGTGGGGTGAGGCACTCGCCTACCCAGCTGCCGGCCACCGGACGATTGAAGCCATTCGTCCGGTGTTGGAGGAGTGGGTTGGGCGCCGGCAGGGCAGCCTCTCATTCCGCATGGTGCAGGTACTGACCGGACACGGGTGCTTCGGTCACTACCTGCACAAGGTCGCACGTCGGGAGACAACGCCGCGGTGTCATCACTGCGGCGCTCCCGACGACACGTCCGAGCACACACTGGCAGTGTGCTCGGCGTGGGAAGAGCAGCGCAGCGAGCTCATCGCTGCGCTGGGAAGCGGCGACCTCTCGCTGCCGAGCGTGGTCGTGGCCATGCTCCGCGGCGAGGCGGAATGGGAGGCTGTCGCCTCCTTCTGCGAGAGCGTCATCTCGAAGAAGGAGGCCGCGGAGAGAGCGGGAGGAGGACGTCGAGGCCGCTCCCCTCCGCCGCAGACGGATTGGTAGGCGAAGGCGGGCACACGCAAGCGCGGTGTTGCCCGTCTAATGACCCTACCGGGAGGCCGCGTGCGCGCCTGGCTACGCGCGCACGCCAAGGTGTGGGTCTCTCTGTCTGGGGGACTGTCCAGAGGTTCTCGGACAGTCCCTCCTTTGGCGGTGGCTTGACCATTCTGCTGGTCGAGCCGGTCCCGGGACACATGGCGGTCGAATCGCGAAAGCGCACCCCGCCATGTGCCCTGCATGGGCCCAGAGAACCTGGGGGGTTTTTAGTGGGTAGGCCGGCACTCTGCTGCCGGAGAGCCCCACACACGGCCGCGCCTAGCCAGCGCGGCGTCAAGGTGAATAAGGAGCATTTTCCCCCTAAAAAAAAAAAAAAAAAAAAAAAAAAAAAAAAAAAAAGCTTGTCACAAACTACTTCTAGGTATCAGAATCTTCGCCCAAACTTGTTCTACGAGCAGTGTTGTGTGCTACTTTGAGTGCGTTGAATGTTCTGTTATTAAGCTTAAGCAGATTCTTATTGACAAGTATCAGGGGAGCATAAGGATCAAATGAAAATGTTTCTTGGTTAATGAACACTGAACCAACCCCGCAGACCTCAGTGTATGTTCCCAGTAATTGAAATGTCTATCTAATCCAATCCCTCAAACCGAAGCACAGTAACGCAGGCACTGCTGAAAGAAATAGATGAGACGGAGATACACAAGATGATCCAGATGCAAAGTCTGTGTAAAATTATATCGTTTCAGTCGATTTCAGAATGTTGTCAGAACTGCCTGAACGAATATATCCCAAGAATACTTCTGAGAAGTGCCTGGACAATAGCAATACGCCTGTATTACTGTTAGTTTCAATAAAATTGGCAAAGTATTAAATCTTCTTTTAATACAAAACTTTCTGACCGTTATTACAGTTGGGAGTTAATAAAATTGGCAAATAATAAACCTTCTTGAACAAGAAAGCGACGCGGCGGCGGCGTGGAGCAGCGCGGAGTGGTGAACGACGTCCGCTGTTGATTTAATAGACCTACACTCAATACCAGATAGAGAATAATATTATATTAAAAAATAAAAAATCTTGGCACTACCTGGAATTTTAATCCAGTGTCATAGTGTGTATATGTACACACACGTAGCACAGAAAAATGTTCGGAAATAGAATCTATCCCGTGTGGGAGTCGAAGCCTTAACCTGTTGCGTAGTAGCCGATCACTCGACCTCTGCGGCAAATATACACCCATTAAAGTTTTGTTTTTTCAATCTTTAATCACAAAGTGCGCAGGTAAGTTTGTATTAGATTTAATGACCCTATAGTAAGTACATTTATAACTATTAACTCAAATGATTTTAGTCAGATAAATATAGTACTAGATTGCGACCAAATCATATTAGCTACATAACGGCTTTTTCTTTCTTACTGCGAAATATACATAATGTATGAACGGCGTAACATCAAAGTAAAGCCGCGCTCGTACTGCGCAGCTTTGAAGTGACTTTCCTAGAATAAGTACAGAATACAATGCTCATTTGACAGAGGTATAAATGTTAAGCCTCTACCTAACCCTTTAGAGAGTCGGAGTTTTCTTTATATTTATAACATTATTATTTTAATAATTATACATGTATACAAATTACCATAACCTAAAGCTTACCAAAAGCTTCAGTCCTTAAAAAGCGCCGGTTATCATTTTCATTGGATTCTATACACATATATAACAACGTTGCGTTAGTTATATCGTCAATTTTAAGATTCGTCTCCATAAAAAACAATAACATAACTATTCAAAATAATACAGATATCATAAAAAAGCGAACTATTTATAAATAAAAATCTGTTTTGGAATTCTGCCATTTTCCGCCGTTGACAGCTCAAGTTAATATATTGTTATAGACATATTATTAAAATTTTGCCTATAAGCCTACTTTAAAAAAGTTTGTGTAGACAATTAATACTACCAATCGTCGGAAGAGGTTAAAGTTGTGTTTTTGAGTTTTTTATTTAAATATTTGACAGTTAACATATTACATAAAGAATGGAAGACTGTTGTTTTTTTTTCTCAACCTTCTAGAGGAAATAAGAGAATAAGATCTTTTATTGTTTTAAAGTTTGTGAATATAATGAATATAATAAGATCCATTAGAAAAATCCTTATTTAACTAAATCGTAACAAGTCCTAAAAATGTAAATTCATTATTTATTTAAAAATCGAATGAAAACATAATCTCGTGGAACCACATGTACTATAGGCGACTGTTACCACTTACCATCAGGTGGGCAGCCTGCTTGTTTGTCAACTTTAGCAATAAAAAAAAAAAAAAAAAAAAAAAAACATAATTAGTACGAAAAATAAAACTTTGCAAGAAAACCGAATAGGTAGCGAATATTCACTTAGCTGAAAATAGGAATTAATAACATTCTTCAGCAATTAAAAAGTAGACACTTAGGTAGGTAAAAGGAAAGTTTGCAGACTTTACCTAATTTTCTTGATTACAGAATAAAATCATTTTCTCATCCTCAATGAAGACTTCCAAATGCTTATTAAATTTGCTATGTAGAGCCTCACCTACTTACTTATATAAAACTTCTGAGCTCCTTGAAATTAAATAACTAAATTACACTAATGGTTACGATGTTAAATTCAATTATTTGTTTAATTTTAAACAGTATTACTTGAATATTAAAGTTTCATTTTCTTTGATCAATTTAGTATAGCCGGTGTTTAATCTTTTTAACAATGGGCAGCCTTTTTGTTCTTTATTAACTGAGTGAAACTTTTAAGTTGAAATCTATGGTATCTTATGTACTGTAATTTTCGTTTCTTTTCAATTATAAATATTTAATATGATTGAAAAAAGTTAATTGTATAAGACAGGGCATTCTTTTATAAGTCCTTTTTATTAAGTTCACAAAAGTAGGCAATGGGTGAAAACGGAACGCCTCGGTTAAAAAAATACGGCAAAAAGAAAACAAGGAGTTAAACAAATTCAATTATTATTATTTAATTAACTCTTAAGTCTCAGGTGTTCCGTGGCATGATTATCTCACCGTACATGAGCTTATTAATTGGTCTTCTGTTACCGAACTACTAACTTTTGTAATACAGGCTTGACATAACATAAAAGTCAGCATATAATCACTGTTATAAATTATAAGCTGTTTATATCTTAATGTAACTTATTTAAATATTGTAGTCTGTCTTTAGGGCTGATAAAAAAAAATATTATCAAAAAATATATATTATTAAAATTAATTACAACAATATTAAATTAAAGATATCATGACACACAAAGTCTGGTATGAGAAGCACTGACTTTAATGTAAGTCTCGCCTGGCGAAGATATTGGTTATTAGTGATACTTTCCGGCAATGAAACTTTGGTAGCGCATTTAGTTTTTATGCTCAATTTTACAAAATATTTCATGGAGCTTAAACATTTCTTTTTGATTTTCTTCAAGATCTATTTGAATTACTAAATCTAATTCGATATATATGGTGAAAGATTTAAAAAGAATATGGAAAACTAAGAACTCGCCCAGGAGAATGTTGCAGGTCTGGGTCTTGCAAATGTAGAATGTTGAATGTTTTAGATGCTATCAATCATTTAGTTTTTATGCTACAATCATGCAACAAAGCATTTACGTTCAATACATTTTTTATTTAAGTAATTGAAGATTTTGCATGTATTATAGTATTTAAATATTCAAAGCGTAAGATATTAAATATAAATTGATTTTTATTACATAGCTATTAAAGTATACAGTCATTTGCCTAAGTCCTAAATAAGACTTCTGTTTAATAAAATTTATAAGTTAAATAAAGATTTTGCCTTGAAAAGTTAAATTGTTAAAAATATAGGACAATTCAAAAACGAATTGTAGATGCATACATAAGTAAAGGCAAAAAAAATGCACAGTTTATATATATAGCCTCCAATACGAGACCCCCTAATCCCTTAAAATGTCTCTTTCATTTATATTCGCTACGGCAAACAATACGAGCATGAAAATTTTACTGACTTCTCTTAATGCTCCCTTTCCGAAACCAAATGTGGTGTATGACACCAAATCCCCGACATGTTCAGATTTGGCCCTGGATTACTGCAAAGCAACCTCAAATTCAAGTTTATAGTACTTTTACTTAAGTAAAGGGACAATTATCTAAAGCCTGTTAAGTGAATTTATATTTTTCTATATTATTTATGGCTGTAACTATGTTCTGGTTTACAGTCAATGGCGGAACGGACACTCCTGAAATTTACTATATATGGAAATGATTCCGTCATTTGGAATCAATTGCATTACAATACATTTTCGTTATAAAATTAAATTTCGATAATGAATTGAACGCTAATGATATTTTATTTAGGGGCCTTGTTGGTAAAAGTTCTTCATCATCTTCATCAAAAGATCTTCTTTTATATAAAAATGAATCGCAAAATGTGTTGGTAAGCGCATAACTTAACAACGCTTGGACCAATTTGGCCAATATGTTTTTTAAAATGTTCGTTGAAGTTGGATGGTTTTTACGGCGAGAAAAATTTGAATAATTATCGGGAAAACCCCTAAAAACAGCAGTTTTTTCCCATACAAACGTATTTTAACTAAACGTACAGTCGATTTGAGCTTTACTGTTATTGTATAAAATTCATATTGCAAGCGCTCACTGTTGTCTAAGCAATGTAGATGTTTCTAACATCAAAGAGTCAATTTGCGCTTTATTAACGCTATATAAATTTGAAATTCAATCATATCTATCATAACAGTGTGTGTATGTGCGTTGGAGCACAGAATACATCGTTGGAGAATTTAATGTCACGTTCCAAAATTTAATAGTCACAAAATGTAATAGTAAATTTGGAACTTTTTTGTAATTAATTATTTTTTATTCACAATGCTCTACAACCAGGGTGACGGTTTTTTGAATTTTTTGCTCTGACTATAACATAAGTAGAAACAAAGAACCTGCCACTTTACAAATCTTTTTAACAGGACGAAGTCTGTCGGGTCTGATAATTTTTTTATAAAAAAGAATTTGGATACTAAAATTAAATAGATTACTTCTATTTTCTTTTTAGTTTTCGAAATAGAAGTTGCTTCGTAGTTCGAGAATGTGTTGATTAGTAGTAGAATACTAAATTAATTCTGGTATAATGTCTAGATTAAACTAACCCAGATTATGGTAGAAATGTGTCATAAAGATTATTATAGATTATTATTATTATACTCGAAGTTTGTCTGGGGTAATTAATTAATTACCCTATTAATCTGTTTTAAGAGCAGTTTAGCTTAGACGGCAATTATTCTAAATATTTTAGTTTATTGGAGTGAAAACTTCTTTAGTGGCGCTGAGCACTTTTTGTATGGGTAAAAACTTCCAAACTCGCGTCAGGGTCACGTGATGCTGACCGAAAAAGCGTAAGATCGAGGGGAAGGGAGAGGAACTAGTATCTCCCACTCTTTCTACCGTGCCTGAGTGTGCTGCTCCGTTTAGGCGGCACAGGGCGCTTGCGCGAATGTCTTTCATATTTGTGTACGATAGCGCAATAAATAAACATTGTATTCTACCTCATAAATGATAGTACTTTTGTACTTATAATTAAACACAACGTTAATATTGAAGTTTTCACTTCTGCCGGCACTCCCGGAGTGCTACCGGTGTTTTTTTTTTTGAAGTCTAACGAGAATCTAAACTATTACTTTCAGATGACCTCTATAGTCGAGTGGTTAGTACACTGGTTTCAAGATCTCTGAGTTCGAGCTCTCTGAGCATTTGCATTTGTTCCTTAGTCATGGTTGTAAATATATATTTCCATCAAAAATATTTTTATATGTATAATAAAATATATGATCTATGTCCACGATATTGAAAAAATTAAAATAAAATTTATTAAGACCTTAAATTATCGTACTCAAACCGGAAAGGATGCGTATGGGGAGTCGTGTAAACATCACAAGCTAATGCCGCTAAAAGATCGACGTACGTTGTTGCAGATGTTATTCTTGCATGACGTCTGTAATAATAAAGTGGATTGCTTGGAGTTAACATCTCAATGTCTCCGGTTGAAAGCACCTGCCACACGCACTAGACATACAAAATTATTCTATGTTCCCTTAAGTCATACCAACTACTTACGCCCAGAACTCTGTCATGCCCCGCATACTCAACACATACAATGGAAATTTCTCCTCACACGACATTTTTCGTAATTCAAAGGGCAGTTTCAAACGTCTTATTGTCACATCTCTAACTGACGATAACACTTAGCAAGCACATTCTCTTGCATGCATTGCTCGCATGCACACAAATACACTACACACACATACACACACACATACACATAAATGCGTACCCTAACTTCCTCATTTCTTTTTTGATTTTGAATTCTTTTTTGTTTGTATATGTCTTTTTGTTTAGTTTTTAATGTAAATTTAACTGTTAATCTAGACCTACCTCACGACATAACAGTCACACGTACAAAGTGAGAATCTGTAACTGGCTTTAAGTCTGTTGTAAGTTGTAATTTATAATCCTAACGAGCTTTAGATTCTATGATTAAATAAAAAATAAAGAAAAAAAAAATAAATGTATGTCTGTCTATTCGTGGCTCCAGATCCCATAAAACGAGCTTTACAGAGCTTACTTGGCTTGGCTAATTAAAATATTTATTTTATGTTTATTTACTCGCGACTTGTATAACCACTCAAAGTGCATTAAGAAGAGGAATATAATTTACCGACTGGTACAGAAGAACAACATTACCATTAAACAAAATTCAAATAAGTACAAAATTAAATATAGAATAAGTTAGGCTCGGGATTCCACCGAGATGTAAAATCCATTTTTTTTCCGAACACTACTGTAATTATTATGATAATGTTCATAACGGAATTACAATTTCTCGACCACGAAACAGCATTACAAAGTTTTGTCATCGAGTCTTTGTGTTTGTTCAAAGCTCCTAAAAAAGCTCTCAATAGAAAGTTTCGAAATAATTAATTTAAAGGCAATGTTTTCAAACACTTTGCGAGAATTTCTAAATAGATTTCAGCAGAAAGAATATGAAGTTGCTTTATTTTATTTTACTTTTTAACATCTCATTAATATTATTTAGTTACTCCTGCTCACATATATATTTGCATAATTATTTACATAATTATCAGACTTAAGACTAATCTTGTCGATAGATTTTCCATTCCATGAAACCTATCATTTACTAAAAAATAAATGAATCGAATAGAATACTATTTATTTGCCAGAATATGATGTTATTATATGATCTGACGTCTAAGAATCGTATTCTAAAATCAAACTCATAAATATATTTGAATACAGTTACACAGGTTATGTGGGTTTAATAGCGAACTCCAATTTGTTACGAACGATAGCAATAAGTATGTTTCGTAAATTCCGTTTTTATCATTATAATAACTATTCAAATATACAAAAATTACTAGTGCTTATGTTACGTTTTGAAATCAAAGCTCTTGTTGACTATACTGTGAATATTGATGTGGTCTATTACAAAGAGTTTTGATATTTTTGGTATTATTTCTTATTATATAAATAATATAAATGTCAAGCTTTACTGGAGACAGGGGACGGTGATACTATGCTGCCGCAATAGTGCGTAGTTTTACTAGTGCGGAGGTAGTTGTCACTTCTGCTGTTATCGGTATTAGTACGAACGTTGCAATGTACCCACAACTTATAAATATATTATAATTAAGTAAGTACGTACTTGTAACAGCCTAGGCATTGTTATTGGCAAATAAATCATTTCATTTCATTTCTATAAATTGTAATTTTATATTATTGATATTAATTTTATTTTTATGTATGTATATTTTTTTTCGGCTATTTTATGAGTGAATTTCATCCTATAGAAATTTAATACAATATATGAATGAAGTATAATTTGATAGTGGTAATTTTATGTAACCAGTTGAATGACAATTAATTTTGCGTATAGACTATTAATATAAAAATTTCACTGTAAGACTTTTACGATGTCCTTACCAGTGTTACTAGTTGCAGTGCTACTAGTGTTAGTAATGCGGAAGTGAAGGGACGCGTTATCAGGAGATACTCTCTGGATGCTTTATTAATTTGTTACGTTGAAGGGATTACTACAATCTACTACTATACTATTGTTGCCGCTTTAACGATAAAATTTTGAATCCCAAATTTTATTCTTACAAAATACAGATGTCATAAAAATAGTAGACCAGTCATTTGGCATTGAATTCGCAATGAGAGTAACAACAACCCTACCAGGCGTCCTGACGACTAACGAAATTTCTGCCGGATATTTTCATACGTTGAATTACATTAGGGCTCCGAATAATATCCGGCAAGGGTGAATGTGGTCAGCATTAGGCGAAGTTTCGGGGCCATTTGCCCAACGGCTCGCAGTAATGTGACCCTGTTTATCTCGAGTAATCTGCATAAACTAATAAATTGATACGACGGTGCAATATCCTTTAGTCGGGTACATTAACGCAACTATCGCCATAGTTTGGTCATTCCAAATGAAGTATGTTCAAAGTTACTATGGTGGTAGAAATTAAAGAAAAACTTTAAAGTTTAAATGTGAATTGTATACTTTTCAATAACAAAAATACAGTATTTTCACACAGAACATTATCTAGAGTTAAACAAAACACATTCTTACTAATAGTAATGTCACAATATTTACTTACTTAACAAAATAATAATTTGTGATAATAATATATATAATAATTTGTCTACTATACAAAAATTAAAAAAAAAACAACCAAGGATTGCACGATATCCAAAAAATTCGAAAATTTGTAAAATAAACTTAAAATTATAAGAATAACAAAATAATAATATCTCCCCTACTAGGATATAAGATCTAGATGGATCCCGTATTAAGTTATTTAACGTAAATCTTCATCCTTATCATCGCTTGGCAGTGACCACCACAATGCGTATTTCCAGGAATTTTCTGCCACGCACTACTAAACTGTGAAATGAATTGTCGCCTGCAGTATTTCCGAACCGATGCGATATCGAAACCTTAAAAAAAAGAGCATATTCCCATTTAAAAGGCCGGCAACGCATCGGTGATTCCTCTGGTGTTGCGGCTGTCTAGGGGCAGTGGTTATCACTTACCATCAGGTGATCCGTTTGCTGCCCTATCCTATAAAATAAAAAATTAAAAAAACATACTAGCTCTAGCAGTATGACTACTGAAATACAGCGATTTATCACTTTAAACTGTCAACATATAAAGAATAAACACGATGGCGGTTATATCGCACGATAAATGCTTTAACACATCTAATTTCGTTGTTATTGCAAAGAGGGCACGATCGTCTCCGGAAATATCTTACTTATATTTGACCAAAGCAGTAGCAATCCACTTTGAAAGATAGAATATGCAGTGCAATTAGTACCGCGACATTACATATTATGTTTTAAGTTGCAAACGTAAACTGTGCTTCTTGAGGGGATGCAGATTTGTTACGAGTCTTATAGAAACTACATATGACTGACGTGACTGAGTCAATGATAATTAATTGGGAGTTTTGTAAGAATATAAAGAAGGATACCTCATTTAATTCAACATCATACAACAGCACACAATTAAAAAAACACAGAATAAGAATCACAGGTAGGTACAACATAATTAAGTTAGTGCAAGCAGCTGGCAGAGCAAGCTATATTGGTATTCTGCAGAATGCAGAGGGTCACCCTATGTCAATGGGGTGTAAAATACAAACAAATTAAACAAAATGGCGAAAGTAAAAAAAAGCTTAGGCACTTAATCTGTACAGTCACAGACAAGATAGTGTTTTTTCACGCCCAACTCATATGTACATAACCGTGATTCGGAATACAGCTCAGACTCTATGTAACTTATTATAATCTATGATCCAGCAGTAATTCTCATTATGAAGAGAAGTAAATTGCCAGTTACAAAAATAAGAAGAAGAATCTATGATCGTGCTTTAGTCTATAATAGATATACCTGAACTGTTCTACAATACAAAGTTGTGGACATTGCTGACCTAAATTATTTAGCCAATAAACAAAATTATAAATTTACATAAGATTTAAAAATTGTTGATGATTATATAGAAAGAAAACATTGTAGTAAGTAGTTGTTTTTTTTTCTATTATTTTGTGAGATATCTCTTCTAAAGTGTACATCGGTACGCTCTTAGATAATCTATCACTACTTGATATGATACGTAAAAAATGAAAAATCTTTTGCATTATCTCATTAACTTTAGGCTAACACAAAGAAATTCACATTGAATTCAATTTAATAAAAGCTCCAGAGTATTTGAAATATGAACGTTTATTTATTTCCTTTTAACCAATTACACGTAGCCGTGCGTATGCTAAATAATTTTAGAAGTCGTCGTAACATCCTTCTGACGTTTTATTTATAAATTAAGCTCCCTAAAATACCTCTTTTATATGTAAGTCGTTTGCTCAATAATTTACGTCTCAAAATTATGTCGGAATGTCAGATGTTCTCAGTGTAACGTGATTCGAATTCCTTTACTCAAAAGCTGATGTTAAAAAGCTTTGCAGAATGACTGAGATGATTATAAATTAATTATTACAGAATGTCTTTGCGTTAGGAAACTTTCAGCTTTTCACCTTTTATTAGCAAATGAGAAAGTTTGTCTGCTTGATGTTTATCTTGTAGCTCGACTGGCTTTGCGCTTGGGTAACGATTTCTGGATCTAAACATCATTGTGATCGGTGACCATAACGTGAAATATCTCAAATTCTTAATTCATTCAGCAGACAATCGAAATAGTGATTTTGCATCTAGTCATATATCAATCGTATTTTTAAGCCTTAGCTTAACACTTGTTACCTATATATATATATATATATATATAGGTTGTTGTTGTTGAAAGTTATCATCATTTCAGCCAATAGACGCCCACTGTTGGACATAGGCCTCCCCCAAGGATCTCCACGCAGATCGGTCCTGCGCTGCAACCGTCCAGCGCCTTCCCGCGATCTTCATCAAATCGTCGGTCCACCTTGTGGGAGGCCTACCAACGTTACGGTGTCCAGCATATGCCTGCCACTCCAGGACCTTTCCGCCCCAACGGCCGTCAGTCCTGCGAGCAATGTGCCCCGCCCATTGCCACTTAAGGTTCGCAATTCTTCGGGCTATGTCGGTGACCCTGGTTCTTCTGCGGATTTCATCATTTCTGATTGAATCACGCAGAGAAACTTCGAGCATAGCCCTCTCCATTGCCCTCTGGGTGACTTTGAGCCGCCTTATAAGGTCCATTGTGAGTGGCCAGGTTTCTGTTCCGTATGTCATACTGGCAACACGCATGAATCGAAGACTTTCGTCTTGAGGCACTGCGGTAGATGGGCCGAGAATATGCCGCGTAGCTTCCAAACGCTGCCCAGCCGAGTCGGAAGTCGGAGTATGAAAGTTATTATAGTTAAATTTTATTCTTATTTTTTAAGCCAAATAACCAAAGTTAGTAAAAATGGAAACAGGTCATCATCTATGAATTATCAATACTTTCAGTTACTAATAACTACCACAGAATCTAAATAAATTTATTTAATATTACTGTATTTATGTTGACCCTCAACAACGAAGGAACTGGCACCTTACCCGTAAACATCAGCACACAAAATTAATAAAGAATTAATGAACATAAATAAAAACTCCTTCAATTAATTTAAAACTTTCGTAGCGTCTCAATGCCAGATCTGATCAAGAATTTAGATGCCTTAGTAAGACAACTCCGAGCCGAAAAAATATACAGCTCCCTGGGGTCTCGGTGGATTGTCCGCAACTTCATCCGCAGGAATTAGGATTACGAATCCCACGGGAACTGTTCGTAATAATATTCAGGCTATATCCTGGATTATGGGTTGGGAATATTTTTTTTCCAGTCTTAGTATAATGGGCATGATGCTGTGCAAGATTACTGCAATAAGGAGTAGTTTTTCAATATAAAAATGTTGATCACAGAATTCCTTGCATCTTATGAATTTATATGTTTATATACGCAACCAAATGCTTTCACTATAGGATTAATATTGTGTCAATATGTACAGTCACTAACACGTCAAGCATTAGATTTGCGATAAGGTCAATGTCAACATGTAAAGTCAAAAGCGTTGCTGTGTCCACCTTTGCGTGAAAATAGTGTATATACATTAGAAAGACTATTCAATCCAGAAAATCATGAAAGTGTTTTATTTACGAGTATGTTTCTATATTTTTATTGTGTGAATAAAATATTTTCTTCTTATATTGTTTACATATTAGCTGTTGGTCAATAAATACTATACTTCTTAACAAATGTATGTTTTGGTTACAATTAAATCTCCAAATTAGGATATCTCAACGTAAAAAAATCTCAAAATACAACTACTGTTGTTTTACGTCAGAATTTTGTAAATTGTTGACTACCTATAACTTTCTTTTTCTTTCTTTTGCCCTGTTCTCAATTTTATTTGGGGTCGGCCCAACATGTCTTCCCCGTCCACTCTCTTCTATCACACTCTATTTCGACACTCACTCCCTTCTTTATCATATCAACATTCACATAGTCCATCCATCTTTTCTTCGGTCCACTTTCAAGTCCATAACTTTCTTTGTAACAAGATCATTCCTTCTTCTTAATATGTGACCATACCAAGAAAGTCTCCTTTCACTCAATTATTCAACAATAGGGGCTATTTTCAGACTTCCCCTGATATATTCATTCCTTACTCTATCCTCTCTTGTTACTCTACACATGCATCTTAACATAGGCATATCGGCAACATGAAATGCGACTGTAACTTTATGACAATTAATTTTCTTGCATTAACTGTTACTACTCAGTCTAATGTCTACTGACGTAGGTATGTAAATATTCCGTTAGTATGGAATAAGCCAAATTCTTTGAAATCTCCATACAAAACAGCAATTTCATAATTTATCCCCTAATTCATAAGCAATTTCATTACGATTATATTATTTACACATATGGCTATAATGGTCATAAAATTAGTGCTATCATCCACTATCATGTAATGATAGAGCAAGACGATATTAGAGTTAAATGTTTCTACAATTACGGGTTAGATGTTCTTTTATTTTTGGTGAAAGGTCACATTACTCTATTACACCCACGACTTTACATTTCCCTTGTGTTCGCTACTAAAACATGTCTAGTAACTTAGTGCGATTACTTACGGATTACACATTTTTATGAAGAACATTATCAGCAGCAACAGTAGGTAATATAATAGTAATTCATCCTGCTATAATGGTCAGAAGATCTCCATTATTAAATTGATGCTATCATCCACCATCATGTAAAGATAGGGCAAGGCGACATTAGAGTTAAATGTTTATTAATATTTTTTAACATTTCTGCAACTGCGGTTTATTTTTGAGATTCTTTGGTGAAAGGTCACATTACTCTATCACACCCACGAATAAGTATCTTTAAGTAAGCCCCATTACTGTAACCCCTTTGATATTTCTCTTGTGTTCGCTATTAAAACATGTTAAGTAGCCTAGTGGAATTACTTACGAATCCCACATTTTTATGAAGAACGGTTTCAGCAGCAACATTAATATAATAGTAATTCATCTTGCACAGTAATTATATTTTTTCATGTCATTTTAAAGTACATATTCATTTGCTGACAGTAAGTTAAAGTTTTAGTTTTTGTATGCTGCGGTCATAATCTACATTACATTATGACCCATTATACAACAGAAACTACAAATCGAGTAATTCACGAAAAAGCTACTTAAGATTTGTCATTCACGTGGTACATAAAAATTACGATCCGTAACTACGTTCTCCGTCAACTGAACTGAACAAAATGGAATGGTGTATGCGTCATCTTAGGAGTGGGTGGCACTTCTACACATTGTGGATCTAGTCTGTTATCTAGCTTCCATAGGTTTGTGCTAAATGTTCTTTGATGGCATGGCCTTATAGTCTGTTGGTCTTCCGTTCCTCGTCAGCGTTTGTCTCTTGCAGACTAAAGCATCGCGATGAAATAATAGCATCATCATTATCACTTCTATTATCGAACTCCCCTGCGTGATTTATATTTTTTTTTCATTCGTCTCTCTCACACGGTCCAACCACACCTTAATCAGTATGCTCAGCAGTTCAAGCAAGGCTAGAATAATTTTTTTAAAGATTAGAGTCTTTGTAAAATCTCATCTTACCACACAAATAAGCAACGATGTTATTTCCATGAGGAAGTTTCAACATGAGGTTCACGTTTTGCGGCCAAATTCAAGTGGCCTGAAAATATACGTGACAGTGAATAAATACACATCTTTTTATTCATCATAAATTCTATTTGCTTCGCGCGTATCGTGTTTTCATCCGAATATATAGAGGCATTTGGCAGTCGTATATGTTGAATAATATAGTTATATTATGTTCTTATTTGGCATACAATGACTATATTGACGCGAATATGAAAATCTAGCCTAGAGGAAGCTAAAATGTCGTATGGTTCGGTTTCTTTAGAAATAGTTGATCCAGTTTCATTATTACTAACAAGTTAATATAATTTTTATTTGGATTAATTAAATATGATTGATAGTTTTTGCACCAGAACATTCTTTTCAACTTAAAAAAGGTTACATTACATTTGATAGAAAAATATTCAACAAAACTTGAGAGCTCTAATAATTGTACAAAAATAGGGTTTCGTTTCAATATCCAGTCATAGTCTTAAATAAACATACCCCGTCTTAAAAATGATAATGGATTATTTCAGGCTCTTCGCGAAATTTAATCGTGATCTACGCGAAACTGTTGATTGCAAAGCGCTAAGCAAACGATCGAAGCGAACATGCCTCAAAAGCGACAAAACAGTGGTAGAGTGCCATAATAATACATGTATTTTTATTGATAAATGAAATGAGCATTATATTATTTAATAATTAAATTTAATTTAGGTAAATAGGATTAAATGAATTGGAGTTAATAAAGAAATTTCAAAATAATAAAATGACACAATTACACCTATTTATATATCCACACAATAAATATATATTATGTTCGGTAAAATAATTTTTTATATAAAACAGAATCATTAAATTATATGCCATAAACATTAAATTCAAGTATCATTATTATTTAAGAAATCATTGACCTTGTATTACCGTTTATTCTTGAAGAAGTTGAGAAGAAGGTGTCGGAAGTCATTAAAAGAAAGGGTTTGGTTTTTCAAACGCTACTTAAGTTTGTAAGTAGACTCCATGACAATGTAGACTTGTATCATACGCATTACCTTTTAGAAGTAGGATGACTCTTTTTGGGAGCCGTTGCACTTTGATCCACAATGGATTTATTGTGATACTAACAGCTGGCCACCGTCAATCCATTATAACGTGCTCGAAAACTCGATGATATCCTTTGGTGGCATGGCCCTGTAATCTGTCGGTTTTGGGTTACCGTCCGTCAGATTTTAGCTCCTACAAGCAACGCAATGACACTCCTTATCACGTCTAGCCAAGGACCAACGGCTTAGGCTGTGTTTAGTCGTTAGTCTTTCGGGTCGAACCACGTCGATTCGTCACGAGTCCGTGACGAATAATCACCATAATCACCGTGGCACTTTGTTGCGTGCATGAGAATTCCCAGCGTCTCCTCTCCAGAGGGAAAAAAAGCAATGACATAATAGGTGTAGTATGCCCTCTGCCCACGTCGTGAACTGGGCGGAGGAGGCATGGATTTCACCCGATCTCGATGTGCATGCGCGGGCCGCTTGGCTCCGGGATACGATGACGTCGATCCGTCCGATCTGCTTGCTGTACGAGGCGGGGAAACTCTTCAAGAGGGTTATCTCCGCAAGTATCAGCGAGCACCTGTCGCCTCCCCCTTCTGGGGAGGAGAGCCCCACATAACCGCCGGCTTGCCACAGCAATATATAAATACAATTAAAAAAAAGGTGTAGCATGCCCTCCTCTTCATTTTATAACTGCGGGGCTTTAGTGATTAGGTCTGGCTGTCTTGCTATGAGATCCTCACTCATATTACCTGGAAAAAAAAGTACATATACAAGTTTAATCATCAACAATTCATTAGCAACGATACAGATTTCGGCTAGGAGGTGTTAATGTATCGGTCATGTAGCCCTGATCTTTGCAGCTTTACATTTCTGGCAGTCATTGTCAGAAGAGGGCTACCAATGCCTGTTGCCAATGTTTTTGAGCAGAAGTCATATAAAACGCGAAGTAAAATTTACCCCGACTTTTTTTGTTTTTCTTATCATTGGCAACAACAAAATTTTGGTTCAATAATGTTGACAAATCATTAACACTAACATAACTAAACTAATAACATATCTAGACTACAAATATCCAAAATAAAATTTTATAATATAATTTTTATTTTAAATATTTGACTTAAGAGCTGGTGACACTGCGTTCTCGGCACTGATTTGAGACCCAATGCATGTTCACTTTAAGATAACTTTTATGTCACACGTAATAACGGTGGTTTTTGTAGTGCAAACATAAAACTCGCTGACCGCATATCAATTAAGATATACTAGTATTAAGTATTTATGATAATGGCAACAGTTAATGGGTTTTGTAAGCAAAAATGTGCCTTGTTGCTTAGTAGCATACAATATACATCCTAAGGTGGTATATCAAATTTATGGTCAACTATACCAGATTATCCTGCATCGAGAATAAGCTGACACAAGAAGAACTGTCTACAGCATTTCCTAGTTCACAAAAACAACAAATCTTTGCGATGCCACATCACACTAAAAAAATATTAGCGTTTCGCGGCTTGAAACAAAAAGGAACACTTAAGTTGGAACACGCCCCCAAGGGCCCATTCGGCATTTGGCTCACTGTATATCTGCCACGCACTTTATTTCTTACAAACACACTAAATACAAGGCGTACGAAAGTGCTCGGAACGTCCACTTGGGAATAAATGAGGAAACAATAATGCGATACTCTAAGCCTGTTTCATTATGAGACTGACAAATAATCGCGGTGGGGAAAAAATCCCGACAAAGTATAATTTAATTAAAAATACACTGTCTCGTAATTAAATGAAACTATCTACATATATTTAATTAAACTTCATTAGTCCTACGCTATTGAAAATTATTAATCTTTTTACTTCTTTCTACAAACATGTAAAACTAAAAGGTTCTATATACCATTTGTTAGAGAAAAAATTGTATATATAAACAAAGTGCTGGGCCCTTTTTTTTTTTTTTTTTTCCCTTAGTAAAATGCATTAAATTGCATACCCCGGCTGTGGCGAGCCGGCGGTTATGTGGGGCTCTCCTCCCCAGAAGGGGGAGGCCTACCCACTAAAAACCTCAGGGATGGCCTTCCTCAGGCATGTAGGGGGCCCCCGGGAACAGCAAGCAACTTCCAGGAACCCCCAGCCTCCGCTCCCCTGCCTAGAGGGGAGCCCTCCACGGGGGAGGCTACTACCTCCCCCGGTCTCCTCCACCGAAAGTGCTGGGCCCTGTTATCGTTGTATGTTAAATGTCAAATAAATAAATTGTTACCGCGTTTTCACTACGCCTTCGGAGACTCCTAGGTCGACCATAGGAATTAATCACTCGGTTCTTCTCTTCTCGTCAATATTCTCACTGGCATAGTTTAGGTACACTCACAATAAATAGGAATAAAAATGTAAATGTAACGGGTTGTGTATAGGTCGGTCTGGGGGGCAATCGCACTAACAAATCGCAGCTGAAACGAAACCAAATCGTTCCACTCAACCAATCCGAGAGCTAGAATATCACGTCATCGAACAGATGACGTGATATTGTGGCGTTCGGATTGGTTAAGCCGAACGGTTCGGTTGCGTTTCGCTTGAGATTTATTAGTGCGATCGCCCCTCTGTTATTGTGGCGTCAATCCAGCCGCCACTAACTACTATCTACTAGGGAGCGCGTGCATTTCCTCTTCCATATAAGCCAGTAGGGTCATTAGGACCAAAGGCTCAGGCTGAGTTTAGTCGGTAGGTCTGTTGGGTCGAGCCGCCTCGATTCACCAGGAGTTCGACATAATCAACGCATCCCTGCTTGCCTAATGCGTTGGTATCCATGAGGATTCTCAGCCTCCTCTCCTGAGGAAAAAAAAAGAAAAAAAGGAGCGCGTGCGGGCAGCATCAAGCGCGAAACAGGTTTTGACGTGAACACCGTTATACACCACAAATATGTTATTACAATAAAAAAAAATACGGTTGGTTCAGGAAAGAGTTACAACTACAAAAGATATTCAAGTTTTAAATTGCAGAAAATATTAACAAGCTTACTTACGCGATGCGTAATATCTAATCAATGTGACTCCGCCAAAGAAAGATAGCACGAAAACAGAATATGAACTTTATATACACGAAAATAACGCAGACTATACGCTAGCATGCTGCCCACTCTCGTAACTCAGTTGAAAAAAAAAAACGTCATCATTATGATTTAAAAAAAAATCTTTTGGTAAACAAACTCGAACACTCATTTGTGACTTATAGTCTAACTTCTTTTCATACTTTATTACCATTAAAGACAAAGACATTGTGAATAAGTTCTAAATAACATTCTAAAATATATAAACACGTCAATCATTAACAAAAGTACAAATAGGCAAGAGATTATTAAAAATAATAATAATAAGCATATCAACAAAGATAATTAATTACTATGTAAGTAGTTTACTTTTACATTTATTCACAGAAGTAAGTAGTACAAATGGATAATTCAATGATTGTTCAAAATATCCTACACACAAAAAAGTAAAAACACTTATTTGTCATTTTATTACATAAAATGATCTATTATGTTTTTGCTCTTTGATAGTTCTGAGTTCAATCATATTGATACACAATTAAATTTAATTTAAGTACAATAAAAACTTGCATTATTTAGAGTACTCTATTGTAGCAGGTGTTATTTTGCGGAAGTCCATTGTATTACAAAGGATATTGATTACGTTTGCTGATTCCGCGCAGTTGATGATGACTTGTCCAACAAGCAGACAAGGTCGACACGTGTTTCGTCTCTCAGCGAGACATCTTCAGGATCTGTTGCCCGCTCGGTGCCGCCGGTGTAGCAGCCGCTCGTGAGACAGACTGCGCGGAATCAGCAAACGTAATCAATATCCTTTGTAATTATTTAGAGTGTTAAAGTACATTATATATTACCGCAATACCAAATAAATGTATTCTTGGCTTGATTCAAACATTGAATTCGCTAGCAAATATTAGCAAAACTTAAACAAGAAAACGTAATCGAAAATATAAGATAAGAAATTACAATGTACAAAAATTTAATGTGTTGCAGCTTTCTCTCCTTAACACGTACTGCATTTACACGCGTTCAATTTGCGGGTAAATATTTAGAAACTATCGACAGTAACAATTCATATATTTCGACATGTTCTTTTCAATGTTTCAATGCCATTTGAATGAATGATAATGTATTTCATAAAATATAAGGCACATAATTGAGTAAGCGTCGAAAGGTATTGAATAAGCATATAAAGTATGTTGCGTATGATTCGGAAGGCTTTTCCGCAAATGGGAAGAAGCTAATCTGCTTAAGTATACACATAAAGGAGGTAAATCGTATAAACACATAAATTAAATAAAATTCATGGAAACTCGTGCCGATATTATGTATGTTACTGAATTATTTAGTCCTACATATTTCGAATGAATAGATCCATTAAGTATTAGAAAGCATATGGGTCAAACCGTCAGCAATTTCGGCACAGAAGTCTTTTATGAAAAACGAATCCGCGGAGGCAATCAGACGAAAATCCCGATATGCGGACGAACTAACGACGACGGTCGGCCATTAAATTTGAATATAATATTTTATTTGAGCTGCCCCTAAGTGGCCTGGTGTTTCGAGATTACTAAAAAATGTATTATTTCAGTTAGTATTCTCATATATTTTTATATTTAGAGTTACATTATTTTTGATGTTTTGATTTTGTTATTAATTGAATTTAAATTGTTTGATTTTTATATTTATTTCACATATTTTTTGTAAAAAAATGTATTTTATATAGAATTGTTAAAATATGTACTAATCTAGTTTAGTTCGCTCGAGCTGCGGATAATATTGTATAGATTATTTTAGTAACCGTGATCTGAACTCTACGATACTAGCTAAGCTTAGTGTAGAGTTCGCTAGTTATAAGTTTTATGTCTGTAAACATCTCATTATTGTAATTATTAAATTGTAATTATAATTAAATTAAATTGTAAATAAAATATAAAAAAATATTCTTAAAAAGATTATTAGAATATATTTTTCAAAATTACTTACATATTAATATTTATACACGCAAACACTTTAAACATTGTTCGCTCGATCTTCGATATCTGTACAGAAAAATAATATAGAAATATCTGATTATAATGTCAAATTATAATACATTTATTTCACTACTTTTCTCTTAATATTTTTTATCTTTTGTGCGGCCAACGGCTTTTGGGTAATAAAAGCTCTTAGAGAAAAGCGCGATTCTATGGGCTTTCTACAGATTTGGGAAACCCAATAATGACGCTTACAAATGCTTTGATGCTAGCACGGCCATTACGACTACGTCCTCTTTATCAGAGGATGCTGCCAGACAAGGTTATGAAAACTTAGGAAAACACTTCCATGACCTCGTTGACATTTACCCTTCTCGCGTTACTAAAATAAGGAGTTCGGTGATGCATCCAGGATTATCCTCTTATAACATAAATTTAACCCTGTCACCGATTTGTTTTATACACCACAGTCTACAAGGTCGTGGCCAGTATCCTGAGTGTAGTCTGCACGGGGTATAATGTCGGCAGTGAATGACTTCACTGGTATTGGCTGTGGTGATCGCTAAGCTGGCTGCCCGCTGTCAGTTAATCAGCGTTTAGTTATAAGTGAATTATTTTTCTGAAATCTGACATTCAATATCAGTCGAAAAGGCTTATTGTACTATAATCATTCACAAATTGAGGGTTACAGATTTTCTCAGCAAGTCAGTAAGTATATACATTGATGTTAGGAATTGGGTCCCGGAAGGGTCAGTGACGGGTATAGCGTGATATAGAAGGCCGAAGTAAAATTGCTTTTTTATAAATATGAAGGAATCATAAGTTTTATTTATACAAAGTTAATTTATATTTCTGCCTAATTTCCTTATTTATTGTTTTTGATTGCAATTCTCCCACACAGCAACAGTGCTGGCTTGATGTTGTTCCAATTTCTTTTTTTTTTGTAATCATAGAAATTAAAAATAATATTCATAAAAATTAATTAATTTAAGCGGATGACAAATAATACTACAATAATAATACTACAATATAATAATTATTATAATGTTTACTTAGCTTACGTTTGGAGGAAGATAGTGTGTCCATGTCACGTACATCATGCGAGATCGCATTCCAAATTTTGACTACAAAGACCGAAAAAGATAGGGAATAGAAGTCAGTATCATAATTAGAAATATTAAGAAGAGTTGTCTGTATTCCAACAACGAATAAATTAAATCTAGATCTAGTAGCTTTAAATAATACAAGTAATTTTAAAATTCACTTTCACCTTTACTTCATGGGCGAGAAAAACTTGTAATTAAAAAAAATTGACACTTATATTTTCTCACTTTAATATAATTTTCTTTTCGCTACATCACTTCATTGAATAAAAAACCTGGTTATTTTTTGGCTTAACCATCCCTCGATCACTCTCACAGTCAATGTGCCGTCAAAACAAGATTATGTCATGACTATTTTTTACAAAGCAGCGATGGATATTAAATAGGAAGATATATTGACAGTAAAAGCTGAATAAGAAGATCAATAAGATTTCCTGCACATTGGGAATAGGTAATGCGGTAAGAAAGTTTCAATCAAATTTAATGTTTAACACGACACCAGAAAACAGATGATCTTTATGCACGTAGAGAAAAATTCACAGCTGCCAAAATTCTCTTGTAGACAATTTTTAATTTCAAACTCAACATTAAAGTAAAACGTCCGGGAATCATTCCCACTAACGAACTTCACGCGCTCATGCATTAATTTCCAACTTTCAAGTATCACTGTGGAGGGAATTTCGAGCTTCGAAAAAGTAGAAAATTTTAATATTATTCAAAAATTAATGTGACAAAATGTAAAGACACACTAACACAACTACAAAACACTTGGTCATAGAACATTTCATATATATAAAATAATCAAAGAAAGGCTTACAATCATTTAGTTAGCATTACATTTGTATCTCCTTTTTATACGTCGCTGGTCCTATGTTGCCTGAAAGAGGTTGCTGTTTAGCAATAAGGCCGCCTCTTGTACGTTTATTTTTTTTTTACTTCGTTATTATATGATTACGTTATGTTATGAATACATATTATGTATGTCTTGTTACGTCATGTTAGATTTTCGATAAATCCAAACATCGTCTATAATTGTTATACTAAAATACTTCTTACTATCATTACACAACGGCAGTAAAATCATAAAGTACGGTTATTAACCTTACTAAGATTAATAATTATATCACAACAATGAACTGACTTGTACTAATTTGCATTGATACAAAATCAGGACAGTAAGCAATAAAAAGTAAAAAATAAAATTAAAAAAAGGAAGCTGTGACCCGTAGAAACAGAATTCTTGGATGCTAGTAATTTTCATGCTTGGTTTTTTTTATGCAGCGTCAGTGTCGGTTAAGAAAGAGAGCGTGATGGTTAAACGAATTTACATATTGTTTCCGGTCTAACAACAGTTTATTGTGTCAAAATAGAGTTTAATTATATCATAATGAAGACATTATTTCTAATCATAAACGGAACGACAAATTCTAGTATTGATTCAAAGTTGTTCAATATCAAAAAAATAAAACACAACTTTACGAGCGAACGATACACTCTACTTTTCATCTTCTCGTATAAGAAAAACTTAAAATAGTCCTCAAATTTACTAATAAACATATCCACGGGTTAGTGGCATATTTATTAAACAAATTCCTTTATGCATCTTTACCACACAACAAACTCAAGGGTCCGAGTCTCTAGTGGTGCGCTGGAAACACCTGACTGATGGACATCCACAATTTTTTGTTCTCCAATAAGACGAAAAAAGGAAAGCAAGAACTTTGGTGGTTTTTCAACTCACCAAAGTTTTCGCTTTCTCTAAGTTAATCTGTAGATGAATTTGAAACAACGAGCAGCGGCTCCAAACCGTATCCCATTAAAAAAATGGCTAATTCTAATTCGGACCGCCGGCGCCGTAACAGCCGAAAAAAGTAACGCAAAATATCTGTCAGATTTGGAACTTATCTGTAGAAGGTGAAATCGGACTTTAGAGTTGTTACATTAAATGTAATCTATTGTTACCGCTCATTAAAATAAACAAATAAAATATCGTTGTTTTGATGAGCCCAGAAAAAATTAATATAGTATTTATTTACTAACATTGAATGAATGAATATAACAATAGTAAGTTATGAAAGCACCTACTTACTACTAAATCTCAGACAAGCTCCGCCATTGTACTGTGTCATTCGAGCACACGGCGGGAAATAAAGTAAATGGAATTTATACAGGATTCCCCAAGCGGGCTGCTAGGCTTCTTAGTTAAGTGCCCTTTTTTGTTTTAAGGTTTTTTTCATTGCAAAACACCCTGCTACTTTTGCGCATAAGAAAATTAAATGCTTGGTGCCTCTTCAAACTTTAGATTCCATTAGAATGAAACATTTGAACCTCACCAATTGTGTAGGTGGAATAAAGTAAGTTGATGCAGTAAATGAGATTTAAGTGTGGTCTTAAGCGAGGGTGACTAACGCAGCGAATAATCTAAGCAGCAGTGCTGACATTGTTGATACGACCATAGACAAATGATGAGTGACCATAATGTAAAACATTGTAACGTTTTTCCTCTTTTAGTAGGTAAATAGTTTAGTATGTAAAGTGAATAGTTATAAATAAATATCAAGTTTGATGGAATTAATTTATTTGAGCCTTCTTATAAAAAATACAGTTGGTAGAAGTTTAATAAAATCTAAGTAGGGTCGTGGGTTTATTTGGGGCTGTGCACACTATGAACCGCCTTTAGAGTACCACTTAACTGGTCATGCGAGAAATAGTAGCCCGCAGTCTAGGTGGTGGTGGTCACGTGGGACAGGTCCAGGCCCGGCTAGCTCAGTCGGTAGAGCATGAGACTCTTAATCTCAGGGTCGTGGGTTCGAGTCCCACGTTGGGCGCCATTGTGACGTTTTTCCTCTTTTTAGTAAGTAAATAGTTTAGTATGTAAGGTGAATAGTTATAAATAAATATCAAGTTTGATGGAATTAATTTATTTGAGCCTTCTTATAAAAAATACAGTTGGTACAATTTAATAAAATCCAAGTAGGGTCGTGGGTTTATTTGGGGCTGTGCACACTAAGAACCGCCTTTAGAGTACCACTAAACTGGCCACGCGAGAAATAGTAGCCCGCAGTCTAGGTGGTGGTGGTCACGTGGGACAGGTCCAGGCCCGGCTAGCTCAGTCGGTAGAGCATGAGACTCTTAATCTCAGGGTCGTGGGTTCGAGCCCCACGTTGGGCGCCATTTTGACGTTTTTCCTCTTTTTAGTAGGTAAATAGTTTAGTATGTAAAGTAAATAGTTATAAATAAATATCAAGTTTGATGGAATTAATTTAATTGAGCCTTCTTATAAAAAATATAGTGGTAGAAGTTTAATAAAATCTAAGTAGGGTCGTGGGTTTATTGGGGCTGTGCACACTATGAACCGCCTTTAGAGTACCACTTAACTGGCCACGCAAGAAATAGTAGCCCGCAGTCTAGGTGGTGGTAGTCACGTGGGACAGGTCCTGGTTAGTGCTAGATCAGCGTAGAGCACCGGTAACAGCCTAGTCCAGAACTTGATCCCTGGAATTAATCAATTATTGGACGTCTTAGAATTAATCCAATTCTCTTATACTGACTGTTGCAGTCATTGATGCGAAGTAGTGCATGGCGAGTAAGCAGAATAAGATGGTACAATATTATTTAGCGATCAACGATGTTGCAATCTCATTAAAATTGAAAAATAACAATTAAAATGAATAAAGCTTTACATAATGATTTTTAAAATGCGTAAAATGTGAAATATAAGCATCGCACATTGAACATAATACTACTATGTAGATACTAATTAAATAATTCTACGTTTAAAACATATAATGAAGAAGGAAGCTTGATTTAGTTCATTGTTTAAGGTAATTTAACAATTTTCTTTATGATGGAGGTAGAATTGAACAAGTCCGCCACCATTATTAACAGTGAAGATTTCTATTAACAAAAACAATAAATACGATGAATAAGCTTATAATAAATTACATACATTAACTACAATACTATACTGTATTACCATAAAAAGTTTTACAAATAACATCAGCTAAGCAATAAATAAAATAATTTTCAACACTCACCCGATCGGGGATATCACGCACTAATAATTATTCAAATAACTTTTATTCTAAAAGTTCTTGATTTTAAAATAACTTTAATCCGTAGAAGATAAAATAAAATATTGATATTAATAATTTTTTAACTCCAGCAAGCAAGTAGTAATCGTCTTGATGTATGGCTGGCGAATGTTAGCTCCTTCGATTTTTTTTTATTCCATACGGTGGCAGACGAGCAAATGGCCCACCTGATGGTAAGTGGTAACCATCGCTCATGGACATCTGCAGTGCCAGGGGCACAGCTGAGCCGCTGCCTACCTGGAGAGAAATACTCTTTTTAAGCCTCGTTTGAAGTTAGACATATCGTAGCGCTCAGGAAACATCGCAGCTGGGAGCTTATTCCAGAGTTTGCATGTACGCGGAAGGAATGAACGCTGAAACCAAACTATACTAGACAAGATCGGTTCCAGGTGATATGGATGAACTCTACTGCGGTGGCGGGTGGTGCGATGGTAAAAAGGTGACGAAGGCACCATTGCAAATAATTCCTCAGAGCACTCTCCGTTAAAGAGCCTATAAAGAACACACAGAGAGCCAAAGTCTCTCCGCTGCTCCAAGGTCTCTGTTGAGGCCGTAATATTGGAACACCGATGATACGGTAAGCACGCCTTTGAAGGGAGTCAAAAGGGTCGAGTTGATATTTGGGGCTCCAGCCCAGAGGTGTGAACAGTACTCCATATGCGGCCGTATCCTACGTTCTCAGTTCTCCGGTACATCGACGTTCGGTCAGCCCGTAATGAGTCATGTATCGATGTATAACCATTCCAGCTATACTCGTATTAATAACGCTCGTGCGCACGATATTTATTTTTTAGATTTTAACTTTTGTAATTAGTAGATTAAGTTTGTAGATATTCCTTATTGGAATGAAATGCCGTAGATATTAAAATAGAAATATTTTAATCAATAAAAAAATATGTGTACATTATAATTACGAGAATCATATAAACAAGAGTGTCAAATTTGAATAAGTGACATCCAATGTCATCTTACGACCATTGCCTTAATATGTGGTATTAAAACCTCCAACACGCCCCCTTTTATCCGCATATTCAGGCAAGTCCTAAACCGTTAATGCACTTATAATGTTTAGCTTTAGGCAAAGCTTTCGTTAAAATATCAGCAATCATGAGGTCTGTCGACAAATGTTTAATATTGATATTTTTTTCTTGAATGATATTTCTAACGAAATGAAATTTGATGTCTATATGTTTGCTACGGGCATGTAGCATTGGGTCGCTAGCAAGACATATAGCTCCTTGATTATCGACATACATTGTGGTACATAACATTTCTTTCAAACCAATTTCATCTAGTAAACTACTCAGGTATAAACATTCTTTCATAGCCTCAGCCAAACTGACATACTCAGCTTCCGTAGATGACGTAGCAACTAGCCTTTGCTTCTGAGATTTCCAAGACACGGCGGCACCAGCAAGAATAAAAACATATCCTGAATACGATCGACGATCTATCGCACAACTACCCCAGTCAGCATCCGAGTAGCCTTGCAAACGTTGCCCACTCCTTTTGTAGAATAAACGATAGTCTATTGTCTTCTTTAAATAGCGTAAGACACGTTTAGCACAAATCCAATGCTCTTTAGAATGGCCATTAGTGAATTGAGCCAATTGTGAGACTGTATTGCAGATATCTGGTCTTGTCCCAACACTTAGGTACATCAGCGCCCCTATAAGTTCACGATAGGGTTGTGCTTCATCTACAGTCTCCTGTTTGTTGAATTTTATACCAACCTCCATAGGCGTAGAAACGGGATTACAAAGCTCCATATCATATTTCTTTAAAATACGTTTGATGTATTCCTTTTGCGACAAATATATGCCATTCCTGTCTCTATCGATTTCAATTCCTAAACAACACCTTGCTGGACCAAAGTCCTTCAGCTCAAATTCTTGTGACAGCTTTCTTTTGAAACGCTCTATACACCCTTCATCCTGCGACGCAATCAAAATATCGTCCACATATATTGTAACCAATAATATGTTTCCTACTTTGTAATGAAGCTAATGCTCGACCGGGTGCCCGGAAGGTGGCTGGAGTTTAGCAACATTAAAATCCCCGAGACGGGTTGTGTACCTAGGCCCCCTGACGGGGGATGAGTACCTATGGGTAATCCCTGACCAGGAGAATAAGGGAAACGTCTCACCAAGCTTATAAAGTACTGATTTATTACATAACACACATAATAATTACACAGGTTGCCCTTGCCTTATCTTAGCACTAATAATACCACCCCACTGAATGTATATCAAACACTAACGGATCCTTCACTGAAGGACGGGATAACGGAGACGCACGAGCGTCGTTTGGATGGTTCGGATCGCGTCCCTCTGGCGAACGCGGACTCCCCCGCACCGCCCGAGATGGCTTCCTCCCCTTTCCGCGGATACGGCGAAGCACGTTCGGATGGCGTCCCTCTGGCGAACGCGGTCTCACCCCGCACCGCCCGAGGTAGCTTCCTCCCGTACCCCTGAGCTCCCCCCTAGAGGGTCTAGCAAGTACCAGCTATTGGCGAACGAACGCGGACTCCCCCGCACCGCCCGAGATGGCTTCCTCCCCTTTCCGCGGATACCGGCGAAGCACGTTCGGATGGCGTCCCTCTGGCGAACGCGGTCTCACCCCGCACCGCCCGAGGTAGCTTCCTCCCGTACCCCTGAGCTCCCCCCTAGAGGGTCTAGCAAGTACCAGCTATTGGCGAACGAACGCGGACTAACCCCGCACCGCAAGCCTCGGCTGGCACCCTCGAAAGAGTGCTGCCGACTGGTCGTTGTAAGGCGTTATATAGCAGTCGCTCCCCACCATAGCGCCGTCAAACCGGTCTGAGCTGGATTTCTTGTGCGCGCTGCCTGATGAGCGGCGCGAGTCGCAGAGCGGGTGGCAGCCTAGCATAGCGGGTAGCGGGGCTCGTCACATCCCCCTCCCTCTTCTGGAGATTTTTACCTGTAAAAATCACATGTGATGAACATATTCGATTGACCCTTGTTTTCCCTCTAGGTAACTGGTAATCTTTCATTTCTATTGGGGGTCGAATTAAAGGATGCTATTTTGAACCCTTTTATAATAACTAGTAACTAATGAAAATAATTCTGGGGTGGTAACCCTATAATTTAATCTTGGTGGGTACTTTACCAATTACTGACATTTTTCTTCTATGATCCTTTCGTAATCTATTGCCAGCTTTATCAGGTCTCGCAGTGTTTCAAAATCTTGTCTTTTGATGTAATACTTAAAGGTCGGATCCATATTTTCGAATATTCTTTCTAATCTCTCTTGTTCACTTAATTTTCCTTGTCTTCTCATTAATGTCTGTATGTCTGTCAGATAATTAGTGAACGTTTCTTTAAATCTTTGTTTTCTTAATATAATTTTTTCTAACAATCGATTTTCATAGTTTTGTGGGAAGTAGAAAAATTTGATATCTGCTATAAAATTTTCCCATGTTTTCCATTCGCTGCGGTAATTTCGGTACCATTGTAGTACTTTACCTTGGAGTATTCTTGGAATTATTGGTAAGAGCTTAAATTTATCTGCTCCTGTCGTATCGATTAGCTCCTCTATCTTTTCTACGAATTCTACTGGATCTCCGGTTCCATCGAAATGTATATTCCATTTTTCGATAGAATTTTCCCACAATTTCCATATTTTTCCATTCTGTATGTTGTCGGTATTTTCTTGAAAAGATTCCTGAATTTTCTGGCACGTCGTGTTTTGTGACATACTATCGTTTTTTCTCGGCCTTTTCTGCCATTGTATCCTGGTAAACTTCCTCGTGGATTCTTCATCTTTGACGTTTGGGTCAATTGACGTCTCAATTCCTCTACTGTTAGGTTTTCTGTTGACTTACCTCTCTTCTCTAATTCTCTTATGAGATCTTCTTTTCTCAACTGGTAAACCCACGACGTTGGCATCCTTGACTTGCCTACCTATTTATCTTACCTTAAACCTTAAATCTTTGTATTGATTTCCTAATGCAAACGTATGTGGTATTATTACTATATGCTATCATTAATTTGTCTAATTATATTTCTCAGATATCTTATGCTCCTGGTCGTGATTATGCGTTATACTAATCTATATTTTCGAGACACGCACAAAGATTAGTCAATAACAAATATTCTGACAGGTGTTCTAACAATCTAGCAGTTTATACAGCTACGGATTCTATAGCTCTGAACAGAGATATCCACTAACGCACGCGGACTCACCCCGCACCGCACACGGATATTCTGTGAATAGGGTAATTTTCCTACGGCGCTGGCTGTGGCGTGAAGCGCTGACAGTTGGCGACCGTGGTATTCCCTATTTTACGTCGAGCTTTATGGGTTAATGTAATGAAAGTATGATCAGAGATATCCAATAACGCACGCGGACTCACCCCGCACCGCACATGGATATTCTGTGGAAAGGGTAATTTTCCAACGGTGCTGGCTGTGGCGTGAAGCGCTGACAGTTGGCAACCGTGGTTATTCCCTATTTTACGTTGGGCGGCCAATGTAATGAAGCTAATGCTCGACCGGGTGCCCGGAAGGTGGCTGGAGTTTAGCAACATTAAAATCCCCGAGACGGGGTTGTGTACCTAGGCCCCCTGACGGGGGATGAGTACCTATGGGTAATCCCTGACCAGGAGAATAAGGGAAACGTCTCACCAAGCTTATAAAGTACTGATTTATTACATAACACACATAATAATTACACAGGTTGCCCTTGCCTTATCTTAGCACTAATAATACCACCCCACTGAATGTATATCAAACACTAACAGATCCTTCACTGAAGGACGGGATAACGGAGACGCACGAGCGTCGTCTGGATGGTTCGGATCGCGTCCCTCTGGCGAACGCGGACTCCCCCGCACCGCCCGAGATGGCTTCCTCCCCTTTCCGCGGATACCGGCGAAGCACGTTCGGATGGCGTCCCTCTGGCGAACGCGGTCTCACCCCGCACCGCCCGAGGTAGCTTCCTCCCGTACCCCTGAGCTCCCCCCTAGAGGGTCTAGCAAGTACCAGCTATTGGCGAACGAACGCGGACTCCCCCGCACCGCCCGAGATGGCTTCCTCCCCTTTCGCGGATACCGGCGAAGCACGTTCGGATGGCGTCCCTCTGGCGAACGCGGTCTCACCCCGCACCGCCCGAGGTAGCTTCCTCCCGTACCCCTGAGCTCCCCCCTAGAGGGTCTAGCAAGTACCAGCTATTGGCGAACGAACGCGGACTAACCCCGCACCGCAAGCCTCGGCTGGCACCCTCGAAAGAGTGCTGGCGATCTCGCAACAATCGTCTCAACTCGATTAAGAGTTGGGGAAACCGTTCGGGACTGGTGTGTCCCCTTCGGTGGTCTCATTCGCCACCCGCGACGACGGGTGGGGCACTGGGGTAGGCCTGTGGCCTGTGGTCTTCTTCTTCTGGGTTTGTTATTGTGGTCTTCTAAGTTCTAGGAATTCCTGACCTGGATTTTAGCAACTCATTCTATTAGGTCTCGTGGCAGATTCCTAGTTCTGCCCTCTGGTGGTCTGGCGTGGTTTGGGGCGATGTTTTTGATGAGAGGGTGGTGTGACCGTTCTGCCCTCTCATACATCTGCCGGGCTGTGCTCTTTGCGTAGTCCCTTACTGTCGGGCATCTTAGGTCTCTTCTTATCACTTCGTTCCGCACGAAACGTGGGGCCTTCACGATCGTGCGAAGTGATAGAGACTGCTGCGTCTCCAACCTCTTTCCGGCTCTCTCCTTGATTAAGGCCATCCAAGAGGGAGCAGCGTATGTGAGACGGCTGCGAATGTACATTTTGTACAACCCCAGTTTTTGTGACATAGGCAGCGTAGATGTGAGTATAGGTCTCATTGCAGCTCGAGTGGATCTCGCCTTGTTCACGACTTTGTCGACATGGCGGTTCATACGCATGAACTTATCGACAGTCACCCCCAGGTATGTGACTGTCTTTTGCCACGGTACATTCGCGCCCGACAGTTTCAGTGTTGGCAGATTTGGCACCCCGCTGAATATTATGGCCTGGGTCTTCTTGACATTGACGGCTAGTCTCCATTTTTGCAGCCATTCTGGGAGAGCGTCTAATTGGGTCTGCATTTTGGCTATAGCTGTCTTAGGCCGGATGGATGCAGTAATGTATGCGGCGTCATCAGCGTAGAGTGCTAGCAGCACTCCTGGATTCACCGGGATGTCATTGGTGTAGAGGGAGTATAGAGTCGGTGCCAGGCAACTGCCTTGCGGCACTCCGGCCTTCACTTGGCGTCTGCTGGACTCTTTGCCCTCTATTGCAACTCTGAAGTGGCGTTCTCCGAGGTATGAGGCCACTGTCTTGACTACTCGTCTTGGAGTAGTAGAAGTGGCCAGTTTGTGCAGCAGGCCCTCGTGCCACACTCGGTCAAACGCTTTCTCGACATCCAGGAGCACTGCTACAACGTACTCCTTCTTGTTCTTGCAAGTGGCCACATGGTGGAGCACTCTCGTCAGCTGATGCGTGGTGGAGTGTTCTGCTCTGAACCCAAACTGTTCATCGCGAAGTGTAATGTGCTGATGCAGTATGGGCAGGAGCATCCTCTCAAACACCTTCGACATTGTATTCAGCAGGGTGATTGGGCGGTAGCTCTCGGCTTTTGTGGTATTCTTAGCAGCCTTAGGGATCATCACGACTCTGCCCTCTTTCCAGCAGGCTGGGTAATGCTGGGCACGGAGTATTCCGTTAAAGAGACGTGTGGTGGTAGCCACTACCTTCGATGGAAGGTGTCTCAGGGCCTCGTTTGGTATTCCATCTGGACCGGGAGCCTTCCGGGTCGGGCATTTCTTCAATGCTCTGGAGACCTGTCCTGGGGTGAAGAAGATGGAGTCTCGTTCTTCCCCTTCTGTGGGTGTCTCCAGGTATTTTTCCAGGTAAGCTTTCACAGTCTTTGTGTGTTCTTTAGCGTCGTCTGGATTTGGTTGGAACACCTCCTCTAAGTGGTCTGCTAGAATTTCTGCTCTCTCTTCCGCCCGATACTTGAGGCTACCATCAGGGGCTCTTAGAGGTCGGACGGGTGGCGGCTTCTTAGTCAGGGCGCGACACAACCTGAAGATGTTGTTGGTGTCGTCAGCCACGTTGTTGATTGTCGTCCTGATCCACGACTCTCGTTGGTATTCGTGGAGTTTGATTGAGACGTTATGTGCCATCTTGTTCAGCTGTCTGTATAAGGTAGGGCAGCGGGTGGCTTGATAGAGGCGTCTGGTTCGCCTCTTCTCTTCTATGAGCCTCATTAGATGTGCAGGAAGGTTTGTCCTCCTGGGCGTCCTATTGCTCAGTTGAGCATTACTAAGAGCCTCCTTGATGTGCCTTTGTAACTCTTCTGCCAGCCTATCCACTTCCGTCGGTGCTGTGACGGGAAAGGTGGGGCAGTTATGGATCAGCAGGTCCTCATATAGTTCCCAGTCTACCCGTCTTTTCCTGACAGGGCCTCGACTCTGATAGGTGGGTGGTATGCTATCATCACAGGTTGGTGACGAGGTCATGTGGTAGTCGAGGACCGCCTGAGAGATCATGGTGTCCGGGATGTTGTTGGTCACCATCAGATCTATTGTGTCAGGGGCGTGATCATGGTTGTACGGGTAGTGGGTGGGTGTCTCTGGACCGTGCACCAGGTACCCTTTGGCCTCCGCGTCTGATAAGAGGCGTCTTCCATTAGCACACGTAGTAGCAGAGTTCCACGCCGTGTTTTTGCAATTAAAGTCACCGGCAATGATGGTCGGTGCCGGAGAGTCCATGAGGAGGTGGATGTCCTCCACATGTAACCTCTCTCCTGGTGGCTTGTAAAATGCAAAAACCCGGAGTGGGCCGGTATTAACTGCTATCTCTACGCCCAGCCCGTAGGAGGTAGCCAGTGGTATCAATGGCAAAGTGTAGTGTACCATCTTGGTTTTCACTATCACTGCCAGTCCTCGGTAGGCGTGCCCCTGAGGGGATACTTCATCCTGTCTGTAGGTTTGGTATCCCGCGAAACTCAATGCCTTTCCTGGCTTCAGATGCGTCTCGCTTATCAGGGCTATGTCAGCCCTGTATTCCGCAAGTAGACGCTTAAGGAGGACTTTCTCGTATCGTTTAGGCCCCCGGCATTCCAATGTATAATTCTTAATTGCTGATCCATAAGTTGGTGAGGAGCCGCCATAGCTCCATCAAACCGCGTGAGATCACAGTCGTCAGGCTCTCGCCTGACATGACCGAGACGAACACACCTTTTATAAGCTGAATGAGCTGCTCTATAACATCAGCGGGGTCCGTTCGGTGGACGTCGGAGCCCGGTCTGAGGTGGCTGGCTTCGCCTTCGTCCTCTGTCTAGAGGCGGCGACCACCGGTCCCTCAGATGGCTGTTGTGGTTGGGGCGTCTCTGCGCCTGTCGATTGTGGCCTTCTCGGTTTTCGTTGCCTCTGTGGTTTGGGCGGTGCAGCTGTTACCGCAGAGGCTGTCGCAGTGGTATTGGGCTGCTCAGTGTGTGCGACAGATGTTGGGCGGTCGCTTGTAACTGGTGCGGCGGCGACCTCGGTGCGGCGCCCTCTGCCTCCCCGGCGCTTCCTTCTGCCCTGGGGTCCTCCTGGCCCGTTGGCTGCGGCCATCAGGGTGTTGGGGCCTGACTGCTCCGTGTCTCCGACTGTAATGTTGTCGGCGGGCATTGTGGCATCGTGGTAAGCGGCGGTGCGTGCGACCGTCCCCGCCCGCTTGTTTCTGGCCTCCCTTTTGAAGACCGGGCAGCATGGGTTGTTCGCCGTGTGTGGGCCCTTACAGTTGGCACACGTCGGCGGCTGGTCTTTAGGCCTCGGACAGTCCCTGGCGGCGTGCTCTTCACCACAGATCACGCATGCGCGTTTTCTGTGGCAGTTGGTGGATGCGTGTCGAAAGGATTGACAGCGGTGACACTGCGAAGGCCCTTTCTTCCCGCGCCAGGCTTCGATGGTCACCGGCACTCCAAGTAACTTATCAATGTCGTAGACCCTCGGCGTGAGGTTAGGGGTGCGCAACAGCTGGGCGAAGTACACGCAGCCGGGCTTCCCTTGTCTTGCGTTTATAAGTTTTATGTGGTCTACGGTGATATCTAGGCGAGCTAGGTCTCGTATAATTTCTTCGGCCTCGTTTTCAGCACCGGGAGGGAATCCACGGATGGCAACTTTCAGGGTTCTGTCAGCTGGCAAGGAGTAACAAAACCAGCTGATGCCTTCTATCTTGCTGAGGTATCTTTGCACAACCCGGTATTCATCTTCGGACGCGGGCGTGAATTTCAAACCCTGGTTGTATGCCCGGGCACCCGGGTCGTGTCCCAGGATTTTTCGCAACTCTCGGATGTGATGTGGCCAGTTCGGGAGTGCCTCGACAACTAGTGGAGGGTACTTCGCCTTATTTTTATTTGCCACTTGTGGGGTAGGTGTCGGTGTCGGTGACGGAATCGGCGTTTGTCTTGATGGTGGTCTTGGTGGCGATATACTTGTTGTAAGCCTCTGCTTGGACGTCGGGTTTGCCTCTTCTTCCTCATCGCTGCTACGCTGAGAGCGCTTCTGGGGCTTCTGGGGCTTCGCGGAGAAGGGTGGAGTCGCTTGAGTCCTTCCCTTCGGTGAATAGGTTCGCGTGGTGCCTGGTGATTCAGGCATGGGCGCTGTTGGTTGCGTTTTCGCAATCAGGGCCTTCGGTTTCCTTCTCGGGTCTCTCAGAGTAAACTCGGAGGGCTTGCTGGTAAGCTCGGCATACGTAGATGGCGCAGTTATGACCGGCGCCAGTTGCGAGCTTTTCTTATCTCCGGGGAGGGTAGATCCGGAAATTATTTTCTGGGCTGCGATTAGCATCTGTCCCGGTGATTGTTCCCTGGAAGATGCTGGTGAGGTGGCAGGCGTGCCTGCGCGAGACATCCTTGATGGTGTTCTTGTTGGTGTAGGCGTCGGTGTCTGGAATAGCTTCACTTGCGACCCGGTCCTGCGTAGTTCCAAAGACGCTGGAGGGGTGAAGCAACCTTCGTTTCCGCCCTCTTGGGTGGGCGTGTACAGGGTAGGTGAGTCTTGAGCCACTTCGCGGCTACGCGGTGGCCTGGGCAGCTGTTCCTGCGACATTTTTCCGAAGAAAAATGGAGGTGGGTAGTTGTAGATTTCTTGTTGGTAAGCGGTGGAGGTGACCGACCCTCACGTCACAGGTCTCCCGACCGGCCTTCGCCGCCCGGGAGGGTCCCACTAACGGAAGATCGGTCGCGGAGAGTGTTGTACGCGCAGTTGGTGGTGGTGTCGGTGAAAACAACTCGCACGCGGGGTACAACAGACAATCCGAGTGCTGGCGACTGGTCGTTGTAAGGCGTTATATAGCAGTCGCTCCCCACCATAGCGCCGTCAAACCGGTCTGAGCTGGATTTCTTGTGCGCGCTGCCTGATGAGCGGCGCGAGTCGCAGAGCGGGTGGCAGCCTAGCATAGCGGGTAGCGGGGCTCGTCACAACTTTATCTCTATGATGATATAACATGGCTCATTAACAGTAGGCGATAGTCCAATCTTTCTAAGTTTTGATCTAAGCGTAAATACCACTGACGACCTGCTTGCCTTAATCCGTACAAGGATTTTTTCAACAAGACATACATCACCACCTTTCTGAAAATCATGTAAAAGTTTTTGAGCTCGATGACACCACGACCGAGTTCATATCAATTAGTTTAATTAGACTTTCTGAAAATAAATCAGGGATACGCATATACACCTCTTCATCAAGATTCCCGTTCAGATACGCGGTATTTATATCCATTTGATGGATCTTCAAGTCTAACTCAGCAGACAATGCAGCTAATAATCGAATCGTTTCAAGTCTCGCAACCGGAGCAAATGTTCTGTTATAATCGATTCCAAATTTTTGACTAAAACCTTTAGCTACTAATCTGGCTTTCTTTTTTTGTGTTCCATCTATATTTCGCTTAGTAACCAAGACATATCGACATCCTACAACTTTACGATTAACTGGTTTCTTTACTACTTCAATAGTATCATTCTTTACAATACTTTCAATTTCGTTCAAAATAGCATTCATCCATCCTTCTTTCTCATCACTAGAAAGTGCTTCTTGTAATGACACTTCTGCTGATCCAACAAATTCTTCATCTTGTGATTCTTCATTTTCCTCTTCTTCGTCTTCTACTTCTATCAATTTATAAATCTTACGCGGACGTCCAACCTTACCTCTTTCTATCCTAGGTCTTCCAGGTGCCCGTTTAATTACTCTAGTTTCATCATTAGAAGTTGACATCTGATTATTGGCATGAAGATCGGACCGCGCAGAACCTTCACTTTGTTCATTATTAACTAGATCATTAACAATATTATCCGATTGTCCTAAAGCCTCTTGTTCAGACTGTTTTGTATTGTTCCTATCAGCCAACAAATCAAGCTCAAAAAAGTCTATACATTTTTCAACAACATTTGATTTATTTCCTATTGCATTATTAAAATTCTTGTCTAAAATTTTAATATCCCTTGCAACAACCATTTTATGTTCACTAGGTAACCAAACTCTATAACCTTTTGTTGCTCTAGGATAGCCTACTAAAATTCCTTCTTTAGACCTAGATGCAAATTTATCTTTCGTTGGATTTTTATCTAGTATAAATACTTTAGAACCAAATATCTGTAAATAATTTATTTTATCCGGTTTACCATGCCACTTTTCATACGGTGACATTCCATCAAGACTAATAGTAGGACAGCGATTTCGAAGGTGACAGGCTGTAGCAACAGCATCAGACCAAAAACTTTGACTAAGTTCTGACGATAATAATAAACACCTAGCCATTTCTATCAATGTACGGTTCATCCGTTCACTAACACCGTTCATTTGAGGAGTGTGTGGAATACTGAGCCTTCGCCCTATTCCTTGATCCTTTAGAAATTTATCAAATTCTGTATGACAGTAGTCCATTGCATTGTCAGATTGTAAATATTTAATTCGCTTACCTGTCATATTCTCGATATAACTTTTGTAAACCTTGAACGCCGTAAATACCTCACTTTTCTTTGTGAGAAAATAGACTTTCGCACCACCTCGTACAGTCGTCAATAAATGTCACGAAGTACTTAGCGCCTCCAATTGCAGTCGTACGCATTGGCCCTACAACATCAGTGTGAACAATCCTCAATTCTCATCACATGGTCCATTGGACCCGCTGAAAAAGGTAGTGCTGTCATCTTACCTTTTATACAAGTCTCGCATTCACTCAATACACTCACATCTGTCAACTTCACATTCATGTTATTAGCATTTAAAACTTTCATTAGATCTCTTGCATTCAAATGTCCCATTCGCTCGTGCCACGACCAGACATTCACTACGTTGCCCATCGCTAAAGCTTCATCCTTAGCTTTTCTAATTACATATAAATCCCCTATACGATCTGCAGTCAATTTAATTTTACCATCTCTTTCACAATAGCAACATTTTTCAAAAAGACTACCTCGCAACCAACATCAATCAATTTAGAAACAGACATTAAGTTACTTCTAAGATCAGGAACTAATAATGTATCATGAAATTCTATTCGAGCAACATCATTATCATTTTTAGCAAAAAATCTAATACTTCCCTTGCCCTTGACATTTGTCGACAGACTGTTCGCCATATTAATTTTTCCGCTACATATTCTTAAATTGAAAAATTTCCGTTCGTCATTGCATATGTGCGACGTGCAGCCACTATCCAGAATCCATAAATCCTTCTTAGCTTGTATTGGAGACATGACAAAACTATCGAAAACGTCATTTTCATTTTCAATTTGTGAATAATTGTCATTATGTTCCGTAATATTTGATTCAATATGAGAAGTTTTCTTTAGTTTGCACTCAGAAGCCTTATGACCAAATGCTTTACACTTGAAACATTTGAATTTAAAAACCATGTGACAATGTCATATTATTCTTTTTATAAGCTGGTTTCTTAGGTATTGCACACGTTTGACATACAATGCTCTCTCATGCAACGTATCATTATCATTCTGTTTTCTAGAACTATATTCTTCATAGATCTTTATCTTCAAAAATTCTATATTAGGTAGCTCATCTCTAGTTTCTATAGCACAATGAAAATTCTCATAGGATGACGGCAAACTATATAATAATAATATAGACAATAAGTCTTGATGAATATTTATCTCCATATCTTCCAACTTATCAACCGCATCAAAAATTTTGACAAATGCTCGTGAATATCATCACTCTCTTGCATTTTATATGTAATAAGCTGCTTAAGCAGTGTCGCCTTTCTGGCAGGACCCTTCGACGCGTGCACACTCTGAAGCTTCAACCATACATCTCGTGCTGTTTCACACCCACGTATTTGTTTGAGTTCACTCGGACTTAAAGACAATATTAAATCAGACTTAGCTTTACGATCTCCATTGGTCCATGTTCTCACAGCTTCCGCACCGTCCGTGTTTATATTTGGCTTTATTCTCTCGCCGGATACAAACCCCCAAGTATCGTTCTTTTCCAAAACTGCTTCCACTTGTATCCTCCATGTATCATAATTTTCACGATTCAATAACTCTATTTTGATCGACATTATGTTAGCCCATAACCTGTAGATGTTCCTTATTGGAATGAAATGCCGTAGATATTAAAATAGAAATATTTTAATCAATAAAAAAATATGTGTACATTATAATTACGAGAATCATATAAACAAGAGTGTCAAATTTGAATAAGTGACATCCAATGTCATCTTACGACCATTGCCTTAATATGTGGTATAAAACCTCCAACACGCCCCCTTTATCCGCATATTCAGGCAAGTCCTAAACCGTTAATGCACTTATAATGTTTAGCTTTAGGCAAAGCTTTCGTTAAAATATCAGCAATCATGAGGTCTGTCGACAAAATGTTTAATATTGATATTTTTTTCTTGAATGATATTTCTAACGAAATGAAATTTGATGTCTATATGTTTGCTACGGGCATGTAGCATTGGGTCGTGCTGGGCCCATAACCTGTAGATATTCCTTATTGGAATGAAATGCCGTAGATATTAAAATAGAAATATTTTAATCAATAAAAAAATATGTGTACATTATAATTACGAGAATCATATAAACAAGAGTGTCAAATTTGAATAAGTGACATCCAATGTCATCTTACGACCATTGCCTTAATATGTGGTATATAAACCTCCAACAAAGTTCATTGTTTTTTTTTTATTAATATGATAGATTAATATTATTATAGGTGTAAATAGATATTTTGTATATATTTTATTTTAAGATTATTTTTCTAAATTTGTGTGTAAATCTGGGTATTTAGAATAACCACCGTTACAACATCTCTAGCTTATCCATGATTCAGAATACACAATGAGCAATATACGTCATCTCCCTCTTGTTATTTTTAATAAAAATAATAGTCGACCTATGCGCGTGAAGTTATAATTTTATTTATTGATAATCACTCAATAAAAGTTATTTCTTTTTTAGCAAATGACTCTAACCTACCGCTAGTGCAAGTACAATACCACTCGCCGCAATACCATCTACAAGTGACATGAAAAGAAAAAAATATATCGTTAAGCATAACCAATTAAAGCTAATACAATGATTACATACATAAATTAACTGATGATGCAGCAACAAAAGAAATTAGCCTATATATACAACATGCAAAAAATACATCCAAATAAATACATAGGTATGAATTTTGGTGCATCAGAAATAAATTTTTCACTCTTTGTTTCAAATTAACTTAATTTATTTGTTACATATCACAATCATAACATTAGGTAGTAAATATAAACTGGAGGTGTAGATTTATTGGTAATATATTAATGCAAGATTAATCTAAATTTACACGAGAAGCACATTCTACCACAACTTTTTGCACACCTTGTGTATATGTATAACATTTGCTGAGATGGGTCATTTTTTTTTTCTTTTTTTTTATTTTTTTTTGTACATGAACATACAATTTTACAACGTATCGCCAAACTGCAAAAACAGTTTAATGGCGAAACAAAAAATACACTCTGATAATTAGTACCTAATTATCTAGCTATCTCTAAACATGCATTAATCTCTTGTATAGTCATATTAAACCATCGTTACGAGTTTAAATATACATTTTTAAAATACACTACACTGACACACTTATAAAAATTGTACTCACTTCTATAAAGATTATCTATAAGGTGACAAGAAATCATTCAACAACCACGATTTTAGTTTCTTTTTAAACACGTTTTTACTTGTACATTCTTCTTCCGGGAAGAGTAAATTAAAAATACGTGGTGTCAAATACCTCCGTGTCCTCTTGCCGTAATAGTTACAGGCTCTCGGTTCTATATATTTGGTCCGCACTGAGTTTCTTAATCCATGTACATTAGCTTTTTTAGTTTTATAATCTGCACAATTATACTGATCCAATGCCAATAAATATTTTACCTTATCATGCACTGGCAGAATCTTACATATTCCAAATAATAGTTCATATTCTTTACAACTTTGTTTTGTTTTATGACTTACTAAACTCTTCATAAATCTAATTTGTAATCTTAATATTTTGTCTAATTGCGTTTTAAAGGTTCTTCCGTAAGCAATCAGTCCGTAGTTTATTACTGATTCAGCCAAAGCATGATAAAGCACATACAGAACGGGTTTACTTACTATACACCTTAAATTAACCATCCTACTCAAAATACATCTTAACTTATTACATACTATTTCTACATGTAAATTCTTTGTTCAAAAATTGACTTTGTTCAAAGTTAAGACATCTTCTTCGTATACTGCTATGCTAGTCTGTGTTGAGTATTTTTCTCGTTTGTGAAAATCAGAACTATTTTGTTCAACTTACGAGTGTTAGTACCATAGTGAATTCTCATTCATAAGCTAGATTTATGTTCGTTGACCACGTTCGTTCCTTCGTAGACATTACCTTACCAAACCAAGCTAACCAGGTATTATAAAAATGTTTGTTAATAGAAAACCCGTACAATCGTAATTTGTCTCATTTATATGAAAGAACATATTTTATTCCAAAACAAACCAATTAGGTTCGTATATTTTCCTGTTTTTCTCTACGTTCCCAATGTCCCCATGTTTGTTTTTGCTCGGCGTAGGCAGGCAATATGAAAATCGTTTATTCTACACACGATTCTCTTGTCTCTCGTGGATTTAATTTATACTTTTAGGTTGGTAGGCCTGATATAAAGTAATTGCTATCTTGATTTGAATTTTAATATCGTATATCTATCTATATATATATATATATATATATATATATATATATATATTATATATATATATATACATATATTATACCTGAGGGGTGATCGCACTAATAATCGCAAGCGAAACGCAACCGAACCGTTCGGCTTAACCAATCCGAACGCCACAATATCACGTCATCTGTTCGATGACGTGATATTCTAGCTCTCGGATTGTTGAGTGGAACGATTTGGTTTTGTTTCAACTGCGATTTGTTAGTGCGATCGCCCCTCTCTGGTCGCTTATCATAAGTTTATTACGAGGGCAAAGAAGAATCAGGGTATCTAATACGACTCAAGGTATATGGGGGATAGTGTTTGCAGGACTGACAGCCATTGGTATGAAAATATCTTCGAGTAGTTGATGTATGCTAGGAAACGTCCGAAGATCGCAGAAGGCGCTGACAGATAGGTGTAGAGATTCTTGGCGAAGGTCTATATCTGACAATAAACGTCTCGGCCGATAATGATTTTGATATGACATAAGGTGTTTCTATATTCCTATTATACTTTTATTTAAATTCTAATGACACAAATTGACTAATATCCTCGTTGCGGTTGTGTTAGGATTGCTCATACCTCTCTCTAGCGAATGGTGGCTGGAACTCTGTACTCAAGGATTGCGGATAGTTCAACATAACTAATAAGCACTAGCTATATGTACATAAGTCATGTCTAATCACTATATGTTACATGAACATTCTTAGGAAACGTTTGACGTTCATATAATTTAGGAATTTCTTCGCATTATTTTATTTAGATATGACAAAATACTTACAAAGTAATAAGAAATATCTTACATCGATAAATACGTTATTAGTGAATTGAAACACTTGGGCGAAATTCTCAAACTAGGTACTTGTTCTTTTAATAAAACATACTTAATAAACACAGGCTGTATTGTCCATTCTTTTTAAGCACCAATCAAAAAAGCGTGCTCTTTACTTCTATTGAGTTGTGTTCCTTAACATCATATAAAACAAATTCGCTTTCTCTCTCCATATATCCCTATTCATGCGTAAATCTTTAAAACTACGCAACGGATTTTGATGCGGTTTTTAAATAGATAGAGTGATTAAAGAGGAAGGTTTATATGTATAATAACATCCATTAAATAGTAGAGAAATACTGTTATTTTTGAGGTTTCTAATGTGATTTCGTAAATAATTACATTTTTTCCGCTTACATTATAAGCGTTTGTATAAAACGTTCACAGATTGTTTATAGTGTATTTATTATCGGCACAGCCCCCGTGCGAAGCCAGGGCGAGGCGGTAATCTTATATATAAAAATGAATCGCAAAATGTGTTGGTAAGCTCATAACTCAACAACGCCTGGACCAATTTGGCCAATTCTTTTTTGTTAATGTTCGTTTAAGTTCAAGGAGGGTTTTTACAATGAGGAAAATTCGAATAATTATCGGAAATACCCTAAAAACAGCCCATTTATTTTCCTATGCAAATGTTTTCTAACTAAAACGTACAGTCGAATTGAGCTTTATTGTTATTGTATAAAGCATATTGCAAACACTCACTGTTGTCTAAGCAATGAAGGTGTGTTCCTAACATCAAAGAGTCAATTTGCGCTTTATAACGCTACATATAGTTGAAATTCAATCATATCTATCAAAACAATGTGCGTGCGTGCGTTGGAGCACAGAATACGTCGTTGGAGGATTTAATGTCACGTTCCAAAATTGAATAGCCACAAACTGTAATAGGTCATTTAGACTTTTTTTGCGATTTGGTTGGCTATGCGACATTATCTATAAAATAATTAGGAACAAAAAACTGCCACTGTACAAATCTTTTTGACAGGACGAAGTCTGTCGGGTCCGCTAGTGTAAAATAAAAACCAGTGTAGGTAGTTGTGAATTTATAAGTATCACACAAAACTAATAGTTAAATTATTTGACAGGACTTTCACCATATTCAACACATAAATATTTATTAAGCTATTTACGTATGCAGAGACAAAACCGAAATTCTCGCAACAATAAAGTAATGTGAAATACAAATAATAAATATTAGATGCTTGACTTACTTCTGTTGCGTTACTTTCTATCTTATGTGTTTTATGTAGCAGCGAAAAAATAATAAAAAATTAACTAATTGTTAGTTAAAGGCTTGTTTAGTGCCTACACATATCGACTCTGCTCTTATAGTTGCCTCAATATTTATTATTTCTATTTTTTTTGTCTCACGATTTGCCTATATGGTTCTGAGAACTTGGGCACAGGCTGAGTTTGGTCGGTAGGTCACGTGGTCAGAGCGCTCTGGCCGCGTGGAGTCCGACATAATTGCCGAAACACTTGCCATTGCGGTAGTATCCTGGGAGAGTTTCGTGCTCCTTGTTAGGATTCTCAACCTCTCTCTCCTGAAATAAAAAAAATATTTTGTGTCTACGTTAAGAAAATTTATTCTGTATGACAGTACGTTGTAACAAGCATGAATGATAAACACAATCTTATTTCATAGTATATTTTAAGAAACATGTAAACCAGCAAAACATAAATAATGTAAAATATTCACAAGAATTCTCATCCTAAAAGCTCCTCTTTATAATATTATTTTAAATGTACCACTAAGTGGTAAGCGATAAATTTAAACGATGCGTCCCCACGCTTAGAGTATCGGAACTGCAGCCGTCCCTGTAATGAATGTTAGTGGCGCAGTAACCAGGATTTATAGCGATATGGGCTTTGGTGCTATCTGCTGTAAAATTTTCTTGGCAACCCCTGATTTTCTAGATTTAAGTTCACACTATGCGATAAGCGGGATTTGCGGGAATGAAGGCAAGCAAAAACGGATGCGTCAAAATCGAAACTACATAATTTTTTGTTCATATATTTATATATACATGCATTATAATTATATTTAATGTTAATTATAAAATAATTGATTGCTTAATTTATAAGTGCAATATTATGAGTATGGTTTAGCAGAAGATTCTCATTCACAATTTTCAGTTTTCAAACTGAAATAGCCGAGTACAAAATTATGCCAAAATATAGCTTTGAAACCTTTGGGCTCCAAGTAACCGAGGCTGGACTTGACCGCAGCCAGTAATGCGGTCAGAAACGCACGACGCTTGACCTAACATCGCTATCTGTTCAGGCCATACCATCTACTAAATTAGAGCTATATTTGGCAAACTGACCGTACGTTAATTACATGATGTAGGCAACCACGCAAGAAACGTTGTTCAATTTTGATATACGTACGTATAACTTGATGGAGAAAATGATTAGGAAGAGAAGACTCATTCAACAGTATATAATGATTTTTGAGAATTTGTAGGAAATTTTCTCAAATTCAAATTCAAATTCATTTATTCGTTCATAAACATGGGTTACATTGCTTTACATTGCTATTTACAAAAATATGATGTCCAACCATGATTCGCCATACAGGCATATGAACTAATTATAAGAAAAAAAAATGCATAACAATAGTCAATTCCAATTAAATCAATAAATACATGTCAAAAATTAATAACTAATTAATAAATCAGTCAAATCAATTAATATTATTTTAAAAAATACTTTATGTCATAATATGCTTTTTCAGCAAGAAAGCCATTGAGAATAGTTTTAAATCTTTTGTTGTTCCTAATTGTCCTAATATCAATTGGAATTTTATTGTAAATGGTAGGCGCCATACAATTGAGACTTGTTTTCCGAAGATGGAACTTACATCCATGGGTCACTTTTAAATAACCCTCACGACGGCTTCCAATTGGACAATATTCAAAGAAGTGTGGATGACTTTTAACAAAATTTGCAACTTCACTTATGTACAATGATGGTAATGTCAAAATTTTGTACTTTTTAAAAAATGGTTCACATGACTCGTCTTGTTTCAAACCGAACATAGACCTCAAACATCTCTTAATATATATGTATTAGAGAGCAATATTTAAATATTGTATGTGCTTTCAAGTAGATGATACTGTTTGAATGGGCAAGTGATTTCGGGACCAGGTCTAATTTTTGGATATGTTGTTCTCCTGTTCGAGCTGAGCAAAAAATGTAATGGTCGCAAAAAAAGTTAACGACTCATTTTTTGCGTTCAATGATATTTTTGCGTCGCATTACAAAAAAAAATCTGCTGAAAACCACGATCTTCTAATTCAAACTTCAGAGCCCCCTAGTAGGAAAATGCGTCGTTGACTTTTTCTAAAAGTTAGTATTCTGAATCAGCTCGTCAAGGAGAAGAACATATCAAAAAATCTGCGGATTCTGCCGAAAACCACTATTTACTAATTCAGACTTCAGAGGCTCCTAGTGGGAAAATGTGTTGTTAACTTTTTCTAAAAGTTGAGTATTCTGAACCAGCTCGTCATGGAGAACAACATATCAAAAAATCTGCGAATTCTGACAAAAACCACGGTTTTCTAATTCATGCTTCAGAGCCCCCTAGCGGGAAAATGAGTCGTAAACTTTTTCTAAAAGTTGAGTATTCTGAATCAGCTCGTCAAGAAGAACAACATATCCAAAAATCTGCTGATTCTGCAGAAAACCACGATTTTCTAATTGAGACTTCAGAGCCCCCTAGCGGGAAAATGAGTCGTAAACTTTTTTTGCGACCATAACATTTTTTGCTCCGCTCAACCAGGATAACAACATATCCAAAATTTTGACCTGGGTCCCGAAAACCACTTGGTCATTTAAACAGTATCATCTACTTTATGAACAGGCATATCGGTAACAGTCCGTGGTACTAGTCCTCGCATGTAGGTAGAATGGATCAAGTGGTGGTAGAATCGCGAAAGCTCATCCCGCCACATGCGCCCTGATGTGAGCCCAGAGAACACCGGTGGGTTTTAGTGGGTAGGCTGGTCCTTTCAAACCGGAGAGCCCCACACACGGCCGCGCCTTGCCAGCACAGTGTCATGGTGCATAAGGAGCATTTCCCCTCGAAAGAAAAAGGTAGGATGGATCACAGTTTCTTCTGTTACATCAACCTTCATTAATGTGATTTTACAATGAATTATACCTATAATGAAGTTTTATTACAATTCATAAGAAATGTATTCACAATGACTTTTAAGCATCAGATCATATCAGAGGTAATTATTTACAGGAGGGATATTACACCAGGGTCATCTACTTGGGTACCTCCATCTTACCTATTTCTACCACAAAATAACAGCGTTTGCTGTGTTCCGGTGTGAAGCGTAAGATAAGCAGTTAAATTACTGGATACTGTGATTTAACATTTTTTATGTTGGTAACATACTCTGCTTTTTGTGGGGGTTGCGAATTTTATAGGAACTACTTGTATACAGACTATTGTACCGTGCCATTTGTCAACATATCACATGAAGGTACACGTATTTTTTTCTTGCTTTGAGAATTCAAGCAATTTCTTCTGAATTTTTTTTTTGCTTAGTAATACTTATATATAATTTTTTAATACATCAGTTCTTATTACAATTACAAACGCTTTTGTATGACGCGCCGGCCCTCAATGTGACTTCAGCATTCTCAAATTTCACGCTCACCTACTTCACACTTTGTTCTTAATCACAGACTTTCGGAATATCGTGATTCCGTTGAAAATGTAATTTTGTAATCCTCGTAATTCTTACGTTTTGCAACCTAGACAGAGCGTCTGTTTAATTTGACGTTAGCCGTTTTATTTTTATCTGAAACGTGACAGAATAAGGTCGCATTACGCGCGGGGATTCCGTGGACAATAATGTTAATTTATTTACATTACGTAATTCATGAAAACGTTGACATTAATATACGTGTAAATTGGGGTCGATTCAGGCGGCGACAAGGGTTTTCATCTCATCTCGTCAGGTGAAATTAATTTTATGAATATATAACTTCTTGGTAACTATGTAATAATGTTACATTTTATGAATGAAAATGACAAATTGTTAAGGTCAGTCTTTGAGAATATTCCTTCTGTGTCAACGGTTTCTATAACTCTTGGCTAGATTGTGCTTAGTGTGAGAGATTGAAATACACTACATACACTTACATATACTATACACTTATACTACTACATACTATATACTTACATATACCAAATAAAATAAAAAAAAATATATTGAACATAAGTTTTTGCTCACACTTTTATACATCAGAACAATTTTAAAAGAAGACAATACTCAGAGCTGCGTGCTAAGAGAGAGTAGAACATAGCACAAACGCCTATGGCGTATTTTCCATACAAAATTTTATTCGTTATTTCAATAACTTACAGTCCTTTTTTCGCCTTTCTCACGCTCTAGACCACATGTGTGACAAATTTTATTTAAATCGGTTTAGAATTTTTGATATAAAAGAACCACACACAGAGTTACTTTGTACTAGCTTTCCGCCTGCGGCTTCGCTTGCATTATACCATACAAAGACATTTTCCCGTGGTGAAATTTTATATATCTCATTCTATCCTATGTTCCTCCCTGGAGCTTGCCATATCAAATTTTACTAAAATTCATTTATTAGTTTTTGTGTGAAAGAGTGACAAACATCCATCCGTCTCACAAACTTTCATATTTATAATATTTGTAGGATTTTCAACCTTTGCCCTTTTTGATAAACACCTTTTTATCGATATTTAGTCACTCACAATGTCATTTTCAATCACAAGGTAATTCACAAAACAAGGGTTCAATGTAGTCGCGACTGCAAACATCCATCCGTCTCACAAACTTTCATATTTATAATATTCGTAAAATTTTCAACCTTTGCCCATTTTAATAAACACCTTTTCATCGATATTTAGTCACTCACAATGTCATTTTCAATCACAAGGTGTACATTCACAAAACAAGGGTTCAATGTAGTCGCGACTGCAATTAGGCCACAGCAAAAGCGCGAACAACATTTACGATCAAAGCTCTAATTAGCAAACCTAGAACACTTTAGGCTTGACTTGATTTACAACTCTCTGGGGAAGTTCTCGTGGAAATTTATGCACTCGAGATCTTACGGTGCATTATACCATGTGTAGTTTTAATTGGCATCGACGACAAGTTGCTGTTAATTCCGTTACCATTATAAGCTAATAATTCTTAACCTCCCATATTTAAAATGACGCATGAATATGTAAGGTAGAATAAGTTTTAGTAATAAAATCGACAAAATTATTACATTAATATGATAACATGTGATATTTGACGTCTTCTCAAAAAATCTAAAAATATATGAAAACTTTTCAAGACTTGTTTCATTTACGTACTTTTCTGTGGAATCAACCTTTTTAATTTTAATGTTGGGCAATGGGCATTTTAATCGAGATAATTTTCCTGCAACTTTTAGCAAAATAGGTCGCTTCTCTAAAAAGTTATAGCTATTTTATTAATACAAGGTAACAATGGCAAAAAAGTAAAGGCTAATAATTTCAATTTATTCCTACTTCTTCCTATATTCAATAGATGATTGATGATGAGATTAGATAATAATATACATAAATATTATTATATATAAGAAACATATAAAACAAATAAGACGGAGACTAGGTTTTTCTAGGAGGTAGACTCTGTACCAGGGTCGTCTGCATGGGTACCTCCGTCTTACCTATTTCCGCCGCCAAACAGCAGGGTTCGCTTTGCTGTGTTCCGGCGTGAAGGGTAAGATAGGCAGTGAAATTACTGGGTACTGTGACTTTACATCTTATGTCACAAGTTGGCAACGTACACTGTGGTTCTTATGAGGTTTGCAGATTTGCTGCGAATCTCGTGGGAACCACATGTACTATAGGCGACTGTTACCACTTACCAATAAAAAAAAAAAAAACTAGGTATGTAGTCAACATAAGTAATGAGTTTTGGATTATTTTTATTAGCCACCCGTTTTTTTTTTTTTTTTTTTGTTTCCCTGAGGAAAATGCATGTAGGGAGCCCCTGGGAACAGAAAGCTTCTTCCGGGAACCCCCAGCCTCCGCTCCCCCCTCGACACAGGGGAGCCCTCCTCGGTTTATTAGCCACCCTGTCTCCTACATTGCTGTGATTGATAGTGTCAACAATATACGAGTATTATACGAAGATCCACGCTATTATTAAGAGAATGTCGTAATTTTTTACAAAACACTAGATGCTTAAGGCTCTGAATTAATTTATGCAAAAGAAACTCAACTAATATTTATTATAAAGCTATAGAGAGTAATTTGAAAAACATGTGTTCACTCGTCGACAAGTAAATGAGAAGTGAAGTCGCCACGAAGCCTCTGAGCTGGAGAGCTCTCAGATAAATGCGGCTGCTGTCGAACGCACGAACGCTACATAGCACACGTAGCGCCATCTGTTTTTCGTCAGCGATAACACGCAAAAATGACGGGCAGCAATGCCCGGGTCAATAGTTTTATACCCTCCGTACTTAGACATCTTTTTTTTTTCATATCTTCTACAATATATATTTAATTTATTATCACAGTTTGACATATTTATCATTCATCATCACAGCTAATATATGTCCCTACTGAGGGGACGAGCCTATATACCCAAACTATGTTTGGGTGATTAAGCCTTATTCAAACTTAGCTGTCCCAGTTCGGATTGCTTGACAACATACATCTTTGATATTTTTATACAGTGTGTCTGGGCATGACTTAGCGATAATTTAAGGGCATCAAATACACCTAAGTTATCGGAAAAAACACCCGAAATAGGGGGGTCTACCCCCCTCTTTTTGGAATGGCCGCCTTTTTATTTTTTTTTTATTTATTTTAGTTATCTCTACCAAAAAATATTAATTTCTCTGGAGATAAAGATCCTAGAGATATGATATTAATGTAATTTGAAAGATAATACCATCACCTTTTAATTAAAATAGAATAATATGAAAAAAATTCACTTAAAAGAGTCATAAAAAATCTTTTATGCAAATTTTAGTAAAAAAAAGCTAACACATTAAAGTATGATTTTTTCCTATATATTAATACGCAAAGCTATTAGCTACAAAACGATACCAACAGCGTTTACCTCACGATTACCTGTTTTTCTTCACAAATACATATATACAAGTCGAAAAATTAATAACAAGTTGGCAGGATCGACCCCAGGCTTCCGAATCATCCGATTTGTAGACCAGTGGCGAGATCACAGCGCGATGGTCATACATAGTTACATATAGTATACTATTTTAATTATACTTCATATAAAATAATAGCTTCTCACTCTTACTCAAATAGGGTATTAGCAAATAACTAACTAGAACCGATTTGCGCTAAAAACATGTGAATCCAAGATACACGTACACATCATGTCCCTAGAACAACTAATAACCTGGCAACACAATAACATCTAAATAATTGACAAAAAAATATAAATTACCACTTAAAAATATATTTTATTCTTATTGTCGTTGTTATCTTATAGTTTCAAATAACATAACTATATGTATCGACGAAATAAGTATTACATGAATGTTTCCTACCCACGACATATCAATACCGAATAATTATCAAGTTATGGATATTGTCTTGTCTTGACACAATGGAGCCAAATAAAACAACTTTTTTTGAATTTAAAGTAAATATCTATTTTGCGTTACGAACAAATGTTGCCTTTTAGACGGCTGACAGGTAAGTAAGTTCTATACAATCTGACGTGCAAGCATTGATGAACGCCTGCGAAGAATGAACGGCAATGTTGAGTTTCTAGTGGCTTCACTAATTTTTATGAAGGCTTATTTGTGTAAGCCTAAACAGATATTGTGATAAGATAACATAAGATAAGCTATTAGATATAACTGATCTTTTAAATGAAATCTAATCCTATTTACGAAACTTTAAACAATTTATATAATTTCAATGGTGTAGATCAACTTTTCGAAGTACCCTCATTAATTTTCAAAATACCAGGAACGATTAACACTGTTAATGATTTACGTAATGACATTAAATTTAAACTAGGTTTTGATGAACGTTCCTACTTTAATTATATCATACAAATACCAGAAATTGTGTCGGTAAATCGAATATCGAAGGATAAAAGCCTAAAACAAATTGTAAGCAAGTATTCAAGATAATTCGAAGACAAATAAGAAATTTAAATTGCGTTGATGTTACTGTGACGATTTTGAATTTCAATTGAATTCAAAATCGGAAGCAGAATAAACACGGCAAAATTTGGTTCTTGGTTAACAAGGAGATGTAGACGCTGAATATTGTGATTGGTTGCTGGATAAATGTTCAATATCCCCAATTACTTCCGAGAAACTGAATAATAAGTTCAGTTGAGATTCGGTTGTTGAAGTAGAATTGTTTGTTTCAGTTGAGTTGCTTTATGATAAACTTTACTTGCCAGATATTATTATTAGTCGAACTAGAGATAAGCTAATAAATTACATTTTTTTATCTCACCACATTTATTTGAAAATATTAGGATCTAATTCCGATAAGGGTCTAACGAAACTGTACACAGCTCTAGACTTAAAGACGGAAGTCAATTTGGTCTTTGCTACCTGGAAGTTTTCACAGAAAGCTCTCGGTAACAGAAGCCCAATTTCAAGCAAGTAGATCATTTGTACTAGCTAGTGTTTATAATTTAACTCTTTATTGTAGCAGAAAATATAAAATGTGCAATATTTTACACATATAAAAGAACAAAAATATTTTTTTTTTGTTGTTCGTAATTGGTTATTACTTCAATCTATTTTAAGATTAACTTTAATCTGTATTTTTTTACACGTCAATATTCTCGATAATAGTTATAAAAACAAACAGATAGAAAAAACATTTTCAAAATGGTAATTTTGAGATAAGTCACCATCAGGCGTGCCGTAGGCCTGTTTGCCACCATCGTAGTATAAAAAAATAATATCTGATTGGATAGAATCCCGAGTAGATAAATAATTCACTTTTAGTTATCTCAATAAAAACTGAAAAATGGCATCAAAGTGTCATCAATAGCATTACCTAATACTCATATAAATACTAAAAAGTAGCCTATAGCGTTTCTCGAGCTCTAGACTAATTGGTTGTATAGTTTTGGCGTGAAAGCGCTACAGACAGACAGGAGTTGCTTTCGCATTTATAATATTGGTAACTATTGCTTTTGTCAATTTCCATTAAAAATATGAGATTTAAAAGACACTATGAGTTTCTTACTTGTTCTTCGCGGGGAAGCCCTTCCGATCCTTCCTGCAGCCCTACACAAAAAGCACGCGCGTCTTTTCTATTCTATTTCTACTATTATAATATCTAAATAAATTAATCTATTAAATCTTGTTGCACCTACACCACATCTCCACACCACCCAAAGGTTGGCTGGTAGAGAATACCTTAGGTATTAAGCCCGCCTATGTAGATTTTTTTTTTGCATAAAGTTTAATAAATAAATAATAGTCTAAGCGTTTTCTATCAAAACCTTATACGAGTATATTCATGCATATGCATGTATGTGCATGAACAATGAGGTTGAGTAGCACTGTCTGTGTTCTTAAATTCTATTTTTTCATCAAAAGCTCAATGTTGAATAAATATTAATTTGAATAAAATTATAAATGAAATCTTAATTCTAGTAGGTAATTTGTCTTCTGTAGCTAGTAAAAAGCTAAAAAGATAGTTACTTTTCATTGAGCAAATGTTACCAATATAAATTAGGAATTTGGTAGATGTGATGTCAATATATATTTTTTATTTATTATTATTTTTATCAATATATAGAAAACTTAACTAGTTATAGATAAATAGAACATTTGCTATTAGGGCTTAATATTAAATATGTTACCTAATACCAAACTAATAACAAAACGTTGTGAAATTTCAAAGTAAGTAATTGTTTGTTCTGTAGAGAGTAAAAGTTCACTTTAAAACGATGCGAAATAAAAAACAGTAAGGGCCTCTTTCACCATCTCCAAGTAAAGTGTCGAGTAGGCTAATTGACAGTTAAAGTAGCCAGTAAGTTAGATTGTCAATTTCACGACTTTCGGTAGCGTTAATTATAGGATTAACTGACGAGTAACTTACTTGCCACATCATCTGCCAATTAACGCGTTTACTTGACGGTTAAAATAACACCACGCGTATATTTATTTACGTACATCCTAAATTAGTTATTAAAAATGGACTTATATGATTTAATTGATCATGAACTAGACGAAATTGAAAATTCTTCAATGCAGCTGATGCCGAGAATTCGTGTATTTAAATTCCGCCTTGATTATTTCACCGACCCGAATGAAACTGATTTCTTTGCTAGGTTTCGCCTGTCGAAATTTGCAGTAATAAAAACAAAATAATAACTAAAACACAAAGGTGAGTTGTATGACTTTTTTTATTCTACTGATTTACCAAATTTCCTTTCTAGTGAAATTAAAGGTAACCTATAAATCAATGTCAAAGAATAGTACATAAGTTATCCCTTCTAAAATAAAACAATGTTATATAAAATATCCTTATAAAAAATAAGTTAAAAAAAAAATTAAATAAACTAACCAAACATCACACGTGCAAATCGTATTATAAATTGACGTTTGAATGACATATGAAATCTGACATTTTGACATATTATGAACGATTTTTTAACGAATGTTTCGTTCGTCATTCACTTAATCAGTGATTTGTTACTTGAAGGTTTGTTTTCGTTTGTGAAATTGAGAGAAGTTACTTGGAACATTTACTTGCCAGTAAGCGTTAACTGGGCAGTAACTAGTCGCCACTTTACTTGGAGATGGTGAACGAGGCTCTAAGTCTACCATCTACTTATAAGCCTGCAATTTGTTATAGGAGTGGCACCTCTGAGGGGTGTTTTCGTAACTGATTCCGCTATTGCTATTGAATCACATTGACGATTAATATTAATTAATCTACTTATTTGATTATAAAGTTTGTATACATTCTATATGTTTGTAAGGCTTATTGCAAATTCAAGGCATTTATATCCCAACTAATATTATAAATGCGAAAGTGTGTTTGTTTGTTTGTTTGTTTATTTGTTTGTTTGTTTGTTACCTCTTCACGCTTAAACTACTGGACCGATTTCAAAAATTCTTTCACCTTTGGAAAGCTACATTCTCCCCGAGTAACATAGGCTACTTTTTATCCCGGAAAAATCGACAGATCCCACGGGATGCGCAATAAAGGCTTCGCTCAAAAACTACTGCACAGATTTTTATGCGGTTTTCATCAATAGATAGAGTGATTCTTGAGGAGTTTTGCGGCATTTTTTATCTCGGAAAAACGGATAGTCCCACGGGAAGCGCGATAAAATCTTCGCACCATAAACCGACTTCCGCGTATATGTAGCCGTGGGCAAAAGCTATGACCCTTAACCCTCTATACACCCAATCCCGAAATCCACGCGGGCGAAGCCGCGGGCAGAAAGCTAGTCAAATATAAATGTAGGTACCTAGCCTACCATTAAGTACAGAAGACAGACTATTTATAATTACGGTAATCTAATATTATTTCTACTGCTATTAAATCTTCATGCAACGTTATTGCATTATTGCTGCCGATACTTCAAAAACATTTAGCTCTTTATAACTTCGTCATTATAAGGAAATTCAATCATGTCTCTAAGTACCAATTAGGTTTAAATTTCTATACGACAGTGCAGAGATACAAGAGCTTTACCCATCCTGTATTTATGTATGTCTTATAATAAGACCCTTCGTTCCGCCTCTAATGCCATCCTTACCTCCACCACCATTTTGATATGATATTTCCCTTCTTTTTCGTTCAGTCTATTCTATTATGGAAGGCACTCCCTCAAGAAGTAAGAAACTCTCCAAGTACGCTTAGTTTTAAAAATAAATCATGCGAGCTTTTCTTTGAGGAAAGATTAAAGTTACAAAATTACATGTTAGCTTGTTATACAGTAGTTTAATTTAGTAGTCTTATTACATTTTTAATGAAATGTTAAATTAAATTTTAATACTTCAATTAGAATCTTTAATTAAAAATATATAATAAATACCAGTATATATAAAGTAATTGACTCAAGCATTAAGTCTTAGTACACCAATATATGTACATAAATTATAGATAAAAAAATAAACAAATAGGGAGAGATTTAAGGTAAACGTCATATATACGTATTATAGTAACATAACGCAAAATATTTTTGTGACAAAAGTTTTTTTGTTAACAAATCATGTCAAATATACAAACTCTGAATATATCCCGTAACTTCTAGGCTCCATTGTCGCACAAACTCAAAGTTCCATCTTCAAAATGTTGAAATAAGGTATACATAAACACTGCTTAATCTTCGTTGTAGCCTCACTCTGTTACAAAGCTCGTGAGTTTGTTTTGGAACTCGACAACTTTTAAATAATCTGTAGGCGATAGCTACAGAGTTCTGCTCGGCTCTGGGCGCTCGAGATATTGTTGGTTTCGCGTTCCGTTATGACATCTAATAAGTTTGCGATTCGTTTTAGAAAACGGGATTTACTTTATGTAATCTCAGTAATTGAATCGCGCTACAGTAATCGTAGAAGCGACAGATTAGTAAAACGTTGTGTATTTTGAGTTTTGAAATGGCTATAACATATTTAGCAAATGTGGCAAGACTCACAAATATATAATCCAGGGAGAAAGTTCATGTTATTGTTCATGTAATTGGTCCAAATGACCCTATGACTTGACATGTCAAGCCACAGGATCGTTTGGATTGTGTGAAATAGATATACTTGCCAAGAATGTGTGAGAAGAGATGACGTATACTAGAGATAATAGAGAGGAATTGAAAAGAAAGATGTTAAGGTGACTCACTCTAAGATCGGATAAGAGATGTTTGTACTTGTATAGCTTTTGTCAAATATTTGAATGGAAATTGACCATGGAATCTCTTGTTGAACGTTGTAAGTGATGTCTACATATATTTTGTTAAAATTGTAAAATTTACAGTTAGAATAATTGGGTCAGCAACATATCAATATTTGAACTACGAAAATAACTTTTGTTACTTAAGTATTAGAGGTGGTCGCAAGGTTGACATGTATAGTTTGCAGTCGTGTATAAGATATATACAAGGCTGCAAGATGTATATACTATCAATTTTATTTTCACTTGTAAGTCAGCTACAATTTAATTTTATAATTTAATATTTTATAATTTTATACATATGTTTATATAAATTAATGAATTAATAATCGTGTTTGTTCTACACGAAAACCAATTAGACAGGAATTTAATATATAATTTGTAGGCAGCGGCTTAGCTGTGTCCACTCCTGCGGGATTGCTAAGTCTATGAGCTGCGGTTAACGCTTCAGGTGTGCCGCTTGCTCGTCTCCCACGTAAGGCAATAAAAAAAAATTAACTCCCACACTTTCCCAATTTCTTATCATTTAAATCATTTAAAATTAAAGGAACATTCATATTTATTTAGAACACTAACTAGTACCCGCGACTTCGGCTACGCAGGATTAGTATTTCGAGTAGTGTACATCTTTATAAATAGTGTGGCGTATAAATAAATTATGTAATATGTGTTATTCTAATATATAAGCTATATAATTTTAAAGTTTCGCTGAAATCAATTCATAGTTTTTAAGTGAAATAGTAACAAACATCCACTCATACAAACTATCGCGTTTATAATATGAGTACCTATATATTTATACACAATTTCTAAAAAAAATATTGACCATATTTCTAGAAACAAGTTGTATATTACTTAAAATCAACAACTATTTTAGCTTATATCATATGATATAAGCTAATGCTTTATTGTTTTAAGAAAATTACACATCGACGGTGTACATCACAAAACGGGCAAACTTTACGGCTTTCACATCAAAATCAATTCTCAGAACGAACGGGGATAGCCCGGGACAGGGCGAGGTTTTAATAACAGCACTTCCCGCAAATAATTCACTTCAAACAGAGACGGCAGATGGGCGAAATTCACGGGATTCTCTTTAACTTGTGAAAAATTGTATTGTCATTTCTCAAATTCACCCTCAAACTTGGACAGGGACTTTACTGAGTTAGAAAACCGCCTTTTACCGTAGATTTTTTTATAGTAAGACGTTATGATTTTATTTTCGACTCTCTTTCATAGGTATTTTAATATAGTAAATTAGTAGTAGCTTTTAAAATCTAGTATATTTATATCTTTTGTATTATTTTCACGTTTATCTATAGCTGCATATCAATAAAATAGTACCAAGTGTTAAATAAAGAAAATGTAATGACACAAGCAACGGGTCGTTGGATAAAGATTTATTTATTTTTATAACACTCAGTTCCTTTTTTTTCCCACGGGGGATGATAGTGAATCCTTATAGGGGGCGCGCCACCACAGTGGTCGCTATGACAACCCCCTGGTGCTTGGACGACCTCGCACCGGATACCACCCGCAACCGGTCTACGGCGGGTGGTTATGTTGGACCCTAGCAGAAGGCCAGCCTACCAACTAAACACTACCTACAGCCTTTGGTCGGGCGGAAGGCCTGGGACTATCGGCTTGAACTAACGCTCCCACCCTCCAGAACGGGGACGGTGCATAGATCAATTCCTATTACATAGCAATGTATTCACATACTGTAACATAATGTTGTGATTTTCAATATATCTTTCTACAAAATCGTGTATAGTTAGTCAATTATGTACATCAATACATAGTATAAAACAAAGTCGCTTTCGCTGTATGTCCGTATGTATGCTTAGATCTTTAAAACTACGCAACGGATTTTGACGCGGTTTTTTTTAATAGATAGAGTGATTCTTAAGGAAGGTTTGTATGTATAATAAATGCATAATATAGTAGAGAAACACTGATAAATTTAAAGGTTTCTAATGTGATGTCGTAAATAAGCACGTTTTTTTGCGCTTATATTGCAAACGCTGGCTGAACCCTACGAGATAGACCAAAATAATGTACTACAGTATTGTACAACTTACAAAAATCCACAAAAATGTCCGCGATGGTATATGTCTATCTCTTAGGGATAACCCACCATAACCATTTTTTCACTGCACCCGTGCGAAGCCGGGGCGGGTCGCTAGTACTTAATAATTGCTTAATATAAGTATAAAATTGTGTAATTTATTAATATTTAATAAGAAGTCTCACTGCCACAATATTGTTGTCAAACCAAACTTCCTTTTCGATTCCGTTGGTTATACCATTTATTTAAAATTGTAAAATATATTTGATATTGCACATACATTAATAAAAAAATCATTTTAAATGATCTTACATATTACTCATCAGAAGTTATAACAAAAAGTTGTTCTGTTGACTGAAACTTGTAACCGTTTTCATCATGAAACGAAAGGAGGTTGGCTGTAGGCCGGAAGTGGTAGTGGGGCGGAGCAAGTGAGGAAAGAATTGTAAAAATCTTGAACAGTCGGTTGTTGAGCGTGACAGAGTGAAGTGGTAATTAGACTAGAATTAGTGAATATCAGACTAGTTCATCAGTTTTATTACAATAAAATACCACCACTAAGTAGCATCCCCTTCCAGTTTTATTTAATATTTAGTTACACACATGTATTCACGCCTCATTCCCGTGGGATGTGGGCAAAAATCATAATTTCAACTAGCTACGATCCAAACCTACTTTCCTAACTTTCTTGACTTTCGTTAATACTGTCATTCACGCTCGTCGGTTATGGGTACTCTTGACTTGACCTTCCTTCCTAATTTCTAATTAGTTTGATCAGAACACAAGAAAAAATATTATTAACACGCTGTGTTTTTGTTATACAAACTCTCTTTATAAATAAATATGTAAAGCGATTGTAACATTTAAAACATAAGTTAAGACGGATTCCTCAATTTGAGTCAAAATCAACAAATCCCACACCCACAGTAGCAAATCAAAAACCAATGTTTTTACTGCCGTTGGTAGCAATTAAGCAATCAGCTCACCTGATAGTAAGTAAAAACCATCTATAAATTTATTTATGGATATATGCAATATCAAAGGCATGTATTCACATGCGCTGTATCATTACAGAAAACTGTTGTTAGCCTTATTTAGAACCGCTCAAATCGTAGGGTATTCCTTGAGAAACAATGCAGCTGGAAGCTCATTTCAGATTACGCATACTAGAAAGAAGTTGACTCTGTTCTTGTTGACATCTTACATTTGCTTTGTTGACTTCTTAAAAGCATAGGTGTCAGTGAAGTGACCAGTGCGCACAAAATAGATAATTTTTAAAGCCTAGTTTAAAATGGATGTTCTCAATTGACACTATATACTTACATAATTTGTCGACACATTTTTTAATATCAAAATATGTACAAATGTGTAGGTATGTGGTTTAAACTAAATAGTAAAGTCCAAAGATATTCAACGGAAGAAAGATAGCAAACACGTGTTTTCTACACCCTTAACTATATAAACTATACCGTAAATTTTTATAACTTCCTGTCAAAGTAGAGCGCATGTTTCCATAACACAATTAGTTAAACAGTCAATTCGAAGTAAACTTAAGATACGGATTCGACGGACAATAAAACCTGTCGAAAATTTGAGCAGAACACTTACTAACAATGAATGTAATATTAGTAGCATATCAGAAGTTCCAGCAATAAATTTTCCAATACAACTTTCCTTGAGCATTGGGTTATGAGTGGGTTGAATTATTTATGATTTGGTAAACCACGCCGTTCGGGCCCGGCTCTGAAGTGAAACTGGTTACACAGTAAACAGCCCATCAGTATGCAAATTGGTTATATATATTGAAAATATACCAAGCCTTGATAAAGGTTAAAACAACGAAGAAGTAATATATTCATTGATCATATAGATAGTACAGTGATTTAAATTCTATGAAAATTATCGTAAATTTCTTGTGGTTTATAAGACTAATATCAAATAGTACTTAAAGGTACCGGTAATAATTTGCTTATTATTGTACATTTTCTGTAATTGTACCGTAATAAAGCTAGAAGAAATACTGGAACATTTTTCCATAAAGTTAACAACTTAAATGTGATTAAATTAGAATATATTTATTAATTACACATCTAGTTAGATTTACTTGTAAATCAACGCGTTCATTGCTTAAATCTCAGATCCCGAAGATGCTTGGTTCTACGTTTATGTAAATGAAACATTATTGTATTATGCATGAAACAGTATATTTTGTTTTCATCGAAACTCTTCGGAACTTACACGTGATGCACTCGTGATTCTAATCCATTTGTCTAATCTATCTATAAGTCTATCAGGGGGGCAATCGCACTAACAAATCGCAGCTGAAACGAAACCAAATCGTTCCACTCAACCAATCCGAGAGCTAGAATATCACGTCATCGAACAGATGACGTGATATTGTGGCGTTCGGATTGGTTACGCCGAACGGTTCGGTTGCGTTTCGCTTGCGATAGCCCCTCAGGTCTATATACTGCTTCATTGACATTAACTCTGTGACAAATCGTATGCATAACGTTTAATGCATTCAAATTTCAGTTCAATACATTATTAAAAGTTATTATGTTAGTAATAAATTATTATTAAAACTATTAAGATATTGAAATATTAAAATAGTTCTATATCTTGAACATGGTCCTTTGAATTGATAATTGATAAACAAACTATAGAGCGTATTCTGCAAAGTAACTGAAACTAAAGGACAAGACTAACCCAAAAATTAATTCTGATGTCCTAAGACAAACTTTATTTTCCATAAATATACATTTATTACTTATTTACTTATTTTAGTAAATCATTCATTCCTGATTAGCTGATTACTATCGGCGTGCTTTTGTATACTCAAACGAATTAATAACAAATTTATTTCCCATATTTAGTTCGATTTAACGACTTCATGCTTTGTCTTATTCCAACCATTGACATGTGCCAGAACGCAATAACACAAAAAATAACAAAATCAAAAACGATCGTGACACTAATTTCATTAATTAAGCTGTAGTAATTATATTAATTAACAACATTGAAGTCTATTTGACAGAAAGATGATTTAAATTTAAAATGTTTAAGCAAGAAATATTATGTATAGAAGTGCAATACTAAAATTATGGCTAATTTCATTCATATTCATAAAGCTTTTAAGCTAGTACAATCTAAAGTGGCATATTTTCACATTTTTTGAAATTTAAAATAAGACTTAGTTCGAGATCTTAATTCAAGATAAAAATTGGTGAAACAAAGATAAGTAAAACTATCCATTCTTAATTGACTATATAAATTACATAGTATATATATAGTATGTATCATAATAATATAGTATATTATACATACATACATACATACATACACTCCCGCCTTTTTCCCATGGGGGTAGGCAGAGATTACGTCTTTCCACTTGCTACGGTCTTTACATATCTCTTTCGCTTCATCTACTTTCAGTATATTATATATGGTATTTATTACATATTTGTAGTGTATATTATGATTTAGTTATTAATTAGTTTGACATTATTTTGTGAGTTTAGTTTTAGTTTTTACTAATTAGTATTAAGATTTAGTGAGCTACGGCTAAGCTTGTGGCTGGGCTAGTGCCGTCTCCGATTATGTATCTCGCCCTACAGAATATCCGTGGTCGTGACGTAGATGTCGTTGCGACCGTTTACTGAGTGAGGGCCTTTTTGGTACCCATATACACTATATTTAATTATTTAGTTTATATTCTTTCTTTCTTTCTTATTCAAAATTACACTGCTAATAGATTAATTTAAACTTCACATTCGATTGCAGCTAAATAAAGCCATGTTCGGGTAATGACACCATCAGATAACATGACAATGTCCCGTTAGGTTTATTACTCTTCAATAACAATAGAAGATCCTTGTCGCTTACCACTTCAGCTGTATATGAGCTTAATAATACCATTATATATTATTGTCACAGAACTTGCATAAGAATGCCAAGTTTCATCAAACTCGGGGAAGACAAATTCTTTCAGAATCAGTCGTAAGACTTGACCCAAACAATTAGCAAATTAATAAAAACTTTGAAAAGTTACAAATATTTGTATTTTTTTATTCTCGATTGTGATTTCAGAAATATATATATTTAATATTTAAATATATATAGAAAATTGCCAAGGTAAATGAAAGATCGTTTAAATGCTCACACATGTGATGTCACAAAGAAAGGAAAAATAGAAAGAAGAAGAGGAAATTTCAGAGAAAGTGGATATCAAATTGTATGAACAAATTAAAAAGGAAACTCAGTAGAAAAGGAAGCGACTATTACTCCGACAACGAGAGGTTTTAACTATTAAATATTCATTTATCATCAGAAATATACAGTGAAGTTGCTGTTAGTGACTCTAAAACAGTCACAGTTCATAATTATAAGGAATCTTATACTAGAAATGATATTGCCCATCTTCGCCACCCACGCTGATATCACGCTCGCTAAGCTGAGATCCTTAAATAACATAACAATTATCAACCATCTGTAATAGTGGAATCCATAACAGTAAAGCACTAAATGCTGTTAAGATGGAAACTGCTATGCAAATTATAGCGGGTGATATGACTGGAACATTTATATGCAAATTTATATAGGACCCATATTCCGTACGTTCTTGTGCGTAGGAACATAATTCAAAGTTAGTTACCTGATTATCTTCACAAGTAAGCAGCGGCCTCGCTTCGGTCGTTCTCTTATGAATGTTTGCAGGGTGAACCTAGTTTCCCAGTTAATTAACAGACCATTTCAAAGTTAAATAGTTTACCCTGATGTGTAAATTAGGGGAAATTCGCGTCATAACTTCGCTAAATGGATTGAGGGGCTGAGTATAGCTTAGTGTGATTTATAACTAGATGTTTCTGATAAACACGCCCAACTGATGGGCGAAATTAAATAAGTTTTGACCGTTTTCTAGGTTCTGGGGTGTCGTAACTCTGTTGTTGTGAGGGTGTAATTCTTTCCAAATTTGAACGTTGATGAACTAACTTAGCTAGTAGCCTACATAAAGTTATATTTGCTTAAGGTTTTTTAAGAAAATATGTGTAAATATTCAAAAGTCAATAATGACCCTTGTGGAAATGAGAATGGTATATATTAAAAATATATAATATTTTATGAATAATTAATTTACATACTTACATATAGTACAAATTTAACATTGAATTTAATAATCGTATAGTCAGTGCGGTGATCGACAAAGAAAACTCTTGGTTTCTTCCCGCAGAGTTTGTTAATATTGGCTTAGGGATGTTACATAACGAAATTCGCAAGTGGTCTAAAAGTGACTTTAGGATCATACCCTGTAACACCCTGATTTAAAGTGGGTATTATACCTCTACTAACACTTTCGTGGAGAACAAACATAACTATATATGTATGTAAAGCTATATTGCTATGGTTAATATCACTACATTACTAAAACAAAGTCGCTATCTGTCTATCCCTATGTACCTATGCTTAGATCTTTAAAACTACGCAACGGATTTTTATGCGGTTTTAATTAGATAGAGTGATTCTTAAGGAAGGTTTATATGTATAATACATGCATAATATAGTAGAGAAACATTGATAAATTTAGAGGTTTCTAATGTGATGTCGTAAATAAGCACGGTTTTTTGCGCTTATATTGCAAAAACGATATAGAAGATAGACCAAAATAATTTACTACAGTATTGTCCACCTTAAATTTTCAACAAAAAGTCCGCAATGATATATGTCTATTTCTTAGGGATAACCCACCATAACCATTATTTCATTGCATCTGTGCGAAGCTGGGGCGGGTTGCTAGTATTATATTAAGTCGAAAGCCTTTATCTTTAATTGTTAGTAAGCTCCTCTCTTGATTTGTATATTTGTGTAGAATAAACTCGAAAAATTCTTGACAAATTATGATTAGTTTGTATGAAGGCAGGTTGAAACATGGGGACGGACCAAATGTTATGTTTACTACGTGAAAATAAGATTTATAAGAAAATTAAATTTACTGGAGATATTATGCCATGGACGAAAAGCTAATCAACAAATAAACTAACAATGAATTTAGCTAAGTTGAAAGTTAACTTTGAATCTTAATCACTGGTTTGTGAGATTATTTGTTATTTTAATATCCCTACTATATGCGTAACTAACTATAAATATCACCTGTGAAGCCTTAGCATCTGTATATTACAACATATTTGTCGGATACAGACTTTTTCAACAAACATCAGTATGGATCGAGACTCACCGACAAGAGTCAACCACTTGACTGAAAAACATATTTCACGCGGCGGAAATTTCGACTTTAATTCTACAACAACAAAGTTAAATATCCGCTGCCTATAAATATTTGCTTAGATTATATTCTCTGTAGACGGATACTTACACCCATAATAGGCTGTTTTCGTCTCATTTGCTTGAACATGGTTCGTAAACTCGCGGCGACCCAAGGACTTCCTTTGTCGTTGTTTGAAGGATATTAGGCGATTTCTTTCAAATGTGAAAACATTGTATTTTGCCTCCTATCAAAGCACTTGTGACTGTTGTGTTAGCTCTTAAGTAAGCGATATGGAAAATATGAAGTTATGGAATTGTTTTGTCAAGAGTTTTCTTTTTGTGTGTTATAAAGGAATGATTTATTAGACAGATAAGTGCTATACTTGGTACGAAAAATCTTCTTTGAATTATGAAGATTGAAAATAACTTTAGTGAAGAAGGGATCGTCAATTTTTTATTCATAATAAAAGATATGAGTGAAACAACTTCACATAGTTAAGCTATATCTTTAAACATTTATATTGAAATCGAAAAAGAACATTTCTCGAATCATCTGGACTCTTCATCATACCATCGTGTTCATATCAACCATCAAATTTTAACCTTACCTTGACCCACCCAATAAACAATTTTTATTTTAGATGCATTTCTAAGATTATAATGAATATTTTAAAACATGATTTAATATAGAAACAAATAACCAAATTCTAAAAATAAACTAATCCTAAGAAACAAAGAGATATATTCTAAACTTATATTTGTATAAAAAACCATTACATTGTCAACCTCTCATTTTATTACGCCAAAGTATCCTTTAATTACTGTTCGTAACTACATTTTACTTAAAAAGTCACTTAAAGATCTTTTAAAAGTTGCTTAAAAATCAATAGAATTAGTCTTGAGTATTTGTGAGTTTGCAGTTTATTTTAAATTATATTTCTTTTTTAACGTAAATTAATTTATAGTTTTTTTTTATCAATTTGCGTTCATGACAGAAAAAAATAATAACAAATAAACATTTGAATATGCGTAATATGTACATAAACATATATAATATACTAAAATACATATAAAATAGATGATATAAACATATCTATGATGGGTAAACACCCAGATATATTAATACTAAAATTTATGATATAATATACGTAGTTCAATATATAATGTTGATTTAGATATAGAAATTAGATTTTTGGCAACACTCCTATCGAAAGACATTACGAATTTTACCATGAAGCCATCCTGCAGCTGCTTGGAATATACAAGAAATTATATTTTTTAAAAACATACGCGAAAACCAAAACCACTCTTAAAAATTAGGTAAAAATAAAATAGGTCTAAAAGTCAACATGGATTTAAAACCACTTAGAACTCTGTGTCTAAGTCGTACTGCATGACCACTTCTTTTTTCTTCTTGTACATCGTACATGTGTTCTTCTTTACATCGAGTCAGCAATGTCTATATTTTATTCCTGTCGTAGGTAGAGGTATCTCTTGCCTATATCTTTTTATTTACCACCATAGAACAGAGAAGCATTTTATATGGCGCATATTTATATAAAATAGAACGTGTCTATTCTAGCGTAAAGGATTTAACTATAGCGTTGTCTCTGTCACATAAAAATAATAAATTAATAAATCTACAAATGTTATGAAGCTTAAGAGGATTTTTTGTATGTATGCACAAATTATAAGTACTATGTGTCAGATTTTTCAATAAGGTTATATACTATCATTGATCATATATAAATTGATATATATATATATATAAATAAATAAATATAAATATATATATATGTCGAAGCAAATACGCCGTCATTTCCGTGCGACTCAGACATGGCGGAATAAAGAGTTGATTTGCAAGAATTAACCGCAGGCAAAGATCCGTAGGAGTATCGTGCATGCGCACCGAACACGTGCTGAAGCCAGACTGCCCCGTGTTCGCTCCAACGTTTCTTTAGCGCGTTCACATGCCAACCGGAAGGCGATACCAGCGCCCCAGGTAACATGGTAAAGTCGCGCTGTGCCTCGGTAGTCAAATCAGCTTCAGTTTTGCCGGCAAGCGCGTTCCGTCGACATACCGACCGGATGGCGATATTAGCGCCACAGTTGTCATGGTAAAGTTACACTGTGCCTCGGTAGATAATGCAGGTTCAATTTTGCCGACATATATATATATATACACACACACACACACACACATATATAAACATATATATGACAACTACTAAAGTTACCATTACATTGCAGATGCATAATTGTCAAGATGCCTCACCAGAAGCCATACCATGCCCGCTTAGAATAGTGTTGAAAAAAAATTGAAACAAAGACACTGCTCTTACAGCGTATAGCGTCATCTCGTTCACACTGCAGTTTTATTCATGTTGTAAGCGATCATGATAACTCTACAAGTTATTTTATTGTATTACGTTGCTTCCATCAAATGGCGCTTCACAATTCGGACTAATTCGTTTTAAATGACGCATTAGCATTTGGACTGATTCAAACATTGCTGGAAGTTTAAGTTTTAATCCAATTAAATGTCGTTTTACATTGTTGTCTACAATTTATGAATCAATCCCTTTTACTCCTCCTTTATTGTTCGCCACTACTCGGAATTTATCGGCACAGATCGGAATAGAATATACATTACTAAATTAATTCACACAGTCAGGCAGCTTTACTAGCAATAAACAATAACACACTTAAATCAAAGCTAGTAAAAGACTGTGTGAAAAAACTCAATGACCTGGGAGAAAAGAACAAGATCACTCTCAAATGGGTGCCAGGTCATTCTGAAATAACCGGCAATGAGAAGGCCGATGAACTAGCCAGGGCTGGGGCTCAAGGAATACAGTTCGGCCCAGAGCCTATCTGTGGTATCTCAAAGAACCAAGCCATGGAATACCTAAAAACTCCCCTTCTTAACGAGGCGAAAGCAGATTACGTCCGGGATGACACACTCAAAAGCACTAATCGAACCATACCCTCGCAAACGCACTGACGAGCTATTAAAGCTTAACAGGAGTAACTTGAGCGTGATGGTTAGGGCTTTGACCGGTCACTGCAAGTTGAATAGACACCTTTAAAACATGAAACTTAAGGACACTGACACATGCAGAGTCTGCGAACAAGAGCGTGAGACACCAATACACACCTTGTGCTACTGTCAACCGCTGATTCACAAAAGAAACAGACACCTGGGGAAACACATCCTTGACCCAGATGAAATAAAAACAATCCGAACTGGGAACATCCTATCTTTCTTGGTCAGTGCCTAGTTAAGGGAGCTACTGTAGGGCCTACATAGAACCTACATAGGAGACTGGTCACAATAGATCTTAATAGGTCGCAGTGATGCATATCAGCATAATAACAGAAACAAAGGAATGTCATATTTTTAGGGTATCCTATAAATTACATTATGCTTTACTTCCACAAGTATTATATGTCCGCCTATCTTGAGTCTCAACTCAAGTCCTTTATAAGGCAGGTGTGGTTATATCCAACACGTAGAGGGTATTTTAGCGAAAATGTGTTCCAATTTTATCTAATCTTTAGAAATGCAGAACTGGACTATGGGGAAGAGATTAGTAGTCTCCTGTCTTCCCAATATTTCTTAATGTATTTATTATAGAAGGTGATGACTCGCTAGTTACGTAATGCATTTAGATATTAATGCTAAAATGTCAACAACGATGATTATAGAGAGACATTCGACTTCCACCCTTTAAATTCTGCTCTGACCAATCCACTCTGGCTGACTGGTTGGATAAGACAGGGGCTAGCCCACAACCTCCTGGGGTATAACTGAAAATCTTGCAACTCAACAACAGCTTACCACAAGTCCGGACGGCGACTGACTGTACTGGTTGGGCATTTATCTGTTTATTATTAAATCTTTCGCTTTTGGGTAATAGATTTTATTTAATACGTATAGATCACGATCTCTACCCAGTTTAACATTACAAATAAACAGATTGTTCGTTGTCGCTGACATAACAAAAATTTTCCAATACACTAATTGCTAAATAAATCTATTTTGTTAAATTTATAATAACAAATACGTTAATTGTCAAATTAGAGTCAAAACGCACAGCAAAACTGGTTTTAATACTTTACTATTTCCCTTTTTCATGTATTGCAAGTAATGTATGAAGTTTACATTTAAAATTATATTCAGCGACTAAGCCCGGCAAATAAGAAATAAATAATCGTACTCTAATCATAGTACAGTTTAGTTAAATCTTACTTAATGTTAGTTATTAATATGAGTACCTAATGTTAGTAATGTATGGAGATTAAATATAAAATTATATTCAGCGACTAAGCCCGAGAAAAAAAATAGTATGTTCTCTAATTATAGTACAGTTTTGTTAAATTGGACTTAATTATTAATATATATATATATATATATATATTATATATATATATATAATATATATATATATTAATAGTAAATATAATATATAATAGTCACAAAAACAGATCTAATGATTGCGCTTTTTCGTTATTAATTACAAACGCAAAGAAAAACAATACAAAAGCTTGATCAACCCGTCTGTCTGTCTTAACGCAAAAGGGAAATGAATGACTGATTATCAAGAAAATCTTGAGTTCGGTCTCGGCCCAAAGAGGGTCTTAGATCTGCCAAGATTTCTTAAATAAGTATGTCTGAAGAGCTTTCAGCGCAATGAACTGTAATCAGTAGAATACATTCACAATTAGACGTTGGAGCGCTAAGTAGATCAGAACCAACAATATATATAAAAAAAGTTATAATTGTACCCATTTAATAACCTAGTTTTATTAGACAAATAAAGGTCCATGCGCTGATTAGATGAAGACCAATAGTATTATAGGCGACGACTACACTGCTGCCGTGGAAAATAAGGTTGTGAAAGCAACTTTGTTGGGTCCTGACAATTTCTTGATAAACATGACGTGATTATATCTGGGATCGTCTGTCAGGGTCAAAGCTTTAATAAATTATAAATGTAAGATTTCACGAATTAATATAAATCAGTAATTCTTTTTCTACTTACATTTTTGATCTAACAAATTTAAAATAAACATTTCCTCCAGTAATGGTATTGCACTACCTACCAGTTTTAGTGCTGAAAATACTTTGACTTTGAAAGCTATATAGCTTATTCCTCACGCGAGCGATCCACCTTTTACAAGTATATGAAAAAGAGGAGAGTGCATTGTATTCTCCTGACGATTTGTAACTATGGTACTAATTAAATGATATATTTCAGTAAAAAATGTGATATGGCAAATATCAACAAGATACATTTATTCATTTTTTTCTTTAGTGTTAGTTGCTTTAGCAACGATTCCTTAGACACATTTTTCACAGTATATGCAGGTTTTTGCTAATATAGACTACGGGCTTCCGACATTTGTTTCTACCGAACTGTGCTCGATGTAACTAATTTACACCTCAAATTAAAAAGTAAAACGGCATTTGCATAAAAACATATTTTTATCACTTCCTACTTATGGTACATATTCTAGCTTCCAGTTAACATCGTTGGCCATTCATCCACCAAGCAATTGGATTTTCGCCAGATCTACCAAGTTACTCGTGAATAATGAGACTCACACTTACAGAAACTTACAGAATGAGACTCACACTTACAGAAACTTACAGAATGAGACTCACACTTACAGAAACTTTTAGAATAAGACTCACACTTACAGAAACTTTCAGAATAAGACTCAAACTCGAATCTTTGTTTACAGTTGTATTTTGAGTACAGTTAGAAAGGTATAGGACTTAAGGACTCTGGCGCCATCCCTTTCTAACTGTATTCAAGCAGCGATTTGAGTTTAAGATTGTTTTATAGGATACGAACCATATTGTGCTCAATCGAGTGGTAGAATGGAGCATCTCAAAATATATTGATATTGGTGTTGACCTGTTTTCTTTATAGTGTCACTTATGTAAGCCAAATTCCGTGCGGTCGGATTTAGGGGAAATAATAGTTTCACAAGATATTACTTCAACATGCTGTCATTAATGATACAATGATGCACTCTTCCAGGCTGAGAATCCTCTCGAGGAGCACAAAACGTGTCCAGGATACCACCGCAACGGCAAGTGTTACGCTGATTATGTCAGACTCCACACCGGCCAGAACACGACCTACCAACTAATCACCGCCTTATGTCTAAGTTCTAAAAACTATACTCGTATAGGCTAATCATGAGGGCGACTGCCCGCTCAGGAAAGGAGGCGATGCAGTATGATATATTACTGGTATTAAATAATCATTGACTTGAATAAAAACTTGGAATATACGCCAGTGTACCAACATTTATTAATAAGTCTGCAATGAATTAATCATATTTCTTTCAAATTCAATGTTATTTAATTAGTATCCGTTCAGCTTGACTCACAACTTTGATAGTTGACATTAATATTATACCCTGACCACAACATTGACAACATTAAAAAAAGATAATTGGCTATAATATCATAAACATATCTCGAGTGGTAGGCTAGAGCCTACCCATTGTTAGGGCTTTAGTTAACCACGCCTGCCCAGACTGGATTGGTTGACTTCGTAGGTATATGCAGGTTACGTCACGATATTTCCTTCATCAGATAAATGTAAATATGAAATTTGAAGAACGCCCAACACATTGGTACATTGCATAATGGCTTTCGCCCCCTCCCCCCCGGACCTTCAGATTCGTAGACACACAGCCCCACTGATGATCTCAATAATATAATGACTATGAATCATGACAAAATAAAGGGGCAGGTGTGTAGAAAATTAAGTTTTACTAGTCATTCAGTACACTATGTTAACGATTATCAAAAGTCAAGGGATAAGAGAAGTTTGTGCGCACATTTTTATAGAAACGTGAAACAAGAAGATAGGGAGTAACGTAGTAAATCCTTTTTGACATGTTTTTTCGCGCAAGACACGATGTTTCGAACTTCGGTGTGCAGTGATAAGGCTATTGATTTATTGGAGTATTTGATGATTTTCTTTTACGATTTTGTACCTTTAGTGATGTAATATGATATCCTGACAAACAAGTAGACATCCCAGCTGATCATGGATAAGTGATTACAGTCTCCTTATGGTTCCTGTGAGACTTAATAACTCAGCAACTCTTCCAAAAACGGATGAGTATGTAGCCAACATGCCATAAACTAAAAAGTGATTTCTTGCCTATCTCACTCTTCACATCTGAACACAGTAATGTGAACATTGCTATTTTCTGACGGAAATAGGCAAGATGGAAATACTCAACCAGATGACTTGAATGTAAAATGAATGACTCTTGGTTTGGATTTGATGCTTAAATATATATTTAAATTATACCTGCGTTGTAAATGTGTATTTTAAGAGCTGCACTAAGGGGTATCGAATCACATCTCATAGCAAATCCATCCTTACCTGCTTGCGATGCCCTTTATCAACTAACAAACCAGGTTCTAGAGTACCCAAAGACCGTTCTATTAAGATTCTTGGGAGTTCTATCTCAAGCAGTGGCTTATTTTGGCTGACATCTGTCACGGGAATGGCTTCAAGATACTAGAAATCTACTCAAATATAAAGCTTAAAGACTTAACATAGTTCTCAGTTTCCCGATTAAATCATTGGCAAATGGATTTGTGCTGACGGAATGGTAAAAAAAACGTCGACACCTTAAAGTCGACATTTGCTTGCCCTGAGTCATTTATCTCTCATAACAACATTTCATATCAAACAAAACAGATTACCTGACAGGTCAATATATTACTTTAAACCTTATTGTCAATTAAAGTAATCATAACTTATACGTTTAGTTGTATTCGTAGTAATTTAGACTTAATAACGGAATTAATAAATTAACGGATATTTACTTATGCCTACTGAAGATAATGGGCGAGTGAAGATACTCTTTTGCTGGTGTTTGTCCAGCCTTTGTTTTTCGTTTACCAGCAGGCGACCCATCATCATCAGCTCATATCCACCGAGGGGCACGAGCCTGCTTTACGTTAAGATAAGTAATAAGGCCTTTGTTATCTAGGTTCACCTTGCGGATTGGTCATACTTCAAGTACACCTTTGAAATTTTGGCAGGTGTATTGCAAGTTGCCTCACGATATTTTTATTCATCGTAAGAGCATCAGATAAATGTACTTATGAAATATATAGATTAGATCGACTCCTATCATGAATAAATAAATATTTTTTACACTTACACCAATTATTCTAGCCCAAAGTAAGCTTTATAAGGCTTGTGTAATAGGATCTAGGGCCCCCAACCAATTAACGCAGGACCTTCAAGATCTGCAAGCGGCGGTGTCTGAGCCGTCGCCTCTTTTGTCTCCCCTCATTCGGCAGCCTTCTGCTCAGCCACGAGTAGGTTACCAGTCAATACAGGCCGTTCCCACTTTAGAGAACTGTGCCTCTTCTAGTGCTTCTAGCGCTCCATAGGGCAGCGCTAACCGTACCTGAAGTGCGGCCCCCATCAATACAAGCCAGTAGGGTCATTAGGACCAAAGACTTAGGCTGAGTTTAGTCGGTAGTCTGTAGGGTCGAGCCGCTTAGATTCATCAGGAGTCCGACATAATCAACGCATCCCTGCTTGCCTGTTGCGTTGGTATCCATGATGGATTCTCAGCCTCCTCTCCTGAGGAAAAAAAAAGATCTAGGGTGACGGATAGACTTTATATAAAAAATTTTGATAGAAATATATATTAACAACCATGATTCAACATCTGCCCAGGACTAGAACGTGGGACCTCAGAAATGGTGACTCCTTGAAACCGGTATTCTAACTACTTGACTACCGAGGTCGTCATATACACGCTTAAGTACAACACCACTAAAGCTCAATACTTTTAAAACATTAATATATTCATTATTTAACTTGAAGATTGAATGCGCGACTGGTTCGATTTTAATTCTTTTGGTGAATTAAAACTTTGAATAAAGGAAAAAGAAATGATGGTAAACTCTCCGCTTCTGCGTGGATTTATACCTCTTCCACCTAGCTCAATTTTTAAAGGTTCTTTCTCAATCTTGCAACACAATTTTTATGCACAGTTATCACCTTTTACATACTATATATTCAAAATATGGAGAGCGTAATTATCTCGTACGTATTAAGTACCCAATGTCCACAGACAATGATCCAGCGCAATTTTTTTCATGTGCGCATGTGAGTGAGGGAGAGGGTAGATAGAAAAGGAAAGGGAAGACTGACTATCGAACTCCCAACTCACCAAGTTTCGATATGTAGGTCAATTTAACGTTACGTCAGTTTCATTATTTATGTACCTATATATTAATCTGTTATATGTATAGCCTAAACAAAGATACTTTCGGTCTTAATCATTTTCGATTGAGAACATTAATTGTGCAGCCCGTAAGGTTTTATTAAACACCTTATTTGAACAACTCACTGTTGTTGGGGCCATTTCGTTTTATTGAATTACGCTTGAATTAGAGTTTGCAGATAATTGAGAATTCAGTTCAGGGGTGCGGGACCTTTTTAATGTTCTCATTAACTTCTTTGTAAGGTTGCAACGTAAAAGTGGGTCGCAGAAAAAAATCGGGAAAGCAGAGACGCGAAACTTTTTTTCATTATCGTAAGCGAATTTATGATTTAATGGACGCACACTTGAAAACCGTGAAATTAATTTTATGAAGATTTCAATACAAAGATTGGATAAAAAAACTAATGGCGATTTAGTTATTTGTTAAATTATTTTGAACTTGACGTGACTTACATCTGGTTCATGACTTACATACAAACAGTAACTATATAGGTACTATATATTTATATCTGTAATTCATAATTCAGTCGTGTTTGATCTTTAACTACTTTTTGAGTAACTTTATTCAAGTTTTTTCCAATATGAATACATCATCAACAAAATTTAGTAAAATGACATTTTTAAACAAATAATTAAGTTCCTACCAAGTATTTTTCAGGTACGGGTGTTTTTTTTTATATCTACAACGAATTAGGAAAGCTACAGCCAGAACTTCTAAAAAAAAAACAATTTTTCTTATTAATTAATTTAATCTAAGGTACTACAATTAAAGATGTTTATTACTCAGCGATTGATACAATAAATCATTTGTCTTAATATCTAATTTAAAATTACACATCGTATTTGCGTCACAAACTGCTGAGTCGACGCCTCGTGCAATTGGCGGCGACTTCGTTTATTGGAGCCGCGTCTTACGCTGCATGTCTAGTGGTATGTGACGATGTAACGAACGAAGCAAAATATTTTTTAATAAAAAAAAACTTATATTTTTAAGAAAAGAGGTACAGAACCCTAATGGGTTCCATACCTCCAACGGTAAAAACGGAACCTTATAGTATCCCTTTGTTGTCCATCCGTCCGTCCGTTCGTCTATCAAGATCCTTTTTCTCAGATACGGGTCGAGATATCAAGCTGATATTAATATCACATACTCATCTCCTGTCTCTCAAAGCAGTAAAAAAAACAAATTTTTAAGTCTACGCAATAAAAAGATATGGCCTTTTATGTTCCACTAGCTTTTGCCCGCGACTTCGTCCGCGTGGAATAGTGACTTCCGGCAGATTTTTGGTTTTTCCCACATAGTTCCCGTTAGATTTTCGGAATGGTCGAGTTGCCGCAGAATTTTTAGTATTATTATGTTGATACAACTTAAACAAATTATTTCGACCAAATTTGGTACCATAAAAACGGTCATTGTGACTAAACCTTAAAAGATAGACATATGCCGTCGCGGACTTTTTTTTAGATCATGTATAGAGGAATAATTCTTTCATACATATTTTTTGTGTATCTTGAACCGTTTTCGCAGCGCACGCAAAGAAAACCTTCAAAAATGAATAATTTTCCCCGTTTTTTACACATTTACCGCTCTGTCTTTGCTCCTATTGGTCATAGCGTAATGTTATTTAGCCTATAGCCTTCCTCGATAAATGGACTATCCAACAAAAAAAGAATTATTCAAATCGCACCAGTAGTTTCGGAGATTAGCGCGTTCAAACAAACAAACAAACAAACAAACTCTTCAGCTTTATTATATTAGTATAGATTTATATTGCATATTTTGACATTTGCATGGGAATCGAAACCTATAGGGTACTTTCTGTTGACCTAGAATCAAGAAATTTGCCAAGAAGCAATGTCGCATTATTTCTTTCTCCTATACAACCTCCTATGTAACAATTTCCTGTTTGAAATTGTGAAAAAGTCAAACGATATATTGTGAAAATTGAAGTCATTTAATATATTACCGACTTCAAAACAAAAAGTCGTCTACTATATAACCAACTTCAAAAAAAGAGTACGTTATGAATTCGACTGTATGGTATTTTTAATTATTCAGACAATTGAGAATTGTTTTTGATAATCAAGTTATAAACAAATACATTATGAATTATTCTTCAAATAAGACACATTTCATAAAATTTTAACATATTTATATCATTTAAAAAAAGTAGCCAATGTCCTTTCCTCACAGTTCAGTGGGTTTGATGTAACAATATATTGTTAAAATGAAGTCATTTAATATATTACCGACTTCAAAACAAAAAGTCGTCTACTATATAACCAACTTCAAAAAAAGAGTACGTTATGAATTCGACTGTATGGTATTTTTAATTATTCAGACAATTGAGAATTGTTTTTGATAATCAAGTTGTAAACAAATACATTATGCAGCTTTCTTGCTGAGAAGCATTCGCTTACATTACTAGTCATAACGTTAATAGGATTGAGGTTAATTTAGTTGGTAGATTATTGGCCATTTTCACCAACCTTGTCTTAGCTTAAGCGACTCCTAAGTGACATGCTGTCACTTTTTGTATTAACTAAAAAGAGTGAGACAGCATGTCTCTTAGGAGTCGCCTAAGCTAAGACAAAGTTGGTGAAAACGGCCATAAGTCGGTCTGGCATGGCTATCTAACATGGAATCCAACACACTATCCGCGGCACTGGATTGCGGGGTATTCTGGGCACGTTTCGTGCTCCTTGTGACGACTCAGGAAAAAAGGTTAAGGATATATTTCTCACCAAGAAAGAGTCTTGTTCATACTAAAGGTAATTCTAAACTAAAGGGGAAATTTCAAATTATTTAATTCTTGTTTCATCCATTCAACTATTATATTGCAATATTATAATAACATAATTTCATATAAATATAGTTCACAATAAAATATCACTTGAACTTATTTATTTTATCTTGTCACCCAAAATTTCAAAGGCATCTCAATTTGAATTTTCCTCGACAACGAAAACATGGATAAAATTGTAATCCTCAAACTAAAAACTACGATAATAACCTTTCTTGACAATAAGGTTTAATATAATTATGATCTATATATATAAAAATGAAACCCGTTTCGCGTTGTCACGGCATCACGTGTGAACGGCTGAACCGATTTCGATAATTCTTTTTTTTAATGTTTGTGGAAGTCCAAGGATGGTTCTTACGGAAAAAAATATTAAGAAAATCTCTCAGAAATATTGAAAAGTATACATTTAATTTTGCATATTTTAAAAAACGCGCGTTACGAATGTCAATTTTTTTTTATACGAATGTCAACGTCATTCACAGCCATAGACTATATTAAAAGAGCATCGTTTCAACTATACAAAATAAAGTAGTGCATCAAAGCTACGCTAAGGCGGTACGAAGTTCGCCGGGTCAGCTAGTAATAGATAAATCTGATTATATTCGACAAATTTACTACGTCAAAATAAAATATTCGTGATGAAACAGTCGCGTGTAAGTACATGTTGATACAACTTAAACAAATTATTTCGACCAATTTGGTACCATAAAAACGGTCCATTGTGACTAAACCTTAAAAGATAGACATATGCCGTCGCGGACTTTTTTTTAGATCAATGTATAGAGGAATAATTCTTTCATACATATTTTTTGTGTATCTTGAACCGTTTTCGCAGCGCACGCAAAGAAAACCTTCAAAAATGGAATAATTTTCCCCGTTTTTTACACATTTACCGCTCTGTCTTTGCTCCTATTGGTCATAGCGTAATGTTATTTAGCCTATAGGCCTTCCTCGATAAATTGGACTATCCAACAAAAAAGAATTATTCAAATCGCACCAGTAGTTTCGGAGATTAGCGCGTTCAAACAAACAAACAAACAAACAAACTCTTCAGCTTTATTATATTAGTATAGATTTATATTGCATATTTTAACATTTGCAATGGGAATCGAAACCTATAGGGTACTTTCTGTCTGACCTAGAATCATGAAATTTGCCAAGAAGCAATGTCGCATTATTTCTTTCTCCTATACAACCTCCTAAGTAACAATTTCCTGTTTGAAATTGTGAAAAAGTCAAACGATATATTGTGAAAATTGAAGTCATTTAATATATTACCGACTTCAAAACAAAAAGTCGTCTACTACATAACCAACTTCAAAAAAAGAGTACGTTTGAATTCGACTGTATGGTATTTTTAATTATTCAGACAATTGAGAATTGTTTTTGATAATCAAGTTATAAACAAATACATTATGAATTATTCTTCAAATAAGACACATTTCATAAATTTTAACATATTTATATCATTTAAAAAAAGTAGCCAATGTCCTTTCCTCACAGTTCAGTGGGTTTGATGTAACAATATATTGTGAAATGAAGTCATTTAATATATTACCGACTTCAAAACAAAAAGTCGTCTACTATATAACCAACTTCAAAAAAAGAGTACGTTATGAATTCGACTGTATGGTATTTTTAATTATTCAGACAATTGAGAATTGTTTTTGATAATCAAGTTATAAACAAATACAGCTTATGCAGCTTTCTTGCTGAGGAAGCATGTCGCTTACATTACTAGTCATAACGTTAATAGGATTGAGGTTAATTTAGTTGGTAGATTATTGGCCATTTTCACCAACCTTGTCTTAGCTTAAGCGACTCCTAAGTGACATGCTGTCACTTTTTGTATTAACTAAAAAGAGTGAGACAGCATGTCTCTTAGGAGTCGCCTAAGCTAAGACAAAGTTGGTGAAAACGGCCATAAGTCGGTCTGGCATGGCTATCTAACATGGAATCCAACACACTATCCGCGGCACTGGATTGCGGGGTATTCTGGGCACGTTTCGTGCTCCTTTTGACGACTCAGGAAAAAAAGTTAAGGATATATTTCTCACCAAGAAAGAGTCTTGTCCATACTAAAGGTAACTTTAAACTAAAGGGGAAATTTCAAATTATTTAATTCTTGTTTCATCCATTCAACTATTATATTGCAATATTATTAATAACATAATTTCATATAAATATAGTTCACAATAAAATATCACTTGAACTTATTTATTTTATCTTGTCACCCAAAATTTCAAAGGCATCTCAATTTGAATTTTCCTCGACAACGAAAACATGGATAAAATTGTAATCCTCAAACTAAAAACTACGATAATAACCTTTCTTGACAATAAGGTTTAATATAATTATGATCTATATATATAAAAATGAAACCCGTTTCGCGTTGTCACGGCATCACGGTGTGAACGGCTGAACCGATTTCGATAATTCTTTTTTTTTAATGTTTGTGGAAGTCCAAGGATGGTTCTTACGGAAAAAAATATTAAGAAAATCTCTCAGAAATATTGAAAAGTATACATTTAATTTTGCATATTTTAAAAAAACGCGCGTTACGAATGTCAATTTTTTTTTTATACGAATGTCAACGTCATTCACAGCCATAGACTATATTAAAAGAGCATCGTTTCAACTATACAAAATAAAGTAGTGCATCAAAGCTACGCTAAGGCGGTACGAAGTTCGCCGGGTCAGCTAGTAATAGATAAATCTGATTATATTCGACAAATTTACTACGTCAAAATAAAATATTCGTGATGAAACAGTCGCGTGTAAGTACATATCATTAGTATGGTTATTTTTTTAAATAACTGTATTGTTAACTATACTTTTGGTATCAAAAGTAAAAATTTGTATGTTGCTCTGTATAATTACCTATTGTGATAAGTTTCGGGCGGCCCATTAGTTAAAACAAAAGTTATATGTAAAATTACGTTAGGAACTTTCGTAATAATGAACAATAAGTGCTGCTAACTTTTAGTTTCACTTAAATTAAAGGGTTAATACATTCACCTGTATATTTAACTACTAAAAGTTGTAGTTAGTAATACAAATAATTGTTTAGCAGTTAATAACTCGTTTGTTTTTAGGCAAGCTTAATTATGAAATTTATGCACGTTTGAGAGAAGCTTTATGTTGGTAATGCATTGGAACGAACCGTTCCAAGTTAACCTAAGTTGAAAATTAATAACACCAATCAGATTTTCTTGGAAATTTACAACAATGTAAGATATTTTTTTAATGTATGTTTTATATTTCAACGTTTATACAATGATGAAATTCAATAAAATTAATATGCATATATTTTCAACAATGTATATTTAATATAATACATTCATTAGGTCCCAATGAATTTCTACCTCTTCGCGGAAGCCAGATCAACCGTTTAGGCAAACCCGGCTGCGTGGGTATAGTGTGATTTCACTCATTTCCCCTCCAAAAATAAGATATATAGGTTTAAAAAGCTATAGGGCGAAGGGATACTGTTACTCAATCAATATTAATATCAAAACAACGTTATGACTCTAAACAAAACATAATCACTCAAACAAAGATACTATTTTTGTTATACCAGTAAATAACAGTTATTAAAATAATGTATTCTGATTTAGCATAGACTATAAAACAATCCTTACCTTAACGTTTGAAATAGGCAAAATGCTATGCATTTATAAATAGTCACTCCCATCATTCCATTAAATCCTTCGAGAGTCGGGAGCTAATCCTAATCCTGCGAATATCAAGTCAACAACAAAAGAATTTACATCAAGTGCTGAATAAATAATTCCGTAACTTCTTGGAGTCAAATCGTCAATTCTAGCTTTAATATTAATAAGTTTGTAAATATTAAAGGTCGCTTCTGTTTGTTTCAGGTGGAAGGTATGCTGACTCCGAAAATACAGGCGACATTGCTACTGTTGCTATTTGCAATAGAAGCACTGGACGCCAACAGGCGGAAACAAAAGGAAAAGATACCACCAACTATAATTAATATATGCGACATAAACGACCGTGACTCTAAAGTTCACTGCTATTGTGAATTCAGTCAAGAAATAAATGAAGCCGTGAAAACAGAATGCTGGGTATTTAATGGTGGAATAGAAAGGACAGACCCATTATGGACAAGTTTCACTTCTCAGTCAAATATAGAAACTTTAGCATTCAACGTCAGAGCGGACGGAGGTCTCGATTTTGTTCCAACAAAAGTGTTCAGATACTTGAGAAAGTTGAAAAACTTTAGCATAAAATTTAGCTCGATACCCAAACTAGAGGCAAATACTTTTGTGAATCTGACGACAGTTCAAGAAATGACTCTTACGAAGAATCAAATTGTACACGTAAATAAACACACGTTTTACAATTTACCAAACCTCACAGTTTTGACATTAGACGAAAACCGAATAAAAGAACTAGTCACAGATACATTTTACGAGCTGCCTGCTCTACAGAAACTCTACCTGACTAGTAATAATATAACAGTCATACACGACGGAGCGTTTAGACATCTTGTGAATTTATTAGAATTAGAATTGGATAGAAATAATATAAGTGAACTGAGAAAGGAGTGCTTTGATGGCTTGGCAAATTTGAAACGTCTAGACTTGCGAAGAAATAAAATAACAATTCTTAATTCTTTTACTTTCATTGAATTGTGGAATCTACATTCAATGTTATTAGATTACAACGAAATCAGCGTCTTGGCTCAGCGAACATTTGACGGGCTATCCCAGTTACGTAAATTAAGTTTAAGCCATAATAAACTTGTGACTTTATCAAGTGGCCTGTTCGAAGGTGTTAGAGGACTATCGGCCTTAGATCTTAGACATAACAAACTCAGAAGGTTTACTTTAGACAACGTGCGCCCAATCTACGATAATCTCAGGAACCAAAACAGCTATATTTATCTGGACGGTAAGTTTTGAACTATCATTTTTACATTGACTCTAGAAAAGTAAAAAAAATCAAACTTCATTGAATTATCTTAACAATGTTTCATCTTAGAAAAGGTGAATTAATTATGCACCTAAAAGATTAGAAACTTTACAGACTAGTAAATTACTGAATTCTTCATATACATTTACGAAGTTAGACAAAACAATTGAGTAAAATATCCAATTAGTCACTCTTCAATCTATCGTCGTCGTATTCAGAGATGATCATTATTCCAATTAGAGGATTTAATTGAGTCTCCAATTGTTTCAGGGAACGAATTCACCTGCGATTGTCATTTGGCGTGGATGCATAAACTCCGGCACGAGGCGAAAAGCGTGAAAGTGCGCACATCACTAGAAAATTTCGTTTGCAAATTCAACATAGATCCATCTTTGAATTCCCATTTTACTTATTTCGAGCGGAGCGAGATAAATTCAAACAATTTGTACCAGCCAGACGACAAGAGTCAAACAAAAGATTACCCGGATAGCGCCGACGATATTTTTCACGACGAAATAGATGATACTTACACAGATGAACCGAAATTGGCGAGAAAAGAAAATGAGAAAACGCTACTTCAGATTCCCATCGAATTGCTTCCGTGTCCTCAGGACGTTAAAACCGTCACAGATCGAACATACACGTATCCGTCACAAAATGAGGCGAAAGATTATAGGAACCTCATTCTATCGTCAACGTCGACAGCCACTAGAATAGGGTCTTCATTTTTCATTGTCCTGACTTGGTTTCTGTACCGATACAACTAATATACAATCCGACAGCATTAATTTAGTTTCAACATACAGACGTGCTCTGTGACATGTTGTATACACGTAAGGTGATTTCAAAATCGTTGTAAAGTTCACGTAAATATAAAAAAATTGAACTTATGAATATGTAAATACTAGGTGATAGTTATGTAAAAATGTGATATAAATTTTAAGGTAATAAACTATCTCTATTTGAAAAAGAGTAAAATTAATTTTCTAATAAGCTTGTATCCTCGTTTATAGATAACTGCAAAAAAAAACTTTTATGTTTAAAAGCATTATAATATCTGAACTCTATACATATGTAAATAAATTTATATAAAACTTACTTATTATTTGAAAGTGTATTGTACATAGTACAAAAAGAATCTAAATTGGTTTTGTATATGAGGAAAATATTGGAATGGCAAAGGAATGAAATCGTTGTTTCATAAGTCTCATAAGTTGTTTCACTGTAAATATTTTCCAGTTTCAAATGTATGAGTTTGGCAGGAGTCATTTTTATTTGTAACATTTGGCATCGGCAAAGCCATCGATCCTTACGCCCTCATAATACATTCCATCAGTGCTCTTAACAAATATACTTTCATTGCCAAAAAATTCTGCCTTTTGTTTTGTTCCTTTTGAAATATTACATTAAAATCTCTTTGTAACCGGGAGGAATCGCCGATTGAAGTGGAACATTTTCTTTTGTTAATTTTTTTATTTCCATTATTGGAAATTGTTTTTTGCTAGAAATTATTTTATAGTTAGAATCAATTTTGTTCAGTCAATCGTTTCAAACAACTAACGATTTTATTTAAAAAAAAAAGAACATTTAATAGCTTACATATTTTATATAGAAATACGTTAATCGATTGTCTCGTTTCAGAAATTTTCTGTTACTAAGGTAACATAACTTGAATATCAATTTATTTATTCTGCAAAACAATTTTATGCCAATAAGAATGCTACAAAAATAACATTAAAATGGAGTATAACAGCTGTGTGTAAATGTATTTGATTTAACATTATTAAAATAAAGAACATAAATATGGTCAGTCTTATCCAGATTAACTTTAACCACTTTAAATTGTTAAGTTCACACTTTTGTATTTAAAACAATATTGCTGATGCTTTATCAATATATTATTTAAAAAGTTGTTAACGTAAATATTGCATTATATAATAACTATATTTTTTTGTGAATTTCAGTTAAGGCATAAAATGGGTCCAAATTATTTGACAACATGTATTATTTTAATCATTTTAATATTCAACGCTCAATGTTTCCAAGTATTTTTAATTCTCAATAAACATTACTAATTTTTTTTCAAAATTAAATCCAAGTATACAGCGTTAATCTACCTCCTATGACAGCTATTTTTCCATCCATTTTATTATTCTCCAAAACAATTATAAATGTATAATTCAATAATTTACTAAATAGTATTTAAGTATTTAAAATTGTGAGGGGTGTAAATGGATTTGCTGTAATTATTATAATAATTAGGGCATAGTTTAATTAATTCCATGACATTTTTTCGTCGCAGTTTTCAAAAGTAAGTTGAACACTTCATAGGTTCAATATGTCAACTTCTTAGTTATTTTTTAGTGACACACGTGGTGAAACATTTGATGTAAGAATAACAATGGGATGTAATTTATTTGTTAATTTAAATAATTTCATTAAAAGTTGATGTTGAGAGTTTTTGTGTTTAATTTGTGCAACCTTTAGTTTCATGGATTCATTAATTACCATATTTTGGATTGAAAATACTGTCAACTCATTTCGAGCAAAGCTGGTAAATGTAATTATTCAATTCGCAATAGACAATATTTTAGGAATAATTGTTAGGTCGATGTAAATTAAAGTAACGATGTAAAAAAAAAAAAAATTATTATTATTAATAAATTATTATTATTATTATTATAAGTATATAATTAATGAAGAAAGTTTCAGACGATCCAGCCTCTTTATATGGCGTTCAAATTTTACTGTACTACGAAATTTTCTCTAGTAATTGCGACGTGTAAGTACCTAGACACGAATTCTAAACAAGGCCCTAATAAAGAGAACCCACGTGACACTGTCAAAACAGCATACACTCTGAATCCCTTACACGGTCGGGAGTGGAAAGTTTTTACGACACCCTAGGGCGGAACTTTAACGCTGTTTTAATTAGTTGAGGCCGTTCTGTTGCCGTCCCTGGAAATTGCGGCGTAAAGCTGAGGTGGCATGTCTTTACCAGTTGGCGATGTATGTGAATATCCCAACTAATATTATAAATGCGAAAGTGTGTTTGTTTGTTTGTTTGTTTGTTTGTTTATTTGTTTGTTTGTTTGTTTGTTTGTTACCTCTTCACGCTTAAACTACTGTACCGATTTCAAAAATTCTTTCACCTTTGGAAAGCTACATTCTCCCCGAGTAACATAGGCTACTTTTTATCCCGGAAAAATCGACAGATCCCACGGGATGCGCAATAAAGGCTTCGCTCAAAAACTACTGCACAGATTTTTATGCGGTTTTCATCAATAGATAGAGTGATTCTTGAGGAGTTTTGCGGCATTTTTTATCTCGGAAAAAACGGATAGTCCCACGGGAAGCGCGATAAAATCTTCGCACCATAAACCGACTTCCGCGTATATGTAGCCGTGGGCAAAAGCTATGACCCTTAACCCTCTATACACCCAATCCCGAAATCCACGCGGGCGAAGCCGCGGGCAGAAAGCTAGTTTCAATATAAAAATCTTGCAGAACATTTTCATAATGATAAATTGATTCCACTATTATGAAGTTTTATATTTCCGCTATTATATTATCTAGATAATTGTATCTAGAATGTAGTGACAAGATAGGGTGGTGAAGCAAGTCATACCGCTGGCTTATTGTTTCTCGATACTTCGACAGTGTGACTTCAGATATCTGATCGCCTACACCAATTCTTATTGTTTGCGGAAAGACAAGTGGCTTTACTAGCCGGGTCTTAATTTTAACAATGAAATACAACATTTGATAGCATTATAGTACGAAGGGGCTCAAGGTATTAGCTAATTAATTATCACTCTGTCAATCACGCCTGTTGATCATTAGACCACTAACAGGCCATTACACAACGAGACTCAAAATCAATGCTCTGCTTGTGTAAAATTAGAAAGGTATGGCGCTATGTCGGTTCAATAGCGGCATCACTTTTAACTGTACCCAAACTGTACTTCTGTAAAACGAGCCTTAGCCACACACGACAACATCAACATTAACAGAATGTGGGCTCCATTCTGTTGATGTTGTTGTAGTCACCATGAAAATTTGTCGAGAAAGAATATATAATATTCGAATAGTTCTTCCGTTAAAAAACAAAAAAAATTGTTAGATTGCATGTTAACAAGGATCTCACGTTTAGCGCAGTGGTCGAGTAATCGGCTTCTACACAACAGGAGACCTATTTTTGAATTACGAATGCGATTTCGAAATCACCGCTGACTAAATAGTCAGCGGTGACTTTGAGATCACGGATTCCTAAAAATCCAATTTTCGAAAGTCGATCGCAGAGCTGCCAACATAGATAAAGTACACACATAAATGTAAGACTATATATAGACTGAAATCAACACATCAACTTCAGACTTGTCAATATGTTCTCCAAACAAAACACAGATAACATTTCCATAAGTATGACTTGATTACGAGTGGGTGAGGGCACTCGTAATGAAATCACACCTGTGACTAAGGTAGTCACATCAGTGATATTCAAAAATAAGAATTATTGAAAATCGGTGATTATTAGTCACATCGGTGATTTCGAAGTCGCATTCGTAATTCAAAAATAGGTCTCCAGGTCGCGGGCTCGATTCCCGCACGGAACAGATATTTTGTATGACCTACAAAAGTTCGTTCCGGTCTGGGTGTTTGTGTATGTGACATTTCTATGTTTGTGACTGCACCCACGATACCGGATAAAAGTCCTAGTGTAGGGCGATGTTTAAAAAAAAATATTAGGTACAAAATGTTCATATATTACCCAAACTGTATTGATCAGGTATTGACAGTTCAGCAACTCATCGTCTGAATAAAACATAATCTGGATAGCTAGTCATTCCCTTTGACGTAGTCAATTTATATTCCAGATATCAGGTACCTAATCCTCGTATTATTAATGTTATCAGTGCTTTCATTCGTGGATTAAGAGTCGCTACTTATTTGAAATTTTCGTAACGTGGCCATGACTATACTTATTTAGGACACAGATTTATCAGACTGAAGACTTTGCAATCTCTGTATCAAAAGAAACAATTTTCTTTAAAAAAATATCTAGTGAAATAAATAATATTTAATTAGATTTTTTGAAACTCTATTGCATATATGTTCAAGGTCATTTGTTTGGCTATACCATTCCGTTCAAGCCATAAGGCCACTAGGGCCAAGGCTAGGCTGAGTTTAGTCGGTAGGTCTGTTGGGTCGAGCCGCCTCGATTCACCAGGAGTCCGACATAATCAACGCATCCCTGCTTGCCTGTTGCGTTGGTATCCATGAGGATTCTCAGCCTCCTCTCCTGAGGGAAAAAAAAAATGTTTGGCTACCTCCATCTTACCTGTTTCCATCGCAAAATATTAATGTTGGCATTGCTGTGTTCTGATGTGAAGAGTAAAGCAGTTTTTATTGGTAAATAGTGTCATTTTATGTTTGTCATACTCGTAACTCTTAACCGTGCCCTCTTAAATTTTATTTACTTGTATTACATATTGAAAACTTCTCCTCTCATTTTGCGCCGTCACCTTTTAAACGATAACATACGTGTACTTCACAGAATATCAGCGATATTGGATTAGGGATACTGAAGTTTATGCTTGGGTGTGTTTTTGGGTGTTTTAGTGCTACTTATCATGTCTGTTTGTCTTATCGTGGGTGGCTTTTAGTGACACATGCTTGTTTTTTTTTTAATAATGTTTGATCCTCTGCGGACTCCTTGGCCCGCAATCTTTTTTTTTTTGTGCTAGAATTTTTCATGTCCTTATTTATTGTAAGGCACATGTTTGTTTGTCATCATCTTTTGTGTATTGGCTCTGTCAGCGATAACTATTTTTCTGTCTTATTTCTTTCAAATATAGAACCTAGCAATCGCACTGCGGTGGACAAGAGCCCTTAAAAGTATAACACCAATTCAAACACTGCCGTTCTACAGCTAAAACAGGTACGGTAGACTTACAGATGCATACCCAAAGAGAATTTCCTTCCGGGCATAAGCTCGTAAAACAATGTAGGTACTAAGATAAAGGCGACAAACATACGTGCAAAATAGACGATTTACATTACGCGAATGCGCAAATGGAATTACTGGGGACAATACAATTCCGAATCTTATTACATTTATGACTTAGAAGCTGAACGATGCGAGTTTGGCTTGAAAAACGTTTATGAACGAAGGCACCATTCTTACTGCGGATATAAAATGGCTGAGCTTTATTATCGATAGCCTAGATTCAAATAATGTCCAAGTATTTATTTCGTTATTGCTTATGGAAGTAAATATTTGTTTGGTAAAGCTACTTAATGTATTCTCGTGTACGTTACGAAACTCTTAAAGAACTTATTTAAGCCTTTTAATCGATTAGTATCTGATGATATAAACATTTATAAGATAATAGATGCAGCATCTTCGGGCGACGTTTAAAAACTGACCCTGCCTTGCCTGTACTTATCTTCTAAAGTTTCACAAGATTATTAATGAAAGAAAGAGATCATACAGAAAGTAAGGGATGGAAAGGGATAGCGTCAAGTCAAACGTAGCATCATCGGAGCGAGGCACGATATCTTCACTCATTAGCTATTGGCAGGCGACTAAATAAAATTACACATATTGGCTGAAAGTTAGCGCCACAGACTTGCTAGCTAGTGGGATATTTATCATTTGTTTCTATTGTGCTTGACATTAACTGGCAACACATCTGTTCTGGTGTTGCGGGCGTCAATGAATTGCATATTGGATACCATGACTTTTGAATTGCATATTGGATACCATGACTCAATACATGGAAAATATTCATGTTATTGACATTAACCAATTATAAGATATAACAAATAATTTCATTTTAATTAAGGATAGAATTATTCTGACTACATTTTACAAAAAACGATTAGCGATGGTGTTAAAATATTACTTTTTAACTTCAGCCAAGAACTTGGCTGCTAATTTACAAAATGATAATGCTTTTATTGAGCAACATATAGAATATAATTTCTTGGAATCAGTTCCAAAGAATTTAAATTAAATAATAAGACAACAGAGATTATCTCTGGCTCTTTAAAGATAATAGAATCCTCATTATCTACGAATTGTACACCAAAATATCAAAGGCTTTTCTGGCAAAGATTTAGAAATTAATTTGTTTTTAACATGTGAAAAAGTTGATATATTGTGTGTTACCGAACATTGGCTTAAGAACTATGAATTAATCACATTTGATAATAATTATAGTATTGTAAGCTCATATATTAGACAATCTGCAATAAGAGTCTTTAATCATATTAAACAATGTATTGCATTATAAAGAACGCAAAGATGTTGTATCACTTTCCATTGAAAGAGTTATTGAAATATCGTGTGTGGAGCTTAACAATCTTATTATAGTGTATATCTATAGGCCCCCATCTGGAAGCTATATAGAATTTGAATCCACCATGGAGGATGTTTTGCAATTAGTGTGCAGGAAAAATAAGAATGTACTTGTATGTGGAGATTTTAATATAAATATTTTAGATATATTACCTCTGTCCAAAAGGTTTATTAATTTATATAAATCATTTGATCTGCATCACGTATTTAACGAGCCAGCTAGAATAACACACACGTTAGCTACCTGCTTAGATAATATTTTTTGTAACTGTAAAGTAATTGAATATGCTGTAATAAACTACATTAACTCTGACCATAGTGGACAACTAGCCTGTATTGAGCACCATCATGTTAGCCCTAAAACTGAATTGATTTGTAGACCTGTGAAGGTTATGTAAATTAAAAAAAAAATAACATCTCAAATTACATCTTTTCCTACTGTTGGTGGAGATGCTAATAATTTAATATATAATATATATATATATTATATATATATATATATAATATATATATATATAATATATATATATATATATATATATATATATATATATACAGCTGGCCCAACAGACGTTGTCCTGTCAAATGTCTCAAATGTCAAATGTCTCAAATGTCACGTTGTTCTCACGTTGTCTCAAATGTTTTTAAATAAATAATTTAGCTGAAAAACAATATCTATATGACCGTATTGTGAATCTAAACCATTCTCAAGCCCCTGGAATACACACAAAAAATTTCATCAAAATTGGTCCAGTCGTTTAGGAGGAGTTCAGTCACATACACACGCACACAAGAAATATATATATTAAGATATATATATATATATAATATATATATTATATCAAGTGGAAGCTTGTTTGAATTCGCGCCCTATAAGTGTAATTTATAATGATGATCCAGCAAAGGCACTTGCATTAACTCCAGGTCATTTCCTGATTGAGAGCCGTTAATAACAGTACCAGACTCTAGTAACAATAATTCTAAAGTGAGTTCATTGAGTAGGTGGCAATTCATCCAGAGAACGTTGCAGTGTTTTTGGAAAAGGTGGTCTCAGGAGTATTTGTGCACAATGGTGAATAGATATAAATGGCGATCAACTGTACCAGAGCCCGAAATTGGTCAATTAGTTTTAGTTAAAGAAGATGACCTACCTCCAAGCCGTTGGCTTATCGGAAAGGTCATAGAAAAACATTGTGGTAGTGATGATTAATCCGTGTAGTCACATTACGCACAAAGTCATCAATTATAAAAAGACCTTTTTTTTTTTTTTGTTTCCCTGAGGAAAATGCATTAAATTGCATACCCCGGCTGTGGCGAGCCGGCGGTTATGTGGGGCTCTCCTCCCAGAAGGGGGAGGCCTACCCACTAAAACCTCAGGGATGGCCTTCCTCAGGCATGTAGGGAGCCCCCGGGAACAAAAGGCCACTTCCGGGAACCCCCAGCCTCCGCTCCCCTCTCTAGAGGGGAGCCCTCCTCGGGGGAGGCTACCACCTCCCCGGTCCATCCACCGACGACGCCCCCCGGCCACGGAAGGGGCGTGGTCCATCCGGTCGCCGTAGCAGTCGCGACTTCCTCGCGCCCGCCGGCGACCGCTGGCGGCGCCGCAGCTGTGTTACCGAGCCCGGCGCCGCCTTCTTCGAGCGGGATCGGCCATCTCCCGACCCCGCTCGGCGGCCTCCTTCTGGAGCATCAGCTTCACAAAGAGGCCACAGCCCCAATTAAAAAAGTACCCACATTCAAAAATATACCTTTCTTTCAGTTTTTAGAAGTTCAATTTCTTTTAATACTGGTGTTTAAGTTCAGTTTATATTTTAATACTTATAATATTAATTTATGTTTATAGAATTTTGATAAATAATTTAAGGCTTAAGTTCTAGACAATATGTCCTAATGTTGCTATAATTATTTAGGACATTTCGCAATAAATGTCCAACGGGGGCGGTATGTTCAAGCGCTTTAAAACTCGTACTAATTGTCATTCTTTTTGCCTTTAATTGTTGCAATTATTTTCTTTGTTGGTTGCTATGGTGTTGTTAGAGAGTTTTTTGTAAAAATTTCTAATAAAATGTAAAATAAGTGCTACAAATAAAATCAGTTCCAAACTAATTACGTGTTTAATTAGTTCTGAACTATTAATGTAGTTATTAGAAACGAACTAGCAAGATTATTATACATTTGAAAAGAGGAGATTAAAAAAGACCTTTCAGATTTCTTGCCTGTTCTTCTCGAGAAGGCTCTTCAATTTTCCGAACAGGTGTCGAGTAATATTTTTTTCCTTATTCGTACGTCCCGACAAGGTTTGTTTTTTTAGCTTCTTTTTTGTTTTGTTTGTTGACGTCAATAAGTGCCTGTAAAGGTCTATTTTTGAATAAATTATTTTATTTTTGATTTGATTTGGAATGGCCGTCGGAATTTCTTTCTATCAGGTCTTCATTTCCAAAACATCAAAAATAGTAAAAACATTGATGATCTTTAATTGATAGTTTGTAACTTAAATTAAATTATTCTTGAATTGAAATGAAATCAGTATTTTATTTAAAAAATAATAATATGGAAATCGACTATAAAAATTACTTTGAATTATGTAATTATTGTTTAAAATGTTATGATTTGAGACAATAAGAGCAAAAGGACAAACACCTCGTCTTTATTAGAAGGTTTTTGGTGCCGTTAATATAAACACAAATCCAATAATAGGTAGCCTTAAAACTGTAATTTCAGCAATGAGTTAGAACTTTGCTGAAATTACAAAAAATTAACCAATACAACAAACAAGAAAGCTTTGTATAGAAAACATACGCTACTAATTTTTAATAATGTTTCTTATTGTGATACATTTTTCGATAATACTTATGCTGGCAGATTAAAACAGAATCAAAGGGAACCAAAATCATTATTTCAAACATCCGATGAGCAAACGAAAAAACGCTTCATCAGATAGCGAATCATTCATTTTTATCACAAAACGATCGCTGAAGCAACAGTATCTGAAACGTTTCGGTTCCATCGGACGCTTTTTACGATTTTACAAAATAATATGATCGATTGACGTGATCCAATTGCTTAGTGCGAATGAGAGAGATTTATCTCGAGTCGTTTGCTGTCGATCATAACGTTTGATGTGGAGATATTACTATAAATATCTACATAACGTTCAGCTCGGTGGTATAAACGCTGGAGTCTCGCAATAAAATCAAGACGATAAAAATGTTTTCGCCTAAGAAACTGTGAAAAATAAGACGCTTTTATGTTCTAGTAAGTTTTAATCTGGACACTGACGACCTATTGAAATGTCAGCTATATAAATTATCTTTGCTGCTTAGATAAACAGTTTGTCTGTACTTAAGGTGATTATTATCCAATCCGAACATGAGGCTTTTATTTAGGCTGAGAAACGATATCAAATGACAGCATCTATGTAGGACTGATTCGTTTAGATTTGCTTCGTTGCAAAAAATATATATTGCTTAGATTAATGCTAGTAATATTTGAGTTCGAAAAAGTCTAAGTAATTTGTGGGTATCGACATGAATTATTGCGATAACAATGCTGCGAGATTCATCCTTAAATTTAGTAATAAAATTGTGTAAGCCGGTTAATTAATTGCCTTACCCGAAAAATGGGATGTGAATACTTAGTGAGAAAGGGAAGAAATAGCGTACTTTGAGTGGATTTGGGTCTAATAATGGAAATCGGCAAGTGGAAGTGAAAAGGTGGAAGTAAAACGCTAAATACTTACAAGTTAAAGTTTGAATTACATAGAAGTAAGTTTATATTGTATATAAATACAGGCTATAATAATTAAGTGTACACAAACGATAATAAGAGGAACTATAAATATTGAATGATTTCATAATGACCTACTGATAAATATTAAAAATAACAATAAAACATCCAATTTTTTAACAACAAACACTAGCAACTTTTAATATAAGATATGTCGAAAGATTTTCGTTTTTTAGAAATATTTATTATATTGTTTTACGAACAAGTCAATAATAACACGCGATGTGTTAACATTTATATTTATTATTATAATTTAGGGGTTGTTAGTACACCAGCATCAGAAATGAGAAAAAAATTAAGGCGGAGTAGAAATGTGTTTGATGCGATTTTAAGTTTAACAGCGTTAATGAGTCATCATCATATCACATCATAAGTAATCAAAACATGTAATGAAAGCACCAACAATAGATTAGTACCACAATTAGAATAATAAAGCTGAAATCATTCTCCTAATATAATATTAAATGTATGGGAATGTTTATAGTCAACATTTTGAATGTTTCTCGTTTCAGTAATAAATATTTTTAATCTCATTTTTATTATTTATCGAGTAACGTTTCATCGACATCATCTGATATCTCTATTAATTACAGAATAATCGCTTATGTACAAGTAACGATTATAGTCTGTATACAAGCACAATATAACCAGTTCCCTAACGATGGTGGAATTCACTTGACAACTCATCCTGCGAAATACAAGGGTCTTGGTTAAGCTGAAATTCTCCGGCTGCTCGACGTCTGCGTGCGCAAAAAGTTTATTACTTCCTGTCAACGTACATCACACGCTGTGTATATACACTGTATATATCACATTAGGCAACTCTAATAACTTTCGTTATGTTTCATAAAATTGCTACAGGGTTGCTGTTAAGGCTTATGGGGTGTTATTTTTTGTTTACGCAAGAAAGCAGTATTTGTTTTAACTTCAACGGACTTTACTAATATTTTAAGAGTCTATCAGTATGAACTTTTTAGGTAAAAAAAATTGATGTGGAGGAATCTACTTGTGTCTTACGCTTCTTAAAAAATAAATTAAGCGATTTATGTGATCAAAGTCTTACCCCAAACCAAAATGAAATTCGCCCAAAATATAGGTTCATAACATAACATAACATAACATAACCCTTTATTGTATTCATAAAATACACATACAAAAAAAAAGAAAATAACAAATGTACAAAAGGCGGCCTTAATGCTAAACAGCAAGCTCTTCCAGGCAACCTAGGACCAGGGAAATATTAAAAGGAGATTTAAATATAGGATGGGTACAGTAATTGGACAGGACAATAGGCTATAACTAGTTTAAGTTAAGGAATCTTTGACAGGAAGTGAACACGGACTTGATTCTTAAAGGACTCCAGCGTTCGCGCTCCCCTAATACTCTCAGGGGGAGAGAGGGGATACAACCGGACGGCATAAGCCGAAAAAGAATATGAAAAATAGTCGGTACTTCGGGGCGGTATATCCAGAGTCAGATTAAAATTAGAACGCAAGGCACGACATGACGAATGGGATCGAAAAGAGAACAAAGATTTAAGGTAGGATGGAGATGTTGGAAGGTACAAAATATTGTAAAGTAGGGATAAGACATGTAAGTCTCTGCGCTGGCGAATAGGTAACCATTTCAGTTGAAAGCGACAATTAGAAACATGGTCAAACCTACGCAGATTAAAAATGAACCTGATGGCTACATTTTGCAGCCGCTCCAAACTGTCAAGTAGTTCCTCAGATATTTTTTTTTTATTTATAGGATAGGGCAGCAAACGAGCGAACGGATCACCTGATGGTAAGCAATAACCGTTGCCCATGGACACTCGCAACACCAGAGGAGTCACAGATGCGTTGCTGGCCTTTTAAAAGGGAATAAGAGGAATAAGGGGAATAAAGGGGAAAGGGGGGTTGGGCCTCCGGTACCCTCACTCACTCGGCGAAACACAGCGCAAGCGCTATTTTACGCTGGTTTCTACGCAGCGTCAGCGTAGTCAATCAAGGAAAGCAAGAATGACTGAGCTAACACTGTCTTTGTAGCTATAGGGAGAAAGCTTCTTAATCTATTTAGAGTACTATATGCAGCAAATAACTTCTTCCGGACAGCCTCAACCTGCGGCCGCCATGTCATGCACTGGTCAAATACAATTCCTAAGTTTTCAACCACTTTGGTGAATGGAATAATTGTTCCTCTAAAGCTTACTGCAGGAAACAAACTATGGTCAAGACCCTTTAAATAATACAAGCTGCCAATAACAATTGCTTGGGATTTAGTCGGATTTACTCCAGTTGTGGATTTCATTGAGATTGCTGTTAGTCAATACTATAGCCTGAGAAAATTCAGATAGCGGGGCGTGTTTCATAATAGGCAAAGGCAGTAAAATTATAGAAGAAAAATTTATAATATCAATAATATTTTACTATAGACGATATGCGAGTATCTATTTTGTACGGCATTTAAAACCTAACAACGCACTGCATGTACATACTTACTCATCTTTTAATGATTCACAATTAAAAAAAAAACCTTTTTAAAAACAAGCTTTTATTATTTGTTTATAAAATGAACTAAAAAGTTAAAAATAATATGAACTAAAAAGTTAAAAATAAATTAACTCTAAAAAGAAATATAACACTTTGTAACTTGATTGTAACCTTTAACGACAAATAAGCGTCTTCGTCTAAAATGAAATAAATTTGTATAATATGGAATTATTTTGTCCTAGACGAAGACGCTTATTTGTCGTTAAAGGTTACAATCAAGTTACAAAGTGTTATATTTCTTTTTAGAGTTAATTTATTTTTAACTTTTTAGTTCATTTTATAAACAAATAATAAAAGCTTGTTTTTAAAAAGGTTTTTTTTCTTTAATTTTTTTTCTAGTTATTCTTGGCAAGCCCTTTTATTTGATACCCATATTGTAGGAGTGCATTAAAAATAATTGGTCCGCAATATTGGATACGCCGCCATGTTGGATTTAGAATGACGTCACATTATTTTTTTCTAGTTATTCTTGGCAAGCCCTTTTATTTGATACCTATATTGTAGGAGTACATTAAAAGTAATTGGTCCGCCATATTGGATACGCCGCCATGTTGGATTTAGAATGACGTCACATTATTTTTCTAGTTATTCTTGGCAAGCCCTTTTATTTGATACCCATATTGTAGGAGTGCATTAAAAATAATTGGTCCGCCATATTGGATACGCCGCCATGTTGGATTTAGAATGACGTCACACAGTTAATCATGCATTGTCATCCGAACTAAACGTGTATACCAAATTTCAGCTCAATCGGAAACCGGGAAGTGGATCAAATTTAAGTTGCAAGATTTGATTACAGAACGACAGACAACGGGACAGGTGAAAGTAAATAAAAGCTTGTAATATGGCATGGAAAGAGATAACATCACAATAAAGAAACATCGGTACGAGGTACGGCATCTTCTTTTTATCGCTACTGTTATAAGATTTGATAAAATGACACCAATTGGTCGAATTTTAATAGTAATATTTCAACTACTTGATTGTATATAATTATCGCTTATGGTCGCTTATGGTATTAACTGGGTCTAATCTCTATCTTCACTATTGGTTAAAACATTTGTGGACTTTCCATTTCGGTGGTAATGAGAACCGGGCTATGAAAGAGACCCCGGTCACCTGCCCTCTCAAAGTCTCCTAATTTAATATGGCAAGTGGTGACTCACCGCTCACTAAATGGCCGCCTCAAAAAAGCAGACCAATCTTGGTGTGAAGGGAGCAGCATTGGTATGAATGGCTAAGGGTGTAGTGAGGTGCGTCTGCGATAGCGATTCAGACGCCGTCGGCGTTATAACATTATTACACTTCCTCTCCTCGAGCATCTGCTTTTGCGACTACACTCTGTCCGGCCAGCTAAGGCAAGACAGAGGCGGTTGGCATACGCCGCCCTGAAGCATATGGGTGCCCTCGGTGACGCAACTCACTGACAGATCACCACAAGTTGAGGTTTGAAGGAGACTGACTGCACTGATGGGGCAATAAATAACGCACTAGCGGGTGATGGTATCGTCACTTCCATACGCCTATTATTGCTTGAATTACGCGTCTTTATAAGAAACGGTCTAGTCTCTGTATTGTTGGGTTCTCTTTATATTAATATTAATAAAAGATGGTGTGAGGTCTTCAGGTTGTATTATTATTCAATTAAACATTTACAGGTTAGATTCAGACGTATTGCCTAGTCGAGGTAAACCGGAAGAGAGCGGGAAGGGGCGCCCACTTGACACATCTGACATTAGTTTGACACTTGACAGTTTACTTTTTAATATTTAAATGCGTTCCATTACAGTCTCATAGCGAGAGAAGACGACGTTCCTCTTTCCGATGCTATATTCTTTCTATACTTTCTGTATGTGTTTCATTCATTAATAATTTCATGAAACATTAAAAGAATGTATAATATGCAAAAAATTTCAGGTTAGCTTAAGATACTCGTATGCGTCATTAATAATATTTCCGTTGAAGCTGACGTTCCGAATATCTTCGGTGCAGTGTACTCTGTCCTAAATAAATGGTTGCGATGTCCCATAAGTTTATCTATAAAAGCAAACGATATCGGCTGTAACAAGTTCGGGATGTAGGCACTACCATTCTTTATCTTCAGGCTCTGTGTCAACATTATAGATCTCTTCCGAATACTTTGAAATCTTTTTTTTATTTTGTTCTATAACCTCTTTATTACATTCTATATTTAAATGGCTAATCTCGAAAGTAGAAACTTCGAGACCTGTATTTGAATTTGGAATCTCTTACGTAGAAGCAAGCAATTTGCATAATAAAATCTCCGTTTGCAATAGAAATAGAAAACTCGAATGAGCTGTTTGTGAAATCACATACAAAACATAAATTATAACGAAAAGAGAAAACATTAAAAGTTCATCTAGAAAGTTCAACCTAAAGCGTTTTCAGTTTCAATAAGCGTTGAAGCAAACGAACACGTTGTATAGTAATCAGGCTGCTTATTGCCTTAATTCTTAAGTCGGCGATCTCAAACTTCGGCAACAAAGACTCCTTAAGTCTCAACTTGTAGACAGCCTTCAACTTACTGCAGGAAAATTGTTTTGTAAGCAATGTAAGAGTTAAGCAATCTGTTGGTACCAATGGTTAATATCAATTTTCTATTGCTGTTACATTCTGAAATGATACGGATGATTTCAATCCTGTGGAAGGGAATTGATTTTTATTGTTTAAATTATTAAAGGTAACATTCAAATAAATAATATTAAAACAAAATCATAAAGGCTACTATTAAAACACAAAAGAAGGTAGACTGACGTCTAAGATCGATATAAGAGAGAGAAAGAAATAGAGATAGTATGTTACGCCGAACTCACTTAGGTGATATACGGATATATACATAGGGATAACGAATAATGAACTCCATTGAAGGATAATAAGATACATTATACACTATCGATTAATAACGATAAAATTATTAATAAAGAAAATGTATTTTACTTTCGGAGTTTGGTGTAAGAATTTAAATTAAAATTGTATAACGTTATATAGATGTTCTTTGAATGTTTATTTATTTGACACACAAAACGGAATACAATCGATTATACACATTTCTCATACAATATAGAAGACCAGATTATATTCCCAGGTATGTGTGTATGTATAACATGAATAGTAGGTAACTAGAGCATTACATATATTTCTAACTTAAGTAAAACCACAGATGGCAATATAAAAGTTAAATTTTACAAAGAAAAAAATAGTTATAAGTTTTTGACGTACTAACCTACTAATGGTTCTCATTGTTTCTTCACTTAAGCGAGATATGTTTATTATTTATAAGAAAAAGTAATTACCTATATAAATAGCTATAACGTTTGTATAACGACTTTTCCACAAAATAATCGTTATAGACTATACAAATTTGTAATGCAAACATAGAAGATAAAATGAAAAATCATAAATATATTCAAATATTGGGTCCTCCAAAATGCAGTGGGTCTATAGATAAAGCAACACCAACGACATTTGCTTTCGTTCCATAAGAAGGTAATGTGAATGATTCCGTATTTGGAATAGTTTCCCATACATTGGTCTAGAGGCTTACTAATCGGAAAATTTGGGAGGCGTGGGGTAGATCCTGCAAAATACTATGATAAAGGAAAACATCGTGAGGCTGCCCTGTATACACCTTTTTTTTATGTTAGGAAAATGCGTTACGCATACCCCGCGCGCCGCGGCTCGGTATACCGCGGGGTTATTTATTTTTTATTTATTTATTTATTTCTTCTTACATCTATCTTTACAGGTTTTTTTTTTATCCCCAATTCCATAAATGCGCTTATCCTAATGTATTTATTTACTAACTTACTGTAGGTACTAACATCTATAACCTTCGATCATATATTTCTGTAGATACACAATTCCATAGAAAATCAAACAAAATATCGACCCCGCGTCTATACATAGAAGAATAGATGTATATTATAGTACCAATTTTGAAAAAAGTTCTAAAGTGTCATATAATTTATCCGAATATTGTGCTCGCGTCTTGTCGCATCCTACTTGAACATAGACAGCAGTGGAGATGCTTAGTTTTTTTTTTACACTTATCTTAACAGTACGGAAACTTTTTAAATTTTAAACATAAGCCAAGAAGTATGTAGAATTAGGTGCTAAGGAAAGTACAGACGTTATTAAGACAGGGTTTCTCAACCTTTATTTTGCCGAGCCTTACAAACAAAGAAAGCGGAAAACTAAAAAAAAAGAAAGAAAATCACAAAAAATGGTATAGGCGACTCCATCATTCCACTGACCTTTTTCTGAAACATTAGCTCTGTGCTATTTTTTCCTATGAGTGAGCCACTCTAGACAGAAAGAGATAGAAGCGATGCGTTACGCATCGTGGCATTGTACGCAAGCGTTTTAAATTGATATTTTAGTAATACATAATATGAATAAAAGTGTTTTACTCATAAAAAATGCGCTAATAAACTAAGATAAAGATATACTTATTGGAAGTATGACATTCCATCCTTCTTTTGCACTTTACGTGTGTCATTTTTACAAGTATAAACTACGCATTTCGGCATCGCTGACGTTATCAATCGCGCGCGGCCACCGAATGAATGAGAGCGAAACAAGGCACATTTACTGTTTGTGCCTTGTTTCGCCGGTGCCACTTTTTAGACGGTAACTGTGTATCTACAGAAATATATGATCGAAGTCTATAACTAATTATAAATAACGCAATCCTTGTGAATTTACCCAGAGTACAACAAAATAAGTCTGTCTCATCAGCAATCAGGTTGAGCGTGCGAAGTGCCCGCGTAAGCGGCGCCGGCGCCTCCCTTAAAAGGTTGGTCCGTCCGCGCGGCTCAACCAGCAGACGCGGTCGTCGTCGTCGCCACACGTACCTGTCGGGAACGCACAGGCTCACCTGTCCCAAAACAATCGGATTGTGCACCTTACCTCTCAATATCCCAACTAATATTATAAATGCGAAAGTGTGTTTGTTTGTTTGTTTGTTTATTTGTTTGTTTGTTTGTTTGTTTGTTACCTCTTCACGCTTAAACTACTGGACCGATTTCAAAAATTCTTTCACCTTTGGTAAGCTACATTCTCCCCGAGTAACATAGGCTACTTTTTATCCCGGAAAAATCGACAGATCCCACGGGATGCGCAATAAAGGCTTCGCTCAAAAACTACTGCACAGATTTTTATGCGGTTTTCATCAATAGATAGAGTGATTCTTGAGGAGTTTTGCGGCATTTTTTATCTCGGAAAAAACGGATAGTCCCACGGGAAGCGCGATAAAATCTTCGCACCATAAACCGACTTCCGCGTATATGTAGCCGTGGGCAAAAGCTATGACCCTTAACCCTCTATACACCCAATCCCGAAATCCACGCGGGCGAAGCCGCGGGCAGAAAGCTAGTTTTAAATATATATGAGGTAAGTGCTAAATCCCTCCTAACCCTTAATCGATTGTAGCCTACCATTCCTAAGATAAATAAAGTAGGATACATCAACGGATACATTGGATGAACACAGTAATATTGCATATATATAAATATCTGATAAATTTATTTTGTACTTTCTCCAGCATGAGACTATATTTAGCTTCATGTGGAGACCAGATGATTGCGTTATGTCAGACTCTCTGTGCGCTTGGGGGACGAGTGCCAGCCAAGCGCGCGGCCTACCGACTAAAAACCTAACAATGCCCCTCATTGACGTCTTGCCGCGAGAGCTTCGATCGTTGGCGGGTCCTTCCCCCCATCAGATAAGGGGAGGGACACTCCGAGGAATGCTGCATCGCGGCGTGACAAGGTCATGGGAACTCGTGAGAATACTTCCACGACCTCGTCGGCATCGGCCCGCATTGTGCCCTCTCACCTCCCTGCAGAAGAGGGGGGAGACTGTCGATCCCCCGGGACATCCGGGGAATCTCCCTGTACACACCTACATAAAAAAGTTATGTTCAATCAATCCTCACTGGGTCAGCGTAGTCAATCTAACATAGTAAAGGTAGGCTTGAGACTTTGGGTGGAGACATATTATGAGCTATGCCGATGATGATGAAGACGAAGATACGCCACTCCAGTCACCCCGAGATCACAACAGGTGTAGCCTAACCAAAATGTCAAAGTCAAAAAACATATTATATTCACGGTCACGACCCAAATAACGAATATTCATTATAGTATAAAATTAGCGACCCGCCCCGACTTCGATGCATTGCTGATACGAAATACATTACAGAAAAACTGTGTTTAGTACATTATTTTGATAAATCTCGTAGGGTTCAGCCTGCGCTTGCAATGTAAGCGGAAAATATGTAATTACTTATGACATTACATTAGAAACCTCAAATATAACAGTATTTCTCCACTATTTAATGGATGTTATACATACAAAGCTTCCTCTTCAATCACTCTATCTATACTAATATTATAAAGAAGTAAAGTTTGTGTGTTTGTATATTTGTTAAATTGTAAGTAATCTCAGGATCTACTGAACCGATTTTAAAAATTCTTTCAGCAATAGAAGGCCACGTTATTGCTGAGTGTCATAGGTTATATAAAAAACCGAAAAATAAAAAGGTTTTTACGTGGTAGTCCGTTTTGCAAAGTGAATCGGAGATAAAAACAGGCAGCGGACGGCGCGCGATGGCTTCGGGTTTAATTCGGATCGCGTTCGTGCTCGCTTCGGGGATTATTAATATTATGCCCAACGAAAGTGGGCACGGGTCAGCTAGTCTATTATAAAAACCGTGTCAAAATCCGTGGCGTAGTTTTAAAGATTTACGCATACATGGGGATATAGGGACAGAGAAAGCGACTTTGTTTTATACTATGTGGTGATAAATCAATTTTATACAGTTTTAGTTGTGTTGAATGACAAAAATAGTTTTTTGCACGCCGCGGACATAAGTATGTGTTTAATTTCAACTTGGTAGCTAAACGTGTTTCCGAGACCGATCGACAACTAAAGGGTTATATATATCCGTTTTACCTTTGAAGGTACGGAATACTGAAGCAAACATATTACTTTAACACCGTAATTAACGAACCCCCTCAAATAATTAATCTGAGGATACGGTAGTCCCCTCAAACCGAGCAAAAAAGTAGCACGCCCGTACTATCCTTTTCTTAAAATAGTTCAGGTTATTTTCGACCCCCGTCCTATAACTTCATTGTAGACAAAGCTAGAGACCTGAATTTTCAGTAACCAATTATATTAACAATTAAATAAATACCAGTAGTATTAGAATCATCACTAAAAGTTGCTAATGTTACTGACTGATCAATCATCAAAACGTAAGTTTTACAGAATGAGACTCAAACTTAAATATCTGCTTGTACAGTTAAAAAGGAATGGCGTTATGTGGGCTAAAGTAACAGTCACTTTGAAGTAACACATGTTTGCTCATTTAAGAATTCAGAATAAATATCTCGGAACAAGATTAAATTCGCATACCAATGCCTAAACCAAGATAATTCGGCCAAAGTACATTTTTAAAATTCTATTATAATAGCACCATCCTTTTCTAACTGTTTTCAAGCAGCGATTTGACGTTAAGTTTGATTTTAAAATACGATCAAGAATACAATTTATGATTTTTTTCTGCAAGTGATGCTTTTGATGGCATCTCATTTATTTTTGTTGATAGTTTGTTGATAGTTCTCTGCAAATGTTATTTATGAAGTTCATGTATCTAGAAAGCTGAATCGAAATTTCTTAATGGCAGTTTTTATTTACTGTACATTAATTGTATTCTGAATATGAATCTTTTGCGTCTTTTAGAAGTGCCTTACAGTTTTGAAGATCAGTAAGACAGTGAATAAAAGAATTAAGAAACTTTACCTAATTATACGAGAAATTCTTAAGCTACTGGTTCAAATCGGACAACATTTGATATATATGTATCGTACTTATATAACACTTTGATCACAAAAAAATCAGGCTTGTAATTTCTCGTCTTTCAACATATCTATATATATAAAAGAAAGTCGTGTTAGTTACACCACTTATAACTCAAGAACGGCAGAACAGATTTGGCTGAAAATTGGTAGGGAGGTAGCTTAGAGCCGTTTTATCCCGTTCGACAGCGTTCCTGTGTGACTTGACATAAAACGTCAGTCACTATAAGACGTGGTATAACAAAAAAGAATCAGACTTGGAATAACAAAACGCAAATGACAGCTATGTAATTGACGTAAAATGACAGCTATGTAATGACGTATGGATGACAATTTGATATTTGTAAGAAATCAATATTAAAACTATTTCTATTAAATAAATAATTAACAAGTGGATTGAAGTGAAGTGAAGTTTAATTATTAATGCCGCGACCAAGACGATCGAATCTTTCCCGACAAAGCCGTAATGCAAGAAGAATACAAAATACTGCAAATGAAAGGATCTAGAACATTCATGTTTTTCCCATGGTCAATTATACGTGGCATGTTCACGGGTCGGAAGACCATCTGCGTTGTTTGTTTTTGCGCCTGATAATAAAACAAAAAATGTCGTGTATCACAAGGTGCTTAAGTGAAGAGCAACCTATGTACTAAAATACAGAAATAATAATGAATGATTAATGTAGTTATTTAATTTTTTTTTTGTATTTTTTCGAATAAAATAAAAAAAAACTGCTTATTTATTGCCATTAAGGCGGAACAAAGTTCGCCGGGTCAGCTAGTTTACAATACTTTCTGATTTGCAAACTTATTTACTTTACTTTACCCAGTTTATGAAAATTAATTTTTAAATAAATTTTACTGGATCCCTAGTTTCTACCAGGGGATGTTACTGTCACGCTGGCGGAGTGCCCCGCGTGGGCCTCCGAGCGCCGAGTCTTGGTCGCAGAGATCGGGCGAGATCTGTCTCCGCCGGCATTGATTGCGGCAATGCTGGCGGACGAGGGAGGTTGGAGGGCTGTGGCCTCCTTCTGTGAAGCAGTGATGCTCCAGAAGGAGGCCGCCGAGCGGGGTCGGGAGATGGCCGATCCCGCTCGAAGAAGGCGGCGCCGGGCTCGGTAGCACAGCTGCGGCGCCGCCGCGGGTCGCCGGCGGGCGCGAGGAAGTCCCGACTGCTACGGCGACCCGGGATGGACCACACCCCTTCCGTGGCCGGGGGGCGTCGTCGGTGGAGGAGACCGGGGGAGGTAGTAGCTTCCCCCGAGGAGGGCTCCCCTCTAGAGAGGGGAGCGGAGGCTGGGGGGTTCCCGGAAGTGGCTTGATGTTCCCGGGGGCTCCCTACATGCCTGAGGAAGGCCATCCCTGAGGTTTTTAGTGGGTAGGCCTCGCCCTTCTGGGGAGGAGAGCCCCACATAACCCCGGCTCGCCACAGCCGGGGTATGCAATTTAATACATTTTCCTCAGGGGAACAAAAAAAAAAAAAAGGGGATGTTACTGTCCTCTTCGAGTAAAACTACTAAATATAATGAAGTTTTTATCGTCAGTCAGTGACATCACTATTGGAAAAAATTCACTTCTCAAGTCCAACTATAAGATGCCGTTTATCAAATCAAAAATATATCCACAGGTTATAGTTACTTATATATATACTATATATACTAAGGACATAGTTACTTTGTTAACTCGAAAAATACTAGATAGATTGAAATTTGAGATAGGGGAAAGAAATGCATACTCTAAAACCAAAAAGCAGAGATAAGCTTAAAGCTCTTGCATGTTTCGCTTATTGAAATGCGTCCACCATTGCAACTGAATAGATTACGAACTTTTCAATTCCGTCTTGGTACTAAGCCGCCATAAGCGGGTTGCGGTGTATGAAAAATCTTTTATAACAATGTCTATAAAGTTTTCCATTTCGATGTTTCATTCAACAGTATTGATATATTTAGGTAATATCATTTTTACTTTAGTTTAAGTATTTGTTTTTTTTTTATTTCTTAACTAGCGACCCGCCCCGGCTTCGCACGGGTGCAGTGAAAAAATGGTTATGGTGGGTTATCCCTAAGAGATAGACATATACCATCGCGGACTTTATTGTGGATTTTTGTAAGTTGTACAATACTGTAGTACATTATTTTGGTCTATCTCGTAGGGTTCAGGCAGCGTTTGCAATATAAGCGCAAAAAAACGTGCTTATTTACGACATCACATTAGAAACCTTTAAATTTATCAGTGTTTCTCTACTATATTATGCATTTATTATACATACAAACCTTCCTTAAGAATCACTCTATCTATTAAAAAAAACCGAGTCAAAATCCGTTGCGTAGTTTTAAAGTTCTAAGCATACATACGGACATACAGCGAAAGCGACTTTGTTTTATACTATGTGTTGATTTTTAACGAGGCTTTGAACACTTTGGGTGAACATGTCAGCCTCATAGGAATAATCACATATTTATATAACATACACACTTTACACATACACAATTGTTATATACAAAAATATTAGTTTGCCTCCTCAAAGGACATGCAAACAAACATGTATAATTTTTTGGCTAAGCTGGACAATGGTTCCGTCAGCAAACAATTTATATTGCCATTAGCCAAATCCATTCCCACGAGGAGTCTTTCTCTTAGCTCAGAGTTTCGGGCACATTCCAACAACACGTGATAAACAAGTATTTGTTTTGTTATACAAATTAATTTTTATATAACGTTAAATACTTTCTTTCGTTTCTTTTTACTTGAGTAAACTAAAAGTTATCTTGATTTTTGCTTTCAGTTCTCTACTGTATATCATAAATCCAGTTAATAGTAATAAAACAGACACAACCGGCAGGTATTTGTGTACAAACACTGATGTTATATCTTATGTCTTAAATATATTGCTTTAAGATATTAACTTTCGTTATTAAGGTGCCTATTTTTATAATGGTATTTATTTTGGTTTTTATATAAAAGGTAATTTGTTCTCAGTTTCTAGTCAAGTCTCCAAAAAGTCCTCCATGATTGTTATTTAATAATAAGAGTAAACAATAAAACCATATTTAATATGTCATATACGCACGTTATTGCCAATTAAACAAAGGACATCAACCATTTTGGGCTAATTTTTTTTTAGCCGGCCAACAAAAAATAACTAAATTTTATCATAGGCATAATTATAATAAACATTTTGTATTATGACAGTAAAGCTCGAAACCTATTGGTTAAGATGGTAATCAGTCTCAAAGTATTTATTTTATTACCTACGGCTTGCACTCGTCTTGCGTGGTGAGCTCGTGATTTCCAGGTAAAACAAATATTAAACAGTTATTGTTAATGGTGTGCGAGCGAGAAGACGTTACAAGTACATTTTTGCACTTGGTGTATACCAAATAAAGCAAGCTAGGAGTTACTATGCGGAGCATTTGTAGCCAAATGGTTTGTTCATCGTTGAACTTGGCGACCAATTACCCACAGAACACATACGAGACCTAGGAGGAACAAACCTTCATGTGTTGCGAGGTAAAATCCACTCCCGACATGTCCGTTCTCGTTCGTATAACGTTTATATTGGCATAGATAGGGCTCTCTAGGATATCTCTAGGATAAAATTTAGTTATTTTTTGTTGGCCGGCTAAAAAAAAATAGCCCAAATTTGTATGAAGCCTGAATGATGTCCTTTAATATACCTATATGTCTTTAATGCTGTTTTTAAAATTTTATTTTAAGTAACTAATACCTTACTGCATAATCATGAAGTATATTTCTATTATATTAAGAAGTTAAAAATCCAATAGCGTGGGAAGTGCCAAGGTTCGTTTGGTTTCAATGAATGGTTTGAATGGAAACATTTTATTATCTAAGAAGAATGCGTTTTTAAATTACCAAAACCAATTTACATTTGTATATGAGAAAATACATTATCAAATATAGATTCAGAAAATACACAAACACTCCCAGAGTACTCAGCATCAATCAATTACTAATTTTATTAATTAAACATGATTTAGAATAAAATATGGGTTCAGAAGATACACAAACAATCCTGGAATACCACAGCACCAATCGATTATCAATTTTATTAAAATGAGTAACTATATGAAACAAAATTCAGAATAGTCTTTTGTACAAATCAAATAATTTCCATTTGAAACTATACGAGCAACGTCTTTGTAATACGATTTAAGTCCGGTTATAAGCTCTCGGGAACCGTTTTGATCGTATTCCTCCTAACCCTAAGGCGCAGTCAGAACACTTTGAAAGATCAAACACAGCATTAACATATGATTGTTCAGCTATATGTCGGCTTAACTTTCTCTAGGTACAACTGTGAAAATTAGATGCAGTACGTCAAAACATAGGAACAAATTACAGTACAAATTACGCGCCTCTGCGATTAACTGCTAACGTAATTCACAAATTGTTTGATGAAGTTCGAATAGGGGAAACGTTAATTCGCATTTGTACGTTTGTATTTATTTGTCCGTGTTATGTACAAAAATTATTCCACGCAAATCGATTGACAATTTTGAGACTTGAGGTTTTTACTACAACAGTTACAACGTGACAAATGTAGCGCTTATATTGTTTTACCTAGTTATGGATATGGGACTTTTTGAACCATTTGTTTTGTAGCTTATGTAATTTAATTATTGTAGCGTTAGAAAAAAGGAAATTGTGTAAAAGATTTAGAAAAACGATGCATAAAATCTAAAGTATAAAGTCGGTTTTCCCATTAAATTAATAGAATTTAACGTTTTGTTTAAGTTGTAGTACATTGTGTCTGTATGTATAAATAATGAGAATCCAATAGCAAGTATATAAGTGTATTTAATGAAGAATCTTCATAAGCGTATTCTCTTGGTTAATGTCTCGTATTCCGGTTTATTATTCCAAATTGCTTAACCGCAATCACTAGGGCTGGATCGCTTCCCTATTCGTCTTTTATAGACCGTATTTTGGGCTTACGTTGTGAAACTACACTTCGTAATTCCCGCTTCCCTGTTATCATCAACTCGCGAGACAGGTTGGTCGGAATTTTGCTATAGCGTTCGTGATTAATTGACAAGAGGAGAAATGTGTCTTGTTTGTATTGATTTGATTCTCTCTAGGATAGATTTTAGCAATGAATAACCATTTTGTTTTGCTCTGGAGAGTATAGGCTGAGAATTCTCATGGATATCACCGCAAATAAGTGCCATAATAATTATGTTGGACTCTACCGATAAAGTCGGCTCGACCGGAATACTGAATCGAAAGAAAAACAACCATGCAACTGAAAGTAAATCTAAATACCGTACACATTTGACAGCAAAATGCTTTTCCAATGTATAGATTTAATAAATATAGCTATGAATACTCATACTTGGGTATCCACTTTTAAAAAGCTACCACAGGATCATTGAGTTGCTATTGTAAAAAAAAATAATACACTCATAAGGAAAGGCTATTAAAGTAAGTAATTCGGTACATAAATCCCTTGAAATATATTCCACGACATCGTGAGCGTTGTGTCTCAAAGACCTAATTGTGTTTCATAAAACTAAGTGAGGGTAGAACACTCCAGTCTCCTAACAACAAAAGTAAACCAAATTAATTAAGCAAACACGACCCGTTATAAAAATATAAGTATGAATTCTAATCGTATTAGTATGAAAATGTGGATAAAAGGATTAAATTTAATTTGTTATTTATTCTCCATAGACTCGACTCGTAGTCTGTACAAGTATCTTTATTATATTTTTTTCCTTTGTATCAAATTATTTCATACTCAACTACTTACTTCCCAACTAATATTATAAATGCGAAAGTAACTCTGTCTGTCTGTCTGTCTGTTACGCTTTCCCGCTAAAACCTCGGAACCGATTTTGATGAAATTTGGTACAGATAATCTTTAGACCCTGAGACAGAACATAGGCTACTTTTTATTTCGAAAAAAAGGGTTGAAGGGGTTGAAATAGAGGTTGAAAGTTTGTATGGGATTTCTTAATTTTAAATGATAAAACCATGAAACTTAATATTTAAGCACTTGATAAGAAATCATTAAACATTTGTTCTAGCATTTTTAAAATTTCGACCAGCTAGGGGGTGAAATAAGGGTTGAAAGATAGTATGCAAGTTCGTCAAATATAACGTCATAAGAAACAAAACAAACAAAATATTTTTGTACACAATGTGAGGCTGGCCCCTGTAAGAGTCTCTTAGATATAAGGGACAAGGATTGACAAAAAGTAATTTCACGCGGGCGAAGCCGCGGGCGGAAGCTTGTCATAAAATATATTCCAAACTTCGTGTTAAATATAATATTCGAGTGTTACTTATCAATTTAATTTAAAATCTATTTTGTCTAAAGTTTAGTTGCGAAACAATTGGATCAAACCGATAGTCTAATACAGTGGATAGCTGTGTAATGTAATAATTCTCTTACTCACCAACTAGTTATAAAGAAAACACAAATAATACAAAATAACAAAATTACTGATTTAATTATCAACTTTAACACTATAAAGGTATATTTAAAACTTTAACACTATAAATGTATATTTTTTATAACAACTAAATTAAAAATTAAAATAGCCAATTAAAATAAATAACTTTATTATGTACTTAAAATAACAAATTTTAATGAGTAGACACAAGGGCAGGTTGGTTCTGGTGCTGTTTGATCAATCTCGGCAAGGATATTTAACAACAATAGTTGATCAGGGAATTGAAATAAACTATTTATTATGGTAATTCTAAAATCTAAGAAATAACATGTATTCTAATGCTAAATTCCCATCCCCCGGTGGTTAGTACTGAATACCTTCCTTGAGACTGGGTCCAGACACTCGATTTTAACTCTTCTTTTAATAGATTGCAGTTATTCTCCTTAAGGTTTATATAATTTTCTTCAAGGATATTGTATATTATATATTTTCCTTACATAAATTTGTAGGGCCGGGCATAACAACCTCCCGGTACCTTTTTGCCCTGTTACATATCATAAAAATGCTACATTATCATAGTCATGGACTCAATGTGGGTGGTCTATGCGGTTCAGAAGGAACCCATATACATTATTGTTATTCATACAATTAAATTTGACAACTAGGTTACAAAGAAAAAATATCAAACATGATCTATTGAACATTCATCAAATTATGGTACATTTACATTTTAAAAGAACAAGAATTTACATTATTTATATTATTATGATTAAATACAAACACCAATTACCTCAAATACATGAGATTAGCAACTGAGCAACTAATTTCAGCATGATTTGGTATGGGTGGTTAAGCCTACCCGCTCAAAACAAATATCAAATAATTATTTGTGAAAATCATTACTATTGGGAACAAATTGAAATTAAAGAGATTAAAGAGATAAATGCAACTATTACTGACCTTTTTATCGGGCTTTCAATATGTAAATATTTTAGTTTATTATTTTTTCCTAAGTGCCGGTGGCAACTAGGTTAAATTATGTTCCAAAAGATATGGATAATTTTATGTGAAATAAAATACTCTTGATTTTTATTTGTGATCCTGACACCACTTTCCGTAACTTTTATACGGTGTTATATCCCCAAATATGCGTGAGATTTTTATAATAGATCGATTCCCAATTCCCAGATTTCAGATCTCCAAGTCACAGATTAGTATACCATTACAGATTGCTTACCACCGATGAGGCAAAAGACATTCACCCATGTGCATCACAGACTAGAATGTATAGCATGTGATGTTTGTTATTAAATGGAACTAGGATGATGTGGAAACTATGTCGATCCGCCACAAATAAAGGAAAGGAAGAATTGATCTTCCCAAATTTAAGTTTAATCCTAAACGATATTTTTGTAATCGGCAGTGCAAATAATTTGTTGTTAATTAGTATCCGGTATATAATCTGTGGGCAGTTATTAATCTACGACTCTGTTTTTAATCTATGAATTCCGGAGTGATGTTTCAGTATTATTGATAAAGAACCTATCTTTGTAGACGACGCTTGGCTAGATTTGGTTGCCTAATTTGCCCATAGATAATGGTGTTAGGATCATGATAAGCGGCCCACACTATAGAACTGTCAATGTCAAAGTAACAATTCGACGAAAACATAACCAATGCAAGATACAATTGTAAATGTGAATTTAATCAATATGAATAAAAAAAAGTGTCTTTAATAGTACTTAAAATCAGTGAAAAAAAGTGTTACAGCTGGTGGGCCGTCAGTCCTTGTTTTACGTGGATACTAACAACAAAAAGAGTAGACTATATATTGAAGATATATAATAAATAAAGAATTACAATAATAGTTGCCAATAATATATTGTAGTGCGCGCACTGCGAGTTTTTGTGAAAGTGAAAGTAGTCCAACAACAAAATCTAAATGAAAAATCAAAATAATATTTATTGAACATAGACCTTTACAGGCACTTACTGACGTCAACAAATAAAAAAAAAAAAGCTTAAAAAAACAAAAACCTTGTCCGTACGTACGAATAAGAAAAAAAAAAGAAAAAATATATTGACTCGTTACCTGTTCGGAAATTGGGAGAGCCTTCTCGAGAAGAACAGGCAAGAAACTCTGAAGGTCTATTTTTTATCTCCTCTTTTCAATGTTAATAATTATAATAATATAAATGCAAGAGCAAATGCTCGAAGGGTGGAAGTGTAATAATGTCATAACGCCGACGGCGTCTCGATCGAGCTCGAGACACCCTTAGCCGTTCACACCAATGTTGCTCTCTTCGCGCCAATATTGGTCTGCTTTTTGGGGTGCCCATTTAGTGAGCGGCGAGTCACCACCTGCCATATTTAAATCAATTAGGAGGCTTTGAGAAGGCAGGCGACCGGAGTCTCTTCCATAGCCCGGTTTTTATTACCACCTAAATCGAAATGCAATAGGCTACAAACGTTTTGACCACTAATGACAATAGTTTCTGTGCATCTAACTGGGTATAGTTTTTGGCTGCATTTTTCATGGTGCAGATAGAGATTAAACCCAGTTGGTACACTCCACGCACACTTTCATTAAATTTCGCTTAAATGGCCTCTACGCGTTGGATCTGTATCCCCGCGCACGCCTTATAAAGGACCGTGTCATAATATAATATAAAAATACAATATAGTATAAGATACAATCATACCTAATACGATTACAGTTGTATGTATGTTTACATACACATATAAAATAATACAATATTATAAATAATGTTGTTACCAAACATGGCTCCATGAATAGTGTCCCTATTCCCAAATAGTGTGATCAATACAACAATTGTTCTTCTTCTGATTCAAGGCTCTAGGTTTTTTATTTTAAAAAAAACGTCGCCCCACTTTAGTATTCCTGTGTTGTGGGTGCAGTCACAACCATAGAAATCACACATGCACAAACACGCATACCGGCACAAATTTTTGTAGGTCATACAAAATATTTCGGCGGTTGAATCGCGAAAGCACACCCCGCCATGTGCCTTGTATGGACCTAGAGAACTCGGGGGGGTTTTAGTGGGTAGGCCGGTCCTCTATGACCGGAGAGCCCCACACACGGCCGCGCCTTGCCAGCGCGGTGTCATGGTGCATAAGGTCGCATTTCCCCCCCTCAACAAAAAGAAAAGGTCATACAACCCACGACCCGTTGCGCAGAAGCTGATTACTCGACCACTGTGCGAAGCGTGTCGTCGCTAAAGTTGTCAGTTTGGTTCATCAAACGATTTATAGTGTTGTTGTCGCATAAATATAAAAACTCTTTTGTGAATTCCATTTGACTTTAAGTTTGATTTTAGAATTCTAACTTTAGAGTTGATGTCTGGACATACATTTTATGGAATATTGTACCATTAATTGGCCCTTTGTAGTCGTCGTGAAGTGTTGAAATTGGGATTCAGTTCAGTGATCATTTATCTTCAAGCACAAGTGGAAAACTTAATTTGAAATGTTAAAGCAAGAATGAAATGTTGGAAATATAATTTAAGACTAAAAGTTATATTACTAGTTTGAATTTCACTCGCCACAAATTGTATAGAAATGATTTTCAAATTTAAGCAGTGGCGTGGCGGTGCGTTTGTTATTTACAGGGTTATATAAGCTAACTTAGATTACTATAACTAATTTAACGCGAATGATACTTTGCCTAAGTGCCTTACTCGCAAAGTTTAAAGTTTCAAGCTTAAAGTATTTTATTTACAACTAGCTTTCTGCCCGCGGCTTCGCCCGCGTGGATTTCGGGATTGGGTGTATAGAGGGTTAAGGGTCATAGCTTTTGCCCACGGCTACATATACGCGGAAGTCGGTTTATGGTGCGAAGATTTTATCGCGCTTCCCGTGGGACTATCCGTTTTTCCGAGATAAAAAATGCCGCAAAACTCCTCAAGAATCACTCTATCTATTGATGAAAACCGCATAAAAATCTGTGCAGTAGTTTTTGAGCGAAGCCTTTATTGCGCATCCCGTGGGATCTGTCGATTTTTCCGGGATAAAAAGTAGCCTATGTTACTCGGGGAGAATGTAGCTTTCCAATGGTGAAAGAATTTTTGAAATCGGTCCAGTAGTTTAAGCGTGAAGAGGTAACAAACAAACAAACAAACAAACAAATAAACAAACAAACAAACAAACACACTTTGGCATTTATAATATTAGTTGGGATAGTTGGGATATGTTGATTTTATAGTAATAACTATAGATGGCTGATAAGTATGTTACAGAATGTATTTGCTTACATTTTACATTTGAACAATGAAATAAATTTTGTTATGGATACTACAATGAAACCGCTGACAATTTTGTAATATTAAGATAATGAAATCGTAAGTAAGTAAAGTATCTAATATCATTCTATCATCTTATCGTATATTTTTATTAAAATTTTGATTTTCCAAGCCTACTAAAATTTACTGACAAAATAGTTATTTGTAAGCGTGTACAACACTACTATTTTCGATTATGCGTCATTCTTATGCGACCTCCATTACCGAATGGGTTGTCAGTAAGATCCTTAAAAAATATATGTCTATATCTATATATTATTAATATGTCTATCCCTAGATCCAATAACACAAGCGTTACAGTGCTAACTTTCGGCTGGACTAATTGGTGTGAGTGTAAGAAATAGTAGTATTTATTATTATTTATAGCTCCTTTATCATTTTTAATAGTTCTGTAATATACCATCAAGCTTTCGTCATCGTCATATTTTATCTGTCAGAGCATTGTCATTTTGACAGTAAGATTATAGAGATGATACCTGTCAGAACTGATTTTTTGATTGTGAAATAATTAGTAATGCAAAAAAATCATAATATATTTTAGTAATTACATATTTTAAATACGTTGTTTGTTGGCTGTCTTGTAAGTATGTAAACATACATATGTACTATATACATATTTATTTTTAAGCGATAACAAACCTTTTTTATTTTGCACCTTATAGTAATTGGGCGTGAAGTTGAAAATAAAAGAGTACATCATATACATTTATTAACATAAAAGGAACCGACTATTTGTTATTTAACTGTTCTTTTTTAGGGTTCCGTACCTCCAAGGGTAGGACGGAACCTCGTAGGATCACTTTGTTGTCCGTCCGTCCAGACGGACATCAAGACCCTTTTTCTAAGAAACGTGTCGAGATTTCAAGCTGAAATTAATATGACATACTCAGGTCTCCTAACTCTCAATGTGAAAAATGTATGTGTGTGAAAAAGTGAAAAAATCTAATTTAAAAAGATATGGATGTTCCATTTATATTGCATATTTTGACATTTGCAAGGGAATCAAAACTTCTAGGGTACTTTCCGTTGACCTAGAATCATGAAATTTGGCAAGAAGTAATGCCATGTAGCACAAGTAAAGGAAAATCTCCGGAAACCGTAAATTTATAGTTATTTCACAAAAAATAAATTACAACATAATTGGGCAAAGCAGGAAAAATCCTTGAGACTTAATTCTAGTATGAACAAACATTTACATGTCGACAATTTTTTCTAAATTAATAATGCCGCGAAAAAAAATATGTGGTGCGTACCACGAATTATTATCTCACTATTTCGCAGCTGCTAGCTAAAAATATACACACGTCCGAATACTATATTTACAGAAAACTAGTAGTGCATCAAATTGTTTCAGCCGTCCCTTGTTTGTGGAACTCTCTGGGCAACAACGAGAGCGTTGAGTGCTACTCCAGATAATAACCTCCGAGGTGCTTATGGAGAAAAATGTCCCAGATCTCTTTATTTTCGTCAAATACGAGCCAGCTATTTGATACTTTATTTGTATCGTCTTATTTATGTTGTTTCTGTAATAGTGTGAGTGGACGAGAAACGACAGTGGCTTCTCTGCTCGATATGAGTTTGTTAAAGTTTTGACTTTAGTCAGATCATTTCTTATTGATATTTATTAAGATTACTAGCGAACCCGACAGACTTCGTCCTGTCAAAAAGATTTGTACAGTGGCAGTTTTTTGTTCCTAATTATTTTATACATAATGTCGCATAGCCAACCAAATCGCAAAAAAAGTCTAAATGACCTATTACCCTATTTTGTGGCTATTCAATTTTGGAACGTGACATTAAATCCTCCAACGATGTATTCTGTGCTCCAACGCACGCACGCACTCTGTTTTGATAGATATGATTGAATTTCAACTATAATATGTAGCGTTAATAAAGCGCAAATTGACTCTTTGATGTTAGGAACACACCTTCATTGCTTAGACAACAATAAAGCTCAATTCGACTGTACCTTTTAGTTAGAAAACGTATGCATGGGAAAATAAAAGGGCTGTTTTGAGGGTATTTCCGGTAATTATTCCAATTTTCCTCATTGTAAAAACCCTCCTTGAACTTCAACTAACATTAACAAAAAAGAATTGGCCAAATTGGTCCAGGCGTTGTTGAGTTATGAGCTTACCAACACATTTTGCGATTCATTTTTATATATAAGATTTTCGAACTTTACTCGCGAGATTTTTATAAAAAAAAATACACACAACAATAAATTATGGAGTGTCAAACAAATGAAGGCATCAGTAGTTTGTTATCTATTGTTTACGCGGGAAACATAACTGACATTTGTCGGCCATTTGACGTAGAATTAGTATTGGGTAGACGACAATTTTTTAAATTTTATATATAATAAGAGTACTCTTTTAAGTGAGAAATATTGTAGAACCAACAGTACACCTGCACCTATTACTTTTGAAGATACATCGACATGTTTGCGGCGCTGTCGCGGGTCGCTCAAAAACGCTCCATACTAAAAACACTGCAATCGTGACGTCATAACTAAGTAAACTCGTCAAATTTGTATAAGCGTATAAACAAATTTTAAAATAACTTTGTTATTTGTACGTTTATAGGTATACTTTCTATATAAAAAAATGTTACATTTAATGTGAGAATGATAGAAATCTGTTCGTTTCATTAGAATTACGTAAATAACAATTGCTCATTTTTTAGAAATCTAAAAACTATATAAATTAATAATTAAACTGAAATTCCTATATTGACGTACTTTCATTAGATATAAATTGCTCAAATCAGATAATTATGGTATAAAAACAGCCATAATCAGTTGTAGTCGTCTACCCTATTGCCATTTATCATTAACCTTACCTACACATATTTTAAAATTAAAACCTAAGACATATATTTTTCAATTTAATCTGTCTTATTAATTTGAAGGACCATTCACGACAGAAGTTTTAAGGACCAAAGTTAAATTGTAAACTAATTCGGTTATATACGATTTCCATTTTAAGAAATGTGATTGGCAGCTAGACGTAGTTCGATTGTATGTTATTGTTGTATCCAATTATTGATGTTATAGTTTGGACCCCTGAGAGGATTCTCAGTCATCCCCCGTGGGTCAAAATATAGGATTTTATTTAAGCGAATCCACTGCAATTTAATATCTTGATTTTGAAAATGCCTATAATAATGTTTTAGTTAAGTGTCAGGGATAATTTATCAGTTTGAAAAATATTTGTCGATAATTTGGTAGTTCCTCAAAAGTACCTGTAACCGACTAGCGTTCATGTAAGTATTAATAAAAGTTGAGTTTTTTTTATAGTATAGGACAGCAAACGAGCAAACGGATCACCTGATGGTAAGCAATAATCGCTACCCATAGGTACTCGCAACAGCAGAGGAGCCATAGATGCGTTACCGGCCTTTTTAATGGGAATATGCTCAACTTTGGAGGCTACGATATAGCATCTGTAACTAACTAGGGTAGTGTATCGCAGCAAGTGGAAAACTTTGTGTCTTAACCTACCCTCATGAGAAAGAGTCATGAGAATATGTATGTATGTATGTATGTTGGTGGTTAATAGCTTTTTAGGGCACCAAGTAAGATTTGAATCAACTGTCACCACAATGTACTTTGTAATATTGACTCTATATATATTTTCGCAGTTACAGTACTTTATTATAAAAATGTTCTGTAATGGTTAAATTATTTGGGAGTAGCAATGAGTTTTTTATGTAGAATGGAAGGTAATTACTTTATTTTTATATTTAGTTTGGGTAAATTGTTATTAAGCTATCTAATAACTATTTCTCTACCTTTTTCGGGTCTTAAAAATACATTGTTACAGTTGTTGTCCTCAAAAAATTAAAGCTATATTAGTTTCATTAAATTTTATTTAAGGATAGGTACTTCATATAAATACACGACGGTAAATTACTTTTTATTGTGCGGTAAACTCGTATTGTCTCAAGCGGCGTTTACCGCTACGTAAAACGTAAATACCAATCAACGATAATTGTTTTAAAGGTATTAAGTTGTACGCGGAAATCGAAAAGCATTTTCAGTAAAAAGGATTTTACGTTCTGATGCATAAAATCCAAAATATATCACCTCAAGTGAAGAAAAACGAAACTAGCTGTTAATAACTACTCATTTAATAACATTATATCAATATATGAAAGAGTTAAAATTTAATACATTAACAATTTAACGTTAATTTTCAGTGAGTCAATTTAATTTATCTATACTAATATTATAAAGAGGAAAGATTCGATTGTATTTTGTTTGCCTTGAATAGGCTCTGAAACTTGACTGAATTAAAAATCTTTCACCATTGGGAAGCTACACTATTTCCGGCAAATATAGGCTATATTAAATTTCAGTAAGTTATAGATTCATACTAAAACTCCAATAATGTTACCCCAAGTGTGAATAAATTCCTAAAAATTTTCATACATCGAGTGCGCTGCGAACACAATTGATCATAGAACAAAATAATGTACTACGTCTTTGCAGAATATATAATTAACTACAAAGGATAATTTTGCAAATAGGTATTCTTGCCCAATAAATTGCAATCGTCATCTTAATTTCCAATAGTAACCGCATCACTAATTCTGAAATCTAATTAAATCCAGCTAATAATATGTTTTCAGGCTATATGTTCAGAATCAAACTTACAAACTTTCCAAATCGTGGTCTTTACTAAATTAATTAATGTAGTTAATTTGAGTAAGACGAACTAATTATGAAAAGTCGATAGACATTTCGGCGATAATTTGGTAATGATTCAATTCAGTGTAAATTGTGCAAGCTATAGTAACAATGATTAGCAAATTAACCTGACAATCAGTTGTCCAAATATTTGGAATGTAATCTCATGCTGAGACGGATTTAGAATAGGTACGAGTACACGTGTCTATATTAAACAGCCGCTAAATTAATCCTGGCAAAGAATCGGAGATCATCGCAATTTAATTATTAATAAAAAAATACGGAAAAGTTTCTTGGCATATTGTATTGAAACTCAAAACATTATTTTTTGAAAGTATATGAAAAAAATACAAACATACATACACTCACGCCTTTTTCCCATGGGGGTAGGCAGAGATTATGTCTTTCCACTTGCTACGGTCTTTACATATCTCTTTCGCTTCATCTACTTTCATAACATTCGTCATACATGCTCGACGATTGCGGGTACTTCTGACCTGGCCTTTTTTGAGGACACTTTCAATTTGTTCGAAATATGTTCGCCTAGGTCTTCCTCGTCCCGTATCTCCACTCACTCCAGCTTCATAAATCATTTTGGTCAGTCTACTTTCATCCATCCGTTCCACATGCCCAAACCACCCAAGCATCCCTTTCTCTATTCTTGTCACGATATCCTCTTTCAAACCACATTTCTTTCTAATCACTTCATTATACAATCTGTCACTCAGTTTTACTCCTGCCATACTCCGCAAAGTGCTCATGAAAAAAATATGTGCCATAATCTTCGTTGTCTTTTTGCTATCTTGTAACTTAATTCTAAATGGGTGAAGCTAAAATGCGGTGCGTTAACACCTTTCAACTAAATTCTCGTAGTTTTAGCTGAACGGCTATAGATGTGTGTGGACCGGAATTTTCCTGATGATAAACCAAGGTTTTTAAGTCTCATATTTGTTGTGGTAAAGATCCGAATCTATTATTCAGCCCTAGGATAGTTGCAACTTACTCGAGTTTTGCCACAATCCGTAAAAAGGTAAAATACATTTTCCCGTGGTAAAAATGTACTTATGTCCTTTTCCTTTTCGTTTCTGTGTCTTAAACTATCCCTATATCAACTTTCAAAACCGACTCTCTAGTTTGAGCCTATTCAAACGAAAACTTTCATTCCCAATTGTAGGGAAAAAAAGCTATAAAAATAAGCTCTTATATACAAACATTAATCCCGTATTTCGAACCAGCCCTTTTTTCGCATTAAAAAGTAACCTGTACCCTTTCTTAGGTTCTAGACTATCTTTGAATACTAGATTTTATTTAGTTTAATTAGGTTCTATTCTTTTGTCGTGAAAGCGCGACAGACAGACATTTAAAGTTCGCATCTATATCACAAGTTATCGAAATATTCTATGGAGGTCGAATATTAGTAATGAATCTTATAGGACCTAGTTACTAGTAGTTACTTAGCAGTAGAGTTGCTTTTTTGTTAATTTACTGCAATAAAAAAATAGAAAAATGATAGATGATATGTTAAATGTAATGCGAGTGTAACTTGTACTTGACCTTGCAGAATGATGGTTACCGAATATCAAATTGACTTGTAAAAGCACCAAACAAAATTCGTTGAAGAGCCTAAAGCCAATCGTAAAATACAAGAGATAGCTGTAATCTGTGCCAAATACTGCAGTAAAGATCAAACGGCTTCATAAAATTTAAGGAAATTAGTTACCGGTATTAAACGATGTTTGAACTGCGCTGTAGCAGCTCACTGAGAGCTTACTTTAAGGAGATGCTAATAAAAATATTCGTAAAACGTGATCGTATATCGGTAACCGTTGGTTAATAATTATCAATAAGGACAATAGGGTAGACGACTACAACTGATTATGGCCGTTTTTATACTATAATTATCTGATTTGAGCAATTTATATCTCAGGAAAGTATGTCAATAGAAATTTCAGTTTAATTATTAATTTATATTGTTTTTAGATTTCTAAAAAATGAGCAATTATTATTTACGTAATTCTAACGAAACGAACACATTTCTAGTATTCTCACATTAAATGTAACATTTTTTTATATAGAAAGTATACATATATTAAAATTTGTTTATACGCTCATACAAATTAGGAGAGTTTACTTAGTTATGACGTCACGATTGCAGTGTTTTTAGTATGGAGCGTTTTTGAGCGATCCGCGACAGCGCCCCAATCATGTCGATGTATCTTCAAAAGTAATAGGTGCAGGTTTACTGTTGGTTCTACAATATTTCTGACCTAAAAGAGTACTCTTATTATATATACAATTTAAAAAATTGTCGTCTACCCAATTATGTTTATCGCTTAATCGTATAATTGGTTACATATACTTTGTATCTTTTCTTTTATAGTAAGAATAAATTTTTGATTTTCGGTTTCTTTTATTTTTACTGTAAACTTTTATGATTATATATCTATAGTAAAAGCCTTACAGGTTTTAATTCCATGCTAATAATGTAAAGTTATATCTCTGAATTGCATTAAGTAAGAAGCTTGGTTTTACTTCAGCTTCATTGGTTAGCTTTGGATATGAATTTTAATTTGATACCTCCACGTGTCCGAGAAAACGTGCATTGATAGATCGATATAAAGTGATTTCATAAAAGTTCAGTTTTCCATTTGAAGTGTGGAACTTTAAACAATCTAGAATACTGTTAAAGAAAGCGTATGTTATTTTTGCTAGTGCATATCGGACTCGAGAAATGAAAAGGAGTATACGAAGAGAGCTCTACGCATCCAATATATAAAGTAATTTTTGTGGGAAAATCTGATTAAACAGCTGAACTGATTATAATGTATTTTGGTAATTATTCTAATAATAAATATGAGATTGGTTGGAGATAGGCCTGGGGTAGGCCACAAGATTTTCATCATAGGAAAATATTTCTTTATTATGGGAATATCCGATATTATCCGGCAGGCAAAGCTGCGAGGGGAAAATTATAAAATTTAAGATTATGTAGCTCAGAAGCTCTTTGCATCCCTTAAATTTTATACTTATTTTATAAGTTGTTATTTTGATTTTTATAATACTTAGTTCGTACGTAAAATATACTAAATATGTTTTTATAAAAATCATGTTTACTAAATGTTATGTTTACTGATTCTCATCACGTTTTTGGTATATTATATATTACATCCCATAATATTTCATTTAATTATTTTGATACACCGTTTCACATCATTTCAAAGTTCAATCGCTCCAAAAAATCTGTACATCAGGAATGCGTAGCCGCATAAGAGGTACACACTGCACAGCTTCTCAGCTATCATGCCATAAAGCATTGCGTCTAGAGAAACAAGGCCTTGGAATAACTCCAACAGTCTTTTGTAGACATTTGCAGATATGCTGGATGTGAATATTGCTATCATGCAACACTGGACACTTTGATTTTTATCCTTGATTTTTAAATTTTGCCCTCCAGTTTTCATGAAATACGGGTGGAAGTTTTACCTAACACCATTTTATCCATCCTTTGTTAATACTTCGCTTGACATCTCAAAATGACACCAAATTATCATATAATAATGAAGAACATAATTTGTAAGCTACCAACATAGCATAAGACAAATTGTTACTAATATAACAGGCTCTTGCCTGAAATAAATCATTTTTACGCGTTTTATTTTAAATTGGTCATTATGAACGGAACATCCGTCGCTCTTACTATATTCTAAAGCTCTCAAAACCGTTTCTCGGTGACATAAGCTTTAAAAACAAGATTAAGTAGGTAATAGGTGTTAAGGAAAATCGTTCTCTGTCCCAATTCCAGTATTATGGCATTTTCATTTGGGAAAGAATTCGTACTAGCATTTTTGGGTCATTGGTTTTTCTCGAAAGCAACTTAATGTTACATTTCACAGAAAACATTCAATCATGGCTAAGACAGGTGGGCTTAGGCTGACCAGATGGCGACGCGTTTGATTGGATGTTCTGTACGTAGGCCTTTCAAGCATGAATTCCCTCATATGTTTTTACCAAATTAAATATTTTTTTGGTATTAAATTTTATCCTTTTGATATTCATTAACTATCAATATAACTCGGAGATAGCGTTGTTATTATCGAATACAAAGACAATAAAAATAATAGCGCCAGTTCTTCAAATAGTGGCCTTATTGTCTTGCTGCTGCCAGAATCTAGTATAGATTTAAGTATTTTTATTTATAACTAGCTTTCGGCCCGCGGCTTCGCCTGCATGGATTTCGGGATTGGGTCTATAGAGGGTTAAGGGTCATAGCTTTTGCCTACGGCTACATATGCGCGGAAGTCGGTTTATGGCGCGAAGGTTTTATCGCGCTTCCCGTGGGACTATCCGTTTTTCCGAGATAAAAAATACCGCAAAACCTTGCTCAAGAATGTGCAGTAGTTTTTGAGCGAAGCCTTTATTGCGCATCCCGTGGGATCTGTCGATTTTTCCGGGATAAAAAGTAGCCTATGTTACTCAGGGATAATGTAGCTTTCCAAAGGTGCAAGAATTTTTGAAATCGGTCCAGTAGTTTCGGAGCCTATTCATTACAAACAAACAAATCTTTCCTCTTTATAATATTAGTATAGATGTTAATGTTTTTATTTATATTCTAAAAAAAAAAATTAATATATTTAAATTAATAAATGAATAATAATAATCTTTATTTGCTTACACAAAAGGTATGGGGTATTTGGCCGACTTAACCCTGAGTCGTATGGCCATACAATAAAGAAATAATAAATATGGTATGGGATACATTCACAAGGAGACTTATACAAGATTCTAATAATGATCCATGCACTAAACGGCACGAATTAATTACTCTTCCCGTGTATTTACTTCATTGCACTTGGAGTTATTTCATTTAAAAAGAGTTACAGTTTTGGTCAGGTCATTCGGAGATTTTGATATTTACTTATTATGGATGGTCACTTACTGCTAAATAGGAAACATATTAAAGGGAACAATGGTCAATGTGAGATCTTATACTGTAGGAAATTATATTTGTGGTTGAAATATGACCATGTCGGAACCAATCGGATACTTTCGATTGCATGTGCCCCTGTAATTCCTTATCGATCTCAGGATATTCTAAGAGAGCCAACCAAAATAATAGAAATCATAATCCAATTAAGAAACTATTTTTGACTGAGGAGAATGAATAGACAGGTACGGGAACAATATACATTAGACAGGGTTCATATGTGTCGAAGATAAGACGAAGATCTGTCAGCACAGTTCATCATCCATAACAGTTTCAAAATCTGATAAGCTTCAGTAAACTTATTGTACACATTTCTATATTGACATTAAGCTTTTGTGAAGTTTAAAAGCCATCTATCCAAGCATCTAGCTCTCAAAGGCGACGGAAACGACAATCTCAGTTTGCATTTTTCATTGAGATAATGTTGGCTCCAGCAGCGGTGAACAGAAACTAATCTTCTTTAAAAATGGAACGTTTATTAGCTACTCAGATATTTTCCTTAGGAAAGCTCTCGGGTTTGTGATGATGTTATTATCATTAGTCTTTTATATTATGAGAGGGAATGAGATGTACGATTAAATAAATTTCCGCTGAGCTTCTTTCCATTGCGTGGTTAGAATAGATTACAGTTTTTAAAATTATATTTCTTCCTTAATAGCCTTGCGTGTATTAGGTTTAAATCGGTTCTCTCGCGAACTGAATGCTGCGGTACGGTAAGCTTTATTGGATCGCGGTCTATTCACTAACCAGCTTCACCCACCAGAGAGTCCACAAGGAATTTCTATTTACGCGTTAAGTTTAATAACGGGGTAAATATATAATTAAGAATACATATAAAAATAACAGCAAATAAAAGTCTGAGCGGGCAGTTAAAATGGATAACCAAATAACCAATGATTAAATTAAATAATTCTAACTTATAAAAGAATTGGTTATTTTATTCATTTCCATCCTTTATAAGATACATTTAATACGTAGTTGATATTTTAGTTAATCTTTTATAATTATTGTGTGGGAAAACAGCCGAGTATACAATAACTTTACAGAAATAAATGGTGTAGATAAAATCTTTATCTTTATATATATCTTCATCTCACACACACATAACTACACAAAAAAACTCAAAATTATATAATCTTCACAATTACCCAATACAAACTAAAATGTGTTGCGTTGCACAAGTGTATAAATAAGGGTTGCAATTTAGTGCCTGAAATTTACTCACAACGGGATGTGAGCAAATCAATGGTATTCTCCTACAACCTTAGGGTTCTTTACCACTTGATTAATAATAAACACATAAAAATAAATACATGATGGAAACATTATTTTTATATAGATAAAAGTTATTCTCAGCATAGCCATGATACTATTGACGAAATTCTTATTATATTGAAATATTATAGATAAATCAGTTGTCAAGGTTACAAGATACAGAGCTATAGATTTAGACCACTTGCCTTTTTAACGTCTGTAAGCTTAACTTAATTTGTACAATATTTTTAATTAGAAAAAGCAAACGTAAGGGCCCCTCAAAAAATATTCAGATTTTAATCAAGTAAGGTTGCAGAGAAATTTGTCTATGACAATTAGCGCAGCGCATATATATAAAGGTGAAGGTAAATGTAGTTATTGTGTACATCGCCAACATCTGACATAAGATATAAAATCAAAGTAATACCTAATAATATCACTGCCAATCTTACCCTTCGCACCGGAAGACAGAAAATCGAGCACTGCTATTTTACAGAAATAGGTAGCAAACAGAAAATATAATAATTGAAGCTTCAGAGCATTTTGTGTGTTAAACTATTCAGATTCAAGAAGATAAACATTCTATTTATTTCTATTCAACAACGTAGCCGTAAAAATACACACGATAAATTATGTGTTATAGCGTAGCGCAATACCCATCTATATCCGTAATGAAGATTAAAAATCTATTCCTCTAAAAGCCCATCCATAAATGAAAACTCGAATTATATTATGTGTACCTACGAACTTCATACGGTTAGCGGCTGGATGACAAGAAGACTTATCAATAAGAATATGTACAATAAGGAAATGATAAAAAATAAATATCCCAGGCGCTGTACAATCTTTCTTGGAGTGGTCGCAACAGTATGAAGAAAAAGCCGTGACGTCAGGTTAAGAATTCAATATTGACTTTGAAATAAACGATGATACTCCTAATAATAAGGGATACTTCTTTAATGGGAATACTTTTTCACACTTTGAACAACTCCAAGCTGCAGTCCTTTTGTAAAATCTCTGAATCAAAGACCGATTTGATGCCAATTTTCTAGTAGTTGATCGTCGAGTCCAACGCGAGCACTTTTTGCGGAATGCCAATCCTTATGAAACAAAATAGCCAGCTTTATGGGGAACGCCGCAAAAACTCTAATTGCGCCGCTTACGTTTTTGTTTCCATGATGGATGATAGATGTCGATTGAAGTTTTTCCTTTTTTCCAATATGTGACGCTTTGGCCGTCCACGGGGCAATTTACTGTACGGTTAAGTGGCGGAAAATTGTGCGCAGACAAAATGACTCTTCTTCGTTTGTGTTTTAGTCGATGTTAGATTGCGTTTCATTTATTCAGGCTGAATGTTCTCGCGTTGTGTAATCGTTCCGAATTTCGCGAATTGGACGTTCATGTACTATGTGTTTTCATGTGTACCTGGCGATGTTAATTTGTCATATTTTGTTCGAACCGTGTAAAAGAGTTATGGGTGCGAATGATTCCTTGTATTTGATTTGCGAATAAGCTACCTACTGAACGTGTTTGTCTTATAAAAAATAATAATAAGTAATTATATAAACACATAAACAATTTTATATTAACACCGGAGTATCGGTAGTGATATGTCTCGAAACTTATATTCGTATCGAGGAGGGCTTTTTTTTTCGAGGTAGAATGCTGTTACGCGCTGTACCTGTTCAGGCTACAGAAGTTCCTGCTTAATCCTACGCTGCAAAACATCAATACATCAAGACGTCATCGGTGCGGCGGCAGGAAGCAGGAGGGAGGAGACTTTTCTAGGAGGTAGACTCTGTACCAGGGTCGTCTGCATGGGTACCTCCGTCTTACCTATTTCCGCCGCCAAACAGCAGGGTTCGCTTTGCTGTGTTCCGGCGTGAAGGGTAAGATAGGCAGTGAAATTACTGGGTACTGTGACTTTACATCTTATGTCACAAGTTGGCAACGTACACTGTGGTTATTATGAGGTTTGCAGATTTGCTGCGAATCTCGTGGGAACCACATGTACTATAGGCGACTGTTACCACTTACCATCAGGTGGGCAGCCTGCTTGTTTGTCAACTTTAGCAATAAAAAAAAAAAAAAAAACTTCGCGTCACTTACATTTCCGGCCCAAAAATCCATTCATCAAATAAAGTTTATCTTTTAGATTGGGTTGCAATGTAGGAATGAAATGTCTTGTGTAGTTCACAAAACATTAAATTACCCCTTCACAGATCAGAAGCATACTACGAATAGACTAAAGCTTTAAGCTTAGTTACGTTTCACTAGGGAACAAACGAAGCGTACAGCGAGCAAGCGAGTTGTTAATAGAAATTCAACAATAACACACGTTGCGAGTCCAACAGTAATTAGTTCTATTAATATCCATTAAAGGCGAGACCCACTCAAAATTAATACTACGGTGAAATGTTTGCTCAATTAAGGCGGTTCTTTGGGTGTTACGTGTGATGTAAGCGGTTAGCGTCCAATCTATAGTTTTACGTGCAAATAGGAATATAAATCAAGAGGAGCTATATATAAGCTATTTATTTATGAAGTTAAAGTTTTTATCGGGATTTTTGTCAATTTTGCATTTACCATACTACCGTTCTTATAACCTCTTGGTTAAGCAGACATTTAGAAACTCGCAAATACAAGAGACTCTGTTGCGTTTTCCCGAACGCCCGTAATTTGGTTATATTATTTAACTATATAATAATATTGCTTACTTACCGGTCCGTAGTTCTGGCTTGGCTTGAACGTGTGTTTTGTGTGTACTAATGTGCCCTACCGTATGTGGTTATAAATATATATCATAAACTACAATACTTGTAGTGTAAAAAATAGGAGAACGCGTGGCCGACCACTACTTCAATCCAATCCCGTCGAAACCGTAATGTCAAATATTAGTCCAATGGTATATTTAGATACACTTTATACACGTAACTAAATGACACGTAAATGATCAATTATTAATCCGCCGTAAATAAACTCAATAAAAATGCCGTGAAAAAATCCGAAGTGACAGTCAAGTCCCGAAACCGTAATGTCCAAATCTTTTTTTTTATTACTTTTTTAAATTTCCTTTTCCGCGGTCCGAAACTCATAAGTCCTAAACAGACTCTATAGACAATAAACTTATTAAATAATAACATAAATATTCTGTTAAAGAAATAGTTATTCAAAGTTTCTACCAATTAAGTAAAAAATACTTATGAAAAAATTAGAAGCTAATTTTGAGATTGTAGTTTTTTCGATTTAAAATGAAGAATTCAGAGAATTCAGAGTAATCAAAAATAGCACTACTAAAAAAAGTAATTAGAGTCTATTATATTATAGAAACGGTAGTCTCTATAATATGATAGACTTAAATATATTTAAATTATAATTACGTAGATATACACGATATAAGCAAAACAAAGGATAACAACAACACAAAGAGCTATGGAGAGAAGTATCCTAAACATTACAAAAATACAAAAAATCCGTAGCAAAGCAATCAGACAGAAAACAAAGGTGACAGACGCCCTTGCACAAGCTCTAAAATTGAAATGACAGTGGGTAGGCCACATATCGCCATGGATCTCGATACAGACAACAGGTGGACGATCAATACTACAGTGTAGGAAGGGCCAATCGGCAAAAGAAGAGTAGAGAGACCGAATAGACGAAGGGTAGATGACCTAAAGGAATTAGCAGGAAAGGACTGGGAAATTATCGGCAAGGACAGAGACAAGTGAAAAGGACTGGAGGAGGCCTTCACCCGAGGAGGGGTCTATAACTAATAGCAAAACTAACTTTTACTAACATTTAGACAAGCAAAACACAAATAATTAATAATATCAATTACTAACATTAGAATTGTAAAAATAAGGTTATGGAAATAAAGGCTTTAATATTATATTATATAAACCGTAGTCTCTACAATAAGATAGACTTAAATTAAAAAAAAAATGTTTACTATGAAATCAAGCTTGATTCGTGTCAAAAAACAGCTGTGCCACATTTAGTTTCGTTGGGTAGGTTATTCAATTTTATGATATTTTTTTTTTTTAGAAAGGGAACAGGAATAATTTGGTCCCAAATGGAAGTTGGTTCATTTTGATTGTCGATTACCCTTTTGAATACAACAATTTTTTTTAATTATATGTCGTGTTTGGCCCCTAAATGTTATTCAGAAATATAGGTTTAGTACCTATTCGATTTTGAACTAGTAATTATTGTATTAGGCTCGATTTTATGAATTTCAAATTAGCGAAAAGAAAAATATTAGGTGTGTAATGTGATTTTTTTTGAGACGTTTCTAAGATCTAAATTACGATAGACAAAAGCTGCCTAACAGATTTGGTTCCGTCGGTTGACCTCTTTCAGAAAATTGGATTTGCCTAGTTGTGCTAGATGTCCCAGATAATCGTACTTATCAACCTTTACACATTTTTATATCACGATACTAGAAAAAATACTTACCGCCTATCATATCGGAATTTAACATAATTTTTGTATTGTCTGTGTCTACTTTAAAACCCATTTATTGGGAAATTCTATCTGACGTCTTCGAGCGGTGTCATCCGTAGTCTTAAGCTCTTAGCTCTAACTACAATATCATCAATAAAATGTAGGCAGTCATACTTTCTGTTACTGAGTTCTGTATAGAACCTTATTTGATACACTCGCATAGAGTTCGGTTTTTGTGTTGTAAGAAATCTGTCACTTTTGTCTTTTGTCTTTTCATAAAATATACCAAGATATATATGCCTAATTTTTCCTTTTACTTACGTAACATCTAAAATACCACGCAACCACTTCTATAATAACATCAGGTTATGGGCCCAGTATAGATGCGTGCGGATCAAAATAAATAACCGTAAGTTTGAAAGGTTTTGCCATAATGAGTAGCGGTGAGGGCAGTAGTGGGTTTTCTGTAGAAAAACTGAGAGGCCGGGAGAACTACCGTCTCTGGAAGTTTAGCATGCGGAATCTGCTTGTCCATGACAATCTATGGAGATCAATAGAGGGATATCCAGCAGATGACAAAACTGCATCTGAAGTGAGAAAGCGTACTGATGAGAAGGCTCTTGCGAAAATATGTCTCATGGTAGATAGTAGCTGTGTTTCTCACGTTATGGATGCTGACACCGCGAAAGTAGCGTGGAATAATCTGGAAAAGGCATATGAAGACAGGGGTCTCGGGCGACGGTTGCGACTGTTAAGGGATCTATGCAGCGTGCGATTAGATGATTTCTGTGGTGATATGGAGCAGTACATCAATCACTGTTTATCACTGTCACAGCAACTAGCAGCAGTTAACAAGCCTGTGGATGACGAATTCCTAGCAGCCATCATTCTTCAAGGTCTACCATCCAAATATGATCCAATGATCATGGCTCTGGAAAGTGTATCAGAGTTGACAAGTGATTTTGTGAAAGCCAAGCTTCTGCAAGAGAAGAAATGGATTGACAGGAGCGGACAGTGTTTGATCACAAAAGATTTCAAAAACAAGGATGGAAAAGGAAAGAAGAAGTTTAAGTGCTGGAAATGTGGTAAGATCGGTCATACGAAGAAATACTGCAAACAGAACGATACAGCTATGATGGTATCGTGTGAACCGCTAGATTCTTTTTATGTGGAATCTGGAGCGTCTGAGCATATGACGGGAGTGCGGGAGCTATTGCAGAACTATAGTTCGCATAACAAAGAAGTAAGTGTGGCTAACGGACAGACATTGAAATGTGTTGGCATCGGCGATATAAGCATAAAGTTGGGTAAAAATGATTTTATATTAAAAAATGTAATGTATATACCTAGTTTGAGTGTAAATTTAATATCTATAAGTAGTCTAACTAAGAAAGGTTTTCGAGTGGAATTTATTAGCACGTACTGTAATATATTTAAAATAATTTACTTATTTGTTCAGTTAGGAATATAGGCGGTGTTTACAAACTGCATTCTAACGAAAAGGCGTATAGTGCTAATAAAGAGGTAACAAAGGAATCTTGGCATAAAAGATTAGGCCATATTAGCTTTGACAGTTTGAAGTCATTATCAAATGTCATCAAGTTTGAGTCAAATAATAACGAAAATGAACTTTGTACAACATGCGTAAAAAGTAAACAAATCCGTTTACCATGTAAACCATCAGGGCGAGATGTTGTCAAAAAGCGGTTGGACCTGGTGCATACTGATTTGTGCTATATTCCAGTTTTATCTCACTCGGGTAAGCGTTACATTTTAACTTTTATGGATGATTACTCTTTTTTTTTTTTTTGTTTCCCTGAGGAAAATGCATTAAATTGCATACCCCGGCTGTGGCGAGCCGGGGTTATGTGGGGCTCTCCTCCCCAGAAGGGGGAGGCCTACCCACTAAAAACCTCAGGGATGGCCTTCCTCAGGCATGTAGGGAGCCCCCGGGAACAGAAAGCTTCTTCCGGGAACCCCCAGCCTCCGCTCCCCCGTCGACACAGGGGAGCCCTCCTCGGGGAGGCTTACTACCTCCCCGGTCTCCTCCACCGACGACGCCCCCCGGCCACGGAAGGGGCGTGGTCCATCCCGGGTCGCCGTAGCAGTCGCGACTTACTCGCGCCCGCCGGCGACCCGCGGCGGCGCCGCAGCTGTGCTACCGAGCCCGGCGCCGCCTTCTTCGAGCGGGATCGGCCATCTCCCGACCCCGCTCGGCGCCCTCCTTCTGGAGCATCACTGCCTCACAGAAGGAGGCCACAGCCCTCCAACCTCCCTCGTCCGCCAGCATTGCCGCAATCAATGCTGGCGGAGACAGATCTCGCCCGATCTCTGCGACCAAGACTCGGCGCTCGGAGGCCCACGCGGGGCACTCCGCCAGCGTATGCTGGGCCGAGTCAAGGTCGGATGCGCAGTGGTGACAATGTGTCGATCCCTCCCGTCCTATTCGACACAGATACTCACCGAAGCAGCCGTGCCCGGTGAGTATCTGAGTCAATCGGTAGGTGACCTCCTCCTTCCCGTGGAGCCAAGCTTCGAGGTGCGGGAGTACGGCACCGACGGCCCGCTGGCGCGCGCAGATCCGTAATTCGAGCTGCGCACGCCAGGCCGCCACAATCCGTCGGTGCCACTCCCGCTTAGGCACTTCGTGCGCGGGTTCCAGGGCGCTCCCCCCATCGCCCTCCCGGCCGACACGCCGCGACGCATACGTCGCCGCGTACATGTCGGCCAGGATGTCGAATGGGGGGGAGCGTCCCAGAACCGTCGCCGCCTCGTACGAGATTGTACGGTAGCCTCGCACGATCCGTATGGCCATTATCCGCTGCAGGCTCCGTAGCAGAGCTCTGCAGCGGGGGGACCTCGCGCAGTCTTGCGACCACACGGGAGCCCCATACATGGCCACGGATCGCACGACGCCCTCGTACAGGCGGCGAACTCCATCCCTCGGTCCCCCGAGATTGGGCAGCAGGCGATGCAATGCGCCCGCCACCCTTTTGGCTCGGGGGACCAACCGCACGAAATGCTCCTCGAAGCTCCAGCGGCGGTCCAGGGTGAGGCCCAGGTACTTGATGTACGGCCCCACCGAGACCACCGCGTCACCCACCCGGATCCGGCAGCTGGGTGGTTCCCGGCGCCTCGGAAGGCCGTGGAACCATAGCGCCTCGGTATGGATGATTACTCTAGGAAAGTTTTTGTTTATTTTCTCAAATATAAAAGCGAGGTCAGTGCTATTACTAAAGAGTTTATAAGGCTTGTAGAAAACCAGTGCGAATCCAAAGTTAAAATGGTCCGGTCAGACAATGGAACCGAGTATGTGAACGACGAACTGAGTAAGTATTTTAGATCTAAGGGTATTGTGCATCAGCTGTCGGTTCCGTACCTTCATGAAACGAATGCTTCCATTGAACGTCTGAATAGGACAATTTTAGAGCGAGTGAGGTGTTTATTATATCACTCGGGCTTGGGTCATAAAATGTGGGCTGAAGCAGCAAACACAGCTGCATATCTCATCAATCGTTCACCATCTAACAGATTAGGTGGAAAGACACCCGAAGCAGTGTGGTCCGGGGAAACGGTGAGATATGATCATTTGCGGATTTTCGGATGTGAAGCTTTTGTTCATATACCCGAGATTAAGCGTCATAAGCTTGAACCTAGAAGTAAGCGCTGTATTCTTGTCGGTTATGACGAATATAATAAAGCTTATAGGTTATACGACTATAAAACTCATAAGATTTTGAGAAGTCGTGACGTTATTTTTAATGAGGCTGTTTTTTCCGGCAAAGAAGTCTGATGATAGACAATGTGTTACGCGACTGTTTCTTTCAGGGGAAGATGAGGAAACATGCACTGAAGGGAAGGTGGATAATGTTGACAGCTGTATGCACGGTGACATGTCAAATGAGGAGTCAAGCCCTTGTATTGCGCGTGAGGTGACCGGAAATAGTGGCGATAACATTTCGATTTATGAAGACAGTTTCGAGGAGCCAGTTCCATTACCCAGGTATAATCTTAGAGCTAGACAGCCTAGGACTATGTTGGTCAAAGACTTTATACCCGACGAACCGTGTACTGTGAAGGATGCTATGAACTCGGGGCAAAGCGATCTGTGGTTACAGGCTATGCAGGACGAGATCAACTCGTTCACAGAGCATGATGCTTGGGAGCTGGTTGAAAGACCGTTGGGTAAGAACGTGGTCAAAAACAAGTGGATCTTCAAAATCAAATGTGACGCCGAGGGGAAGATTTCTCGGTATAAGGCACGGCTGGTAGCAAAAGGCTTCACTCAAAAGTACGGTGAAGACTACTACGAAACCTATTCTCCTGTAGTGCGGTATAGTACTCTGAGGCTATTGTTAGCTATTTCTGTTCAGATGGATCTGGAAGTTGAACATCTTGATGTTCAAACTGCATTCCTCAACGGAAATCTCGACGAGGATATATATATGTGTCAACCGGAAGGGTTTATAGTTCCAAACAATGAGAATAAGGTGTATAGGTTGAAAAAGGCGGTCTACGGACTCAAGCAAGCGTCTCGCGCTTGGTATGAGAGAGTTAAAGATGTGCTTTTATCTATTGGCTATGAACAGTGTAGGTATGAACAATGTGTATTTGAAAAACGTATAAATAATTCTATTTTGTATATCGCTTTATATATCGACGATTTTATAATCTGTTTTAATGATGACGGCCTGGCTAATGAATTAAAAGAAAGTCTCAGGAAGCCGTTTAAGATTAAGGATTTAGGCGCAGTTCGTCACGTTCTAGGTGTTGCAGTAGAGCGTGATAGGGATAACAAGACGATGAAACTATGCCAGTCACGTTATGTACAGCAGGTGTTAGAAGGTTTTGGCATGTCTGACTGTAAACCTGTCAGGACTCCTTTGGACCCTAATATCAAGTATACTGACGAAAAGTTTTTAGAGCAAGGTAAGGTCCCTTATCAACAGTTGATTGGATGCCTTATGTATCTTAGCGTTTTTACACGTCCCGACATTACGTATGCAGTTTCGTATCTAAGCCAATTTAATACGTGTCATACTATGGAACACTGGACGGCAGCTAAGCGTGTGTTGAGATATCTCAAGGGAACACAAAGTGTAGGTCTTTTGTACAGTAGGTCTAATTGTAGTCAGCTACAGGGATTCGTAGATGCGGATTGGGGCGGTGATGTTCATGACAGGAAATCATTTTCTGGTTTTATATTTAAATTTGCTGGTAACTCTATTGCATGGCAGTGTCGTAAGCAGTCATGTGTCAGCTTATCAAGTACCGAAGCGGAGTACGTTGCGTTAAGTGAGGCAGCAAAGGAAGCTACGTATTTAAAAAATATTTTGTCTGAATTAACAGTTGATTCGAAGCTTACTGTTGAGTTATTTTGTGATAACCAGTCAGCACACAAATTAGCTAGCAATCCAGTATTTCATAGGCGATCGAAACATATAGATATTCGGTACCATTTTGTGAGAGAAGCTGTAGACACGAATATAGTCAGTCTTAGTTACCTTCCTACGGAAGAAATGGTAGCCGATGTTTTAACAAAACCTTTATTTTCGGTCAAACATAAACTGTGTTGTAGTAGAATGGGCTTAATTTAATTGTACGTGTTTTATACTTAAGTATGTCTTTTATACTTATGTTGTATGTTGGCTGTATCAAATTGTGGTTCAGGGGAAGTGTTACTGAGTTCTGTATAGAACCTTATTTGATACACTCGCATAGAGTTCGGTTTTTGTGTTGTAAGAAATCTGTCACTTTTGTCTTTTGTCTTTTCATAAAATATACCAAGATATATATGCCTAATTTTTCCTTTTACTTACGTAACATCTAAAATACCACGCAACCACTTCTATAATAACATCACTTTCACATAATGTTTATTGCTCTTCAGACCAAAAGCCTAAATACTGTAGCAATATCAAGTTCTGGTACTGATTAACCGAAGAATCAGGATTTTGAATTTGTGATAATCTATGTAACACATCTAAAGTGACCAAAGTACAACTTAGCAAGCCTATCGAAGTAAGCTCCAAGCGTAACTTCTATACATATAATTTGTTGTTGCCTATATATATGGTCTATAGTAATGGAACTGAAGGTCAATAAATCTGCCCATCAAAAGAGTCGCTTTGGTTTTCTAGAACCACTTGTATGTATGACTGAAGAGCATGATGGGTCTATAGTTATGTAAGGTCTGAATACGCTCCTGTATCATACTTTTGGATCCCTACCTAAAATCACGGCATGTATTTAAAAGCATTCTGAAAATTTCACCTATTTTTAAAAACGGTTTCGGTTGTAGTTCCTATATCACCAGGCACCTTGCTGTTCTTGAGGTGTTAAAGAACCTTATTATGCTCATTAAAGCTGATACTCTGGATATTTTCGGTAACATTTAAGATCGATTTGGCTCTAGTTTTTGTGGCCTGAATAATAGGTGGCTGTAACTTCACATCAAGCTGGTTTGATAACAGTCATAAGCTCAGGTCGTGATGTCACGACTATGCATTCGTTTCCTTACAGCTTCTATTCAAGGGACCGAATTGTAGCGAACACTACCCAATATTTATTCTTCACGGGGGCTTCCAGATACATTTGCTTAATTGCCGCTGATCGTCTTTAGAAGTCTGATCGCGCACACGTCGTTTCTCCATCTATTCAGATGTTGACTTCGAGTTCTTGTTTTAGAACTTAGTGCGCGTATTACTTCTCTTGTCTAGAATATTCTATACAAAGGACAAAATTTAAATGTAGTAAAAACATTATAATTGTTGTATTATGGGGTTATGTTTTAAATGTTATGGTTATTGGGACAATGCATTGAAACTGTTTAAATTATTAAACGTTATATGATATATAAATACGTCGGGAGCTGAAGAATTTAGATTTTAGCTGCAAAACACAGGACCAAAACTCATGTGTTATCTGAATGGCTTCTTAGCGGAATAAAAATGTCATTAAGCGATAGCATACTTTAACTTTAATTTGTACATGCCTATGTTCAAGCTCGATAGAGTTTACCTTTTTTGTACTTTGTATGTAAAATATATTTTTTTTACTGCATTGTATAACATTCATACTGGTACAAGTGGTAACAGTATAGCTACCATGAGTAATTTTGTATAAAAATATCGTATAGCGCCTTTAGCGGAAATGTTCTTTTTTTCTTGTGAATATTATATTATTTTAATTATAAAAAATAGATAAATATGTCACCTATAGTTTATATGCGTCAAATACTTATCAAAAACAAAAGTAATATCTTAGCATAGCTAATTCTATGTAGAGGTGTGCTAGGGACCTGGCCCGTTACCGGACGGATCTGTCAAGTAAAGAATCCAACCCAAAACAAACTGAAATATTCCGACCAAGTAAAGCCTCCCTTTAAATATAAATTAATAAATGAAATTCCACATCAAATAGTTGCTTAATTAGGAGACCTCAAATATTTGTCTCAACTCCATCTTAATACTCAACCCCTGAAGACTAATTATCTTGGCGCATTTATAATTACTATAGAAACGCGAATAAAATGGCGCCAATGTAGTTACGTTAGTTTTTAGAGTGGCGATTTTTTGCATATAGTTAAACATTTATTTGCATATAGTTGAAAATATTTATGCAACACACATATATACTGGTCTCAAAACAAAATTAAAGTTATAATAATACAATATATCATCATTTCAGCTACAAGACGCCCACTGCTGGATATAGGCCTCTCCCAAAAAACTTCCCATCTGCCATTTGTGTGGCAGGCATATGGGTGCAGCATATGCCTGCCACACAAAGGACCTTTCCGCTCCTGTCAGTCCTGTGAGCAATATGGCCTACCCATTGCCACTTAAGTTTGGCAATTCTTCGAGCTATGTTAGTGACCTAGCTTCTGCGGATTCCATCATTATTGAAATAATCGCGCAGAGAAACTCCGCCTCCATAGCCCCCTCTCCATTGCCCTTTGGGTGACTTTTTCAGTTTGATCAGGTTTCAGTAACATAAGTCATCACTGGTAAAGCATCAATCAAAGACTTTGGTCTTAATGTACTGCGGTAGATTGACTAAGTTCTATTGTCCTAAAAACAAAATAGGCTCGAACCTCATGATGTTAACATGTCAATGACCAGTGTTGATGATGAGGTTAGATAATAATCAAATAATTTAGATATCTTCAAATAGGTATGTTGTGAATTTTATTCAAAGTCACCAAATAGTTTACTTTTGTTGATTATTCGGCAATTTCATAAAACGTGCAAGTAAAATTTACAAGCGAACATGAAAATGTCTCTTTCAAAGTATTCAAGATATCAATTAATAAGTATGACAAGTATGATAATAATAGGCAATAATAATAAGCCTAGCAATAAAAAATAACGTCAACAATGAACAAAATTAACCAAAATTATGTTTTCATCGAATTTTGCCTCTGAATCTATGTTGAGCAAATTGGGTAAATCGGATTTTGGGCGAGTCTTATTATATCATCCCATACAAGGGTCCCGGCTCAAAATTCTATCGCGAGTAATTCTAAATCAAATAAGATTTCGAATGGCGTAAAACGATTGGGGATCCTATTATTGTGCTCGTGAAAAATGGGCGCATAACACAATTTAGTCTTGATAAATAATATTTAGTTGCTATTAGCATGACAATTTGGTATTATTTATCAACTTTCTTCCGGTGGCTCGGATATCGGATAATTCTGAACTTTCTTCGGACTTGACAATAGACAGTAATCAGGAAATAATAACTATGAATATGACATTGACAGTATTGCACTGGTTCACAATGAATAACTTATCACTTAACACAAATAAAACTAAATGTGTTAAATTTTCATTGCCTAATGTAAGAACAGTAAACAATATTGAGAAAATGAATGATGAAACTGTACAATTCACTGACAGTACTAAATTTTTGGGTCTTACACTCGACTCTCGATTGCAATGGGATCCCCATATTGAGACCTTGGCAAGCAGACTTAGTTCTGCTTCATTTACTATATATAAAGTACAACAACTGACTAACGTTGAAACGGCAAGATTAGTCTATATCAGTTATTTTCATAGTATCATGACGTATGGCATACTATTGTAGGGATCTGCGGTGAATATTGAAAGTATTTTCGTGCTCCAAAAAAGAGCAATTCGCGCTATCTATAATATAAAACAAAGAGAATCACTCAGAGATTTATTTAAGGAAATAAATATAATGATATTAGCGTGTTAATATATTTATGAAAAGAACTACGATACCTTTAATACAAATTTTCAAATTCATCATTTAAACACGAGAAATAAAAATAAGCTTACCGTTTCAACATACAGGCTTCAATAAACTAGAGGTTCGTTCTTAGGGAAATGTGTAACTTTTTATAACACACTTCCAGAAAATATTACTGCTTTACCGTTTCATTAATTTAAAGCACATATTAAAATTCTCTAAAGAAAAAAGGGTATTTACAAGGTCAATGATTTCTTGAATGATAAAAATGCTTGGATGTAATTTTTGCGATATTTAATTTCCTGAATAATTAAACATGCTTGGATGTAAATTTTGCGATATATCATTTTAATGATTCTTTAATAAATGATATTTATGTTTTATACCGGACATATACATATCAGATTTGTTTAATGCGATATAACTCTTGTGACGGAAATATATACTTGTTAGTTGTTTTAATTTGTATCGTAGGTTGGGTTCAGACTATGTATCTGAAGCCGGCTTCCAACTGACGACTCTGTAATGATACTGGGAGAAAAAAAAATAGCTCTTGCTGGTTTTCTAGCTGGTTCTTTCCAGTACAAAGTCTCCCGCCGTAGACTTGTGAACCAATGGCGTAGCATATTTGACATTCAAAAGTGATTGTAAAATCCTATTTGAAGAATAAATTTTTGATTTTGATTTTGACATCATTTATATATTAGCCAAGATACGCCCACTGCTGCAAATAGGTCTTCTCAAAATTTCAATCATGACCCCTCCCCCCCGGAACTGGTTCCAGGACTTAGGTGGAGCACTAATATACACATACATCATGATTATGTTTACTCTTTTCATATTTATATTATGTCATGAACATAATGATGTTATTTATATATTTTGTTATTATACAGATTTTATGTAACTCGCGTCATACCCCTCGACATACCTCTAGCTGTTATGACAAATCATTCACCACGGCTATGGAATATAAATAGGCTGCCTCATTCCGTGCGTGATACTGCTTCTCTGGATGTCTTCAAAAGAAGATGGCAATATGTACGCGTATATGTACAAGTTATTATGTGTTAAGTTTTTTAAGTGTCCAATACAGAATAAATATTTTTAAGTACAGTACTTACGTATATTAATAAAATACCTACTTTTTATTTGTATCTATTGTTATCAAAATTAAATTATTAGTTCTTGACTTGACCACGACTGTGTGACCCTCCCTGGCGCCAAAGCTGGATCCGCCCTTGATTCGTTACCTGTGTACTCCGCAAGCAGGTTATGTTGACTAGAAAATCAAAAAACACAATGATACGTTATAACATCTTAACCAGATCCCGAATAGACCTTCCACCAGGGCGGAGAGGTTCCGGAGGGAAGTTTAGCCGGGTAGTCGACACACCAAGTGCCGTCACTGGTGTGATCGCATTCCTACGGGATACTCAAAATGTACAGATTAGTCAAATTAGCCCTTAAGAAAAGGGTCATATCAACATAGACGAAACGAAAAAGAATTAGGTACAGTTATTAATGACAGTGAAACTTTTAGCTATGAATATCAATGTATAAAACTAAACTAGAAAATGTTAACAAAAAATATGAATACACACCGAATGTGAACTTATATTTCTTGTCAATTATTAAACGTTACAAATTTATTTTTCTCCATGCGTATTTAGAAAATATATTTCTTTTTATTATAATAACCACAAGTAAGTGCATCTAAGGCCATAATAATTGCTTCGCAAAAATAAGAACGATACGAAGATCCTATTTTAAACGGATACTAAATAAAGCTTTAAATCCCTAAGATCAATATTAACTATGAAATGTATTTATTGACATAAGAATACAGGAAGTTGACATTTATACGGTTTTCCTTATTCTGTATTCTTATATGATTTTACCCTATACAGTAAAAAAATATTAAGTGTGACATCAATACGGGTTTTTACAATAGAATGAACGCATATGGTTTTGTGTTCAATTTGCTCCAAGAACATAAAAAAATGTTAATTTATTGGTTGGTATACAAACAAATTGTGTTAATTCATTTTTTTAAATATTATTCCGCTTTTTTCTTTTTAGTACTCGTTTTACTTACGGCCCGAAGTATTGCGAATCGTAAGTGGCAGAGGGCAGAGCACATTGGTCGCTGACTAACGACGGGCGGGAAGGTCACCGAGTGGAAGGCATATACCGGACACCGCAGCATTGACAAGATCAGTCCATATTGGCAGAGGACACGTAAACCACGACATGTCCTAAGCGACCCCCCTAATCAATTAACGCAGGACCTTCTAGACCTGCAAGCGGCGGCGTCTGAGCCGTCGCCTCCCTTGTCTCCCCCTATTCGGCAGCCTTCTGCTTAGCCACGTGTAGGTTCCCGTCAATACAGGCCGGTCCCACTTTGGTGAACCGTGCCTTCTTCTAGCGCTTATGCCCTCCCCATGGGGCAGTGCTAACCGTGCCTCTCCTGAGGTGCGGCTCTCATCAATAAAGCCAGTAGGGTCATTAGGACCAAAGGCTTAGGCTGAGTTTAGTCGGTAGGTCTGTAGGGTCGGGCGGCCTCGATTCACCAGGAGTCCGACATAATCAACGCATCCCTGCTTGCCTGTTGCGTTGGTATCCATGACGGATTCTCAGCCTCCTCTCCTGAGGAAAAAAAAAAGCATTGACAAGTCTCCCACAAGATGGACTTGGTGACTTGCTGAAGATTGCGGGAAGGCATTGCATTCTACCGTACGAGGCCGACAGTTGTGAAGAACTTTAGAAGAAGCCTATATCAACCAATAGGTAAATATGAATATGAATGAATGAACTTGTCTTACATCAATGACAAGACACCATAAAATGTGACCACATATGTGTTTGCAATTATCACTAAAACCGCATATACGAAAAATGTTTCGGTAAACCGTTAAGTGTGAAAGTACGTCAAGATTCTAAGCGCGTACAATACTTGCTTGAACTATCTGCTGCTTAACTCCAAACTATGCGATGTAGATGCATCATCTAGCACCCTTACCTTAACATGCGCCACCAATGTGGAACAACTTTACGTTGCTGATACCGCGTAAACGTCAAATGTCTATTATAAGCGAGATAGTTCTGAGAAAATTGAGATATCTTTCGATATCAGTTATGACATATCCTAACTTTAATATTGACAGTACAGTTCTAAATTTGTCAGGTTTCACAGCTTTTTCGGAAGAATACCAGATATTGTACAGTTTTTGTCGGTGTTAAAGATGAAAACAAGATTATGATATATATGTATTTGGTTGATAATTTAATTGAATGGATAGATATAGTACGCAAGTGGCGCCGATCCCTGATGATTTGTCTCTGTGTCGTTTGACAACTGCGTTCGCGCCTGTCGTCGCGCGCCTTCGTTCTTCTCCGTATGATGTCGGGAATGTCGGGACGCTCGGGCTAAGACAGTCGGGAGTTCAAACGGACTTAGTTTAAAAATTTTATGAAAATAAAAAAAAAAAACACTATCTGCCTTTCACGCATATATACGATTCCCTCAAAGATCTCCATATATTTATTTAGAATCTTACAAGTGCTGGTCTAGTAAGGAGAATCGTCTGTTAGTCGGCAAGGTCCACGAGCAGTTGAAGAATGTCGAGACCTCTACATTTAAGTTAAGAACGATACAAATTAAATATCTTGAAAGCTGTCAGTATATCTTCGTTCCACATAGGCCTTTACAAGCACTTTTTGACTTCAAACATAATACCTATTAAATTTCAGTACACAAAAACCTTAAGAGTAACTTTGTACGCGGATACGTACATACAAGAATGAAAAGTACTCTACACTGTTCGGACATCGGAAGAGCCTTTCAGAGAAGAGCAGGCAAGAAACATCTATTTACATATCAACACAATCAGCATATCGCATATACATACGTTCGAAAAACAATATTTTTTTATACTGAATCATTAAACTATCGATCATTTAAGATCGTTAAGTTGTAAAATCCTTTTTTCATTAGAGTATTTTTGACAAATATTTTACATTTATTATCAACTGGCGGACCCGACAGACTTCGTCCTGTCAAAAAGATTTGTACAGTGGCAGTTTTTTGTTCCTAACTATTTTATAGATAATGTCGCATAGCCAACCAAATCGCAAAAAAAGTCTAAATGACCTATTACATTTTGTGGCTATTCAATTTTGGAACGTGACATTAAATCCTCCAACGATGTATTCTGTGCTCCAACGCACGCACGCACACTGTTTTGATAGATATGATTGAATTTCAACTTTATGTAGCTTTAATAAAGCGCAAATTGACTTTTGATGTTAGGAACACACCTTCATTGCTTAGACAACAGTGAGTGCTTGCAATATGAACTTTATACAATAACAATAAAGTTCAATTCGACTGTACGTTTTTAGGGTTTTTAGGGTATTTCCGATAATTATTCGAATTTTCCTCATTGTAAAAACCCTCCTTGAACTTCAACGAACATTAACAAAAAAGAATTGGCCAAATTGGTCCAGGCGTTATTGAGTTATGAGCTTACCAACACATTTTGCGATTCATTTTTATATATAATGTGACTGCTTTGCCCTTGATATAAATCTTATGATTTATATCAAGGGCAAAGCAGTCACACTTTCTGGAAGTGTGTTGTAGAAAATTATAAATTTCGCCATGAACGAACCTCTTATATTAAAAATAACAATTTAATTACCAACGATCATATTCTTAGCTTTATTATCTGCTATTAGGTACTAGGAATGCAGAGACTGCAAACACTAGATCTAAACATTCAATTAATCAGCGATGTAGATTAGAACACTGAATGGATCGCATACTTCCGGATGAGAACATTATATCGAACATCTATCGCATTTCTGTACCAGATCAATGGAAAAAAATCCGATAGTGTCTATTCAGGTGAAAAAGAACAGAAAATAAAAATGCCTAAATAATTCCATTCTAACTGCAATAAACGTATAAAAAGATAAATTTAACAATCACGTTGTTATCGCGCTCGGATCCAAGTGAATTAACGTAAAATACGTGACTGGAAATATAAGGGCCTGTTTTTTCCCTCAAGATATACGTAAAGCAAACTACAAAGGGAAGTGACATAGCAATTAATTTAGTATTGGCACAATCTCCCCCTAATGGGAGACAACTAGCGGACTTACGAGCATAATGTGTTTATCCAGGAATTGAGATTTATTTTTACGTTTTGTTCCACAGTTTTCCGACATTATGGGAATTATGGTGTTGCAAGTAACGATATGAGAGATGAAAGATATACAGACATACTACGCTTTCTATGGGATTCGAGCGTACAGCTAGGTGTTAATACACTGATGGAACTTCCTAATCAATTTTCATGAGCTAATCTCTTGTTTCTTGTAGATTATATCAGGGACGGCAAAAAATATTTACAGGGCATATAACCTATTTACTTATTTATATACACTTCATCGTACAAAAAAGTTAGAATAACAAAACTAAATGAGGTTTACAATTGGCAGACTTATTTCTAATAGAGATCTTTTCCAGTCAACCCATTGCAGTGTAATTAACGAGGTGTCACTAAAGGGTGTTGGAAACAATATAAAAAAATAAGTTATATGTTATAACTTAAATATTTAACAATATATGATATAATAGTATACATTATATAATAGTATATTAAATAAATGGAATAATTGAAATATTTAAAAGATATATTGATTGATGAATACAATACAGTGGATCTATGCACATGAGAAACATTATGTGTTGCTTTGAAAGAGGTAATGAATGAATAAAACGTGGCGTACATCTTTATAAATGGTAACCTATGTGTTACTCTGATTGATTTAAAAGCTATATATATATATATATATATATATATATATATATATATTGTTAAGCTTCATTAAAATCCATTTATTAAATAAATAAAGTTATTGCACAACATTGATAGCGTGCAAGCGAAAAAAAACTTATACTAACACTTATAAATTTAAAGTATTTAGATATATTAAATTTTATAAGTATTATATATATATATTTATGTATGTGTATATTTATATGTACACATATATATATGTATATACTATACTATATATATATATCATCATAATCTCAGCCTATCGCCTACCACTGCTGGACATAGGCCTCTCCAATCGATTTCCAGCGCGTCCAATCCATTGCCACCTGCATCCAACGAGACCCAGCGATTTTCACTAAGTCGTCGATCCATCTGGCAGGTGGCCGTCCCACACTACGCTTGGTGGTACGTGGTCTCCACTCAAGAACCCTTTTGCCCCATCGACCGTCCAATCTTCGTGCTATATGGTCGGCCTATTGCCACTTCAGCTTACTAATTCTATGGGCTATGTCAGTAATTTTGGTTCGTCTGCGAATCTCCTCATTTCTGTTTCGATCGCGTAAAGAAATCCCGATATATATATGCATATCAATTGTTATAACAAATTTTACACAGGTTCTGAAAATGTCTTTGTTCTAGTCTAGTAGGTAGTTTATTCCACAAACGAGTGGCAGAAAGAGTAAACGAATCTGAAACAAACCAAGATCAATGTGAATCCATTACGTAAGTAGTATTTACATTCATCCATACAAACATTCGCGCTTATAATATTAGTATTAATTAATACCTTTTTTTTTGTTCCCCTGAGGAAAATGCATTAATTTACATACCCCTGCTGTGGCGAGCTGGCGGTTATGTGGGGCTCTCCTCCCCAGAAGGGGGAGGCCTACCCACTAAAAACCTCAGGGATGGCCTTCCTCCATGTAGGGAACCCCTGGGAACGCGAAGCGACTTCCGTGAACCCCCAGCCTCCGCTCCCCTGCCTACAGGGGAGCCCTCCTCGGGGGAAGCTACACTACCTCCCCCGATCTCCTCCACCGACGACGCCCCCAGGCCACGGAAGGGGCGTGGTCCATCCCGGGTCGCCGTATCCGCGGAGTATTAATTAATACCTATAATTAAACAATCGACTAAAAGGCATTGCTGCATATAATTTAAGCAATATCTGAAAATTACATAAACACTAATGGATGCCTATTAGCCATTAACAATTCAAATTGATACACCAGTCGGGAAGTCAGGAACTGCAAAAAGCATTAAATAAACTATGACTCTGTATATTCAGATTGAAAATACAGAACCATTTTCCAACAGGAAACCGACGGAGCATTAATTAGTCTACTCCATTTGTAACTATAATAAATATGCTTCAATTCGATAAATCTAACATTAGCGTAAATACTATTGTTACGCCGGTGGCTTAGTAAAACTTCAAAAGTGATTTTCTGTGACTTAGAAACGTTTTCAGCAGGCTGAAACGTCGTTTCAGGCCGTTTCAGAAGTAGCTCTTTCACGTACTAAAAAATCTAAATTACACCCAAGTTACAGTAGTTTTCAGGCGCCTGAAACATGTTTTCAGTACGTTTCAGGCTACCCTCTATCCAACGCCGCAATAACCTGAAAACCCGTTTTCAGACGTTTTCAGGACCCCTTATGAGCCATTAAGCCTATTTCAGTAAAAGGACATAAATTTCAATAGGAGTGAAAGAGATAGCAATAGTAGAAAGAGACAGATATAGTTAGAACATTCGAGAAGTATTAGAATGAGAAAACATCGTTAGAAAGAGATAGACAAACACAGAATATTCGAGAAAGATAGTACGGGAATATTCGAGTATTGTGTGACAAGGATAGCACAAGGAAGAGACAGTTATACTCGAAACGTCTCGAACGCGCGACGTCATTCCTATATACGCGCTTATGTATGGGACTACACATTCGAGTGTGTCCGCGAATGTTCTGGCAAAAGTGGCAAGTACCTTAGGGGAATATAATGCTGTGTCCGGCCGCCGGGAGGAGTATTGTTTTGCGATACAATGCGAAAACATCTAAGAAGTGATATTGGAGAACTAAGAAGCGACTTTCAGTGCTTTCAGTGAAGTGATTAGTGACTGTTAGTGTACTAATTAATAAAAGTTCAGTGTTTTGGTAGACCGCCGTTTGATTTACTGACCCCAGCTCGTAACACTATTATCATTCCTCATGCTCGGAAAGGAGCGTTTCCTTGATCTGAGTTTTGGGAGGAAAACGCTAGTTCCCACCAGCGGGCGGGAAATTCTCATACTATTTACTTCCGTCCTTAGGGCGGAAAGAAAAATTTTAAAAATAGAACAGAATTATGTTACGTGCATACAATCTTTGGTACAATGATAATAAAAGTATTTGGCGAATGGCCAGTAAAAGGTAACGCGATATGTTCTAAATTTAAAAATACCTTTGAAAAAGATAATTTTCTGGGAATCTGTTACGCTGTACCGAAATCTTGATTTTGTGATTTAGGTATTTAAGAAAAGCAGTGAATTCAAACGATTCTGAAATTTCGGCTTTAGATTCAGTTACGAACGAAGCAAATACAATACTCGAAAATCTTTTGCCAAAAATTTCAAAGGAAAGATATTTACAATACAATTCCGACTTTATGAAGTGGCGAGATGCAAGGAATATAATAGTAGATTGCTTTGTAAGGGTGGAAAGGAATCAATCCCTACGAGGTTGTTAGATTTTTTATTTTCCTTGCATTCGGAATGAAAAGTAGAGTGCTACACACGGGTAAAAGGAATCAAACCCTACTCGGACTATATCCTAACAACCTCATAGGGAATAATTTCTTTCCACCCTTATAAAGCAATCTACTATTAAGCTAGTGTAAGCAGGGACATAAATCTGAATAGATATGGTGTCACTGAAAGTAGAAAAAATTGCAAGTGTATCTTCCGAAACATAGTATTTCGCATTCAGTTCTGAAACCCCTTTGAAAATAAACATGAACCTTATAAAGAAAAGGAGAGAACTCTAAATGAATTGGTTCGTATAATATAATTTTATTTTATTTTTATTTATTTTATTTTATTTGGGTAGCTAACAGCTTGCAATAACAATGTAGTAATAAAAATAAGAAGCTACAAGCTAATAATAAGCTACCACATGTAAAACTACTTACTATCTATCAACAACAACGAGGACAATACAAAATAATCACAAATTAAACCAATCGAATCAATTCGGTATCTGAGAAATTGCAGACAGAATCGGTATCAGTGCATTTTTTATCTTTTTTAAACTATCACTAAATATGTCGACTTCGCCACTTATACTATTTATAAGATTAATCACTCTAATGAAATAGCTATTACGTCTGTAGTTAGTGTTCGCAAAGGGCACATTAAAAAGATTATATAAATTATTACGTCTTATGCGCATTGGGACATTAAATGAAATTTTCTCTAGAAGCTGCGGACAATCAACCAACCCCCTAATCAATTTCACATAAAATAAAATATCTAAAATATTACGCCTCACGGGTAAAGGTAGTAAATGATATTTAGAGCATCGTTGTTCATAGGGACATTTAGGGATTTTAAATTTAAAATTTAAATAACGTGTGAACTTTTTCATAATAATGCAAATATGTCTACCAAATGATAAATCTATACTACGGTGGCTTGTATTTACCTATTTTGTCGTAAGTAAGTAAGTAAGTACTTTATTTTGTCAAACATGAGTTATACATATAATGCAGATGTCAGGTTTCTTCATTCTCCTTACATGTTTGGCCTGGTGAGGCATACAAAATTAATTAGAATTTAAATCAAATCAAAACATGTTAAATCAATATTCAAGGTAAGCGAATCCTATTAATTCTACAAATACATATTAAAATAAACTCAATCATATCTTATGTAGCAAATCGGTTAAACAGAACTAATATTCATTAATAAAATTAGACATCCTTAAAAATTTAAATACAATGTCAGTTAATTTAAAATATTTGAATTTAATTGAAGCAATGTCATGAATTATATATAATGTCATACTACATCCTATTGTATTGTATAAAATTAGACGTCCTTAAAAGTTAAAATACATTGTCAAAGAATTTAAAATTATTTCAATTTAATTGCAGAAATGTCAAGAATATAATAAGAATACATAATTATAATGTCATACTACAATGCCAATTATTGTATGGTGTATAATAGCAGTATTCGTATTACTGTGTTCTTACTAGATACTGTGCCTTTTTTAAATATTTCTTACACTTACCGCCAATTAAGCTAGCCCAAAGTAAGCTTTGAAGGCTTGTGTTATGGGATCTAGAGTAACGGATAGACATGCATATACAAATATATATTAAGAAACATGACTAAGATACAAATGCTCGCATTCATCACACATCAACATCTGCCCACACCAGGATTCAACCATTTTTCCACGTTATAAATTATCTAGACTAGTAAACACCACAACTTAAAATGAAATAAACATGTTGATTGGGGGTCATCTAGTAGGATTGATATCTGTAGACAATGATTAAGCTCTTGACTGTTATATAGACAACATATCTTGAATCAACATTACTTGATTGAAATTCTAATTACTTGTCTAATTAATTTGAGCGTAATGGACAAAGAGAAGTGATTGCTCTAGTAATTAATGATCGCCAATGATTGTGTAATTCAATTGATCACGCATAAAAATGTTTAATTGTATCTTTAATAAAAGTTGTGGCAGATAAATATACTATATATTATCGGATCTTTTAAGCAAAATTTTGTAATGTAAATGTAAACACGAATATCCTATGAGCTTTAAGTGCTAATAAACGTTATACAATAATTATTATTGTTAATTATTATTTTAAAGAAATAGGCACACTATTCACAACGGCAAACATTAACTTTAATAAGATTATAATGACTATAATAAGAACAGTTCCAAACATGGCCAAAGATCTAAAGATAGAGGATAAGAGTAGAAATGGTGGTTGAAAACCAGAATCGCGAAGTCGGAACATATCATATCACCAACAAGCCTGATCGGGTATTGAAAATTAAATTACTTATTAACTGTAATTTTATTATTTAAATTGAAGGTGTTTGATTGTAAAATTACGTTAGTACGTAGACTATTTATGAAAATAAATAAAAAAATACATCCGTATGAAAGTTCGATTTCATAGTTGTAATGAGACTTACAATTTAATGTATAATTTAGTTTTGTAAGTTAAGTACAGGGTATATATAGTTATGTATATTAAGTATAGGATACGATAGACATATATATATATATATGTGTGTGTGTATAATCTAAATACGGCCAATCAAATAAAAGCATGGACCACCAAGTGCGTGGAAGAAAAATATTCAAATAAAAAAAAAACACTTAAATATTAACAGAATAAAAACATTTACAATGAATAGTCGAAACATTAAGAACTCGAAAAATTAAATAGACATAGTCTTGTTGTATTCTTAACAAAAATTATAGAAATATGTCAAGTTTTATAATTTGATTTTGTACCAGTCAGCTCTTATACAGCCCCAAGAAAAAGCACCAACCTGCCTCAATTAGATTAAGGTATTTAGGCTTAGTCAACCACGTTAGTCCAGTTCACGTAACTTGTAAGTTTCGTACATAACAACATTAGAATCGATAGTACTCTACGGCCAAATTGCACAAAGCGTCATGGATTATTAAAACGGCGAGTTTGCGTCCAGCTCATGTTGAAAATTTTTCTAGTGTTTCGAATACGACTGTAAATTTTACATGTACATTTATGTGACGACTCAGATAACATCAAAACGCGGCCAGCTGTTTTAATCAGATTTTCCCGAGCGAATAATATTTTTTCCTGTAGTAAAAATTTCCAATATCCTTCTCCAGAACTCATATTATTCCTAAATCAAGTTTCGTCAAAATCGGTTTAGTGCTTTCCGAGCCTATTCAAACAAAAACTTATATATTTTTTTTTTATTTAAAATAGGTTTGCGATTGTCCACAATCTTACCTGATGGTAAGTGATGATGAGGACTAGGATGGAACACGCTTACCTAGCAAATGCCTATTCACTCGTGACTTGAAGACCGTAAGATTATATTGTTCCGGGAACACAGACGTCGGCAAAGAGTTCCACATCTTAGCTGTTCGTATTAAGAACGAAGACTGGAACCGTTTTGTACGTGTAAGAGGATAGTCCACCACGTAAGGATGGTAGTTAAGCCTACGTCTGGTTGACTGGTGGTGGAAAGGAGCGGGTGGAATTAATTCATGTAATTCCAACGCACACTCTCCGAAATGCAACCTATAGAAAACCGAAAGGCAAGCAACTCTTCGACGGTGTTCTAGACTCTGAAGACGTGAGTTTATAAGTATTTCGTCGTCGATAAGTTTTATATCCCCTTATTTTATTTTGTCCGAATATTGTATTTAATTATATCTAATTAAAAGCTAATTAATGAACTAACGATTTTACATATAAACTTTGTATCCCTTACGACTCTTCTGCCGCATTAAAATATAGTCTATATCCTTTCACAGGCTCTAGACCAGAGGTTCCCAAATGTTTTTGTGTCCCCTTTTAACCTTAGACCCTTTGCCATGTTATTCGGTTTTGGATAGACCCCCTTTTTTTTTTTTGTTTCCCTGAGGAAAATGCATTAAATTGCATACCCCGGCTGTGGCGAGCCGGCGGTTATGTGGGGCTCTCCTCCCCAGAAGGGGGAGGCCTACCCATTAAAAACCTTAGGGATGGCCTTCCTCAGGCATGAAGGGAGCCCCCGGGAACTTACCAAGCTACTTCCGGGAACCCCCAGCCTCCGCTCCCCCGTCGATACAGGGGAGCCCTCCTCGGGGGTGGCTACACTACCTCCCCCGGTCTCCTCCACCTGGATAGACCCCCTACTTACCTGATATTGAATGCCTACATCCTATAACTTACAAAATTTTATAAACATTTATAGTAAATTTATTAGTTCATAGCTACTTTTATAAATGATTTTATGTCTTTATATTAGAAGATACTATAATATAAGTAAATAGGGTACTATCAGTTATGTTGAGATCCATTATCGTGGACCTCAGTTTTCATTTTATGAACCCCAAAATTTTTGTTTCGCTGACGAAGACCCCTTGCAGGTTGTCATAGACCCCTAGGGGGGTCGATATAGATCACATTTTGAATCATTGCTCTAGACTATTTGCGTTACAAATTTCATTTAAATCACTTTAATAGTTTTATCGTGAAAGCGCGACAGACAGATAGAATTACTTTCGCTTATAATATTAATAAGGCTAGTCTACTCGTACTTGCAAGATCGTTTCGTATATTTTGTTAATATTAATCTCTGTTCGTTTTACTATTAATTATCACTTTTAGAACATTTATTTAGATTAGATTACGTTGATTTGATATAATGATAATTCTATTTATTTGACGTTACTATTCATATTGTACACGACACAGGGATAAATAAACGTTGCGATGTTATGTTATCAGCAGACAGTTTAATAATGCTCTAAAAATGGCGGACACTGGCTTTTATACTTTTACACAAGCAACTTATTAATCGATTTATAACAATATTAATACAATGCAATACAACAATAGTTATTAATTTGCATCAAAATTATTACTAAGCAGTTGATTAAACATTGTATAGATTTTTAAATTAAATTAGGTTCCGTAAACCGGAAGTGGCATTTTCAGTATATTAAGATTATGATTAAAAATTTGATTACGGCTGTCAGTATTGGCTTTAGATTAGTTTTGTAATTTATTAATAATTTATAATAAGATAATTATATGATAATTGATTAATATATGGAGGTAATACAATTTATGATTTAGCGGGGCGGCGTGCCGGAAGCTGAACTTGTAACAATATATTATTTACGTTATTTTCTTAATAATATTTATTATTAATATTTTTGAATACTTGATATTGTATCACTATTATTATTGACTGATTTCATTTTATATGATCAACCATTACATTAGATTATAATTGCCTGAAAGAAAAAATGTTATTTATATTTACTTTTATTATGTATTATTTCTTATTAAAATCATTACTGGACTTTACCTCGTGGTACAAGCTAGAAATCATGTTGCAATGATCTTCATGATCGGTACGAATAATAAACTAGATAACTAACCAAAATCAAATCAAAATCAAAATCAAAATAATATTTATTCAACATAGACCTTTACAGGCACTTATTGACGTCAACAAACAAAACAAAAAAAAAAGCTTAAATAATAAGAAAAAAACAAAAACCTTGTCCGTACGTACGAATAAGGAAAAAAAAAGAAAAAATATATTGACTCGACACCTGTTCGGAAATTGGGAGAGCCTTCTCGAGAAGAACAGGCAAGAAACTCTGAAGGTCTATTTTTTATCTCCTCTTTTCAATGTTAATAATTATAATAATATAATATAAAAACAATATAGTATAAGATACAATCATACCTAATACGATTACAGTCGTATGTATGTTTACATACACATATAAAATAATACAATATTATAAATAATGTTACCAAACATGGTTCTATGAATACTGTCCTATTCCAAATACTGTGATCATTTAGATTGTCACTTACTTTATAATAACCTTTACTCATGAGTGTATTTTTGATATGGATTTAAATTTATATAAAGGTAAATCAATGACACTTTGCGGAAGCTTGTTAAACATAGATATACATTTCCCCAAGAACGAACAGCTAGTTTTATGGAGTCTGAACATTGGAACTCCATAACAAAATACTTATTGAAGCTCGACTCATATTTTTAAGTACCGAGCGCAGCACACGATTCATTACACTAATAGCCTCCCAGATACTTTATTGGGGAGAGTCACGCCATAATGAGACGACGATACCCAAAGCATTTCGCAGGGTCGTGGCCGACAGCTCATTTCCCCTTAATTATTCAAAGAATCTCTCCCGTGCATTTTGGATAATGAAATTTTAACCATGCCGTCTCTCGAGTCAGCTATGTTGTGAATATTGACAATATTAGATTAGATTCTAATTATTTGAAAGGTTTAAGTACAAAACGAAATGGAGCTTATACAAAGTTGCTTAACACAAATTCAAATAGCTGAAGTCTACAAAGAAAAACCATTTGGATTTATGAAGCTGTAAATATATGAGACTATAAAAATGTTTACAAGAACATTCGATCTCTTTTACTGATTGTTGATTTGGTAAATAATATAAATATATTTTTTGTTACTTTTTATGTACACACTAGGAATTTTTTACCATCAGACCTGCGACGAAAAAATATATAACAATTTGTCAATTAACATAGGGTTTTTATTCAGTAAACTTATATATACTGCTTATATATGTAATAAATGTATTATGTATATATGTTGTACATATATATTGTAAAATAAATGTGCGGTGCAAACGTTTTAATCAGTAATGAGTGTATAGTTTCTGTGCATGTAACTGGGTATAGTCTTTAGCTGCATTATTCATGGTGCAGATAGAGATAAGACCCAATTGGTACACTCCATGCACACTTCACCCTCTCTCCGTTCAAGCCATAGGCCCTTACAACCAAGGCTTAGGCTGGGTTTAGTTGGTAAGTTACGCGGTCGGACCGCTCCGGTCGTGTGGAGTCCAATATAACCCTCGTGACACTTGCCGTTGCGAGGGTATCCTGGGCACGTTTCTTGCCCCTTGTGACGGGTCCTCAGCCTTCCTCTCCTAAGGAAAAAAAAAACTTTTATTAAATTTCGCTTAAATGACCTCTACACGTTGGATCTATATCCCCGCGCACGCCTTATAAAGGATCGTGTCTTTTAAAGAAGCGCGATATAAGCGACAATGCTAAAGGTGTAGTCACAAAAATGGAGAAGGAAATACTTAGATGGTTTGAACGCGTAGAAAGGATGGACGAAAGACGACTGATGAAAGAAATTTATAAGATTAATATAAGGGCTAGTTGGTAGGGAAAGACCTATACTTGGACCAAGTAGGTGATATGCTGAAGGCAGCTCAGGTCATGAGTCCTCTAACCGACGAGTATTCATGAAAGTATAAATATAAAGTCAAGAAAGTATGTTCGGATCGTAGCAAGTATATAACTGTGATATCTGCCTACCCCTTTGGGAAAAAGGCTTGAGTATATGTATGTATATAATAAATGATAGATAAATAATAGATATAAATTATGTATTTACTGATCTGATATGGAGTTTAGATAGTGATGTTTCACCCGATGCCAAAAATGAGTAGTGATTTAGGTTCGCGGATGTTGTTATTGGTGAACTCACTATATGTTCAGCCAATTAATTTACAGAATACGCTCAGAAGCGTGTATCGATTTTGATGCACATATTTAGTTGTGGAAGAAATAAGTTACTAATATAAAGTTTGATAAAACATTATATTTACATGACATACATGTTTGGAATACACAAAAAAAAAACTGTGACACTCAATCAAATTTTAAAACTTTTTGACACAGAAAGTCATTAGCACGTATATATATGCTACCTATGAGTAGATAAAATTGTAGTTCCTTGATTCAGACAGACCTTCTTGTTCTAACAGTTGTAAGGGACAGATTTTTACAGTCTGGTGAGATGAATAGAAATCACTTAAGTGAGATGGAATGTAAAAGATTTTTTATATGGGGTCTGCTAAATGAGTCTGGGGAATGAATAAAAGAAAAACGTTTACTTCGGGAGGAAGGATAAGTTGGATTATGCAATAGGATATCTGTTCCTACGAAGGTGCATTGTAAGTAATCAGAAGTTTAAAATATTGCGTGTAGTCATTATTGTTATCATACTTATTATGTACAAAGATCTATTTTTGTAGCCCGTATTTCAATCCCAACTAATAATAATAAATGCGATAGTAACTCTATCTGTCTGTCTGTTACGCTTTCCCGCTTAAACCTCGCAAACGATTTTGATGAAATTTGGTACAGACAATCTATAGACCCCGAGACAGAACATAGGCTACTTTTTATTTCGATAAAAGTGATGAAGGGGTTGAAATAGAGGTTGAACCTTTGTAAGGGATTTCTTAATTTTAAAAGATAAACCCATGAAACTTTATATTTAAGCACTTGATAAGAAATCATTAATCATTTGTTTTAGCATTTTTGAGATTTCGACCAGCTAGGGGGTGAAATAAGGGTTGAAAGTTAGTATGCAAGTTCGTCAAATATCACGTCATAAGAAACAAAAAATAGTTTGTTTTAGGATTTTGAAATTTTTACCAGTATGGGGGTGATATTGGGGTTGAATTGAAGATAAGACCATGAATCTTGGTACCTAAGACATACGTGACCAGGATTGACATTAACTAATTTCACGCCGGCTAATTTCCAGTTACGTGGAAAGTAAGTCGTAATACATAAGAACTTTACTGAAATAACGATGTCTATTTTTAATATTATTATCCTCATGTCTACACCACCTAAGATTTACCTTCCAGGTTTATCTAACAAACCTTTCTTTTTACACGAGGTGGAATGCTGTTACTCACCGTACCTGATAATGAATAATTACAGGCGTATACGGGACTCACCCGTCGAGAAGCAGGGCACCAACTTGATGTCCATTCTGTCCTCACTTAGGGCGATTTAGGTACTGGAAGCCCAACTTCTCCAGATCACCCTTGGACAACCCGGCCTGCTACGGGTCGGGTATCAACGCCTGTGGAGATTACCGTGGACATAGAGGTAATCCCCTCGAAATAAGACGGGGGAGCCTTTGCATGCGCCCTTAAAGAGCCACCTAAGCGCACAGGCCACACCTTGGGTGGTCATTGGGGAGCGATAAATTATCTAACATACCTAGAATAGAAAGGATGTGCTCCTTTTTAGTAGAAAATAAGTGGTATAAACCACAAACGTAGTTAAATATTCATTATCATGTAAATATATGACTTGACTAATAGAAGTGATTTAAGGAAAAAAAGTATTATTTTAATCATTGTCATTCAGCGAAGCTTATTACTTATTCCCTTTGACGTGTAAAGGTGTGTTGAGCAAACAGAAATTTTAAACACTTGCAATGTTATTGTATGCCTGTAAAAGCCTGAAAATAAAATCGCAAATTTTTTTTTTCTTGTGAAGAATTAAACCAAACTATTCAAGGCTCATCGCTTAAGTCTCAAAATACTGTATGTTTGAAGAATTTCCCCAAATATTTAAGGTAGATTTGTATAAAAGTTATATGTTACACTATATTAGAAAAAAATAATAGGCAATAAAAAAACAATTGAGTTGTTTAATTTTATAATAAATGAAACACATTAACGATAGATTTTTTTTTGCGATAAATTTCTAAAAATATTTTTTGTAGGTCCTACAAAATATCTGTTCCGTGCGGGTATCGACCCCGGGACCGATACGCAGTAGCCGATCATTCGACCACTACGCAAAACGTGTTGTCAACAATTGATGAACTGCAACCAAAAAATGCTACCCCTACTGCTATGTATATTCGTAAAAAAAATCAAAGCCGATTAATCCTAAACTGTCTGTATTCAACGGATTTCTTCTCTCTTGATCTTGACCGTCTGTTGGAGGCTCAGAAAGATAATCTTCGGATTCATCCATTTTGTGAACAACCTACTTCTGCCTCAATACGTGAATCTCTTGCCTCTAGTAATTGTTTTTTTTTTTTCTAGTTCTATAGCGATGAGAAATATTGAGCATATATTTGTAATACTCTATAAGTTTGACAATGAATCTTCTTATGTGTAAGACCTGTTACAATAAAGGTTTCAATACCACTACAAGATAGACAAAAGTTATGTAGAATTTTGTAATGAAATGTAGAATTTTTTTCATAAGTATTCAAGTCCTATTTTCATTGCGTACGTAACTGGCACGAAAGAGATGCGATTCGATTATGGAAGATTTGAATTGATACCAATGAGATAATTAATGCATTATAGCACTGAGTCATAATTTTCAAGTTATACATGAAAGCGTTATAGACAGTCAGCATAAAAGAGCCTTCCGAGCGACGAAACTCGACGTCTTATTCTTGAGAAATGTCAGTTGGAAAATAACAAAGATATATAGAGATGGAAACAATATTGATTGTCGAATGTTAACTAAATGTATGACTATTTGTTACCAACCCACACACTCAGGCGGCTATTCGCGTAATGCTCCCATAGTATTTTTACTAGGCGCTGCTGTGACAGAAATGTAAATGAAAAAAAAAAGAGACAAATTGCTCGACGAAATCGTACTTCTTATATACTAACACGTATTCACACGCTTCATATTTTTCCGGGAGAAGGAATTTGCAATATTGTGATTTGATGATGTTATTATGGTGAAGGACGCAATTTTCTTTGCTTTCTTATGTCTGACTGATCATTGTATTTTCTTATTACCATACATTAACGTGCTCCATATAGATTGCTTTATGATTTGATATGTCACATGCCTACTAATATTATAGACGCCAAAGCTTATAAGTATGGATGTTTGACTCTTTCCTTAATTTAAAGTAAAAACTATTGAATGGGTTTTAATGTAACTTTAAAATAATATAGCTTATAAGCTATAATTATATAACTTGACTAATAGAAGTGATTTAAGGAAAAAAGTGTTTTATCTTTATGTGTTGTAATCCTGTGTTATTACTGTTTTATAAAACAAAAATACTGTATAGTCTTTCTTCTAACTGAAGACAATCCTTTCAGTGTCATTCAGCGAAGCTTATTACTTATTCGCTTTGACATGTAGAGGTGTGTAGAGTAAACAGAAATTTTGAACACTTGCAATGTTATTGTTTGCCTGTAAATAAAATCGCAAATACTGATGACTAAAACGTCAGGTAGACAATTTCAATTTATTTCTTGTAAAAATTATACTGAACTATTAAGGTCTTATCGCGTAAGTCTTAAAAATACTGTATGTTTGAATATGGTCTCTTTTTTTCCTGAGGAAAATGCATTAAATTGCATACCCCGGCTGTGGCGGGCCGGCGGTTATGTGGGGCTCTCTTCCCCAGAAGGGGGAGGCCTACCCACTAAAAACCTCAGGGATGGCCTTCCTCAGGCATGTAGGGAGCCCCCGGGAACACCAAGCCACCTCCGGGACCCCCAAGCCTTCGCTCCCCCGCCGATACAGGGGAGCCCTCCTCGGGGGAGGCTTACTACCTCCCCCGGTCTCCTCCACTGACGACGCTCCCCGGCCACAGAAGGGGCGTGGTCCATCCCGGGTCGCCGCAGCGGTCGCGACTTCCTCGCGCCCGCCGGCGACCCGCGGTTGAATATGGTCTACAAAAATAAAAGTTAAGCAAGAGTTGTATAAAAATAATATGTATATACTAATGGCTGTGACAAATCAATTGAGTTGTATAACATTATAATAATTGAAACACACTAGCGATAGATTCAATATTTCTATCCAAATTGTCTGTTAAAAACAAATTTTTGTAGGTCATACAAAATACCCGATACGCAGCAGAATTCACATCAGAAGAACACACAGGCTACAATTTATACTAGCTGGAACCCGCGACTTCGTCTGCATAGAATCATAGATAGTAGATTTTTTCCTGCTTAAATGACTCTTATCGTCATGTTTTGGACAATTTAAATCACAATCCGTTCAGTAGTTTTTACGTGACTGAGTAACAAACATGCATCCATACTTGCACACTTTTATGTTTATAATATTAGTAGTTTGTGTGAATTGTCCAAAATATGACGATAAGTGACAATTAAGTAAGAAAAGTCGCGGGCACCTGCTACTTAATTTATGTACAATTCGTAATGAAATTTACACAGTTTGAACGGTATGATAAAGAAATAAGAAGCCTTTTTAGATATTGCCTTTTTAATTTTATATATTATTTCTGACAACTTATGAAGTCCGAAGATAGGAGCGAACTTCATATGGATTCCACGCTAATTACGATTGGCTATGTGCACTTTGTTGTATGGTGTACAGTGTTGAAACATCAAGAATTAGTTTTAGTCACGAATCAAACCCAAACCTATCCATTAAACAATGCTCTTCGCAGAGTATCCAGTAATCGACGTTCAGTGTTCCTCACGCATAAATATTGTATGAACCCTCAGCTGATAAAGCGTAGCCAGTGGGAGAATTCTATTTTGAACTGAAATCCGAAGGGCCTTTTCTGAGTACGTTAGATTATGGCGATGTATTTGTATATTATCCGTAAATTATTGGATAAACATTTGTTGATAATATTCTGATTATTATGGAATATAAACGATCAGGTTTCCATAGGGATGAACTCCACTACTAGGATGTATGCTAGTTGTCCACATAACTCCCCATAGGGATTTAGAACTGACCCGTAGCTAGTCGGGTCGTCCTGAGGCTACCCCATTACCTGCATCGTCATAACTAAGGATAAGATGGAAATCGGGGTTGTTTAGTGGGTGTTCCCTACGGGAAGAGTCTTACTACTAGTGACTAGCCATCATTAGGTATGGTGTGCAAAAGCATTACACCTCGAGAAAAAAAAAGAATTTACACTCTCACTAAATGGACTAGTATAGAATTTTATTTCAAATTTCCCATTCCTCATGTCATATCTGATTCATCTATTGCCTGATCTTTACAGTATACATCAACAACAGGGAGGCACAATTCTTAAAATAAATTTCGTGCTCCCCAATCAAAATTTATATATTTTTTCTAAGAGTACGTTTGAAATTAGGCCAGAGCTCATAAATGTTGTAAGCAGGTAAACAAGGCAATGAATGAATAGTAATTGAGGGGTTCCTTAAAACATTGGAAATCCCGGCACAGATGCTCCCGGCACGTGCAGGGATTTGTAATCAGATTTCCTTTTTTTAGAAAAAACAAAAAGATTGCGCAAAAAGAGCAAGGTCCTGGAATATCCACGTATGGTGATCCTGTATATGCCTAACACAATATAGGTACATAAGATTGAATTTTCAAGTAGCTGGCTAATTTACTTTGTGGCAGCGTGAGTAGAAGAAATAAAGTTGCGGTTGCATATTTGGGATTAGACTGTGTTACCCCTGTCATTTATTTTACTAATTAGTGTCTTTTATTGTCTTGATGAAACTTGAGAACTTGAGATGAAACACGAAATTTGAATGAACTGTATTTTGTTTAAATAATCATCAAGCAAACTCGAATCGACATTTGTCGTATAAACCTTAAGTTAAAAACATTCATAGCCCATAACAAAGTTTCGTATTAATTTAATAATTATCGCATGTAACTTTGCAGTTATTATCATAACAAAAATACATTAAATATGGAGTTACAAACAAAAGTGGACGAAATAAAACTAATCGTGTGGAAAAGAATTAGGTACAGATAATTATAAAATTAGGTAGTATGAATAATATAAAGAAGTATACGCTGTGGACGTGTGCGCTTATATGTGTTTGTCAGTGTACAATGATGTGTTTGTGTGTGTTTGAATGTGATTACTCAGACATATTTTTTAAAGAGGGGAAATGCACCTTTTGCACCGAACACCGCGCTGGCTAGGCGCGGCCGTGTGTGGGGCTCTCCGATCTGATAGGACCGGCCTACCCACTAAAACCCCCCTGAGTTCTCTAGGCTCATACGGGGTGCGCTTTTGCGATTCTACCGCTATGTGCGGGGCCGGCTCGACCTAGGTCTGGTCGAACCAACGTCAAGGGAGTGACTACTCAGACATACAATTTGAGAAACGGGGGGTGGTCTACATTCCATAATTACGACCAATAGTTGTCGATCAAGACTTTATACAATTATGAACTTATACTCAGTCTAAATAGCATTCATATTACTATAAATTAAGTATCAATCAATATAAGACACATTGTACTAATAACCATCTGATTTTGCTTCAAATATTAAAATATGATAATTATTCTAACCATGATAACCACTTCTTTAATTTTAGGCAACTTACTCTTCGCCCGAGGATACGGCGACCCGGGAGGGACCACGCCCCTTCCGTGGCCGGGAGGCGTCGTCGGTGGTGGAGATCGAGGGAGGTATTGTAGCCTCCCCCGAGGAGGGCTCCCCTGTATCGGCGGGGGAGCGGAGGCTGGGGGTTCCCGGAAGTAGCTTGGTGTTCCCGGGGGCTCCCTACATGCCTGAGGAAGGCCATCCCTGAGGTTTTTAGTGGGTAGGCCTCCCCCTTCTGGGGAGGAGAGCCCCACATAACCGCCGGCTCGTCACAGCCGGGGTATGCAACTTAATGCATTTTCCTCAGGGGGAAAAAAAAAACTTACTCTTCGCCAGGCGAGATTAAAATTAAAAGCAAAGCTTCTTTCTTGGACATATCAGCAATCAGAGTGCGTTTTAGCGCGCTTCGAATAACTGGTCTTTGTGTGTCGGTATGCATTTTGCTGAATATTTTTTTAGTTGGTTTTATTTTTTTTTTAATATTTCTATTTAATTTATTGTTTAGTTTTCCTTTTTAATTATATTTTTTCTTTTTGTTTGTTGTAGCGCAATGGTATTTTTTCTTTCTTTTCCTTTTTGTATTCTTTGAGCCCATAGATAAAAAAGCCCTTTAAACAAAATTGTGAAAGCTCCCACAGGACAGGCATAGTACATCTGTTTGAAATAAAGTATTAATGTAGCTTACATCACGTGTCTTTGAAGACACGGTCCTTTATAAGGCGTGCGCGGGGATACAGATCCAAAGCGTAGAGGCCATTTAAGCGAAATTTAATGAAAGCGTGCATGGAGTGTACCAACTGGGTTTAATCTCTATCTGCACCATGAAAAATGCAGCCAAAACTATACCCAGTTATATGCACAGAAACTAATGTCATTAGTGGTCAAAACGTTTGTGGCCTATTGCATTTCGATTTAGGTGGTAATGAAAACCGGGCTATGAAAGAAACTCCGGTCACCTGCCTTCTCAAAGCCTCCTAATTGATTTAAATATGGCAGGTGGTGACTAGCCGCTCACTAAATGGGTCCCCTAAAAAGCATACCAATATTGGTGCGAAGAGAGCAACATTGGTGTGAACGGCTAAGGGTGTAGAGAGGTGTGTCTGCGACAGCGATCGAGACGCCGTCGGCGTTATGACATTATTACACTTCCACCCTTCGAGTATTTGCGCTTGCGACTTCACTCTGTCCGGCTGGCTAAGGCAAGACAGAGGCGGGTGGCATACGCCCCCCTGAAGCACATCGGTACCCTCGGTGACGCAACTCACCGCCAGCACGCCACAAGTTGCCCTGAGGGAGACTGACTGCACTGATGGGTCATATATGGCAGTTAAGGGGCATTACATGCCCCACCAGCGGGCGATGGAGTCGTCACTTCCCAACGCACAATTATTATTATTTCACAATATTATTAAAATACAATTTAAAATAATGAGAGTAATGAAACAAAACGACCGAATTGTCCACATTAGTGTGAACTACTCATATGTAAGTTTTTGTGAAGTCTGATATAAATACTACACATATATATAAATTTAATAAGAAAATGTCTACAAAATCTACATGTGTGAAAATTTTATCTGTTACCTTTTCGACTTTAAATTTCATTGTCTGCACACTTCACAAAGTTGCGGACTATCTGCGTCTTACACCGTCGTATGTGTCAAGAACTTTTCTTTAAAGGCGTTCTGACAAAAATTGCACTTGAACATGACTTCCTTTATGACACCTGCGTGCATATTTCATAAGCGTATTATACGCCTTTACGAGCCGAGGGAGACGTTATTATCTCTTGCAAGAATATTACAACGTTGATGTAATGCAAGCCCATTTTTGTTGTTTTGCATTTGACGTTAACGTAGAAAGGTTTCTGTTTTATATTTTCGAGGAGAATTCTCAACTATGTTAAGCATACCTGTTCTGTAAGCTGATATTATGCTAAGAAAAATTTTATCCCATTGTGATAGTTTTAATTCATCTGTAGTATTTCAAATTTGGAATTACTATTTGGAGATGACAAATTACGTAAGAGAACGTGTTATATAAAAAGAACTAATATTTATTTATTGATATATGTAAATGTCAGTAAGCGATAAAGTACCGGAATTATCAGTCTCGTGTGCATCGGTACATCTATCTTACCTATTTTATCGCAAAATAACATCGTTCACATTACTCTACTATGTTTTGAACATAGCTGTGAATTTACCAGTATACTTTGCCAAATACTGTAGTTCTTGTGGCGTTGTTAGATTTGATGCAAGTCTTACAACAGCCTCATGAACTAGAGGCAACTGTAGCTACCGACCATCAGATGGAGAAACTGATGTTTGTTAAGACAGTTTATATAACATATGTACAGTGGATAGTACACCGGTTTCAAGGTGTCGCCGTGTCTGAGATCCCAGCTTCGAATCCCGGTGGGGCAGATGTTCATCTGATGAATACGAGCATTTGTACCTTAGTCGTGATTGTTAAAATATATAATTCTATCGAAAATATTCATACATGTATAATAGATAGATCCCATAAAACAAGCCGTGTAGCGCTTACTTTGGGCTCTACATACTTACTTATATATAGTTACTTATGTATAGTAATGCAGACTTTAAGTTTAATGCCCAAAATATATAAATACTTAAACTATACAAGAGTCCAAACGTAGATAACAATTCCAGAATAATGAAGGCATTAATTGAACAAAACTTTCTGCACCGTCGGTTCACCCAGTCCATTTGAAGCCATTAATTTTTATTGAAACTAATTTCTCCCCGACACTTTCTAAATCGGGAAGTAAGCGTCAGAGCAATAAATATCGCCTGTCACGGTCTGAACCGAATAAGTTAACAAGTTCCCACCAAGTGGTAATGGCCACGAGCGAGCAGTCTATATTGATGTGCCCCGCCAAGATAAGGGCACAGATAAGTGGTCCCCAAACTTGGCAAGTTGAAGTGATCGCAAGTTCTTTTGGGGGTATGACTAGTGCTGTTTTAGCCTTGTTAAAACCTTGTATCGACATTTTAAATTTCATTATAACAATCAAAACGCAGCACGCAATTTATTTCGTAAGGCAGTGCTTGAGAAAATCTCGCCGATAGTTATATGTATAAAGCAAATTATATAAATAAAGCAAACACTTAACTTATAGACTATATTATCCATTTCAAGATTACATCAATAAGTGGTTAACGGATACGGATCGTGCAATATCAATAGACATATTCGGATATCCTATTACAAACGTGTTAGTTTACTTCGCTTCAAGACTGTTTGCCCATTTAAGCTAAATTGAGCACTAATCAAACAGATTGGAACAATCTAGATTTCTAGTGACAATGCAGAGCAAATTGGAGGAATTAGTGCTTATATGGATGCAAACTAGTAAATTTTTCTCTTACAATGTTGTGAGATTGAAAAGGACTATTAGAATGTATTTTTCGTCACATGCATATTTATATGATGGTCCTACGTTGAAGACAAAACATCGTGAAGCATGGAATTGTCTTGCGTGTGCAAAAAGTTGAATATGACACCCCTGGTGTTGCAAGTGTCCATAGGTTACGGTAACCACTTACCATCAGGCGGGCCGTAGGCCTGTTTGCCAGCAGCGTGGTATAAAAAAAAATGTTAGAAAATTTGAACATGACCTAATCGCCCTAATATAGTTAGAATAAGCTTGTGCCTCTGTGTAAAAACTCATATAAGCTATGATAGTGAAAGCCGATACCTGACAGATAAATATCTGGGATCACTTATTTCTAGGAGGTAGACTCTGTACCAGGGTCGTCTGCATGGGTACCTCCGTCTTACCTATTTCCGCCACCAAACAGCAGGGTTCGCTTTGCTGTGTTCCGGCGTGAAGGGTAAGATAGGCGGTGAAATTACTGGGTACTGTGACTTTACATCTTATGTCACAAGTTGGCAACGTACACTGTGGTTCTTATGAGCTTTGCAGATTTGCTGCGAATCTCGTGGGAACCACATGTACTATAGGCGACTGTTACCACTTACCATCTGCTTGTTTGTCAACTTTAGCAATAAAAAAAAAACATATACTCATGCCTTTTTCTCATGGAGATGGGCAGAGATCACACTTTTCCACTTGCTATGATCCAAATTTACTTCTCTAGCTTCCTCAACCTTTAATAATATTATGATGCTCACTCGTCGATTGCGGATGCTCTTGACGAGAATGAAATTCGTGAAGGTCTGCCGTGCACCACTGTGTGCTTACTAGTTACAGCTTCATATTTTGTGTGGAACATAGTAACAGGTGACGAAACATAAAATTATAGCTATGATCGGAAAATAAAGTATCAATCAAGCATCTGTGTCTTTCGAGGTGAACCGAAATCAACAAAAGTGCCGCGCGTGAAAAATGCCTCAAAAAGGTTAATTGCTTCTTTTTTATTTCTAAACCTGGAGACCTGGCTACTTGTTCGTTACAAAATCTTCGTACTGTGCCGTTGCTTTAGAGTCTGATACTCGGCCATTTGCTTACCATAAATTATTGATAAATTCCGTGAAAATCACGCGAAATGCCGTATCATCTTGCAGCACGAAAATGCAAGCGCCCATAAGGTCATATATTGTTAATGAGTTTACTACGGCGAATAACCATCTGAATTGGCATCGTGTGACCTTTTTCCTATTTCCAAAAATCAAGAAATAATTGTGCGATCAACCATATTCATCACCAGAACAGGTTATCGATAATTATGAGAAACATGGATCTGACTTTGAAAACATTTGTCACTCCTCATTGGTGAGTCACCTTTTTCATTATCGATTCCGCAGACTTTTACTACGTTCCACGTACAATAATCTCTACTTATATTACATCTGTAGATAGGTCAATTCTGTACATGAAATATATATCCATAATAAATATCTGGGGATGAATAGGGATCGATATTGATGCCATAATGCAATCAGTAAAATTTTTGTCTGTCTGTCTGTATAAGTCTGTCCGGTATAGAAACAAAAACTACTGGACGGATTTTAACAAAACTTGGTACAATTATTTTTCATACTCCTGAGCTAATTATAGTATACTTTTCATCACGCTACAATCAATTGGAGCAAAGCAGTGATGGGAAATGTTGGGAAAACGGGAGAAGTTACTTCATTTCTTAAGCTTCCGTCGCATGTGCAACCTTAATGGTTAAAGCTACACAGAAATCATGTATAACGGAAATGTTCTCCTTAAAACTATATAAAAAATATCCCACGACAGCAAATGTCTATATTTTATGGTTGCCTCACAATAACACGTGTAACTCCCGATAACTTAGCAGTTCGAAGCTTTCTGATAATATTTGTCTAATCTTACGTCTATAACACTCTCAGTCATTTAAAATGATACCTAACAATACGAATCCACGCGGACGAAGTCGTGGGCATAGCTAGTACATAATATAATTAATGTTATACATATTTATTATTACTGTAACTAATATAATACTAATAAATTACGTTTCTATCAGATTTGGTACAATATATAGTTCCAATAGTTTCATATAGTATGATTAGTTTAGTGATGGAGAGCACTAGATTTTGATTAGGAGCTCTGGGATTTGATTCCTATTGTATATACAGATAAGGCTTAAAGTTCGTCTGCTCGTCTTCAATAATTTTATCCCCGTAATAATATATGTAATAGCGTTATATTTTCAAACAATTAGTTCTTCAGTCATTGATGCATCCGCATATAGTTTTCAACCTCATGATTATCGATTTCCTTACTAACAGATATCAAAATCAAATCAAAATTAAGTTTATACAAATATGATTTTATAGAAAGCTCTTTTCAATCGTTTTTTTGCTACCACCTCCTATAATTCAGGACGTATGTCTTAGTAAAATATATGAACATAATAAATATATGAACAGCGTAAACACTTACGTATCGACACAAAAATGTGCCTTCACTACCCCATAACTGTAAAGGTTCAGATTCCATCGGTTGACGCAACAAATTGCCGATAAGGCTTGCAAAAATTATTTTACAGTTGTTTTTTATGATCTCCCAATTTATGCATCAACGAGGCTCTCATATAAACAAATTACATATAAAACAACGCTTGCTGCTCTTCAAAAACTAGAAGATGATTTAATGCAAAATCCAGGAATTGTTTGACGTTGAAAATACTGTGCACTAAGTGCTATACTGATGAAAATGTATACAAACATTTCTAACAATTGAAAACATGATGTCGGCTTGTAGTTTGCTTTGAAATAATAAAAACCTGTCTTACTGGATGCATCAACTGCTAGAGGTAGAGAAAATAGTATATCATGCAACTAGTGAATAAAAGATGAGGAACAACTGAATTACAACAACAGTCATAATGGTTCAAGTATAGAATCCTGGACAACGTGAGTGATTTATGGCTCTCGGAATAAATCCGTTTTAGTCAAGAGTTGTAAATTATTCTTTGTTACATTAATACAAAAATTTAATAAGCGAAGATTTATTAAGAAAAAACGAAGGTTATGTTACTTAGAATGGAACAGTTACTAAAATTAGATTTAGTACTGACAACAAAGAACACAAATCAATTTTTATTCTAAATAAGAATATTTTTACAGAAAAATTAAGAAAGAAATATCTTGAGTTCTTTGCAAAATATAGGTGAAAGTATAACATCAAGATAAAGTTTAATGTATTGGTATGTTTTAAATTCATACACGAAAACAGTAAATACAATATTTTTATTTACTATTTTCAGTAAACCAAATAAGCTTTTTAGAGGGAGAATGATATAAATATATTTTATTGTAAATAAATTATTTGTTTGTATAGATATATAATACCTATATTTCAAAACTTATTCTGTCTTTATATTATAAAAGAATATTTTTATAGTAACCTGGTGAGGTATTAGATGTTTAGGTTAGTTATAAATTTTGAGATATTACTTAAAATAAATTATTGTATTTTCTGAGTAATATATAAAATACTTCATTTTAATTGCCCATATTTTAGTAAAAAAAACCCGTTGGTTGATAGTCCAACTACAAACTAAAGGCAATTCGAGACCTGTCGAACAAACTCGCAAACTAAACGTATTCTTAAGAAGCCTTCGGCGTGTTAATTCCCAAAACAAAAACCCAAGACCTCTTTCCCGGAACTTTGTTTAGCAAAACCCTAACGTTCAAGAGTCCTCTCAGTTGGGATCGGTTTCTAGTTCCAAAGTCAATTGACCGTAGCTCTGAGCGCGAGAGCTCTTGACGGCACCTGAAGCTTGCTCCAAAAGATTCGAAGAGTACGCAGCGGTCGGGGCTTTTTATTAAATTTTACCACACCTAGTTTACAGTTCCTTGGGTAAGGCAGTGAGTGGCACTACATTTTAGAAATTGTATTTCGGAAGCACGAGTATCCAAGGTGCTTTTATGTGGACCATGAAAATAAAAATGTTGGAATATCTGTAGGTTTATATTAATGTCATGGCGGTCGAATCGCGAAAGCGCACCCTGCCGCTATATGCCCCACACGCGGCCATGAATTGTCAGCGCGGTGTCATGGTGCATAGGGCCGCATTCCCCCCCCCCCCCCAAAAGTTTATATTCATGTAACGTTTATACCTTTTTTATCGGGTAATGTCATAATAGGTACCTAAGTGAGCGGAGTGCCCCGCGTGGGCCTCGAGCGCCGAGTCTTGGTCGCAGAGATCGGGCGAGATCTGTCTCCGCCAGCATTGATTGCGACAATGCTGGCGGACGAGGGAGGTTGGAGGGCTGTGGCCTCCTTCTGTGAGGCAGTGATGCTCCAGAAGGAGGCCGCCGAGCGGGGTCGGGAGATGGCCGATCCCGCTCGAAGAAGGCGGCGCCGGGCTCGGTAGCACAGCTGCGGCGCCGCCGCCGCGGGTCGCCGGCGGGCGCGAGTAAGTCGCGACTGCTACGGCGACCCGGGATGGACCACGCCCCTTCCGTGGCCGGGGGGCGTCGTCGGTGGAGGAGACCGGGGGAGGTAGTAAACCTCCCCCGAGGAGGGCTCCCCTGTGTCGACGGGGGAGCGGAGGCTGGGGGTTCCCGGAAGAAGCTTTCTGTTCCCAGGGGCTCCCTACATGCCTGAGGAAGGCCATCCCTGAGGTTTTTAGTGGGTAGGCCTCCCCCTTCTGGGGAGGAGAGCCCCAAATAACCCCGGCTCGCCACAGCCGGGGTATGCAATTTAATGCATTTTCCTCAAGGAAACAAAAAAAAAAAAAAAAAAAAAAAGGTACCTAAGTGAGTTTCAATACACATCTGGTCCAGTTATCTAAAGCAAAGTTCTGCAGCAACTATCTGGATAGCGTTATATAAAGTGCAAATTTCTCGACTAAGAATGCAGCTCTCTCTCTCTCGTAACTGTTTTGGTTCTGACCGAAATTTTCTACACATACTTAAAAAAACGGTTACTGCGTTGCCTTTATATAAAATTTAAGTATTTATTTAAGAAATCAGTGACTTTTTCTTTCTTCATACGGGTATTTTGAACAATTAATTTAAGTCTATGAAAAGTTATATCGATAACATTTTGTGGAACTTTGTTGTAGAAAGCTTTGAATTTCCCAATAGAAGAGTTCTTAGTTTTTGGTGCCTGTACGTTGGACAAATAAGCTTATTTTATCTTTACCTTTATCTTAGCTTTAGCAAAGGTATTATGGTTCTTATGAACATATACAAAATTTTCATAAATGCATTGCTAAGGTCAATATATTAATTTCTATAAATAAGTCTTTCAGAGTTTCCCTTGTTTTTAATTTATAAATACCGCGAATTGTTAGTTTTTGTAGCATATAAATACTTTTTATATTCGCAGCAAATCCCTGCACAAATAGACAAGACGATGGTATATATCCAGGTAGGTACTGAAGCATACCACTAACCAAATCAAAGCAGCTGCCTTGGGGTGTTGAACCTCGGACCTCCTGAACCACACTTGGCAGTTAAAAGACTGAGGTTAAAAAATCACTAATACATTTACAATGATATTAGACAACTTTGTTATGGTAATTCTGGTTGTATATTTAAAAATATATTTAGGTATTTGTTTACATACTCGTATTCAGATACAAAATAATTTACTTTTCTACTTCCATGAATACTAATCTTGAGACACGAATTTCAAAACATGTCTCACTATTAATCAAAATGTTATAATGGTCTAGTTAGTGTTATCGCTTAATCTACTCTATTCGTTAGTCTGGTAAAATAACGTTTAACTTATCTACATAAAGTTAAATGTAATAACATTTTTGTACGAGTATGATTTAAGTCTTATCGTCTTGGCGTCGAATGAATAACGCAATTTTAATCTCTCGCTATTTTTCACGAGTGAAAGTGAATTGTGTTCAAGATTACATTGGATTACAGAGTCCTTGTCAATGTAAGCGTCTGAAGTGCTAATGTCTTCCATTATATATTAGGGCAAGAAAAATAATTTTACGTTTATCCTGGAAGAGTGTTGCCGGTTGCCGGATCGCCGGATCGGGTAATCTCCTTAATTTGTTGCCGTCTATGGAAACCTTTTGCCATAATTATACCTAACAATATATTGGAGGTAAAAACACACATTGTATTTTATATATTTCGACATCCGTCATTTTTTTATGGAATCTCCTAAATCAAAACTGACGTGAAGCTTAGAGACAAAGAAATATAATTCTGTAAAATTAATATTGAAGCTAACTAGGGTGTGATGCGAGTCTGGTAATAAAAAGATTGAGGCATAACATGAAAGAATACTATTAGTCCTCTAAAATCTTAAGTTACAAGTATATATTGAGCAAACATTTTACGTATTTGTACGGCCCTCGTTTCATTATCACACTGACTACACGTACGAATCAAAAACTTTCGTCTTGAGGTACTGCAGATGGTTCAATAATATGCCGCATAATTTATCCAGTGCTGTCACGCAGAATTGGTTCAATTGACTTTTTTTGAATTTACATAGGTGGAATATTTTTCAAATCTATTTGTTAACACGGGACTTCATAATGAGGCTCAAGTCACTCAAAAGGCAGAAATCTAATCAGAAATATTGAAATCTGTAGAAGAACTAAAGTCATCAACATCGATAAGAAAATTGCGTATCTTATGTGGCAGGACACCTTGCTAGAAGGACTAATGGAAAAGTTCTTTAGTGGCAGTTATGCCGAGAAACGCAGCATGATTGTGATGGATGCTGGAAACGCAAGGCCAATCGTTGGGTGACCCATATCCAGTAGTGGGAATTGATCGATTAAGTCCAATGAACAGATGAAGAGATAGTTGTAAACAATAAAGTCGATAATATAGGAGCCAGAGATACACCAGCTTAAGCCCTTAATACATTTTCAAAAGTTCACTAGAATTTTCGCAAACTTTGTATTGAAATCTATAACTGGAACAAGTCTTGACTAGATAGGAGTCAAAGTTATAAAGGCAAGTGTTGACATATCGTAAGGGGCTCTTGAAGTTGCTTCTGATTCAGCTCTCTATATTACTACGAACTTAGCAATCGCATTAATTCATAGAATGCTAACAATTTTCAAGTCATCGTCAGGTGCAATATAACTAAATAAACTTAGTGAAGTATAGCGTATTATATATGTTTTATTTATGTATTAGGATTTTTTTTTAAATTTTATATATATGTTTCTTCTGTGTATGTATTAACACCTGTTTAATTGTCTTTTGTACATCTACCTCTTTATATCTCTGCATCACCTGAAAGTTAACTGGTAGAAAATGCCTAAGGCAGTAAGTCCGCCATTGTACTCCATTGTACATGAAGTTTAAATAAATAAATAAATATAGCTATTAATGGGTTATATTGTGAAAATTTTATATAGAATGATCAACGAGCGCAACAAGTTGGGAACATCTTTCAATTAACTAATTAATCAATTGAACAAGTTCTCATCGAACGTACAAACTTCAGTACTTACCGATTACTGTAGAAAATTTAATTGCTACGACGGGAACAATTTTTGGCATCAGCACTGCGACTGTAATTAACAGTGTCAACGCGTACCTCAATCATACTCCCGAGCGTCCCTAGGGATAATGGTTCGTCTGGTGACATATTTAGGAGCGTTGTAACCTTCCATTTTTGATTGTCGAGCTGACCTTTTGAGGTATGTCTTGTTTGCACGTAATGGTCGCTTTGTAATCTAAAATTGACTAAATGTGCATATATTATAGAAGTGGTTTTAGCAGCTCAATATTAGAGGTGTATTTTCTTAATTTTGGACTCGATTATTTTTGATGTTTAAATTTGATTGTTAAAATAAGAATAATATTTTTTTATTAATTACAAATAGTTATTTAAGTATTTTTTTCTATGTGCCCATTTTATTTACTAAGCAGTTACTATCACTGATACTGCAATCAGTTTCGGGATATCTTGTAAAGTTTGAGATAATCCGAGTGAAGGCACTTAACGTTGTAGAAATGTTGCAATGTTAGCACTGAACTATAGATCCGTTATGGCAAAAGTTAAGGAGGGAATATATTTTTCGTCTCGAATGATTTGCCATAATGTGTGTAGCAGCGAGACGTTTTAGTGCTTACATGAAACTTTACACACATCTGGCAAATGGGGTCGTAAAATTTATATATTGTCATAAAAATTTTCTGGTAAATATACAGTTGGTACTTTATTATCCGATGTACAGACTATTATACTTCATTGCGTCATAAATCAATAAAAAATTAGAGTAACAATTTCTCACAATTGACGTATAAATAAATAATGTTTGGTACAGTGCAACAGCAATAGGACACTTGTTTTTGTGTACGAGAATTGTTTACGAGCCTTGTACTTGTAAACAATCCTCGTACTTGTAATTAGATATGTTGTTTTAGAATTATGTCTAACTACAACAATATAAGAAGTTATATAAATTGATCAAAGTACATAATCTTATTTATTGGCGCCATATATTCGATTACATTATTAATAAGTGTGTAAGTACTTCTATTTTCTTATTAATCGAAATGATTTGAAATCATTATTATACATTTTTAACACATATCACATAATTTTTTAGCCGTTTTATTATTTACTTATTACTATTTGAGACATTGAAATGTGTATTGCATATATAACAGAATAAATGATTGTGTCACAATTATAAGACCGAACCCATTTTAGAAAAGAAATTCTGTATTTTTTAAAACCTTGTAAACCCTTTGGAGGTTGATAATAAAACGTAACAGATCCAATTAAATCGGTATATATAATTCCTAAATCACATACCAATTTAAATTAAGCAATAAAAGTTATAATTGCAGTATTTAAGTTAAATAAAAGATATTCCAAATTCCAACATTAGACTTAACATTGAGCACCCTCAGACCACGAACGTTGCAAATGCTCAGTATATAATAAACATCAGAGTAATAGATTGCACGGACTACACTCGTTTAATTTAATTTTAACGAGATACTTGGCAACGGAAACAGAACAGAACAACATTTTTTCAAGCCAAACCATTAACGTACATGAAACATGGCATCGTTATTAAGTTGCGAACATCAAACAATTATATCGCGGAATTTGTTACAGTACAAATATTTACGGGAACACCGAGTGTCGCCTGCGAGATATTTCTCAGTGAAACATATCACAGTCACTTAGAGAAAATATCACTAAACACAGCGAAAACATATTTCATATGTTATTATTTGCGACGAAATTTCTAGAAATCTTCTTGGAATATCATGTGATGTGGCACGTAACTGATATCTGGAGCTTGATATTGTTAATCTGTATATTGAAGGGTAGTCTCCGATATGCTGAGACAGCACTTTGAAAACTTTGATTATGAACGGTGACGAAGTTGAGATAGGTTCTACTAAGATCGTGGAAGTAATATGTGCTTTTATTAGAGGTATTGTTTCAAGAGCTCTCAAGGGAAAATAGTGTTTACTGCCAAAGTATTGCACTGGTTCACGATTAATAATTTATAATTAAATCCCAATAAAACTAAATGTATCAAATTTTCATTACCAAATGTAAGAAAAGTAGATACTATTGTTAAAATGAATAATGAAGTGGTAGAATTCACAAAATTCTTGGGTATTACATTGGATCCGCACATATTGAGACCCTATCAAATAGACTAAGTTCTGCAGCATATGCTGTAAAAAAAAATAAGACAACTTACAGATGTTGAAACGGCAAGATTAATTTACTTTATTTATTTTCACAGTGTTACGTAATATGGTTTACTATTATGGAGGTCGGCTGCTAATATGGAAAGTATTTTTGTTCTTCAAATAGAGCAGTCGGCGCTATTTATAATTTATGAGCAAGGGATTCTCTTAGAGATTTATTTAAAGAGAATAATATATTGACTTTAGCGGGCCAGTATATTTACGAAAATTTGATTTATGTGTATAAAATTGTAACACATCTCATACAAATTTTCAAATACATAATTTAAACATAAGAAATAAAAATTAACTTGCCGTTCCAACGTGCAGGCTACAAAAAACTAGAGGTTCGTGTATGGGCAAATGTTACATTTTTATAACAAGATTCCACATACTGAATCTGAATCGCTAAGTCGCTGAATTTTCATAAATTCAAGCTACTTATGTACATGTTAAAAAGACGCTAATGAGTAAGGGCTATTACAACGTCAATGATTATTTAAATGATGCCAATGCTTGGTGTTGATTTAAAGACATTACATTCTACATTGTAAATGCAAATCAAAGTTTATTTACTGAACTGCATGCATATCACATCCAACTTAATAGTTAGGGGATGTTAATAAAGTTAAAATAAAAACAAAAAAATAAGGATATTTTAACAAATAAATGTAAATAATAACATAAAGGAAGCTGAATAAGAATTATGCATAACACCTCCATTATCTAAAACTAATGAGAATCAATTCATGTCTTAACTAATATTATCTCTAATAATTATTTAGTAAATTAAAAACTAAACTATAAATAAAATATTTGAAATAAATCGCTGCCGTCAGGCAACGTACCATAAGACTGAGCATTGCCACGTTGTATGGCGATGCTGATTTCGCTGCGCCAGATATGATCCAACTTTCCGGTCACATGTAGCCTCGGTCAATCTATAGCTGCACTCTTTAAAAACTCTGTGGCACTTTCCCCCCAGGGCCCCAGAGTTTCCACCCCAAAAGGCTAAATATGCAACCACTATTTATGTTTTGCATACTTGCGCCGTTTGAGGAGTTCAGCCGAGTTAGCAGCAGGACCCAGCCCTAACTGCGGGGCCACGAAGATGGACTGCGCTAGAGTATCAGCACATGTCGCGTCCCAAACTAGTGGTCGTCCCATCCTCCATGGCACGAGGGTCATGCCGTCGGGTCTCTTACCGTCGTCACGGCTAATGCCGGCCGTTCTAAAAACAGCCGTGCTCCCGCACTGGCTAAGGCCCTACGGATGACGTCGTTAAGGCTGGCATGGCGAGAGGCACGCCCCGTGCTTCTGCTGCAAGATAGGCCGTGATGACCTAGTTGGTCACATGATCACCACAACGACAGCGATGTGGCACAACGCAGGTCGCTCCCAGGCGAAGAGCAACTGATAAACGGAATGTCGTGTTATCTAAAAAGGTTCCTAAATTGTAAGAAGGTAGAGCTTGCAGCCATTGCCCGCATTAAATTGTAATCACATGTGTATGTTGTATGACAACGACATAATTTATTGTAAGTGTTGCTATTACTTTTGATAAAGCTGATAAGTTTCTCGGGTCCATTCTTCTTTCCAGCGTCCTGTAAAATACGAATGGGCGATTTGAAATTTTGGACGATTCAAAAGAGCTTTCTATAAAGTCATATTTGAATGAATGAATTTAGATTTAGATTTTTTTTTAATATATACAGCACACAGCGTCAATGGCGATGTGGTCTCGGTACTGGTCTATAAATCGGATGATTCGGTGTCTTGAGCTCGATCCTGCTTAATACAAATGTGTTCCTTTATAGAAAAGAAGCAAAACATAGCGAGGCAACCTACATCTTCGAAAAAGTTCAAAGATTTATGTAGTCAATCAGTCCGTACTGGGCCAGGGCGGTAGACTAAGGCCTAACATAGTTTGGGTAGGCTCGTACCCTTCGGTGGGGACATATATGTGATGTGATGATGAAATCAAATTACCGTGTATCCGCTACCTTCGTGCAATATTAAACGTAAAGATTTAATTAGGTAGTTATTGGTATTTGAAAATTGTATGACGCGATATCATCAGCCTCTGCAAGTAAGACTTAAATCAGAGGTTCGCTTTGCCATGTATTACGGTTTTGGGTAGACCCCTACTTACTTGATATTGAATGCCTACATCCACAATATATTAAATTTTATAAGCATATATAATATTTTTTTTACTTCATAGGTAATTTTATAAAAAATGTATATCTCTTTATATTAGAATATTGTGTAATATAAGTAAATAGGTACTATCAGTGTATGTTGAGATCCATTATCGTGGACCCAATTTTCATTTCATGGACACCCAAATTTTTTTTTTTTTTTTTTTTTTTTTTCGTTGACGTAGGCCCTTGCAGGTTACCGGGAGGCCGCGTGCGCGCCTGGCTACGCGCGCACGCCAAGGTGTGGGTCTCTCTGTCTGGGGGACTGTCCAGGGGTTCTCGGACAGTCCCTCCTTTGGCGGTGGCTTGACCATTCTGCTGGTCGAGCCGGTCCCGGGACACATGGCGGTCGAAATCGCGAAAGCGCACCCCGCCATGTGCCCTGCGTGGGCCCAGAGAACCTGGGGGTTTTTTAGTGGGTAGACCGGCACTCTGCCGGAGAGCCCCACACACGGCGCGCCTAGCCAGCGCGGCGTCAAGGTGAATAAGGAGCATTTTCCCCCCTAAAAAAAAAAAAAAAAAAAAAAAGGCCCTTTCAGGTTGTCATAGACACCCAGGGGTCGATATAGACTTAGGGAATCACTGACTTAAATAATATATGTAGATAGATATTTCTAAGTTCGTCCGTAGATATTGCTACGAACCCCATGTTGACAGTGCCTTTATGTTCGTAATATTTCGTTTTATTTATATGTAGAAACATTTCGTAGATTGTAAATGTAATATCAAACATAACTATAAATAGGTATCTTGTTTCTTAGCTGGTTTTGTGTAGGTTTGTGTTTCATATTTTCTGAACTTGGCTAGCGCGATACAATCAAGATCCCCTTTTTCTGTTTTGCATTATTTATGGCGAGTTTAGAAGTATTTTCATAAGCGAAAATGAGAAATATTTACCCCTGAATATTATAAATGCGTAACTCAGTCTGGTTGGATCTGTTACATTTTATTTTCAACCTCCAAAGAGTTTACGTTGATTTTTATATTTAAAAAAAATATTATGTATTATTGTACAACTCGGTAATGTTGCTAATAAAGAACAAAATCTGGAAAGTAATAACATATGGCAATCTTAAGGAAATAGCTCATTATGCCTAAAATATTTAACTGTACCATTTTTTTAATACGTCGCCCAACTGGTATTTTATCTATGGTCGCGGGTGCAGTCAACAAACATAGAAATCTCACATACAGACACACCCTGATTAGAACAAACTTTTCTAGGTCATACAAAATGTCTGTCCCGTGCGGGAATTGAACCCGTGACCCGTCGCGTAGCTGATCACTCGACCACTGCGCCAAACGTGTCATCATTATACCATTATATCTTAACTAATTAATTTGTATCTCTTTCGAACTCTATAAATCTATTTATTAGAAAGTGAATGAATTTATATTTAGTATAGTTAATAGAGTAAATATATTTTTTTAACATATACATTTTAAAAGTACACTATTAGATTAAAAATATTCGAGAAATAACAATGTCCATGCCACTTATTACTATTGAAGACACTACATGTTTGAGTTATTCTCGCGGATCGCTTGAAAACCATATTAGTAAAGACAATGCAATCATGACGTTATAATTTGGTAAAGGCACCTAATTTGTATGAGAATATAAACAAAATTTCCTGAAATTATATAAAATAATATAACAAAAATTTATTGAAAGTGAGTGTTAAAGAAAAATTGTATATATTAACAACGTTAACAAGGCCCTGTTATCGTTGTTTATTTTCACTACGCCTTCGGAGAACCCTAGGTAGACCATAGGACCCCCTTAGCGTTGGCTCGACCAGTTCTAGGTCGAGCCGGCCCCGGAACACATGGCGGTTAAATCGCGAATGCGAACCCCGTCATGTGCTCCTCATGGCCCAGAGAAAACCGGAGGGTTTTAGTGGGTAGGCCGGTCTTCTCAGACCTGAGAGCTTCCCACACGGGCGTGCCTTGCCAGCGCGGTGTGTCATGGTGCAAAAGGAGCGTTTCCCCCCGAAAAAAAAATAAAGGTCGACCATAGGAATTACCGAATCATTTTTTCTCTTCTGTTCAATATTCTTACTGGCACAGTTTAGGTACACTCACAATAAATTGGAATAGAAAAGTAAAGACGTGGTTCTCATACAGGTTGGTCAGTTATTGTCGCATCAGTCTAGTCACCACGTTGCAACTAACTAAAATCTACTAGGAAGCGAGTGCACAAGCACAAAACGTTTTGTTTTATTTATGGGTGTAAAAATGAGTTTATTTATAAAATATACATACACAACTGACCAAGTAACGGTATAGCAGTTCTTTAGATCCCATTAAAAGGTCTTATACTATATTGTATTTTTATATTATATTATTATAATTATTAACATTGAAAAGAGGAGATAAAAAATAGACCTTCAGAGTTTCTTGCCTGTTCTTCTCGAGAAGGCTCTCCCAATTTCCGAACAGGTGTCGAGTCAATATATTTTTTCTTTTTTTTTCCTTATTCGTACGTACGGACAAGGTTTTTGTTTTTTTTTTTTTATTATTTAAGCTTTTTTTGTTTTGTTTGTTGACGTCGATAAGTGCCTGTAAAGGTCTATGTTGAATAAATATTATTTTGATTTGATTTTGATTTTGATACGGGAGGCCCGAGATCGATCGATCGATATGTTTTTGTTTTTTCTAATTTCATATGTACATTAATTTGATGCTCCTACAGTGGTGTGGAGGAAATCATCGTGAGGCAACCGGTATGTATCTGCGACTAAAATCAAAGTTGTATGTAGTCAAGAAAGCTGCACTGACCCAGCATGGCTAACACCCAATTGCCCTAACATAGGATAGGCTCCTGCCCCTTGGTATTGTCCGAGTGTTCGCGGACAATACCTCCCTTAGCGATGGCTCGACCAACTAGGTCCAACTAGGTCGCCACACTCCCACGGGCTAACCCGTGGGAGTGTGGCGGTAGAATTGAGGAAGCGCAACCCGCCACGCGCCTTGATATGGGCTTGGAGGACACCGAGGGGTTTTAGTAGGTAGGCCGGTCTTCCCAGATCGAAGAGCCCCACACACCGCCGCGCCTAGCCAGCGCGCTGACACGGTGCATAAGGAGCATTTCCCCTCGAAAAAAAGGCTTCTGCCCCTTAGACGGGGGAGGTATATGGGCTATGATAATGATGATACTAAATTTGGGGTCTCAATACTAGTCTACAAATCTGAAGGTATGCAGGGCCCCAGATCAATCCACTCACATACTATGTATGTGTGTTTTTGAATTTCATATGTACATTTATCTGACACTCGCACATGACAGATGACTGAAAGGAGTATGCCCATTCGTAGTATCACCTTTACTCGTCCTTGTGCCTTAACCAAACTAATACCAAAAAATAAGTAACAATTTTTAACAAAACTCTGCAATATACCAAGCCGAAACTTCGCCGGAGATAAATCCACATAATAATTAGCAATTATTTCACTTCCGTTTCATTCGCCGTGTATTTTTATTGATGATATTCTAATTTCATTGATAAATAGTCTCTTCGGTATTGCCATATATTAACGATCGGATCGATTCGTCAAAAATATATTCGATACATTCCACTGTCCTCTCGTGAAAGGGTAAAAGGAATACCAAAACAATTAATTTTCTTTAGTCTTTTTTCTGCTTTCTCTAATATTTTAGTCATTATTCTGCTTTAAGAGTTTCTTTATACAGATAGCTAATATCAATGTTGCTAAAACAATTATTTTTAAATTAATTTATTATTTTATATGAATTATTGGATAGTTGTAATATTTATTGGATAAGATAGACTTAATCATTTTATAGTTTTAATCTTCTACAATTAAATAGGTATTATCAAAAATGATGATAGGAGAAATTCGTAACTTGAAAGTCTTTGGTGTTTAATTTCTATTTTACCCATCGAAATAGAGTCAAATAGTTTTTAATAATTGAATATATAGTTAAAAATCTACAATAAATATCATAAAAATCATTATGGTAAAATCATTTTTGGCGATACTAAAGTCCATACTACAATGGGCATTCTCCTTTAGACCGTTTCATCGAAATGCAAATTAGTAACAGTTTTATTTTTATCCACAGGTTCATTTATAGTGGTCATACAACATTTAACAGTAATTGAACTTTTTGTAACATCTAGCGCATACATACATTTAAGTTTGCTGATTACTACGAGTATTTAAGAACTAAAGCTAATAAGAAAACAAAACACTGGATAAGTTCAGTATTTTGTTTTCTTAATAGCTCTAGTGATTTAATAAAAGTCGAACAATTACATAAAACTATTTTATAAGTAGCTTCATAATAACAAAGGATATTACGTCTGCTTTAGGTACTTCCCTGTGGACATGTTATAAGTCCTATCTGTTCATCACAAGATGAGTGAGGTCCTTGACGAAGGTTGCTCCCGTTCTCGTTGGCTCCCGGATATTAAAAGAGCCACAGCTTTTTTACATCGAGTAAATCTCGACTAAGTAAATTGGTCTGCAAATATGGACGATTAAATGTTGATTACTTAATCTTAAATTGTAGGCTACAGACGAGATATTCCCACTACTGGACAGAGGCAGCCTAAGAGCCTCTGTACCAGAGACTTGTGAGACAGAGCTTGTGTACCAGTCTCTTACTTATTTCTGCTGCGAAAAAGAATGCTAAAAAGTAAGTATGATAGGCAGTGAAATTACCGAAAATCATGACATCTTATGTTGGTCACAAGTTGGTAACTTACTGTGTGGTTTGTGAAGATTGCAGATAAGTTAATATTACTAAACAAAACTACTTAAACTACAAAACTATTACTAAACTAATCCACTAAACATCAGGTAGGTAGATTGTATATAATATCGTATATATAGATAACAATAACGAACTATCTATCGATTTTCTTCTTGAATTTTTGTCATTGACATACATAGTTTGGCTCCTCAGGACACTTATTCTTGTTGCATACATTTTTTTATCAAGATCAGGCTCGTGTTTACCACCTTTTGTAAAAGTGGTTTATGTTGACAATAGATGGAAAGTATTATCGTGGTAGGGTGATATAACGTAATTATTTAATTAACAACATTGTTAATTGTATATAGTTCAAAGTAAAATGAGAAATTTAAAAGCGTTTTAGAAAAAAAATCTTTAAAAAAAAAATATTATTGATTTTCTCAGATTTTCTGCAACAGATTTTACTGTGTATAAAATGAAAGAATACCTAATTTTCTGGTTTTTCTTTTATTGAATTTACAATTTCTTTCTATATTATGTTACTTGCTAAAACCATTTAGACTTTTATGTGAGCAGGAAAACTTTTCAACCATTCATTATAATAACACTTTCGTTCCCTAATCTTTACTTTTAAACTCCGTATGTTTGGTTTCAAGAAACGTAGTTGCTTAAACACGTCTTACATTATGTTGTCAAGAAAACCGACACCTAGAAATATCGGTTTATTTATTTAAAGCAATGCAATACTAGCGTGATGTTTTTGTCTTGCATTCTTCCTGAGTGCCTGAATACTGTCGCCGAACAACAAAAAAATCGGGTGGGGCTGTGCCGGGGCACACGGCCGTTGGTTTTAACGTGAAACGTCTATGTTAGGGAATCGCTTTTAAAATAAAAGATTGAAATAAAAACAAGATTGACGGTGTTTTAAGTATTTTAATAAAAAACTCAATGTCACAACAGCGAGCTGACTATATAAGTGAAATATTCACACCACATTTTTGTTTCTAAGACTAATAGTTTTTTAATTATTAAGGTACGATGATATAGACCTTTTCGTTACGGTCCACTTTTTTAACCTGCTACCCGTATGTTTCGGTGCGATTTTAAAGACGTTTCACGTCAAAAAAAAGAATTAATTATTACATTTTAAAATTAAATGTGCAACTGTGTTCCGCCATGTGACTCACTGTGCTGTCATCTATTGGATAACGTCACAAGCAGAAAATAGACAGACAAGCAAGACAGCCTTCTGTCGAAATAATAGTAAAAGCAACAATAATAACTAGTTCCAAGAAATCTTAATTATTTTCACGTATCTAATGAAACTAATATAATAATATGAATGTAAGCTATTGAATTATTTCGAACATAATTTTTCTTCTTCAATAACGCTAGGTGATTGCTATCACGTATGAAAGATTATCCTTTTGATTGGTATTGGAGTAACAGTTCTAAGAAAAAAAAACAATTCCTCCGGATTAACTATGAGATAAAGACACGTGTTTCTCATATATGTATAACATGTTGGGAGGTAGATATATTTTATCTATATGTTGTTGTTACTTAAAACGTGATACGGAAGATAAATTATATTGTAAGTTTTAAATTATTTTTTTATATGTTTAATATTGAGTAGATATAAATGTAAAAACTTAATGTAACCCTGATCTGTTTAAGATTTGTATTATAGTCTCGACCAAAATAATAATTGTCTATATATGTATGTCAAATTGATTGTAACTTTTTGTATATATCTAATAAAAAAAATATATAGGGTTTGTATGTTTAATACAGAACACTTCAACTGTACATAGCTATGCTGGTTGAATCAATCTTATTGGGACCTTTTATATTTTATATTTAATTCTCACCAATCTCATAGCTTACTGACCGATATCCTTGAAAGACACCATCCACCGAACAGAAGTTTCAGCAATGCAGAGTCTGAGCCTGTGGGTTGACATTTTTTAATTCTATATATAATAAGATAAAGATAACTCTTTTAACTGAGAAATATTATAGAACCAACAATATACCTGGAGACCTTGAATTGATTTTTGAATTACGAATGCGACTGCGAAATCACCGATGTGACTAATCACCGATTTTCAATAATTCTTATTTTTGAATATCACTGATGTGACTACCTTAGTCACAGGTGTGATTTCATTACGAGTGCCCTCACCCACTCGTAATCAAGTCATACTTGTGGAAATGTTATCTGTGTTTTGTTTGATTTTCAGTCTATATATACAATATATACCTATATATGAATGTAGCACATATATATATATATATATATATATATATATATATATATATATATATATATTATATATATATATATATATATATATATATATATATATATATATGTATGTATGTATATAACCGCAATGATCAAGCCGGCAATAACCGGCAGCGGCTACATTCTGCGTGGAACCGAACTCTTACATTTATGTGTGTACTTTATCTATGTTGGCAGCTCTGCGATCGACTTTCAAAAATTGGATGTTTAGGAATCCGTGACCTCAAAGTCACCGCTGACTATTTAGTCAGCGATGATTTCGAAATCGCATTCGTAATTCAAAAATAGGTCTCCTGCGCTTATTACTTTTGAAGATACATCAACATGCTTACAGCGCTGTTGCGGATTGCGCAAAACGCTCCATAATACTAAAAACACTGCAATCGTGACGTCACAATTGAGTAAACTCGTCTAACTTTAAAAAAAATCATGGATTGTGATATTTTCCCGGACTTACTTAGCAATGAGGAGAAAAATGCCTGGAACAGTTTTAAGGCAGTAGTTCATGGTTTTCTTGGAAACCATAGAGCTGAAAATTATGACGAGCTGATCACTGACATGATTACAAATTTTTCCATCATCGGATGTAGAATGTCTTTAAAGATGCACATGTTACATTCTCATTTAGATAAATTTAAAAATAATATGGGAGCTTATTCGGAAGAGCAAGGGGAACGCTTCCATCAAGATATAATGGAATTTGAGAGACGTTACCAAGGCCAGTATACCGAAAGCATGATGGGGGACTATATTTGGGGGTTAATAAGAGAAACTTCTACTGAACATGAAAGGAAAAGTAAAACTGTTCATTTTTAAACGTTTGGACTTTATTTTAAAATTTCTATTGTAAGAATGAACCATAAATGGATGTTTGGTATCTTTTAATAAATCATCTCTATGTCTATTTTTTATGTATTTTCATTTATTTGAATTTTCCGTTTTTCACACATAAAAACAAATTCAGAACTATTTTTTGTTATTTTTCTTATTTCTAGGTATAAAAGGAATAAAAATTAGGTATGTATAACCCGTGCGCAAAAATGTTGTAGACCGGTGTAATTATCGTATAAAACGGTCGTATTCAGTTGTAGTCGTATCTTATAATAACGCTCAGCACGGTCGTTCGTTCTAGTATACCAAAATGAAGAATCCCAGATATATACGGATTTATATTAATTTCCAAACTTTGTAAAGATGCGCAGGCGCAGTTTAGTACTCACGAGGCATCAGACCGCCATTACAACGAATAGGTAAGCGTTAAACAAGTTAGCGGTGTGCTGTTTTTTATCAGCTACCCACAAAATAGGCGAGAACCAATCATGGAATGTCTATAATACTTTTCTAATCATTATTAAAATCAATAAATTCATTTATATTTAAGAGTATTGCTATTGTTTAATAGAGAATCACTACTGTTGGAAATAAGTAAAGTCAGGAGATAAATTAAAAAGCCTTTCTCTGACAACTAACTGTATTGGAATGAATAATGACAACTTCAAAAAGTATAAAACAAAGAAAAGCTATAAAATTGTATCAAAAGGTATACAAAATAATATAAAAAGGTTACATTAATATAAAAACTATGCCAGCCTAGCATAGTCAACAACTACATAATTCACTACTTTATTTTATTTTTAATATATTTTATTTATCATAAATAGTTTCCGCTGCGGAAATAAGATGTTATGCAAGTTATTGTATAACCATAAATTTTTGCTTTGTAACTTATGTATGTTAACTTAGAATTAATTATAATAATAAAATAGAATCTATAACCTTTATAACACAAGTAAAAAATTCACGTTATTTCTAAAACTAAATATGCACAAATCGAGCTCTTAGTTAATAAAGAAAATCCCTTCCGAGCGTTCAATATCGGTGTGAACAAAATAGACGCGAATTTTTTGAGGCTACACATTTTTCAATGCGTGCCTCAATAATTCTATGCGACAGGCATTGTATCCTCTTTTTAGACCGGCGGCTAGGTGATTCCATTTATTCCATATATCAAGTTTTGGAACCGACACTGAATAGTATGGGCTGGGGTAATGTATACAGAATAAGAACTTTATGATATTTCTTATTTACAGAGGAAAGCTTATTTTTTTAACAGCTATCAGAGCTACATAAGCGTAAATTTCAAATTGTAATAGAGAAGGAATTACTTAAGTGGACGATGACGAGTTAACAGTTAAATATCGACACTCTCTTCTTTCTGCAGGTGTCATAATAAAAGATTTTTTTTACCTCTGACGAATCGAGACGGCTCGAGCCGAAAGACCTACCGACTAAACTCAGCCTAAGTCGTTGGTCCTAATTACACTATGGCTTGACGTGAAAGAAACCGGAATTACCGCACAGTGAATATACTGGGTTGCTAGAATTCGTTCAGATCCATAATCACCGTGGTACTTAGATGCGATAGGATCCACGAGCATTCACAGCCTCTGCTATCCAGAGTGGAAAAAACGTTATACGTTAGATTACATAGAATAGGCTAGATGACAGTTTTTTATCGTATACATTTCAAGGATGAGAAATAATAAGATTGATCTTTTTTTATTGAAGACACTACATATTTTTGTCATTTTTAATTTGGAAAAGCACCTAATGTCCAACAAATTTTCCAATAATAACTTTGTGATTTAATTTAACCGCTTTGACAAAATCTTTTAAGAACCTAATTCTTTCATAAGAACCCTTCTTAAAGAACCGCATACCTCCCCAGGAAAACCTCGACACGAAGCTAATTCTATTATCGAAGCAAAAACACTACGCCTCTCTCCGTCTACGTCGAAAATAAACGCGCACAAACGTATAGATGCGTGGTAAGCGCTTGCGGTGAATTCCTTTTGATTTCCGTTAAAAAACTGACTATCGGTTGGATCGGCTTCAAGTCCTTGCAATCCTGCACAGACAAAGCAAAACACTACCCACGCGATTGGATTTGTGGCTCTTTGTTTATGTTTGGTAAGCGTGTGGATCCGCTATTATCTATTCTACCGTATAGAATAAGTGCTTGCATTGCTGTGTTATAATTTAAAGGATTAGGTGAAAGTATTAGTACAGTGATCTTAAGTCTCATAATGTCATTATACAAATTGTCAATTTGTAACATAAGATTTTATAATTGTATGTGGTAAACTGTCAACTGTCCAGCGATCCTGTCAACTACATTATTGGTCCGGCTTGAAGGACCAATAATGTAGTTGACAGGATCGCTGGTGTGAGGATGGTGGTGAAAAAATGATGATATAGTCTTTAAATACAGCTTTGGCAGCGAGCGTGCGTCTTCGGTTAACCTATGTGCAAGACTGATTTCATCTACCGTCAACTTCGATATCAATCGCAAGCTCGCTACCTTGCAAAACTTTATTAACAAATCAAAAGGTAAGTACAATTGAACAATATAATGTAATGAGACATATGTAACTACTATCTAGTTTATGCTTATTTAATACTTATAATTAACTACACATGTTTAGGGTTCCGTATTCATATTTCTTATGTAGGAAATGATATGCTGAACGCCTGATTCGTTAGTACCTTTTAGTAGTAAATATGAGTATTTGCAAAGATTTAACTATCAGGCCTTCAGCGTATCATTACCAGATTCTTGACATGTTATCTAAATTATTTTCTTTACATACTAATTAATCATTTTGTTTTCAGGAGTGTGGCCGTCGCTAACACTCTCTAATGCCTCAATTTAATATTCAATCCTAATTAATTTTTAACTATCAAAGATTTCAGTGTATGTTTAAGTGTTTCAATAAATAAGTAAGTAATCAACAGTATCCATAGTAGTAAGTATCCATATTCCAACATCCACATTGCCAACATGTGTCATAAAATGTAGGGTACTCAGTAATTTTAGTGATTACCACACGCTTCGCTATTGCTTCCTGCAGAAATAGGTAAAACGGAGTTACTCAAATAGACCTTGGTATAGTATCCCTGTCCGGTAAAATTAGGATCGATCTTGCACTGACCCGTAGATTTTTATTAAATAAATAAAACATTCTGTGTTATTATACAATTCGGTAATGTTGCTAATGAAGAACAAATTCTGGATAGTAATAACATATGGCAATCTTAAGGAAATAGCTCATTTTCAACATAACATTTGTTTTATATTACGTTATCATTATGCCTAAAATATTCAACGTTACCATTTTTTTAAATATGTCGCCCCATACTGGAATATTATCCTGAGATGCGGGTGCCGTCAGAAACATACAAATCTCACATACACACATACACCAGAACATACTTTTGTAGGTCATACTAAACGTCTGTCCCGTCGCGCAGTAGCCGATCATTATACCATTGTATATTAACTAATTAATTTGCATCTATTTCAAATTCTATAACTTTATACTTGTAAATGAATTTGTATTTAGTATACCCAAATAGACTTTGGTATAGAATCTCTCTCCGGTAAAATTAGGATCGCAGCAACAGTACTCGAGTACTGGAATACTGTTTACGAACTCTTTAATCCATTAATCGTTGATTAACCGAGTTAAGATGTCCTTTAATTGATTATTTTTTAAGTAAACTTGGTCGTCCTGATATATACCAATGTGCTTTTAGAAATTCTGAAATTAATCTGACGCTCCTGCGATGAAGAAAACGTCGTGAGGCCTCCTTCACCCACCTGCAAAGAAATTGAAAGATGTAAGTAGTTAATCAGTAGCGTGGTTGACGAAGGCCTAATAGCCCGAACATAGTTAGAGTAGGCTTGTGCCCTTCAGTGGAGACGCATAGGGATTGTGATGATGGTCAATTAAATTCCGATAATTTTCTCGAAATCCATTAATAGGTTCAGTACCAACTATTTAATAAAAAGATATGGTATGTTTTACGCTCGCTTGCAAACAGCTCTCAGTACATTAGGAGCACCGCATCCCCTGAGGGGCAGTCGCTTTTACTACAAGCCGAAGTTAGGCTGATTTTGGTCATTAAGTCACAACAGTCGAGCTGCCTCGATCAGTTTGGAGTCTGACGTAACCATCGCGGCACTTGGTCGTTGGTAGCCAAGTAGCTAGGGTCTCAGCTTCTCTTTTCCTGAGGAAACAAAAATGAGTGCATTAGAGTATGTATTACGAGCACAAATACATAATATGATTATAATAAAGTAAACAAACATCACAATTATATTATAAGTCGGGAAAAAAGAAAAAGAGCCTATCTTTCCAACAATTATTCCTTTGTTCTTGTTTCTTTTTGTTATAATGAGTTAACGTCATGTAGTAAAAAAATCACGTAGCCTCAATCTTCAGATTTCCACCTACCAGTATATCGGGATCTGTAGAACTATTTAGGCAATTTCAAGTCAGCATCAAAAAAGTACTTCAAACACCACTTTTTGTTGCGCTGAGGAAAATGCATTGAATTGCATACCCCAAAAAGTCGGTGATTATGTGAGGCTCTCCTTCCCAAAAGGGTAAGGCTTACCCACTAAAAACCTCAGCGATCTCCCTCACTAAGCTTAGGTGCGAGCGTATCATCCCGAAGAAGAGCTGCATCGCGCCTTCCTTGACGAAGTCATGGGAACCCTTGCGGACACTACCAAGACCTCGTTGGCGTATGGCGAATACCTCCGGCCATCCACCGACCCAATATAGGTCCCCTGGACGACAACCACCCCCTCTTAAAGAAGAAGGGGGGCTTGACCCGTCCGCCACTGGCCGCTAGAAGCGGCCTGCTAGGTTGGACCCGGCCATCCCACGCCCCAATCAGAGAGCCCTCTTTCAGACTATTAGCCGTCAAAATACGTTACCCAGGGTGCACCACGAGGAGGTTATCGGACATCGGACCCTAAAGCAATGGGATCCTGCCCCTACCTATTACATGAGGTATGGATGAAATGTAATCTAATAAAAAAGCAGAGACAGAAACTCCTTTTCACGAAATTCATATTTGCCTTTTAAATTTCTTTCGTTAGTCATCTTTCGTCCATCCTTTTTACGTGTCTAAGCCTACCTAAATATTTCCTTCTCGATTTTTGTCACCACATTTTCATCTTTATCATCGTCATCATAACTCATATTCAGTCCTATTGAAGGCCATGTGCCTGCCTGAACCATGTTAGACCGATTAGATCTTAGTCAACTCAGTTTTTCAAGATGTTTTTTTTTCACCGTAGGAGAGGACATAGGATGTTTCAAAAATAATAAACATATTGATATATGACAGGATTATTCCCGGGCCTCGTCTTTAGACAAAGTACTATTCGCGTTCGATTCTTTATAAAAATCGTTTCGATATCTAATGACAATGTATGAAAATGATCTCAAAATATGGAATCGTTCCCATATATTTTGTTTATCTGAAAAGAAGCGAATGTCATTAGTGTTACTTTGTTTATAGCCGCACCGACACTCAACCTAATTAGAACAACCTAGAATTATTTCTCTCGTAATATTAGAATCTATTTGAAGTAGTTGTAACGTAAGTAATCTAGATTGACATTTTTTTTTTTTTTTTTTATGTGATAGGGGGCAAACGAGCAGACGGATCACCGATGGTAAGCAATTACCGCCGCCCATGAACGCCCGCAACACCAGAGGAGTCACAAGCGCGTTACCATGACATGACCTAGTTAAAGAAAATCATGACACAATTAATTATTTCCCTGCGAGGTGCTCACCTCAAATAAACTATGCCCTACATCTCCCAAGACTAGCCCTTCAAGGACGTTTTCCAATAAACTAGATAAGCGCCATTTCAAGTCGCTTTCGCTTAGCATTGTAAGCCGAAATGATCGTTGATAATGATAGTAACCTATCCGCTCAAAATATTGCTTAGAGCCGCAATATCTATTTCTCAGCGTCAAATGCCCAATAAATCGTGGTATCGAGGTCAGCTCTTCGAAGTCAACAAGTCAATAACTCAAGGCTCTGAGCTTATGATGTATTGGAGTCATCATTCGAAGGTCTTTTTACGCGAGGTTCTATTTTGTGCTTTGCCTGATTATACTATAAAGATCGGTTTCACAATGTTCGATTAAGAGTCAATTAGTAAACCATTGTTTAAGGTGATGTACGTGAATGATGCAATATATAACATTTAATTTAAGTTACAATCAGTTCATCACTCAAAATAACGAACGAATTAATTAAATTATATTTTTATATACTATTATTAGACTTATGAGGCAATATTATATTGTTCCCTGAAACGAGAAAGTGATCAACCGATCACCAACAAGTGGTAGCTTTAGTAATCTTTTATAATATTTATTAATTTTAGTAATAATTTATAATATTCAGAGCGTTTGTGGTACTAGTCTACGAATCAGATATTTCTTTTTATGTGATAAGAACAAGCATTTGGCCTCGATCTAACCTGATGGTAAGTGATGATGAGGCCGAAGATGGCCCATGCCTGTCCAGATAGTGCCTATTCACTCTTGCCTTGAAAAGGCCCAGATTGTATTTATCAGGGAAAATAACCGGTGGGAGGGAACTCCACTCCTTTGCTGTGCGCATTATGAAAGTAGAAGCTAATCGCTTAGTGCGTATAGGTGCTATATCAACAACATAAGGATGGAAGCCCAACCGCCGTCTAGTTCCCCTGAGGTGGAATGGGGACGCTGGAATCAAATTGTATATTTCCATCGCACACTCTTCGAAATGCATCCGATAAAAGATGGCCATAGAGGCTACTTTGCGTCGATGATCGAGGCTCTGCAGTTTAGCCTCTACTAGACGTGAGTCACCAATGAGCTTCCTAGCATGTTTATCGATTGAGTCCAAGGCAGCCAGTTGGTATTTGGCAGAACCGATCCAAAGATGACAGCAGTATTCCATACACGATGGACTTGAGTTTGGTAAAGGTTTAGAAGCTGCCCTGGTGTGAAATACCGCCTAACCTTGGAGAGGATACCAAGTTTTTTAGCTGCAGTCTTTGCCAAGGACTCAATGTTTTGGCCAAAGTTTAAGTTGGACGAGATGTCCATACCAAGAAGCACGAGATGATCACTGATGGGAACGGGCACATTACGGAGTGTCGGAGTCAGGAGGAAAGGACTCCGCTTCGCGGTAAACGAACACGCCGACGATCCTGGCATCGTTTGTACAATATGTACACAGTATATAGTAAAGTATGCTTTTGTACAATATTTACAATTATAAGTCATAACTTTTGTCATATTCATAGGTTCATTATATTGTATTCATCAATCAAGCAATTTATATGTGTATTATTAATAAATATGTATTATATTATTATTTGTGTATCACATGTATTGTTTTTATGTATTTAATTACACTTTGTATTATACTACATTATATTATTGTAAATGTAATAATTCTCCTACTCACCAACTAGGGTTATAAAGAAAACACAAATAATACAAAATAACAAAGTTACTGATTTATTAATTTAAGTTTTAAGTTTATTAACAATTTATATTTAAGTTTTTAACAATTAAATAAAAATAAAATAATTACTCAATTAGAAATAAGTGTACTCTTTATTATGTACTTAAATAACAAATTTGAATTATTAATCACAAGGGCAGGTTGGTTCTGGTGCTGTTTGATCAATCTCGCAAGGATATTTAGCAACAATGGTTGCTCAGGGTATTGAAATAAACTATTTAATTAAATGGTAATTCTAAAATCTAAAAAAAAAAAACATGTATTCTTAAGCTAGATTCCCATCCCCCGGTGGTGGTTAGTACTGAATACCTTCCTTGAGACTGGGTCCAGACACTCGATTACTCTTTTTTTAATATATGGCAGTTATTCTTCTTAAGGTTATATAATTTTCTTCAAGGAAGTAATTTTATGTATTTCTCACATAAATTTGTAGGGCCGGGCCTTTCGGTATAACTACCTCCCGGTACCTTTTTGCCTGTTACATATCATAAAAATGCTACATTATCATAGTCATGGACTCAATGTGGGTGGTCTATGCGGTTCAGAAGGAACCCATATACATTATTGTTCTTCATACAATTAAATCTGACAACTAGGTTACAAAGAAAAAATATCAAACATGATCTATTGAACATTCATCAAATTATGGTACATTTACATTTTTAAAGAACAAGAATTTACATTATTTATATTATTATGATTAAATACAAACACCAATTACCTCAAATACATGAGATTAGCAGCTGAGCAACTAATTTCAGCATGATTTTGTATGGGTGGTTAAGCCTACCCGCTCAAAACAAATATATTTGTGTACAAAATATAAAAACAATAATTATTTGTGAAAATCATTCCTATTGGGAACAGATTGAAATTAAAGAGATTAAAGAATTAAAGAGATAAATGCAACTATTACTGACCTTTTTATCGGGCTTTCAATATGTAAATATTTTTAGTTTATTATTTTTTTTCTCAAGTGCCGGGTGGCAACTGAATTAAATTATGTTCCAACAGATGTGGATAATTTGGTTAGGGAAATACTCCTGAAATTTGTGATCCTGACACCACTTTCAGTAACTTTTATACGTTTTTATATCCGAAATATGCGTGAGATTTTTACAATAGATCGATTCCCAATTCCCGATTTCAGATCTCCAAGTCACAGATTAGTATACCATTACAGATTGCTTACCACCGATGAGGCAAAACACTTCACCCACGTGCATCCCAGACTAGAATGTATAGTATGTGATGTTTGTTATTAAATGGAACTAGGATGATGTGGAAACTATGTCGATCCGCTACAAATAAAGGAAAGGAAGAATTGATCTTCCTAAATTTAAGTTTAATCCTAAATGATATTTTTGTAACCGGCAGTGCAAATAATTTGTTGTTGGTATATAATCTGTGGGCAGTTATTAATCTACGACACTGTTTTTAATCTATGAATTCCGGAGTGACGTTTCAGTATTATTGATAAAGAATCTCTTTGTAGACGACGCTTGGCTAGATTTGATTGCCTAATTTGCCCATAAGATAATGGTGTTAGGATCATGATAAGCGGTCCACACTATAGAACTGTCAATGTCAAAGTAACAATTCGACGAAAACATAACCAATGCGAGATACAATGGTAAAAGTGATTTTAATCAATATGAAAAAAAAAGTGTCTTTAATAGTACTTAAAATCAGTGAAAAAAAAGTGTTACATTATATATTATTTTTAGACTATAATATATAATTTATTATTTTTTATAGTTTTCAATACACTTTAGTGTCTCCTCACATCCTAATACTTACACTGCAATGAGTTGACTGGAAGAAATCCCTATTAGAGATAAGTCCGCCAACTGTAAAATTAATATAGTTAGAATTGTTTTTTTTTACGTTATTTATACAAGAAAGTGTATGTAAATAAATAAATTATCTGACGCTTCAACGGCGAAAAAAAAAGCCTGGTCCTAGTCGTCAATGAAAATAACGAAATAATATTTATAATGTAGGCCAAATAAATATTTTATAAGAATAGGCCTTTACAAGAAATTATTGTAACAAAATATATTCGAAAACAAGACAATACGAAGAACTATCTTATCCTTATTACTTATCCTTATTACTCATTGGGTACAGTGAGGGACTAAAAACTTAGGGACATCTATTTTAAAATCTATTTATTTAAAGTGTAACTAACAAATTATACATTTTACAAATGTGACAGTGAACAGACTGTTACAATAAAATTCTATCCAATTGTACTATAATAAAGTCTAATTTTCATTATCAATTACAATAGCTATCTGAGATTTAAACTATTGTCATCTTTGATTAAAATAGTTTACAATGTAATGATACGTTTTTTTTCGTCTTGTTATTACTTCTTAATTGAGTCACGTAGGTTTAAAGGTAAATCGCCTTTAAGTCTTTCGAATTTGTTCTTAAGTACGTATATTATACGTATTTCTATTTATATGCGAATCAAATACGTTGTTATATACGAAATACATATTTGAATACAAGATAAGCTGAAGCAAGTTTAAGCACAAAACAACAGATTATATAATTCATGTAAGGCGTACTATTTGCATTGTAAGTGTAAAAGCTTTGCAATATTTTTACTTAAGCCTGATAATATTTCGCCTTTATTAGAAAAGCTGTAAAAGTCTTTATTAATTTGTGAATTTATACGTTTATCTACTTATATTAAAACTTCAATACTATAGACTTTTTAATATATATTTACTAATATTATAAGAGGGAATGTTGTATTTGACTAAATGTATGTGTGGAACGAATGAAATGAAAATTACTGGAACGATCTCAAAACTAATTTACCACTAAAAGGCTTCATTGTCCTTGATTTAGGTTATTAGATTATATTTTTTTTTTTACTGGGGAAAAATATTGTCACCTGTGGGAAAAATCGATTACTTCTTGACCGATTATAAAAATTATTTCGCTATTAGAAAACTGCATTATACTTCATTAACATAAGGTAATATAATTTTACCTTGGTTAGATACTTATTCGTGTAAAGCCGAAGCGGGGTCACTAGTATATTATATGAATCAAAAATCTATTAAAATTGTAAGTACAAAATTTTGATAATCTAATTTTTATATTTTATATTACGCCTCTTTATAAGACACGGTCCCTTATAAGTAGAGATCGGATAATCGGATGCATATTTACCTAAAGTTAATTTTTGGCTCACAAATTATGGAAGCGGCTTTTTAAAATACATTTTGTTAAATACAAATCCCGGGAAAATACGGGACTGCAAATTTAACGTAGTGATATTGTTTGAAAATTACTAAATTAGCACGTGGTATTTATTTTCAAAAGACCGAGACTCCGGGCTCATTTATACAACTATGCATACGTATTTACCAAAATGTTCTACAGTACCGGAATTCCGGGATTTTTATTTATGGAAATAAAATAAAAAGACAGTTCCATACTTTGTCAAAAACTAAATTAGGTAAATAAATAAACATCCGGCTATCCAATTCCGCAATCCCGGGATTTTTATTTAACAAAACAATAAAAAGCCGTTTCCATACTTTGTCTTAAACTAACTTTAGGTAAATATGCATCCGATTATCCGATCTCTACTTATAAGGCATGCGCGTGGATATAGATCCAACGCGCATAGGTCATTTAAGCGAAATTTAATGAAAGTGTGCGTGGAGTGTACTAACTGGGTCAAATTTCTATCTGCATCATGAAAAATGCAGCTGAAGACTATACCCAGTTAGATGCACAGAAACTATTGTCATTACTGGTCAAAGCGTTTGTGGACTATTGCATTTCGATTTTGGTGGTCATGAAAACTGGGCTATAGAAGAGACTCCAGTCACTTGCCTACTCAACGCCTCCTAATTATTCAATGTAAAGCGGATCATAAAAAACGCGTGTGTTACCAAAGCAAATAGTTAAGTTATAGTCCATACAAATTCTATAACAGTATTATGTGCCATTGCGTAAGCTGTTGCTATTCAAATTTCGAACTTATCGCCGCGCAGCGCCAGTCAAGTCAGTCAAGTCAATCAAAATGGCGGGATAGCAACAGTGTGCATTCACAGATTGAGTTTATTTAAATGATTTTTTTCTGTTTCCTCGCAAATGTGTTAAAAAACGTCGTACGATATACGCGCGTATTGGTTAAAACATGCTCGGCAAAATAAAGTGTGTAAATTTAAAAAAAAAACGCAATCATTTTACTGTCCGAATATAACAGAATACAAATTTGATACTTTTACATTTACATGGCATGTTACATGATTTAGAAAGAGAAAAAGAAATGTGTAAGCCAAGCTTAATATAACCTGATTAATACTTACTTAGGTATAGTCGTTTATAGAATGTGTTTTTGATCACGTATATTTTGTACACCTTAAGTACCTCTATTCAAAATAAATTAACCGAAATAAACAAGAACTAAGAAGTTAAACCTAGAGGCTTTCAACATATTTATGACCAGGGCAGAATATAAAGTTAAATGACACATTCTTGCTCTCCCAAGAGTTTCAGTACCCAGTGGGGTCACTAAAATATTTACCATTAAGAAGCTCTTAGTAGCCCTTCCTACAGTTTACTAATGTAACTTTGCCCTTTGAAGGGAAAGGAGGGTAGCTTGATGACGCTCGGCATTACATTGCATAAAGAATGATTATAAATGGAGATGATTACAGCATCCTTAACGTAACTCAGACGAAAATAACGAGACGTAACCTTGTAATAATTTAAAATAAACTTGTCCTGTTAAATATAACGTCTGAATGTCTTTATTCGTAGGAATATTTTTCTTTGCTGTTATGTTTAAGCGTAGCCAAATAAAAAATAAAGTACAATAATTATTGACATTGAAAGTAAATAGGTTTCAAATGACTCTTTTTTTTCTATTTGCCAAACAAAACGTATATTTTACATAAATTGTTGTAAATAAAAAACTTCATAGGTGTATACAGAAGCAATTTTAACATAAGAGTATTTTTTTTTTAATTCCATACGGTGGCAGACGAGCAAATGGCCCACCTGATGGTAAGTGGTAACCATCGCTCATGGATATCTGCAGTGCCAGGGGCACAGCTGAGCCGCTGCCTACCTGGAGAGAAATACTCTTTTTAAGCCTCGTTTGAAGTTAGACATATCGTAGCGCTCAGGAAACATCGCAGCTGGGAGCTCATTCCAGAGTTTGCATGTACGCGGAAGGAATGAACGCTGAAACCGAACTGTACTATACAAGATCGGTTCCAGGTGATATGGATGAACTCTACTGCGGTGGCGGGTGGTGCGATGGTAAAAAGGTGACGAAGGCACCATTGCAAATAATTCCTCAGAGCACTCTCCGTTAAAGAGCCTATAAAGAACACACAGAGAGCCAAAGTCTCTCCGCTGCTCCAAGGTCTCTGTTGAGACCGTAATATTGGGATCACCGATGATACGGAAAGCACGCCTTTGCAGGGAGTCAAAAGGGTCGAGTTGATATTTGGGGGCTCCAGCCCAGAGGTGTGAACAGTACTCCATAGTATTTTCCAGTATTTTAACATAGATATGCATGGGGTATCATATAAGGAATATATAAGATAATATATAAGGCAATGTAAAATGACTAACACAAACAAAAAGAGTACGGACCAGAGAGTCCGCAGGAAGCCAAAAAAAATACGAAAAAAAACATAGGAGTATTTAATAAAAAAAGGCAAATATTATGGAGTTGTTATTCAGTCACAATAATCTATGAAAATCTGTTTTTATTTTCTGTTTAATATTATCAATTGACTAGACATTCTTCTTCAGGGTCAGCGTAACGTATCTTCGACTTCCACTCTCGACTTACTATTTGACACTGACTCCCTTCTTCAACATATCATCATCCACACAGTCCAACCAGCTTTTCTTCAGTCTTCCTCATCCTGCACACCCATCTACTTACATGTCTATAACCTTCCTAGTAACATGGTGGATGTCTCTTCATAATACGCGATCATAACAGGAAAATCTATTTTCTTTAAATTTCAATAGGAGCGACTTTCTATTATCTTATTCTACTTTTAACATAAAAAGTATAGAAATATGGTAGTATAAGAAGATCCACGCTATTATTATGAGAATGACGTAACTTCTTACAAAACACTAGATGCTATAAGGCTCTGAATTAATTTATGCAAAAGAAACTCAACTAATATTTAACAGAATGCTATAGAGGGTAATTTGAAAAACATGTGTTCACTCGTCGACAAGTAACTGAGAAGTGAAGTCGCCACGAAGCCTCAGAGCTCGAGAGCGCTCGGATAAATTCGGCTGCTGTCGAACGCACGAACGCTACACCGCACACATAGCGCCATCTGTTTTTCGCCAGCGATAACACGCAAAAATGACGGACAGCAATGCCCGGGTCAATAGTTTGCACTCGCTTTTATACTCTCCGTAGACATATTTTTTTTATCATATCTTCTACAGTACGAAAAAGTAAAAATATAGAAATAAGACATGATAATATGTTTTTGTAGAATAACAAACTTTGTATTTTCCACTAAAAAATAAAAAAAAAATAATGCGTTTGAATATATTAAACACGTGTACCAATCAAATGTTATAAGTAATCAAACTTTCTTTATTCAGAAAGTTTCTAAAGAGTAAAATTATATTCCAATAAGTGCTATTTGAAATAGTCTAGTTTGAATGTTTTCTTATTAATTCGACATCCAATTAGTATTTATCACGAATATATAAGAGAATATATTAGATTTGAATATCTAATTAACGAATTCTAACGATATCATCTATTTTTAGATAGACTGTAAAGACTAATTTCATTCAGATAATATTTTTTTATTACATATAAAGAGATATTAAAAGCAACTGCAAATTCAATCTTTTCTTAGAATTTTCAAAATCGAGAAGTCTATTAAGGGTTAAATATTTTAACCTATTATGTATATAAATCAATGTTATCAGATAAAAAAAAAATTCTGTTAAATTTTCATACAAAAAGCTCAACTAAGCAAAATTCGCACAAACTTATTTTTATAAGCTTGCAAAAGCATATTTTTCAATGTGCCTACGACCGAGCCGACCCTGTATCCTTTGCGTGAGCCTGTTAAGCTAAAGGGCGGATATTGATGCCCTATCAGCTCCGTATTTTCACATCATAGCCCTACCCTTATTAAGTTTGACAATAAACTCGCTTCCTCCAGCGATATAGTTTTGATTGTATGGGTGCTACGCTTCCTTTTGTAAAGGATTTGCCTTATTTGAATTTTGAACTTAATCCTGATTTACATTGTTTAATTTACATATGATTTTAGCATTCAGAATCAAAGTGCTAATGCAAATCATGCTACATTATAAGCCAGCCATTTCATTATTCTGTTTATTAAAAAAAATGTTTTTTCAATATATGAACATATTTCTATCTTACGTGACGTTTGAAAACTGACTCCGTTTATTATGTACATACTTATCTTTTAACTATTCACAAAATTTGTGAATCAACTGACAATTATGTATGGTGTATGCTGGATGTGAAAAAAGAAGGAAGTGGAAATGAGAAGTTTGAGGTAAACGCCTGGAGTGACGATGAAGGATGAATAGCAAAATAGTATGATAAAGGAAATGTACGGTGCGAAAGAAGATTTAGTGATAAAAATAGAGAAGGGAATACTTAGACAGTTTGTAAGATGCAGAAAGAATGGACAAAATTAGACTAACGAATTTTTTTTTGACGGACCTATACTGAAGCCTTAGATAGTTCAGCTTTGCAATGAGTGTGTTTGTGGAAGGCGAACGAAAAGAAGGTTCGACGCCTTGCCTGCTAGCGACGCCGGCGACTGTTTCGGAGTCGTTAGAGTCGAAACTAGAGAGTCAACGCAACTTGAGCGCGCCGTCTAATGGCTAGCACGCTCACGTTCGCCGTGTAGTGGAGGGTAAGAATCTACCCGGTACGTTTTTTTTTTTTTTTTTTTTTTCCCACGGGGGAGGGTAGTGAATCCTCATAGGGGGCGCGCCACCACAGTGGTCGCTATTGACAACCCCTTGTGCTCGGACGACCTCGCACCGGATACCACCCGCAACCGGTCTACGGCGGATGGTTATGTTGGACTCCAGCAGAAGGCCAGCCTACCAACTAAAACGGGGGCGGTGCACAGCGTAGCCTCAGGAGAGTGCGTACGCTCTTAAATGGGATCGGTTGCCAGAGTGGTCCGAATGGTATAATGTGTGCGCTGATGCACTTAACTACTAAGCTAAGCTAACTACACAGTTGTTGGTGTGTGGTTGCTACTTACGTGCTCGTGGAGTTCGGCGACGCAGAAGCCGCCTCAAGTAGCCTGTTAAGCTTAGTGGAGATTGTGTCTGGCGGGTCTGTTAGCGCGTGTTTGGGACACCCGGTACGTGACGGTACAGGGTATATGTTTGACGAGGGGTGTGTGGCACGGGTCGTCGCGGTCGCCAACGAGTGCGGTGTGAGAGCGAGACACGTGGGTGTGTGGCGTGAGGGACGACGCGGTTGGTGACCAGCGGAAGGGAGATGACTGATGAAATAAATTTTTAAAGCAAATATGAATGGGCCAGTTGGTAAGGGACTACCTAGACGAACATACTCGATCAAAATAAATTATATATTAAAAAAAGTCAGGCCAAGAGTAGCCGTAACTGACGCATGATAGTCGAGGAAGCTAGAGATGTATATTTGGAACGTAGAAAGTGGAAAACTGTGATCTCCGCCTACCTCAATGGAATAGTGGCATGAGTGTGATGTGTATGTAGTTTATAGAATTATACATATATGTTTACATTTTATGTTATTAGAGTAGCTTTGTGTATAATTAACATTGAAAAGAGGAGATAACAAATAGACCTTCAGAGTTTCTTGCCTGTTCTTCTCGAGAAGGCTCTCCCAATTTCCGAACAGGTGTCGAGTCAATATATTTTTTCTTTTTTTTTTCCTTATTCTTACGTACGGACAAGGTTTTTGTTTTTTTTCTTTTAAGCTTTTTTTTTTGTTTTGTTTGTTGACGTCAATAAGTGCCTGTAAAGGTCTATGTTGAATAAATATTATTTTGATTTTGGTTTTGATTTTATAAGTTATGTCAGAATGCTGTTTGCATTTTACGTATATTAATATGTCTAAGTACGTATAACCGATATATATGTATAACCAACGAACGTGTATGAAAATATTAATGAAATCGAGAAAGCAAGGAACGTAGCAACTGTGATCTTCTCCTACCTCCACGGGAAAGAGGCGTAAGTGTATTTATTTATTAGTGAATAAAATATATCATACATAAAGTACGAGACGGAATGAGCGTTATGTGAGCCAAATATAGCGTCGAAAGGAGAAACGACGTCTCAGCTGCTATTATTAAGCGACTAAAAGAAATTACAATAATTGTCCGAATTTGGATGCTCTACCGTGATATCTAAGTTTATTTATAACATCATTGATCTACATTACTTTTTTTTTATTAGAATCGACATCGTCTTACGTGTTTAGGCAAGTATTCTATATTTTTAACAGACCAAGAACTACAGAGAAAATAATGATTAATCAGACAAACTTTTATGTTACTGAGCATCTAACAAGATCAAATTTGGTTACAGAATATCATTTTTAGATTAATTCTGAAAACAGATTATAACGCACAAAAATAGGCAAATCCAAACCAGTCTTCATGTAAAACAAATCTATTATCGTTGAATCATCAAAGCGGTTTAGGAGTTGCTTACATATCTCTTGATCTGCAGATTTAAGCACCGCCGCCGTCGTCGTCGTCTTGAAAATGTGATAATGAAACTTTGTTTGTTATTCGTAGACAAAGGAGTTATTTGAATTGAATGAGATCTGTAACATAGCAACCCTGCAAGGCTGTTTTTTTATATTGTGGTTTGAGATAAGAATTTGATTTCGCACAAAATGCTGATATAAAATTTCGCTCAGTGTTCAGTTTTATTTTGGAAAATTTTATTTTATTAAGTTAGTTTTTATTTGTACATACAAATTTTATGTAATCTTTATTTTCATTAGTAAGGCGAAGAATAAAGTTTACAAATATAAGCATATATATATATATATATATAACTTGTTATTGCAAATATTAAACAAACAAGAATTAATACAAGTATAACACGTACATGAGTAATTACTAGAGATCGAATAAGTATGGAAACGGCTTTTTATTGTTTTGTTAAATTTAATTGATTATTGTTTTAGTCAAACTAGCTCAGTACTTTCGTCACACTCAAAACTCAAACACTCTTCATGTAATAAATCGTACCTTCATAAATCGCACGGGGAACTGAAACTAAACTTCATGTAAATACGTATGCATAGTTGTATAAATGAACCCGGAGTCTCGGTCTTTTGAAAATAAATACCACGTGCTAATTTAGTAATTTTCAAACAATATCACTACGTAAAATTTGCAGTCCCGTATTTTCCCGGGATTTTTATTTTACAAAATGTGTTTTAAAAAGCCGCTTCCATAATTTGTGAACCAAAAACTTTAGGTAAATATGCATCCGATTATTCGATCTCTAGTAATTATAAACATGGTCGTGTAGGACCATATTTGGATATTATAAATTTCTTTATTTACCTTATATATTTCTTTTGTTAGTATATATATATATATATATAGTAAATATATATATATATATATATATATATAGTAAATATATATTTTAAATATTATATATTTGGACCCTGGTTCTCCAGCCGATATTATCGTTTTTTATTGGATCACACACAAAAATTCGAGCTTAGTCTTCTCTATATTTCCCTTTGAGAATGACTTTGTGGCGTTCTTATAAGGGCCTTTGTAAACAGAAAAGTTTCAGTGCTAATATGTTATTAGGACTGGCAACTTGCACGCCGAAAGACTTTGATAGCACGTCAGTTTGAAGAAATGTGTGAAGTACTGGTTTATTTTATTTACTTTATATATATATATATATATACACTTGTAACTAATTACGCAACTCAAGTTAAGATAAAATATGCGTTTTCAGTCTAACTTTGAGTTTTCACTGTTTTACTATAACGTAACTTAAGCTCTCGTGGTAATAGAGAAAGAGTAAAGTTGTAGCCTATGTGTTATTCTGATTATACATCAGAATGAAACTTTACAATAATATAGCTTATTTACATTATTTTATTAAATTTGACTATGATATGGGCAATAACTTATGAAGATATTGTGTGTATTGTCCAAAATATGACGACAAGTGTCAAGTAAGTAGGAAAAATCTACCATCTGTGCAGACGAAGTTAATATTCAATAAAATACTTACTTCCCTGTTAAATATACTATATGGAAGCCTCCAATAGTACCAATCCACTTACGCGAATTTACAACACAAATTTACTCTCTGCTAAAGTAAGATTGTTACTAGGTACGAGTACGCGTAAGCCAGCGCTGGCAAATTGCCCCCTTCAATTTGACTCTCCCAAGTTCCAGGAACAAACTTGATTAGTATGGCAATGTCTTTTATTAATTATGTGAAACACATTAGCATAACGGCCGCAGGGACCAGAACTATGAACTTTGCTATAGTGAAAGTAGAGCAGTGGGGCATATCACAGAGCCCCATAACAATTGTCGTTTTATAAACAAACATGAAATTACTTGCAGCCTCTTTTAATATTTTCCTTTAATTCATACGTGTTCTTTATTTGAAGTTTCTTTTTTTAATTTGATTGCAAAAATACAAACGGTAATTTACAAGATGGTGATTATATCGTGATCATATCTCGTTAGATTTCTTAAGCTACGGGGCTTTTTCAACTACAATTCGTTTCTGCATTGCATGCGTCTTTCAAATTCTTATTTACAGATTTAAAGAACCTTTTGTCTAAGTTACTAAACATATAATAAAATAGCTTTAGTTTGACCAATATATGTAAATAATGTCTTAATTGCGTTTGATTATAGCGATTCTTAAATTATAGCGCACCCAAGCTTAATTTGATTGCAAATAGCAAAAGTTAGTTCGCAACCAAACTCAAATAACTAAAATGAATTTGTAAAATGAAACAGAAGCAGCTGGTCTATACGTAAATAAATTTTATTTGTTGCTTAACAAAGTTTAGCTATTCATTGGTTAATTTAGCTTTACAAATTAGTTAAAAATGAAAAAAAAAATCTGTGTTCTATGCCTAACACGCCCTAAACCGACACATACTTTTGTGCACATCGAATGGATAATCTACCTAATATATTTGTATACTGAATATCCTTCTCTGCTTGTATTGATGTTTCATTCAAATACAAAGTGTATTCGAAATAAGATGTAAGTAATGTAGGCACTAACTTTACGAAACAGCTGTGAATAATACCAACCCATAATTTATATTAAAACATTCCTCGCGTTGGGCTTTGCATAAGCCAGTGTTCAGGTGTTAATATGACTTTAAGTAAAATGCAACTACGCTTATGGAAAGCTTCTCGAAAATTCATTTCTCTGTGCGGTGTGCGAGGGTTATAAATATAAAATGTATTGCATATTTGTCAACATGTATTTGTGAATTATGTTAGACTGGGCGTCCTACGGCAATGTCACGTAAAGAGCTCGATAGACGATTAGCCCTCAGCAGATAAGTTTGTAAATAAATAACTAAGTGAGGAAACACTGTGATATTAATTTTGCTAAATATTTCTGTGGCTGCCTCATGTTTTGTTAGACAAATAAAAATGTGTGACCCTTGCCTGAATTTCCTGTTGTAGGTGGAAGACCTTCGTAATTAAGTGGTCAAACTTTCAGTTTCGCGCTCCCAAAAGCTCTCCATCTGTAATGAGGAACACGCAGCGGTGATTGACGTGCCCGTCCCAAGGCGTAACTGGCTGGCATTGTTAAGTTTTATCAGGTCCAGTAACGTAGCGGAATTAATCGATATAAGTACAACTATTTTAATTATCGATTATTACAATTAATTAAATTATTCAAGACATTTTGATGAATTGGACCCAAGTCAAGTGACGATATTGTCCAGTCTCGCTGCAACCGTCTGCAGAAGACTACTTATTAGTACTGCTCTGCAACTTCTACGCCAGAGACGTAATATAAATAACGTATCTGGTTCTCTGTCTATTAATCTATACCCGTTTTTAGATTTGTTTAATTATTTTGACCTTCAGAGTTTCTTGCCTGTTCTTCTCGAGAAGGCTCTCCCAATTTCCGAACAGGTGTCGAGTCAATATTTCTTTTTTGTTCCTTATTCGTACGTACGGACAAGGTTTTTGTTTTTTTTAAGCTTTTTTTTTGTTTTGTCTGTTGACGTCAATAAGTGCCTGTAAAGGTCTATGTTGAATAAAGATTATTTTGATTTGATTTTGATTTAAATAATATCAACAGCTTTATTTCATGGAAGATTACTTTCAACTTTAGTACTGTACTTTTAAGTACTGTACAGTAACTATAAATCAGTGAAAATCTTTACACCATTTTTTTAACAATAAGTAACAGCAAAACCTTCCCTAAATATCAAATTAAAATAAACATATTTGACAAAAATATATATGTATGTAACAACCATGACTAAGACATAAGCGCTCGCATTTATCACACAAACATCTGCCCCCAACGGGATTCGAACCTTGGAGATGGCGACACCTTGAAACCGCTATACTAACCACTCGACTACTTTTACTACGGAGGTCAATATAATGAGATAGAACAGAGATTCCCCTATATTTTCCTTATATCAATAAATATTTTCCTGTGGTGAAAATTATTTTCCAAATATCCGTATGAAATTTAATCAAAATCACTCAAATTTAATATCAAAAGCAATACTTACCGCAAAATACCGTATTTTTACCCTGTACAAAATACTGCAGATTACATCGAAAATCTAAATAATTTACAAAGTGTACCTTGTTATATTAATACCTATATTATTGATACAATATTTGACGCATTTTTTCAATAATCTAATTTCATATTTTAGGAAATTATTAAGTTCAAATAAAAATAAAACAAAAGCAATAAAATCGTAACACTATACTTTAACAAGTTAAACATTTATGTACAAAGATGGCGTTCCATTAACTACACACTACTTATCTACACAATGTTACTTAGCACGCGATGATTTCACTTAATCCACTTTCACTGAATCGCTTAATCTGTCATCAACGCGTGTTCACTATTTTTGAATAAATACGGTCATTTATTTGTTTAATCGAAAAGCGAGTTCAGCCTGTTTCATTGTTGAGCTATGCAATAATATCGTCATACGCTAATAGTCTACGCAAACCAGATAATTTTCTGGAAGCTAATACATAAATCACGGATAAAAACTATGTTTTAATGTATGCTACATAGATCAATTAACATTGAAGATCTAGGACACAGCAAAAGCAATGTTTTTAACCAATCACTATTTCTTTTCTAAATTGAAACCAAAAGACTAGATAAATATTAACAAATATAGGTTTAAAGTATCAAGGAACGTTAACAGGTATAAACATTTGAGGGTCGCCTAATTTTGGCTCAAAGCGAATATTCACTTTTGTATCACCATCCCCTACTTCTAAGAAACTATTCCAATCGAGCATCCAGTAAAATCCATTCTTTCTGGGTGGAGGTAGCTCTGAATCACCAGGCAATACAGGTGCAGCTCCACCGAATGATTCTTCTAAGTCTGTGATGGAAGCACCTGTATCAGAAGTCGCTGAGTCAGCCGGAGCATCATTCGCTTTATTACCTGTGTTATTTGTGTCTGTACTTGATTGAATTTGAGATGTTTCGGACGTTGTTGTAGAATTTGTGGTAGTAGATACATCAGTTTGTCTTTTATTTTGGTCAACTAGCATTGCAGCCTTAACATCTTCTAGTGGATTTATGCCTTTATTTAGTGGTATGACTCGAACGGCGTCGTAATCGATAGGTTCATAATTTGATATCACAGTCGATGTTGGTTTTATTTTTCTTGCAGGCATATCTAATGGTAAAACTATCTTCTGAGTTTCAGACGGCGACGTGTCTAGTTCAAATGGGAACTCAGGTTTTAGGGGCTCATACAAAAAATTGTTAGGTTGCATATTTGCAATAGGCTTTGTGTCTGAATTTGTTGATATCAAATCATACGTCAGCAATATATTTTCTGGCAGCTGGACAGAACCATCAATAACTTTTGCAGGTGGAAGAGGTTTAAATCCATCAATTGGTAGCAGAAAATTGTCTTGCCCCGGCTTACCTTTCAATCCATGAGATTCGAGAAATGCTTGTAATTCAGAAGCTATATCATCTTTTGGTTGTTGTGGAGTCTTAGCATTAATTGTCAAGGTTTTTTGAAGTTTTTCAAGAGAATTAATAAGAGGGTTAGGAGTGACTTTGGATACGGGTACCACTTCAACTCTCGGAGGTCGTGTATATAGCTCTTGCAAAGATGATCCATCTCTAGGAGTGTACGGCAAAACCACCAATACAGAAGGCTCACTTGGTTTTGTAGTAGATTCATTTATCGTAGCTGGTGTGGACTCTATTAATGAAACATTTTTATTATTTTCAACAATATTATCTTTGATGTTCAGCGTCTGTGATAGTGGATTAATTTCATTTTCCTCGACACTGGGCGTGAATGTCTTAATTTCTGTGGAACTCTCCGTGGATGATGATTTGCTTTTAGAATCTTCGGATCTGATATCATTTAATAATTGTATGATTTCCTCTCTAGATAGACGAGGCAAACCTTCATTTGCTTGGAGTATGTTCTGCACTTGTTTCACAGTTTTTTCTATATCTACTGCAATCGCCGCAGAACAGACCAACACCAAAAATGTGTAGCACAAAAAGTCTTTCATTTTCTGTGAACAAAATGAAATAAAGTTAGTAGTGCTTTATATTTTAACCGAAAGTGCATTATATTTTAGTTTTATAGTTTATCAGGAGCTTGATCTTTTAACTTTTAATAGCAGCAGTCAAAGGCAGCAAGTTTAATATTAGGCCTATTTGAAATATTTCACGACGAAAATAAGTAAGCTTTATGCTACTGTTGTCATAAACGTACGAAAAATATGACGCAAGTTTAATGACACTTCCTCTGGTTGTACGTGACCACTTTCTACGTCGACCACCAGACTCGTTAATATTCCAATGACGGCCAGCACATGTGATGCAACAAGGTCTGCCCATAATTTAAATTATGCCGTTTAATGACATGAGAGAACATAAAAATGTAAATAGGAATTTGGTTGAACTTAAAGACAGATGTTTTCTGAACTTTTATATTATTAGGTTTTATACACTATTTTTTAGTTTATAAGATACATTTATAAAGTAATACAAACCACCATAAATTGAACATGACATGACCGAAAATGTATAGGTGAAATTTTGACGATTTTTGTAGTGGATCTGAATTACGCAATTTTTAGTTAAGTTAAAAATCCACAAACTATTCCCTATAGACATATTGAAATTGGTATGAGGTGCCTGATGAAATGCATTGTCTAATATTTATGAACATTTACAATGCGTTGCTGGCCTTTGTTCAAAACCCAGTAGGAGGGCTGAAATCTTAGTTTCTCCAAGCATACAACTTAACGAATTAATTGCCGTTTACTCGGATCCAAGTCGAGAATAATGTAAACGCATTTTCTAGTATGCTTTTAAGCTTAAATAAAATTTGCTAAGTGTATGCTTTTTAGCATGCTTGCAAAAGCATGGTAATAAACCACAAAAATAGTGCAAATCTAAATGAACCTTTAATAGAACTGGACACAATTAAAGATCATATAAAACCTAATAGTACGAGTACAATGGAAGGTACCTAAAACATTTCACGCAAAATCAAGCAAAACCCGCACACACATACGGCCGTTTGTTACGGTTATAAGTATAAATCAGCGCGCAAACTGTTTTTCTATTTCATTGTTTTCTTATGGAAATTCGAGATCAACGAAACGTCCAACGATGCGATAAAATATGACGGGATACGATCATTTTTCTCAATAGCGCCATTGTCGTTTGCTTTATTTATGTTTTGCATCACACGTTTTTGGTGTGGCGCCCTTAACGTCCGATAGGCGATATGAAATATTTGAAGCAAATGAGTACAATAATGATCGAGACAAAAATTTTGAATGTGAATTTAAGTTAATAACATTTCTCCTAAGCGATGATTGGTCACGGCAATTAATTTCAACAAAGACTAATGGCTAACTTCACTTTATTGTCTTAGGACTTAGCTTAGGACTTAGAAGAATCTAAAACGGCATGCAGTCTTACACTTTTCATTCAAGACAAGGATGCATGTTGTTGAGGATTGTCCTAGGTCATAATGATGTTAGTAAAGTTAATTGTCAGTAGCTAAAGGTGTGTTTACAGTCTATTGCAAACCTCATTGCGACATTTCGTTAGGTTAAAATAAAATAATAATATTTCCTTATATTATCTCTATATGCAAGCAAATATCGACCTTCACATAATGAACATATTCCAACTAACATTTGATTACAATATGCAGCTGTCATTAAGCTAGCTGCTAGTTTCGTTCGTCGACCAAATTATAAATCGCATTTTACTTTGACACTCCATTTTACAACTCACGCAGTCCAATGGGACTGTTAGTTAATAAAACTGCAGCAGAATCAGTCTTATAATCGACTATTCAACGTGCTGTCTACAGCACGATGCAGTTTGAGATTATTCACGTCATGGTATATCTAGATTGAGCGATCGATATCCGAATAATATTATATTATATAAATATATTTTTTTATATATGAATTGAATAATATATATTTTTTTCTATTTACATTACAATTTAAAAGTGATTGATATACTGCAACAATAATAAAAAGAGAAACACCTATTTGAAAGCATATAAGTACTAAAAAGTAAAATAATAACATTTCTATTACTTGAAATTAATATTAAGTTTCTAAAGAAGAATCAACAATATTATTTTTTCTTATTTAAAACCTCCACCTTTCATGATGTTACTTAAAAACTGTCTAAATCAAAACATTATAGTGTATAATTAAATATACAAAAAAAAAATAAGCATAACGCTTTATGACTTTAATTAATTCTCCAGCTATCATAATATTATCGTTACCATCTGCGTATAATTTGCGTAATTAAAATTAATGAAATGCAAATACAGTCATGCGAGATGTAGCTTGCGTTATCGTGTATTATCGAAGTAGCTTTATAGGCAGACATTTCATATAGAATATATAGAAAGTACAGTCGCGGTGAGAAATCGCTTGCCACCTAAAATTTCATATGTGATTGCATAAATTCTGAGATTGTAAGATTGAAATATGACAAGTCAAAAGAATCTATTATTTATGTTCTTAGAAACAAATTCTAAGACGAACTATTTGTAATTTAGTATTTTTAAAATTACACTTTCATATTATATTCGATAAAGATAACAATACATTTGTATTTAATTTCAAGTATAATTTGTTTACACTGCGTATGAGTCGCCAGAGGGGCGATCGCACTAATAAATCGCAAGCGAAACGCAACCGAACCGTTCGGCTTAACCAATCCGAACGCCACAATATCACGTCATCTGTTCGATGACGTGATATTCTAGCTCTCGGATTGGTTGAGTGGAACGATTTGGTTTCGTTTCAGCTGCGATTTGTTAGTGCGGTTGCCCCCCAGGTCGCCTGCGCACACATGTATGACATCGTTTGTGATCGGCTATCTTCGGTTGCCTCCTTCAATTTAAAAATTGTTATCTTCATTACTACATGTCACTTCTGATCTAGCTACGCTCTGATTTCTACGTACACATTAATTGTTATTCATCATATTATAAAGATATTAAAAGTTTATTGTAAAGAACGGTCTTTTTATAATTCATCAACGCTCTGAGTTCTATATGACATAGATCAATATTATTAACAAAAAATATAATATAAAAGCCTTGTACTCACTGACCTATGTAGCTACTATGTGTTTACATTCGTTTGCAGTTGATATCGTCAGCCTAAATTTCTGTATGAAAACTTTGTACAGCGCGTCTAGTGGTAACGTAATTGTACAAATTTTTTTTAGTAAACAAGGAAATTAAATTGTCATTATTCCTGCAGTTTACTGTACGTCAAATACCTATCGAAAACGATAGCAAACTCACGGTAGAGCCACTGATTGTTAATTCAATACCCTGATGATATCATGAGACCACATAGCATAGACTTGCGAAGAAATTGTTTTATTTAAAAAAGGCTTGTAACCAACATTTAAAAAACTAGTACGAAGACATTTTTCGGAATCTGCCTTAACTTTGATATAACAAAGGATATTTAATACATGTATTGGATATTTATATAGACATATATACAATATGTGTGTGTGCATATGTGTGTATGTTTTCTTACAATTAAAAATATTTTGGCATATTAAAATGTATTTGTCGTAATAGCATAAGTGTTACGTAAATCGTTCACCGTCCACAGTTGTTAACACATTTTGCAGTTTGACAGGTAGAGAATACATCTAGCATTAAGTCCGCCATTTATACACTTTTTTAACATAAATAAATGCAATGTCGAATTAGAACTTTGATTAAAAATATTATTTCTACGATTTAAATCACTTACTGCTCTTGCCAGTATAAAATACTAGAATATAGAATCCATCGATCTGTTCGTGGTTTAAAATATCGCCCTCGCGATGAAAAATCTTATTTTACTCTTTGAAAAATGATCGACTATTTAGTCGCCGACTGTACGTATGAAGACATTGAATACACCGGTGATTCTCTGAATAGGCGTTGTTAGACAATTTATGAACACGCGTGCCATTTCTTTCACTCCTTCCGTCCTTCGTACACAAAAACACTATTATATTATAACGTTATTCAACGTGACAAGAATTTGTAGCTAACTAACAAAATAAAAAGGGGAAATTGTGTTTCATTTCCGCGACCAACAAATAAACGACGTCCCAGTATTAAGGGAACGTTTACGTTGTGAGCTGTAAATACTTTATTTTGTTATTTTATTAATTCTTTATGTATATTCTGTATATATTGACATAATGCTACAAGCAATATAACCTGTCGATTTAGGGCGGAGGTTCCCAAACATTTTTATGTCGTAGACCCTTTGCCAAGTTTTTCGGTTTGGGTTCGGTTACTTACCTAATATTTAATGTCTACAACTTACAAAATTCTACAAACATTTATAATAATTTGATTTAATTTTTCCTTCGTAAGTACTTTTATAAATAATTTATTGTCTTCATATTAGAAGATAGTACAGGGAGCGGCAAAATGATCTGACGGTTTTAAAATGTAAATAACTCAATAGTTTTAAGAGATACAAAGGGTTTTATTGCATATTACAGATTGCTATTTATGAACATTTATAAAAATTACCAAAGAAATGTTAACTTGCCACTGAAAACATTGTGTTATAGGCCCATACTTTTTTGAAGAAAACGGTCGAACTGTAACCGTCAACTCACAACGATACCTGACTATGTTGAAAAACTTCCTTATCCCCGAACTACGCAGAAAACCCTTAAACCACAGCAGAAGTTGGTTCCAGCAGGATGGGGCAACTGCCCACACAGCCGATGAGGTAATGAACTTATTAAGAAGCAAGTTTCATGGCCGAGTCATCTCGCGTTTCGGGGACATTGCGTGGCCAGCTCGCTCCCCGGATCTCAGCATTTGTGACTTTTTCTTGTGGGGACTGCTGAAATCAAGAGTGTACACAAACAACCCCGCACATTGGATGACCTGAAGGAAGCCATACGTCAAGAAATAGCCAACCTTTCTCCTGCAATGTTAAGGAAAGTGTTTGACAATTTCAGTGCAAGATTGGAAGAATGCATGGCCCAAGATGGTCATCATTTGAAAGATGTCATCTTCAAATCTTAAACGGATAACATAAACATTTCTTTGGTTATTTTTATAAATGTTCATAAATAGCAATCTGTAATATGCAATAAAACTCTTTGTATCTCTAAAAACTATTGAGTTATTTACATTTTAAAACCGTCAGATCATTTTGCCGCTCCCTGTATAATGTTAGTAAATAGGTACTGTCAGTGTATGTTGAGATCCATTGTCGTGGACCCCCCGTTTTTATTTCATGGACCCTCAAATTTTTGTTTCGCTGACCCCTTGCAGGTTGTCATGGACCCCTCGGGATCGATATAGACCAATTTTAACCAACGTAATTACTGATTTAGGTGCTTCAGATAAATTGAGGTAGATGTTATGAATTGTTATTTCATAAGTCGGCAAATTTGCATTTCATTACTGATGTTTATCTTTATCTTGAAACAACAAGACCGATATTTAAAACCAATAATAATAATTATTAAGTTAAAAACATATTTAGAAAACCCTATATTATAATATTCTGTATTGAGTTGATTGTTGGCTCTTGGTGGAACTTATTATACATGTTGAATAAAACTCTTGTACTGTTCACTAATTTTAAAAAAATTGTGGAACAGTACAAGAGTTTTATTCAACATCTATATTATAATAGTTTTCATTTTTTTTTAGTTAGATGAAATTAATTCTGCTGACTCTTTGGTCCGCACTCTTTCTTTTTTGTGATAGTATCTTTTTTATATCCTTATTTATTATCTATTTACAAGTAACACATCAATTCTCGGTTGGGAGGTGTCTTTTCTCCTTGTTGTGGGAACAGATTGTCCCGTCCCCCATAGTTTTCATTTTATAAGTAACCTCCGTAATTCAATAATAAAAAGAACTAAGGTATATTATGATTCCTAAATTTAACTACTTAACTTAATATGGTAGATGACTACAACTAAATATTTTATTGACATAGTATTAAATTAAAAAAAAAATGTGCAATTACTTTTTACATAATTCTAATGAAACGAATACATTTCTAGTTTTCTCACATTAAATGTAACATTATTTATTATGGAAAGTATATATATAAACGTACAAATAACAAAGTTATTGGCAATTTTGTTTATACGCGCATACAAATTAGGCGAGCTTACTAATTTATGGCGTCACGATTGCAGTGTACTTTGTATGAAACGTTTTTGAGCGATCCGCGATAAGTAGCGCCGCAAACATAGCGCTGTATCTTCAAAAGTAATAATCGCAGACACGTCGTTACTTCTGCAATATTTCTCATCTAAAAGAGTACTCTTATTATATATAGAATAAAAAAAATGACATGTACCCAATTATCCAAAATATGACGATAAGTGTCAAGTAAGTAGGAAAAATGTACCATCGGCGCAGACGACTGAACTAGTATGATAATGAAAACGAAGCGAATGTGATAATTTTATATCAATTCATATTTCTACAAAAGACAACCTCGTTTTTATGTTTCCATTTTACTGTTGAACAAAATATTGATAAAGCATTATTCATGCAATTATATTTCCGAAAGTCGACTCGACCTATCGACGGGCAATGAAATTGTAATCGTGTTGGAATGTCACATCGCGTTGTGATTTTATGGCATCACTACATTGACGAACAGTAAGCAACTAGACTACCAAAATCGCGTTATAAGTTGTCGATGGTTGATGATCGGTCGTCCTGATCCTATTATTACTATTATAAAGGCGAAAGTTTGTAAGTATGGATGTTTGTTACTCTTTCACGTAAAAACTACTGAATGGATTTGAATGAAACTTTACCACAATATAGCTTATACATCAGAATAACACATAGGCTACAATATTTGAGGTAGAAACCTCAAATATTGTAGAAACGATGTGAGGTCGTAAAAAAAACACATTTTTTGCGCTTACATTGCAAACGCTGACTGAATCCTACAAGATAGATCAAAACAATTTACTACAGTATTGTACAACTTAAAAAGGTCTACAAAAAAGTCCGTGGATGTTTATCTCTTAGGAATAACCCACAAAAGGAAAAAGATCGTTAAATGTAGTTTATAGGAGCATACTGCAGTAGCTACCTATAGGCCTATGATTATAGGCTCTGCAGTGCTTAGTTACCGTATTTCTTACTTATTACTAGACTAGACGGGACGAACCTGAAGTCCACGCGAACGAAGTCGCGGGCAAAAGCTAGTACATCATAAAATTGAGTGCCGCCATTTTTATAAATAGCAGGGCCTTACTTTTATCATTCGATTCGGTATCCAGTAGAAATAAAAATGTTCAAAAAAATCTTCAATATAATATTTTTATTAAGTGCAATACATTTATAGGGTAAATAAATAAAATATATTTAGAAAAATAAAAACATAATTCGAATTATACGTATAATATATGATGTAATTGAAGTAAACTAAAAAAATATAATTAAGAAAATCATAATTCGCTGTTCGTACCCAATTTTTTTTTATATTTTTTAACTTCTTTTACGAGTTATAGAATAATAATTGCTGTGTATGTGTGTCTAGACCAAATATGTGTGTGTTAGACCAAATAATATATCCATCTTATTATAAATTGGTGCTCCAGTCAAAAAAGGGCAGTCAACAAATATATGAAATATCTGTGTTACATTTAACTAATCTGTAATTACTTTCTAAAAAAAAACAAATTTCTGACACTTACACCAATTAGCTTAGCCCAAATTAGCTCTGTAAGGCTTGGGGTTTAGAGTAACGGATAGACATACGTACATTATATATTACGTATATTATATAAATAGTGTAGATAGAGATATATAACAGCCACTATAAGGTACAAATGCTCGCATTCATCACGCAAACATCTGCCCCTACCGGGATTCAAACCATACCATACCATAGCCACTCAACTATGGAGGTCGTCCTTTAACAATTCATGTCACGTCAAACTGTTACTTTTTGCAAGAGAGCACTCTATAATTTATTTTTACACAACAATATTGGCAATAAACAGACTAATGATAAACAGTCACCGACATATTTAAAAGATGTATTTCCTGTTTAATTCGCAAACATGCATCCCTGAACTCATTCTCCTATTGCGGCACTCTAAAACGAAGATATTACATTCTAAATTGTAAATATTAGTTTTCAAGTATAAATTTTAAACACATATGTACATTGTATGACAACGACATAATTTATTGTAAATGTTGTTATTACTTTTAATAAAGCTGATAAGTTTCTTGCGCCCATTCTTCTTATCTGCTGAAAATACGTCCTGAATGGGTGATAGGGGAAAAAAAATTGAACGATTCAAAAGAGCTTTCTATAAAGTCATATTAGAATAAAGTTAATTTTGATTTTGATTATAAGGGTTAAAATTATAACCCAAATAAACTATTATCATAACTGTTGTCAGCAAATCTTCTGTTTGTTCTCACCAAGAAAATTAGTAGGGGAATATTTATGTCGAAATCGATAAAGCCCTTGCGAGTTACGGAGACTAATTGTCGTGAAGAATCTTACATAGATTTGTAAATATAGACGTACCTTACGCTAATCGTGTAATGTAAATGTAGTAACTACGTAGCGATGAGTTTCCGAGAATAGCAAGACATTCGAATAGCTAAGGGGTATTGTAATTGGGAAAGGGCTTTATAGAACTATATACTCGTACCTTGCCAACTATAATGGATGAAAATCATAATACTCGGAAATTTCATCGTTTTAACCGGAAATTATTATACCTTGAAATCCTCGGGAAATATTTTACCTCACGTATTAAATGGGCTGAGTTTTCTTTTAATAACGTTGTTGAAAAAATATATATATTTCATTGAATTGTAACATAATATTATATGTATACTGGCTAACGCAGCGAACTTCATACAAAAAATATCAGAAACTGATAATCTAATAATAAAAATAATAGTTTTATTCATAATTTCTGTTTTGTTAACTTTTGAAAATACATATATGTTTATATTCAAAACTATGTCATATTTCTTCATATAAGCATTTTTTTTACAAATCGTTTTTTATAGGGTATTTTGGATATTTTTTACTATTTAAGAGTGACAGCAGAATAGCAGTGATATTCTTATGTGTATGAGTGAATCTGAAGGACAAAGTCAGGAACAGTGTGATAAGGGAGCGATAGTTGAAGATGTAGTGACAAAGATAGAGAAAGGGATGCTTAGATGGTTCGGCCATGTTGAAAGAATTAATGAAGGAAGATTAACGAAAGAGATACACAAGGTAAGAATGATAGGACGAAGCAGTTCGACCAGGCGGACATATCTCGATCAAATCGAAGATGCCCTAAAGAAAGGCCGGGTCAAGAGTATTCGCAACCGACGAGCATGCATGAAGACGCTCATAAAAGTGGAGGAAGCAAGAGAAGGGTGCCAGGATCGTAGCAAGTGGAGAGAGGTGGTCTCTGCCTACCCCATTGGGAACAAGGCGTGACATATATGTATGTATGTATGAGTGAATCGTTTGTTGAGCAATTAACATTTTTTCTCACCATATTATTACATTACACATTACACAGTACCTATGTTAATATTTGTTTTTGTTCCTTTGTTTCCATTTTGTAGTTTAACTTTTTTAGTTTGTCTATTTATTTGGTGTATTGTGAATTTATGTGCAAACAAATAAATCTACATTTAAATTCTTCAATTATTAGTTATTAAATATATGATTATTGAAATCAGTTCAACCGCTTTCGATTTACAAGTGCTGTAACGAACACTATTTTGTTCGTGTATGCTATTACGATATTAGAGTAGTACATTAGTTTTGACAATTATAGAGATTATGAAACTTTTTGGTAGGAACTTTTTTGGGATAGTGCATCTAGTTGTTTATTGTAAATCGATCCATCACTACGATTGATTGTATCCTGCAAATGACAAGCGTTTGTTTCGGCACTTGCAGGCTTAAAAACGGATTAATTATTTTATTCTCGGAGTGAAATTTATTACAAACATAAAAAGCATATTTCATGCTAAGGCTATTGCGTAAAAAACTATCGCTATGTTATGATATAAACATATATTTAACCCATACTAACAGTTAAAATCTCAGCTAAAAGCGATCGTCCAAGCCGATGTGATGTTCGATGTATGTACACATTTGTGTAGGTCGATTTTGGACGAAAATCCAGTGTTTTTAATCCGATTCAGACTCCAATATCCAATGTTCAGACTCCATAAAACTAGCTGTTCGTTCTTGGGGAAATGTATATCTATGTTTAACAAACTTCCGCAAGGTGTCATTGATTTGCCTTTATATAAATTTAAAAACCATATCAAAAAGACACTCATGAGTAAAGGTTATTATAAAGTAAGTGACTATCTTAATGATCACACTATTTGGGAATAGGGACACTATTCATAGAGCCATGTTTGGTAACAACATTATTTATAATATTGTATTATTTTATATGTGTATGTAAACATACATACGACTGTAATCGTATTAGGTATGATTGTATCTTATACTATATTGTATTTTTATATTATATTATATTATTATAATTATTAACATTGAAAAGAGGAGATAAAAAATAGACCTTCAGAGTTTCTTGCCTGTTCTTCTCGAGAAGGCTCTCCCAATTTCCGAACAGGTGTCGAGTCAATATATTTTTTCTTTTTTTTTTTCCTTATTCGTACGTACGGACAAGGTTTTTGTTTTTTTTTTATTTAAGCTTTTTTTTGTTTTGTTTGTTGACGTCAATAAGTGCCTGTAAAGGTCTATGTTGAATAAATATTATTTTGATTTTTGATTTTTTTTTATTTTTGATTGAGCCATTTGACATATTAATATGTGTGTGAAAAATAATCTAATCTAATCGAATCAGATAATTTGAATGCTATGTAATAATGTTATGAAACTGCTAATAAGCATCAATCTCGTAGATCATATGTAACATTAGCCTTTATTAGCTGCAGGCTTTTATCAATACTAATTAATTTGCAAAGCAAACAGAGCTAACGACGGGTAACCACTGATTGAGTTAATTGAAAATTTGGTATTACGAACATGAAACAGTGCAAATTCTAATACACATCGCATCTGCATAAATCTAATTTCAATAATTTTGAATACTGTTTGTTGTTTAAGTGATTATTATATCATTGATTATATGTTCAATAAAGCAAATTGCAAATATGCAATGTTCGACGACTGCATAACCTGACTTCGAAATGTGTATCTCCGAATATTAAGTCTCCGCAAGTATATTAATGGAAAATACTTAACTTGAATAATATACAACGTTCGACGAGTGCGTAACCTGACTTCAAAATGTTGAGCATCGAATGTTAATATCCGGAAGTATGTAATGGAAAATACTTAACTTGAATAATATACAACGTTCGACGAGTGCATAACCTGACTTCAAAATGTTGAGCATCGAATGTTAATATCCGGAAGTATGTAATGGAAAATACTTAACTTGAATAATATACAACGTTCGACGAGTGCATAACCTGACTTCAAAATGTTGAGCATCGAATGTTAATATCCGGAAGTATGTAATGGAAAATACTTAACTTGAATAATTATACAACGTTCGACGAGTGCATAACCTGACTTCAAAATGTTGAGCATCGAATGTTAATATCCGGAAGTATGTAATGGAAAATACTTAACTTGAATAATATACAACGTTCGACGAGTGCATAACCTGACTTCAAAATGTTGAGCATCGAATGTTAATATCCGGAAGTATGTAATGGAAAATACTTAACTTGAATAATATACAACGTTCGACGAGTGCGTAACCTGACTTCAAAATGTTGAGCATCGAATGTTAATATCCGGAAGTAAGTAATGGAAAATACTTAACTTGAAAAAAATACACCGTTCGACGAGAGTATAGGTAATCTGGCTTCGAAATGTGTAACTCCGTATATTAAGTCTCCGTAAGTATGTTAATGGAAAATACTTAACTCGAAAAATATACAACGTTCGACGAAATGTATAAGCTGATTTCGAAAAGTGTAGCATCGAATATTGAGCCACATGAGTATGTCAAATCAAATCAAATCAAATCAAAATAATATTTATTCAACATAGACCTTTACAGGCACTTATTGACGTCAACAAACAAAACAAAAAAAAAAGCTTAAATAAAAAAAAACAAAAACCTTGTCCGTACGTACGAATAAGGAAAAAAAAAAGAAAAAATATATTGACTCGACACCTGTTCGGAAATTGGGAGAGCCTTCTCGAGAAGAACAGGCAAGAAACTCTGAAAACAGGCAAGAAACTCTGTCAATGGGGAAACCTAATCCGAAAAAAAAACAAAGTTCGACGAGTGTATAACCTGACTTCGAAAAGTATAACTCCGAATATTAAGTCTCCGTAAAGATATAATACGATAAACCAACGTATAAAGGTTGCAAGTTACCACGTAACACTTAATGCTGAAGACAAATATGAAATATTGAGTAAAAAATTTTAAGTTAAAAAGCGCTGAACTACATAAATGTTGAACCATCACGTATTTTAAGAGCTTTAAAAACATTTGCTAGAATTATTAAACATGTTAACAGATATGACAGAATCCTGTTAAAAATTTAACATACTAATGTTGGAGAAGAAAAAATGGTACAAAATGATAAGTACCTTATGTAATAAAATTTAGAACATTAATTTCATTTCAAGTTTGTTACAGAAATAAAAAAAAAAGTGTAAAAATGTCCCTTGTCGTAATCCAAACAAAGCCGCTAACGGAAAGCTAGAAAGAAATAATAGCAAAAATTTAATACAAACTGAGGTAATTCAAAGCAGTGGTTACTTCCTAGATTCTAGATTAGATTTACAAAGGGAATCACGCCAAGACTAGCTGATAAGCAAATTAACGTAACAACGGAACCAATTTAATTTCTTGCGAATCCAATTCATTATACATTTCTAATTCATCAGATGACCTCGCTTTAGAAATTTTAAATATAGAATCCCGGCGAGTTTTCAAGAATGGCGCGTCAGCTTCATGATTGACGAGCGGTTCACATCAAACCAATGACACGGACCACTTGACAGCGCTCTGATCTGTGATACGAATTGCCAGAGGACAAAAATTGTTTTGGAGATAATTGCACGTGTCTGTGTTCGGCTGATGTAGAAAAATTGATTGCGTTTGTATTTGAAGTTTTCAGTTTGCACACAATGATGTCTCAATCATTGCAGATACGGAATGATCATCTTGTAATCGACAATTAATTGTAGACCGTTTAGAATTGTAGACACTTTAAATCTCTTGTTAAATGAATGAGGGGACTGTCAGGACTCGATTAGGTATTTTTTTTATTGCCAATATTCTCTTTTAAATTGTTTTCAAGTAAATATTTCAGCAACTTATGTATCAGTTTTTCTTATATATTCATACCATGCGGTCTTAGTTATACTTAAATGATTAGTGCGAAAAGTTTAAAATAAAGCCACAATGCATATTAGCCATATAATATTGTTTTTTTGGACGGACCTATGCTGAAGCCTCAGATGGCTATGTTCAGCTTTGCAATGAGTGTATTTGTGGAATGCGCACGAACAGAAGGTTCGACACCTAGCCGACTAACGACACCGGCGACCGTTCCGGAGTCGTTAGGGTCGAGACAAAGGGTGTCGACGCATCTTGAGCGCACCGTCTAATGGCTTGAACGCTCAAGTTCGTCGTGTAGTGGAGGGTGAGAATCTACCCGTACGTGACGGTACCGGGTATATGTTTGACGAAAGTGTGGTCCGGGTCTTCGCGCTCGCCGACGAGCGCGGTGAGTGAGCGAGAGACGTGGGTGTGTGGCGTGAGGGACGACGCGGTTGGTGGCCGGCGGGAAGGATTGATTTGCGCATGTGATGGGATCGGGCGGGTCGGATAAGATGTTTTTAGGGCGGCGGGCTCTAGCCGAGATGTAATCTACCATTTTTTGAATGAGAGTATTGGGGTGGGCCAGAGCGTTAGCGAAGTAGCGGGAGGCTGAATCTTTAATGTGGGATTCGATCGACGGAAGGTCTAGATCGTAATGCAAGTATATGCTGCGTGAGTACCACGGGGCACCCAGGGCACGAAGTATGAACTTATTCTGGACTACCTGTTGTTTGTGCAACCGGCACTAAGAGACGTAGGCGAACACTACGGACGCGTAGGTTAGTACCGGGCGTAATAATAATAATCCCAAGAAGCAATTCTATTATAGCTCACATGTTTGCTTACATCTGTCCCCGGCTTTACCGAGTATCGAATATTACTTGCTTTTAGAAATAGACAACTATATGTAGCTCAGATTTGCACCGAACTCAAGCAGAGTACAGATTCGCCAAACAGACCATGTTAACCAGGTTGGGTCATGCCAGTACCAATATATGTATAGCTTATATAGAAGAAAACTAAGAAGAAGAAAATTTTTATTCGCAATATCTTATTATGTCCCAGTGTAATAAGGGGCCTATTGCTACTGCCGGGAATAATTCTGTTATGGTCGGATTCTATATTCAAAAATGTCGGTATACTCAAGCAGACTACACATTCCCCAAACTGCTCATGTTAATAAGGTCGGGTCATGCCATACCAACATCTGTATAAAATTTTAAATTAGGGTATCCTTTTGCCACTGCCCGAGCTAATTCCTTTATGGTCGGATTCTATATTCAAAAATGATTCAGATGTCAAAATGAGAGATCATTTTGACATTAATTATTTCGAAAAATATGTCCATTGCAAATATGATTTGTTTTTGAATATAGAAACCGGAAATTAGTTTGGTTCATTCGATATTCTTAGGCACCGTACAGATAGCTATATTATATACCTATGTTTATATGACACTTTCAAAACATGATTTATCAAACTACACTTTAAACTATCTAAATAACTATACTTGAAACTAGTTTATTTTAATTCCTGCAATGGTTCGACAATCTGCTACAATCCATTCTACGTTTAATGTAACACGTGTTATTTGCGGTTTTCGCATTGCAAATGAAAATTTTCACTTAGCGTCAGCTATCTACATATTTCTCGTCTATCTCTGGCTTTCATGAGTCTTTGCGTGGTTTTGTCAGATTCTCATCAGCTATTTGTTAATTGTTGTACTTTCATTTATCATCATATACTTGACCACGTAATACACTAGTTATTTTCATACGAACAAAATTGTATTATTATCAAATTATGTGACATAAAAATCAGAAAAATATATCTGTATATTTATATCTACATATGTATTGAAATCACACTTTTACACAATGCAGAGTCGATTCATTTCGTAGTGATTTAATTTTTCAATACTATAAAAAACTAGGACAACGAACTATAAAATACAATTTGCAAACTGTATTTGGTAAAGCAAACAATTAACATAACACGTAAACATTAACGTTAACGTTGAAGTGAGCAACACGTCAAGTGTTGCTGAGTTCACGTTAAATGTGGCTTTAGCAAATACACACGCCAAATAATTAGTAAATTGAATTCCTAGCTGAAGTGATATTTTAGTACAGAAAAACATTTTTTTTAGAGCTTAGTCGACAAATACGGATTAAAATTTATTAAGGAAATGTAACTTTTACGACCAATCGTCCCGAACGTCTGGAAATGCAAAGTTTCAATCTTAGACGTAATAAAAATTTTACGACATCACCAATTATTTTGATAGGGAAAATATGGTTTATCCATTGTTCGTTGATTGATGATAATCGTATTTTATAGTAGGTAGGTAAAATAAATCTGCGGTGAATATTATAATTTATATTACCACACAGACACGTATAAAGGATCTCTTATTATTAAGAAACGTAGATGGATTAAAATTAAGTGTGTCTTGGAGGATGTAGGAAGTTGAGAATTATACCTGACTAGACCCAACCTAAACTTACCTATGCACCCTGCCAACCCACACTGGGCCAGAACAGCAAGAGTTGGTCCAGAACTCCCTAAATAATTTTCAAGGCGAGAGGTGTGAAAATCCTTGAGGAAGGTTCCAGCAATGGAGCAGCGTTCCATGGACCAGAAGAGTCAGTTTCTTGGTTTTCCAAGCTTAACAATCATATCTGAGTACAGGTATGTCATCATTTGCTGACGACTAGATGTTAAATAACTAAAGAAAGCAGAATTTATTTATTTATTTAAGAAAAGGTACACAAACAGATGACAATCCTAACAACAATATATATACATCACAAAACAGAATGACTAGACTGCCATCCAATCAAAGTGTACACAGCATGTTCTCATGAAACAGTCACAAATAGATATTATACTATACTACTATAATATATATATATATATATATATAATATATATATATATATATATATATATATATATATAATACAAAGTATAAAATCCGTGACAGCTACAAATCCTGGGATCCAGCCCTGAGTACATCTGAAATGCTTCTCTTCTGAGATAAAGTTATTATCAAAAATATCAATGTCATTGTTGTTCCTTGCCAACTCACTGTAGGCTCTCGCCATCCTAACTATCGGATTGTAGTAGGAAGTGTTATTAGTATAAATCTGACAAGTGAAGGTGTTAGGTCGGCGAGATCTATACAGAGTATTAATAGATACTGAGGAGAGCAGAACTGGTTCATCAATATACGAGTGCAAGATTTTATGCAGCTATAAAAGGTCGTATCTTTTGCGTCGGTCCTGCAAGGTAACAACACCAAACTTTGCCAACCTTTCATTATGAGAGTTTAGGCTATTTGAATATATAAATATTCAATTGAATACATAAATAGAATGGTTTATGTCTCCCATATTTCACCACTTTATTAGATGTCTCGATTTACCAATATGTGATGCGCCTGGCCTGTGGAAATAGACCCTCCTCGCCTCGCGTATTACACTGAGACCCAAAAAAACTGGTAAAGTGCCAGTATTTAACCTAAAAACTTCAATACATTTTTTTCTCTGGTACATTACTATTTATATGGGAGATATAGCATTTTGAACTATTTTACATACCTAGTTAAAAAAATTTATGACACCATAACTCTACATTTTGGTGGGTTATTATTATATATACATATAGTAACACCTATGATCATGATCCCAGTAGAAAAGGTGGTGGGTTTGTTGCTATTCTTCTAATACTTCGCAAAGACGTAATTCATGTAAGTAATCTTGGTCGATTCTTACGACATCCACTAAAAGAAACAGAATCCATAACCAAAAAGTAATTCGGTAAATGTCAGACAATGGATTATATTTTATCTTAGCCTTTAAATAATATAATTTAAATAATAATTAATTTGTTACACTTACACCAATTAGCCTAGCCCAAACTAAGCTCTGTAAGGCTTGTGCTATGGGATCTAGGGTTAACGGATAGACATACATATATTATACATATATAAATAATTTTTATTGAATTATATATCAACAACCATGACTAAGGTACAAATGCTCGTATTCATCACACAAACATCTGCCCCCACCGGGATTCGAAACCGGAACCTCAGAGATGGCGACACCTTGAAACCAGTGTACTATCCACTCGACTATGGAGGTCGTCAAAATTTGAGTATCGTCTGTCTGTCTGTTGTTCCGGTTAATCTCTTAAATAGCTGAACCGATTTCGGCAAGACTTTTATTGGCGATGTAATAAGGAGTAACTTGGCTACTTTTATTTTAGAAAAACAAAGTAATGTTGCAATGTCCAAATATTCTAGTACCGCCCGCTAAATATGCCATTAAAATAAAAATGCAAAAAAAAAGAACTATATAAACTAATTAACATTTTTGTTAATTCACGGGTACAGCTAGTTACGAATAAAATAGATGAATCGATTTAAGAATCACCAAATCTTATTGGGATTAGCCGTAGAATTAAAAGTTATTATGTAGGTATGACTTAAAAGCATACGAGACAATGAACTATTGAAAGTGAAAGGTGTAGCCTCCAAGCGTGTGAATGCCAACACAATAGTAGTAGTGAACGCCGACTGCGCTTAAGATACTATACACTGTGATTTCTTATAGTACCTGCAACAATTTTAACCTTAGAGAAAAAGCAATATACTCAAAATATATTTTCTTTATCATTCTGTTAAACGTTTTGGTGGAAGGAGTGCGGTTATTCAATACCTATAAGTTACGAGCGTAATGTGTAAGATGTTTATTTATTGAGTTGAGTAATAAATCGTTTAAGAAAATGTTTTTTTCAATTTCCGTTTATATTTTATTTATTTATTTTCTCCTGTGTTGCCAACCGAATTTCTACTTACGCGTACTTCAAAGAGAAATTATTATTGGGTATAATTTATTTTGATGGACTCAATAATTTGATTTCCTCATTATAAGCTTTTTAATATCAAACATCAATAATTGAATATTCTAATAAAATAAAATGCTAAATAAATAGAATTATTATATTTTTTCCAGAAGACTTGGTTTGATATTTTAAACTGACTTTATTAATTTTGTTTCATAAAACGTAGTATATAGCGTTGTATATTAAACACTATCTTACAAGTATATTATACGTTACTAGAATGTTACTAAATTCTAGATTTGTTTACATGAGTTTGCAATGAAACTGTTATTTATTTAATCTGTGGCTTAATCTTTTCTGCTGTACAGATTGCTGTGCAAATTAAAAAAAAATCATAGGTAACCTTAAACTGAATCTCCAAAAAACTCTGGCGCTAGCATTTATATTTTATAAATGTTTATTTTAATTAAAACTACTAAAGATTCATCTCCAGACATATTTAAAGCCTATGTCAAAACCAAAGATAGTCATTTCGAGTTGAAGTACGTTTTATTTGTCAATAAACATTTAATCCATATAAAATTGATTACATTACGTAATGCATATTTATTCTCAACGGAATTCATAGAACGCAAGATATTTACAATCTTAACTTAATTTTAACAAATGTTGTTCGTCTACTAGGAAAGTTATGGATACGAAAATGGTGACACGCCCATCGCACGTAGGAAGAGAAAGACCGAAGCAAAAATGGATAGACTCTATGGACGATGATATGTTGAAGAACTCGCTATTTCGTCACTAATTCCCGAGTGTCTAAATAGCAAGATAGAGGGTCGTGGTTCAAATCGATAGAGGAGAGCGCAAGAGAAATACATTGCGCCAACCCTAAATAAAATTGGGAGCAGACCAAGAGAAATAAGTTAACAAATGATCTAATAAAAAAAAATGTCGTCTCCCAAAACACATTGTTCTAAATGATACAAACAAACGCCTATTTACAAGTTCTATTAATTAAATATTATTTGTACTTTAATCTTTAGGTACTGCTTTACTTTTTGGAACAAGATTCATAAATGCGTAAATTTTGCACGTGCTTCTATACCTTCAGTTATCACGTCATTCAATTATGAATTTCACTCCACCGCTATTAAGTTTAATATCAAAGCTCGATGCTTAATACATTTTTCAGCGTCCATTTCGGAAGATACTCAGTGGGCCGAAGAGAGCTATTAATTCCTCTCGCATTTAATTGGAATTTGAAAACGCGAGTTCATTTAGTGACATTGAAACTTCGCCAATCGACAGAATGGCTTTTGAGTAAGTTTTGTATTTGTTTATAATTTAGCTACTTCTGGTATATTTGGCTGCGTGTACGATCAAGGCCGTAGCCAGAACAAATCTTTGAGGTTTTTGATTCGGTGGAGCAGGAGAAAACAAAATTATTTTAGCAATAGAAATGAAATAATATGAACTTGTTTAAGCTTGTAAAGAAATTTGGTTCCAGAGTATTTATCTGAGGCCAGCTTCTAATTAACGCGCTCTGTAAAAAATACAAGGATAAAAAAAAATTGCCCTTACGTGGCGTAGCATTTTTGACGTGAAAAAGTAAAAATCTATCTGAAGAATAAATTTTCGATTCGAAAGATTTTGATTATTTATTTCGGGAGGGCATTAATCCCTTCTCATTCTTGGGGACTTGGATATGATAAATGTTTCTGATCTATTTCGATCTCTTTTATATTGAAGAATAAATAATTTATAACGACCATAGATTTAATTAATGAACTCAATGTAAATTGTTACTAAAGCCTAAAATATACAATGTATTCAAATTCAAGTAATAATTTGAAATTAAATTAGCCATTTGTTAATAATTCTGTTTGGAAAACGTATATAATTTGGAATCATTAGATGTAAATTAAAATCATGAATATTAATCAAATAATAACTAATTTTCGATCAAACAGGCAGTTAGTCTTTATATATATATTTATATATATTCTTTATAGAAGAGAAATATAGATAAGAAATCTGGAAAGTCTTCTATTAGGTTCAGTACTGCGATAAGTTTATTAACAGCGACTTTAACTCCACCTGATGGAGGCAAAGTTACATAATTTTATTAAGAACTATTCAATTATAATTTGGATTTGTTTCACATGTTATTTACTGACAGAAAAGTTAATAAAACTTGATGATATCTCGAACAGTTTATACGTTACGAAAACGCTGAAAGGTGATATAAGATTAAATATGAAATTGTTTTACATGGAGATTTCAAAGAATTTGGCTTATTCCATACTAATGTTTTCCTTATTTATTTAGAGTAAGTAATCCAAGAAAGTAAACTTTACGAAGTTTTTATATACACCTCAATAGATATTAAACTAACTAATAACATAGTTTTGAAGGGCAGAAAATTAGTTGCCATAAAGTTATAGTCAATAATGTACAACATTCTGACGAAAAATAACAACAGATACTTTTTACATTATTTTTAGTTTAAAATATCCTTGGGTCAGAGATTTAATTGTAACAAGAATTACATTTGAATAGGATATAGAATTAGAATAGGCACTGATAAACATTTTGAATCTTTAAACTTTGATTCAACTACACATAAACATTCTAAACTGAAACCTAAGGAGCAATATTGTATAGCAAATTCTTATACCATAAAATCTGTGTTTACTCGTACATGTCTCTAAGTAAACTAAGATTAATTTTGATTGCTTAATATTTATTAGCACCTTGCTAACAAACTTAATAAAATTTTGCTGTTCAATGAACGTGTAAGTAAAAGTAATAACGTGAAAGTAGTCACATATCAAATCAAAATACGATTTAAATTTGTTTGTTCTTATTCTTGTGTTCTCTGTACATATTTTGTACTGTAATGACAAACGTAGAACACCCGAATGTAAAAGGTGATTTTCATCTAAAGCAAACATATTTATTTCGTTTTTTTCATATTCATAAATATATTTTGCATTTCTTAATAAAACGCTATTTCTGATTTCATAACTTAATACATGCATGCATCCATTGAGTATTTTATTATTTACATCTAAATATATCACAAACAAATCTTTTCGGAGATCCAATATCCACTAACTTGCCAATATTGGTACATTCGATCACATCAAACCTCGGTTCTTATGGGTCCCAAGCCAGATAGTCGTAAGTTGACCCTCTCTGAGCCGTAGATGGCCATGAGATCTTGAAAATGGGCTGGGCTTATAGAATAACAAAAAAGCCCGGAATGTTATCCTATTTTTTACAATTTTATATTTGTAAAATATAGAACAGAAAACAGAAAATAATTTATTGATCACAAGCACGCGAGCGAAACAGATACAATGATTTAATAAATGGCCAATTAGGACCCGACCTCATCATAAACTGCAACAGACTAATCTGTGGCAGCGGTGGTATACTGGTCGGGCCTAAGTGGGGTGAAATACAAAAGCCACAATATTAATTTAATTTACAATGAATTATCATATACATATTATATTAAAAAAAATGTTAAAAAAAATTAAAGTTTTTTTTTTTTCTTTTTTTATAGGATAGGGCAGCAAACGAGCAAACGGATCACCTGATGGTAAGCGATAACCGTTGCCAATGGACACCCGCAACACCGGAGGAGTCACAGATGCGTTGCCCGCCTTTTAAAAATGAATAAGGGGGGACCCCTTCCCCCTCCTAGTCGGGACTCCGGTACCCTCACTCACTCGGCGAAACACAGCGCAAGCGCTATTTTACGCCGGTTTTCTGTGAGGCCATGGTATCACTCCGGTCGTACCGGCCCAATTCGTGCTGAAGCATGGCTTTCCCATCGCTTATCACCATGGAGTGATAAACGCTAAAAAAAACAATTTAATAATACTTATTTGTGTTGTAGTAACATTAGTACATATGATATAAATATTTAGATGATGAGTGTATTAAAATAAGCGAATATAATGGGGAATATGAGCTTGGAACCTTTCTAAGCAAGTTGACATTTTAAGCAGACTATCCAAATGTATGAAATTCCTTATTCCTTAAAACCTCTATTTGGTTAATGCATATGGGTATTTGTAGTAGTTACCTTAGTTTCGTCAGGGGTTGCGCAGACGCAAATGTTGATGTTTTTATTTTTCATTGACAAAGTACAGTTACAAAGGGATGTTGCTATAGAACCCAAATAGTGCCATTCCTTTATAATTGAACTCAAGAATAGATTTAAATTAGTCTCATTCTTAATAAGACACTGTTATGTAACATAATTCGTAATAATGTATACTTTATTTAAATGCCACATCTGACCTATTACTTCCTTAATACCTATCATTTCTTTTTCAGTGAAAGTCTTAAATATTGTTATGTATATTAGGTATACCGATACCAATATCTATTATTAAACTATTCCTGTTCCTCAAATATAATATCCGGTCTATTAAATTTTATTGCTCGTTCGATGTAACATAATTTATTTTCGTTTTGTTTCTAACTCAGCGCTAATGTTATATTTACAGTGGTCAGAAACTAATATGAAATGTCATATATTTGTTGACAATCAATTAGGGTTTTGAGCGAGTACCTATACTCGTACGAGTAACACGTTGAGTTATATTTACAGTTCGCTTCTGAGTTGTCAGAAATTAATCTGTATATCTGAAACGTGATATATTTGCTTGTAATAGTTAGAGCGAGATTTAACCTATGACACGCAAAGTGTAGAGTTATATTTACAGTTCGCTGCAGAGTTGTCAGAAATTAATTTGTATATCCGAAGCGTGATGTCTGTTTGTAATCAGTTATAGCAAGTTTTGAGAATGCACTTGTAAGATATTGAGTGTATGGTTATATTTACAGTTTGCTGCTGAGTTGTCAGAAATTAATCTGTACATCCGAAACGAGATATATTTGTTTGCAGTTCACAGTTCATCAGTTAAGGCATGAGCACTATAACACATTCGAATAGTTTCTGGTGGCTTATGACACTTGTTATATTATTGATGAATCTTGTATTATTTGACACAGTTTTTGGTTTTAATAATTTAGTCTTTATTTACTATTATAAATTCTTCAATTTCAGGGAAAATATTAGATCAGGGAACATTTATTAGAAGATTCAAAATCGATTGCGGTTACGAAAGATCGTGTAAATGTCTAATAACTTTATTGGTTTAGGATTTGCTGCTTTTGACTGGTGCTAGAGTTAACATTGTTCTCTTCAACGTGTGATGTTAGAGTTATGTTTGTTTATTTTTATGCTCTATGACAAACTTGTGTAAAATACTTATTGATTTGTGTACCTACATATTTGCTTTCTCCAAAGTAACTGAATATTAATCTTCTGCTCCCATTTGATATTTTATTGCAGATGGCTTTTAGGCTTAGATAATTATGTTTCATTAGTATAGTGTAAGTTTAGTTTTCCAAGTTAGTTATATCGATTTACTCCATTTTAAGACTCTAAAAGAGTGTTACCACTGGTATGTCGTATATACTACCCACCTGATTCGAAGATTTATGAGCTAATTTTGTTAATTGATGGTAGTTTAAATAGCATCTTAAGCTTAGCATCTTAATAAGCATCTTTCGGATTCATGCAAAATAAAATGCAACGAAACTTGAAAGCAAATATGTACGAGGACCAGTATCGCCAAATTCGTATTTATAAAAAAGACAGATCAGACAGATCTATGATCCGCCATTGCTGTTGGCGAAAAAAGGCATGAAACGACTTAATGTATACGATTATTTACATGATAATCACCCTTATTATTACTGTCATATATAGTTCATAATATCGAATCATATATAAATTGATATTTTCCTTCATAATTACGCTGTTCGTTGTTTAATTCAATAGTATGAACTCTTAACTCGAACTTTAAAAAACATAAAATACGCAAACTTTTGCACACGATTGATTACATAAAATCACACTTATATCTACTTGCGTATAGTTTATAATGGAGTTATACTAGGTCTTTTTAAATCATTTTTAAATTCTATCTATTAGATTAAAGGGCAACCAAAACATTTATAAATATATTACTTTATTTGATAATGATTGTTACAATTAGGCACTATCACAAATTTCCCTGTGGAGTTTCATATCGTTACGAGTATCGCAGCAACAAATATAATTTTGAAACATGAATGAATGAACACTATACGTAGGTATATAAATATACAGTACTACAATACAAGATAACGTAAGAAAAACATAATCAAATATGATGAAATTAGGTAAGCTTGTACATTATATCCTGAATCTCATCATACTGCTGAACCTATGTTTACCTCGATAATAGAAATTCCTTTTTTTCGCTTATCAAATTGATGCCATCTATCTAAGTTGGTTTGTATCAATAGTAAGTTTAACGCAAGGATTCGTTACAAGCTTAATTAGTCCATTACTTGGTATTGGGCGTTCTATCCACAGCCGATTTCAAATAGATTACTAATGGATGGGGAAATCACTTTACCAATTCAGTGAGGGTACATTATATACGTTATATTAGTTGGTGGAATTAAATGTGTGTGTGTGTGTAAGCTGATTACATGAAGATTATGTGAGGAATACGAAACGTACTTTTGTAAAAAAAGAAATAATATAGAATCTGCTAATAGTCGTATACACATCAATGTATTGACCTTGATAAAGTTCTTATGTGTGACAACGATCATGTTACTAGGAAAATTATGGATATGAAAGCGGTTGGGCGAGGAAGAAGGCGCGGTATAGGGGCGTGGGTAGGGAGAGGAAGACCAATGAAAAGATGGATGGCTGTCTGAATGATGGTTAAGTGAGTGTCAAAATGGCGAGTGATTGAGTAGAGTGAAAAAGGAAGACATGTTGAGCCGACCCCAAATTAATTGTTAACAGGGCAAGAAAAAGAAAAGACGTGTTGCTGACTATACCTGAAAGACTGTCTAGGAAGACATTTTAGATATCTTACATAGATAAAAACGTTTATTAAATTCTGCAAAATACAGAATTAGAAAAATAAGAAAAAGAAAAGACATGTTGCTGACTATACCTGAAAGACTGTCTAGGAAGACATTTTAGATATCTTAGATAGATTAAAACGTTTGTTAAATTCTGCAAAATACAGAATTAGAAAAATAAGAAAAAGAAAAGACATGTTGCTGACTATACCTGAAAGACTGTCTAGGAAGACATTTTAGATAAAAACGTTTATTAAATTCTGCAAAATACACATAAATATCTAATAAAACAAATGGTAATAATAAAGAAAAAACAAAAGTACAATCAAGCACTATAAATATATGTATGCTGTAGAAAGCAAAAGGTCAAGGCTCAGCTAAATATTTGCCTAATTTAGGAAATTGGGAGAATTGGGAGAGCCTTCTCGCGAAGAACAGGCAAGAAACTCTGAAGGTCTATTTTTATCTCCTCTTTTCAATTTTAATTTATTATAATAATACAAAATTAAGATGCAATCATACCTAATACGATTACAGTCGTATGTTTGCTTACATACACATATAAAATAATACAATATTATTAATAATGTTGTTACCAAACATGGCTCTATGAATAGTGTCCCTAATCCCAAATAGTGTGATCACTTACTTTATAATAGCCTTTACTCATGAGTGTTTTTTTGATATCAGGCAAGAAAGTCAAATTTTATTAAACCTCTTTTTTTACAACTCATAAAATAATATAATTATATACTGTTTTTATATCAAAACAGTAAATATATCGGATATTTATTTGCTATCGATTTATTAATTTTTATAAATATCGTGACCTGCTAATGTCAATATATTTGCGTCCTTAAATACATCTCCGAGGGGTTCTCACTGTATCATCATCTATAAGTAATGAACTGTTCCTTACCTATTGGTAATATATTTATTACCATAGTGAATATAACCAAAATAGGCCACTCTGGATGTTTCAACATTAGTCAGTTATCTTAATTACGAGTGGCCTTAAACACCCCCTTTTTAAAAGAATAATAAACAATACATAAATCATAATTTAATCAAAACAAAAAGTGCTCATGTAAGGTTTTGTAATGTATGATGCAGATGGAGAAATTCACATTGAATGGATCTGTTTTGTTTGTTGGCTAAATCTTCAAATATATATTATATAATATTAATTAATCCTTTAATTAATTAAGCCTGGGTTATAAAATAATTAATCGACCTAATTTCATATAGGTAACATTATTCCGAACACGTGTTCATTATTTACGGGCTGTGATGCAATTTTTACAAATAAATAACATACTATTCTTCGATTTTAATAATACCATTACATGATTGTTAGTTTGTAAAAATATGAGATGTTTAAATAATGCTATTTATATAAAAATAATTAAGATAAGTGCTCTATTTTATTGCAACTGAATGTGTATTGTCGGATATACAAGAGAGTTATAAATATCGAGAGAAATAAATATATTTATGGAATCTTGTACTCAAATGTGACTGACAATTCAATCAATCAACGTATAAGCGAACGAATCCAGAAAAATTTCTCATGGTCCTTTAGTGACATTTTCGGCGACAACGCTTAAGCGTGGGTTCCACTGCCTGTCTATAGCGATTTTGTGATGTCACTCTCGTACTGACATATTGATAAGAACCTTAGTTCTTTGTAACAAAGGTTGTTTTATATTTGTCCTTTCCGATCTCATTTGACAGTATGAGTGATTGGATTAGACAGACACAAAAGTAAATCTATGTAATTATATTTTTAGGTTATGGCTTTATATGTTATTATCTGGCCAACGTTTAGATATGTATGAATAAAACAAAACCTAGCTAAAATTTCAAGGGATAAATCAGAATACGACAGGCCTGCCATACATCATTCCGAAGCGGCTCAGTAGAGCGTAAACGGGTGTCAATGTCCATAATGTAATGTTAAGTGAAAACTCGCTTAACTTTGCTGCAGGGACCAGGGGGAACGTATTCGCCAGTATGAATTTAAAAAAAATGATTTTTTTTTTAGGTGAACTTAAAAATTGTCATTGCTGAAGTACGCACATTAGGCTCTACATAAGTCGGGCTATTCTACGGGCAATAGTTTTGTTAAAAGCAAAATACAGATGGAGCATGTTGTGCAACTTGCAAAAGTACTAGACTAGCTGACAGTAGAAGGCGCTTAGCTATTTAAACGATTTATACTGTATCTTTCGTACTATATCTCTCGTCCTTTTATGACCAACAATTAATAATGTTATTGTTTTGTTTTCATTTAAATAATTTAGAATGAACCTTATAGTGAAGTTCACTAGAGTGAAAATGTAAAATTACAAGAAAACAATCTATTGTTTTCTTGTAATTTTACATTATAGCCTAGTTGGTAACGTATAGATGAACGTTACGGCATCATTGAATGTAAAAAAATGGTTATTCTGACAATAATATCAGTATTATCAAATACTTAAATTAAATAATAATTGTGTGAAATATAATTACTGTTCTGTATTATAATACTACTTTTCAACACTAGCCCTCATAAAAATATTTATTTGCTTAAATCAGCGATACAATAATCATATAAATTCAGATCCTACAAACGAAATGTGCAAAGTTTACGGCTCACAGATTATTATATTATGTAACTAAATTTTGTAACTTGCGATTCACTATTAACATGCATTGTTTTTAAATATTTTTGACTAAATAAAATATAGAATGAAAATTTTAATTAAAATTGATAACACGAGTCCGTTAACATTAATGTAATATGTATAATACCCAACATGGAAATAATTATAAAATATCAAGAAATATTACAAAAATGTCAATTAAAATTTAATTAATTAGGTAATTTTGCTACTGATTTATCAACAGATTTACAAAATCTAATATAATATACAGTTAAGCTTGATGAGTTTTTAATGATCGAAGTATTTTACCAAGTTTGAGTATTGCAAATGTGTTGCAACATTATTTAAAAATAATAGTTTTGTTAAATTGTTACTTTACATAAGTAATTAATGTAATTATTATGGTAAATGATTATTTCGTTGAATATTTATAATTCATGGTGCTGCTCTTTGTTTAAAACAATCAGCCGCATTCAGCATTCTCTCCAGCCGAAATTGTAAGAATCCAGATAGCGCCGTCAAAGATACGCGAACAATTATAACTATTGGAGACCTTAGGAACGATATGTAGAACACCCCAAATAGAGCAAAATATGTGTACAATTTCTGTAACCTTTAAAATAATAATAAAGAAAATTATACAATAATTTTCCTCTTTTGGGGGCTGAATTTAAAAGAAAACCCTGAATCCAGTATTTACTCATATCCCAATAACGAAGTACGAGTTCTAAGGAGTTTTGAATGAAATAGGCTGCTCAAATTTGAAACCTAGTAACATTTAATTTGAAAAAAAAAAAACGGTTTTTGGCAAATTTCAACTAATTAGGTAGTACCGAAACGATGTGGACCTTAAAACACCCATTTTCATACGTAATTTTTAAGATATAATTTAGCAATTTGCTATGATTACGAGAATTTCTTTGAAGTACAAATTCTAAACTTGTATGTCAGAATACCAATTTAAAACCCTAGCATCTCAAGCGACTTACTAAGTTATGAATTTTAAATACCAACTTGCTATGTTTTGAATTTGCTGCAAAGTAATAAAAACAAATAAATAAATTAATTAATAAATATCCAAATAACCTAGTAAAGCAAGCTTACTAAGTTTTGATACTGTTTTTATAGTTATATTTGGGTAAATTCACGAAAAAAAAAAAAGCATGAGCGGCTTTAGTATAATTATACTCCAAAAAAATTACGAGTATTACAAAGTAAAATGTCAACCATAACCGTATCTCTTCGTTTTTCGTCGGTCTAACGAATCAAAGTAGCCGACCCGTTTTTTTGCTCTCCTGAACATTTTGTTGGAAGGAGTTACTATGTTTTGATTTTAAGCAGCCGAAATATCCCTTGGAATGTCGTTTTTCCACAGACCTTTAAAATAAATTTCAACCCAGGCTAGACTTCATGAGGAACCTTTATGCCAAATTTGTAATTTGTACTCTAATTAGCTTTAGCCTAGATTACGTTATACATTGATGTCATTCACCATTCAGTTTCTACACTTAGTACAGATAAAAATTTTCTAAGCAGATACGATTAAAAAAAGCAGTCTACATTGTAAGCTTATAAAATCAGTTTTATAAGCTTATAAAACTGATGACTTTTGAATTTATAAGCAAGCTTTCGATGTTACTCAAAATATAATATCCTTGACTTATGACGTGTTGTAAAAATACGGTATGTTTGTTTGATCTTGGGCAAGAAGCAAGAATATGTATGATATTTACTGACACCTTACAAAATCAACACATCTACGTAAGCTGAGATCTCTTTGAAATTCCTAACAGTATTTGTTATGTTTTCGATAACTTGAAATATTTATTATATTCAGCCAGAGACGAAATATCTGAGGCCGTCCATCGTATATTTGTCAATAGTTTCGAAGTCTTATGACCTTCTACAAAATGTACATACATAAATACGTTTTAGTTCAACAAATATTATTTACTAGCTTTTGCCCGCGACTTCGTCCGCGTGGAATAGTGACTTCCGGCAGATTTTTGGTTTTTCCCACATAGTTCCCGTTCTTGCGGGATTTTCGGAATGGTCGAGTTTCCGCAGAATTTTTAGTATTATTATGTTGATACAACTTAAACAAATTATTTCGACCAAATTTGGTACCATAAAAACGGTCATTGTGACTAAACCTTAAAAGATAGACATATGCCGTCGCGGACTTTTTTTTAGATCATGTATAGAGGAATAATTCTTTCATACATATTTTTTGTGTATCTTGAACCGTTTTCGCAGCGCACGCAAAGAAAGCCGTCAAAAATGAATAATTTTCCCCGTTTTTTACACATTTACCGCTCTGTCTTTGCTCCTATTGGTCATAGCGTAATGTTATTTAGCCTATAGCCTTCCTCGATAAATGGACTATCCAACAAAAAAAGAATTATTCAAATCGCACCAGTAGTTTCGGAGATTAGCGCGTTCAAACAAACAAACAAACAAACAAACAAACTCTTCAGCTTTATTATATTAGTATAGATAGATAGTAGTAACTTCTTATGTGCAGGATTAATATTTCGAGATTTACTATTTATAAGTAGCCTATGTGTTATTCTGATGTATAACCCATATTATTATATATTTTTATTAAAATCCATGTAATAGTTTGTACGAGACAGTGTAACCAACATCCACACAAACTTTTGCGTTTATAATATTAGTAGGATTTATATTTTCAAACAGTATTTTTTATATAATAATAATAAATACACATTTTATATAATAACATGCTTCCTAGATGGTTAGTGGTAGTCATGACTTAGCCTTAGCCTTATATAGTAGATTGCTTTATAAGGGTGGAAAGGAATCAATCCCTACGAGGTTGTTAGACTATAGTCCGAGTAGGGTTTGATTCCTTTTACCAGTGTGTAGCACTCTACTTTTCATTTCGAATGCAAGGAAAAAAAAATAGCTTTTTCTTAAATACCTAAATCACACAATCAAGATTTCGGTACAGCGTAACAGATTCCCCTCCCGCCAAAATTATCTTTTTTACAGGTATTTTTAAATTTGGAACACATCGCTTTACCTTTTACTGGCCATTCAGCCAAATACTTTTATTATCATTGTACCAAGGATTGTGTGTACGTAACCTAATTCAGTTCTATTTTTAAAATTTTACTTTCCGCTCTAAGGAGGGTAGTAAATAGTATGAGAATTTCCCGCCCGCTGGTGGGAACTAGCGATTTCCTCCAAATACTCAGATCAAGGAAACGTTCATTTCTGAGCATGAGGAATGAAAAATTTGTTTCGTTATTTGTCTTCTATCCAGAAAGAAAGAAAAGTTTTTTATTTGGGTCCAAATCAACATATTATGCCAAAGTACAGTTACAATATAATGCAGAACACAATAAATAAATTAAAATAATGAAAAAATAATAAAAATTCTAACAAATGGCAACCAAAAGCGACTCCACTCAGCTACAGCCATAGATAACTGTGACGCTGATTTTCAGTGGAGCCACCAGGGGGGCAATCGCACTAACAAATCGCAGCTGAAACGAAACCAAATCGTTCCACTCAACCAATCAGAGAGCTAGAATATCACGTCATCGAACAGATGACGTGATATTGTGGCGTTCGGATTGGTTAAGCCGAACGGTTCGGTTGCGTTTCGCTTGCGATTTATTAGTGCGATCGCCCCTCTGGACGTAGTAGGATCACCCCTTTTACAGACGTGGTTGCCATGACCATTCGCTCCGAGCCACAACACGCTATACTCTATACCTCCGGCCTTTATTCTTAACATACATACCTAACTGTAAGACAGTGCAATGACAGTGCACACATCAATCACAACCAGTGCTTTGTGTTGAGATGATTCTTTAAATTGTACTTAAAGGAACTGATAGTCGTACGTATCCGTCTTTTCTACGTCAACAAACCATCTAAGCAAGCATTTTCTTAAAACAACATAAGGTAAGTTGCATAATATAACAACAACAAACAAATTCTTACGTTAACAAGAATTTTCATTGAACCAAAAAGGGTTTTCTCCCTTCAAAGTAAACATGGGCCTTAAAACCTTCTGAGGAAACAACTAAATAAAAAGTTGTACTTTGAAAAGTGCATAATAATATCGTTTTGTATAACACATTCTCAAACTCATACGTTTAAGCAAAAAAATATTGTTTAATATTATGTTAATAAAGAATACATTTTTCATTCTATGCATTTTGTACACATGGCGCTTGCGCCGGTCGCGCACAGCTATTAGGTTCTTTGTCATAAAGCAAGCTCTTCATTAAGTTAGCACAGTCTTGCGACAGGTCAAGGAAACCGGCACTTACCATACGACGGATTCATGCATAATGCACGACACGAATTTCGTTAACATACAGAATTGCTAAAAACACGAGAAAATTGTTTAATACAATGTTCCGCCCTTATTTTTGGGAAGGTGATTATGCTGTATGCAAATCTGTGTTTACGTAATCATGTAATATAATCAATATCGACTTATTTTAACGTTCACGCTAATACATTAGTCACATCAAGCGGTAATAATTAACTGTGTTGTTTTATGTGTGCAAAAAACTAGATGTTCGTTTATGGGCAAATGTATAAAATTTTATAACAAGATTCAAGATAGTGTAGCTGAATTGCCTCTTCATAAGTTCAAGGTATACATGTTAAAAAGACGATTGTGAAAGATCATGTTGATACCAACTTTTGTAGATTTTTTTCAATGGCGCTTGTAAGTTAAATAAAAAATATGTATGTCTATAATCTTAGAAATGTGTTTTAAAAGGCACAGCTGATATTTGTATTCCGACTAAAATGCACGGTACGGTAGAGGTAAAATTAACAAAATTTTAGTCGTATATTTTAAGTTAAACTTAAGTATCAAATTAGTAATTTAAACTATCAAATTTTGTTGTATATCGATACTGAGATCAAAAGTTATTAATATACATAATTGTTCGTTTACTGCCATTAAGTACAGTATTTTTGTTTGCAAGTTTATGTGTCAAATATAAAAATAAGTCGGGTTTTCCTTCCTGACGCTATAACTCCAGAACGCACGAACCGATTTCCATGGTTTTGCATTCGTTGGAAAGGTCTCGGGCTCCGTGAGGCTTATAGCAAAGAAATTTCAGGAAAAATTTCAACAGAAAAGCGGGAAATCTTTTTTCACATACAGCGAGACAACATGACATTTGAGACATTTGACAGGACAACGTCTGTCGGGTCAGCTAGTGTCAAATAAATAATTTGTCTGAACTGACTGATTTAATTATTTATATTCAAGTAAATATTTTATTTTCAATACGCATATACTTATTGGTATTGAACTAATATTTAGGGTGATTGAAAATGATTTCAAATGATATTTATGTTCGAATTCGCGAGTCACTGAACAAAGAATAGTGTCAAAGGGAGCGTCAAACACTTATATCCAGTATATCCTGAAAGAATTCTCTTTTTAAGACGACAATACAAAATTCAACATTGTTTATATTTTGAGCTTATCATGATTATTTTTTTGTCATCCATTGGAATTTTATCTACCTGTCTATTGTAATGGTTGACAATTGTAGTCATGGTTTTTATCGGTTTTTCACTTAGACGAGGTTTGCTTCTAATTTATAAAAAAAAAAAATTAAAAAATTACATATCTTTTTTAAATATTATGTTAACAAATTTGAATGCTTAGATTGAATTGGAATAGTGATAGTACAAACGTGTATAAGATCCTTAAGCTCAATGTATACTCAATTTCTTAAAAAATAGTTTAAACCAGAACGCTTCAGACACCATTTAAACACCATACCTCATCCCAATAGAATTAACACCCTTAATCAACTTTTTAATTTGATTTGCAAATTAAAACCGCTTAAGCGCAGCAATAGAGTTCAAAATCAAATTAGGTCGTTATCTACGATTTACATTCGGCATAGCGTTTAAGCAGAATTTTCTAAGGCTGGTGCTATCGTTTCCTTACTTTTATTTTGGCATGACTTGACAGATACTAATGGGAAACAAAGTTACCAATTAACTTAATTTGTAAATAAAAATTCACTTGTTGCTGCTAAATGCAAATTAAATCGTTGAAGTTATCTGATATAATTTCCTTCATTTTCGTCTAATTTGGTAATGAAAGAGTGATTAAGCTGTGTCTCTCATAATTTGCATGCTTGGTTTCTAACAGTTTTTCAAGAAATCTGTAAAAATGTCTAAGTCAAGTTAATAGATTAAATAAATCTGTTTTGTTAGTTGAATGAAGTTATTTTGACTTGATTACGAGTGTTTAGCTTCGTTTGTCGAAGACATATTTTTTCTTAGGCTTTTTCCGTCCCCAGCGCTGGAGGACGGGCGCTTTAGTTCAAAGCCGATAAGGTTCCAAGCCTTCTGCCCGACCAAAGGCTGTAGGCAGTGTTTAGTTGGTAGGCTAGCCTTCTGCCAGAGTTCAACATTACCACCCGTCTTAGACCTGATGCGGGTGGTATTCGGTGTTAGTTCGTCCGAGCACCAAGGGGTTATGAAGACTAGTTAAGAAGGAATATTAAAAAATGCAAATACTGAAATTTAATATCATAATTCTATGGGAATATGATTCTAAAATGGAGATTTCGAATATCTATTATCATACTTATCTCTATTATATATAGAATAACTTTTTTACTGCTACAATTTTTATAATTACTCATTTACCAGGCATCAGTATCTTATATACGCTTACCGAGAGTTTTGGAAAACATTTGGAACAATAGTAATTACAAAGCAAACTAATAATAATTAACAAATACTTATTAGTAGTATTTATTAGATGTTGGAATGTTTCGACGTCACACGCATTTTTTAAGCTTCTTCATCATTATAAGTGAATCCATTATCGTAAGTTCACAACACGTTCCCTATGGCCCTACCCTTGGACAAAAACGGTTGGCTTGTAGAAGACGGGTGTAGCAGCCCGTCTTTCATAACCAGCCTAGGTGTAGCCTGCGCAAGATAGTGGATGACAGGTGCAAATTGGAGGCTGTAGTCTACTTCTGTGAAAATGTTTTTCTCAGAAGGAAGCAACGGAGAAGGAACGGAAACGACCATTACGCCACTCCCGTCCGATGGACAGTCCGTCAAACGGTTTGATAGTAGAAGACAAGCATTTGCAGTCTCTCTATGACCACCCAAGGTGTCACCTGCGGGCTTAAGTGGCTCCTGAAGCGTATATGTATAGACTCTAGGGGTCCGCTTCGTATAGGTATTACCTCTATATCCACTGTAATCTACCACAGGCATTAATACCGGGCCTGTAGCTTGCCAGGTTATACAAGGGTGATTTGGAGAAATTGGGCTTCCAATTCCTAGATTGCCCTAATTGAGGACAGAATGGACGTCGAGATGGTTTAGTGGGTATGCCTGCTTCCTACCGGGTGGTTTCATACCAAGAAAAGAAGTTGCTCTATACGCTTGCAAAATACAGTAGTCAATTAACCCTAGAATCTATGAAGTGAACTGCCATAGCCGTTAAGACTTGACTCGTAGCTGACCGTGTTGTCCCGGGGCGATACGAAGAAATTGAATTATTCAGTCCTTAGATTGCCCTGACTAAGGTCGAGATAAAGGTCGGGGTTGTTTAGTAGGTATATCCCACAGGGAGAGTCCTACACACACCTGGCGATTAGCTATTGTCAGACACGGTGCGCATAGCATTTCAGAAAATTAGGAACCTCCAGAATTTCTAGAAATACTATTGGGAAAAATTTACTATTGCTGAATTAAGCTTGCATTACGACCATGACGACCTCTATAGTCGAGTGGATATTACACCGGTTTCAAGGTGTCGCCATCTCTGAGGTCCCGAGTTCGAATCCCGGTGGGGGCAGATGTTTGTATGATGAATACGAGCATTTATACTTTAGTCATGGTTGTTGATATATATTTCTATAAAAAATATTTATATATGTATGTCTATTCGTTACCCTAGATCCCATAGCATAAGCCTTAGCTTAGTTTGGGCAAGGTTAATTGCTGTAAGTGTAACAAATATTTATTATTATTATTAGAAAGAAAATCGACTAACGAATGTACTGACAGCAACACCAAGCGTAAATTTATACAACGAAAACCACCGCTATTACGACCACTATTACGTATGAGCTCTTTGGAGGTCAACATATAAAGTCTGACATGTTGCTGTGTGTATATGTATGACATAAATACAGCCAAAACAATGATACATTTGTTTTATTAAATTACTGTTTTATTTAAAACAGTACAACAAAAAAATCCCTCTGAGGAACAAGGGAAGTACATTCTGGAGACTGCAGATTTTACTTTTGCAGTAAGATTGCAGTGTTATTACAGTTTATTTTTAATAAAATTATAATCTCGGAATACACATATTAAATAAGTACTAAAAATTTAAACATTCATACACAAACCTACATAAATATTTCTGAGTGCATCTCTATTACTTATCTGGGACTACCTAATGCTGAAGTTTAAGGTTTGATTTAGATCCTAAATCAACCTGTGATGCTTTGCGGGAAGTACAGGATCGTAAATTGAACTAATGGTTAAAAAAAACAATTTTCTATTCATATTATATGTAAAATATTATATACCTATTAAAATTTCAACTTAAATATATACAGTCACGCGTCTTTCATATGTATGTATGTAATTTTTACAAAACATATTATAAGCGTGAAAGTTTCTTAGTATGGATGGATGTTTGTAAAAACTACTCAATGGATTTTAATTAAACTTTACAATTATATAGTGTATGTATGTATATATATAATAAAATACACAGACTAACATTTATTAAGATATTGTAGGAATTGTCTTAAATATAACTATAAATGTAAGTACAAAAGAACACTACCTACAGGCTATTCTAATATGCGCTGCCAAAACCGCTAGAGTTACAGATATGTAATGTCTTATGGAAATGTATATCTTATAAGCTACTCGAAATACTAATTCTGCGCAGACGAAGTCGCGGGTACCTGTTAGTAATTTATAATGAAATACATACTATACTGTTAAAAGTTAGTATAGACCTCTCAGAATGCAACATGAGAACTAGTGATGAGCCGGATAACCGTATCCGTACCAGTATCCGCGGATATCCGATGCAGAAGAAAGATTCGTATCCGTGTCCGTATCCGTCACTTTTTGGCGGATCTTTTACGGATCTATTTAGCATAGTCTTCTTTATAGAATAATTCATATTCTTGAGAATGTTTTCTTTATAAACGATTTTTAAGGAAGTTGAGCTTTTACCCTTACGAGAATACTTTCCATCACAAGTTTAACACTTTTCACGTTCAACATTTATTATCACAAAATAATTCCATATTACACTATTAAACTTCTTTATAGACAATTTTTTAAAATAATGTACCAATACCAAACCCAAGCGTTATCTATGCTGCCCAGTCATCCTCTTGCCCATTTCCCATTATCTGGGGTCGGCGCAGTAGATCTTTTCCTTCCATTCCTCTCTATCAGCCGTCATTTCCATGCTTACTCCTTTCATTCTTATATCATTCTTCACACAATCGATCCATCTTTTATTCGGCCTTCCTCTGCCCGTGTATCCCTCCACTTTCATATTCAACGTTCGCTTTGTGACATGACTTTCATCCCTCCGCATCACATGTCCAAACCATGCTAATCTACTTCCTCTCACTTTTTCTACCACTGGCGCTACTTTAAGGCTTCCTCTTATGTACTCATTCCTTATCTTATCCATCCTTGTCACACCACACATCCATCGTAACATTCTCATTTCATTTGTATGCAATCTATTCTCATCCTTCTTCTTGACGGCCCAGCATTCACTTCCATACATGACGACAGGTCGGATGATCGATTTGTAAATTTTCCCCTTCAGCCTTATTGGCATTCGGGGATCGCACGTTGTAGCTGTGACCTGTCGCCATTTCATCCACCCTGCGTTAATCCTATGCTGCACAGCTCTGTCTATTTCGCCGTCGTCCTGAATGAGGGAACCGAGGTACTTGAAATCTGCGCAGGTAGGAAGTATAGCGTCATCTAAAGACATGGGTACAGGACTGGAAAGACCGCCGAAATCACAGTACAGATATTCAGTTTTGGATCTGCTGATCTTCAGGCCAACACTCTTCAGCCTCTGTCGCCACCCCGTCAGTCTGCTTTGTACCTCGATGCCCTCTTCCCCGACAAGCACGATGTCGTCGGCAAAGAGCATGCACCAGGGTGCCTCCTCCTGCAGGTCCGACGTCAGAGCGTCCATGATCAGAAGGAAGAGGTAGGGACTCAATGCCGACCCTTGGTGCAGCCCTACAGCCACACCGATGCCCAGTGTCACATTAAAATAAAACAAAACAAAGAAAGACAAAACATGTTTTATCTCAAGATCGTGCACACCGACATCGATTGTGTAAGAAAGTTAAGATCCGTATCCGGATCCGTATCCGTATCCGTATCTGCGGATCTTAATATTAAATATCCGTAATCAGATCTGTATCCGCGGATCTAGATTTTTGACGATCCAGACAACTCAGAAGAGCAGTGAAATTCCGGATATGGCCTGTCGGATAAAGCTATTGTGCCCACATGTTTGCTTAGGGAATAGTATGATAGAAAATGTTAACACAGACCATAGTCATCCCTCAAATTTTCGGCGTTGAACGCAAATATAAACACATCCCGAAATAAATTGACGTGCGGCTCCCCAGGGCCGGGTAACTGAATGTTAACTCGGTTATTTTCTCGCTACAACACTACATTAACCGTATCTCTTTTGCGAGTTAATTTACGGGAATGCTTACATTAATCAAGAGTTAAGGGGATCTCAACTGGAATTTGAATTATTGCCTGTGATTCCCCGTTTCCATGTCAAATTCCTTAAGCGGACGTGTACGAAGCAGAAGAGTTCAGAATTGAATGATCTGAAAATTGACCCAAGGATATTTAGTGAAGAAAAGAATTTGAACAATGTTTTGTATCTGTAGACGCAATTTATAAGTAGTATGTTTTAAAATCGTGATTTCGTTGACTCCAAAAATTATACGAAATTATTTTACTGAAATATTTTGAGGTCTTGGCAAGAAAGAAAGCTGATGAGATAAGATGGGGCATCGTTTATTTTTGAGAGCTCAGATATCAAACAAAGATACAGCAGCGTCAATGGTTTTGAATCATAACAAAAGATTTGAGATTGAACCGTATTCTATAATATATGTATAGGCTTCGCTATAATAGTATAGCTAATTTGGATTATACAGAGTTTATTTGACTTTTCGGAAGTAAATTTAACATTTGATATAATTTCCTATATTGTATTAAACTTGGGCAAAATCTTACGCAATAGACGGAAATAAGCATACGGATCGATTGAATCGCTCTCAGAATTTCTTTCGAACTACGTTCCAACTCAAACAGTTCAAAGTAAATGAACCAAGTTTAGGGAAGTCGATGAGGGCCGCTATGAAATCTATTCTCGAGCCGATAATGGACCCAAAAATTCCGTAAACATAGTTGGACGACTGCGAGTGGAGGAATAGTTTGGAAAGAGAGATTTGTAATAACACTTTGGATAATTTGCGAAGAAGCTGGGAGTTCAAAGAGAACTAAGTAAATGTTTAGATGTAGCTTATGACGTAGGCTTGTACCTATTTCTGCCGCGTATCAGTTGTGCTTGCATTACTATTTAAAACTGAGGTATACTACTCACATCTTACCTCAAAAGTTGACAACGAATATTGATTCTTACTAGCGACCCGCCCCGGCTTCGCTCGGGTGCAATGAAAAAATGGTTATGGTAGGTTATCCCTAAAAGATAGGCATATACCATCGCGGACTTTTTTGTTAAACTTTTTAAGGTGCACAATACTGTAGTACATTATTTTGGTCTATCTCGTAGAGTTCAGCCAGCGTTTTTGCAATATAAGCGCAAAAAAACGCGCTTATTTACGACATCACATTAGAAACCTCTAAATTTATCAGTGTTTCTCTACTATATTATGCATATAAACCTTCCTTAATAATCATTCTATCTATTAAAAAAACCGCATCAAAATCCGTTGCGTAGTTTTAAAGATCATACATAGGGGCAGACAGACGGCGGATAGCGACTTTGTTTTAGTAATGTAGTCATGAGGGTTTGTTTCAAATTACAAACAAGTTGGGTTTTATAATATTTACGATAAGCTATATCAAAACAAAACACCTCAAAACAAATTTACAGTGCAGCACATTTTGCTATCTTATCCGACGTACAAATATTACTTATTATAATTAAAGACATGTTACATTAATAAACTATATTAGGGAAAAATTATATATATGTATTAACAATGTGCTGGGCCCTGTTATCGTGTTTGTTAAACATCAAATCAAATTGTTTCCGTGTTTCTCTCACTGGCACAGTTTAGGTACACTCATAATAAATAGCAATAAAAAGTCGGTTTTACGGGCGAAGATTTTACGTGACAACGTCTTTTTCTCGGTAGAATATTTATTGATATGAATATAATTAAATTGCACAATAGGAACAAGGAATTGAATGAAAATAAGAATTGCACAAATTTTAACTATGAAATATATTTTGTTTACTAAAACATTGTACATGTAAACTTAAACTTAACTAATTCCTATTTGAGTGAGTAACAATTAATCAATCAATCATAGTTTACGATAATGAAATATCAGTGTACAATTATTTACCTTTATTGTTGTAGTTGTTGTAAATGACGAATCTAAGCACTCCACATTTTCACTACAGACACAGCTGACGATACTTTAACCACACGTGTGAACTTGTATTATGACGCTTTCTTGTTTTTCCAACGCCAAGAACGTTCGAGAAAGACAAAGACAGAGACACAAGCATGCGCCGATTCAATGCGCCTAATTCTCTAGTGCTGCGCGCGCGGCAGACCGATCATAGTTGAGTGGGAGAGAGATGCAAGGCATTCGGCGGGCCTCTCTCTCGTTCGGTGACTCATCGTAACGTTACCGAGCGTTACACTTTTTCATAAGTGACTCCCAGCCGCAACCTAATTTAAGACGTTGTCACGTCAAAATCTAAAGGCGCGGGTCGCTTTAGGTCGGTGTGTTATTGTCGCGTCAGTCCAGCTACCACGTTGCAACACACTAACTATTATCTACTAGGGAGCGAAACAGGAAACAAACATACAAACTAAGAATTAATTGTTAAGTTAATATTATGTGGCAGAAAATTGAAATAAATAATATATCATAATTGTAAATTTGTTGTTCTCAAACATTAAATTATGAATTTGTATTGTATTTTATTTGTTTCTAACATGTCATTTGTAAAATGTCTAAGTTATGTCCAATTTTGAAGTCTATAAATAAATACATTTTTCTCTTTAACAATATTATTTGATATGTCACGTTATCTATACTTATCTAATATAATATTCATTAACACTAAAAAATCAATGTTCAATTAAACCAATTCCGCAATTTATGTAGAAATGATTTTGTGCGAAGTTGTATGATTTATATAGGAATTTTATTGTATATTTTAATAGACATCACAAAACAGTTTTTATCGATTAAAGCACCATTTCATATATTCCATCAAGTATGCAGCGAAAATATTAAAATCAATATTGATTCAACTTGGGCCTTACCAGATTCTTACAGACGTCAAGACAAGACAAGAGACTAGACACACTAACGAACTTAGACATACTAATATAACTAATATAACTAGCTTCGTATAACTTCATATAACTAGCGTGGAATTAGTTTTGTCAATCCTGGTCCCTTATGTCTAAGGTACCAAGAGTCATGGTCTTATCTTCAATTCAACCCCTATTTCAGCCCCACACTGGTAAAAAATTTAAAATGCTAGAACAAACGATTTTTTGTTTCTTATGACGTGATATTTGATGAACTTGCATACTAACTTTCAACCCTTATTTCACCCCCTAGTTGGTCGAAATTTCAAAAATGCTAGAACAAATGTTTAATGATTTCTTATCAAGTGCTTAAATATTAAGTTTCATGGTTTTATCATTTAAAATTAAGAAATCCCATACAAACTTTCAACCTCTATTTCAACCCCTTCATCCCTTTTTATCGAAATAAAAAGTAGCCTATGTTCTGTCTCAGGGTCTAAAGATTATCTGTACCAAATTTCATTAAAATCGGTTCCGAGCTTTAAGCGGGAAAGCGTAACAGACAGACAGACAGAGTTACTTTCGCATTTATAATATTAGTTGGGATAATGCTTCACTACATAATATAAAACAAAGTCGCTTTCTCTGTCCCTATATCCCTTTGTAAGCTTAAATCTTTAAAACTACGCAACGGATTATGATACGGTTTTTTTAACAGATAGAGTGATTAAATAGGAAGCTTTATATGTATAATAGCACCCATTAAATAGTAGAGAAATACTGTTATTTTTGAGGTTTCTAATGTGATGTCATAAATAATTACATTTTTTCCGCTTACATTGCAAATGCAGGCTGAACCCTACGAGATTTATCAAAATAATATACGAAGTATTGTATACAGTGAAAAGATCTAGAGAAAACTCCGCGATGGTATATGTTTATCTCTTATTGATATCCTACAATAACATTTTTTTTGTAATTTACTTTCTACGACAAAAATGGCTAATTGTCGAATGGCGATTTTAACAGCATAATAGGGAATTAATCTCTTTTTTGAAAAGAATCTTAATTTGATCCTTGCGTGTCAGTAAACCATATACTAAAAATATAAAAAATTTATACACTCGTTAAGTACTATAAAAATTGCATTAAAATTTAATATTTTCAAATTTCGCGCGTAATTAGACGAACGCGCCGCACGAGTTGTTACTCTGTAGCGATGACGTCAATACGGCATGTAAATAATAATCAAATCTCTATGTTTGATGCTATGTATTATTATATTCATAATTTAATTTAGTTTGATGCTATGTATTATTATATCTTTTATATATAAACAACTAATAAAGGAATAATAATAAAAGAGTAATACTGACATCGATGTTTTAATACTCCGTAACTCGGCAGAACAAAAGTCGGGATTTGCAGCAAAGAATTTTTCGACCATTGCATTTATTTTTGGTAAATTCGTAATGTCTACTTTTACAAAACTGCTTTCCATAGTGTGATTCACGTGCGATTCCAATTTAACTTACGTATTTATAACGTTCTCTTACATTAAAAAAGCAACCTACAAACTTCTTTTTTTATTGTTTGCGGCTTTATACGTACTATGATTCATAATGACATTGACACGCATAAGTTTACAGTACCTTATGACGTCACGACATGGCGGCCTATGTTTCGCTCTTGTTTTATGTATAGATTAAAAAAGTGAATACTTTGAAACTAATTTTTATAATATTTTTGTTATTTTATGTACTTAAACATTATGGTTCCGACTATTTAATGCATAAGCTATCATAGTTATATGCTTTTAGATCTTTTCCAATATAGAGGGAAATACCCTATTCCGTAAGCAATTAAATACCTTATACATTGTTGATTTGATATAATAGATCTATATGACTCTTTACAGCATATGTTTAAAAGAACATATTACGATATTCGAAGATATTACAGATTTAAAATTTGCGGGACTTCCATTATTACAAGCACCCCACGTGTTTTGTTCAATAATATCAACTTTTCAATTGATTGCTACAGTTTTATTTTAATTTTTTTATTCAATATTTATTATAAACAACGTTCACAGTTTTTATATAGTGTAGTTTTATTTTGTTATTTTTATATAGTTAGTTTTCGTCGTCGCTAATTATTTTTAAACAACGAAAACCTCCGCTGCAATCAATGACATAAGAGCTAGCTTAAATTTCATATGTAAAGTCTGCCGTGTTATTGTTTGTACAAGGAAAAAGCCGACTTTATGCTTGTACGAAAATTACAAGGCCTACTCGAGAAGAAACCTTATAAGTCTGCTAGTTTGTATAAATCACCATAGGTGATTAAAAACTTACGATTATAAATAAAGAATAGCGAATAATAAGTTAAGGTAATAATAGCTAAGCCTAATAGCATTTTTCCTTTTCCGTGGAATATAAGTAGATATTTGAGAAAATACAAGAGCTCTCTCTGTACATTCACTCGTTATATCTGATCGTTATTCAATACAATCAAAATACCAGCACAATAAATAAGTTTACGATTCACAATTTAATTCGCCTTCCAAATTAAAGAGTTCATGATTATTCGCTTAGCTGGATTTATAGGTGACGAAAAATGTTTCAAAACATTGTTCCGTTCTGATATATACAAAAGTAGACAAAATGAAAATTTACATACATACATACATTACATACATACTATTTTAAGTATCTTTCTCTTAAGGTTGTTTCTTCATTGTTCTTTACTAATGATCTCTCTGTATATTATAATAAAAAATTTTTGGAGTGAATGTGGTGACTATATTCTTGATCATTACTATTCTTTTATGATTAATTTAAAATAAGTGGATTGCAGTCTGAGTACAATTATAACTTTAGTACCAAAGGCCTTATCTTTGCGGTGTTGCACAGGATTAAACGCCTAAAAAGGCCTCATACAAAAACAGCTGCATTGTGTATTAATGTAAATGGTTGGATCGTGATTCAATTAATTTATCTACCAACAATATCACATGTAATAATAATAATTATCTTTATTATTTATGGATTTACAAACTTTTCATCGTAAAATAAAATGTATATTTATATCAGCAGTATTTTATTGAAATAAAATTTATTGACGTTATTTCTCTTATAACAACTTTCTTATAAATTATTCACCTGTTTTAATGAAATTGAGCATAAATAAAAATAATTATTTTATAACACGTAATTTATTATATGTAAACATATTTTTAAAATATAAATAATGTTATTACTTTAGTAAATATAGATAAAGGCACCAATAGAATTCCAGTGGTACTAACGCAATGGTACCATAATGATGACTTGGTATCCGATTCGACATAATAAAAAACTGACCTATCGTTATTGTGTAGTAAACATTTTTGGAATATTTTTATAATCGTGTGTACTGTTTAAACGTTTTTAAGACTCCCCAACTCAAAAGAATAAATAAAACCGTCATAAGATCACGACTGACAGTCTGTGTGTCCAGAACTTTTTATCCGGAATGCGTGGAGTTATTGATAATAAGTTTAAAATTTATGTTTACCCTTTCCTTCTCATCTCCTCCGATTTAATGAAGCTTTAAAAAATAGAACTTCTGAAACAACGTACGATTACTATTCGAAACTTATTTTAAAAAAATTGTAAGGCCATAAAACCTATGAGGGATATATCCGAAGAAATTTAGTGTCGTTGTATTAATTCGTACTCAATTCGTTTTATCGCAAATATATAAATAGCTATTATTATGTATCTACCTTTTATTTAATATTGTGCATTGTATAATTCTGATTTGTTTTATTTTTTATATTTCTATTTTATGTGCTTTGAGTTAATCAAATGTATTACATTCTTACATTCTGGCTTGCTGTAGTCCTGTTTTGCGATATTTTTAGCTATGAGGCTATGGCAGAATATCAGCGACAGTTGTACATTCAGCTGTCATATGCTGAGCCATATGCCTTTTTGTTCCAGAACACAAAAAAAAAATAAGGATAAATTACATTCTATATATGTTTCAGTGTAACTATTATAAGTTTACATTCGTTTGCAAACGACATGGACAGCGTAATTTTTGAATAAAACCTTTGTACAGCGCCCCTAGCGGAACGTAATTGTATTAATTTTTCTCATATTAAAATGATGTTACTTTTATTGTTCAGTATGCGTCAAACACCTTTTGAAAACGATAGCAAATAAATGATAGCAGATAGAAAAGGTAGAGCAGTGGCTCTACCTTAAAAAACCAGTGGGTTTTTTATATACTACGATATAGTAACCAATTACCGTAACCGTTACCCCTTATGACTTGAGCCATCAATATTGATTGCAACTTTCACTCACATCACTGAATCACAACACCTACCAAACTATCACCACGCCACGAGTGCACTGAACCGCCTTCACCGAGAAATATTTGCTACTAACTAAGCACTTCACTTGTCTGTCTTATGTCCCACCACTGCAAACGTAAGGTCGATGGCGTACTGAGTGCGTAAATTCACAAAGTTTTTTTTTTATTATTATTAGTAAGGTTAGTCTGATTTTCTGCGGACTCTTTGGTCCGCACTCTTTTTGTTTGTGTTAGTATTTTTTATTTTCTTATTTATTATCTATTTACAAGTAACATATCAATTCTCGGTTGGGAGGTGTCTTCTCCGTTTTGTGGGAACAGATGGTCCCGTCCCCCACAGTCATAGCCCCATCTATATCTATATTACACTATGACAACTATTATTTAAATATTATTAACTATTCCTTAAGACTTACAATGTTTAATATCTATGGCTAGTTTTTACATTTTGTTTATTATAAGGTAAAGACTATTATTAATATAATTATAGATTTATTACATGTTATTTGTTTGCATTAGAATATATATATATTCTTTATATATATATATATATATATATATATATATATATATATATAATATATATATATATTATATTATATATATATATATTATATATATTATATATATTATATATATATTACAAATTAATATTATTTACTATATATATATATAAGTTTCCTGGTTAACATTTATTGCTAATATATATAATATAGTGTATAAAGTTGATGACACTTATTCTAAATGGTCTCATATTACTGCTGGTGTGCCTCAAGGCGGTGTGTTATCCCCTTTACTATTTTCCATCTTTATTAACCAGTTGACTAAAATCATTTCTGCTCCCTTTCATCTGTATGCAGATGATTTGCAAATTTACCGCCACGCAAATATGTCTGACCTCTGCTGTACTATCCAAAAGATCAATGAAGATCTTCTTTCTATTAAGAACTGGGCGGATTCTTTTGGACTACTCGTAAATCCTATAAAGTCACAAGCAATTATGTTGGCTAGCAACCGTATGATTAAAAAGATTGATTTGAAGGTGCTTCCTGAAATATTATTCAACGGGACTAAGATACCTTTTTCCGATAAATGTAAGAATTTGGGGTTGATTATTGAGGGTAATTTGTCTTGGTCGGCTCATATTAATAATGTGAGTCAACGTTTGCATTTTTCATATCACTTGCTCAAGCGCTTACAATATTTCCTACCGTTCAAAACTAAAGTTATGCTGGCTCAGTCCCTTTTACTTCCTATTCTCGACTACGCTGATGTCTGTTACTTAGACGCAACCGAAGAGCTACTTAATAAGCTAGAGCGCCTTCAAAATTTAGCCATTCGCTTTATATTCAGTCTGCGTAAATTTCACCACGTGTCTGATTATCGTAAGCAGTTAGGGTGGCTACCTATTCGCTTGCGTAGAAATCTACACATGCTTTCCCTGGTGTACAAAATTCTCCACTATCCCCAGTTTCCAACTTACCTTCGAACCCGTTTTAAATTTTGTGCTGAAAGCTCCCGCCCCAAGCGATCCTGTGTTACTAAAAATGTCCTTGAAATTCCTAAGTCCAATTCCGTATTTTTTCAAAAATCCTTTTCCGTTCGTGCTGCCAAGCTGTGGAATAGTTTGCCCGCTTCCATTCGTGAGAGACCATCCCTTACATCTTTCAAATGTCTTCTGAAAGAGTACTATCTGTCTAATTAATTGTATTAAATTATATAATTATTATATTATATGTATGTATGTATTTATGTATATATATGTGTATATATTTATTTATGTGTAAGTATGTATTTGTATATATATGCTTAATGATGTGTACATTTGAATACCAGGTTAAACACTTAATTACCCCTGCAATTTTTCACGTCTTGCACCACTATTTGGGTTGGCTGGAAGAGATCGCTTTTAGAGATAAGTCCGCCCTTGTACACTATGTATAGCTACAATTGTTGCTTTTTTTATTGTACAATAAAGTATTATATATATGTATAATTGAGAACAATTTTTCGTTTATGGTTAATCTTATTTTCCCTTTGTTCACTTCACACAGTTTATACAAAAATAACCTTTTTCCTGGAATTCTATAACTCTGTATTAGTAACTTCTAGTGTACGACGGAGAGTTGCGCGTTTGATCACAATTTGTAATAGGATTATTATCAGTTCTTCAGCTCAGCCCATCATTAATCAAATCATGGAATCATCGTCCAATCAATCCACTCATTAATTTGTTTGTGTGTTGAATAATGTTTTGTCGTTAACATATTCGTATTCGTTGAACACAGATTTAATATTTTAAACATAATATATTTAAAAGAAAATTAATCCTAAAAGAAACTAGATGCCGTTAACATATACGCCATTGGTTCACAAGTCTACTCATTCAGAAATCATAACATTGCCAAGTCAGAAACTCATCCCTTCCTCCTCCATTCAAGCCGTAGGGCCCTTATAGCAAAGGCACAGGCTGAGTTTAGTCGGCAGGTCACGTGGTCAGACCGCTCTGGCCGCGTGGAGTCCGACATAACCTCCGTGACACTTGCCGTTGCGAGGGTATCCTGGACACGTTTCGTGCTCCTTGTGAGGATTCTCAGCCTCTCTGTCTTTCTGACTTTTTTTTTCTCTCTATGGAGAGAAAAAAGGTCAGAAACAAACTGTGATGTTATTTTTACATTCACAAACAATTTTTGTCACATTTAAAACGAAACAAAACAAATACCAGTACCAAATGTTGGGTGTTCGTGTTGTAGACCTACAGTCAATAGCGCGTCAAGGTAATCACTTAAAGTACGAAAATAGGTTTTAATGAAATAGGGAATAGAAGTGATATCAAGGTCAACATGTATACTCTGACATGCATTCATATGTACATCGTAATTAAAGGAATAATTAAGTAGAAAATAATAAATGAGCGAAGAAGAGCGAAGAGTCACTGAAAATTTAAAGCTAGACGAAGGCGCAAGTCAATAATACAAATAGGGAATAATTCTAATTAGATTTATTTATCTAATGATAAATCTAATTTTTAATTTATAATCAAATAGCCCTATATGGGCTTTGAAAAATTTCCCAGACACGGATAACAAATATGCTTCGTTCGATTTTACTCTTATCTTTATACACACCAGTAGTATTGTGGAAATCTTTTAATTAATAACATTAACGTAGGTACTATTTACGTCATCCGACCTTGACTCGGCCCAGCACACGCTGGGGGAGTGCCCCACGTGGGCCTCCGAGCGCCGAGGCTTGGTCGCAGAGATCGGGCGAGATCTGTCTCCGCCGGCATTGATTGCGGCAATGCTGGCGGACGAGGGAGGTTGGAGGGCTGTGGCCTCCTTCTGTGAAGCAGTGATGCTCCAGAAGGAGGCCGCCGAGCGGGGTTGGGAGATGGCCGATCCTGCTCGAAGAAGGCGGCGCCGGGCTCGGTAGCACAGCTGCGGCGCCGCCGCGGATCGCCGGCGGGCGCGAGGAAATCGCGACTGCTTCGGCGACCCGGGATGGACCACGCCCCTTCCGTGGCCGGGGGGCGTCGTCGGTGGAGGAGACCGGGGGAGGTAGTGTAGCCTCCCCCGAGGAGGGCTCCCCTCTGGGCAGGGGAGCGGAGGCTGGGGTTCCTGGAAGTTGCTTGATGTTCCCGGGGGCTCCCTACATGCCTGAGGAAGGCCATCCCTGAGGTTTTTAGTGGGTAGGCCTCCCCCTTCTGGGGAGGAGAGCCCCACATAACCGCCGGCTCGCCACAGCCGGGGTATGCAATTTAATGTATTTTCCTCAGGGAAACAAAAAAAAAAAAAAAGGTACTATTTACGTGATTTATTTTCATCACGATGACAGATTTGTTATCCGACAGATTATAGATTACCCATTTATATCATATTATTTTCTTTATTTTGACAAGTACTTTATAAGTTATATATACAAAGTTTGTACTAAAATTCAATTATGCCTTCGATATTTATATAATGCTAGATATACTTATTTAATAAAATATATGAAACTATTAATAAAATTTTATACGAATTTTCTTATTGGTTAATGTTGAGCCTATGGATATAAATGTAAATGTGTAATTTATTGTCTTTGAATTTTGTAATTAGCTAATATAAATTAATCAAAAGAAAATCATAATTTCTATTTCACCTGATCTTGAAAGGTAATATACAGTAGCGTACTGTGCAGTTCGAAATATTTATTTTAACAAATAAGCAGAGGATCTCTTAAAATAGTGATAGACAGACCGAAAGTTTTGAACTTTTTGCGTTTCTGTTGATATATTGTTGGCCTTCCAAAGACACGTAAGAGTTACAAGCGCCGGATTCTACGAAAATTTCTATCCAAAGAACGATATTGATGAGGATGGATTGATATCAAAATTCGTGTTTTAGCTTATATATAGATTTCACGGGAAATCCGTAATTACATTTAGATCAATTTATAAATGTAAAAGACAAACTACATATTATTTATACTTGTCAGTGTTTGATTGAATCAATTCTATGGATATGCCTATTACTTAAACATATCCACAACTAGTCCACTCCAGGTACGACCTGACGAAGTCTAAACCTGCTATCGAATATTGAATGAGAGCTGATATTATCTATAATAGATATGAATAGAAAATTAAAAAGTACATAGTACGGAGAGTCGAGGGGTTAGTACACCGGTTTCAATGTGTCACCATCTCCGAGTTTGAGTCCTGGTCGGAGCAGATATTTGTGTGATGAATGCGAGCACTTATACCTTAGTTATGGTTGTTCATGTATATTTCTATCAAACATATATATGTGTATAATATAAGTATGTCTATCCGGTACCCTAGATCCCACAACACAAAAAGGCGGGCACACGCAAGAGCGGTGCTCGCCAAATGACCCTACCGCGAGGCTGCGTGCGCGTCTGGCTACCGCGCACGCCATGGTGATGTCTCTCCGTCTGGGGGATTATCCAGGGGTTCTCGGACTGTCCCTCCCTTGGCGTTGGCTCGACCAGACCTAGGTCGAGTCAGCAAGTAGAATTGCAAAAGCGCACACCGCCATGTGCCCCGTATGGGACTTTTATTTTTTTTGTCCCCTGAGGAAAATGCATTAGATTGCATATCCCGGCTGCGGCGAGCCGGCGGTTATGTGGGGCTCTCCTCCCCAAAAGGGGGAGCCCTACCTACTAAAAACCTCAGAGATGGCCTTCCTCAGGCATGTGGGGAGCCCCCGGGAATGCCAAGCGACATCCGGGAACCCTCGGGGGAGGCTACACTACCTCCCCCGATATCCTCCACCGACGACGCGCCCCGGCCACGGAAGGGGCCTAAAGAACTCAGGGGGGTTTTAGTGGGTAGGCCGGTCCTGTCAGAGCGGAGAGCCCCATACACAGCCGCGCCTAGTCAGCGCGGTGTCAAGGTACATAATGCATTTCCTCTCTAAGAAAAAAAAGATCCCACAACACAAGCCTTACAGTGCTTACTTTGGGCTAAGCTAATTGGTGTAAGTGCAAGAAGTATTTACTTATTTGTTTAAAGGTAAGTAGGATAACTAAAAATGGAAAAGAAAGGATTATTTGTTTTCTACAATTTTAATATCAACACGAATGATTTGATAATAAGTATATTTTTAAAGGCAGATTATTTTTTTAAGTTCAGTTCAGTCAGTATTAATTCGTACTAAAATCCTGTTATTTGTTGTACAACATTAATCTAAATTATTATGGTTACTAAGCAATTTGTAGTAGTAGAAATAACATATTAGAAAAATAAGGAAGTAAATTAATTGAAGCTTAAAATCTTTATTATTAAATAAAATAAAATATATTTAGAATGTGCAACATATACAACAGACTTGAAAAATAGATAATAACTCACGTTACCAGTTTATCACGTAGTATAACACGAAATATGTTCTGCTGGGTTGGTCATAAAAAGAGGGCTTTTTACACCTTGCGGCAACAAGGCAGGTAAGTATTAAGAGTTTATGTCTGTTATTTTTCTTATTAATACCGAGAATTATTCAGAGCTGTATATTTTTACGAGATCTTCTCAAATATTATGTTAAATAGTCGCAATAACCTTGGAAACAACAAATATATAAATAGTAACATTCAACATTCAACGTTGGAAGCAATCATTTCTAAAGCACACAAAACAGACAAAAAATAATGCTAGTATTTACTAAAAATACATCATATTATTGAATTACATAACGATTATGCTCCACAACACTTTTCTTGTTGAAATACACTCGCACTAAATTAGAGCCTTGTTTAAATTTTATCGTCGCCATTCAAGCACCATGTCCTCCGTCATTTTCATTAAGCTCGAATGGGCATGAGCAAACACCTAAGGTAATTTTGCTCCCCGAAACTTCGAAGACGTCGATGAAATTTGCGCAGTATCGTAGTTTAGATATAGCAGTAGGCCGATTCGGGAGAATGGTATTTTGAGTAAAGCTCGAGCTGTCGCTTTTAGTTATCTAACATGCGATAGTAACGAAAAGTAAGTGTGCTGCCATACTAAGAGATGATCAAGTGAAAATAACTCCATTGCGTCATAATTGTGTATTTGTGTACGCGTAAATACGGTCATAATCCTGTTCTGTGCGTGTGTGAAATCGTCTACCATTATATTTGCACTATGATAGTGCGGTCAAAAGCACGTCGACCTTTAAGTTCCCATTGCAGAGAAACCGTTGCCGTCGATTCTAATTCATACACTAATGTAATAGGATTCTGTGCCCTTAAGATTTCTAAAGGGCTTACGACCATCAATATTAGTTAATCTGTATGCTAGAGTGCCAAAAAGCTTAAATCAATATTATTATTGCATCTTTGTAAACGTGCTTTTATTTTGTTAATTTTATACATATGTTAACTAATTGTATGAATAATTATAAAACTATAATGAAATGCAATAAAATGTACTGTAATGAAAAAAATTAAAATTTTTCTCTAGATCCAAAAATTTGAAAATATTTTCCCATCAAAACTATATCGAGACAGAATGTTTCTTATTTGAACAAGACTTTAGTAAATTAAATTAACGAAATTTATAACAATTTAATACAAAGGTTTGCTGAAAATTATTTAAAATACCAAAAGATATAAGTTAGAGGCATCGATCGAAGCTCTCGGAAAACTATTACAAAATAGTACGAGACGAGCACAAGCACAGTAATCAGTAGTAGCTTTGTAACTTTAATATGATTCCACGAATATAATAAAATTTTAATTAAAATTCATCGCTAAGGTTTCGTGTTCTTAAAATTCACATTATATTTTCACAAGAAGAATGAAATTAAATTTATTTTTTTAACAGCATAAAACAGTAATAAATTCTAATTAATTATAGTCATTTTACAATATACATTTTTTCAGTTTTTTTTTAAATTAATCTGAATAATCTTGACTCTAGTGTGCCTGTATCCTAATCATTACGACGATAATGATAATGCAAAGTCATTATTAAAAACTATGCATGTAATGAGAAGTCATTCGCGTCATTTTCCTTGACTTACTTTATAAAACTCAAGTGTTAAATAATTAATTAATTACATAATGTTAAGACAATAATCTTAATGAAATTACGTACATACACTAACTACTATTAATTAAAAAGTAATATAAATCCATATTTACACATTACTTATCAAAATCATTAGTTAAAAAAGCCTCCTTATTTTCTCAACCGCCTAAAAACTGTAAGGTTAAATTAGACTAAATTACATTAAATTCCTAACAAAACAGCATGCTTTGCGCGAAGATTTTTTTATTTTATTTTATTAATTTTCGGGAAGTTAACAGCTAGACAAAAGTAAATTTACATCAGTATACGAATAAGGCCAATTATAAACTTCCAATGTTATGTGCCCTGTTATAGTTACGCGTGTATTTTAGCAACAGAGAAGAAAGTATGCTAATAAACTAATTACTCGACCTGTCTATCCCCTATCCCTTTGCCAGCTTTCCCTGTCTATTAATAAGTCCTGTCCCTATGGACGAAATTGACAACAACAACAACATCTATTAATAAGTTATTAATGAGTAAATGTTTCAATACTCAAAAATGGAACAAATAGAAAATTATTTATGTATACATATCTCAATTAAAACGACCTTTAAAGATATTAAAATAACCGTTCCTCGTATTTTGATACTTATCCAATTTATTATGGACTGTAACAAAAGTTCTTACGAATGTACTGTAGTGTTCTAAGCGATACCAAGAATTTCTGCTCATTTCAAGTATGTATGATGTTCATATAACTATGTTCTAAGAAAATTATGATTGCAGCACTTATGTTACTCACATTAGTCGTTGCCTTTTATTATTAACTATGTTATTACAATTATTTAGTTTTAATATTATGTGAACTGAAATTAACTTTTTAATTATCAACATTTTTATTTGTGTACGCATTCCTAGTAGATTATTAGTGTGTTGCAGCGTGGTGGCTGGACTGACGCGACAATAACAGACCGACATATACGCGACCCGCGTCTTTATATTTTTACTCCTATTTATTATGAGTGTACCTAAAATTGTGCCATTGAGAATATTGAAGAGAAGAGAAGAACTCAGTGGGTAATTCTAAAATGGTATGGTCGACCTAGGGTTCTCCGAAGGAGTAGTGAAAATGCAGTAACTATTTAATTTGACATTTAACAAACAACTATAATAGGGCCCAGAACGTTGTTATTTTATACACAAATTTTCCCTTTGTAAAGTAACTACACACTATTTGTATTTATAATTGCATGTAGTGTTTATATATAATGGTTGCTACACGTGAAAATGTATATAGTATAGAAAATGTATATAATATATAAATAACCTAATAAATAACTAAATAAATATTATTATTTATGTCATCATAGATAATTACCATGCAATAATGCACTATAACTATTTCACGACATCAAACTCATTAAAAAACTAATATCTAACCAAGTATTTCTATGCCTTTTTTTGTAAAACTATATTATACTTCTATGATTAACTAGCGGCCCCGACAAACTTCGTCCTGTCAAAAAGATTTGTAATCTGGCAGATTTTTCTTCCTACTTATTTTATAGATATGGAAATTTGTCCTGAATTTTCTTTGCTATAAACCTCACGGAACCTTTAGACCTTTCCAGCGAATGCAAAACCGTGGAAATCGGTTCCTGCGTTCTGGAGTTATAGCGTCAGGAAGGAAAACCCGACTTATTTTTATATAGTAGATGTCATCCTAGCACATTATTATAATTAACTAGCAGACCCGACAGACTTCGTCCTGTCAAAAAGATTTGTGAAGTGGCAGTTTTTTTTTTCCTCGCGGGAGGAGGCAGTGAATCCTCATAAGGGGCCACCACAGTGGCCGTCTTAACAACCCCTTCGTGCTCGTACGACCTTGCACCGGATACCACCCGCGCCCGGTCTACGGCGGGTGGTTATGTTGGACTCTGACAGAAGGCCAGCCTACCAACTAAACACTGCCTAATGCCTTTGGCCGGGGTCCTATCGGCTTCATCTGAGCGCTCGCCCTCTCAGGGGAGGGGGCGAGGCAGATGGCAGTTTTTCGTTCCTACTTCTTTTATAGATAATATCGCATAGCCAAATAAATTGCGAAAAAGATCCAAATGAACTATTACTTTTGTGACTATTCAATTTTGGAACGTGACATTAAATCCTCCAACGATGTATTCTGTGCTCCAACGCACACACGCACACTGTTTTGATAGATATGTTTGGATTTAAACTTTATATAGCGTTAATAAAGCGCAAATTGACTTTCATGTTAGGAACACACCTACATTGCTTAGATAACAGTGAGTGCTTGCAATATGAACTTTATACAATAACAATAAAATTCAAATTATACGTAGACTATACGTTTTAGTTAGAAAACGTTTGCATGGGAAACAAAGGGCTGTTCTTAGGGTTTTTCCGATAATTATTCGATTTTTTCTTGCCGTATAAACCATCCTTGAACTTCAACATTTAAAAAAAAGAACTGGCCAAATTGATCTACGCGTTGTTGAGTTATGCGCTTACCAACACATTATGCGATTCATTTTTATATATAAGATAAGATGAAATTAACCTATGTATAAAGTCAACGCGCCAAGCCAAACTGACCTTTCGACCACTTTGAAATCGTATGAAACAACGTTCATTTTCGTAGTCCAAATATATAGTAGGACATGTTTAAAATTTTTAAAACATTAATTTTAAAAGGTGTGTGTGACAGTGTGTTATGAAAACGTATGTTATCTTTGCAAATTGCATTGCATATACCACGTTAGCAATACGTATAAAATGAAACCGAACGCGTCACACATGCTTGGCGCACGCCGATCCGACTGATTGCTCAGTCCAAAGCGTGGAGAAAGTTGTAAGACCGGCCAATGTCAATATCGTTTGCAGACGGAAACGATCGCGTAATATATTACGAAACATGACCTTGTTTTCTTCGCAAAAAGCACCTTTAAGACTGAATAGTTAAGAGCCATTTTACGCGTAATCTTCAGCAGGCGAATCTAGACTTTAAGCTGAAGCGATACGGCTGATAACAATCAGGGTAATGGTGTAGATGAGTCAATTTGTTAGTTTTGCAAGGGCGTCATTGGAGGAAATCCTGATGCTTCGTGTGATGGATTACCTAAGCTTCGTTATACGAGAGGCGGGAGAGTAGATTAAGTTTTTTTTTTATGGATGTTTCGTGTCGAAGTACGTAATATGTTAATGTTACAATTTAGGCTAACATGAAATTACCTACCTACTTACTATACACTTCTGTAATCGTTGCTGAATAAAGTTTTTTTTATGTTAATATTTTTTTAATTTTTTATTGTATTGTTTCGTAATAAAAATTAAATAGTCCTGTGTTGACTTGTTTATAATTTGTAATTCACAGTAATTTTATGCACTTATGTTGTACATTTGTTGTCATGGTTATAATTAGGTGGACTTATGTGGGCTAGGAAGATTACAGGTAGTTACAGCTCTTAGACTTCGTTCAAGACACATACCTACTATATATATATATATATATATATATATATATATATATATATATATATATATATTATATATATATATATATATATATATATAACAGAAAGTAACATATATATATATATATATATATAGTTAATTCATAATAATTTTTTTACAACATAATTGGGAAAAACAGGAAAAATCTTTGAGACTTAATTCTAGTAATGAACGACCAATTTATATGTCGATAAATTTGTACCAAAACCCTCGTTGTGCAAGTGCGACTCGCACTTGACCGGTATTTTTTATTCACGACAGAAACATTTTCTTGTTTGCTTTTCATTTGAATCCGTCAGACTAGTTTTACAGTTCAGTTCAGTACAGTTCCATTTTCACTTATTAAGTTCAATGAATACAAAACAATTCAATGTACTTGTTAGGTTAGGAAATTCAAATTTACCTTACGAAAATCTAAAAGCGGAAATGCTAACGTTAATGTAGAAGGACGGGACAATCCAATTAAGTAAATAAATAAACCACAGTGTTCCCAAAACTAATATCCGAGTTGGATCCTACGTGTGGCTGGGAGCCAAGCGGTGAGCAGAATCATTTTATAACGATGCTGGCTTAAGTCCTTGAATAAGGAGCTCATGAATTTGCTGGAACCTACAAACTAGAACTTACACCTGTGTGCTCACCTGGTCGCGTGGTTCACTTTGGTAGTACTAATGAAGCAGGCATTAAAATTACTTTATCAAAAATTTAAGTGTCTGATTAAATATCTGTATAAATTGCTTCAAAATGATGAGCATGTGAAATAATTTAACATTCTTATTTATATATTATCTCTACTGCAATTCCTCAAAACTAAGTCTTTTGAATCGATCTTGTTACCAATGATGACGCTATGCTTGGAGTTTCTCTGCGTGATCGTATCAGAATTATGAAATCCACAGAAGAAGCAGGGTCACACCAGGATAACCCTAAGTTTTTTACGCTTGTATTTAAAATTTTATAACCTTTAGAATTCAAGCGCCATTAAAATGTATATTTTTGCATTAAATTTTAACTTAAAGTAAAAGTTTTGGATACAAATAAATTTCTGAATTAGGATATTTTAAACTAAAAAAAAACTGTCAAAAACTCTGAAATTTGTACGTTATTGACTGTAACTTTATGATAACAAATATTCTTGCCTTCAAAACTGTATTATTACATCGTTTAATAACTATTAAAGTGTGTATAAAAATTGTGTCGCTCTCTTGATTACGCCACTACGCCCCTAAAACCCCCCGGTGTTCTCTAGGCCCTAGCACATGGGGGGGGGGGGGGGCCTTTCGTGATTCTACCGCCATGTGCTCGGGGACCGGCTCGACCTAGAACTGGTCGAGCCTACGCCAAGGGAGGGTCTGTCCGAGAACACTTGGACAGTCCCCCAGATGAAAAGACATCACCACAGCGTACGCGATAGCTTACTTAAGTACCTACGGGTACCCCGTCGATCTAGTATCCTGAAATTTGTCATGAAGTTACGTCATTTGACCCAAGTAATAAAAAAAATCCGAATACCGTATACGTAGCTGTATTACAAAATATGAAACTTTTTGGCTTTGTCAGGGAATCATTACCTATAGTGTATTTCCGTTGACCTGGAATCATTAATGTGGCATGAAACAATATTGTATAGTACAGAGTAGAAAGAAATAAATACCGTAAATTTTTAAGTAAATCACATTTTTTTATAAACTTATTTATAAAACCGTTATGTATCGCATTTGGTCAGACTTATTTTTATTGTGCATTGCACTATTGAGAGATCAATCTTGATCAGTCAAAGTATGTCCATTAAGTTGATTATTTATTATTAGTTAACGAATAAAAAAAATAGTTGCTATGTAGTAATTTTTATAAGCAGATAGACCACAGCGCTTTCTTCTTTTAGTCATAGATCCCCATCCCTATATTGTTAAAATAAGTTACGTATTTTATGTAACCAAACATTCCAAACCAAAACATTCAAGAGAATTAATTTACATCATGAAACAATACAAAACTAACCAAGTCAGCTATATAAAAACATTAAATAATCACCTAAGTGTTTGAATTTGATTTTCTAGCTCCGAAATTGCGTTCTATGTATAATGTTAGACCGAACAATATTAAACTTAATTAAAACCCAATTTTTAAACAATATGTAAAATATTTTTATTTTGATTAGTTTAATAAACGTTATTTATCCTGTATTTTTTGTAATAATGTTTTCAAGAGATAAATAAAAGTAAATAACAACTAGAACAACCTTACTTACTATAGCTATGTAGACAATGCTTGTTAATAAATAAGTATTTTTTTAAGATCGATTATTATCGATAGTCTTTAGTAGTTGTATCGATGATAAGTATTACTACAAAGTAATGAACCAGCGGTTTATCATCGGTTTCGTAAGTTATCACTAATCGTAATAGAAAACCTGTTATTAAAGAGACATTAACTCCGTGTTGTGATTGTATGTTAACTTTCCATAGCAACATCCATGCTGGAACTAAAGATCTTACCAAACTGTTGAAGCAGATACATTACGATATTATGAAAGACTACGAGGTACGCTGTAGCTATTTCATGCCGGTATTCAGTTTCGGGTCAGAGAACATCATATTAAGTGTCAATTTGACAATCCATTTCGTGAAGTGCGTTGGGAAGCGTTCAGCTTTGCACATACGCAAATATTCTTCAGAATATGACTTGAATTATCGGATAAAAGCTATTAAGTTTCAATTTTCCCAAATAAGTTTGTAGTAAATTGTGTTTTTGTTGTAATTAGTATTTTTTGATTTATTGTTTATTTTATTAAAATGTAGGTGTAAACTCGGAATATGTAGAGTCAATTTTTTTCCTTGTCTGTATGCAGGTATAAGATTATGTAACTCTTGAACTTTTTGTGTCCCTTTAATTTTATATGTGTTTTACGTTAAACAAAGATCAATGTTAAATACACATTATTGTGATTTTGATCTATGTCATACATAAAGCAATGCCGTGTTAATCACATCACTCATCAATCAAGAACGGCTGAAAAAATTGAAGTGATCACCTATTTGCCGAAGTTGTCTCTGCCAAGAGCATCAGTCTGACAATTTAAAAATTAGAAAAGTAAAGATAAGAAATAATGAAGTAAACTCTATTTATCTTAATATAACCTCTAAATTCCGCCACCTTCCCCAGTTTATTAAGACTAATTGATTAATTAATAGTACATTACGATATTAGTGCGTTATGATGGTTATAACATGCGAGGCGGAATATCTGACTGGCGCCGCGCGGCGATTAGTTCGCAATTTGAACAGCAACAACGCGCGAAATGGCAAATAATACTGTTATGGAATTTGTATGGACTATAACTTAACTATTTGCTTTAGTAACATACGCGTTATTTATGACTCGCTTTACATATTTAAAACCGGTGGAATTACATCAGCTTTACTAGCAAACATGTTAAAAATGCACATTTATTAATTATTCTTCTGTTGTTCAGTCGGTTGGTATAATTATAATGCGGGTGGCTTGAAAAAAAGGAGGGTAGTAAAAATATATTTAATCGGTTCATCTCATTGGACCTACTTTACATGTACTATAACCAAACAGGTACTGGTTGATGAATAACCGAAAAAATATCGGTTAAAACGGTTAACGTATGCGTCATATCTTTGTATCACCTTAAAATAAGGATTCTGAAATTATTAGTTAAATTAAAATTAAAAAATAACTAAGTTAAAGAAATACTGTTTCACAAGTCTACAATGAGAGATTTTGTACTTTTTCGCCCGCTTTGAAAGCTGGCCTTAGAGCGTAAATTGTGAGCCCAACTTCCTTGACAAGATTAGACTTAAGACAATTTCCCTTATGATTTTGTGATATCTCAAACTTACCTCTTAACAAATTTCATGAAAATCAAATACCGAAATATACGCCAAAACACCAAATTATGAAATCAGTTTCGTCATTTTGCATATTTTATAACGAGGAAATAATTAGAAGTAACATACAACCGTTTAAGGCAACATATTGGTCATTTTTGGCTCTTAGTTTCGACACATACATTTCAGTTCTGGTACCAAAAAAAATATAACTTATTCCGAAATATACACCATATTAAAATTTATAGAAATTCGGGCATATTTGTCGTCATTGGAGTTTTACTATAGATGACGCAAATCCTTATTGTGAACGTTTGAAAATTGACCCGCTTTGCTTGTACATACGACCGTATAATAATTATGTACTTATTATGTACATAATTATTATACGGTTGACTGGTTGAGAATGCCTTGTGGCATTAAAGCCACCGTTTGCAATTTTATGATGCAATAAAGATTTAATAAATAAATTTAAATTTGTGTCAAAGTGTTATTATTTTGCTTGCAATTTAAGACTAGTCTTACTAAATTAATATTTTAATAAAGAAAGCAAACATCAATATCTAGGCAAATCGTTTAGTTTATTTCAGCCACTTTACAATTCAGAAACAATTTAAAAAATTGAATACATTTTACTAGAAACTGAAGTAGCCACTTTAGACCCCCTCTGTAATATATTGGCTATATTAACGTACTTTCAGAGCACGAGAATTAATAACAATTATTTTATGCTGTGCAGCTTTCTTGAAAAGTAAATTTCATAAAGAAAATTAATAAAAACCCATATAATTATAATCGTATTGCGGGAATATTGTACTACTATTGTAGTCGTCCTTGGTGCTTGGAGATCTAACACCGGATACAACCCGCACCCAGTCTAAGGCTGATCTATCTGAAGGCTAATCTACTAACAAAACACTACCCACAACCTTTGGTCGGGCAGAAGACCTGAGTCCTTATCGACTTGTAACTAAGGCGCCCACCCTCCAGAGCGGGGGATGGAGGATTGAGGAGAGTGGAAGCAGAAGACAAAATAGGGAACAGGGTAAGAGAAGGAAAGATTATTGATCTTATTCTGCAAATAAAGAATTTGATTTGAATACGTATTACAATATTGTTGTAATATTTACCATATTGTGCACATATTTAAATAAATAAATATAAGGTGGCCGATAAATACATAAGTCTACAATTGATCTATTGCGTATATTCAATGGCGACTTACGCCACTTATGCATTCTACGGGGCTGCAGGACCCCTGAGCCGATTAGGGTAATCGGCCACGTTCGATTCCCGGGAGAGCAGCGTTCAGAATCTGAGCGGTCTGCTGTAAAATCATATTGGATAATATTTTAGAATGTGAAGCCGCTAGATGCCAGGGCGTAGTGTGAGTGAGAAAGAATAGGATTAAAGGACTATGATAATGTATAAGGCTTCGATTTTTTTGTTTAATTGTATTTTAGTGCAGAGAAAAGATGTATCTGTAGTTGAAGCTCTGCTTGTATCCAGCTTGAACTTAACTTTTCATATTTCTTATCTTATCTTAAATTTGAATCAAAATCTAATGTTTATATAATAAATATTGTACTGTACAAATACGAAATATATGTGGAAATGAATGGGAATCCAATTTAGTGAACAATTTATTTGACAGTGTCTAACAAATGAAAGCGTCAAAAAATTACAAGCACGGCGTTTACGCATGCGCCAACATCACAGTTTTCATTTCAGTACTATTTGAAAATGATAAACTGTAGGAATTTAAAAGTAAATCACGAAATAGATGTAGATGAATAATGATATTCATAGCTATGTATTATTTGACTATGGACAATATTGTAAAGCCACAAAACTGTAATTTTATTAAAGGTAAGTTAAATTTCTGGAATGTTAAGTGTCAAAGCAAAATGGATTCCCAATTCCCGATTCATCAACTCGGATCTAAGACTACGTATTGTGAGCCTGAGATTTTGCGTTGGCCCGAGCCTTGACTTCGCCGAAATCCTCCGATAAACGGTAATTTGCACCGCTAGCTACTCCGTAGCTAAAAGAAAAATTTAATCAAGGGACACTTTTTGAATAGAAATTAGGCTTAACCTATATACGAAATCAATGATGTATATATATATATAGGTTATCAATGAATATCTATTGTACATTGTACATTTAGACAATGAATTCTTATCGGTAATATATATTCTAGTGGCACTTTACTCTTTTATTTATCTTTTATTGTACTTCTAAAGACAAAGAAAGGTCCTTGAATAAGAAAGCGGCAGTCAATGTAATTATTGGATTTTAAAATACACAACATTAATAAATTCATTTAAATTTCCAGACTTATCGCACATTTTTATTTGATTTGTATTCAATAAACAAGACGATAGTGGCATGATTTACTTCTAATATGGCTTCACAATCGCTTTCTACAACTACTGCGAAACTGCGTAAAAACTCAGAGTTGTACGTAAAGGTGACCAATCTGTAAATATGGTTCAGTGCGGATTAAGATATATTCTGATCCTAATCATCATAACTTAGTTATCGTAGGCTGATCTCCACGTGTAAAATTAGTCTCGTCGGAAAAGGGATTTTATGGAAATCCTGCGGGTAGCCTCGTTGTTTATCACTCTAGTCGTCAAGCGGATTCAAGCTCCGGAGCTTTAGATCTATAAGACCGAGGCTCTATTTTGCCATGGGCACTTCTAATACTTGCAGTTGATAATTTATAGTAGTGATGAAACGGATATCCGGTAACTATCCGGTATCCGGCCTATCCGGCCTATTTTCACTATCCGGCCGGATACCGGATAGTAGGGCACTATCCGGCCGAATACCGAATACTAGATGTTTCCCGCGATACCGTTCGCGCTGAGTGCTTTACGCCCTAAACTCGTCTATATCGCGCTTTTCTGTGGGAATACAAAAGTTTTTAAGCCTATCTATATTGTTTCTCGTTGTCTAATCTATCTCTGTATCAAATTTCAGCAAAATCAGTTCTTTAGTTTAGGCGTGAGAGAGTAGCAGACAAACAGACTGAATTTATAATATTAGTAACGGATTATTTTGCACATACACACACATATATGAAACGCGATAAGCGGCCGAATATCCGGTGGCCGGATATCCGGCGCTCCGGCCTCGTAGTTAGCCGAATATCCGGTATCCGGTATCCGGCCAAATCACTATCCGTTTCATCTCTAATTTATAGGATAACAAGGACTTATCTCTTCATGAAATGTATCTGCTAACGGCGCTGCTGATGAACTCGAGCGTATACTCCTAAATATGAGGGACTCATGAAAACATAACACACAAGAAAAATATCCTGAATATTTACGCTGATATAATAAGGAGATTGACCCTATACGGGGGTCCCTGTCAAAACGATCCTTTCATTTTCCGTGTTATCGTGTATTACATAGAGCATAGCGTGCTATGGCTTTATGTGCCATCCTTGGCCTTCGGTCTTTGAACTATGTCCTATACAGTGAATCATCACTGGTACTTCATGTCCTACAGATGATACGTCCTGATTGAGAATCATTGCTTGGCACGGAAGTTGCGCGGTTTGTTTCGACTCATCTATTGTGAAGCTTCAAGACAAAAAGTCTTTGACCCGTGCTGCCAGAGAATACACAAAGATACTCAGAGTTTCTCTGCATGCAGATATTATGAATCCGTAGAAGCGATTGGGGCGAAAGAAGAAAGTATTGATAGGTTTCACATAAGGTGAACTCATGATTTGCTGAACATCTCAGGATTCTAGATTCTATACTAGATTCCCGTGGTGTAATACCAATTGATATGAAAATCCTTCCAGCCTATACTGGATTATCTCCACTAGTGGACGTCTTTAGACTTGATGAATGACGAATGACTCCGTTTGATCAAGAGGATGAAGTGATTATTTCAATATAAACACTTCATAAATTTTAACTATTTGTGCATCGAAATTGAATATAAATTTAATTTTATCTATTCTGGAATAAAATCTAAATTAATCTTCATTGGTAGTGGATCACTTATATATTTTTTTAGTAAGTGGTCATTATAAAGGCACTAGCGATAATACGCTTAAAATTAGGAGAATAGTTATGAAAATACTTTTATCAACCGCCATTTGTCTAATGCCCAACTTATTTATCCGAATGTCTAAACCCAAAGTCAAATTCTCATCGGCAATATATTTAACTTAATGGGAACCTACAAATTTTCGAGATTAAATAAAAGCAAGATTATACAGGCAAGATTACATTAATAATTCAATACGCTGAATCATAATTGAATTTTAATTTGAAGTTTTATGAAGGTATGGGTGAATTTATTAGCGTTATCGTTGCATTAATATCCAATGTATAAAAAACGATTTATGTGTTTGTCCTCCTTTGTTTTTGTTTGCTTCGCTGCTTTTGAAGAATTAGCACAGTTGGTTGTACTTAGTATTGTAGACTACTCTCCTATATATCATTTATTTAGATCACTATATAATCATACATATATGTATATCATTCGTTCTATCTTCCATAAAATTTCATATATGTATTGTATAATACTTACATATCAACTTAGTTAATTATTATAATCACAAAACAAATATGTGGTACACTAGATGTTACGATCGTCATTTGTGTTAGTTTTAATTGGTTTTAGAGCTAACATCTGACATGCGCCTTCAGATGTGAGTTGTCAAAAATAGAATAGAACTGTTTTTGGAATTGTTATTAACGCATATTTATTTTAAAGTTATTTATATATATACTATATTTATTTGGTTAAAGTAACAGTTGTGAGTGAAAATAATATTTATACATTATCTTAACTTTATTTCAACTATACGAACCAAAGACTTCTCTCCTATATTATATAATATGTATAAAAAAGATATAAAAATGTTAATAAATTTTGTACCGAAAAAATACATCTTATAGGACAGTATTTTGAAATTAAACTCAAGCAGAGATTTAAGTCTCGTCCTTTAAAACAGATCATAATCTCCTTGAATTGCTTAATACTGCAGGAATCTCAGCAATAATATACCGAAATTAAATGAATTAATTGAAGTGCTTATTATGTAACTCTTCGATTGATTTGCAAATGTAATTGATATAATCTTGTTAAGAAACTAGAGATTAAAACGGAATTCTGTTTATTTTATTTTATTCCTGAATCTCTTTGGACGAAGACACTTTTTTATTTGTCATGAATGTGTATCCGTCTGTTTGTCTGTCTTTCAAGGCAAACGGAGAGACGAATTGACGTGATTTTTACGTGGAGATAGTTGAAGGGATGAAGAGTAACATAGGTTTTTTATCCCGAAAAAATTGTCAGATCCCACGGGATGCGCAATAAAGGCTTCACTCAAAATCTACTGCACAGATTTTCATGCGGTTTTATCAACAGATAGAGTGATTCCTGAGCGAGGCTTTGCGGTATTTTTTATCTCGGAAAAACAGATAGTCCCACGGGAAGCGCGATAAAACCTTCGCGCCATAAACCGACTTCCGCGCATATGTAGCCGTGGACAAAAGCCATGACCCTTAACCCTCTATAGACCCAATCCCGAAATCCACGCTGGCGAAGCCGCGAGCAGAAAACTAGTAGCATCATTTCATGTTAACGATGAAATGACAATTGAAAAAGCATGATAAATATATACATTCCAAGTGTATTGCCTTCTCGGGAAAACTCATTAAACGGTATATTATTTTTTAACCTTGAATGTTGAACCACAACTAACTACAGAAATCTTGATAATGGCGCAGTAAAAGTGTAAACATTATCACTCCGAAGTCTAACCATGACTGCCTAAACCAGAGGTTCCCAAACTTTCCTATGTCGTAGACCCTTTGCCATATTTTGATATGGAATTCCTACATCTTACAATTTACAAAATTTAATAAACATATAATATGTTTTTAACTTCATAGATACCTGTATAAATAATGTCATCATTATATTAGAATATAGTATAATGTAAGTAAATAGGTACTATCAGCGTATGTTGAGATCCTTTATCGTGGACCCCCATTTTCATTTTATGGACCCCCAAATACTATTTTCGCTGACGTAGACCCCTTGCAGGTTGTTATAGACCCCCAGGGGTCCATATATATCATTTTGGGAATCACTGGCCTAGACTATGAATAAAACAATATGAAAAAACGGAGACAGCGCTCTTATAGCGTGTAGCGCCATTTCGTTTCTACTGCAGATTTATTCTGCTTTAAAGCGATCATGGTAGGCATGTACATTTACTTTCCAATTTCTCTCGAAACCCTCTCCTCTCAAGAAAACCTCTAACAGAAAACCGGCGTGAAATAGCGCTTGCGCTGTGTTTCGCCGAGTGAGTGAGGGTACCGGAGGCCCAACCCCCCCTTCCCCCCTTATTCCCTTCGCACGCATCTGTGACTTCCATTCAAGCCGTAGGGCCAATAGGGCCAAGGCTAGGCTGAGTTTAGTCGGTAGGTCTGGTGGGTCGAGCCGCCTCGATTCACCAGGAGTCCAACATAATCAACGCATCCCTGCTTGCCTGTTGCGTTGGTATCCATGAGGATTCTCAGCCTCCTCTCCTGAGGAAAAAAAAAAAAAACATCTGTGACTCCTCTGGTGTTACGGGTGTTCATGGGCAACGGTTATCGCTTGCCATCAGGTTTGCTCGTTCGCTGCCCTATCCTATAAAAAAAAAACGTTGTGTGTGTCAAGCTATATTGAAGTTTTAAAATCTTTGGCAAGCTGTGACTTTTACTAATACTGTTATTCCGTCTAAAGATTCACTAGTATAAATTCTCTTTTAAAAATAATATCGTCTATCTTACATTTGATAGAATCTATACAAGTAATACCGTTTGCAATTTTATTAAATTTAATCAATCAAATCAAAATCAAAAGTAATCTCTATTCACCATAGACCTTTACAGGCACTTATTGACGCCAAAACAAACAAAAAATCCTTGTCCGTACGTACGAACAAGGAAAAAAAAAAGAAAAAAATATTGACTCTACATCTGTTCGGAAATTGGGAGAGCCTTCTCGAGAAGAACAGGCAAGAAACTCTGAAGGTCTATTTTTTATCTCCTCTTTTCAATGTTAATAATTATAGTAATATAATATAATAATACAAACATCAAGATGAATCATACCTAATACGATTACAGTCGTATGTATGTTTACATATACATATAAAAATAATGTTGTTACCAAACATGGCTCTATGAATAGTGTCCCTATTCCCAAATAGTGTGATTATTTAGATAGTCACTTACTTTATAATAACCTTTACTCATGAGTGTATTTTTGATATGGATTTTAAGTGAGTATGTTGATGTATTGCATTAGACAAATCAACGTATTGCGTTGTAAATGATAACGCCTCTGTCTTGAACTTCGAAGTAGTATGACTGCAATCTATTTTTATATCGGCCTGGAGTCATTATTGAAATTAATGTCAACATTTATATGGAATCACGCCTTCTTATTTGCTTTGACGTCAATGAGTACAAATGTTTATTTTCAATAGAGGAATATTGCTTTTAATTATATTACAGAAACGCTAAATGTAAATAACAATTCCATGCTAATACAATGACGGTAAACGATTTAGTTGTGAATGTAAAACTGAAAAAAGCTAAACGAATGGAATTTAAAGCTCCTATAAGTCCAGTTTGTTTTCCGGAAGTTTTTAATGTTAAGCGATTGAGCTCCATAAGCCAAAGCGGATATTGGCTAAACTTGGAGACCTTGCCAATGCAAATCATGCAGTAAAATAACCTGAACGTGTTATACAGGATATCGGAAAAAGGCATGTTCTTTCTTTTCTTTTCACAAGTGGAACTAGCATTCATTATATATTGAATCAAAGTGATATTTTTATATTAATATTTTTGCACATATGTGGTGCTTGAGAAATTATCTTATTCATTTTATTTAAATAAAAACGTTGTAAATCTTTTCATCAAACAAATTTCCAAAAAATAAAAATATGACTATCGATATTTTCAAATATAATAGAAATATTTTAATAATTTTGCAATTACTACTGATATGAGTAAATATTCTACAGATAAACCAGTAAAAGTTGATACATTATGTAAATATAGATAAAAAAATATTCTAATGAAAATGATACTAAGCATTCGTTTATTTTTTATTTATTATTTACTAGTTTACTGCCAGCGGCCTCGTTATATCAGACCATAAGGAACGAAACATTTTTTTACATAATAAAAAAATATTATATGTTCTTCCTCGTGTCTTCAACCGTCATTATACCAAATTGCATCTAAACCTCAAATTTTCCCGCAGGAAAAATATATTTTCCCGTGGTAAAAACGTCTCTCCATCCTTTAACGGGTCTTAAACTATCCCTGAATGAACTTTCATTAAAATCGGTCCAGTGTGTGAATATATTCAAACATTTTACCCCTTTTAGGGTACATTTTTTGCAAATTTTCGACGTTATATTTATTTACAAATGACATACTTTTCATACAAACTTTCCTACCCTAATATTCCGGCCTTTTGCAGTTATTTCTTCGCATTAAAAAGTAGCATATGTTCTTCCATCTGTGTGTTTCAATAGTATTGGTATGAGAGCGCGACAGACAGATTTATATATTATTAAGTGGTCTTGTGTCCCTACTCAAGTTCTAGACTATATGTGTACCAAATTTCACTTAAGCCCTAAAAGCGCGACAGAGAAATAGATAGGCAGAATTACTTTCGCATTTGTAATATTCATAGGGACTTAGGCATTGGACCTGGTATTAATATTTACACCTCAATTAATTCGCAGCGTAGTCAGTTGACTAAAATGTCGTTGTATTATTAGTCTTGTATCTGAGATTATGAGTTTATATCAAAATCACGCATTAAAATCTTGCTTGAATCCCCATTAGCACTACCCCGATCTGGCAAGAAATGGACGAATAGATGAACGTTGGATTTTTCTTGTCATTAATCATTATTTTGTATGATTTAGACGACGGTACAAAGTTTGTCATCATCAGAACTCCTATACGCCATGGCAGGGAACGAGTCTATCTTAAGTAAGTGTGATTAATGCCTTCGCTGACTATCATGTAGATCAGAGTGGGAGCAAGTGTTACACTACTGAAGCCACATACTTAGTTTCGAGTAACTTGAATAAGCTCCATAAAATCTTACATTCCGATCACTCTGTCCTAGCCTATTATGAAATAGAAATAACAATTGAAAATTATTAGAATCGTAAATTATCAAAATACATTACTGCTTCATATTGCAATTTTGGCATATTCTCAACTTAAAATCAAGCAGTGAATTTTAAATCGCTTACGTTGACAATAATTGTAATTTGTCTTTTAAGTTACGTAATAGATATGCTTGATCCAATTCTGTGGTTCTATATAACCTATGGAATTTAAGTAACCACTTAGTTTTTTTTAATAGTTTATTTATAAAGTGGGTATTATAGGTATTCTACCTAGATTTGGATTTTTATATGAAGCCCTTATAGCAGTTGTAAGCAATGCTATTCGTATGCAAGTTATTGGACAGTGCTAGACCCTCGTCTCTTTATAGGCAGAGCTAACAAGACTAGCTAATGTTCACTTCGATCCCTGCAGATGTTATTTGGGGAATTGACTTTTTCTCTAATCCTGATTGGATAAACCCAGAGTAGTCCTAACAAATTTGGTAGGTAATAAAAACTGTGCTACGGTTAGTTAGCCAATAACAGAGTATTTAAAGTCTCTGCTATCAGAAGAAAAGCGCCTTCTGCTGAAAATCCGTATACTGACTAATGGATATAATCAGCGTATTGCCATCTCGATCTTCGGCAAATCTTCAGTCCAGTTTACGGAACACCCTTTTTTACGAGGTGGAATACTGTGACGCACCTTAACTATCGATGGTTAGTCAGACAGGCGTGTCTGGAACCTGGACAGAAGCAGGGTATACCCACCAAATCGCCTCGATATCTAATTCTGTACTTCATTTGCGAGATCTAAAAACTAGAAGCTCAATTTCTCCAGATCACCCTTAACCAAAATTTATGAATATGCGTTTCCCAGCATATACCCTCCAAGACATTTCTGCTAACAACTCTATAACTTATTCTTCTGCCATGGTACTTCTACAAATGAGAGATGATTTAAGAGAGTTCATGCTATATATTGCGTATAGGTAGTGAATCTCGCGCCTGTCTGTATAATTGTACCTTAACAGATGTGGTGAAAGTCGAGTTTCCCAGTGTGGAAAAAAAACAAAAGCTGTTCTATTTATACGATTTAAATCCAGGCTAAAAAGAATGAGGATCTTTATTTTGCCGGATCCATTTACCTTGTTCAAACACGCTCCATCTCCTCTTAGGCTCTTTCCATTAATCTTTGTGTACACGCACGCTTAATTATTATTTTGTGGGCTGTTTACGTTATACGGCTCTTTTAAAACGGTTTCGCAGGATAATCTTAAATTAGAGAGGCTCTTAAGATAGCTATTTGCTAATTGGTTTCTTTATTTACTCGGGGTAATTATTTTGAAGCGTTTCAAATGCTTCTTTTGAAGTGGGCTTGAAAGTTTTAACTTGAACTGGAGTTTACTCCAGTTCCGTATTTATTGGTTTTGATGTACGAGGATCTACGCCGAGTTTGGTAACTTTCAAATATAAATATAGTAAAAATAAATAAGTTATGTTGAACTTTATAAAAAATCAAAGGAGTAATGTAATTTAGGTTATGTTAGGTTAATTTTAGGTTATGTATGTATTAACTTACGTGTATATAAATATATGTGTACATTGATATGTAATAAAACAACATTTATTTTTAATGTAAATGTAGGTACTCTATCTTCCCTTATATACTTATTCCTATATTTTATATGGCAGACTGGAAAAGCTATCTTGAAGATTTTATGTAACTTCTAGTTTTCAGCCCACAACTTCGCACGTGGTTATCGGTTTTGCCAAAAGTATAAGATATATTTAAAATATTTAAAAATTATATTAAGTTCTTCCCCGCATCTAATTGCATCACAACCCGGTAAGCTGATTTTATCAGATTTTCCCGCTAGAATATTATTTAAATTGTAATTTTAAAACATAGTCCTTGTCCCCGTGCAAAAATCGGTTCATTAATTTTTGACCTTATTCAAACAAAAACCTTTTTTTCCTATTTTTACAGCCTTTAATATAAAATTTTTACAAATATAGAATGTCGTATTTTTTTACCCAAAAAACCAACCATACCATATGAAAGTTGTTCATCTCCTATTTCAACCACTTATCTTTGTCTTTCTCGCATCAAAAAATGTCATATATCCTTCCTCTGGCCCTATACTATTGGTGTTGTAAACGATCGATTGCTGGCGTGAAGCGTGTTACTCATTCTATATGCTGTGTTTCAAGAAAATACAGTAGCGAGCGTTCGGTTGCGGAATCACAACTACGTCATGTTCCGTAAACAAACTATCAGGACCGAAGAAGGGCGCTTCCACAACACTATATGCTACTCTTCATTTACCATCAGGGTAGCAGTGTAGTCGTCGTCAACAGGTTTATTATTAAACTTAATTTAAATTTGTTCACATGACCCTCAAATCTCCCGTGGCCTTATCACCGATTACGAACCGAAGCGAGCGGAGCGAAATTCTTACCGTTTTCAAGTTATAGGTTGCGCAGGTATGAAAAATCCAATAATGCGGTTTTGTCAGAACTGTGCCGACGCCAACGGAGAAAGTCTTAATAGGACCGAAAAAATTATCGTTAGTGGCACTGTGTTGTATACGCAGCGCTGTATTGCACTGCAACAATGACATAAATTGTAGTACTCAACGCCCTCTTCAATTATCGTAAAAAAAGTTTCTAAAACGCATACAAATCGAGAAAAATACATTACAAATTTTTTTTGAGGTTTCTTTGAGTTTTTCAAAAAACTGCTACGAGTTGAACATGCCTTTCACCAATGTTGCTTAGTGACGTCACACAACAGAAAAAAAAAACTTACTCTTGTGGTAATGTTCTCTACATTAAACCAATAGATTGACTGTACAATACGCGACCCGCACCTTTACATTTTTATTTCTATTTGTGAATGTACCTAAACTCTGTCAATGAGAATATTGAAGAGAAGAGAAGAACTGAGGGTTCTCGAAGGCGTAGTGTAAACGCGGTAACAAATTTATTTGTTATTTAACAAACAACGATAACAGAGCCCAGCACGTTGTTATATATATATATATATATATATATATACATATTTATTTATATAATCATTACCAAATGTGAAAAAAGTTGATACTATTGTTAAAATGAATAATGAAGTGGCAGAATTTGTGGAATTCACTAAATTAAACCCATTGCAAAGTCTGATCTAAAGTAATACCCAAGATACCTCTTTAGATCAGACTTTGCAATGGGATCCACATATGCTGTAAATAAAAATTAGACAACTTATAGATGTAACAACGGCAAGATTAATTTACTTTAGTTATTTTCACAGTGTTATGTCCTATGGTTTACTATTATGGGGTTCGGCTGCTAGCATAGAAAGTATATTTGTTCTTCAAAAAAGAGCAGTCCGCGCTATTTAAAATTTACGATCAAGGGATTTTCTTTGAGATTTATTTAAAGAGATTAATATAATGACTTTAGCGGGGCAGTATATTTATGAAACTTTGATTTATGTGTATAAAATTGTAACACATTTCATACTGAAAAAATAAACTTGCCATTCCAACGTACAGGCTTTTTTTTTTTGTTCCCCCTGAGGAAAATGCATTAAGTTGCATACCCCGGCTGTGGCGAGTCGGCGGTTATGTGGGGCTCTCCTTCCCAGAAGGTGGAAGCCTACCCACTAAAAACCTCAGGGATGGCCTTCCTCGGGCATGTAGGGAGCCCCGGGAACACCAAGCTACTACCGGGAAACGTACAGGCTACAAAAGACTAAAGGTACGTTTATGGCCAAATGTGTAAATTTTTATAACAAGATTCCACATAGTGTAGCTGAATTGCCTCTTCATAAGTTCAAGGTACATGATAAAAAGACGCTAATGAGTAAGGGCTATTACAAAGTCAATGATTATTTAAATGATGTCAATGCTTGGTGTTGATTTGAGGATACATTCTAAAGTGTAAATATTTGTCTTCCTGTATAAATTGTAAGCACATATTTACATTGTATGATAACGACAAAACTTATTGTAAATGTTATTATTACTTTTGATAAAGCTGACATGTTTCTTGCGCCCATTCTTCTTATCAGCTAAAAAATACGTCCTGAATGGTTGGTAGGAAAAAAAAATTGAACGATTCAAAAGAGCTTTCTATAAAGTCATATTTGAAAACAGTTAATTTTGATTTTGATACAATTTTTCCCCAACAAATATATAGACAAGATATTGGATTACGAATGTTTTTGACTTGACCGTTCGAGTATTTATTACTTTAATATTCTGAAGAGAAAAAATATGCGGCTTTTTACACAACAAATATATTTGTGAGCATCCCGGTTTTTGTGACTCAGAACTTTTTTAATTATGATTATAAATTTACTAAATATAAAAAATTCCAAGAAATATTTTTAGATGGGTAGCATTCACACCTGCGGTTTCAACAAACTATGTTGTTGTTATAACAAGTCATCAATTACTTATACAACATACATACATATACTTTTTACTACGCCTTTTCTCAAAAGTTAGAAACTCTATTAACGCTCATACCCTATACTTCACTATCGTATCATGTGTTCTGAAGAGTATTTTTCTCTGATACCAGCTTCTCTTTTCCGTCATAAAACTACTCGGTAACTCAATGGCATACAATACCATAGGCAAACTGTGCTATTCCAGTGGGAATAAAAAAATATAATATTTTATGTTTATACCATACTGACAAAACATGAAAATGAGGTAAGACATGTGTTTTAGTGCCTTTAAAGTGGTCGACAAGGTGATTACTTCGGCGTGTTCTCTAGCTATATCGAAGCCCTAGCTTATATCGAATTCGAACTCCATCACCAGGCTGGCTGGTTAGCTGGGGTTATTTGTTTTGCCTTTTATTTAAAAAAACACTATATAAAAAATTGCACAATAGTGTATATAAAATTTTTATATATATAATTTAATGGGACAAGTTGAGGTCTTTTCGTTTGTGTTTATCTGGAATTGTGCTTCCGGCGGTTAAATTGATAACATGTACGACAATGTCGTCCGCGGATTTTAATCGTAAAATAATGTTTTAAAATGACATTTTCGTGTTGTGAAACGTAAAAACATTAAAACGAAGTTTATCAACCACTATTAATAAAAGAATACAGTGAGAGTGCTAAAGTTCGTGCGATAATTGTTTAAAAACCACTTCGGATTTATAACCTAAAATTAGACATAGTCAATAGATTAGATAGACTCGTCTCAGTTTAATACCAACATTACGCCAGTGTGACACTGACAGTGTCAACAACAGCAGTGTTGCCACTCTATAAAAATAAAAACTACCAATCAGTGATACCATACAAGTAAAGAAATCCTAGTCATGGATAAAAACATGGAACTACTACTAAACAAACTTGATGAGAAATTTAAAAATCAAACCGAACTCATAACTCACTCAGTAACTAAGAGTGTCATGGAAGCTTTAGAGGAAAAAATGAAAACTATCATGGAGGAAAATACTAAACTAAAGAATAAAATCTCAGAACTTGATTCTAAATTTAAAGAGCAGAGATAGATAAAAGGAAAAACAATCTTGTATTTTTTGGAATCAATGAAAATACTAAATTCGAAACGGAATTAGTTGATGCTATCAAAGAAATAATTATGAGTATGCGAGTTCATATGGATAGCCAAGAAATTAGCAAAGTATAAGTAGAGTTGGGCAGAAGACTGAAAGTAAAAACCGTCCAGTGGGAGTCACCATCACAACTCAACGGAAAAAACATCTTATACTGAAAAATAAGCCTAACCTTACACAAGGCATCTACATTAAAAAGGACTACACCAAAGAAATCTTAGATAAACGCAAAAATTACAGCCGCAAGTAGAAGAAGAAATAAAGAAAGGAAATATCGCCTATTTAAAATACGACAAGTTTATTGTTAAAAAGCCACCATTTTGCTTTTTCATTGAAGTATCATCTAATATGAGCCCATTATTATCATTATCAGTAATTTTTATTGATATCAATCAAAAATTTTTTTAATCTCGACTGCCGAATTGATATTCATCATACAAATTAAATGATTGTATTGATGAATACTAATCCAATAACATACAAGGTACAAAAAGTGATAAGAAGACGCCCAAAACACGTGTCCCAGCGGAACAAGGTCAAGAAAAGTCACGCAGTAGGAAAGCTTAAATTTCTCAGCATTGGGACTCGTATCAAAGGGTTTTTGGATACTGATTTACTCTCAATTTTTAATTTTACATTAATACATAATAGAAATTCCTACTCAAGTCTTTATGTATTTCTTTTTAACGTACTGAGAGCATGTACTAAAAAGATAGATTGGCTAATAGTATCCAATTGCATACTCGGTTCTGAAAATCATAATTGATGTATTGTTAAAAAATATATAACTTAAAATAACGTGTGACCTCTATTATTTAAACGTTTCGACACCAATTATTCGTGCTTTTTATAAGGTAATGGGTAAGAAAGAGTGAAGAACCGTTTTGATGTGAACAGGAGCCGTATCTGCTGTCTGCGGCAGCCTTACACTACGACAGGAAATCTCGCTGAGCAGCAACCAGGTCGTGGAAAAAATACTTCTATTAATTCCAAGCATTAAATATAACAATAATTTCAAGGCATCGAAATAAACTAGATAATGATGTTAAAAACTTTTGGTTAAAAACTTTTTGTTGTATTTCTTTTTATATTCTTGCAATGTGACATTTGAATATGACATGATTTGTAATAAAGAATTTCTTTGAACATTAGGCAATCCGAGTTTTCTTACATTTAAATTAATAATATTTTTTAAATGTGGCGACCGTGACCATTGTATAATTAAAATATTGAACCTGGAATTTGTAAGGAACTGAATTATGGAGCCATTAAAAAGAAAAAGAACACAACTAAGACGCGAATTTACGAAACAAGCGGATGAATTCGAAAGTATGTATAAAGCATGTGTATATGATAGTAATTTCCATGGAACATTTTCAATGCTTTCTGATATTTCTAAAGATTTGTTCACTATTGAAAATAATATTCGTGACTTGTGGTGCGCTGGTGATAAGTTTGACGAGGAGGCATTTCAAAATGACCAAGATAAAGCTATGTCTTATCGTCAAAGATGGTATAGCATCGAAAATATGTACGCAAGTATAGTGTCCCTAAAAAAATGTGAGGCTAATTCTCAACGAAATTTTAAATTGCCTCCAATTGAACTAAAAAAATTGATGGCAATATAAAAAATTGGATCGCTTTTTGGGGCCAATTCAAGAAAATTGACGATGATAGCAATATTGATAATATCGATAAATTTCAATATTTAATTCAGTCAATGACAGAAAACACCGAGGTCCGTAGTTTTGTCGAAAGCTTTCCGCCGTCAATGGAATGTTATACTCAATGTATAGCAGAACTTAAGTCGAGATATGCTAGAGAGGAATTACTCATACAAGTATATGTTCGCGAATTACTTTCTCTCATTATAAATAAAGACAGTGAGTTACATTTTACTGCGCTTTATGATAAACTGAATGCGCATTTACGATCATTGGAAACATTGGGCGTTACACAGAATAAATATTCCGCTTTTTTACTTCCTATGGTAGAATCAACGTTACCACTAGATATTTTGAAGTCATGGGAGAGAGCTAAGCCTGCAAAAATGGATGATGAGTTAAGCTCTTTGTTATCTTTTTTGAAACGGGAAGTAGAAAGTGACCAAAGAATTACTATAGCAAGACAGACGTTTAGAAATGAGTCTGTATATTCTTCGTCTATAAAGGATAGAATGATAAATATGCCAAAGGAGCCTACTGCTGGGTGTTTAATGACTAATGTGAAAGCGAAGGCGAAATGTATATGGTGTGATAAGGAAACTCATAGCAGCTTCGAATGCTTTAAAGTACAGAAAATGAATATAGATGAACGGCGCGAACATCTTAAGAAGATTAAGGCATGTACAATATGTTTAAAAAAGGGTCATCACGCCAAGGTCTGTAGAGCTTTTGTTAAATGTTTGATCTGCGGGAGGCGCCATACTATTATTCTCTGTACAGGGAAGGAAGAAAATTCTCGGGAAAAATCAGAGATTTCTCCGCCTAGTGCAAACTTATCCGTATTACCGTTATCACATGGTACAACCACTCTTTTACAGACAGTGTCAGTTATTGTTGTTTATGGTAGTAAGCAGTTTAGAATAAGAGCATTAATTGACAGTGGGTCACAAAGATCTTATATTAGAGAAGATATCGCAACAAAATTGAATATTCCAATTGTAGGAAAAGAAACGTTAGCTCATTCTCTCTTTGGTGGCGTTAAAGTCAATTCAAAGCAATACAATGTGTATAATGTAAATATAGGTAGTATTGATAACACATTTTCATTTGATATATTAGCATTGGGTCAGACTTGTATTTGTAAAAATATCCCACGCTATGATAATGTTAACTTATTGCAATTGTTATCTAAATATAATATTGTTCTTTCAGACAGTAATCTAAACAGTAATGCTGAGATCGGATTACTGCTAGGAGCAGATTTTTCAGGTTTGATTTTAACTAATAAAATAATACATTTACAAGATAGTTTGGTTGCTATGCAGACCAAGTTGGGTTGGACCTTGCAAGGGAGACCTATGAGCCGTTATGTTACGAATGCTGAAGCGGGTTCCGTGTCTATGCTATGTGAGTCTGACATTTCAAATTTTTGGTCTTTAGAAACGCTAGGAATAAAAGATCCAATTGAGTGCAAGTCTCAGTCTCAGTTGGCAGAGGAAATCATGACCGATTTTAGACATAAGATAAGGATTAATGGATTGGGTCGGTATGAAATATATTTACCGCTGAGGCCTGGTCATGATGAACTTCTCAGTAATTACGATGTTGCCTTACGCCGACTCAAAGCGTGCACGGGAAAATTAAAATCTTCTAATTTATATAATGACTACAATAATGTTTTCAAAGATTGGCAAAGTTTAGGCATCATCGAGGTAGTGTCAGAACCTGATAAAGATCTCAAGTTTTCTCATTATTTACCACATCGTCCAGTAATCAGAGACACTAGTTCAACGACTCGTATTCGTCCTGTTTTTGATGCGTCAGCGAGGGATCTGCATGGAAAATCTTTAAATTTATGTTTAGATAAAGGATTAAATTTGTTAGAGAAAATTCCAAAGCTAATAATTGGTTTCCGAAAACGGGCGATTGGTATAACAGCTGACATATGTAAAGCTTTTTTGCAGATATCTATTACTCCGGAACATCAAAATATGTTAAGATTTTTATGGTGGGATAGTGTGGGGAAATTAATTACTTTTCGACACTGCAGACTTGTCTTCGGTTTGAGTTCGAGTCCGTTTGTACTTTCTGCTACTATTGGGTATCATTTAAGTACCATAACTGGAACTCTACGTAATACTGCAAAGCTATTATCTACATCTTTCTACGTAGATAATTGTATCATTAGCTTAGATTCTGAGATGGACGCAATCAAATTTGAGAAAGAATCTAAACAAATCATGGCTTTGGCGCATTTCGATCTACGGCAATGGGTTTTATCTCCATTAAAGGATCAAAAATGTGAGTCTATGGTGCTTGTATTGGGCTTAGTATGGTACACCTTAACTGATGAATTAGGTTGTAATTTACGTTCTATTCCGTCTCTATCTGAATTAAAAAAACTAACCAAAAGAAGTTTATTGTCTCATACTCAAAAAATTTTCGACCCGATTGGGTTTACTTCTCCTGTTACTTTGACACCAAGATTGATTCTTCAAGAAGCATGGCGTCGGAAGGTTTCATGGGATGATGATTTACCGGATGACTTGTATGAAAGGTATATTAAATGGTATGAGAAGCTGCATTTTCTAAACCATTGTAAAGTTTCTCGAAGATTGACTATGGATAAGATAGATGATTGCGATCTAGAATTACATCTATTCTGTGACGCGAGCAAGCTTGGCTACGCTGCGTGTATTTTTTTAAGAGCTGTAAAAGGTGATAAAACCTCTTTGCGATTTATTATGGCTAAGTCTCGGATAGCACCCCCAGATATTTCATCTATTCCTCGGTTAGAATTGTTAGCCGCTTTGATGGATCCCGATTATTACGTAAAATTCGTGATGATTTAAATATAAATGCTAAAGAATTTTGTTGGACCGATTCAGGCGTAGTATTATCGTGGATTAAAAATCAGTTAACGTGGAATACTTATGTTGGAAATAGAATTAGGGAGATAAGAGAAAACTCGAGTAAATATAATTGGCATCATATTGATGGTGTTTTGAATTGGGCTGATATTGCGTCAAGGGGATGTGATGCCAAGCAATTATATGAATACCAATGGTTAGATGGTCCAAATTGGTTATTATTGCCACATAGTGAATGGCCTAGGTCACAGTATAGTGTAAATGCAGAAGAAGTCAATCGCGAACTACGCAAAACTGTAAATATTAGCAATATTTGTACAGAAAATACAATTTTAGATAGTTTAATGTATTTTTCCAAATATATTAAAATCGTTCGAACGATAGCATGGCTGTATAGATTTGTGTATAATTGTAGGAATTTCAACAATAAAAGAAAAGGGGAGTTAGGTTATGAGGAATATGAAAAAGCAGAAATATTGCTCATACGCCTCATTCAAGAAAATTATAAAGATTTATTAATTAAAAAGCTAAAGGGATTCTTGTATTTTAGTGATAAAGATAACATAATTAGACTGAAAACTAAACTTTTATTGTTAGATGTTCCGGAAGCTACTAAATTTCCAGCCGTATTATCTAGTTCTAGTATTATAGTTCGTAGGCTTGTTGAACAAGAGCATATTCACCTTAAACATGCGGGATACAATATACTGGCCACAAATTTGAGAACAAAATATTGGATTTTTGGTGCACGAGGCTTAATTAAATCTGTCATAACAAAGTGTATTGTTTGTAAACGTCATAGTGCTAAGCCCGAAATACCACCAGTAGCGCCATTACCTCTAGAACGCATTAAAAGTTCCGCAGCATTCGAAAATACCGGGGTCGATCTCGCCGGTCCATTATACTTACTAAATGGCGAGAAGTCTTGGATAGTGCTATTTACATGTTCTGTCTATCGTGCTGTTCATCTTGAATTAGTGTCATCTTTGTCTACAGAATGTTTCTTAATGGCTTTGCGTCGCTTTATAGCACGCCGTGGTAGAGTTAGTGTAATAATAAGCGATAATGGTTCTAATTTCGTTGGTGCAGCTAATTTATTTTCCTCTTTAGACTGGGATAGAATACACCAAGAGTCGAACGTACTTAAAATTATTTGGAAATTTAATGCTCCTGCCGCCGCATGGTGGGGCGGTTTTTATGAACGTCTTATAAGAATGCTCAAAGACTTATTAAAACGAATATTAGGCAAATCTTCTGTTAATTATGAAGAACTAATAACTATACTTAGTGAGTGCGAATCTACTCTTAATTCTCGGCCACTTACATATATCGAAAATTGTAAATTTGGTGCATTAGATCCGTTAACCCCGGCCTGTTTTATAAACCCTGTTGTACAGTCAGATACTATAGATTTAGATATAATAGATTCAAAAAGCTTGAACAAAAGGTTAAGATACATGCTGCAACTAAAAGAAAACTTTAAGCAAAGATTTATAAACGAGTACTTAACTTTATTAGTTCAAAAAGGGAAAGATTATGTAAATAATTTGCAAGTAGGAGACATAGTTTTAATAGAAACGGAAGGGAAAAGAGTGAGATGGCCTATTGGACGAATAGTGGAAGTTTACGAGGGTAGAGATGGTGTATGTCGAACAGCGAAAGTGGAGACATCTGCCGGTTGTAAGGTTCGACCGTTTCAGCGGTTGTATAGATTGGAAATTTCGCCCTCAGAGACAGATATAGAATCAACAAGGGGAAAAGTTACCCGTTCTGGTCGGGTTGTACGTCTTCCTAGCAGATTCCGAATCTAAAGATAGTGAATATTTGTTTTAATGTCAACTGAAAAGCTATAAAAATATTATTAATACTCGTATGTGTTCCGAAGAATTGTATTATTTTACGTTTTACGAAATTATTATTTCTTAGGAATTACTGTAGGTACATCTTAAGAGAGCATGAGTTATGTTTTAGTTCTTTTTCTTCCTAGATTTAGAGGATGTTAAAAACTTTTGGTTAAAAACTTTTTGTTGTATTTCTTTTTATATTCTTGCAATGTGACATTTGAATATGACATGATTTGTAATAAAGAATTTCTTTGAACATTAGGCAATCCGAGTTTTCTTACATTTAAATTAATAATATTTTTTAAAAATGAAACGAATACCATTTCAATAATCGAATCAGATTTAAATACTGAGGACATCAGCTCTGAAATACTGACAAGATAATATCGATTGACGCAACTACGTAGTTTAAATTATATAGCATCTTGTATACAAACCCTATTTTGTTGACGGGGTAATGAGAAAAGTTTGTCCGAGCAGTCACGTCGGTAGGCGCCATTGCTTTGTTTGAATTGACAGGCGTAGGCAGTCCCTTTGACGGAACCAATTCCTCAGCCGCAGTGAATAATTCTTATCATACTTACTTAACTTGTTTTATTTTAATATTCTCAATAATGTTAGTAATTAAGGAAAATATACCTATTTTGTCACTGTGGTAAGTTTTTTTTAACATCAGTCTTCACATAACTGTGCTACTCGTATTTTTACGTACCTGTTAACTACTAATCGTTATGCGTGTTTTGGTCTTTTCTTATTACGAGTTGTTGATGGTATTGGATCTTGTTGGTAGTTACAAATTACCGGTATCCATCTGGTTAAGTTAGTGTGATCCAGGGACTATGAAACCCGACAGTTGTAGAAACATTTTCTTTTTTCATTTACGTATGCGCGTAGAAGGTTATGTGTCCTTTTAATTTTATAGTTATTTGAAATCAATAAGTGACTGAAAAGGCCAATGGTTATAAAAATGAAATCGATTTTTGTTTCTCTTGAACACACCAAAACAACCTGATCAGCTACGACTCGGGTCGTTCCGCTTACGGTGATAACCTTGGACAGTACGAGCTACGTTGCCTACGTAATATCTTTCGTACTTGATAGAATTAAGACTTTTCTAGCACATATGCTCTCTTTTATAAGGCACCGGAGACTTTTCTTGGGGTTTTCCTTAACACGTCATTAGGTCCAACGGGTCAGACCGAGTTAAGTCTAAAAATTATATGACAGAGAAGATTGCTATTATTTCATAAGAAGTTAAACAGTTGATAAACTTTTACAATCTTATCCCTACATGCATTTCATTCTTCTGAAAAATGTAAATCATATAAATGATTTATTATTGTATTACTCGTATAGGCAATACTCAAGAAGGATCTTCCAATTTCCGAACGGATGTTATACAGACATATTTGAGTTTCTTTACAGAAACCTTATATTACGTTAATAAGAGCCTTGCTTACTTATTTATACTTTTTTATGATATTTTTATATATTATATAGGTATTAAAAAACAAGCTTAGAAAGTTATGGATATTAAGATTGAAGACCGAAGACCGAAGAAAAGTTGAATGGACTGTGTGAATGATGATATTTTGAAGAAGGAGTGAGAGTCGAAATTGTGAGTGATAGAGGAGGCATTTTTCGCCGTCCCAAATAAAATTAGGAACAGGGCAAGAATAGAAGAGAAAGAAGAACATATTGAAAAACAAGCAGACTACCTATCTGATAGCGGTTCCAGTTAACTATATATGTTGGTTCAAACAGTGATATTTTGAGACAAAAATAGATTTAGATAGGCAAGATTAAGGTACCCAAGTAGGCGACCCTCATCTAGGGAATCCCGTAACGATGCTGAATAAATATTTCATTCACTCTAAAAATAAACAAAAGCAAAAGGTATATAGTTTCGTATATATGTATTATAAATATAGGAAATATAATTAATAGAATATAAAAAGTAATAGAATATAATTCGTTTTTTGTTGCACTTTAATATTAGAAGGAATAAAATGTACTATGTTTCAATCTAAATTTTAGGGTCCGGTTCAAATTATTATTTTTTTGTTTATAATAGTCCTTTTGTGTATTTTGAAAATAAATAAAATAAAATATTTCGTTATAGATTGTTTAAAATAAAAAGCTATAAAATTTGTTATAATAGTGTCTATTTCGATAGACTTCGATAGAGTTTATAATACGAAAAGAATTTTTACCTAAACTTACATTTCTATAATGCTTGTAATGTTTTTATGTAAAAAAAATAGTACACCTCTTTTTGCATAATTCGCTTTGTGGGTTCTTAATTTTATAATTATAATTATAGTCCACCAAAAACTATAAGCAAATGTAAGTCTTGAACGAAACACTTAAATTGTACCTCTTAAACACTATACCGACCTCTGTATAATACTGTTACTGCAAACCAAATCACCGCAATGAACTGACTTTCATAATATTTAAAGGTTTGATTATCGTAGGCTTTTACACCCGACCTCGACCTATCGGATTAAAATAGCTTTATCACGCGAAAGGTTCGCCAAAAATTATACTCTATTTTCGCTGCTAACGGGCTTAGGTTAAGTCGGAGACTTTGTAAACTTGAAAGAGGTTTCCTTTAGCCGTTATTGTAACTCTAACATTTCAGCATATCTTGATACCGCCATCTAAAAATATCTGAATGTTTCCGTATTAAATTATGTGTATATTATGTAGAATAAAACTCGAAGAATAAGTCGTTTTATATTCTAACAAATACACGTTCGCATTTTAAGTTACGCTTAAAATGCATTCTTGAATGGGTAAAGAAAACATAGTTTGTTGGAAACTTAAAAATAAATAAATGAGTAAATATTTCGTATTAATATTGAGTAAGATCTTAATTGCCTTAGTTAAATAACAATAGTAAGAACTATCAATATATTCTTGTTTGAAGTCTTATTAGGTTCATATGGAATGTTCATATTCATATTCAAAGTTCATATGGAATGGAAACACAATCTTGTTGGAGTAACAATTTTTTTTTAAAGTGTAATTGGCCTTCACTGATCATGTGTCAATCAATTCAATGCGTAATAAATTCGCTAAATAATACGTAATGAATTCCTGAGATAGGGTGTGTTTCAAAATAGAAGTTTATGAAAAATAAATTTGATACTATTTAGTAAAACAATTTTTGTCCTAACGAAAAACGAAAATCCAAATTTTCCAAAAAATTGTCATTCTCTGAAAAAAAAAATAAGTTATAAATAGGCAGGTAATATTGTAGCGTTTTATTTATGATAGTTTAAGAAAAAAAGAAATTTGCCAGCTAAGATCAGGGTGTGGGTATAATCCTTATCGGAATCGAACCGACCTGGTGATATATGTAGATATTTAAGATTAATGATATGGGCGCCTCCACATAAATACAAACAGACCTTCAAATGGTTAGGTGATAAAATTAAACCAAGAAATTTATATATGTAAGTTTATAATTACGTTTTAAAAGATACATGTTTATACAAATCAGTAAAAGAAAAAAAATATATATATAACAGTCCACCAATCAATGGGCACGGTATGTTGCACACATTACACTTATAAAAGTTCACAGTTGAGCTGAGCCATCCTCCATTCGTCACCCAAGGTGAATGTCACACAAGAAAAATTAATTCGTCCAAAATACGGTGGTTCACACACGTAATATAGTAAGAATGGTAAGAGGTCACCTTATACGTTGAGATTCCATCGGTGATGGCAGGGATTTCCGTTGATAAGTAAGACAACCTACATCACCGCATGGCTGGGTGCATGAAGTCAGGTTGAGATGAAACGGCCCAAACGCCCTATATTTGTGGTGATTACGAGGTATACCGTGAACCCTACAACAATGTAAAAACATGAAATTTCTATCCCACGAACATGTGGGGAAATCTTTAAAGTTGACCAAAAAAAGAGAATACAACTCACCATTATCTGGGATTGCTGCACGAAACTAATTATGGCATGAAGCCGTTATTAAAAAAATATTAAAGGTAAAACATACTAAATAAAAAAAACTAATTTATCTCCACGGAGGCCTAAAGCGGCACATCCGCCAGGAGAGGAACGCCGAAAAAGCCATCCTTCGCGTCCTCCTCGCCGACGTCAAAATGACAGCCATGACTCGAAATAGCCAATAAATAGCCACGGAGGGATCGCCATAGAGCAAGCCGTCACGTTCCGAATTGGAAGAATGACCGAGTGAAGAAAAGGCGGACCTGTCCAACAAGGAGAAAGAAACGACAACTTCTTTTAATAAACCAAAACAAAAGAATTTGTTTTAAGTAAACTCCTAATAGATAATATTAGGTATATATTAGTTATGAAAATATGTTAAGGTTTACTATTACAGTCCATGGCTTCACCCTATCAAACCTCTACAACCATAGATCTGTATATTGAAGTTTTAAATTACCATTCCAATTAAAACTCCTATCACAGACTCAACACCATCTGTATGTTAATTAAATGAATACAGAAACTAAATGTTTTGTCCCTATGTCCATCTTGTTATAAGTAAAATTTATTAAATATATTTAAGACAAAAAATTGCACTTATGCTGAGGCTGTACAGGTTCCGATCCCTTCACTCTTACATCCACTTAAAAGGTTGACAAAAAAATATGTCACAAAATCTCTAATAGAATATGTAAACAAGAATTAAATTTGTAAATTAATAATGAAATTAAAAGCATTTTGATGATTAAATTGTGCTGAAAACAATAGTAAAAAATAACACGTTACAATATTAGGTAGGCTCATCCATTACATTAAAGATGACAAAATATCCCCAAGGCTTTGCAGGGCTAATAAAGGACTTGTTGAAAAATATTAATGTAATAAGAAAATTTACGACAAAATATTATTTTGAAGCAATAAGTACGTTGATCACGCTATCCCTTACGAAAGTATCAGTACTCAAATATTTTCTCTAGGAATTCAAAAATGAGTACACGGTATATTTAATATAGCGACGATGCACGATGTTCTGATAAATCGCAAAACATTTTCTTTAATCTGTTTCTTAAAGAATTGTTGATTTCATCATTCAGTTGACTATCAAGATAAACAGTATTAAAGAAATAAGCTAAGTAAGAGGCAGATGTTTGGGCGAAGGGTTACGTGTTATTTATAAAAATATAATCTATAAAAACTGTAGAACATCGTGTTTGTTCAATAGGAACCCTAGTTGAATATTTCCTTTATATTAATTTAACACTTTCTATAAAATTTACTCTGTAATAAACTTAACAGCATGTATATTTGCTTTACAAGCCTCAAGTTAAAAATAGACTAAATAACAAAGTTTGCTTTAATGTTTGAAGACCCGGGTAATAATGTAATGTAATTACAAGGAATTTATATCTTTCCTTTTAGAAAATAACGCAAAGGAACCGCAACCGGAAAGCTAGTGAATAAATAAATGAAATAAGGTTTTTTTGGAAACATCAACTCAAAATCAAGTATAAAGCCCAACTTTCTTTAACCCTATTCAATTACTAACGTGATCAAATAACTGGTAGTATTAAAACAATGAACATAGCGCTAAAAGCGCTGTCAAAGCCTGTTGTTTTTTTTTCACCTAACATTGTATTGCTCACTATGTAGTTTTTCACAAAGCACTGGCGCTTCGTTCTCTGCTTTGACTGTTGAAATGAAGTTTGAACGCTTTTTCGATCACGCTGCCAAATGCACTACGCTATGTTCGCTTAAAAAAACGTTTTTCCTATATGCTTCTAGTGATTGAATTATTTATGATCACTTTCTTCCTTTTTTTTTGTGCAATAGGCAAATAGTAATATCGTTAACGATCCCAAACAAGCTATATTAATACTGTGGAGGGACTTTACCTATTTGTGTTCTACTGTTTGTACCACAAGCTGTGTTCTGACGAATTGTTTGACAATCATGTCAAACAATGTCAATTTGATAATGTCAATCAGTCCTCGACTACCCTGCGACTTATTAAAACTGGCAAAACCACCATAGAATTCGTCATACAGAAAATAAAGGCAAAAAGAGGTTTTATTAAGAGAATGCTCAGTAAAACGACAGTATCATTACACTTGCATAAAATTGTGATTACCTATTACAATAAAAAAGCAAAGAATAAAGATAAATATAAAACAGAAACACAAGACAAATACAAAACAGAATATTTTGACCGAACAGAATAATTTAATATATTCGATTATTAATTCAAATAATTCTCATATGGAAAAGGTTACAGACAACTTTAGTAGGTGTGATTCTTATTAGAACCACGAAGTTTATGACCAACTTATCACGGTACTCAGTGATTTCACTGATATATATTATACTTCAAATCCAAGCACAAGAATACAAACACAGATAATTCTCAATAAAAAGACAAAGAAGAAAGAAATTGCAACAAATAAAAAGAATATGTGTTCAACAATTAATTTTACAGGTGTTAATTTTTTTATTTATCTTCAACCGTATCCATGGCTATAACTTTATGTATGTGCATGAAATTAAAATATTTTATTGAATCCATTGCTGTTTTTAATCTCTCTTGGTTATTAGAAGCTCCCTACACTTTCACTTTTCTTTGACACTGAAATTATTTGCTTCTGTTTTCAATTCTGTTGTTTGTATTTTTGCTGTTAATAAAATTCTATTAATATATTTAACAAGTATCGTACGGAGTCTACCAATATTCTAGCACATTAGTTTGATCAAATTTACTGATCAAAATCATCGTCTCATCTCGAACAAATCGGGGTCTTCAATCTTGTTTTCTGGTTCGGATTTCGGGGTTTATCACTGATGTGTTTGGCTCACTAATGCTGCTAGGATACTATAGTACGCTTGACCCATAGTTTGGTCAAATTAACTGAGCTAGTGAGAGACCAGTAAGCAGGCAACTCTCACACTATATACGAAGAAGTGGGATGAAGGTTGCCAATGGCGTCCAGTGATTGTGGTAATTAGTCACGAACATTAAGTCCTGTTTCAACAATATACCAAGTTTTAATAAAATCTTACTATTTCATATTTATGCTCATCCGTTGTATTTCCGATTTTTAAGAACCATGGAGTCTCTTATTTTATACTAAACCCCCTTACCATGAATTATTTTCTCAGTTACCTCTCGAGCATCGTCTATCATCTTATAAAAGTCGATTTTAAAGATTCTACGTTATTATTTGTAACAAGTTCAGCAATAGCAAAGTCTAGATTTCCCAATCCATCTGTCTGTATTAAAGGGCTAATCTCGGGAGCCTTTCCACGGGAATTCGGGACGTTTAATTACACTCGTTAGGCCACGTCTTAGGAAAGGGGTTTGTGAAATATATTGCAATGCTAATTAAGGGCGGAGTGACGCCTCAATCTTGACTTGGAATTGTAAAAACGCAGAAGCGTTACAAGCTTAATGGGATTTAACTCTGTCATTGAATTAATATTATCAAGCGATGTTTTATTGTTCGTTCCTAAGTAAGGTAATATATAATGTATTTAAAAATCAAATCAAAATCAAAATAATATTTACTTAAGTAATAAAAAAAAAAACAAAAACCTTGTCCGTACGTACGAATAAGGAAAAAAAAAAAGCTGTTCGGAAATTGGGAGAGCCTTCTCGAGAAGAACAGGCAAGAAACTCTGAAGGTCTATTTTTTATCTCCTCTTTTCAATGTTAATAATTATAATAATATAATATAACAATACAATATAGTATAAGATGCAATCATACCTAATACGATTACAGTCATGTATGTTTACATACACATATAAAATAATACAATATTATAAATAATGTTGTTACCAAACATGGCTCTATGAATAGTGTCCCTATCCCAAATAGTGTGATCATTTAGATAGTCACTTACTTTATAATAACCTTTACTCATGAGTGTATTTTTTGATATGGATTTTAAATTATATTAGGCAAATCAATGACACTTTGCGGAAGCTTGTTAAACATAGATATACATTTCCCCAAGAACGAACAGCTAGTTTTATGGAGTCTGAACATTGGAACGGCAAGTTTATTTTTGTTTCTAGTATTCACATTATGTAGATCACTGTTTTTATTGAAATTATTATAGTTTCTATATACAAAAACTAAATTCATATATATATTGACTAGCTAAAGTTAAAATATTAATTTCTTTGAACAATTCTTTTAGGGATTCTCTAGCCCGTAAACAGTAAATAGCACGAATCGCTCTTTTTTGTAAAAGGAAAATACTTTCAATGTTAGCCGCTGATCCATTTACATGTTATTCTAAGGATTCAAATATTTCTCTAAGTTATTTACTTTACTTATCTATAATTAGGAATGCATATTTAGATTTTACTTATCTATAATTAGGAATGCATATTTAGATTAGTATCTAAATCAGACTACAAGATTCGTACTAATCAGGACCGTAAAAACTAGACTAGATAAACGTCGTTTGAAACTATTTATGTACTATTTAAGACTAACATTGATTTTGTGTTACTTATCTATACATATCAATATAGATTATACAATTTTATAACAGTTACGACAGGCAGTTAAAATCTTACGACAACAATAGGTGCAGGCAAGAAAATGCTTCTTCTTCGTACTAATATAGATTTCATAACAGTACTAATAAAATAAATGATTAGGATTAGTTATATACACGCTAAAGTAAATAGGAACCGAGATAACGCAGACATACAAAAGTAATAGGTATGAGGAGACAAAAAAATACCTACAGAGATTTTTGCCTATTGCTTCCGACTTTTTTTTCTTCAGGAGAGGAGGCTGAGAATCCTCATGGATACCTCCGCAACGGCGAGTAGAGATGCGGTGATTATGTCGGACTCCTGGTGAATCGAGGCGGCTCGACCCAACAGACCTACCGACTAAACTCAGCCTAGCCTTGGCCATAAGGGCCCTACGGCTGGAATGGAACTGTTTCCGAGAACGCTCCCCCTATTTGAACTTCTGTAGAGTCAATTCTGTTTCTTGTTCCTACGCACTTCCAAGATGTTTTGCAGTTTTGCGTAAATTTATTTTGATGACAATAAGTGTCATCAAAAAATCATTTACTATTACTGCGGCCCGCCTGTGGAATAAGTTGCCTGAGAGCATTCGTGATAGTCGATCTGTGGAAACATTCAAAGTTAGACTGAAAGAGCATTTTTTATCGCAACTTGAGTCGAACAATTAATTAGTCATGTTTATATTGTAGGTATGTTAATATGTATATATATTTATAGATATATGTATGTGTGTATGTATATATATATTATATGATTATTAATATATATTATTGTTATATATACTGTTATTTATGTATTTATAGTAATAGATGTAGTTAGTATTTTTTAAGTAATTAGTCTTGCTTTGTTTTGTGTAGTGTAAATTTTCTATACTTTGTTGCATTTTAAGTAGTATCCGCCATTTTATGACTAAATCCCCAGTTAGGTTGGCTGGAAGAAATCACTATTAGGGATAAGTCCACCTATGTACATATTTTATATTTAATGTTATTTCCTGTGAAATTTTTATGTGCAATAAAGAGTTATAAAGTGTATGTAAAAGAATTTGAATTATAGAATTATTTTTTGTACATAACATTTATTTTTAGAATCATTAATATGAAATATTTAGAGTAGTTTTGCGGCAGACCTTTTTCCTCTACCACTTTCTCCTCAGCATGAATATAGCATGCTGAAGAAGTTGCAAAGAAAGTGGCAAAGCGTGGTCTTTTTTCGCTTCATTATTTAAGGAGAGAAGGGGAAGAAATTTACTATTCATCTGTTCTCTGTCCCGTTTTGCCCCGGCCCGGGCTAGGCAGTTATTACACTTCGTTGACTCCGTCAAACAACTCGCAAACACATTTATGACTTTGTCGTACCTACGCTTACGTGTCACTATCACGACTTTGAGATGAGACGAGGATCGACAACGTATAAACTTTTTCAATAACACTTGCTAAGAAACTGAATTAAGCGTTTCTTTTGATGACACGACTGACAAAGTAGAATTCATCGAGAGAATTGTCTGAAAATTTAAAGCACTCTGTGTCTTTATTACGTTTTAAGTTACAAGGCTTTTATTCGGGCGAAGTGACACGGGTCAACATTAGGGGCTTTCAAGTAAAAGCACAAAAGGATTTTCCGGTTAATAACGGCACTAAATGTGTAGTTGGGAGCATCTAAAATTTACTCGCATTCACTTAGCATAGTTTGCAGTGTCCTATTTTTAAGGCTGTGGTTTTTAGTTAATTACCTACTACGTTCTGTGTTGGGGTGCCGAACAAAAACAATGTTTTTATTTATCTCTACTAATCTTTAAAACGCGAAGGTTTGTTAGTATGGATGAATGTTTGTTTCTCTTTCTGTGTTCAAATGTATATAAGGAATATAGAACAGAATCAAATATATAAAGTCTTACTACGGTAAAATAACTCTTGGAAATATCTGGTATAACGCGGGCGAAGCCACAGTCAGAAAGCTTCTGAAATTCAGAGTGCTAAATAAGAGTAGAAACATCTCAGTCTATAATTATCCAGTGTTGGCCAGTGTTGCAGAGAGGAGCCAGAAACATCGCCTCCGCATCACCAACCCTCTTACAGTCATTATATATATGTAGCAATATCCAATATAATTTCGCGATAGAAGCCTTTGTTAGCTGGTCTAGTACAGAATTTACGGAAACTCTTGGCAATCTGATACTGCGTACAAACCAAAAATTTCTCCATGAATGAAATTGATTTATTGAGTCACACATATATTAATGTAGTAAACGCAAAAAAAAAACAGAAATTAAAAACAAAATACACATATATACATACACATATACACTCGCAAGTATATATTTATATTTATGTTTGTGTTTGTGTTTGTGTTTCTGTTTGTGTCTGTGTCTGTGTCTGTGCCTGTGTCTGTGTCAGGGCCTGTGTCTGTGTCTGTGTCTGTGTCGGTGTCTGTGCCTGTGCCTGTGTCTGTGTCTGTGTCTGTGTCTGTGTCTGTGTCTGTGTCTGTGTCTGTGTCGGTGTCGGTGTCTGTGTCGGTGTCTGTGTATGTCTGGTTGGTAATCAAGTAGTACTTCTCGTACGCACCCATCAGGAATACCCAGTTTATAGCTGAGCTTGAATATAAACAAGCCTAGCTTATATAACCATATTGTAGTGGAATTTGTACCCAAACTTGAGGCTAACTTTCAACTAACTCATACATATGATTATATTAAGTATAAATAATAAGTATAAATTTGAATGATAATTGGAAAGATGTAAAAAATTATATTTTTTTATTTGTTCTTTACGAGAAAGCACTTCCTATTTAGCTCTTGTTAACTCTTAAAGGTTGTTCTGACTCAACAACTGCCTGTGAAAGCCTCTATTCAAAAATGATATTCAGTTTTTTTTTTAGTCTATCTAAAGCCTATGTCCACGCGAGAACGTCCTACATGTGAAAACATGTCGTGCCCAAATCTAAACCACAACAGCCATCGTTTAGTTTTGCGCCATATTAATTGCCATTGCGAATTCCAATTAAATTGGAACGCGTTTAAACTCAATCAGCACATCTTTGAGAGTCATTGGACGCAACAATACATTTTCAGACAACAATAACCTCGGAATATGCCATTCTACAAAAATGCTGAATTTGAAAATGGTTTTTACGGTCTTAATAGCTAATCAAGTGCACAGCCTTGTTGGGTTGTTATTCCGAAGTAAAATAATGGGAGTTCCAACTTTTAGTTTAGATGTTGCGTTAATATGCCTGACATCACCATCTTCATCATCTAATGATCCAATGTGTTCAAAAGCTTCGTTGGCATCGCAAATTTTAATCAATCTGTACGATAAAAATGTCACCTGGCAATAATGGAAAATAGTATAACGATAAAGTATATTTCTTCTTTAATTATTACGCCGACATTTCACAATTATAACTATAATATATATTTTATAATGACTATAATATATATTCTTTTGATTTAAAATGTTTCTCTTAAAATTATGTACGCACTCATAATAGTATTATTGATCCTCAGTAATTATCAACATAAGCCGTTACATGCACTTATGACATGAAAGTAGTACAAAATCTAAGGACAAAAACAACTAAAGAGATACAAAACCTTGTTAACGATACAACAAACACAAAAATAGAATAAATAGGTACTCTAGGATAAGAAAAATAGGAACAATAATCCAAATAATAACAGATAAATATAATGTTCTGGAATGATTTATACTGGAAACATAGTGCCGTTTGTTCACGTGAGCTTATTACAAGTATCAGTACTCTACATTTATAGGTGATCACTTAATTAGCTATAACTAAGAACTATCATTAGCAATAATCATTATATTTGATATCCAATGGTTGAGAGCAAGTAGTCACAAGATTTCAAAGTCAAAGTCAAAGTCAAAATAATTTATTCAATTTAAACCTTTACAGGTACTTATTGACGTCACAAGAATAATAATATTAATAAAACTACAATAAATTTAAAATAGAAAAGACAATAAATTATTAATTAATTCCTTAATCACACTTGTACATGCGTCCATCTTCCAAATCAAGTTTTAGAATATTAGATACACAACATTAAAATTATAATTTCTATGAGCTATCCCACGAGGAGCAGGTAAGAGTCACATCCAAACTGATTTATCATTTAAATAATCTTTAACAGTGTAGTACCCCTTTTTAAGAAGACTATTTTTAATGCGAGTCTTAAACTTATTTATCGGTAATTCTATAATACTCTTTGGTAATTTGTTGTAGTATTGTATACTTTGCCCTACAAATGATGCAGTAATTTTTCGTAGCCTAGTTTGTGGTACAACAAGTTTGTCTTTGTTACGTGTGTTTAGCTTATGTATATCACTTCGTTTAGTATATGTATTGATATTATTATGAACATAGACAAGGCAATTAAATAGTTATTTGTGCAACAAGTGAGCAAAGTTGATGTTTGCTGCGCGTGCTGATTTGAGTCCCGAGCAAGCGAAGGATTCTGTTTGAATCACGAGCGAAGCGAGTGATTCTAGAGTAGAATCCTGAGCGTGTCGAGGGATTCAAAGGCACGAGATGCAAACAACTTTGCTCTCGTGTGACACACATAACTTTTCACTTCAGCAGCGAGAACAAATATCATACCTACTTTGGAAATATTACGTCAATTATGCCTGACACTTCTCGTTTTTCCGTGTTACGCATACCACTTTAAACAAATGTAAAATAAATTGTCAAAAGAACAGAAAAATAATTGTTAAAATATGTCTTCAAAAATAATAAGTAAGTAAATTATTGTTATTATTATTCCCTGTTAGTAAATTAAGCGAATTAAATAAAAAAAAAATTTAAAATCTCAAGAATGTATGATGCGTGAAAAGGAACTTCTGTCAATAGTTCCGTTCCGCGCATCATTCTTGAGATTTTAATAAGTACTTATTATGTTCCGTTCCGAAGAGACATTTTTTTAACAATTATTTTTCTGATTTCTTGCCAATTTATTTTACATTAGTTTAAAGTGGTACCTATGCGTGACACGGAACAACGAGAAGTGTCAGGCAGATCCAATGTCCATGGGCATATTATCTTAGGGCGAAACAACATAGTCTGTATGGTTATCCCATTAGTTACTATACATAGATTACTATAATCTGTGGTTAGCTTTGTCTCACTAGTGAGTAAAAATCGATTTTACTCACTGATTTTAAGCAGCAAAACCTTCATGTTTGAGCTACTGAAGTGAAAAATATATTGCGAGGCGGTAGTCAGTATACCAATATCTTTAAATCTCTCTCTAAGAGAAGTTCGAGAGCTTAATTTGTAAATAGCGCGGACAGCTCGTTTTTGTAAAATAAAAATAGTTTCTATGTCAGCTGCAGTGCCCCATAAGAGTATGCAATATGACATTAAATTGTGAAAATAACTGAAATAAACTGATCTGGCAGTATCAATATCTGTTAATTTAATATAAGACCCTTGAGACGATTCTCATCTTTTCATCTTGGCTAAAATCCAGACGAGATAACTAATGGATAGATAATGGTGATCAATTATAATTATCGACCACTGAGAAAGGAATATATTATGTTTTTTAAACGTTGCCCCATTCCACCAGCGACATAGGATAAAAAGGTTAATCCTTTTTATCCTGCGTCGTTGGTAAAGTCACATTTTTGTAGGTTATATAAAACACTTGTCCCGTGTGGAAATCTCGAACTCGACCGCTGCGCCAAACGCATCAAAATTTCCATATCAATGAATTATTACATCGATTTATACACACGATGATAACAACCTCTCTTCCTGTTTCTTCTATGGTAACTACTTAAATATGTACTGTACAATAAATAAATTACCACATTGCACTCATATCTGTGGCTGAAATGAAAATACTACTTAACAAATAAAAGATGGCAGAATCGTGAAAATGTTGAGTTTGTCATGCCAAATAAATACTTATAACCTTAAGATATAAAAAATAGTCAACAAGCTAGCCAAATATGCTGAAAAAATCAATAAAGTTGTTCAGCTCGTTTCGGCAGAGTAAAAGACAATACAAGATTTGATACAGATTATAAAGAATAATAGAGATTTAAAAGATCTGATAAGAAAATCTAATAAGAAAACATTACATTGTCAATTAGTTTGGATTAGTAAGTTGATTATTTATTAATATTAAGCCAGGATTAAGGCAATGGAACGCTTTTGATTTATCCGTCGTGTAAATTTTCTATAAATAAATCTACATCGACAATTAAATAATCAATATATAATATAATTAAATACATCTAAAGTTAAGTTTTATATAATTTAGTAAGTAATATTGTTAAGATCGATTATACCCAGGGTGGAGCAGGACATTCCCAACTCAAGTATCACGATTACTTACTGGGAAGTCCTATAGAAAATAAGCAATGTTATATTATTTAAAAAACCATTTTTTATTTTTTTTATTTATTTAATTGATATCCTAGTTATTAAGGCTATACATGATCTTTATACAAACTTATAAAAATTTATGAAGTAGACAAGAATCGTAAATAGTGAATGAGGAAGAATTCCACTGCTATGGTGATAAAATATACCCAGAATTAAATTGCTGAATCAAATTCGACTTCATTTGACATCCAATTCCATTTTCTGAATTACGAAGCTACAATATATCATTAAAGTTTACTTCTTAAACAGAAATCCTGGACAAGCCACTATTTTCTCCGACGAACGCTGACCGTGCTTAGCTATTGAACCGGGCCTAGCGCTCAGTCACGTACTAACTTGAAGCAGAGCCTAGTAGATATCTAGCAAGCCTAGTTCTGTCGACCGAGACAGTTCTAAAGAAAACACATTACTAGTGAAACATGTTGTGCATAATAATAGTTAGAAGAGAGTCGCATGCTTCATAATTTTTTTGACATTTAAATATGTTATAACTTAGGTATACACTTAACTGTTAATATATATTTTGAAGTTACAACCAAGGTAGTTTAATCACCCTATTATTCATAAACTGACCATAAATCCTTAGAAGCTATTACACTCTTGGCTCTATGGTCTCGCCTTTCTAATTAGGGGAACCGGGGTAGATTCTACGTACAGTAAGCTCCGTGTTAAGTTTGACCTTTAAACCTTATGTGGCCTGTAATAATTGTAGCTTTCGTAGTGCAAATGTTAAGCTGGCAAATGTGGCACCCAGTGAATCAATTTGTTCAACGTTTTTTAAATCTTAGTTAATACTCTAACCGTAAATTTTAACAGAGCTAATTTGCCAGTAAAAAATAGATAATTTGTATATTTATCTACTCCTTGTAGTAGAAAGAACCAGCAAGAACTATTGTTTTCTGCCTGTATTATTTCAGAGTCGTCAATTAAAAATTCCCTCAGAGCAAAACGTCAGAGCCCAAAGGACATTGTTCCGGCTCCATACATGTTCTGCCTAAGAACCGTTCGAATCGAAAGTGACTTATATAAACTCTTAAAATTATATGGAATCTTATAAAATAAGTTTTCACGAACGGACACTTCAGGAAACTAAAATAATTACGAAAAAAGTTAATATTTTGAGGTTATAAGAAATAACCAACCTTGCGTGTAATATCGGAGTAGTAATATCAAAGTAATATTAACAATACTATGTACAGCTATATATGTCCTCTTCTAGAACTAGGAAATGACTACTCTACTAGATACTAGGAAAAGAGATAGTACCTAGTCAAATTTAAGATAATTCTTTGACAATTATCATTTTACAAAATCCAGTCTTTTACACACATCCGAGTCTACCAAGTACCTACGCAATGTAATCGGAGTCCGTAATCAAGCCAAAGTTCTTAGAATAAAACCATGAAACGCATAGAAAATCGCAAAAGAAACGATAGTCGCAAAGCAATCAAAAATTAAATGAAACGGACACAGATAAGGTATGAAGTACACCAGTGTTGCCAATTACGAAAACTATAATACTCGAATGCCAAGCTAGAAATTCGCGATTTCGCTTAAAAAATATATAATACTAGTTTTTTTCTAGCTAGTCAATTTAGGTATTTAAATGAATAAAGTGTTATCAACTAATTTTAATAGCCGACTTCAAAAAGGAGGAGGTTTTCAATTCGATCCGTATTTACCGAAATCGCGGAAACTTCCGAAACTGGCAGCACTGACAGACGGAAAACATTTTATACGGCATCAATAATTGTGACCCAACTTTTTATTTGGAATTTATTTATTTGAAGAGTCCGTGGAATACTAAAATATGTTTCAAATAATATAAAAATAAATAAAAATTATAGTATAATTTATATTCACATCGGTTCTTAGGCCAAAATTGAACAATGTCCTTTCATTACAAGAATAGATAACTGTCTTTAGATATTATCTAGCATAAGCCTTTAGCATTCACTAACTAGTTTCGTGCATGCCTTAGTGAAGCATAAACATCTTAATCTTGTTCGGGTAACTTCGTTCCCGTCCGTTGTAAGTTTCTGATGACTATGTTTAATAAATTCTATAACGTTATTTTTTACAAAGAATATAATAAAGAAAACACTTTGTAACCAAGCCATAAAATGCAAATTGGAAATTAAATATTGTGTCGCCTGATCCCATTTAAAGGAAAAGGGAAAGGCTAATTGGGAATCGAAAAGAACGTTATGTGTACAAATATAAACACCAAAATAAAATACATAAGCAACGAAACTGTAGAAATAAAATCATAAATAACAGGAAGTAAATACAAATAAATAAAAAGTTCTATGGTAATAAGAAAAGATAAATTGTACTGTTCTAATAAATTAGACACGGCAATTACATTAGACCTTTTTAAAACGACTGCCAATATTGGGATTTTTATATAAAAATATGCTTTACGTCTTATCATATTTAGGCTTAAGCTTACCATATTTTATTGTTATATACACCACCCGAATTTCAATCTTTTGATTAGAAAAATATTAATAGTAGGAGTTAAGCAAACCCCTTTTTGTTACTATAACAGTTTGACTTGCAATGCATTATGAAAAACATTTTTTTTATAACTTTGCTAATCTGAGTGTTTCGAATGTGTCTAAAGACTAGTACTGCACTATTTTACGACCCAAAATTATTATAGTCTATGAAAAAATATTTTATTAATTAATCTTCAATGTACACACGACTACAAGTCAAACTTTACATATTGACCTTAAAATTACCTCAATTACTAACACAATAACAGCTGTTTTCATAGTTCCATTATTTAATTTTATGAATACCTCTTTTCTTTTTTTTGAGAGGGGAAATGCGATCTTTTGCACCATGTCACCGCGCACGCAAGGCGCGGCCATGTGTGGGGCTCTCCGGCCTAAGCGGACCGGCCTACCCACTAAAACCCTCCTGAGTTCTCTAGGCCCAAGCGGGGCACATGGCGGAGTGCGCTTTCGCGACTCTACCGCCATGTGCTCCGGGGCCGGCTCGACTTACGTATGGTCGATCTAACGCCAAGGGAGGGACTGTCCAAGAACCCCTGGACAATCCCCCAGACGGAGAGACATCACCACGGCGTGCGCGGTAGCCAGACGCGCACGCAGCCTCGCGGTAGGGTTATTAGGCGAGCACCGCGCTTGCGTGTGCCCGCCTTCTCCTACCTATCCCTGCGGCGAGGGAAGCGGCCTCGACGTCCTCCTCTCGCCCCCTCTCCGCTGCCTCCTCCGAGATGACGTTCTCGCAGAAGGAGGCGACAGCCTCCCATTCCGCCTCGCCGCTGAGCATGGCCACGACCACGCTCGGCAGCGAGAGGTCGCTGCTTCCCAACGCAGCGATAAGGTCGCTGCGCTGTTGTTGCCACGCCGAGCACACAGTCAGCTTGTGCACGGACCTATCGTCGGGAGCGTCGCAGTGATGACACCGCGGCGCTATCTCCCGTCGTGCGACCCGGTACAGGTAGTGACCGAAACAACCATGTCCGGTCAGTACCTGCACCATGCGGAATGAAAGATTACCCTGCCGGCGCCCAACCCACTTCTCCAACACCGGACGAACGGCTTCGATCGTCCGGTGGCCGGCAGCTGGGAAGGCGAGTGCCTCGCCCCACCGGTGCAGTCCCTCTGCACCCAGGCACGGACTCACGGACTCTCTCCACTTCTGGTAGAGCGAGCCGTTTCCCCCGCTCTCGTGCCGTGACCCGATGTCTATACACGGACGCATGGACCAGTGCATCGACATCCCACGGCGTGTGGCCCGCGTTTTAGCAAGCTGCGCCGTGGCTGACCGTGAGATAGGCTCGTACGGCCCGGGTCGCGATGACCCTTTGCGGACGCCGCAAGAGGGCCACTGTGCGGAAGAAGAGTCACTCCGCCTACACCGGGGCCCCGTAGAATGCCATCGCACGTATCACCACGTGATACAGCCGACGGCACGCCGATCCTGGTCCTCCCACATTAAGGAAGACCCGTCCGAGTGCGGCTGCTGCGGCAATCAGCCGTGGAGAACTTTATGAATACCTGATTGTACTTGCTACACTTTTAAGGAACTCTTTCGTTTTATAATACATTTACTATTTTAATCTGGAAATATTCACACGAATGTCAACCACTTTTGGAATTCTAAATTAAAACTAATTTATAAAAAATATCTACATAGGCGGGCTTAATACTTAAGGTGGTGTAGGTGCAACGAGATTTTGAAAGGTCTATACTTATATATAGCTTAAATATGAAGGTATATATATGAATAAAATGCTGTAGGATACATATTATTATAAACTAATATATAATACAATTATATACATATATTTAATAAACTATGTAGTAACATATATATACAAGTATAAATATATATATATATATATATATATATACTTGTATATATATATGTTACTACATAGTTACTAATATATCCAAAAAATGTTTACGAACCTTCCATTTAAATGATGCCCAAGTATCTAATAACTAATGTTTATACATTTCTTTTTAAATTTATGTGTAATATTAAATATAAAATTCTCAAAACGCATCTCATAATCAAGATTGCTGCGATATGTCTAAATGTGTAATGAGGAAACAAAACAAAAAAGTAATACGAGTATTGAAGACATCGATGAAATAACAACTTGGCACAAAGCAGGACGTGTCCCGCGACAATGCAAAGGGGAAAAATAATGAAAACCGAACAAAGAAACATATGCAGAGCAATTCAGCTCGCGTCACGGAATCCCTGCGTGTTAATTATGCCATTCAACTCCTCAATGCGAAACAAAAACTGAACGACAAAAGCTACAATGATTGCAAAAATGTAAATATGCCGAGGCCGCGTGCGATTGTAAAAGGGGTGGGGAAATAAATTAAGTCTTTACATGACTCGACCTTTTGCAATGCGGAATGGAACGCGACATTAAGGCTTTGCGTGCATTAAACTCTATCGCATACAAAAGATTTGTCCATGATTGGATACATACTATATAACAGGTTAAAAATCCTAATTATTTTAATATTTTATGTGCAAAAAATGATTCTCATTCCAATGTATATATATGGTAATGGTGTGCATTGTCAACTTCATCAAAAATTTACTGGTTCAACTAGAGTCGACTGCTTGGTGTGTTAATGGCATTGAAATATGGGCCCTACTGCACGCACCAATAAGATAAGCAACGTGGATTTTACAGGTTAGGCTGGCGCTCTTACCACTGCGCATCCGACCTTGACTCGGCCCAGCACACGCTGGCGGAGTGCCCCGCGTGGGTCTCCGAGCGCCCAGTCTTGGTCGCAGAGATCGAGAGAGATCAGAGGGCGAGATCTGTCTCCGCAGGTCGGGAGATGGCCGATCCCGCTCGAAGAAGGCGGCGCTTGGCTCCGTAGCACAGCTGCGGCGCCGCCGCGGGTCGCCGGCGGACGCGAGGAAGTCGCGACTGCTACGGCGACCCGGGATGGACCACGCCCCTTCCGTGGCCGGGGGGCGTCGTCGGTGGAGGAGACCGGGGGAGGTAGTAGCCTCCCCCGAGGAGGGCTCCCCTCTAGGCAGGGGAGCGGAGGCTGGGGGTTCCCGGAAGTGGCTTTATGTTCCCGGAGGCTCCCTACACGCCTGAGGAAGGCCATCCCTGAGGTTTTTAGTGGATAGGCCTCCCCCTTCTGGGGAGGAGAGCCCCACATAACCGCCGGCTCGCCACAGCCGGGGTATGCAATTTCATGCATTTTCCTCAGGGGAACAAAAAAAAAAATGGCTGGCGCTCTTGTCAAGAGAGACACACCACACATGCCCGCCGCCATTTTTTTGCAGCAGTGTTCGTGACTGTGTTTCACCGTGAAAGGTAAGAATAGATAGTGAAATTACTAAGTACTATGACTTTATATTTTATGTCTCGTATTCGCAATACTGTGATTTTGGTAGAGGTTGCAGATACGACTATGTTGTGAATTTCACAGGAATTATGTGTACTATATACTACTATAGGTTACTGTAGCACTTATGATCAGCTGGGTTGCTTGTTTGTCAATATAGCACGTAAAAAATATTTTTTTTTATATAAATAGGAAGTGTTTTTTATTTGAGTCCAGTAAGCAGTGTAGGATATAATAGGTTACTGTACCATTACACAAAGGAGCTTAACGAATAGTCTTTGGGCACAAAAAAATAAATCCTTACTAACTTTATTAAAGCGAAAGTAACTCTGTCTGTTTGTTGCACTTTCACGCCATAACTACTGAACGGATTTAAATGAAAATTGGTACACAGATACAGACTACTTATTAATGTAAAAAAAACTAAGTAGTCTAGTTTTTGTCATCATATCATATAAAATATGATTTCGCTTTAACATTCAATTGTAATCGTTCAGCGATGTATGCGCGTATTTAATATTATCTACATATTATTTTTTTCTGACTACTTCTTTGCGAATAATTACTTCGAATAACGTAAAGCAATTTGATCAAGAAACTTCGTTGCCATCTGGTACTCTTCGGAATTTGAAAATTACAACATTAGCGTAACAGGAACAATTAACTTAATTTGACGAATTAGCCTTAACATGAAGCTGAGCTGTAAAACTTTGAGGCGTTCTTCGAATCGAGTAAAAGGGCAAATATTTTGGGACTTCTATTCGTAATTGCTAACGTGTTCTAACACAGATATATTTAGCAATTATCATTAATTTCTTTCTGTCTTTAAGTTCATCATTCTTGTGCATCTTATATTCGTAAAAATCTTGTTTGGTCTGGATATATAAGGAACATAAAAGGTATATAAAAACCATTAATGAATAGTAAATTATATTTAGCTATAGTCGTATAATCTTCCAATAATAATAATAATACAATTTCTTATTGTGCAGATAAAGACCAGTTGGTACACTCCACGCAGACATTCATAAAATTTCGCTTAAATGGCTTCTACGCGTTAAATCTGTATCCCCGCGCATGACTTATAAAGGACCGTTTCATATAAAAACGCGTGCTAGTAAGCGACATAATACATTATAATTATTAAGTTATAGATAATGACTAGAGACCGGATAATCGGATGCATATTTACCTAAAGTTAATTTTTGGCTCACAAATTATGGAAGCGGCTTTTTAAAATACATTTTATTAAATAAAAACCCCGGGAAAATACGGGACTGCAAATTTAACGTAGTGATATTGTTTGAAAATATTTACGCCCCATTTTAAATAGGATATTATAAGCTCATATTACCGACTAGTTTTGCATTACCAAAATGTTCTACAGTACCGGAATTTCGGGATTTTTATTTATGGAAATAAAATAAAAAGACAGTTCCATACTTTGTCAAAAACTAAATTAGGTAAATAAATAAACATCCGGCTATCCAATTCCGCAATCCCGGGATTTTTATTTAACAAAACAATAAAAAGCCGTTTCCATACTTTGTCTTAAACTAACTTTAGGTAAATATGCATCCGATTATCCGATCTCTAATTATGACAACTCCAACATTAGCGAAGAAATTGATTTAATAGTCTCTAAATTTTGCATTTGTTTTGCTGCTTACACGTGTGTAATAGAACTAATGTTTTGGGACTTCTATTGCAAATTCATTCATTGTTCTAACACAGATATGAGTTGAATATGTAGATAATTTTCATTGCTTAGGCATCCCTTTGATTTTTTGTAAAGGCTTCCTTAACTTTAAGGTTTATATTGGATGTAAAGGAGTTGATTCATAGTTATATTTAGCTTTTAATAATCATAATCCATTATAATTATTATACTTCGTGATTTGCATTCGAGATTAGTAAAGTAATATAATATACAAGTACTTCTATTTGATTAGTGTAATTACGACTAAGTGACACCTTTACTACGAATCACTCGTATAATTATGCTACAATTTAATTTACAGGTAAATTCGTTGAATAACTAATTATATCATTATATGGTAAAATTGCGATGTCAACTCAAATATTGTCATTTTAAGAAATTATTTTGACGGCCTTTTTTCTCAACACAAAATTTCAAATATGTCATCATGTATTTGAAATTTTGTAAATAATAAATTAAGGCATAATAATAATAAAATATAATTCGAATAATGATAAACAATTACAGGAACTAAACATTAAGGAGATTGAAACTGAAACCGGACTACTAACAAACCCCACGGACATTGCCAATTATATGAATGACTATTATATCAATTTGACGAACAACGATTTTGACATTAATACTAATAATTATGACATTGAACCTAATAATAAAAGTATGTTTTTAATGCCCACAAATAATGACGAAATAGGAAAAATAACAAAATCAGTCAGGGATACAAATTCAACGGGTTATGATGAGATACCTACGAAAATTATAAAATACATAGCCCCAATTATCACCCCGGTACTAGTACATCTGATAGACTTATCATTATTTACGGGAGTGTTTCCAGAAAAATTAAAAATTACAACTATTAAACCGATACATAAGAAAGGAAATAAAAAACTGGTTGAAAATTACCGACCGATAGCCCTATTGCCTATTCTAGGAAAAATTTATGAAAAGGTCATGCATGCGCGACTAATACATTTTATTGATAAATCCCAAATTTTAAATCGAGAACAACATGGATTCCAAAAAAGAAAATCGACAACCACAGCGGCATTTAACTTAGTTAACCTAGTAACCAAAAATGTCGACCAGAAAATTCCGACAACTGTTGTATTTTTTGACATGTCAAAAGCCTTTGACTTTGTTTCACATGAGCTACTACTTAAAAAATGTGATAAATATGGAATCCGCGGAAAAGCAAATGCATGGCTAAAAAGCTACCTTGCAAACAGATCGCAAGTTGTAGAAATTACTGTGGATAAAGCCGATCAAAATGGTGAACAGAAAATTAATTCGAAATTAGGTTATATTTCCACAGGCGTTCCACAAGGCACTATTTTAGCCCCTCCACTCTTTCTGCTTTTTATCAATGATCTGTCAAAAGTAACTGACCATCCCTGCATACTCTTTGCAGACGATGTGTCCGAAATCATCCCTAAAACTAAAGATAACTATAATCAGGAAATAAATAGTACCGTAAATAAAATAATAACTTGGATGGAAAAGAATAACCTTAAACCTAACTTAGAGAAAACAAAATATGTACAATTTTATAACAAAAACTGGAATAAGGTCGACCTAAACATCACTCATAAAGATAAACAAATAGAACAATCAAATAGCGTGACTTTTCTTGGGATAGCTTTAGATGAGAGGCGTTCCTGGCTAAGTCATATTGATATGATATGTGGAAGACTCGGTAAGTTTGCTTATGCTCTATGGCGTTTATCAAACCTAACAAACAGGCAAGCCACACTCCAGGCTTATCATGCATATGTTGGTTCTATACTGCGTTATGGTATACTGGTATGGGGAAACTCGGTGCATCTCGAAAGAGCTTTTATCGCACAAAAGAGGTGTATACGTGCGATTTGTAATGTAGACCCACTCACATCCTGTAAACCAATGTTTAAAAAACTGAGAATACTAACATTGACTTGTATTTATATTGAGGAAGTGTGTAAATTTACCAAATCCCATCCAGAGATGTTTGAAAAACTTGGAGATAAATGTGCATTCAAAACCAGATATCCTAATAGGCTTATTAATACTAGAATAAAAACTGAATTATATAGGCGAAGCTGTTATCCTATGTGTATTCAGATCTATAACAAGATTCCTACCGAAATTAAAGAACTTCCAATGGTTCGCTTCAAAAGGGATTTACGTAAGTGGTTAATTGAGAATCCCTTCTATAATATAAAAGAATTCTTCCAGTTTAAATTTAAGTAATAATTATAATTGTACCTACCTATAACAAATATTTGCATGTCATTATGTTATGATTAAATATGCTAAGCTACTATCATTACCTACCATTTTAAGAACATTTGTAACCATATTTATCTGCAAATAAATCTTTGACTTTGACTTTGACTTTGATTTTGAAGGCAGTATTTTTCGCATTTCTTCAAACTGAAGGACTATCAAAGTCTTTCGGCGTGCATGTTGCCAGTCATAACATATTGGCACTGAACTTTTCCGTTTACAAAGGCCCTTATAAGAACGCCACAAAGTTATTCTCAAAGGGAAATAAAGAGAAGACTAAGCTCGAATTTTTTTGTGAGATCCAATAAAAAATTATAATATTTGCTGGAGAACCAGGGTCCAAGAAAACCAAACAAATACGAATCTGCGACTGGGCACATTGTTCGTTGGAGTTAGAAAGGTCCTCGAATGGCTAGCATATGTCAGGAAATATAGCTTGAAAGAAATATTGGTAGGCATCATACAAAATCGTTAGCAAATGTTAGCAGCGCAGGATCGGTCGGCGTGGAGATTTTTAGATTTTTGGGGGGGAGGTCTATGTTCAGCTGAATAATACAGCTCCATAATGCTGCTGAAATTAGAAAGAAAATTACAAAAGTAACCTAAATGCTATATAATATAATTTTGAAGAACTAAAAACTTAAGCTATGTTTATACCACAAAATCGAGGAAAACAGGGGTAAGTTGAAGGAAGTCGTGAGAAAGCAAAGGTTAGTTAATTAAAGTTGAACAGTAGCGAGGCTTGCAAACTTTCGAATTAATTGCTCACTGAAGCATCACTGCTTCCTTGCCAAATTCCTGATGTGATAGTCCATTTAATAAGTATCTAGACACTTTGTTCACTATCCGTGTAATTGTTTTAATAATCATGTACATTAATATTGTTATGTACATGATTATTATTATTACATGATATATTATTGTTGTGATTTTCTGTGACTTAGAAACGTTTTCAGCAGGCTGAAACGTCGTTTCAGGCCGTTTCAGAAGTAGCTCTTTCACATACTAAAAAATCTAAATTACACCCAAGTTACAGTAATTTTCAGGCGCCTGAAACATGTTTTCAGTACGTTTCAGGCTACCCTCTATCCAACGCCGCAATAACCTGAAAACCCGTTTTCAGGCGTTTTCAGGACCCCTTATGAGTCATTAAGCCTACTTCAGTAAAAGGACATAAATTTCAATAAGAGTGAAAGAGATAGCAATAGTAGAAAGAGACAGATATAGTTGGAACATTCGAGAAGTATTAGAATGAGAAAACATCATTAGAAAGAGATAGACAAACTCAGAATATTCGAGAAAGATAGTACGGGAATATTCGAGTATTGTGTGACAAGGATAGCACAAGGAAGAGACAGATATACTCGAAACGTCTCAAACGCGCGACGTCATTCCTACGCGCTTGTGTATTGGACTATACATTCGAGTGTGTCCGCGAATGTTCTGGCAAGAGTGGCAAGTACCTTAGGGGACTATATAAGGCTGTGTCCGGCCGCCGGGAGGTATTACCTCTACCGCCTAGGTAATATGATAGGGCAAAAATCCAAAATGTCATTGCGCAACAAACGCACTCTCTATAAAGTATGCATCCGTCCGGTACTTACGTACGCCTCGCCCGTCTTTGCCCACGCAAACCCCAGAATCCTGCACAAACTCCAAGTAGTGCAGAATAAATTCCTAACGCGAGCTACCAACGCTCCATATTACGTTAGACGCCACGATCTCCACAGGGACGTGGACCTCCCCACTATCCAACAGACCCTAAAACAATTCTCGGAACGCTTCTTCAAAGCGGCATCCGCACACCCCAATCCTTTAATCCGAAAGGCTGGTAACTATGCACCCTCCCCCTCCCCCTCATACCGTCGCCCTAAAAACGCGCTCACCGACCCTCCCGATCGCATCACGCGTAAATTGCAAACCCTGCTGGACGCAGCATCTGCGCCGCCGAACAGCACGGGTCACTAAGTACCTTCTGTACACAATTAAGTTTGACCGACCCACTCTGGGAACTGGCCTATCCCCTGAAGCGTATGCACCGTTAAGGGCTGCGCTACCTCGCCCCCTCCCCTGAGAGGGCGAGCGTTCCGATAAAGCCGATAGGGCCCCAGGCTTTCTGCCCGGCCAAAGGCATTAGGCAGTGTTTAGTTGGTAGGCTGACCTTCTGTCAGAGTCCAACATAACCACCCGCCGTAGACCGGGCGCGGGTGGTATCCGGTGCAAGGTCGTCCAAGCACCAGGGGGTTGTCATAGCGACCACTGTGGTGGCGCGCCCCCTATGAGGATTCACTGCCTCCTCCCGCGAGGAAAAAAAAAAAAAAGAAAACGCCGGGAGGAGAGTATTGTTTTGCGATACAGTGCGAAAACATCTAAGTGATATTGGAGAACTAAGAAGCGACTTTCAGTGCTTTCAGTGAAGTGATTAGTGACTGTTAGTGTACTAATTAATAAAAGTTCAGTGTTTTGGTAGACCGCCGTTTGATTTACTGACCCCAGCTCGTAACAATATGTAGCCGAAGCTCAGAGATATTACAGAAAATCCCTAGCTTTAATACAGAAGTAGGATTAGATTTAATAATGCTACAAAAATCTAGAGGTTCGTTTGTGGGCAAATGTATAAATTTTTATAACAAGATTCCATATAGTGTAACTGAATTGCCTTTTCATAAAAAGACGCTAATGAGTAAGGGCTACTACAAAGTCAATGATTATTTAAATGATGCCAATGCTTGGTGTTGATTTGAAGATATTACATTCTAAAGTGTAAATATTTGTTTTCCCGTATAAATTGTAGACACATATGTACATTGTATGATAACGACATAATTTATTGTAAATGTTGTTATTACTTTGCTGCTGAAATAAAGCTGATAAGTTTCTTGCGCCCATTCTTCTTATCAGCTAAAAATACGTCCTGAATGGGGTGGTAGGGGAAAAAATTGGAGGATTCTAAAGAGCTTCTATAAAGTCATATTTGAATAAAGTTAATTTTATTTTTTTGATTTTGAATTTCTTAATATCTGATGATATTACGGGTTTAAGCAAAAAATTACCATTTGTATGGAGATTACAAAGAATTTCGCTTATTCCATACTAACGTTATTTTATTTATTTAAAATGTAGGAGTGCAAACTTTACGAAACATGTCAATAGATATAATAAAATAAGTAATTAGTGAAATGACAGTTTTAAAGGCAAGAACAATAGTTATCACAAAGAAGTCAATAATATACATAATTCTGCCAAATAAACCAAATAAACCTGAGGTACTTTTGAGATTTATTTATTCTTTTTAATTAAACTAATTTTGAGATCCAGTTGAGAACAAAACTTGCACTTTAGGATTAAAAATAATGCAATATGTAATATTCTTTGTACTTTTTTAATTTTGATAAGTTTTACAGTTAAGTACGTTTTATAAGTTAAATATAATTATAATACAACTGTTAATAGTTTAATATAACAAAACAGTTAACGGTTTAATCTTTGTTCACACACAAGCCTGACAAATATTGTAAAGGTATGAAGAATTTTTTAAGCAAGATTTTTATAAAAATTATATTTTACACTATAGGACATAACATATAAATTACAGTAAATTAAACGGGAAATTTGAAAATTTCTTTATAAATTCTCTCTAAAACAGAACTTTAAAAGAGATTAATTTTGCGAGAAATGAAAGGTTGCAATGTGTTTACAATTTGTATAGTTAGTTTTTTTTATTATCGTTTTAAATTATTATTATTATAAAGTAAAACCTTAAAAAAACCTTAATTAAGCTTGTGCCTGCTAAAATTCTGAATGTCAGTGATCAATATAATATTGATTGATTGTCGATTATACGACCCAATAACACATTATCCAACTTTAGTATACCACTAACGACTCTGCTATTTATGAAAATGCTATTTATTTCTTTTCTACTCTAAGTCTGTATTGTTTAATTGTTGTTAGCTTATGTCAAATAATATTTTGACCATATGTCGCAAGTTTTAATTTCAATATGCCCAGTTATTTTTTATTAAAATAAAGAAAAATCCTGAAAGTAACTCGGTTTTATTGTTTCACGATTTTATATTTTACTGTCTATATTTTTAAAATTTCGTTTATGTTACTATTTAAGTTGTTTTAATGGCTGTTGTTTTAGTCTCATAAATTTTTTCCTCGGTTTATGATTGATGATTAAAGACATTAGTATGGATAAAGGAATGTATTTAAAATCTCAATACAAAGCGGCAAAATCAAGAGTCACGACGAAATTAGACTACTAACTACGTTCTTCACAAATCATAATATTTTATTAAATGGTAAGTTAGTTAATATTTGTCAGTAATATTATTATTCAAAACAACATAGGATTTTCACGAATTCATAATTTATAATTGAAATTGTAAAATTAGTCGAATAATTGCACCGAAGTATATTTAGTTGGAACTTTAGAAATGTGAACAGAATGAAATGGACGTTTCGCGAGATTTTCATTTCTATCGGCGAGCGATTTCAACTATGTTTGATATTTCAAATACCTTTAATACATATCGGGCTGCCTTTATAAAGGGAATGGTGGCTCGAGTGTGACTTATATTTTCCTTTTCTTATCAAAGAATGTTTTGCTGGTGATTATTTTTATATATTCGTTTTATACGCAGTACAGCTAGTAAGCTGTGTAGCTACCATGAGTCCACATTCGTTTGCAAACGATATCGATAGTTTTTTTTTTTATGAAAACTACGGTGCTCTTTGCGGACCGTAATTGCACTATTTTTTATATTAAACTCGCATAACTTCTTTATTTATCTATACATCAAATGCCTATTGAAATCGTTGACTCATGGTGGAGCCAACAAATCATTTATTTCATCATATTTATATTAGTATTGTTAGAAATATTATCAGACTCTTGTATGACTTGAAAATCAAATTTAGTAATCGTTATTCAACATGATCACTTATAGGCATTTCATCGTCATCATTCTCCCACCCTTATCCCACGTTAAGTACGCTGTTCTTTACAGCCGTTTTTCTTCTTTCACTCTGCTCTATTCCGCTTTATACATGTGCTCACATCTCATTCCTTTTCAAAGGTCCTCAAGAGGCAGGTATATCGTTCACCGCAGCCTTGGCAGGTCTCTAACAAGATAGGCAGACGACTTGGTGAAGATCGAATCGATCGATCGGTAGCGAAATAGGAGCGCCATATATAGATATCCTTGGGGGAGGTCTATAATCAGCAGTGGGCATCTAATGGCTGAAATGATGAATATTTGTGAATGAAACAGGTCATACAGAAAGTAGAGGACGGAAAGAGAGCGTTACACTGGGAGCGTGGAAACCAGAAGCCATAGTGAATAACTATATCAAGAAATCGTGACACGGCTGACAGACATCAGTGATAAAAAGGTTGGACTTTATTCCACAAAGAATTAGCCTCGCTATTCCGCGAGGTATTTCGACCAGCCTTTTTGGCACACTTCCAGCGGTGGATGATTTAGCTGCTACTTTGAATTCAAAAATATTTGAAGTTATGCTACCAACCTGTAGGTAGTTCTTATGAACTATTAGACAGGTAGTTATTTAGATTAGTTATTTATTTAATGTGTTATCAAAATTAATTAAAATAATTTTAATAAGATAATAAAGGATTATTGTTTATAAATAATCAGACTTTGAAAAATGATTAGAAACAGTACACTCTAATGAGGTAAAAGATTACGAAACCAAAAGGATACTGAAATTAATCAATTGAAAATAAAATCCGTAATTATATGAATAGTTGTTTTGGATAAAAGACATGTTTTTTTAGTTTACTGGAGCATATAAATAGACCACCACTCAAGGTGCGATGATGAATGACTTGGGCGAGAAGCAGAAGAGAGGCTAACTAAGCAAACACCAGACACAAATAATATGAGTCGCAAATAAAATTATGTGTGCATGAAAACAAGGGGAAAAAATTACTAAATCTGTTCGGAAATTGCGAGATCCTTCTCAAAAAGAGCAAAGCAGAAACCCTGAAGGTTTATTTATGAAAAGAATAATCCTAATTTATCAAATCATTATAATACAAAAATTACAACAAATATATATACTAGTACAATAAGATTCGTGTGTATGCATTACATTATAAGTCTACAAAAAAAAAATTATAGTAAACAAAACATGGCTCAATTAGTAATTACTAATTTTATACATTTTGATCATGTAGACAATCACTTACATTATTATAGTCTTTACACACTAATGTTTTTATGACATGGTCTATAAATATACAAAAGACATCTCAATAAGTCTTCAATCTACAAAGGTTAAAGTTGATATTGCGCAAGATATTAATACGAACCCTAGAAAAGTCACGATCAACAATCGCTTATAAACAGGCAAGTTTACTCGAAACTGTCATATAACTCAAGTTTTCTTCTGAGATTTATTATTCGAGACAAATGGTTTGAAAGTTGGAACTAGAACGGGAACTTTAGTCTCGGGAGAATAATTCTTATTTCTTTTGATGTTTTAGCCCTTCTGTGGATCATTATTGAGAGCTGATGTATTTTTTTTTATTCACCAAACGAAACAAAGTATTTTTGTGATAGGATTAGGCCAAACAACGGACAAGACTTTCCACATCAACCCATGCTAGTGAGTTTCTAGATGGCAGGGAAGCTCCCTATTGTTGGATAACTCTGTCCAACAGTGGACTTCTCTGGATTGCACTGATAATAATACAGATTATTCATAAAAGTTAAAGCGTTGCGTGCATAATAAAAAATATGCTTTACAGATTTACTTTTTCACCTACTTAGAAAGTATTTACAGCTGTTTTTCCCTTAGAAGAGGAGCTCCTTGGCTACGGTGGTATCCATGAGGATTCTCAGCTGAGAACCAAGTGCCGTGATGATTATGTCGGTCTCCAGGTCCTCCAATTGAGGCGGCTCGACCAATGTGAGTTACCGGCCAAACTCATCCAAAGCCGGTTCTAATAACTTCGTGGCTTGAAGTGAGAGCGACCGCTCCTCAGAAAAAGGTGCGGTACAGCGCTGGCACATAAAAGAAGCCATATGCGCTAAAAGCGGCACAGAAGTCAAAGTGACGCCGACTGTGTAACCGATTTTGAAGGCTACCGAGCAAATAGTCTGGGGGTTTGCAACCTCGCAGATATCGTCGCATGCAAAGCTTTAAGTTTCTGCGCTTATTCATCGAGATGGTCTGTGAGGACATAGCGTAGTCTATAGAATCTTTCATAGGGTAGAATATGAGTCTCCTCCTTTCGAATGAGAAGATTGGGAGCGTGGTAGAGAACTTGGCTTCGAATGTATCTGGGAAAATTGAAGGAAAAGAAATTATTCTGAACAACTTGTATTTATAGTTACATGCTAGATTAAATAACGTAGATAACGAAAAGAGGAACTACAATTGTCTCTATATCAAGCAAACATATGTTAGCAAGTATCCGAATACAGTTTGAAGTTCAGACTATTTGTAACTTTCTTTTTTTTATAGACACTTAGTAACAGTTTACTGTAAAATAAAGATATTTCACCATTTCTACTGAACATAGGCCTCTCTCAAAGATCTCCGCACTAAGCAGTCCTGGTCCTGTTGACCTCTTCAGAGGGGATCAAAATTGCATATGCATATTATAGCCGGGGAAATTGTTCGTATAGATCAGAGGTTCCCAAACCCTTTTTGTGTCGTAGACCTTTTGCCGTGTTTTCCGGTTTTGGGTAGACCCCTATTTACCTGATATTGATTGCCTATATCCTTCAAAATGGTATAAACATACATAATACATTTTTAACTTAATAGATACTTTTATAAATAATGTATATGTCTTTATATTAGAAGATAGTATAATATAAGTAAATAGTAGTACTATAAGTGTATGTTGAGGTCCATTATCGTGGATCCCCATTTTCATTTAGTGGACCCCCTAATTTCATTTTCACTGACGTAGACGCTATGTTATACGCTTATGTTTATTCTTCTCATGTTTACCAATCAGTAGATTCCATATAAAAAATCTGAACTATGAGTAATTACAGTCAGCAAACAGCCAGCTCAAGCAAACGTCAATATAATGAACCCACTTTGGATGATTCGACGAACAGTAAACAATCCTAACTCGTTAATATCGAAGAGAGCGTGTACAAATAAAGAGGGTGCGCAACAAAATAGCTCGATTAAAAATTAATAGGACGCCGCAGCGTGGCACCGATCCTTCGGCCGATGATTTTCATACGAGATTATTATTGCTAAAATTTTCCGGGTGAGCTGGTGCGCCGTTCGTTTGGTTGAGGTTTGCACACAATATAATCACGGTGATGATGAAATTTTACAGCGTTGGGTAAAAATTAACTTTAATATATTATTACATTTTTGTACCATTTCAATCATATGAATTTCATAAAATTTGATTTGTAAATGTACATTTTATTTTGTTTTCTAATAGAGAATAAACGCGCTGTTATGTAATTTACAACTAATGGACATCAAATTAATATCCCCTAATCTAAAAAAACGGAATATTATAATACAATCATTAATAAAGCCGCACCGACGGGCGGACGTTTTTTTATGTACCGCTGAGGAAAATGCATTGAATTGCATACCTCGAGAGCTGGTGGTTAAGTGTGGCTCTCCTCCCCAGAAAGGTAAGAGCCCACGCACTAAAAACCCTTACGCCTGGGCGCAAGCGCGTCATCCCGAAGTCCCGTCTGTCAGCCTGATGATCTACGGGAACCCTTGCGGACGACTACCACGACGGCGTGGGCGTATGGATGGATCTCTTGGACGACAACCATCCCCTCTTAAGGAAGAAGGGGGGCTTCGTTCCTCAGCCACTGGCCGCTTCAAGCGGCCTGCCAGGCAGAACCCGGCCATATGCCGGTTCGGCATTGTTCTCCACCAAAGCGGTCGCTATCCATTAAAACCATGAGATCACTATAACCAAGGGAGTGAGTGAGTTTAATTAAGGAAATGTCGATCAAGCCTTAAAGTTTTTGGTTGCAGTTGGTATCATGGGCAAGTTTCATGACGCAACCTTCGTGAGGATTCTCAACCTTTCTCAAGGAAAAATGATCAGTAGTTCTGGAATCTCCCTTAATGTCAGACTGCTTTATGCTTTCACGAACTCTCGTGATCTCTGCTGTTTATTTTTTGACTGATTGATTTTGCTTTTTGTTGACTTCTGCTAAAAAGCCGCTGTTTAATTGGATTTTTACTGATTTATTCAAAATTGAAGACGTTAAATAAAAAAATCTCTTGGCCTAAAATGTACTAAATTATCTGTGGGTCAGAGAACGAAATAAATTTATTTAGAAAGATGGAAGCATAAACAACGATACTTCTCTCCAGTGATTCCAAGAAAGAAAGCAAGTAACGAAGAGCTACAAGATTGTGAATTCGGATCAAAATGAATGAAGAATGGTCAGAATGAATTCTAATAATATAAGAATAATTATTAATTGTACATTTGACGATCATTTTTTTCCAATGCATTTTAAAATTTAAGTTTATTATGTAATTGTGAAAATGAAATATATAAATTTAAAAAACTAAAAGAGGTCAAATTATTACAGTGGCACTTAAATATAATTCTCTGGATAAACTAAACTTTAATACAATAAAATAAATATTTTAAAATAGAAAATTTCGCCTGGAGAATGTTGGAATTTGTATATTATTATTTTATTATGGGCTAATAATTTATTGACATATTCTGCATATTCCGACACATTGTATTTTTTTCCAAAACGATAAATAACGATCCATAAAAAATAATACATTTATTGACCTAATACTTCTTGTATAATAAAATTTTAGTCCCAAATGCCTCTAACACAATATTATTAGAAATAAAAGAGAATACTTCAGCATCATTGGTATATTTAGGTTACATTATTTTTCTTTCAAAAAGAATATGTTGCATAACGTACTATAAAATATATTTAACCTTATATAAAAAAATATCAAATAACCTGTTATTTTTACTATCATGGAAAATGTTTGCAAGAAAAAGCTTAAACAAAAATCTAGCTTACATTTTATTTTGTAAAGTCCCCGGAGAGTTAAGATCGAGAATAGAGTGAATTTAAAAACGGTTACAAACTGAAACAGGTATAATATTTTGCTGCCATTTGAATAAGAATATATAGAAAATGTATACTTTCAATTAGCAATTAGTCGATCCTGCAGACTTTTTGAAGTGAACATAGACAAGATAAACATTATAACGAAGTCTTATATATCATTCAATTTTACGGGAAAGTGGATATACTGCTTGAATTTGTTAAACAATTCTACATTCAATGGTCTATATTCTAAGATATTTACCTGGAACCAATCTGGACAGCGTTTGAAAAGGTTCTCGGAATATTCTGTATTTTAGTGTGGTGTAGCTTAAACTGAATATCTGACACGGTTTCAAGCAATTCGAATTCATTTTGTATTATCGAATATCCAGAGGTAAAATGGTATTACGCACCGTATGGCACCGGATAGTTCAACTCGTAGTTACCTTGACATGAATTCTTCACCACCGTAGAATATAATTGAAAGCTCTACGTTTGCAGCAAGCCATTATTTTTTAGCAAGCCATTTATTACAGCATATTAAATTACTTTACAGTTACAAAAAATATTATCTAAGCAGGTAGCTGATGTGGGTGTTATTCTAGTTGGCTCGTTAAATACGTGATGCAGATCAAATTATTTATATGAATTAATAAACCTTTTGGACAGAGGTGATATATCTAAAATATTAATGTTAAAATCTCCACATACAATTACATTCTTATTTTTCCTACACACTAATTGCAAAACATCCTCCATGGTGGATTCAAATTCTATATAGCTTCCAGATGGGCCTATAGATACACACTATAATAAGATTGTTAAGCTCTACACACGATGTTTCAATAACTCATTCAATGGAAAGTGATACAACATCTTTGCGTTCTTTATAATGCAATACACTGTTTAATATGATTAAAGACCCCCCTCTTATTGCAGATTGTCTAATATATGAGCTTAGAATACTATAATTATTATCAAAGGTGATTAATTCATAGTTCTTAAGCAAATGCTCGGTAACACACAATATATCAACTTTTTCACATGTTAAAAAAAATTAATTTCTAAATCTTTGCCAGAAAAGCCTTGGATATTTTGATGTACAATTCGTAGATAATGAGGCTTATCTATTGTCTTTAAAGAGCCAGAGATAATCTCTGTTGTCTTATTATTTAATTTAAATTCTTTGGAACAGATTCCAAGAAATTATATTCTATATGTTGCTCAATAAAAGCATTGTCATTTTGTAAATTAGCAGCCAAGTTCTTGGCTGAAGTTAAAGAGTAATATTTTAGCACCATTGCTAATCGTTTTTTTTTGTAAAATGTAGTCAGAATTTTTCTATCCTTAATAAAAAGAAATTATTTGTTATATCTGATAATTGGTTAATGTCAATAATATGAATATTTTCCATGTATTGAGTCATGGTATCCAATATGACATTCAATTTAAATATAAAATTATTTTTCTTTTTGCCTACACTTTGACAATAGGGAAATGAGAACATAATAACCATATTAATTTTTAAGTCATTTAAAACAGTGGAGAGGTGCTTAAGTGAATTCTTGTTCACACCACTCACATTTCCTAATAATACAATTAAACTGTCATTACAATTGAACTCATAAGCTGAGATTTTTCTGACAATGTTATGAAAGTTAGAACCCGGCATACAATTGTTTATAACAGGTTCTCCTTTTTTTTTTTTTGTTCCCCTGAGGAAAGTGCATTAAATTGCATACCCCGTCTGTGGCGAGCCGGCGGTTATGTGGGGCTCTCCTCCCCAGAAGGGGGAGGCCTACCCACTAAAAACCTCATGGATGGCCTTCCTCAGGCATGTTGGGAGCCCCCGAGAACACCAAGCTACTTCCGGGAACCCCCAGCCTCCGCTCCCCCGTCGATACAGGGGAGCCTTCCTCGGGGGAGGCTCACTACCTCCCCCGGTCTCCTCCACCGACGACGCCCCCTGGCCCCTGGCCCGATCTCTGCCACCAAGACTCGGCGCTCGGAGGCCCACGCGGGGCACTCCGCCAGCGTGTGCTGGGCCAAGTCGAGGTCGGATGCGCAGTGGTGGCAATGTGTCGATCCCTCCCGTCCTATTCGACACAGATACTCACCGAAGCAGCCGTGCCCGGTGAGTATCTGAGTCAATCGGTAGGTGACCTCCTCCTTCCCGTGGAGCCAAGCTTCGAGGTGCGGGAGTACGGCACCGACGGCCCGCTGGCGCGCGCAGATCCGTAATTCGAGCTGCGCACGCCAGGCCGCCACAATCCGTCGGTGCCACATAACAGGTTCTCCTAACTGATTACTTAATAAATTTCCTATATTCTTCCCTATTTCATCACTAAATAATACATATCTTGCTTTCAATGGAGAAGACAGACAGAGAAGAAGAAGACCTGAGCAGAGGATGTATAATGGGTCACATTGTCCAACAACACTGGTTCATCAACTTGAGGTGATGATGAATTGATGGGTCACCCACCGTATAGCCCAGACTTGGCACCTAATGATTTCTATTTATTCCCGAATGTAAAGAATAAATTACGTGGTCAACGATTTTCGACCCGTGAAGATGCCGTCGACGCGTTCAAACAGCACGTTTCAGAGATACCGCAATCAGAGTGGAAAAAATGCTGTAAAAATTGGTTTCAACGTATGCAAAAGTGTATCGATCATCGCGGAGAATACTTTTAAAAATAATAAACCCATATTTAGCCATACACGTTTGTTTAATTTTTCTATTCCGTATACATAAGTAGTAGCCCTCGTATGTATTATGGGTAAGTATATTTATGATTATGTGTGATGTATCAAATTAATTGATCATATCTATTTTAATTATGTATGTATTGTATATAGTATAAATATGACTTTTCTATTATTTATATTTTAACACAATTACATATATATAAATACAGTGTCTCCACAAATTTTTCTTTAAAAAAATCACATAACCATCTAGGGTTAAGAAAAAATCTCTCTTGAGAGATAAGTCCGCCATTGGACTATTTAAATTTGTACCTACCTCTTAATATTTTTATTTTAATGTTGTTTAATTGTGTTCAATAAAGAGTTTATATATATTCTATAGTAAATGAAGAATAAAGATACCATGCTTTATCCACCAGGAAATAAAGTCACACTTAGCTTAAACTAAACACAGCTCCGTTAACCGCATCAGTGATTTGCGAAATAACTAGCCAATAAGAGCCTGCACGCTCGAAAGTCGAGGATAGTTCAAAAACTCAGTAATTAAAAGTTCCCTCCCATAAGAGGGCTTGGCGTTCATTTTGAAACGTCGACATTACAACTTGCACTGCTGCATTGAATACATAACTACGGAACTGGATTAAATCTTTTCAATAAACGAACACTAAGTTTGATATTATAAGAAAGTCACTTGAAAAAAAATAATTTATAAAAGTATCACAACAAAGAATTCTTTTATTCTAAATAATAATCTCTATTAACATTTAGGAGTTACCAGATCGTTTATTTTTAAAATGTTACGCACTTATTTATATTCTTACACTCGTACATGTGAGCTTCAATCAATCAATTAATCAATATTTATTTGCAGAACATATACAATTATACAGAACATCTTAAAAAATATATGGTTATATATATAGTCAGTCTGTGGCTCGGCAAGTAAATACACACAAAACATCGAAATATAATTATTACACGAAAGTATTTTATGCATTTCATTGATAAATTGTTTGTGATTGATTGTTTTCAGTGATAAAGTCAAATTCATTTAAGTAAATTATATATATGATAGTGTTCGTTACACGGCCGGTCGCCTGTAGGGCAGAACCGCATTGCCCTAACCAACAAAACGCCGGGGTGTACCTCTATCCGCGATACACGCCACTACATTAATTGAATACAGACTTACTGGCAAGTGTGTGGTCACCTCCTGAGCAGCAGCAGCAGGTTTGGGAGGAGCGCTCCCCCTATAGCTGAACCAGCCGAGCAAAGCCCAATGGTAGGCCTCGCTTCTCTTCGAGCTCGATGACTTACACAGCACACACTTGCTTGCCAACACAATACAAAAACACAATACCACAAACAGGGGGCCCTAATAGGCTGCCAGGACACCTGACATCAACACTATGGCGAAAACGTATCCCGTACGCATACGCGGGTTGTAGGCTACTGTTTTCCCTCGCGCGATAATGCGACTGCTCGGGCGCATCGATTCCCTTAGCATATATACCCGATCTAAGGTACGCCCTCCAATTTATAACAGATAGTATCAGAAAAAAAATTGAATGTCAGTAAATTAATTGAGGAATGTCAAACAATAAAATCAAATACAAAACAATATTGGATACAATGATTTTGGAATATTATACCATTATTTATCATGTACAACTATGTCATTATCCATTAAGTATTCATTAATACTATAATACAATTTTGGTATTAGTAAATCTGTATTTTTGTATATTACATATATTTATATTGTCTGGCAGTTTATTGTAAATTTTGCAGTTTGTTATAAAGCTTGAATCAAGGCTCTAATTTTATAAATAATAAATATAGGCCCTTAGTCAAACAGAATAGGCCTAGCATCAGAAAACAGAATGGAAGATAAATAGAAAATAATTACGTCAACAAGAATAAAACGATACAACAGATATACGGAACATAATAATCTAGAGATTCAAAATGACTGGATGACTTTGAGAGGATACTGTATCGCATTGGCTGTAAAATAGCGGTCGCTATTATATGACTGCACTTATGAAATTTGAAATTGACTTCACGGAATTAACTTGGTGCGTTGGAAAAATGCTACTGAGCCACGCATGTTATACACGTACTAGGGTAGCTGAAATAGCTTCGCATTTATTGATAGGGTGTAGAGTACTCAAAAAAGTACGTCATTATTCATATCATTATGATAGAGTCCTAATAATCGTATATGGAACAGCTAGTTTTGTACTTACAAGAGCTCAAAAATACATTTCACAGAGTCCTCGTATTTTTCCAAGTTCTTTTTTCATGGACTCTTAAGGCTGTATTCTTGATCGAGGTGACTGTCTCTTGGGACACTAATGTCGCGAGAGACCACGCGATAAAACATTTTTTACATGAAAGATACTCGAGATAACTCCAGCAAGGAAACATCTTGTAGTATTTGATTGTCGAAATGAATTTCGAGAAATATAGACTATTAAAATGATCTTACACATATTAATAAATTATTTTAATTGGTTAAGTTTTTATATAAATAAAACAAAGTCGTGTTATATTATTTATAATGGAGGAGAGCCGTGGAACCTATTTGACTAATCATCTATTTGTTGGATACGTTTGCGTCAAGAATAGCAGTCAATAGCAAACTTATTTTGATAATAACTTATTACCAGATCCAAAAATATGGAGACAACTATTTATATATTAGAATATGAGTTTTAGAATTACGCCATATTCCTTTTGTTTTTTGTTAGTAAATAATTTCTCCTCTTTTATTATTATTCCCATTGGGATCCGATTTCTAATTTGTCGATTTGTCGGTTGATCGAACAGACAGAGAACATCTTCAGCAATTGAGATGGTCTTGGCTATTCGTTGACTGTTAGAACTTGCCAAGTTTGCTAACGAATTATTTGTATTGAATTATAAAAATGATATTTCCCAAACACACACTACTTAAATAACTGAAGAGAAAATGTTTTCGTGTTTTTGAACGTATTTTTTTGGGAATATTAAGCAAAAGTTGTCAATGTATGGATGGATATTTGACCTAGTTGGTACGATGTAAATTCATTTGGCTCGCCAAAGTCAGATGCTCATAGAAAGTAAAGATCCTGTTTGATTAGCGATTCCCATCTCATCCGAATAACTGTTAATATATCAAGGTTCACGCAACGGCTCTTTGCGCTCGGAGTCAGAAAGAACTTTTCAAAGTAAAACATGCACATATTCTCCTTTGAGTTTCACCTGCCCTCAGGTAAGATCTTGTTAAGACAATCCTATGGCAATTGCTTCGCACGGATACACGGAAGATTGTGGATTTAAAATCTGTTTGGATTGCGTGGAAAAATATTTTTCAGTTTGCTCTCACAAATCATTGCGATTGAGGAGCGTGGTTGCCGTTTTGAGGTCGTGTTTAAATTTGTCAAACAATATTGTATTCCTTTTCAGATTAATTTTTTCGTTTAGCGAGTTGGCCCTTAAGCGAAATTGGCCTTTGGCGAATGAAATATTGGAAAGCTATGCACATAATTATATTTTTACAGGAGATATCCTGAAAGAAGGTCAGGTCAAAGTTACCCGTAGCAATAGGCGAATTGTGATGTCTGCCTACTAAAATAAAAGAGGCGTAAGTATATATAATTACATTTTAGGTGTATAGATATTATTATAGAAGAATATTGCAATTGATAAACATGACTTAACAGAGAAAAACTAACAAAGTTGTCTGCTTATGTACCTGCATCATAACTATTGCCCCACCAAAAATAGTAGTGTTAGTGTTGCCATGTTCTAGTTAGATGGATAAGATAGGTAGTGTAGTTATTGGGTACCGGGTCTTTAGATTTTACGTGTCATGTTGGCAACGAACACTTTTTTTTTACAGGTAATGCACCTTATGCACCGTGACACCGCGCTGGCTAGGCGGGACTGTGTGTGAGGCTCTCCGGTCTGAGAGGACCGGCCTACCCACTAAAACCCCCCAGAATTCTCTAGGCACACGCGCTTTCGCGATTCTACCGCCGGCCCCGGAGCACATCTCCGAGGCCGGCTTGACCTAGGTATGATAGAGGCAACGCCAAAGGAGGGACCGATCCCTGGACGCCGTGGTGATATCTCTCCGTCTAGGGGACTCCCCAGACGGAGAGACATCACCACGGCATGCGCCATAGCCAGACGCGCACGCAGCCTCACGGTAGGGCCATTAGGCGAGCCCGCCTTCTACTACCTAGCAACGAACATTGTGGTTCCTGTAGGAATTGCAATGTACAATAGTCACCACTTACCGCTTAATAAAAAAACATATAACACATAAATATAATCGTAATCTAAACGTTTAATTTGTCGATCACTCTATAATTATGTCAGGATTTTAGATTAAATATATCCTACTAGTTTACGATAGCTAGAGATATTTTACCATCGTAAAAATATTTTTTTTTTTTTTTATTATTAATTGTTAACTCCACGGACTCTTGGTCCATGCTCTTTTTACTTACTTAATGATTAATTACTTAGTGATCTTTACAATACAACAATTGTCTTAAAATAACTTATAGGTACTCATATAGAGTTGCGCAGCTCCTAACCTAATTATGAATACAATTATTTATGAATTTATATAATATAGTTTAGTAAGTTAGATATACATACATACACATACACACACACACACACACACGTACAAACACTCTTATAATACACACATTACACACATACAAGTACTCAGATATCATCACACTCGCACACACAAAGGTAGTAAAAATAATCTTATACCTTTCCACTTATAATTATCCCCAAATCAAATTACACCAAAATCGGTTCAGTTGTTTTTATTTTTGTAACTAACCCCTAGTGGATTTTCAGATGTTTCACGCCAATTTTTCCTTTGAATTTTGTGAAAGCCTTATTACTTTTTACCAATAAGAGTACTTTTGCGAAGTTTTGAATGAAATATTTCAAGGAAAATTGTTTCTTCATAAAAACCTTGGATCGTCGTTTCATTTAGGTGATAAATTTAGAAAAATCTTTTCTTTGTGTAGGTACTTCAAAACTGCATATGTACCTATGTACCAAATTTGAAGTATCTAGATCCAGTGGTTAAGAGTCGGCGCTGATATCAATTACCAAACAGTTCCTTGTCTTATATATTCAAATTACACTTTCCGTGATATAGAAAGTATATAAACAAATTATAGCTCATTTATCTCGTAAAAAAATACGTAAAATCAAGTTATGTAATAGGTAGGCATTAGAAACATCGTCATAAAGTCTGAAAGCAAACTATAAGTCAGTTTTTTTCCTCTAAAAGGGCGAAGCTTATAACTTCTCCAGGGAATCTAGTGCCTACTTTGAGAGTAACAATAAATCTTTTTCTCTGTTTCAATAACATGGCTTTCGTGGGAAAAGTTAAAATATTGAAATTTATTACTTCTTTATTCGTGAATATGTGTGTGAAAGTGTAGGGAAGTGTCGATGTAAATTAAACTTCTGATTTTTATCATCAAGATAGCATTTCACAGATACTTTTGCAAACGATTTAGGATACAAACGAAATAGTTAATAGCTAAGCGATGAAATCACTAGTAAATACTAATACGCATCTGCCGTTTCGTAAATCAGGTTGACCTTACAATAATCAAATTATTGATATTAATACATACATACATATATGTCACGCCTTGGGGTAGGCAGAGACCACCTCTCTCCACTTGCTACACACGGCACAGCGGCACACGGCACAGCGGCACACGGCACAGCGGCACACGGCGAAGCGATGACTGGTTCATGCGTCATGCTCGTGAACGGGTGCTGCCAGCGGAGATGAGTCTGCTCTTTGCTATACTGGGTACTACTCGTATTTATTATAATTTTAATTTAACTTTAATATATTCTTTTAAAACTGTATGACACGGCATTCCTAATATAGGCATGTTTTCAAAATATTTTTTTATGAATTATACTATGTAATGGAAAGTGACTTCATGAATTATCAATATTGATGTCATTTTCCAAATTGACGACTCTGTATCTATTTAATACAGGGAAAAAAAAACAGCCCTTGCTGAGTTTCTTGCCGGTTCTTCTCAGTACAAGGTCTCCCGTCGTAGATTTGCGAACCGATGGCGTAGCTTTTCGACGTTCACAAGTGCTTGTAACAGCCCAGACTGAATAAATGATTTTGAATTTGAATTTGAATTAATCTTCCTTCATTCAGTCTTTCAACATGGCCGAACCATCAAAGCATCCCTTTCTCTATCTTTGTCACTACATCTTCAACTACGCCGCATCGCTCCCTTATCACACTGTTCCTGACTTTGTCCTTCAGATTCACTCCAATTATACTTCTCAAGCTTCTCATCTCCACAGCATTAATCCTACTTTCATGTTTCTTCTGCCACAGCCAACATTCACTACCATACATCTATGTGGGGATCAACACGCCTCCATGCACACAATCTTAATAATTACTTACTCTTCAATTAGAAAGCTATCTCAGATGAAAATAGGAAAGTAAATAACATTTTACGTACGTAAATTTCTATTCCCGCACCATACTTAGATAACCAGGGTAAATTAATAAGATGTCTGTCTCGGAATATTTTTTTATTCATGAGAGATGATATCGCTAATAGGTGCTAATAATATTACAATGCAAGCTGTTAAGAATTACGGGACTGCGATAAATAAGATCATAGTAAAAATATTACACAGTGAAACAACTTTATAATCTAGATTATAGGGTGCTCGCCAGCGTCTTTTTTTTTGTTCCCCTGAGGAAAATGCATTAAATTGCATACCCCGGCTGTGGCGAGCCGGCGGTTATGTGGGGCTCTCCTCCCCAGAAGGGGGAGGCCTACCCACTAAAAACCTCAGGGATGGCCTTCCTCCGGCATGTAGGGAGCCCCCGGGAACATCAAACCACTTCCGGGAACCCCCAGCATCGCCAGTGTTTACTTGTGACCACATGTAAAATACAAATACAAACGATGTAGTCTTCTTTTAAACTCTAGAAACGTTTATTTAGTGTCAGATAATTCGACTTCATTATCGAAAATTGTGCACAATTAAAGTTCAAAATAGAACTATTTATACATTACTAGTGACTTCGTTTACGCAGGAATAGTTCACTGTTTTGGCTGTAAAGGCGTACACATAAGATATAAATATATATTATGGCAATCTTTTTGTAGGACTATTTAAGATAAATATTTCCATCATTCATTACACATGTGTAACTCTAGCGGTTTTGACAGCGCATGCCAGCATACATCTCAGATGGTAGATTTTTTCCTATATACTTAATGACATATTTTAGACAATGGAAACAACATCTTTATACATTTTAACCTATGTGTTATTCTGATGTTATAATAAGGCTATATTATAATAAGTTTGCATCAAAATCGGTTGAGTAGTTTTTACTGGAAATAGTAACAAACACCCATCCCAGATTAATTACTATTATTTTGAAACGCACCTTCGTTCAATATGTTCCCGTATGTGTATCATCGAATATCACACACACACACACACACACTGACACACAAACACACACACATACACATACCCACACGCATACCTTCTCCTCCACACACTAAATGCATGCTCTACTCTCTAAATTCGTAGCATGTACAATAATAGATCTCTTTGTTATATTTTTGTCATCACGAATTGTATTTATTGTGATCTGAAGGTGGAGACCTGGTGTCCTTTGATACAGGGCAACCTAGTTAAGGCACCAGCCTCACTAACAAGCCATGTTTAAATTATTGTGTAATATTAATTGTATAAGAGGAAATAAAGATTTATTATTATTATTATGTAGCTTAAATCACGTATCTTTATAAGACACGGTCCTTTATAAGGCTTGCGCGGGGATACAGATCCAACGCGTAGAGGCCATTTAAGCGAAATTTAATGAAAGTGTACCAACTGGGTCTAATCTCTATTTGCATCATGAAAAATGCAGCCAAGACTATACCCAGTTAGATGCACAGAAACTATTGTCATTAGTGGTCAAAACGTTTGTGGCCTATTGCATTTCGATTTAGGTGGTAATGAAAACCAGGCTATGCTCTTCCATAGCCTGGTTTTCTCACTCCGGTCACCTGCCTTCTCAAAGCCTCCTAATCGATTTAAATATGGCAGGTGGTGACTCGCCGCTCACTAAATGCGCCCTCCAAAAAAGCAGACCAATATTGGTGCGAAGAGAGCAACATTGGTGTGAACGGCTAAGGATGTAGAGAGGTGTGTCTGCGACAGCGATCGAGACGCCGTCGGCGTTATGACATTATTACACTTCCAACCTTCGAGCATTTGCTCTTGCGACTCCACTCTGTCCGGCTGGTTAAGGCAAGACAGAGGCGGGTGGCATACGCCCCCCTGAAGCACATCGGTACCCTCGGTGACGCAACTCACCGACAGCTCGCCACAAGCTGCCCTGAGGGAGACTGACTGCACTGATGGGGCATTTATGGCAGTCAAGGGGCATTAAATGCCCCACCAGCGGGCGATGGGGTCGTCACTTCCCTACGCCTTATTATTATTATTATTATTATTATCCCTACTTACAAACTTTGGCGTTTACAATATTAGTAGAGATGAACTTAGAAAAACATAGAAAACACAAATAAACTAAAAAAAAAACTCCGGTAGCACTCCGGGAGTGCCAGCAGAAGTGAAAACTTCAATATTAACGTTGTGTTTAATTATAAGTACAAAAGTACTATCATTTATGAGGTAGAATACAATGTTTATTTATTGCGCTATCGTATACAAATATGAGAGACATTCGCGCAAGCGCCTTTTGCCTAAACGGAGCAGCACACTCAGGCACGGTAGAAAGAGTGGTAGATACAAGTTCCTCTCCCTTCCCCTCGATCTTACGCTTTTTCGATCAGCATCACGTGACTCTGACGCGAGTTTGGAAGTTTTTACCCATACAAAAAGTGCTCAGCGCCGCTAAAGAAGTTTTCACTTCAAAACAACAAGATCACACTACAAGGCAATTAACGAAATAGAACATAACTATATCAACAAACAAAGTAATCAAAAAATTGAATAAATAAAAACTATTTACAAGAAGCGGTCTGTTAGTGCGTTCGTAACAATCGTCGTTGTATGTTTAATGATGACTGCTTATAGATGTATAAACATATATGACGTTCGAACTGTTTGCGTCGTATCTATTAGATATCTATTTCAAATCATTTCTAAACGTCAGCCTCTTTGTACTGAAAAAATATATATATTATAAAAAATAAAAGTACTATAATGAAGAATTCATTGTTCACTGATGATGACAGTTAATGAGTTTACCTTCATTTTAACGATCGAATTAACGAATTTCACCTTGTCATTGATCATGACATTTAAGTTGATATCGTTTCTATAGCATTTATTAGGAAATTGTTTACAGGTAATAAAGATGATAAAGAGTTAAGGATGGAACCAAGGATAAAACCAGGCGAAATATTAGAGGATTTCTTCGTACCACGTGTGTGAATAAACTGAAAAAGATTTGAGTCAACTTCATGATTCATATCAGCTCTCCTGTGAGTACCCACGAAGAGGATTGTGAATATCCAAAATTAGGGTGTTCAAGACTTAATCAACAACTTTGAATTAATGCAGGTTAGTTAAGAACATTTACACCTTAAAATTTTTAGTAGGTGTTAGCTGCCTTATGATCTTTTTGATCGCTGTAAAAGTGCCAGTGAAATACATACACATATAAAATTTATAATGAAAATAAATTATGGACGAAATACGATTAAATCACTATTTAGAGAGTTTGACACTTAAACACAAAACCTATAATACTAGTCTGAAATTTATCCGATACCAATAAAAAATATTATCTTTTTTGTTATTGTGTATCTATTATATTGCGATATCTATCCATTCATTTGAAATTATTTTTCTACAAGAAAAATATTTACTAACTCTTTGGACCAAGTGCTGCCCAAATCTCTACTAGTAGTCCCACTTGTGGATCTTTTAATTACACTATTACAATTATCAAATGATCATGTACAGATAATATTCGCGAAATGATCCGCCAATAAAATCGTTCCTCTTTCCCCCACTTCCTTTTATATTGTGTTGCGCACTTACGAATTAAACATCGTTACTACAACAACTTCGCCATTTTATTATTTTATACGAACTCGGACATTTTACCTCGGACTTTCTACCAAAGTAGTTACTGCTGCACAATTATATTACTATTTAGTAAACGCAATACTAAACACAAACAGATAATGGATCTGTGCTAGGGTTTACCTATTACAGGGATATTGATTTAATTCTTGTACTTATAACATTATATATTAAACTCGAAAGATGGCGCAGATTAATTTGTTGCCTAAATAAATATTTCATACACTTACATCAATTAGCCCAAAAGTAAGCTCTGTAAGGCTTCTGTTATGGGATCAAGGGTAACGGATAGACATACATATAATATACATATATAAATATTTTTGATAGAAATATATATTAAGAACCATGACTAAGGTACAAATGCTCGCTCAAATATCTTATTATGACAATTAATATTCGTCACTCAAACATCTGCTCCCACCGGGATTGGAACCCGAGATCTCAGACATAATGACACCTTGTACTTGTGCACCGGTATTCTATGGTGGTCGTCGTAAATTCGTAATATTCCCTTAATTAGTAACTTCTTTAGTTTGACTTATTATATTTGGGTGGTTTTAACCCTCAGGAAACGAGAGGTTGAGAATCCTCATGGGTACCATGGATTATAGGCCATGAGTAAGGCGACTGGACTGATGTGACCTACCGACCAAACTCAGCCTAAGTCTTAAGCCTAAGCTTAAAGCTTGTAGTAAGAACGATGCTCCTCAGAAGAGGATGCGGTGCAGATGAAGTAACATACAGTAATAATGAAAAAAATGTATCTTTATTGAGATTGGATCATTTGTATCCGGATCAGTACAAAGATTCGAATCAGTAAAGTAGGTACATCATTTGCATTATTTGTAGCAGAGACTCTAAACCGATTAAATCGGTTTAGAGTCACTGTTACAAATATTCTGATATATGATACAAATACAATGAAAAATATTGATATTGATGCATTTGTATCAGTGACTCTGAGTCAATCGTGTAAGCATCGCATATCGAATGAAACCGAGATGCAATTGAGCGACGTGATCCGAAGCGCTCCGACTCTGAACTATTTATTTATCACAATCGTGCGAGCGCCGCGTGCCGATTGAAACCGAGATGCAATTGAGCATATGATTCATTTGATACACTGTTAGAGATTTGAATCAGTGAATCACTTGAAAGAAACGACTCACTGAGTCGTTTCTGTAAAGATTGACACATCTCTAACATACAGTACAAAGTTACTAAACATCTAAATATAATGATTCGAACGTAAGGGATGTAAGCGACAATACTAAGCTTTACTCGAATTCTTTATATTGAGTTAGCAATTTATCCTACCAACTGCCAAACGCAGATTAAAAAGTTGTCTAGATAAATAATAATATTGCAGTTGTGTCTACGTCTAAATTTTAAAAAAATACTATACTTTGCTATGTTTATACTATGTCAGTACCGGCCGATGTAAGTTAATGAGGAAGTTAATGAAATAACAGTCATCGCTTGAGTTGTGACCTCTATAATAGAGCTGCTAATGTGGTCAAGGTTAAATATATGTATTTTTTGTTCACATACCTCGCTGTAAATACATTAATACATAGTTAGTTCAGAATTAATGACTTGGGTATCTTTCGGGAAGTGCTTTTAATAATATGAAAGAAAGAAACATAACGGTGCTCTGTGTCTTTATTTAAATGAAAAACAAATTACACTAAAAATTAAACAATGAATTTATACAGACAATTAATTACAGAATAAATATATATTGAAAACACGTACATTTACAGTGCGTCCCACGGCCATGCTACACGGAGGGAAAGTATATTAAATATTGAACGTAGGATATTTTACTAAAAGAAGACATCGTTTTATTTTGAATAATAAGTAGAACTGCATTCACAGATTTTTTGAAAATCGCCTACCTCAACCGGGAATCGAACCCGCCAAATGTGATAGAAAAATTACTTGTATTTTATAATAGCGTTTGAAAGGGCTACTCATAAGCATTATTTTTTCCTAAATAACCTAGCATATTAAATGAAACTAAGATCATAAAATTTATCATTTTATAAAAAAAAAAAAAATTATCAAATGCTCAAAATGTGATCAGTTCTGTTGTCTCGTCTTTCAGCATCTCCCGGCCGTAATTTTTGCACTAATCGCCCTTCAACATAACTTTTAAACTTGTATTTTTTCAGAACGCGATGTATTCTACTCTTTGAAAGTCCAATTTCTTCTTCACCTTCCCTCACTGAACTCTTCGGGTACGCTTCAAAGTAAATCAGAATGTTGAGTTCATCATCGCTGACGTTTATTATCTGCTGCTGTGGTTTCTCTAAGCGATGATCAAAACGTCCTAAATTTGTTAAATTATCCACCATTCTTTTCAACACATATCGAGATGGTGTGCGTCTATCGGGATATCTTTCGCGGTACCACCGCAAAGCTAATGAAATGTCTTTGTGATTCAAAAAGTATGCTTCTATTAAATCCAAATTATTTTGGTACGCCATGGTAAGTAAATTAACACAAAAATTGCTAATAGACGAAAATGAAACTTACAATAAACAAAAGAACAGACGCTTGAAAATTTACGTGTTCCATTTTCGAATTATTTATTTTTACTAATATCAGCCAGTTGCATGGTAATTGTGAGCACATGAAGAAATGCATACAAGTACATACTACACTTCATGTATTACTTTATTATGTACTCACACCACGGAAATCTCATATCTCAAGTGGGTAGGTCTTTGAAATGATAATGTTAATTGTTGGAAGCATGGCCAAGTCAGAGGAAATTCCCCTGAACAAAATTTTAAATAAAATGAAAAATTTTATAATCTTAGTTTCATTTAATATGCTAGGTTATTTAGGAAAAAATAATGCTTATGAGTAGCCCTTTCAACGCTATTATAAAATACAAGTAATTTTTCTATCACATTTGGCGGGTTCGATTCCCGGTCGAAGTAGGCGATTTTTAAAAAATCTGTGAATGCAGTTCTACTTATTATTAAAAATAAAACGATGTCTTCTTTTAGTAAAATATCCTACGTTCAATATTTAATATACTTTCCCTCCGTGTGGCATGGCCGTGGGACGCCCTGTATATTATACAATTTGACATATCACGCCGGCCGCCATTTTGGATTTCAAAAAATCCCTTTATCCCGTTCTATCGGAAAAACATCTTGTTTACCCCTTGCTGATATCAAAACACAGAAAACACCCCTGATCAGTCAGTCAGTGGTAATCGAGCTATATATAATTATGAAATAATATTACTATTTAGTTTTTATGTCTTATAAATATATGTTACTAGCTTTCTGCCCGCGGCTTCGCCTGCGTGGATTGCGGGATTGGGTCTATAGAGGGTTAAGGGTCATAGCTTTTGCCCACGGCTACATATGCGCGGAAGTCGGTTTATGACGTGAAGGTTTTATTGCGCTTCCTGTGGGACTATCCGTTTTTTCGAGACGAAAAATACCGCAAAACCTTGCTCAAGAAGCACTCTATCTATTGATGAAAACCGCATGAAAATCTGTGCAGTAGTTTTTGAGCGAAGCCTTTATTGCGCATCCCGTGGGATCTGTCAATTTTTCCGGGATAAAAAGTACCTTTTGTTACTCGGGGATAATGTAGCTTTCCAAAGGTGAAAGAATTTTTGTAATCGGTCCAGTAGTTTCGGAGCCTATTCATTACAAACAAACAAACAAATCTTTCCTCTTTATAATATTAGTATAGAATACACCATAACCTAGAAATAAAACTATAAAGAAAAAATATAATATATTGGAAAAATACATCTGTCCACACATTTGATTATTATTTACTTTTGTAAAAAATAATATACACTAATAATAAAACAAGGAAATTTACACAAAATTAATTAAGCAAAAGAAAAAACATAGTAAGAGAGGTGACCTTTAAAGAGAATAAAAATGAACACAAGCGCAACTATATATTATATGTATAATAAAATTACTACCTAGTATTTATATATCTTATTTTTTTTTTGTAATTACTATATAAAGCCCCGGAAATCAACACAACCTCTTCTAGGCGGAAGTATAGAATATTGTTCTAGCACTTAGCATTTGATGATAACATAATGAAGACTGTCGCGAAATGCTGTGCTGCCGTCGAGAGAACGAAAGCTTTTATAAAGATAAAGCGGTGATATCCCGTGCACAGTTCTGAATAGAATTCATTGTTTCAGTCAATCATTTATTTTAAACATAAAAATAAAATAAATTAGTTGCAAATTTATATGTATGAGTATGGTGCCGAGGTCAAATGTAGCGCACTATTTTTTTTTTTTTTTTAATTTGTGGATAACGTTGTTGGTTGCAGTATTAACTTGCTTGGATATTCTAAACTAAATCATACTATATATATATATTGTAACTGTTTGTTATCGCTCAATAAATAAATAAATAAAGTCATGTGTAATGAAGTCACCACTTGGATTTCATATTTGATAGCTTTTCTTTTACTCGGAACACGCTAAATGAGCTTTCTAGTATAACCATAAATACATTCTCCCGTGACTGTAATAACACTGTAATAAGTGCAACATCTATAATATTTCAAACCAGATACAAGACTTTAAGCCTGTAAAAGCGTGATGCGATTAAATAGAGAAATTCCTAGGTGATAATTATTGAGAATAGTATCCGAAAAATTATAATTAATTTTAAATTGTAAACACCGTCGACTTTAGTTGTATATTTTAGTCAGACAAAAAGAAATAATATAAGCGAGTATAAAATAAAGCTTTTTTTTTATTAATTTCACTTGAACTTGAGTATCTATCTACAGTCGGGTCAATTTAATAGGCCACATTTGACATTTCATTAAAATTCCTCAACTAACCTTGTAATGGCGGACATAAAATATTCAATATTTTTTTAGTTTGGAAATGCACAAATGACCGTTGTTACAATGTTGCGTTCAGTGAAGTCTATACGTAAGTGATGTCCCTCAATAAATCGAATGAATGCAATGATTACTTGTGAAAGCATTATTCACCATGAATTAATAGTCAGTCAGTTTGACCATGAATTAATAGTATGATTGTATCTTATACTATATTGTATTATATTATTGTAATTATTTACATTGTAAAGAGGAGATAAAAAAATAGACCTTCAGAGTTTCTTGCCTGTTCTTCTCGAGAAGGCTCTCCCAATTTCCGAACAGGTGTCGAGTCAATTTTTTTCTTTTTTTTCTTTTTTTTCCTATTCGTACGTACGGACAAGGTTTTTGTGGTTTTTTTTAAGCTTTGTTTTTTTGTTTTGTCTGTTGACGTCAATAAGTGCCTGTAAAGGTCTATGTTGAATAAAGATTATTTTGATTTTGATTTTGATTTTTTTTTGAGTCAAATTTTTATTAAAATAAAACATGTTATTCTTTTGTTTTATAATAAAAAAACAATAATAACTTCTTTAACAGAGAAATAATATATTAATACAGTACCTATAAAAAAGAGTGTATTCACATTTAAAAGGCCGCCAACACATCTGTTGTTGCGGGCAGCGATAATCACTTACCATCAAGTAATCCATTTGCTCGTTTGCCTATTAAAATTAAAAAAAAAGTACTTTTCCATAATAACTGTATTCGATTCACATATGTTTGAAGTAAATATCGATTTTTTCACCATAATCGGAGTGTTTAAGCAGGTCACCTCACTATGAACAAATGTCAAATGTGGCCTATTAAATTGGCCCGACTGTAGCTGGCCATATGGGCTTAGTGATTTATCAGTGATTTTATATATCTCGTATAACTAACTCAAAGTGGTCTATATCGACTCCTAGGGGTCTATGACAACCTACAAAGGATCTACGTCAGCGAAACAAAAATTTGGGGTCCATGAGTCCATGAAATGAGAATAGGGGTCCACGACAATGGATCATCAACATACACGGCGACGGTTCTGGGACGCTTCCCCCCATTCGACATCCTCGCCGACATTGTATGCCCCGGAATCCGCGCACGAAGTGGCACCGACGGATTGACGGCGGCCTAGCGTGCGCAGCTCGAATTACGGATTAGTGCGCGCCAGCGGGCTATCGGTGCCGTACTCCCGCACTTCGAAGCGTGGCTCCACGGGAAGGAGGAGGTCACCTATCGATTGACTCAGATGCTCACCGGGCACGGCTGCTTCGGTGAGTATCTGTGTCGAATAGGACGGGAGGGATCGACACATTGCCACCACTGCGCATCCGACCTCGACTCGGTCCAGCACACGCTGGCGGAGTGCCCCGCGTGGGCCTCCGAGCGCCGCGCCTTGGTCGCAGTGATCGGGCGAGATCTGTCTCCGCCGGCATTGATTGCGGCAATGCTGGCGGACGAGGGAGGTTGGAGGGCTGTGGCCTCTTTCTATGAAGCTGTGATCCTCCAGAAGGAGGCCGCTGAGTGGGGTCGGGAGATGGCCGATCCCGCTCGAAGGAGGCGGCCCCGAGTTCGGCAGCACAGCTGCGACGCTGCCGCGAGTCGCGGATACGGCGACACGGGAGGGACCCTTCCGTGGCCGGGGGCGTTGTCAGTGGCGGAGATCGGGGGAGGTATTGTAGCCTCCCCCGAGGAGGGCTCCCCTGTATCGGCAGGGAACCGGAGGGGGAGGGGTTCCCGGATGTCGCTTGGTGTTCCCGGGGGCTCCCTACATGCCTGAGGAAGGCCATCCCTGAGGTTTTTAGTGGGTAGGCCTCCCCCTTCTGAGAGGAGAGCCCCACATAACCACTGGCCAGCCGGGGTATGCAATTTAACGCATTTTCCTCAGGGGATAAAAAAAAAGGTTATCTCCCGTATTATTAGCTATAACAACAGAAATACATTTTCAATTATAATTTCTATGACAACTCCTTTACTAACTTCACTAACTATAGTAGTAATATAGTTAGTACTTTTACTAATAAGTTATGTATTATATGTATAGTGTCTATTTTTTCATTTCAGATATCCCAAATTAAAGATCTATCGAGCCACCCAACTCGTAGATAGACTCATCTTATGGATTCAGCCAATTTGAATATCCCTAAATTGGCTACAGATGTCGTCTGGCCCATCAGGAGTGCAAATTTTTAAAATACATTCAATTTTTGCATCTCCCCCCTTCCTTGAATCTAATAAATTAAATTGTCGCCTTCCAATTTAAATTTGGAATCTGTCAATTTTAATACGCGCCTTATAGCAATATTGGTAATTATTATGAAGCTAACAATTTAATGTCTAAAAGATAAAAATGCAGAATATATCACATTCAATTTGAATTTTTGTTTATCTGCGCTAATCCAAGCTGTACCAATAACCATATACCTCATGGTAAAGTCGACCTGCTTTTCTTACATGTTGGACATAAATATATAAAATCAAAACATTTATGAAACAAACAATTACGTAAGGAGTACGTATTTCATAAAAGCGCTTCTATTGGTATACTTGTGTTGAAGTAGCTTTGAAAGCCTTGTCCTCTTCAAGGAAATTGAAAATTTGGAGCGTCACAAAACACCGGCGACAACAAAAGTAGGTACTTGACAACGTTGAATGTATCAATAAAAAAGAAAATTCCAGCGTTCTCTTACTTTCCCTTTTGCTGCACGGAAAAATTTTTAAGGCTTGGTCGATTGATTTGGTTTCTCAATTGTTAAACTGTAATTGGTATTTTTTTTTTATTTTGTGGCGTTTGATAATTATTTTTCTTTGTGACGTTGAACGGGTTCAAACAAACATATTTCTGTTTTTGTCGACAAAGAAATCAAAGCAAATTATCTTATACACTTTTTTATAATTCCAAATACCAGGTACATAAATTTTTTGACAATGAATAATGACTTAAGACATATAGTTTAATCCGTTCAAGAATATTAACATAATAATAATTATTCATCATAATAACATTACAGAATAGCACACTTCAACATAATAACAGGAGAAAATACAATATTTAACAGATGTACAACATATATGAGATCTCTAGGTCCATTTTTATACAAAATGTTCTGTACGATTCAATTTGGGGTGTTAGAAGAAACAAAATATTGTACAAATAAAACGTGAACACTATGCAATGACGAACAGACCTTTATTTGATTTAAGAGCGATTGTTAGAAACACGGTCTAATGTTCGTATCAAATAATTGTAATAATATCGGAATATATAAGAAGTTTAGCTGAGCTTTTTCCGTACTCAAGAATGCGCCCATTGATCGAGAAAGTTTCTGCGTTACATTGGACTACATTTTTAGTTTGTTTTCATTCCTTATTGGTCCAATCTTTTTTTTTTTCACTTTTTTTTTGCAGCCTCTCTATGTAATTATTTTATTGGCCTTTAGAATAAGTAGTAAAGGTTTTGGAGGGCTTAAAGAACAGATATACTGTCTGAGATAGTAACCTCTGCCTCGAGGCAAGGCAAGCTCGACCTAGTTAGTCGAGCCATCGCCAATGGGGGGGGGGGGTTGTCCGAGAACACTAGGACAATCCCCCAGGTAGAGAGGCACTTTAATGTCGTGCGCGGTAGCCAGCCGCGCTCGCTGTTTCACGGCAGGGACTAGGGTTCAAAGGGGGACATGGGAATCAAGAATCATTGTAGCTGTTCCTTTAGTCTCTCTTTATATGACTAGATTTAGGAGGTTTCAAGCTTAAAATACTCTCTACGACTGCTGTTGGACTGGGTCTCATACAGTCATTGTTGCTATATTTACTTAACGTTGCAGAATCTGGAGTTATTTTTTTATGATCAAAAGAGTTGTAATTATCAAACCTCTGATCCGTGGATTGTAGAGGATCTTTGTAACGGCCATGTAAAACCAAAGCGAGATTTCAGGTTTCAAGCCTTACATTTATTTACGTCTAAGAATATACTTCTTTGTTTTTGTTTCCATATGACTTACCTAATTTAATTTGTTATTAAGGATTATACTCAGATATTATACGAATTCGGTCTTGCATAATTTTGGTATCTGTGACTGTAACTAAATAATTTTTACAGATAAGTTGATCGTGGATTATATTAATGGGCTTAATAGTGTGCTATATTTTACAATATACAAAAATATTTTAAAATCAATAATGTCTTGAGAATATTAATTTAGTGAATGTCACTTTGAAACTAATTTACCGAAATTGACAAATGCCAAAGGTCCATGTGTTTGTTTGAAATAATATGACATATTTAATGTACGCTCTAATAGAAGTTTGATAATTTAAGTCCTGGAACTACTATAATCAAAGACAGAAGCGAGCTGTCAACAAAAACATAAGACTATGTACATTATGTAATTATAATTTCACGATTCAGTGATCTATAAAATACACGAAAATAATTTTAAGACGTTAAGCAATGAAAACAATTTAAGTTAGTTTTGAGGTATTTAGGCAATCAAAACTTTTCTTTTGATACACCAAAGCCATTGTTTCGTGATGCTTCATAAATTTCATAATAGCAAAAGTTTTCTAGTTAATATACAAATCATTCAAGGAAGCGAATAGTATTTGGAAAGTAGCTGTTTAGTATTTCATCTCGTGCCCTAGTAATACCTGGGCAATAAATAATAATAAATAAATATTTCTTACACATAAACCGAATAGCCTCGCCCAAAGTAAGCTCACTCACTCGGTGAAACACAGCGCAAGCGCTATTTTACGCCGGTTTAGATAGGTGATGGGTATATTTGATCAATATATTTTGAGTCATATTTTATACTGCATAAATCAAATCAAAATCAAAATAATATTTATTTAACATAGACCTTTACAGGCACTTATTGACGTCAACAAACAAAACAAAAAAAAGCTTAAGTAATAAAAAAAAAAAAACAAAAACCTTGTCCGTACGTACGAATAAGGAAAACAGAAAACAATAAAAAAATTGACTCGACACCTGTTTGGAAATTGGGAGAGCCTTCTCGAGAAGAACAGGCAAGAAACTCTGAAGGTCTATTTTTTATCTCCTCTTACAATGTAATAATTATAATAATATAATATAAAAATACAATATAGTATAAGATACAATCATACCTAATACGATTACAGTCGTATGTATGTTTACATACACATATAAAATAATACAATATTATAAATAATGTTGTTACCAAACATGGCTCTATGAATAGTGTCCCTATTCCAAATACTGTGATCATTTAGATAGTCACTTACTTTATAATAACCTTTACTCATGAGTGTATTTTTGATATGGATTTTAAATTTATATAAAGGCAAATCAATGACACTTTGCGGAAGCTTGTTAAACATAGATATACATTTCCCCAAGAACGAACAGCTAGTTTTATGGAGTCTGAACATTGGAACGGCAAGTTTATTTTTGTTTCTAGTATTCACATTATGTAGATCACTGTTTTTATTGAATTTATTATAGTTTCTATATACAAAAACTAAATTATCATATATATATTGACTAGCTAAAGTTAAAATATTAATTTCTTTGAACAATTCTTTTAGGGATTCTATAGCCCGTAAACAGTAAATAGCACGAATCGCTCTTTTTTGTAAAAGGAAAATACTTTCAATGTTAGCCGCTGATCCCCATAGCAGCAGTCCATAGGACATAACACTATGAAAGTAGCTGAAATAAACAATTCTTGCCGTTTCAACATTAGTTAAAAGTCTAATCTTTTTTACTGCGTACGCCGCTGAACTAAGTTTGATTGCCAAAGTTTCAATATGTGGATCCCACTGTAGTCGTGAATCTAACGTAATGCCTAAGAATTTAGTATTATTTACCAAGTCAATGACATCACCATTCATATTTAAACTAGTATCAACCTGCCTTACATTGGGCAAAGAGAATTTGATACATTTTGTTTTCTTAGAATTTAAAGACAAATTATTAGTTGTGAACCAATACAGAACTCTTGAGAGAGCACTATTTACATCGTCATAACATTCCTTTTGTCTATCAACTTTGAATAGTAAAGAAGTATCATCTGCAAACAATACTGTCTCACACGATTCTGTAATGTAGTAAGGAAGGTCATTTATATAAATTAGAAACAGTAGAGGACCCAATATTGATCCCTGGGGAACCCCCATAGTTATAGGCGAGCTAGCAGATTCTGATCTATTAATAACGACTTTCTGCAATCTGTCTGATAAATAAGATTTTTAAAGGCTAACAGCTCCATCCGAGACACCATAATGTCTAAGTTTACTTAAGTTTACTTAAAGATTGGTATCACAAGCTATAGATCTAGGTACATAAAGTCACTTGTTATCGAGCACATGATGATGAGCTCAAAGCGTTTTTTAAATGTCTACTTAGAATAGATATTTGATATTATGACCACGTATTGACCCAGTTGTTTCTTTTAAATAGATTCAAGTATGTCATCGTGGTAATGAAATGCAATAAAACCTCTAAAAAGTTGTGAAAAAAAAATTATTTCGTAGATTGCAAGAAAAAAAATGTCTTTATATACGAGTAATATTACGGCGATATTTTCGCTACAGGTTTAGTACTCGTAAATCTAGACTAAAGACTGAATAGTGTCACGCCGCCACTCACGGCTAACGGGACGTTTGACGGAACGACGTAGATACCAAACGGTCGACGTGACTTTGCAAGATTTTCGCGATTGACTTATCACCTAGATGTTGGAAAGAGACTATGTGCTTATTTTATTTTAGGCAGCGTGTGACCTTAATTTTATATTTATTTATTTATTTATTTATTTATTTAATAAGGCTTACCAACTAAATACATAAGCGTCATTAACATATTAACATTTTTTGTATAATGGTATATATGCATTTAAATTATAGGTAGGCACAACATTTTTTTAAAGACGTTTGTTCCTAATTATAAACAACAACTATAACAACAAGTGAAAAGAAAAAAAAATCAAAAAAATATATATGTAGACTTCCGTAATATAACTATTTTATTAATCTAAAGTTAGCAAATCAAAAGTTAATAAATCTGTAAATTAAATAAAAATACAAATTAAATATTTGTAAACTTACTTTATTCTTAACAAATGTTCAAGAAATCTATTATGCGCTTTATGTGTAAGGATAAATAGCGAATGAATGTCAAAATCAAAATAAAAATTAACTTTATTCAAATATGACTTTATAGAAAGCTCTTTTGAATCGTCTAATTTTTTTTTCCTACCACTCATTCAGGACGTATTTTTTAGCCGATAAGAAGAATGGGCGCAAGAAACTTATCAGCTTTATCAAAAGTAATAGCAACATTTACAATAAATTATGTCGTTATCATACAATGTACATGTGTCTACAATTTATACGGGAAAACAAATATTTACACTTTAGAATATAATATCTTCAAATCAACACTAAGCATTGGCATCATTTAAATAATCATTGACTACAAAGTCAATGATTATATATTAATAATGAGTAGCCCTTTTTTTTCCCCCTGAGGAAATTGCATTAAGTTGCATACCTCGGCTGTGGCGAACCGGCGGTTATGTGGGCCTCCCCAGAAGGGGGAGGCCTATCTACTAAAAACCTCAGGGATGGCCTTCCTCAGGCAACACCAAGCTACATCCGGGAACCCCCAGCCTCCGCTCCCCCGTCGATACAGGGGAGGCTACACTACCCCCCCGGTCTCCTCCACTGACGACGCCCCCCGGCCACGGAAGGGGCGTGGTCCATTCCGGGTCGCCGTATCCGCGGGCGCGACTTCCTCGCGCCCGCGGCGACCCGCGGATACGAGTAGTCCTTACTCATTAGCGTCGTTTTAACATGTACCTTTAACTTATGAAAAGGCAATTAAGATACACTATGTGGAATCTTACACTGTGTGGTATCTTAAAAATTATAAAAAGGACATTGTTCCGGCTCCATACATGTTCTGCCTAAGAACCGTTCGAATCGAAAGTGACTTATATAAACTTTTAAAATTATATAGAATCCTATGAAATAAGTTTTCACGAACGGACACTTCAGGAAACTAAAATAATTACGAAAAAAGTTAATATGTTGAGGTTATAAATAAAAAATAACCAACCTTGCGTGAAATATCAAAGTAATATTGACAATACTATGCACAGCTATATATGTTCTCTTCTAGAACTAGGAAAGGACTACTCTACTAGATACTAGGAAAAGAGATAGTCAAGTTTAAGATAACTCTTTGACAATTATCATTTTAGTCCTTTACACACATCCGAGTCTACCAAGGACCGACGCAATGTAATCGGAGTCCGTAATCAAGCCAAAGTTATTAGAATAAAACCATGAAACGCATAGAAAATCACAAAAGAAACTGTAGTCGCAAAGCAATAAAAAATTAAATGAAACACACACGGACACAGATAAGGTATGAAGTACACCAGTGCTGCCAATTACGAAAACTGTAATACTTGAATGCCAAGCTTGAAATTCGCTATTTCGCTTAAAAATATATAATACTAGTTTTTTTCTAGCTAGTCAATTTAGGTATTTAAATTAATAAAGCGTTATCAACTAATTTTAATAACCGACTTCAAAAAGAAGGAGGTTTTCAATTCGATCCGTATTTACCGAAATCGCGAAAAGTTCCGAAACTGGCAGCACTGGCTGACGGAAAACATTTTATACGGCATCAATAATTGACCCAACTTTTTATTTGGAATTCATTTATTTGAAGTGGCCGTGGAATACTGAAATATGTTTCAAATAATATAAAAATAAATAAAAATTATAGTATAATTTATATTCACATCGGTTCTTAGGCCAAAATTGAACAATGTCCTTTATACATTTGCCCACAAACGAACCTCTAGTTTTAAATATGTAATACGGGAATGTGTTGTGAGAAATAACATGTAGCAACAAAAATTGAGAAGCAAATGCTTAGATGATTTGACACGTGGAAAGGCTGGACGAAAGACAACTGACGAAATAATAATAATATTTATTAATAAACATCGAATTATATGGCCTAACATATTTCACAATTGTGTCAATACTACAGAAGAATGGGTCTTTAAATCAGTTACTAGCGGAACTGAAACTAGACAAAAGCTGTTCTGTATCTTGGCAACACTGTAACGTGCTAACTAGACAAGAAAACTTCCAAATTTCTCCAGGTTCACAATGATAAATTATATTAACAAAAACAAATGTAGAAAAGAAAACCAAAACACATTGGAATATATTAAGTTAATTGACAAATTGACAATATAAATAGACCAATTGAGAAGGAACTTTTTTTTGGGGGGAAATGCTCCTTATGCACCTTGACACCGCACTGACAAGGCGCGGCCGTGTGTGGGGCTCTCCGGTCTCAGAGAACCGGCCTACCCACTAAACCCCCCACTGTTCTCTAGGCCCATACGGGGCACCTGGCGGGGCGCTTTCGCCATTCTACCGCCTTGTGTGGGAATATCAAAGAACCTAGTTATGTATGTTTGAATCGTTGTAAGTGGAAAACTAAACCTAGATTTCCACTTAATTAATAATTTAATTTTTAATATTAATAAAATAATTTAAATCATTAGGTCATATTTATTAGTCGTCGTCGTCTTAAGTGTGAAGGCCAAAGCAGCGAACGGCGCGCGATAGCTTCGGGTTTAATTCAGTTCGCGTTCGTGCTCGCTTCGGGGTTTATTAATCTTATGCCAAACAAAGTGAGCACGGGTCAGCTAGTATTCTATAATCAGACAAATAAGATTCTCGAAATACCTTAATGCTTATTTTCATTATGCAGCATTGTCAGCATTAAACAATTAACATGAACTCACAGTCCATATAATAAACAGTTAGTATATTATGTCTAACCGCTCATCTAATGAACCATTGATCGCAAGATAAACATCTAACTGCAAGTTCACGTCGGCTTTAGTTACACACACTTGGCGAAGGCTTCAGCTGGGAAACACTATCATGCCCTGCTACAGCGTGCCACAAGCATGAACAGGGTTGCTTTACTGCGGGGGATTGCAAAACAGTGATTAATTAAGCCGTTTTTGGAAGTATGTATACACATCACAAGTTAGGGATGGAGAATACATAGCAGGTTGGAGAATAACTTCCTTCTAGTTTTATATGATTTCTTCTAAGTTACAAAGTATTAGAAAGAAGCGTATGTCCTTTTTTAGGTTCTAGACTATTTGTATATCAAATTTCATTTTAATCTGCTGAGTAATTTAGGCATCAAACCGCAACAGACCGTAGAGTCACTTTCGAGTATTTTTTAGTTCTTTCAATTTTATTGCTGATGTAAGTAGCAGATTCTATCAGCCTGTGGGAACCTTATTAGGTCTAGCTGCTAATCGATGCTGCAACTAGCTGGATCTAATTATGTGGAGCTAGTAGCCTATTTGACACCGCATATGAATTCACGCACTAAATTTACATATGTATATGTATGTATGTATATATGCATATATAAAAATTTCATCTGTTTTTGTGTATACTGTTTAAATTTATGTGTGTGTCAATCATATATTCAATAAATCAATTTAATTCATTCATTCAAAGTATGTAATTACAATAAATTTGGTATTTTCTGCATCGTACGGGTAGTGATTAGTATTCTGCTCTGCACGTCACTTGCCTCAGCCAAAATCCTTCTTCATGAAAGTGTCTGGCGCAGTATTTAAGACACATGCCACAAACGGTTAAAAACTAATCATACTAGGCAATTCCAGCGCCTGTACCCTTAAATTGTTGATAGCCTTTTTTTTTTTTTGTTCCCCTGAGGAAAATGCATTAAATTGCATACCCCGGCTGTGGCGAGCCGGGGTTATGTGGGGCTCTCCTCCCCAGAAGGGGGAGGCCTACCCACTAAAAGCCTCAGGGATGGCCTTCCTCAGGCATGTAGGGAGCCCCCGGGAACACCAAGCCACCTCCGGGAACCCCCAGCCTCCGCTCCCCTGCCTAGAGGGGAGCCCTCCTCGGGGGAGGAGGTGGTAACCTCCCCCGGTCTCCTCCACCGACGACGCCCCCCGGCCACGGAAGGGGCGTGGTCCATCCCGGGTCGCCGTAGCAGTCGCGACTTCCTCGCGCCCGCCGGCGACCCGCGGCGGCGCCGCAGCTGTGCTACCGAGCCCGGCGCCGCGTTCTTCGAGCGGGATCGGCCATCTCCCGACCCCGCTCGGCGGCCTCCTTCTGAAGCATCACTGCTTCACAGAAGGAGGCCACAGCCCTCCAACCTCCCTCGTCCGCCAGCATTGCCGCAATCAATGCCGGCGGAGACAGATCTCGCCCGATCTCTGTGACCAAGACTCGGCGCTCGGAGGCCCACGCGGGGCACTCCGCCAGCGTGTGCTGGGCCGAGTCGACGTCGGATGCGCAGTGGTGACAATGTGTCGATCCCTCCCGTCCTATTCGACACAGATACTCACCGAAGCAGCCGTGCCCGGTGAGTATCTGAGTCAATCGGTAGGATTACTTCAAGATGTACCTACTATCGTACATGCTACTCAGTGGATGTGCGTAGGACAGGAAGTGGAGACCTGTAGGCGCGGTGCCTCAGCCATTTTGAATTGCTCGTTGACGATACTTCTGTACCATCATAACGAAACTATTATGACCTGAAGCTACTTTATGCCATCATGCAGAAAGAAAGATAAGAAGTAATCTCATTAATAAAACGGCAGGTGGTGTGGTGCGTGTGTTCTCCTAAATAAAACAGTCCTTATTTGATTTTAACTTGATACTATCTAAAGGATTCCTAAGTAACCGATATAGTTATGAAACTGTTCATATGGCACCCAAACATCGAAATATTTGTGCACCTAAATTTATCAAATGAATCACAATATCTTATAGTCAATTTTTAGATTTTCTGTAACATATCAAGTTAACTTTTGTTTTTTTTTTTTTGATACGCTGAGGACAATGAAAGAAATTGTATACCTCGAGAGCCGTGGTTATGTGGGACTCACTAAAAACTTCGGCGATCCCACCCACCACGCCAGGGCTCAAGCGAGTCATCCCGAAGGAGAGCTATCATCCCGTCATTGCGCCCTGATGAGGCCATGGGAACTCTCGCGGACAACTACCACGACCTCGTTGACGTAGGTACACAAGGAACCAGCCGAAGGTGATCGCTGGATATATCCGGCCATCCTCCAATCCAAAATGGGTTCTGTGAGCGACAGCTACCTCCTTTTAAAGAAGAAGGGCTTCGCCCCTCTGTCGCTGGCCGCTAGAAGCGGTTTGCCAAGTTAAACTCGCCTATCCCACGCTCCCCCTCTTGGGGGAGGGCCCTATTTTAGACGATTAGCCGTCAAAAGACGTTACCCAGGGTGCACCACGAGGAGGTTGTACGACGTCTCATACATATCAACTACTGCAATATACTGTAAGAATTATAAACCAGCAAATATACAAATATTGAATTACATAATACGTGACTTCTAATTTTTTTGCGAATTATAGAAATCTTTTTAAATAAATACATTGGAGAATTAACGTTGTTTCATAGCGATAATTATGTAATATGCAGATGCGACCCATTTGAGTTGCTCTTTCGAGCGAATAACCTGATGGCCTACTCCGATATAACGTTGAAATAACTTGTTAATGTTACATCCAGACGTGTGTTCAATTCAGTAAGGATCTCCTGCTTTAAATGAAAAGTTAATTTACTGTCGTATTTCATGGTATTATTTTGTATGTGAACAGTTAATTTATTCATCTACTAGTGTAAATAGACATAAAGCAGTACAGTATGGCATGACTATCTATTTAAAAATACTATATGTGCTAATCTGAACAATGATATAAATTACTTATTGACAACATATTATTTAATCTATTTAGGTGGTTACATAATGTCAATAATTTATACCTTTCCACGTTTCTAGAGTTGCATATTAATCTATACTAATATTATAAAGAGGAAAGATTTGTTTGTTTGTTTGTTTGTTTGTAATGAATAGGCTTCGAAACTACTGGACCGATTTAAAAAATTCTTTCACCTTTGGAAAGCTACATTATCCCCGAGTAACATAGGCTACTTTTATCCCGGAAAAATCGACAGATCCCACGGGATGCGCAATAAAGGCTTTGCTCAAAAACTACTGCACAGATTTTCATGTGGTTTTCATCAATATGTAGAGTGATTCTTGAGCAAGGTTTTGTGGTATTTTTTATCTCGGAAAAACGAATAGTCCCACGGGAAGCGCGATAAAACCTTCGCGCCATAAACCGACTTCCGCGCATATGTAGCCGTGGGCAAAAGCTTAACCTTAACCTTAACCCTCTATAGACCAAATCCCGAAAACCAGCAAGCGAAGCCGCGGGCAGAAAGCTAGTTAGATATATGTCTGTTAAGAAACTGAACGTCGAAATTAAAATTAAGAATCGTGTTATCGATATATGATTTGCTATTCATACAGAGAGGTAGAGAGTAAAGTAGAGAGAATGTGTCACCGTAATCCAGAAAGGGATATATATTATATTATTTTAACGTTTCTGTAAAAAAAATAAAAATTACATCAAATCAAAACAAAATATCTCCCAGAACAAAATGTGACCTATAACGGTGTTCCTGTTACAATTGATAGAGTAATTTTAACTGAGTGCCCTTTTTATTCACCGAGATCACACTTCTAATATTGTTGACATTGTATCATAAAAATATCGAATCCCCTATATTCATCCCTAAAGCTTTAGTTTGGTCGTGTATAACAATTATTCTTATTTTTTGCAAAAATGCTGCGTACATGAAAAATAAATATTTTAAGTAAATTAGGCATCGACTTTATAAGCAACAATCAAAATCATCATAAATTATCTCATCAATACAGCTTATCAAACGAAAATATTTTTTTGATCAATCGATTTTAAAAGCTCCGTTAAGAGATATCTGCTATAAATGTAACACAAATATTATATTGCTGTTAAAGTTTATGAATGAAGCCAACGTAGACTTAATTTTGTGTTGCTTCAGCTTAGTCTATTTTAAGACGGAGCTTAGCTTACCTTGATCTTTACGGATAAAAAGCCTTGCGAATCTTAAATACTTAATGCGGTTATAAATATTTGAAAAAACTCTTCAGTTTATAAAGTTCTGGCTTTAGAAAAATATTCTTAAAGCCATCTTTTTGAAAATTAGGGTCTCGTATCTGAATTAAATTTAAAATGTTTTTAATTCAGAATCCTATGTACGGTATTAAATGACAACCAAAGATAATATTGGTGCTTATAAAACTATACTATAAAATTACTTATAAAATTAACGCAAAACAATATTCCTATAGTACGTTTATCGTTTTATTCTTACATCCTTACTAATACTGAAATACTGAACCGACATTAAGTAAAACTTGGTAATAGAGCCTAATAAAGGAAATAGACTACTTTTAATGTAAAAGATTGAAATAGGGGTTAGAAAAATAAAAATTTAACGAATAGTACGTCTTACTTAAAATAAAAGATTGAAACTTATTTTTTGGTTTTTGATTAGATATAAATAAATATCAAAAATTAAAGAAAGTAAAAATAGGTTATATATATTTTTACTTATATATAACCTATTATATAGAAAAACTACTGGCCGGGTGTTGATACATTTATATTTGACGATGGTGCGGGACACGGAAAAGAACATAAGATAATTTTTACTGTAGGAAAATATTTATTTTCTTTTGACAAATTCGATATAACAAGGGTGACACCGCAGGCTGAAATATTTTTTCAATCAATCTACTATGTTTACGCCAATGTCATTTTGTGAAAAATAAAACAACCGATTGATATGTGCGCGCTTATATTATATAATTTCTATATAGAGGATGTCTCATTCAAATCGGTCAGTATGAGAAAGTCTGAAACTATAAGACATACGAAGATCTGTTCTGAGGAACCATGTCATCGATTTTAATAACAAGAAAAACTGCATTCATACATTTTAAAAATCATCTGTACTCCGTTCGGGAATCGAATCCGATTGTTTTGAAAAAAATACCTACACTATTTCTATTTAGATATCGATTGTGTAGGTCTTAAGCAGTAAATGTCTCTATGAAACATGATGTCTCAAATGAATAAAATGCATTGTTTTCACATACTTTGAGACACCCTGTATATTTATTTTATTGTACAAGAAACATTACGTGAGCTGGCAAGCTGAGTTCAGGCACATCCAGAGACTATATCTGGTTAATCTACTTGAGCACGTCTATCTTACTTGATTCGGCCGCGAAATTACCAAGATAACATTGCTGTGTTAACTTGATAACTTGGAGGGTAAGATATACCGCGAAAGTTTCCGAGTACTGGGACTTTACATTTTATATCACATATCTGCGTCACTGTATTTTTGTGGTAGTTGCAGATTGTTGCGAAACTCCAATTTATAAAATAAATTACATCGTTATTACACCCGCACAATATAATTCAATCATACTTTTACATAGTTTAGTTATATTATAAAACTCAAAACCCCACACTTCATTTTCTAATAAAACTAATATAACAATATCAAAACATCCTTCCAATAATTAAATATAAAGACAGCACGCTTCATTCTTTTAAACTCATAATACTATATTTAATTTAAATTTTGACAAATAGCTAATCATAGACAAAATTTCAACCTCTAACACTCTTGTCAAGCAGTTGTGGGTTGCCTTCTTGTCTATCAATATACAGCAATAAAAAAATCCTCGCCGCCACAGCTCAGCTGTTATTTTTGTTTGGGTAATATATTTCATATCATTTCAGCTTGAAAAACATTTTATTCAAAATCAAAATCAAAATAATCTTTATTTAACATAGACCTTTACAGGCACTTATTGACGTCAATAAACAAAACAAAAGAAAAAAAAGGTTAAAAAAAATCAAAAACCTTGTCCGTACGTACCAATAAGGAAAAAAAAAAATATTGACTCGACACCTGTTCGGAAATTGGGAGAGCCTTCTCGAGAAGAACAGGCAAGAAACTCTGAAGGTCTATTTTTTATGTCCTCTTTTCAATGTTAATAATTATAATAATATAATATAAAAATACAATATAAGATACAATCAAACCTAATAAGATTAAAGTCGTATGTATGTTTACATACACATATAAAAATAATACAATATTATAAATAATGTAGTTACCAAACATGGCTCTATGAATAGTGTCCCTATTCCCAAATAGTGTGATCATTTAGATAATCACTTACTTTATAATAACCTTTATTCTACAGGTCACTGTCAAATATGACCCTAGTGCTAATCAAAAGACTAAAGATGTTCCACAAACGCCCCCTGTCCATGGCCTGACCGAGCAATATTGCTCTCAACATACACAATACCTGCAAAACTCCCAAGAAGCAGGTCGGAATCCTCCGGTTTATTTTTGTGATTAAAAAAAATAACGTTATCCAGGATTTCAAATTAATAAGCACGCTAACAAATGTATAACGAGCCACCATAAAAAGCCTATTAAACAGATCATACAACCCTAATGAAAAGCTTAGAACGCCTTAAATATATGTGTTTGTGGCACACTGCAGAGTCATATATTCTGTGCAAATCGCCTTACTAATTGTTCGTCAATACTATAATCTCTAACTACATTACACATGACGGCACATGACGGTGGTGTTGACGCGTTCCGGAACTAAAGATGATTCCTGAATCGAAAATTTATGCTATATACAAGGCCAATCTTGGTGACTGGTGACGGGCGAAAATTGGGGGAAATGAGGAAATCCCCCCGTGGGCAAATTTGGGACATGAGACCTTTTTTTTTTTTTTTTTTTTTTTTTTTTTTTTTTTTTCCCTGAGGAAAATACATTAAATTGCATACCCCGGCTGTGGCGAGCCGGGGTTATGTGGGGCTCTCCTCCCCGGAAGGGGGAGGCCTACCCACTAAAAACCTCAGGGATGGCCTTCCTCAGGCATGTAGGGAGCCCCCGGGAACACAACGGCCACTTCCGGGAACCCCCAGCCTCCGCTCCCCTCTCTAGAGGGGAGCCCTCCTCGGGGGAAGCTACCACCTCCCCCGGTCGCTGGAGGGGCACCGACGACGCCCCCCGGCCACGGAAGGGGCGTGGTCCATCCCTGGTTGGGACATGAGACCTAAAACACCAGTGGTCGTATCAGTATATTACGATATTAGTGCGTTATGATGCTCGGCCCAATTACGCTCTCGACTTCGGCTCGGACTGAAATTTAAATAAACTTGATTTGTAAATGCACACTATTGCTTTCCCGCCACTTTACTTACTGGCGCCGCGCGGCGATTAGTTCGAAATTTGAATAGCAAAACACACTGTTATGGAATTTGTATGAACTATAACTTAACTATTTGCTTTGGTAACATATACGTTTTTAATGACCCGCTTTACATATTTAAGGCCAGTGAAATTACATCAGCTTTACGAGCAAAGGCGTTAAAAAGTATTTATTGAAGGTTAATAATCTTTTGATCGTAGCAATTGGAGAGAGGTGATCTCTGCCTACCCCATTGGGAACAAGGCGTGACATATATGTATGTATGTATGTATAATAATCTTTTCAGTTGTAAAAATAGAAACGTGCTATCTTTAATTGTGAAATAAGAAACTACTTATACCTTGTGTTGGAGCTTGATAAATTTGTATTAAGCTCTAGTTGATTAAAGTTTGCTAGACTTTCTTATTTACAACGTGTGCTAGGTTTTTATTTTCTTATTGGTACAATTTGCCATTTTTCTAGTTTTTTTACTTTTTCTATGTGTATTTTTAACTTTACATGCTCTTATTTTGTAACGTTGTGTGGTACATAGTTATATTTTTTCTATATAATTTTATAATATAAGCTAAAACTAACACGAACACATATTAAATTACCAACGATACAAAGAAACAAATAACTAGCTTACCTAATTAAGATTTACAATAAAATTAATTAAAAACACAATTTAGATATTTCCATACAAAATTAATAAATTGCATAAAATTGGTCGAAGTGATCTGTGACTGGTAGTTCCTTTGCTAGCTGCTATTGCTCGCGTCCGGCTTACGCAGATCTCTCCCCGCGTCTCGCCTGGTCAGGCGGACAGATCTACTTTGAATGGTGACGCGTGAAGACGCTCGCAATTATCTATCGCGACATAAAACGTCGTTCGCCCTAATTTTATAGTATAGTTTACATGATTAAACTCGTTATACTTAAAATAGTAGTAAAGTACTAGTTATACGTATTCCCCATTTGGGGATCTACGTACGGGTTAATAAAGGGCTTTAAACCAAATACTGCACACGGCCGATATCGACACCTGCCCCCTACCCACCAGTCTACTCCAGTTTACTGCCAGCCTAGTGACACCGACTGCCGCTGGAGGCGCATAAGAAGGGAAGTGCCGATAGTGGAACTCCAATTAAGCGGGCATAACCCCCACGACCCACGTTAAATAAATATATATATATAAGATCGTTATTTGTCTCAATAGCCAAGAAATAAATAAACTTTATTGTGTTGCTCTGTAAGTAGAGATTATTTATTTTATTTTGCACGTAACAATACATTTTAAATAATAATAGTCATTAACAGTGCTTTACTAGAAAATCAATAAACCAAACTCACCTGTAAATAGAGAAACGACATTTAAAGTCTATTATTCATTAAAACATTATTGTTGTACACTATAAATATAATTAAATATATCTCTAGGCTATATCTTTTACATTTCAAATTAATTAATATATTATAAATCTAACAAGTAAGTTGCCTAACAACTTCCCTAGAGTAGATATTGAATAAAGCCAACGAGAATATAATATAAGAAAATACCTCTATTTTCTTTACATCTCCCCCCCAAGAAAAAGAAAATTTCAAACCAAATGCTTGGATTTTCCGTTCATCTTCTATTCTTGCAATTCATACACTGGAGTTAGTTTGGTAATATGAAAAAGATTTGACTCTACTTTTTTATGACCTGTATCTATTTTATATATAGTATTTGAAATTTTCTCAACAATTGCAAATGGACCAATTCTTATTTCATCTAGTTTTTTCCTATTTAATTTGTTCCCATTTTCCACGTAAAACATGTCCCCCACCTTGAAAATATAGTTTTTTCTATTTCTATCAAATAATCTTTTGTTGTATTCATGTGATTTCATTGTATTCTCTAGAGCTATTTTCCGATCTCGAATCCAATCATTATAACACTTATTTCCTTTTAATTCATTTGGCAAAAGTGTAGCATCAGTACCATTTAGAAGATAGCTTGGTGAAAATCCGAGCATTTGGTTTGAAATTTTCTTTTTCTTGGGGGGGAGATGTAAAGAAAATAGAGGTATTTTCTTATATTATATTCTCGTTGGCTTTATTCAATATCTACTCTAGGGAAGTTGCTAGGCAACTTACTTGTTAGATTTATAATATATTAATTAATTTGAAATGTAAAAGATATAGCCTAGAGATATATATATATATATTTAATAAATGTATAATTTGTTGACGTTAGGTTTTTTTTATATTCCTCCCCGCCTCAAACATCGCAGACGATTGTGGTGAGGCTAGAAACGTCACAATTTCTAATCATGTCTGAGAAAACTTTATATGTATATCGAAAACTTTATATATATATGGACTGGAAAAAGATTTTTGTACTACTTATTTGAATTGAATGGGTGTTTGTTAAAATGCAATATAATAATTTATTTTCTATTTAACCAATTTTTAAGTATAACTTAAACATTTTACTTTGGATTATGTAGTTTAGTTTGTTTTAAATTTACACGCGGGCCACTGTTATTGAATACCTGTTGACTTTTGATGACCAGTCCAAAAAATTACAACATTGGAGCGATTAATTGGTATCTACATGAAAAGATGTAGTACACCAATGAATAACAAAATGTACGTGAAGAAATATCATTTTAGTAATTCAAATTTGTCATATATAGACGTAAAATATATGAAAATCATATTAAATATGACTGACATACTGAAAGTACTCATTCATAAATTGATTCATTTACAAAATGTTTCTGTTACTGGCAATGCTTTTGATTTTTATCTATTAGTAGCGACCCGCCCCGGCTTCGCACGGGTGCAGTGAAAAAATGGTTATGGTGGGTTATCCCTAAGAGATAGACATATACCATCGCGGATTTTTTTGTGGATTTTTGTAAGTTGTACAATACTGTAGTACATTATTTTGGTCTATCTCGTAGGGTTCAGCCAGCGTTTGCAATATAAGCGCAAAAAAACGTGCTTATTTACGACATCACATTAGAAACCTTTAAATTTATCAGTGTTTCTCTACTATATTATGCATTTATTATACACACAAACCTTCCTTAAGAATCACTCTATCTATTAAAAAAAACCGCGTCAAAATCCGTTGCGCAGTTTTAAAGATCTAAGCATACATACGGACATACAGCGAAAGCGACTTTGTTTTATACTATGTATTGATTTCTGTTTAGTTTTAGCTTTTCTTACTCAAACGTTTTGCTTGTTTAATATTCAAGCAAGCAAATGTTCTCTATGCAGTAAAAGCAACACGTAGGATACAAGAACTTTAATACTATAATTAAATCGCGGACAAAACGCGATATACGAAAATACATGCAAAATGGAGAGGTGAGATGCGTGGTGTACTTAGGATAATCTTAAGGATCTTGTGTACTTCAAACATTGAAGATGTCGTTTCCTTTCTTTAAATAATAAAGTTCTGTGATTATTGCCAAGTTTTGTCTATGTAGATCTTTGGTATGATCTACTCTTAATACTCAAATTGTTCCCATTTAACGGTACCCTAATAGTTCACGTGATCTTACCAATCTACTTGTCAAATCAATGCAACAGATGTTATAAATTTGAAAGGTTTTTAGTAAAGCACCTTTCAGGCTTATTTTCTTTTAGGTAAATTACATTTTATTAGGCAGGTTGTAGAATTTTACATTGAACTTACAACAATATTATCAAAAGTGATGTCAATGTGACATACAAAAATTGCATATGATATTAATCTACATGTAATAACATCAAGATATTATTAGCTTGTAAGTTAATCTTATCTCTTAATAACATATCAAAAGCAATAAAACCATAATGTGAATCAATTTCCTGTTTCATGTCATATCAATTTCCTATAATGAAAATACTGTTACATAAGAAATAGGTTCGTTTATTATTTCACCGAACAAAGAATTTTGTTGTACACAAATTTAATAACTCTACCAATGCCTATGTTTAGTTCGAGTCAAATGAAGTCTCTACTGGATACTGGAATAAAAATAGCTTCGATAAAAATATATGAAGGAACTTTTTCAATCAAATTACACTGCGACATCAAACCCTTCGGACATCCTCTAAATTCTTTTTGTTCGGCATACTTATCATCACTACCACTAAGTAAGCATCAAATACGTTCGCAACCTATTTTAGGGCAGCACCTTATCTCCTCTTATAAGGGGATAGACATCATCTTCATAAACCTATGAGGTCAAGTGTATCAGCACTGTACCACTTGCTCTCTTGAAGAGACAGTCGCCATTTTCACAAGCATATAAGGTCGTTAAGAGCAAGGCTTCGTAACCAAGATAGAGCTTAGTCGATAGACGAGGGTGAACCCTGAGTCCCAGATAATTTCCCATAGATAACTATGAATGGTCTGATATGAAATCATTCTTATTTCGTATCAGCGATTTTTCGAGATTCAGCCTAAAAAATATGAAACAGCAAAACATTTCAGTTCGCCCACATCCTCTCTTTGAGGTATTATTTTATTTCCGTTTGCACATCAGGTAGAGTAGATTGGTCACCGTAGCCTATGAACAACTGCAACACCAGAGGTATCACAAACGCATTATCTATTTTCTATGTACTCTTTTATTGCAGAAATCTTTAATGTGTTCCCCTTGTAAAAACTCGGCAAAGAATCTCTGAAATCGCACTGTTCATGACCATTTAAGCTCCTAAGTTGTGTGATGACAGACTATGGTCGTATGTTAACCTTTTATGTACATATATAAATAGAGCATACATACATATTATTTTGATCGCACTTATTATTGATATCTTCCGCCTGGATTTGTAGATCAGAGTTTGATTGCAACTACTATGTCATAGAAACTGAAGATAATAAGGTCTCTGATCTTTTTACAATATTGGATCATTTACGAATATAAAAGGTTTGAAGAAGCATATTGTCAGTCTGCAATATAAGTAGCTGATGCTGTTTTTATTCCGTTTCTACTTCTTCGCAAAAATATTCCCCCCTCAGATTCCCCCCACCATCACCGATCAAAATAAAAATAAAACTAACGATTATATTATATATTTTCTATTATTTTCCCTTAGAGCATATCCATTCTAAAACTGTTGACAACGATCACGAGGTATGTCCAGAACACTGTATAGCATGCCGTCATTACAAATCCAGTGATCACCATTCCAAAACCAGAGCCTTGGAAGCACATCCAGTTTATGAAGGTGCAGTAAACTCCTACCGTTAGAACAACTATCCAGCTTAAAATAACATGGAACACTACTCCCCAAAGAAATATAAAAACTAGCGTTTCATTGTCACTTAATGTGCCTGTTATAAGTATGATACTCACAACAAACAATTCCGCTATCATAAAATACCAAACGAACAGGAACAGCAACAAATCTTGTTTCTCCATGTACACTTGTTGCCAATCCGAGAAGTTCAGCAGCATTAGAGCCAGGAATGATATCCCCACAAGCCCGTAGATTATCCCAAAAATTGCTATGACCAATGTTCCCGTTTTTACTGGGATGCACAACAGAAAGTTTTCTATTGTGTCCAATTCATTCCAGATTATGTTGATTTCATACGCAATATTAGTGCTTGTATGCGCCATATTAATATAGACTGAATTCGTTAAAATTCACGTTAAGTTTATTATGCTTAATGTTAAAATCTACTATTGAAAATATTTTTTGTTGACATGTTTTATATCGTATGACATAATAACCAATTTTACTTTTCTCCACAGATTAGGTATTATTTACTCTATGACCGTAATAATTCAACATAGAGGTATAATTAATATATCAATTTCTGATAACATAATTTCCGCCAATTATTGGAAAATCATTTTTACAAATTAGGTATTGCAGATAGTCCTAGATCGTGTATGGAGGCTGAAGAAACAGTTGCACATGTGCTACTAGAATGCACAGGTATTACATTGGATCAGCAGGAACAATTACCGAAGCCTGAGTAAACAAGTAAACCTGATTTTCGTCTGGAGGTAACAACTAGAGCAGTAATTCCCAAAATGGTCTATATCGTCTATACCCTTAGGGTCTATGACAACTTGCACGGGGGGATTTTAGTTTCACAAAAATTTGAGGGTTCATGAAATGAAAACGGGTGTCCACAATAATGGATCTCAATATACAATGATAGTAACTTTTTGTTTTTATTTTGGTCCGCTGAGGAAAATGCATTAAATTGCATACCCCGGCTGCGGAGAGCCGGCGGTTATGTGGGGCTCTCCTCCCCAGAAGGGGGAGGCCTACCCACTAAAAACCTCAGGGATAGCCTTCCTCAGGCATGTAGGGAGCCCCTGGGAACGCTAAGCGACTTCCGGGAGTACACCAATAGAACCTATATACTTTCATTATACTATCTTCTAACATAAAGACATACAATTAATTATAAAAGTATTTATTAAGTAAATTTTTTTTATTAATAGTTTTAGGATGTAGGAATTGAATATCAGGTAAATAAGGAGTCTACCCACAATCGAAAAACATGGCAAAGGATCTACGACACAAAAATGTTTGGGAACCTCTGGACTAGAGTAAGAGTCTCCCTATGGGTCATGTATCATGGTTCACACAAAGATTAAATGCGAAAAGTACACTCAGTGAGTGATCATGGTGGTGACGAACTTAAATATATGCAACAAGCCAAAATAAAGCTTAAACGTGTTAATAGTGCTATAATTGTTAGGTCAAAGTCAGGCAAACGCGCTAGATACTCATACATTATAAAACATCCATCAGATAAGTAACAAATCCCAGCTCAAATGGAATGCGCCAATTAGTTTCCACGTAATTTCAGAGCTAGTATTGTTCGGATATATAGGCTTGTTCGAACTAAAAGCGCCAGGCATCCGCGCCTGCATCCAAATGAGCTTTAATTACCAACTGCGGATTCAGGCTGCCTTAATTCCGATTCGGTATTGTGTGCATATACGCTTACGTTACGGCCATTTCACAGGTCATCATGTTTGATAAGTGGTGTTTTGTGTTTGTGAGAGATTTATTGTCCTTCAATAGATTTCACTGTAACGGAATGCTAAAGACAGCTTGAAATTTAGCAATATTTATATACCACATTATAGACAATCTACAGACAAGTGACAAGCAGTAATCGTAGCACACAAAGTAAAGTAAATATTTATTACACTTGCACCAATTAGCCTTTTTTTTTTTTTTTGTTCCGCTGAGGAAAATGCATTGAATTGCATACCCCGGCTGCGGAGAGCCGGTGGTTATGTGGAGCTCTCCTCCCCAGAAGGGGGAGGCCTACCCACTAAAAACCTCAGCGATGGCCATCCTCTGGCGTTGTAGGGGGCCCTCAGGATCGAGTGTCGCCTCTGAGGACCCCTGGCCTTTGCACCCCTGGGTGCGTTAGGGGAGCCCTTCTCGGGGAGGAGTGATCTTGCCGCCTCCTCCCCTCCAACCTCCTACTACGTCACCCCCCGGCCATCCGGGGGTGTGGTCCCTCTCGGGTCGCCTCCACGGGCACGAACTGCGTCGCGCCTGCCAGCGACCCGTGGCGGCGCCTCAGGCCAGGCTATCTGGCCCGAGGCCGCCTTCTTCGAGCGGGATCGGCCATCTCCCGATCCCGCTCGGCGGCCTCCTTCTGGAGCATCACCGCTTCATAGAAGGAGACCACAGCCGTCCAACCTCCCTCATCCACCAGCATTGCCGCAATCAACGCTGGCGGAGACAGATCTTGCCCGATCTCTTCGACCAAGACTCGGCGTTCGGAGTCCCAAGCAGGGCACTCCGCCA